>JASJET010000122.1:16992500-19472500 GCA_034092305.1 Diaprepes abbreviatus | reverse complement strand
GATAAAAAATAATAAGTATATCATGTGTAAATTAATATTCTTGATAAACCACAATCTAGGAAAATGAAAAAGAAAGAAAATACGTGTTAGGTAGGAACATTAACGTAATGTGTGTTGACACGGTTTTTAATAAAAGTGTAGTAGTGGCCAATTAATTATAAACAATATGAAAAATAAACAGAACCCAAGATAGTTACAGATAATTAAAATATACGTGATTTTATTTATTTTGGATTTTCTTCTAGTAATTCACCTTTCAAAGTAAAACGTATTTTTTTTACAATAACGCATATGAAACTTAAGCCAAGTTTTCCCAAACATTATTACAATTAGAAACACAAATTTCTAAAAAATACAAAGTTTAATATATATTTTGTTGGATATTCTTTATTTTGAATAAGAGCTGTGCATTTTCTATGCATCGACTTAAGGAGGTGCATTCGCCACCACATGAGTCAAACGAAGTGTGGTGCCCACTATTTGACAAATTAAAAAACTAATAAAAAATACTATAATTTAAAACTAAATAGTTTGCAAGGCATTTATTATTAAAATAGAAAATATAAAAAAGAATACTTAAGTTCGGAACTTTATTTGATTCATTTAAAATAGCTGGTTGTAACTAGTGTGTGATTTGGCAACGTTGTGTTTTTACTGTTTATGTTTAACTCCGAGCCAGTAGAATAACTTTACTCTTTCATAATAAACAAGCTTGAAATCTAGTAAAATGTTTACTTCTAGTATTCGAATGTCTTATGGTGAAAATGCTTGTAAATTTCTCGAACGAATACATTGGCGTCAGAATATAGTGAATGCAAAAATGCAATAACCGAGTCATAGAAATAAAACGTATTACTAATAACTTGTGATTAAAAATTGTGATTTATCAATATCTTTAGGATATGTTGTTAGAGAGGAAGTTTTTGGGGTAATAAGTATTTTTCACGTAAAATGCATAAAATGTAATAGTATAATTTTAGTTCATACAAGTAGTTATAAAGAAGATGGTACACATCGTAAACATTACGTTAATTTCAAATTAAGTTTTGGTACGTATTAGTTTGGTAAATATATCTCACAATATTTATTTTGTATTATTTCAAAATATCAGTTGGTCAAAGTTTTCATATTGAATGTGTTCAACGATATGAAAGAGTGCGCTCATGCAACGTTGCCAAACGTTTTGACTCCATTTTAATGCAGCTTAGTCTTAAATTTTATGTCATTTCTTTTAATTGATATATCGGCAAACCCCATGGTAAGCTAAATATTTAATTATAAAACGATATCTGTAAGTTCCAAAAAACTAATTTTTATTTTATTTTTTAATTTAATCTAATCGACAAATGGTAATATAATTCAAGAAAAGTGCCAATATCCTGATTTCCGATAACACTGTACAAATTTTTGAAAATTGAATTCTCAAAAATTTACACGATAAAGTTAATTGAAATTCCGCAATAGTGTAGAGTACGATTTAAACTGTTGTAAAAAATATTTTCATTATGATCTAATAGTTTTTTTATTTAACATGGGCAGCGATTACAGCTCCTTAAGTAAAGTTAACATCGTTTCAAAGGTATAGAGTACCATTTGTGCTGGGCTTCATATAATTAATTTAAATTGATACATTTTTCGGTTTTTAATCTCCTTTGAAGGTCTGCCTAAATATTTTCTATTGTCTTTAGATAATGGTGGTCCATTTATTAATGTAACTAAGATTTTTTTGAAATCATTTTGCTCTGTGAATACACCCAAGTAACCCGTATTATCTTTGGTAAAATTCAATTCATTTATTTATGAATAATCATATTATATGCATGACATGAGTTCCTCATATAATAATTTAAAAAAAAAATGTTTGTTAAGTTTTTTTGTCTTGTTTACAATTTAAAATAACATATGTTACAAGTAGGTAAGTTACATTTTGGTTAATTTTAAAAAAATTACAAATGTCATATTTATTACTCTTTATGGGAAAAATAATGTATTCGCGCCGCGCCAAGAAAAGCAACTCCAAAGTTTTGCCGTCTTTTCAAACTCTATTTATTTATGTTTCATCAGACCTTATGGCCGTCCGGTTATTTAGCGTTCAGTCATTATTGACCCTAGCGAAGTTCAGTAAAGCTTGGCGATTTTTTGTCTTAAAAGTGCATTTTTTACTGCCCTGTCAAATATTATTGGCCTTTCTTCAAGGGATTTATTAATGTTTGAGAAGTAATACTAGTTTCTGCAGAAAGTTGCTGGTTTTTCGAGATCTTTTCTTTCATGGGATATTTTCATGCAATTTTACTTTTTGCACTTTGCAGTTAGTAAGTAACAACTGAGAATACTATAACGAATTTCGTGGAATGACCAGGATTTTTATCTTAATTAAAATATATATTTTTTATTTTTATCTTAAATCTTTTTATATAGTTGGCCGCCGCTATATATGATGTAAATACAGCTTCGATTTCGACAAACAGCCGAAGAGAAAGAAAACAGTTAATTTATTTCGAAGGCAAAACTTTAATTGTATAATCTTTTTGCATTTACGGATTTACGTCACTAAATGCTGTTATTTGAGAAAAGCAAAATCCAATGTAAGTTGATGCAAAAAATATATTAAAAGTCTATAACAAAAATATAATCTGATTAATATATATAAATATTTAATTAGGTTTTACAAATATTTACATAAAATAAATGTAGAGATATCATTTTCTATAATATATAACAAAATTAAGTTATAAAAATTATGTATAAATTAATAATATCTAAGACTTTACTTTGATCCCTTCATACATATTGCTCGATGTAAGTTATAAATTACATTCAATTTTTTAATGGATCGAGGCTTTCAAGGGAAAAATCATCATTACCAAAACTAATGCCACGTGTAAAGCCAGCCTGAAAAAAAAAAATTCAAATTATACGGTACAGTTAATAAAATGTACTTATTTGATTAAATAAATAATAAAAATATATCTATATTGAATGGTTTGTCATATTAAACATTTTATGTTAAAGAACTTGAGGAGTTAATCTTAAGGATTCGTTTTTTAATATATATTTTCCTTATACAAAACTATGAAAAATTATCTAAAATTTCAGTTTTATTTAAAAATAAGTTCATTTTACCGTTTCCTAAAAATCGCTTTATTTGATGTTGGATATACTTATTGATCTGTTGCTCACTTAACACTAATTTGAAAGTTATGTTGTCTGCTGTACTTTCTACTTTTTTTAAGTGAGGCAGAAAATACTTATTAAAAATGCCATTAAATCTTTCAAAAATATGACAATATAATTAAAAATAGAGTCACACTGTCATTTTGAAGAGAAAAATTTTTCTAATAATATTTTCCCTTTACTTACAAAGGAATAATCGATAGATTATTAATGTCGGTTATAAAACTCGAAAGTAAACATAAAACAAGAAATGGATATCAAAACTATTCTTTTTTGTATCATAAACAAAAATTGTATTTTGGTGTAGATATCTTGAAAAGTGGTCTCAAATTTAGAAAATTTTAATATTTAGAGAAAAAAAGATCACTTGAAATTTTAAAGAAGCAATTACATAGTAAAAACGATCGATTTCTGTTGGGTTATAAGAAATTCACCTCAAATTAACTTATCGGTTATTCGAGTAGGCGCGGGTTGCGAGAAATAGCATCAGTAGATTGGTCGCCATTATATTACTTAGTATAATGCAAATATTGCAATATATGTAGACACAGTTAATGTTTAAGTTGATTTTTTTTATTTGCAAGGTTATGAACCTATGAAAAATATTGTACGCTTTTACCTTCATTTCCATTATTCTTTTATCTAATAATCCAATTGCGTTTTCAATATCTTGAGAAGTAGTTGAATTTCCTCCAAAATCGCCCATTTCAAACGGATCTATTTTGGCACTTGAAATGCTAAAAATGCAAGAGTTAATTAAATAAAGTAATTTTTAAAATTGGGTCCCAAACCACAATATACCCATCACTAACCCTATCTAGTGAGAGGTAGTTAACAATTTGTTAAAAACGTTTTATACCGGTATGAATTTCTGATAAATTCATTTTGTATATATACAAAACAGATCCCAATAATTTAGTCCATTTATATGAAACGTCTGTTTACGCATTTTATAATGTTGCGATTAACCCAACTGCCTGGCGTGTAATATTTAGTAGTTTTATTGTCTAAAATGTTGTTGCCGGGACTTGCATTACTTTTATTTTTATTTGTTTGTATGAAGTTTTGATTAGGTTAATCGTTATCCAAGTCTGGGATAAACAACACCATTTAAAAATGATCTGAAGCTGCGGCAATATAGATGGAACCTAACATGAAAAAAAGACAACTTTATAGAAGCAGCGTACGTTAAAAATAATAATGGAATTTTCAGTACACCCAGTGTTGAAATACCTAATCTTTGGCAACCATTAGTTTGTAACATCATATCACTGAGGTGTGTACACTGAAGCGAAACTTCACGCTTCAATGGACACATTCTCTATAGTCCCTATATAAGCTCGCAACCTTAAGACAAAACGATTAGAGATACAACCCAATCGAAACGTCGTAAAAATAAATTAAAACAAAGACAATGCAAGTCCGTCAACCACATTTTAGTCAATCTTCAATATTGTCTGCAACTTTCAAACAAAATATTTTTATTGTGTTTTGAAAATGGCCCAATCAATAGTGATTTTTTTATGTAAAGAAAATTGACCCCAAACTTCCTGCACCATGACTTGAAGGGGAGTCCACTCCAGCTGATCTTTAAAATATTTTTTTTAAACAATAAAAACGTTAAAAAAGTTGACATTTTAGGTTTTTTACTTATATAATGCATTTCGTAATGGACCTATAAATAGATAAATAAAAAAGTAAACGAATGCATTTATTTATTTATATTTCAAATAAATTTTGGTGTATACTTGAACGTGGTTCAAAGTATTAATACGTTGCCACGCAGCTTTCACAATGTGTTTTCGTAGAAGTAAGCAAAATTTTGTATGTTTGTATTATACAATAATACAATATTTAAAGTTAATTTAATAGTATAGTTATACATTGAATATAGTGTTATTAATAAAGGTAAGTATATTAATAATTATGTATTAAAAATTAAAAAATTTACTTTCAACTGGATATTGACAAGATGACAAGTATTAAAGTTTAATTTTTTAGATAATAATTATATGTTTAATTATTCTTCATATTTTTTCATCATTATCCAAAATTTGCTTCGCATTATTTTATAAATTTCAAATTTGTATTTCCTTACGCCGTTTATTAAATTATTTCGGCTACATTTCGAAATAACAGTTACATGTTGTGTTTACATAACACCAGTTGGTTCAAAAAATGCCACGAAAAAACGCAAAATCTGAGTTTATTATTTATGTTGCATATATTTTTCATTAATTTTGATATGACACTGATAGTTAATAATTTATTTACTGTTACATTTACATGAAATAACATATATTCACAATATATTATGAAAAAATAAAAAAAAATGTACTATATACATACATTCGACAGATTGCACGTATACTTTGAACCATGCTTCAATAAAATATTTTTAAATATACACAAAAATTTATTTGAAATAATGAATAAGTGTATTAGTTTATTTACTTATTTATCTACCTGCAAGTCCATTATGCGATGCATCTCCACATATGAAATATAGTCTTTGCGCCTGGTGTGTGCAGCCCGCGGCTCTCTTCCCCTCCCCTGCTTGTAACATCCCACTACATCTGCTTCGCTCGGTTTCAGATGCGAGTTTACGCGTATCACGTTATGTTCGGAAGCATTTTTATCATATTTCAACAAATTTAAACGAAAATCTGTGATAGACGAATTCTAGTTATTTATTTAGACTTTCAGAATCCGTTTAGTAAATTCAAATCGGACCTATCAGGTTGATAAAGTGGTATTGACAGAGAAATACCCTGAATTGTTTATACTGCAATTAGGCAAAAACTACTATAGCGAGAAATTTCATATCCCGCCTGTTTAAAGAATACATAATACCTTTCCCGAAAAATCTTCGCTTAATATTGTAAATTAGCAAATATATGAATTTTTTTCAAAAGACATTTTTAAGCGTTTTTCCGACTATTCTCGGTGAAAAATCGTCCGATAAAGGTCTATAAAAGCCATTTTGTAGGTTTTCTAATTATCTACAAATGGTCCATTAACAGTAATGCGATTGCTTAAATTTTTTCCATAATTTAAGAAAAAAAGACACCTTTTTTTATTGTTTTTATGATTAAATGCTCAGTTGGAGTTGGATTTTGTTTTTAGCCATCTATGGACTACCCTTTCAAGTCATGGTGCATGCCGTTTAACTTTTCTTTTTGCTCTTTTGATTGGGCTAAAATGCTTTTTACGTTTTAGTCGGTAGAAAACGTCTTATTTTTTTTTTAATAATGCAACTTTGCAATCACCGGAAATAATTAAAAACTCACAGAGTCAGCCCGTATTTTTTTTTCACTTAAAAAGATGTATAATTTAATATATTAAAATTTGAAGAGGTATATTGTAAAAAAATACATCACGGCCGAAGTTGCTCCGGTGTTAGGGTTGATATCTATATATATATATATATATATATATATATATATATATATATATATATATATATATATATATATATATATATATATATATCAAATTTTCAATAGGTATAAGAAATTTTGAATTAATTGTTCACCAACTCTTATACTACTGAACCTTCTGAAGTAGTTTTGAATTTTGAACTCGCTATATTAATCTGACTCGCCAGTTTTCAAGTAAAAGAAAAACTACGTTTTCGGAACTTTGTATTTTTCTTAAAATTGTATTCATTTTTACCTGTTTGGGGCACTTGGTGTTGAACCAGAACGTTGTAAATCCGGACGCATGTTAGGCTCCAGATTTAGATTTAAAGTGAGATTATTTCTTTTTGCTGGTTTTGGTGGTGGAGCAACTAAAAACACAAGGAGTTTTTTTATAATAAAAAATATAGATTTTTGAAACACTTTGTTTTGGTTTATGTTAGTCAAATAAAAAGTATTCAAGGGTGTTTTTCACGATACACTGCGGAGCATAAAAAGCTGAGATAGTCTTTAGATTACTAATAACTTCTTACATTCTGTTATTTTACATAAAAATATATCGAGCAAAAAGTCATTCCAGATTAAAAGAACTTCCTTGTGCTAAGTTTTGTTTTACGAGAAAACAAATAATATTTTATCTAGATGATATTTTGTGATAGCCATTCAATTTTTTTTATTTAAACTTCTTATAATTCCAGAGGCTATGAATAAAAATAGCTAATAGGCTGATAAGGAAATATTTTTGGTACTTATGGAGATAAGTTTATTATATAAAAATTAGAATTAATATGTATCCAATGAAAAGACCTCAAACTCTGAACGCTCCTTTTGGTCTAAGTTTAACAAGTTACATATACTGATACTTTAGATTTTATAAACAGAAGACAATTTCGGAGATATGTAGGTTTATTTAAAATTAATATGTATCCAACGAAAAGACCCCAAACTCTGAACGCTCTTTTTGGTGTAAGTTTAACAAGTTACATATACTGATACTTTAGATTTTATAAACAGGAGACAATTTCGGAGATATGTAGGTTTATTTCTTCTATATCTATGTTCAAATATAATTAGTCTCTAAAAGTAAAATTTAAATGATCTCTAAAATTTATTTGCAGAGATACCTTGATACAGCATCCTGCATCATATATATATATATATATATATATATATATATATATATATATATATATATATATATATATATATATATATATACTTTGGTAATAAAGAAAAAGAAACCAATCTACAAGTTTAAAATGGTGTCTGCTTTAGAACTCGTAAAATCTCAAACTCCGTTTAGATCGGTCATTAAAATGTCTATGTAAGATATAAACTGGAATTGGCTAGCTACAACTAGACAGGGAAAAGGGCTATTTCAAAAATAATAAAGGTATTTATCAATAATGGGAAAAAATGTTTTAAAACCTAAATAATTCAATTTGGTAGTAATTACTTTATTATATTTTTATACGTTTTTAATATTTCTACAGATATAAAAATTTTATTGTTAAATTCGATTGTTTCTTTAATAAATAATTAAACTAATTATCTTTGATTTATTATCCTTGGTATAGTTTAGGAGAATATTCGTGCTAATAGCTACTGCAGATAACTACCTGCTTCATCGTGAAGTAAGCACGATTTGCAATGTTTGCATGTCGTTAACTAGCTAGCTAAAGCTGTTAGATGAATATATTTACATAAAATAATCTTAAAACATTACTTTTTCTATATGTTAAAATAATATAGGTTACAACTCTACCTTGAAACGAGCAAATCAACGAATACCAGGCCCATGGGGCAAATACTTCTATGTAGGAATAAGTGATGTCATTAATATGTACACAATTCTATTAGATATTTTATTTTTTATAGACAAAACAAATAAAAATATTCTAATTAAATTAATGTGTCTGAGAAAAGTTTTTTTAAAAAACTATTTGGTTATTAAGAGTAAGTAGTCTGGAAACTGGCCCTGAACTTGTATTTTAAGGCTATTCCAAGGTCAGATTTATTTCTGTTCCACGATATAAATATGTCATATGCTTTTTACACATCAAGAAGTCTTGCCTTAAGTGGCTGGACAGAAATTCAAGTTGCTACGTTTTCGTCGCAAGCATCGGACGTTACCATATTGGTATGACCATGTGTGGGTAGTGAACAAATGCAGCCAATCATATACCGATCGTTGGCATGTTAATAACGCTATATAATATTTGGACAAAAGTATGGATATATTTGTTTTCTGCTTATATCTGGTTATCAATAATTAATTATATATCAAAAAATAAACAGACACTACTAAATTGATAACTTTTTATTCAACAAATGAAAATAAAAAATAAAACAAAATTCTCCTATGATAAATAAAAAAACACTTGGGACAAAGGTATGAAAAGAATATTGTTTTCACAAAAAATAATTAAGTCTGTGCAAATTAAAGAAGGAAAGTTTAATATTTTGTTGTCAGCCCCTTTGCTTTAATGACTTTTCTACTTCTTTTTGGCATTGAATCGACAAGATTTTGACATAAATCAACTAGAATCTTCCGCCATTCAATGTAAAACTTCCCATAGATGACTTTCACTATGAATTATTCTTTTCCAAATTTTTCGCTCCAACTTCCTAAAGGTGTTCTACCGGATTTAGGTCGGTGGACTGAGAAGGTCACGTCAGTAAATCAACGCTTTTCTTTAAAAAACAATTTTTTACTAAAAGGAATGGGTGTTTGGAGTCACTTTCTTGTTGATATCTCCATAAAAGCGGCATTTCTTCTTCGGCATAGGGCAACATAGTATTCTGTAATATGTTGCGGTACATAAATCGATCCATTTTTCAAGTTATTTTCACTATCGGGCCCGTCCCAGACCCAGAAAAGCATCTCCAGACCATAATACTGCTATCCCCGTGCTTCATAGTAGGTTTTTGACACTTAATACCTATTGTTTTTCCGACAGATCTTCGAACAAACGACCTTCCGTCTGAACTAAATACTTTAAATTTACTTTCATGACTCTAAAGCACCGTACCCCAGTTTTGAGGTATCCAATTTAAATCCCTCTAAGTAAACTGAAGTCTAGCCGTTATGTCTGTGTTGACATGTTCACGAATTTATGTACTAATTTGAATAGATGACTTTCTGTCTGGCTTTTCCATTTTTTTTTTGGAGAGTAAAAGTTTTTTTGACAGCAACTCTTTTAAATAATCCAACTTCACAGACATCAAGCCGTTATGTCTATATTGAAATGTTCGCGAATTTCCGCACTAATTTGGACGGATGACTTATGCGAATCGTTTATCGAAATTCTTTTAATGCATTTTTCAACATAGCGGGTAGTTTTTCTAGGACCACCGGATTTTGGCAGATTATTAATATTCCCTTGTAACCGAGACTTCTTTAGAATTTTCGAAACAATACCCTCACTTTAAACCTAAATTTTTTGCTGTAATACATTGCTTTACATCTTGTCTTATTAACTCAACAACTCTTAAGTCGTAACTCCTTCGACAAATACTTATTTTTGTCCATTCTTAATACGGTGTTGGTGACAGCAGTGGCACAATAATACTAATCTAATGATTTTAAATTTTAAAAATGCACAGAAGAAATAATGTTTCCATACATATGTCCGAGACATAAACAAAAAAGGCAGATAAGGGAGGAACGTGTATAGCCCAAAATGCAAACCATTCTACTTTTTACTTCTGTTATCTACATTAAGCTTTAACTGTGAACACTGGGCATGCCTAGAAATTTATAGTATACTTTTGTTGAATACACTTATTTTTAAAGAAAATGTATACGAACCTATCGTATGAGAAATTTTGAAACATATTTAAGGATAAAATTGTGAAAACTCTTAGGAGCGGTGTCTTTAGCCATTATCGGACGTTTCTTGGAGGAATTTTTTGTTTGAGAGCTCTGAACTTTCAAGCGTTCTAAGCGTAATAATAATTTCCACGCTGTTTTTCATTTCAATACAAAGGTATGTAATAGGTGTTTCGGTTAGTAAGATCGATGTTTCACAAAATTTCAACATTGGTTATCGTTATGATTTTATCTCATCTGTTTGTCAAAGAATGGATTTCGCACCAAAAGAACTGTTCGTTTTTTGAGGTCAACCATCTGTCAAAGTAAATTTTCACTTTTTCGTATGAATGTAAGTGTTGTTCTGAAAGTCCTTGGTGCAATTATCGAAATAAATGTTATTTCGGTGAATACGACGGGTGGGGTAGTATGTTCCATTTAACGTTTTCCAAATAGTTTTTTATACATTTTGTAACATGGGGCAGAGCATTGTCATGTTGACAAATGACTTTATCGTGTCCTTCGGCGTATATTGGTCGTTTTTCCTTCAAAGCTCGGTTTATTTTATCAGTTGTTGTCGATATCGATCGCCAGTAATTGTTTCAGCAGGTTTTAGCAGTTCGTAATACACAGCTTCTTTATCATCCCATCAAATACACATCAAAGCTTTGCTTCCATATATATTGCGCACTCCGTGTAGACGTTCGGAAATAGTGGATGAGGAAATATTCAATGCTGCTGCCAATTGTTTTAACGTTTGAGTTGAGTCTTAATTCAATAATTCTTGCAAATCTGCATCGTCAGATTTTTTCAGCTGACTTGGACGCTCCTTGTCTTTTACATCAAAATCACCACTTTTGAAACATTTAAATCATCTTTCATAAATTTTTTGCGATAAAAAATTTTCACCATGAGCTTCAACCAATAACACTACGCAACAAATTTTAGTTTATATGTTGTGTCTTGTATGAAAAGTGCATTTTTTGTTAATTTTGGGGCTCTGAATACAAAAATGACAATGAAATTAAAAACTTAGTTGCAATTTTCAAGTTTTTTAATAACAATACAAATATACCACGGGCATTCTTGCGGTTACATTGTTACTGTATAGGGAAACATAACATGAAGTATCTATAAAACTTGACCTAATATTAAAATATTAAGTTTAGTTTCGGTTTTAGCATACCAAAAATGGCAAGATTTAGTCGATTTTATTTTAGATATATTCTGTCTGTTGTCCAGGTAATCGGTAATACTTTCAGCAACTGTTTTCTTAAAATGAAAGAAGGTTATTAAACTTCCCTGCAAAACGTTCTTCCTTGGACAAAGCTCGATATTTTCGATCTATAAAGAGCTATATTTTTTGCATAATGACAACTGATAACAAACTGGGTTTTAACGGCGTATGTTTACCGTAGGTATTAGTGACGCAATTTCTTAGTAATATCGACATTATTAACCAAAACACCTATAACATCAATATTGTTTCGATTTCTTCCAGATTGGGTATCGAATCCTGGCAAAATATTTTAATTTTCGAAAAGGTCATTATAAGTTTCACTAGTACTGTTAGTCCTTTTCTACGCTTTTATTTTCAGTGGTTTTGTTCCGTATTTTTATTATTAGAACCAATCTTAATGATCAACGTAATATCATAGTGGTTTGAATCCATAGGTTTTCACCTAAAAAAATCTATTTCGTTTTTAAATAACATACTGTAGATTCAATTACTAAACAATATGGTATATATTCATCATTTGAATGTCACATCGTCGGCAGTTCGACTAAACGAAATGTGAAGATTAATATAAACAGCAGTGGTTAGTATTTATTTTTTTATGACTTAATATATATTTATTAAAATTTAAAGCATCAGAATATGTAATTTAGGATATTTATATTTAATAGTAGCGTGAATATACGGATTTATATCTAAATTTTTAAAGCTAATGAGTTACCAATTGAAATATCTCATGACAAAAATAAATTCTGGTACATTATTTAAACTACATATTTTATTTTCAATTAATAATTATTAGCTTACCCATAAATTACTACTATTTACTCGAAACAGGAAGTTGACTTATTGTCAAATATTCAGTATATTTCAAAAAGTACCACCACAAAGTGGGAATTATTTTTGTTGGATTTTTTATACTGCATGAAACTTGTGAACTGTGTAAAAATTGTTTTTTGAAATATTGAGTCTAGAAAACGTTTCCAAGCGGTGTATTTTAGAACACTACGATTTGAACTGTCCTATACTACTTTGAGATGTTGTATTCAAATATTCTTACTTTCGATTTAGCTAGAAACTGAAATATACATATTTTGGATTTCTGAAGACCACTTGTACGTTATGAAAACTAGAACTGTAGGCCATTTTGCTAGTATATTCACCGTTTAGATGCTAGAGCTTATTAAACAGCAAAAATTGAATTTTTTAAATGTCAAATTCTCAACAGCGTACAAAAAAAATTAATCATGGAAATAAATCAAGTTTTGAATATTTATGTGAAATTAAAAAATGTAATAGTATTTTAAGTATGTTATCAAAAAAAAATCTTTTAATCGCTACAGTTTTGGGATACTCTAAACTGAAAAATAATTTACAGTATATTTATGTATCTAATTAAAAATGAGCTTTTTTGTAAATATGGTCAGATACTAAAGAAGAGCATCAGAAAAAAACTATGTTCTTGTTTAAAGAACTAGGACAAAATTTTAATAAAAAACCTTTTAAATTATTACATTATTTTAATGATTTGTTTACTAACGATATTAAAATGTCAAAAAATGCCAAAATAGGAATCAAGTTGTTCAAACCTTGCTCACACAACATAACATTACATTTACACAGACATGAGGACCTATTTCCAAATGTCAATATTGTTTCTTAGAAATATCTTTATAACTTAGCGTCATTTCTCTGACTTATATTTTATAAACAGATATAATGGGTTGGCTTCTACTACCTTATTCAATAGGGTATATTCTTTTTAAAAATTACGGTTCACATAAAGTTTAACTAAGCATAAGTAGACTAATAGTATAGGAGCATTTTGTCGTAAAGTGAGATGTTCCCCAAGTATTCCACAAGTACTAGTAAAAAATCAATAAATCGTAATAAACCTTCAAAAAAAGTACTTTACTTACGTAAGGGAAGGTTTGGCGTTGTCGGTGCTGTATTATTTTCAAATGATCGAGGATTAAAATCATCATGATCTAGTTCATTTAAAAGTAAACCTTCGAGCTTAGTTCCAACAGATGGTATATTTTCAGAGGCACGTGGAGGCACTGGTGGAGCTAAAAATAATAATTATAATGTTAAAATAATAAAGTGATATTGAAATAATTATCATGGACAGAAAAATTCAAATAATACTTGCTAAAAATGTGAATTTTTTACTTTGTAAATGTATCTTGAAGATACCGATACAATTAATGCTGCTAGATAAGACACTAGTTTACTATTAACGAAGGGATGCTTCCTAAAAATGTAAATGTTTTACTCTGCAAATGTATTTTGAGGATACTCATGGAATTAACATTACTAGGTAAGCAACTAGTTTACTGTTAACGTTTTTCAAAATTTTAACATTCTAATAAAATGCATAGGAAGCAAAAAATATATGGCTGGAAGTGTGTTATCTGTATTTATGGCAAAGACACAGTCTATGCATTATCATTTTTATTAAAATTTTTTGCTATAGTAAGTCGAAGGCACAGGAATTATTCTGTGCAACTAATACTACTACGTTAACCAAACTTAACAAAGTAGGGTAATGGGATATGCTGAATTTAATAATAATATCTGATATATTTCTATTTTTTTTTTGTAAAAATCGCAAATTAGTTATTTTCAGTTGAATATCATATTACATTTTTGAATTTAGGTGGAACAAGAAATTGGGATATGCCATACAATAGACAAATTGCAACATTTAAACACTATATCTTAAGGCCGTTCCATGTTAAGTTTTTGTTTAGCCGAAATGCCAACATTTTTTAATTTCAGTTAAACTAAAAGTTGGAAGAATGATTAAAGGTATTTTTTCATAGGGTAATTTGCTTCTTCAGGCATCAAGGTGACGCCTTCCACGAATTTAAGTCTCTTCCAGAACAGTGCCATGCATTCACATAGTAGGTGTACTGCTGTTTCGGCTGACCAATCGCAGAAACGGCAAATATCTTATATTATTACTGGAATATTCCTTTCTGGGAGATTGAGAAGTATTTTTGCGTTCTTTGGCGATGGATTTATGCATTTTTTGCTTGTCTCTTCCTCTATAGATGGTTAAAAATAGACAAAGACCAAGGAGAAATCTCAAAACGAAACAACATACTCTATGCGTAGCAAGATCGACGTTCGCTACACAGCAGACAGGCGAGCTAAAGGAGCATTTAAGTAGGACTTGCAAGCTTATTTTTTTTAGAGTTACTGTTGATTGTCAAATGAAAATACTTTTTGTCTGTCTGTCCTCTGTGCCCCCCTCCCCAGAAAGTCCGTTTGCCTTTTGTGCCTCTACTCCAGAAAAAAATCTTGGATTCGCCCTTACACAACTATTGGTCATAGTATTATGACTGTAGTTCGGCCTAAGTCTTTCAAATCAAGATTGCAATTGGGTTTCTCAGTTTTTCCATCGACAATTTGGAAGAGAAAACGTGTTATACAGATTTTTTGATCTTTTGGTTTGTGTGGATCCTATAGTTATACTATGATGTATGAGACAGCAGCAGTTTCTCTTCGTTCAGCTCATATTCTACCACCAGAAACTGGCACATTTATTCAATATGTTGCAGATAATGCTGATATAAATATTTTTTAGACGGCCATAACATGCTCCACATAATAGGTATCATTCAAATAATTACTTCGAAAAGTTCAGTTATAGTAGAAGAGTCTATATCACCTTTCAGCAAAATATTTCCCGGCAAAACTCATGTGCCAAGTCTATCAAAATAATGGTGTAGTACGATATAGTAAAATCGCAGTGTAAATTTTGCTGATGAAAGTGATACAAGAGTATCTTTACTCAAAAAAGTAGATATTTTATGGTTTTCATTTATTCATGTCGTTTTTGGAGCAATTGCTCATATAGGTTGGGGCAAAGCAACTTGCTTATTTAAAAATCCAGTTAAAAAAGTAATGCAGATATATATTCAATTCTTTGGACAGCATCAAGTACAACATTTAAATTTTATGTTTTAAATATATCAAGCAGATGGCGTCCATTATTCCCAATACACTGCATTAACTGAACTCGGAAGTTTTGTTCAACTTTTCCCAGCATGTAGGCATATGTTGGCGACAGCTTGACGAATATTATCCTTCAGATGAGCCAGGGTCCTAAGACTATCGTTGTAATCAAGATTTTAGATAGCCCCATAAAAAATTGTCGCAGGGGGCTAAATCAGGCGTCCGTGCTGGTCAGCGCAGATCGTCCTTAAAGGACATGAGGTGTCCTGGGAAGTGTTGGCGCCAAACAGTCATTGACACACGCGCTGTGTGTGCCGTGGTACCGTCCTGCTGGAACCATACATCTCTCACGTCCATTTTGTCGAGTGTTGGTAGGAAAAATTCTTGAATCATGTGGACATAACAGTCAGAAGTCACCGAAACTGTCCGTTCGTTTTCTTCAAAAAAAAACATGGGCCAATTATTCTAACTCGCAATAGTGCACACCAAACAATTACACGTGGTGAATGTAGGGGATCCTAATGATGTTGTCTGGGGTTATCAGGGCTCCAGTACCACATATTCTGCTTATTTACAGATTCCAAAAGAGGGTGTGGTGAGGCATACCAAGAAGCATGTCATATGCATTTTCTCGAGTAACAAAATCGCGTGGACTAAGTTCCTACAGCATAGCTAATTTCTAGGGATGAAATTTTAGTTCTTCATGAAGGATTCGCCTCACAGAACGAGCTGCCTGTTTGCAAGCTGAAGGGATCGCAAAACAAAAAGCCTTACTATGTCAAAGTTTTGGGGTGACCTTGCTGTTCGTGGCCGGCCAGGTTTTTTCTTGACATCATCAGTTTGTCTGGAGTTGTTTTCTCATGAAACAATCGACTGCTGGCTAGAAGCATGACTACGGAACGCGTAACTGAAATGGGTAGGGAATGCATATTCGTGTTTATAATTGAGCGACCGTTAGAAAAGTATGCCTCGACAGCGAACGCGCCACCACATGATGCTAACCAAACCAAGCGAAGTTATAATTTCACGCTCCGCTCTCTCGAATTAACCTCCCCCACCCACTTCGGAGCCATCATCGCTTCGGGGCACTAAATTCAAGTAAGCAAGTTGCTCTGTTCCACCCTGCAACAAAGTGGCATAAAAGAGGTGTTTTCTTTAATTTATGCACATAATTCACTAGAAAAAAGACGCAACGGCCATGTTTAGGCGAGAGCTCTACTTCATCTTATTTTGCAACAATACTATAAAAAGAACTTGTTATTAATGATGAGATGGATGTAAAGCTTAATGATACTGTAGAAAATGTAATAAATAACACTATTGCACATGATGATTTTGAAAGTTTAATTAAAAAATAAAGAAATATGAAGAACGAAGCCCTACAACAAAACTATGGATACAATATTTTCATAAATTGTCGATTGCTGAGGAGTTTATAATTTCTAAACGTATGGGAGATGGCCAAGCTCATTAGTACCATTTTTTCAATCAATAGGATACTGTCTAATAAAATTCATAATTCATAATAGAACGTGGAGTATGCCTACTGGAGAAACCACGTTAAAAAAATGTGCAAATACACTACTTCATAGGTGATGCGGAAATGTGTGCATATTATATAGACTTTTGTAGAGAATTGCATGATCTAGGATTTTTATCTGATCTATTTTTACGGTAACACCTTTTTCGTTTACGAAAAAATATAAAAAACCGTTATATTTCACCTTGAACCTTTAATAAAATTTTTAGTAATGTGTATTTAGGACCAATACCAATTTTCAGTTCTATGCGAATATTTGCGAAGTTACCACTTCTTTTTGTTTGTTTTCACTGTACTAAACATACAACAAAGCATTGGAATCAGTAAGAATTGTTTTTCGAAAACAAAACTTAAAATTTTTTCACATGACAATAAATTACATTTGAGCTAATTGAAATTCACTAGAAAGGATGTAAAATTTAGACCCGATCAAATTGTCGAATTTTTCATAATTTTAATCATATGTCAACAAATAAACCTCTATATACTGTTGTAGAAATGGACATGGCTGGTACATCTTACCTACATGTGTCGATAAGAAATAGATTCAAATATTATGATCAAGTATAGTAAAGCACGATAAAAGGTGTCTGGGGAAGGCACCGACGGATCCACTGATGAATCCACCGCCGGTTTTAGGACGAAAAACCTATATTTTTAGTTGTCAAAATCAGGTCTTGGGTACAAAAGACTGTTAAGAAATTAGTTTGTAATTGTCGATCAGAGCGACGGAATATTGCAATATGACATCCCTGATATGGGGACCGATGCAGTTTGAGGGCGCTGCATAGAGTGCTATGCAGGCACCATATCGACGAAGGTCACTAGGGTGTCCGTTCTATGGATATTTTCAGGCACCTGGCTTTTTCTATACATCGAGACTGTAAGAGTCTCAATGCAATAAAGCAAAGCCATTGGGGGGGGGGGGGATGTTGTAGAAACGGGCATGGCTGGTACATCTTACCTAGATGTGCCGATAAGAAATAAATTGAAATATCAGGATCCAGAGTAATGCAGGACAAGAGATATCTGGGGAAGGCACCGGCGGACCCACTGAGTCCACCGCAGGTGTTGGGACGAAATACCTAAATTTTTAGTGGTCAAAATCAGGTCTTAATTAGATATAAATAAATGCTGATACGAAATTAGTTTGTAATCGTCGGTCGGAGCGAAGGCATATTGTAAGAATACCTATAATAAAGAGTTGAAATCGGCAAAATTTTTTCCGGTTTAATAATAAAAGAAAATTATTTTTTATCCTTGTTTTTTTTTTTGGTTTATAACTTGATCGACTTATTGGTGTACTTAAAGTTAACTAATTAGGGGTAAGTATTTTTAACCTTCTACTTTTCACTTTCCTGCAAACATCAGGATTGATTGCATCTGAAGGCGTTCCATTTCTTAGGACATCTTTAATGGATGCACAACCTCATCGAAACTGTTTTTATATATGATATATTTTATATCGATTTAAAAAAAGTATAATAAAATAAAACAGTGATACTGTTTGTAAGTCTAAAATTACAAAAAACTTAAAAGTTTGTAAAGAGTGGTAAATTATATCGTGGAGTACACTAATATTTAGAAAATACATAAAAACAAATATTTTTTCTTACCTATTCCATTTAAGTCAATAATATCCACTAAATCCTTCGTAACTCCATTCTTTTGACTTGTTTGGGAATTCGCTCCATTTTGTTTGGATACTGACTCAATATCTAAAATATTCTTAAGGTTATTTTTCCTTAAATATTGATCAATTTCAGATCTAATACTGGTTATCTGACTAATTTCTAAAAGTCTTTGTTTATAGATATTTGCTTCTTGTTCTGCTTTTTTAATTTTTTGCTGTATAATCATTGCCTTTCGTTGCGCTTCTAAGTCTTTTCCAGACGTATCCAAAAACCGTTTATACGCTAATTCAAAGGCTTGTCCTATTGTTAATGTAATTTCTTCTGCCAGTTTGTCGGAAATAAAGACAAAACATTCATGCTTCTCTTCGGTTTCTTCTTCTAAAACAATATTTTGATAAATGTTAATTATTATTAGTAGTGGGCGATACTGATAAATAGATAGGCCAATTTTATTGTTTATTGTTATTTAAAAAATATAAAAAAAACATAGTTAATTAGTATATTTGATGATTGTTTTAGGACATCGAGTTACTATTAAAATTAATCAAAAAATTCTAAAATTTAAGATGATTGACTGAGTTTCATCTAGTTTAAACGTTGAAAGCCGAAGACGAGTTAAAATCTATCAATTTTTAATTAAGAACTAATTTAAAATTTCTAGATGGAAGCCCACTTAAACTATAATTTAGATTTAATTAAGATGGACGTCAATTTTTTTTGTGCTGATTCAATTTTAATTTAACTAATTTTGGTTAAAACATGTACAGTGTGCCATAGAAATCTTCACAGAGATGTTATTTTAAAAACGAAAGCAAAATCTGACTCAGTGTATACATTGTTTTATAAAAAAGTTAATGGTAGCGATGTTATTAAAATGACCGTTTTTTGGGACTGCAATTATTTTTTTTAAAAGCATATTTTATTCTAGAACTAACGATTCACTAGAGAAACGATTTTTTTGACCAAAGATAATTCTTATCTTAAATTACTATATCTTTTTGAACACTAAACGAGAACATTTTCAATGAGGTAGTGTTACATATTTCAATTGGCTTTTTTTGCTAGGTCTTTGACACATAATTTTTTTTTCTATTAGTTCTGGCGGTAAAAATTTTTTTACAACAATTACTGACTTTTAGGTTCCATGAATTCAAATTAATAAAACCCAACAAATATTTAACACGATATTAAAATTTAATGCAAAAACCCTCCCTTATAAACCCTTTTCGAAAGAAATACTAACTTTTTTTTATGTATTTAATAGTATATTACATACTTAAATATAATTTAAAGGAGCGCAGAAAAAACTTGTTTAGCAACATAACATTTAAGATCAAAATTTTTTTCTAAATTGCTAAACAACTTTTTGATAACACGGGTCATTGATTTGTAAACAGGTGCCAAATATATATTAACTTAAGGCGTCACGGCTGGTCCTGAGCATAACTAGTACAATAATACAACAATGATCATAGTTATATTTAAAGAAATTGCAGGCTCTTTAGCTAATTGGTGCAAACAATTTGTCTCGTAAACTAATAGAAGACAAGTGATGTACTTGGCAAACAGGCTTATGAATTATAAACGAAAATTGAATATAATAATTAGTTTAGATAAATAATCCTCTTTAAAATAAAGTCACATTATTATCGTAGGACTGTAAAATTAAAAACAAAAATTGTTTACCGTTAATGTGTTGTTTCGCAATGAAGGAGAAAAATTTCTTCTCGCCTTTATCATCTGCACAATATGAAATTTGGTGTAAAGGAAATTGATGTAGAATGGTATGTATCCGAGGCTCTTGAATAGCAACGCCATCGACACTTATTGTTAATTCTACTTTTTTTGTTTTCGCTCCAGTTTCACTTTTTCGTAGTTGCTGTGAAAATTTTAGTTTGCGTATGGCTTCTTTAACTACTTCTATTCCTAAAATGGAAAACTTCATTAATAAATTAATTCTGAAATAATTTACTTCCTTTTATTACACTTTTTTTGAAATCGTTTTACCTTTTCACTTTTTAGGATGAGGACAGACAGGAAGTTTATCAAGAAACAATAATAATTTAAAATAATGTTAGCCTCTCCTTTGACATTTTATAAGTAACGTGTTCTCAAAACCAAGTTAATCATCTACGATTATGTTTAGCAGTTTAATAAGTCTGTCTTTGTTTTTAGGGAAACTATTTTTTATTAAATAGAGATTTATTTCATGGATCTTATAAATACAAGATATTAAATAATGAAAATTACTCCATGGAAACTGCATTACTGTTACTTAGTTAGTATGCGCGGATGACAGGTTTAGGATATTGTGATCTCAAGAATCTAGATTCGGGGTTATTGGACTGGAAGATTCGAATCAAGAAGTGTGCGTCTGGGGGATGTGGAGATTAAGCAAATTGAGCTGGATTTGGAAAATTTTAAGTTTCAGGGATCCAAGAACAGATAGATTCAGTCCTACGGGTCTAGAGTCTGAAAGATTTGTGAGAGTCTGGATACAAAGAATTCCAGACTGCTAGTATTGGTCCTATGTACAAAATTATAATAATAAAAAACACCAACATTAGTGCAAGAAAAAAATTATATTGAAACTGATGAATTCAATAATGACGTTCCACTGTTCAACTGAAGAAGCAACGCGCCAAATCAATTAGAATCATTAGAAGTAAAGTTAAATATGGTAATCTAAAACACAATTTTATTATTGTAGTTATGCCACTGACTTCAAAAGGTTTGATCCTATTAGTTAAAAAGAAGAATAATCTTCTTGGAGAAAATCTTTACTTATGCTATAAATATTTAATTATAATATTACCTACCATTTTTAGGGTTTTTTAAGAGTTTTCCATGACGGAATCTTTGAAATAAATTAAAAACTGGCATAATATGATTCAGGCATAATATGATTCATTACACTCTTTTATAACTTTACAATATTATTTTATTTCAATATAATGATCGTTTTAATTTTTTTTTTGTATTTCATCTTTGTGCTATTTATATTTTATTTGTCATATTTAATAAAAGACCGTTTATTTTAAATAACAATTTCTATTTTATGGCTTTAGATTGTTCGACTATGTGCTCAGTCAGATTTTATTAATTAATATAATAATACAATGTATATAATTAACATCATAAGCACTCAAGAGTAACCGTGAACTAAACCCGATACCTCAATGATGCGCATCCAATAACTTGGCCATCACACCACCGAGGCAGTTGAAATTATACTTAAAATTTATTATTTTAGTGTTTTATTTTAAAAATTAATTTATAAATAAATAATACAGAGTCTTACTACTCACACTACTTTCAAGACAATATTAAAATAGAAAAAATAGAAAATTTATCGCGAGAAAAAATTGTAAACCACAAAATAGAAACTGTATTTCAAAAAAGTTAGGTATTTCAAAATTTGGTTATATTTGCAGAACAAAATGATCTATAGCTTTATGAATGTAGCTTTAAACCTTGAGTAAGTTGTCAATTTATTTTAGTAATTGATATTGTAGGTTAGTCAGAAGACCTTGGACCAAACAATAGTATTAAAGGAGAGAAATGATTCAAGCTTACTGTACAATTTTATAGAATAATGTATAATTAAAAACTCATATTGTATAAATAAGTGCATAATTACTATTAAAGTTGTTTCTTTACGTTGAATTTCTACTCGATATGTCAAGAGATATATCTTTTTTGCGAATGCAGTTTAAAACGATTGTGTAAAACAATAGATTAGTCGTCCCACGCTGGGACGTTTTAGCTATTGTCTAGCGGCCAACTATTTGAAAGAGTAACTGTAAAAAAAATTATAGTATAATCTAGATTTAGTTCTAAATGAAATATTACAGCTGATTCACGTCCTGGTATTAAATCAGTGAACTCTTATTGTCATTTTAAATTTAGGAGAATATTATCATATATATGAATTCATTAGCCGCTTTTTTCGTAAACCATAAAAAATCAGTAAAACAATTTTTTTAAAAAGGTTTAAATAAAATGGTATTTCTTTAAGGAGGAACCCTACTGTGACAGGTAGAAAAAAATTTATTGCATTTTCTGAAAGTATATAGGTTTTGAAATATGTAAACAAGATCTAGTCAGAAAACGAAAAGACAACGTAGTTAAATTTGAACGCACATAGTGTGGTCATCTGTGCCTCGGGCGACAGTTGGGTGCCTATACCTGCCAAGCGTAAGAATTCTATACAATCGTATAGTTGACATTGAGTTCAACAACAAGGACAATGATGGCGTAGAAAGTAGGCTTCGTGGGCGCGGAATCGACGAAGTTTTAGTAAATATCAAAAACTTCTCTTCATGTACTTGAACTCTAAATCGCATTTTTCTCAAAACGCCTTTGTACGCCCGGAAACATAACTCTAGTTACCTACAATTGTCTGATATTAGGTTAAAAAAACGAAACTTTTTATAATTACACTAAGGTTTTACGTATCCGTTCTTTTTTCAAAATTAGTGTTTTTTGAGCTTCCGAATATTAGTAAAGGTAAAAATCCTGCAAAAATCAATTTTTTTACTTTCAACACCAGCTTTATGTAAAAAAATTGTTTTCGGAAAAAGACTACGTACAACAAAAACCACGGTTGATTAAAAAAATTCTTCTCAGACCAATTATTCTCGATTAAGCGATCCGGCCGTTGGCCTACTATTATTATACAGTGGCTCAATTATAATTTAATAATCTTGTAGAATCTGTCATGCGATTCGATTAAATATGAATTTCTAATAAATCTATAAATTATATTAGACCAAATCGATTACATATGTGATCATGCTAACAAACAAAATGCAGATATAAAAAAAAGTTTCTAATATCTATTTTTTATCGCGACTCCTTTTACATCTCACTATAGTGCCGCTCTCGATACACTCTAGGTTCGCTCTCAGTTTGATAAAATATTTTTACATGAAAAACAGTCTACGATATAGAAATCTCCGCGAAACCGATAGTGTGAATAAGTTCATTGTTTCTCCTGTAAGAATATTTTATCGGACCGAGAGCGGCCCTATAGTGGGAATCTAGCCTAAAATTACTTTATTATTCGAAGAAAACTTTACAGAATCTCGATTATTATTTATTAGAAAACATAAAAAACTACATACAATGCAATTAATTAGAAGGATGAGTTTGCTTTTCTGAGTTCATTACGTCGTGTGTAAGCTTCCTGTGCATATCATGTCGCCACTCCCGTAGGATAGCGCCGCGACGCTCTAAGACGTCGCACCGCACAATTAGGCAACCCCTGCTTGAAGGCTCTGTTTTATTACTTGTTTTAAAAAGTCTTTCATCCCCCAACCTTCTAATATGATCATAACAGATTACCTACTTCATCATGTAATGTCGCGCCTATGTACTTCTTCGTTTCGAATTGGATCCCTTCGTGAGATTTTTAGTGATCTAATTGCGTTCATCTTTACAGTTTCTAACTTCTTTTTCTTTCGTTTAGTTATGTGTCTAGTCTCAACTCCATATAGTAGATTACTTTCTACCAAAGTGCTTTAAATGTTATATTTTCTCTATTTGCTAATTTTCTTATTCTTTTTATATATACGATGATTTTGTTGGTTCAGTTTCGGTCCAGTTATGTCAAATATAATCTGTTCATTGTTCTCTAATTTAATTTTGAGTAGTTCTGCTTCAATCGGGAGATATTTTTTTTTCTGAGTGTTGTTTCTATATTTCACTTATTGTTTTCCTTCTATAGCTTTAGCGCCATATATTGTAGGTCATTTGCTATAACTCCATGACCATCGGCAAATTGGAGAGTGTATAAAGGCATACATTTTCCAAATCCACAACTATTCCACTTTGATAAAGCTTCGGAGATATACATATATTTTAAATTGTGTAGAAGACATGAGTAACCTTGACATAGTCTATGATTAGCATAAAATCCTTTTGCAACTTTGTTAACAACTGTACTATATACACGATCATTCATAATCCTCTTAATGCTGTGTAGATTGTTTTACATGTTAGGGCATTAAAACATTTTTAAATTTTCGTAAATGATCACTACAAAATATGAAACTGACCCACATTAAAAACCATATATACAATAGAGATTTAAGCGAGTTTATATAAGATGGAATGGTATTAAGTATTGTATAAAAAAGGGAATTAAGATATTTATGTATGTTTTTTTTTAAATAGACTTCTAAAAGAAGGAGGTTCTCAATTCGTCGACTATGTATTTTTTTATGTATGTACACCGATTACTTCGTAACGGAGGCACCGATTTGAATGAAACTTTTTACGTTATGTTCAGGAAGTTGCTGCGGTGTTCCCATATTTTTTTGGCCGAAAATGGTGCAGTAAAATCCAATCCGACAATATGGCGGCCAAAAAAATTAATTTTGCCCGATTTTTTACAAAATTGGTATGTGGGAATTTTCGGGGTCGTATACAACGAATCTGAAATTATTTTTTAAAGGATTCAATATAGCGGACAAAAAAATTAAATTTTGTCCGATTTTTTCCAAAATTAGTGTGTGGGAGTTTACGGGGTCGCATATAGCGAATCCAAAATATTTTTAAAAAATTCAATATGGCGGACAAAAAATCAATTTTGTCCGATTTTCTCCAAAATTGGTATTAGGGAGTTTTCGGAGTCGCACATAACGAATCTAAAACCATTTTAAAAAAATTCAATATGGCGGACGAAAAAATCAATTTTGTCCGATTTTATCCAAAATTGGTATGGGGAGTTTAAGGGGTCGCACACAACGAATCTAAAATTATTTTAAAAAAATCAATATGGCGGAT
Organism: Diaprepes abbreviatus; assembly: GCA_034092305.1. NCBI lineage: Eukaryota > Metazoa > Arthropoda > Insecta > Coleoptera > Curculionidae > Diaprepes > Diaprepes abbreviatus. The sequence continues at coordinate 19,446,933 of JASJET010000122.1, read as the reverse complement.
AAAAACTTAATTTTGCCCGATTTTTTTCAAAATCATATGGGGGAGCTTTTGGGATCGCACATTACGAATCTGAAATTATTAAAAAAAAGTTAAATATGGCGGATCCAAGATGGCGGATTAAAGATTCTACATCTTTTTCTTTTATCTAAAATCAGTATTGGGGGATTTTTGTTAGTGTTAATTACGAATTTAAAATATTTTTTGAAAAACTCAACCTGGCGGATTTAATATGGCGTCCTAAAATTTTACATTTTTCAATTTTCTCCAAAACTCCAGTCCTTGAGGTTGTAAACTATGCATTTAAAAGTATTTTTTCAGGATTCAATATGGCGAATCCAATATAGAGGACTTAAAATTTTACATTTTTCGATTTTGTTCAAAGGTGGGACTGAATCGTTTTTGAGGATTAAATAGCGAATATAAAATTATTTTAAGAAAATCTAATATGTCAGGTGCAATATGACGGTCTAGAAATTTTAAATTTCGGGATTTCATCCAAAATTGGTCCTAGGGGGCTTTGAAAGGTTTAGATTTAGATTAGATTAAAACATTAAAATCATTTTTTTGAAATGTAATATGGCGGATCCAATCTGGTGGGTTGAAAATTTCACCTTATTCGCATTTTCTTTAGATTTGGTATTAGGGGGTTTTCGGGGTCGTGTATTACGAATATGAAGTTCATTTTTTACAATTGTTAGGTTGATAAGATACAATATGAGGGACTGAAAATTTTACATTTTCCGATTTCGTCTAAAAATGATATGACGGGGTTCTTGGGGCGTATACAAACTCAATATGCAGTATAAAATATATCGGGCTAAGAACTTTACGTTTCAAGTTCTTTAAATATTGATATGGGAAGGTTTTGAGGCCAATATTACCAATGAATTCAAAAATAAAAATCGAAAAATAAAATTTTTATAAAAAAATTGAACCGACTTCTGAAACTGCGTTAAAAAGTGAAAAATAGCTATACATTTGTATATGAAATTGAAATTTTTGAAGTCGGCGTCAAACGAAACTACAAATAAACTATTTTTAATCTGTTTATGCGAATCTCATTTTGTCAGGTATTAGTTTTGCGCCGACTTCAAAAATTTAGTAGCGTTTTATAAAGAAAACGAATAAGCTACTCCTTTTTCATATGAAATATGGGCTTTACTATATTGGCCAACATTATTTTGGGGATAACAAATATATTAATTAAATCTAATATTGTGTATAAGCAAGCAGTTGATATTTAACTTAAACTATACGTTTTTTAGACTTAATTACCCAATAGTTTTGGTCTTTGTACTGTCTTGTTATTTTGAAACATTTAAAATTCATTTCCTGTTTAAAATATCGATGTATATCTTAAACAAATGGGGGACAAACTAAATTGTTTATTTAAAATTCCTTGATACGGCTAATTAATGATAATAAAAACATCTTAGTGATTGAAGGCGGTGCCCAAATAGAGCGATCTTATTTAACCCCCGAATTATTGTGTATAAGCAAGCAGTTGATATTTAACTTAAACTATACGTTTTTTAGACTTAATTATCCAATAGTTTTGGTCTTTGTACTGTCTTGTTATTTTGAAACATTTAAAATTCATTTCCTGTTTAAAATATCGATGTATATCTTAAACAAATGGGGGACAAACTAAATTGTTTATTTAAGATTCCTTGATACGGCTAATTAATGATAATAAAAACATCTTAGTGATCGGAGGCGGTGCCCAAATAGAGCGTTCTTATTTAACCCCCGAATTATTAAGTTATTTATGCAAAATTATTACTCTTAAGTAAGTTACATAATAGAAATATAATTAGCTATACAAATTTCCAAGTAAATATTTGTTTTAAGATAATTAAAAATTCACGATGTTGTCTGGTAATTTTAGTGCTTTTTATAGGTTTATTTGCGGTCTACCAAAAAAGCCATATAATTATTCATTCTCAAGTCTTTGTTGCTGTTTAAGGCAATAATTACCTACCAACGAATTCTCCTGTAGAATTAACATATAGTTAGTGTGATTGCTGAATAACGACAGAATATTTTTATTTATATTTGATGTTATCCTTTCCTAATTGATTTGAAACTAGTATAAGGTGTTAATTCGAGAATAAAGGCCGAGTATGAGTTTCTGGTTGCCTAAATTAGTATGTCGTTTTTAATATGTAAATAATATTTAACAATAGTTAGCGACAAAAATAAGTTTTTAAATCCCCTTTTATTGATATTAATTATAAACTTCACATTTGTAATAATGTTTAACATTTAAAAAAATAATGATTTTTTGAAAAATTGGTAATTGAATTTAATGAATTTTGGTGTGTGGTCTAATACTATAATATGAACTTTTCTAGTAGTATGGCGACCGGCAATAAATAGTGTGTTATAAAAGATTGTAAACATCCCTTCTGATTTTTTATGTCATCAGTGTTATGATAACCTAGATTTTTCTATCGGGCAACCGCATGTATTTGGAAGCTTTTCCACATCTCATAGGATGAGGGGTTTTGCCAGGAAAAAAAGATTCTCAGTTGCATGCATACACCAATTTTCGGTAATTTTTAAAATTAATGTTGAAAGTACATGTACGTATTTTTAAAAGATTGAAAAAACTAACTAAAAGGAAATATTTATTAAGTAAATGTCCGCCATTTTGCTGAATACACTTATTACCACTTTTTAAAAGATGAAATTGACTCTATCTAATATCTCAAGGTTATTAAAAAGGTTGTCAACGATTAAAATGTGTATCAATAATTTTTCGCGGGTGTTCACCGAAGTCTTGTATACTTGTATTTTAAGAGCACCCCACAAAAAGAAGTTACACATATTTAACTCTGGAGAACGTGGTGGCCACCTTGCTGGTGCCTTATTGTCTCTTCTAGTCAATCGGTTGGGATATTTGTAGTGTAAATATTGCTTAACAGCAACGGAAAATACCATAGTTCTTGCAGAAGTACAATAGGCAAATTTTCCAGAAGAACTGATAATATTTAGCAAAAAACTTAGATAAATATTTCCCTTTATCCTGTCTGGAATTACAACTCGCCCAATAAGTTATGCTGATGGTGTGCAACTTTAATGGCATATGGATTTTCATCCGCATAAACATGTTAGTTAAGCAGGTTGATTTTTCTACCAAAATTTATATCACTAATTTTTTTTGTTTCGAATAAATTTACAAAATGTAAGACGCATGAGGCGATAAATCGGTGAAAGTTTCTGAACCTTTTGGACATGATATGAATGTAACAACTGTTCTTTTAAAATTTGATTTACAATAATTTTAGGAATATTCAACTCACGATCTAAGCGGCGGGTACTAATACTTGGTTCTTCTTCAACTCTTTCAATTTTCTTTTCTTTTTCGACTGTTCGAGTTGTTCGAATACGAACCTTAGTTTTTCCTTACATTTCCTTCATTAAATCCATATACCAGGAGCATTATAATCTCCGAGTTGTATGTAGATGCCCATGTTTAATAGTAAAATAGGCTTAGAAATTTAGAATGTTGATCTTACTTTAGTTAACTTTTTAGAGAGTGATGGCAATTTGTCAATAGTCAAATTATTAAATGACATAGCACTCGAAAAATTATTATCACTGATATTTTTTATTATTACGGTTAATTGGAGTATGCATGCAATTGAAAATATTTTTTTTCTGACGAAACCTTTCATCCAACGAAAATTTTCAAAAGGTAAAAAAGCTTCCAAATACATGAGATGATCCGATAGAAATATCTAAGTTGTCATAACGTTGATGACATAAAAACGATATAAACGGTGTTTACAAATGACATTACCTTTATAACACTTACGCTGTTCGCTATACCACTAGAAAACGTCTTATTATAGTGTTAGTATACCACACACCAAAATCATTAAGTGTTCAGTTCCCACGTTTTCAAGAAATTTGGGAAAAATTAATATTTCCTTAAAACTTTAAGATCTTCCACCGCCTAAACGAAGCAATATCGGATATAACTAAGTTGGGTTAAATCGACTTATTTTGATGTCGAGAGTCTGCATTTAAACGTTATATACGTATTTTCCGAACACCCTCTTTAAAACCAAGATGAAACATTGGACACAGGTTACATCACTTTTAAAAAAAGTGGAAAATTTGAGAAATAAATGAACGGCAATTTTTATAACAGGCGAATCAGCGATTGATTAATTGCAAGTATAATATTTACATAAATGAACCTCAACAGAAATATTTTAAAATCTACTGTTGTAAAAATTATGTATATTTACATTTAAAATTATATAATATGTATTTATATCTAGACTCCTATTTTGTTTTTTTGAAATCTTATAAAGCGTGATTAATTAAGACCGGCGAGCGTATATATTGCAAAAACTATAAATATAATGATTTTAAGATAAAAAAAATTGTTTGCGAATATGTCGAAAATTTCAAAGACTAGTTTTAAATTCCTAATTTCACCACTAGGGGCCGTATTTGCTATGATATTCAAAACCGTTAATTGCTGTAACTTAACTTTGCTTTAACCAATTGGGGCTCACTTTAAATGATGCATATTTTGATTATCATTTTTTTCAAACGAATTTAAAGTTAATCTGTATACTAAACGGTAAGGGGCCTTATTCAAAAAGTGACCAATAAACCTCGATTTTTTGATCAATTTAAATCTAATTAAAGATTTATTTTCACTTCATGTTATAGTGGCCCATTAATTAAGATACATAATCTGAAAACCGGAAGTCAATATCTGATGTTGTTCACAAAACTACTGTAAAAATGGTGGCGTTTATGGGTTATCGTGGTCGATTGAGTCGTTGGGCTTCATTCTTGATTCGTATGTATTTTGAGCTGCTGAAGTCGAATCTTTAACCTGATGATTTTTTTAATTCTTAAGGTTTTTTACAGCAAATCTTTTTTAAGGGAAATATAATGGTTGTCTCTCTGACAAAACTTTCCCATTTTTGCGATACATTGTGAACGAAAACAGATATCGACTTCCGGTTTTCAAATTTAATTCTCCTAACTATGAGCTTTAAAATGTGGTGAAAGTAATTCCGCGGTTGCATTTAAATTTTTTAAGAAATTGAGACTAAATAATTTTTAAATAGTACCCTTTTCCTTAAATGTATGAAGTAACTTTAAATTTGTTTATGTAGCCAGAATAAATGAGTAAGAGTTTATTAAATTTTAAAGAAAACAGAATTATAACATTTTAAATTGTAATTCTTCCCCACGCTACAAACATTATAACTACGAAAAAATTTCAAAAAGTGTATTTCCGCCTCATATTATACCTAAGATATTTCTAGAAATTAACAATTATTGATAACAGCATCGCAAATAAATCCCCTAGTGGTCGGATTAGAAATTTAAAAACAAATTTTAAGATATATTTTTAAAACATATTTATCGATAAATTTTCTATCCTGTAGTCGTTGTATACATGGCTTTTAAGATATAGCAGCCTGCCAGCATTTATCGATCATGCTGTATACATAGATTTTTTGTAAATTTCTTGAAAACGTGCTAAATGAATTTAATGATTTTTGGTATGTGGTCTAACACTATAATATGATGTTTTCTAGTGGTATAGCGATCGGCTATAAAATAGTGGAAGCTACGTTATGACGACCTAGATATTTCTATCGGATAATCGCAGGTATGTGGAAGCTTTTTTACCTCGTTTTTTCGCTGGATGAAAGTTTTCGCTAGGATAAAAATATTTTCAATTACATGCATACACCAATTTGCTGTATGTACCTTAAAAAGATTGAAAAACCTAACTAAAAAGAAAACATATAAAATAAATGTACACAATGACCGTAATTTTGCTGAATAGCACTTTGTAAAAAATAAAATTAGACTAATTATTATTTGAAGGTTGTAGACAATATTGAAGATTGACTAAAATGTGGTTGTCGGACTTGCATTGTCTTTATTTTTATTTATTTTTACGACGTTTCGATTAGGTTGTATCTCTAATCGTTATCAAATATGAACTGAACGTTTTGTCTTAAGACTACGAGCTTATATAGGGGCTGTGAAGCGCAAAGTTTCGCTTCACTGTACACACCTCAATGATTTGATGTTACAAAATAGTGGTTGCCAAAGATTAGGTATCTCAACACTCGGTTTACTGAAGATTCCATTATTGTTTTTAATGTAAGCTGCTTCTATAAATTTTCTTTTTTTCATGTTGGGTTCCATATATATTGCCGCAGCCTCATACCATTTTATATGGTGTTGTTTATCCCAGGCGTGTTCTGCAATACCTGATCTCGATGTTTCCCCTTTTTGTGTATGAGTTTTATGTTCCTTAATTCTAACTTCTAGTAGTCGTTTGGTTTCTCCAATATACATTTCACTACACTCACATGGAACTTTGTAAACACATTCTTTCTTATTGGTAGTTTTAGGTTTTGTTTTTGTTAAATGAGCTCTAAGTGTATTTCCTGATTTAAAGGCTGTTTTTATATTATAACTACTGACAATTCGTCTTATTTTCTCCGAAGTTCCCTTAATGTACGGAATTGTGAAGAAGGAATGTGTTTCTTGCTGTTTTAAAGGCTGTTTTTATATTATAACTACTGACAATTCGTCTTATTTTCTCCGAAGTTCCCTTAATGTACGGAATTGTGAAGAAGGAATGTGTTTCTTGCTGTTCAGTGTTCGTTGTTCTAAAGTTATTTATGACATTGTCAATTAGTTTTAAAGGATAACCATTCTGGTGTAAATCGGATTTAATATTTGCTACCGATTTTTCCAATGAATTGGCATTATTGCATATAGATATAGCGCGATTATAGAGGTTGCGTATGATTCCCCGTTTTGTTACAACAGAATGATTAGAACTGTGATTAAGATATTGTCCAGTATGTGTTGGCTTTCTGTATACTGAAGTTTAAATAGTTTCGTTTGAACGGTTCACCATAATATCTAGGAAGAGCAATTGATCATTTATCTCTTTTTCCATGGTAAACTTAATTGTAGGTCGAATGGTATTTAGATGTTTCAAGCAATCATTAAATTCTTGAACATTCCCTTCCATACGATGAAGATATCATCGACATATCTCAACCAGACGGTTTTACTGTTGCTTTTTCTATCGCGTGAGTTTCGAACCATTCCATATATATATATATATATATATATATATATATATATATATATATATATATATATATATATATATATGGCGAAGAACCCACCGGAAGCTCGTCATACTGAGCGTAGAACTTGTTCATTACTTGAAAGTAAGCACTACGCAGGCAACATTCCAAAAGGTCCATCATCCCGTCCAATGGTAACGTGGTTCGATCTGATAAAGTAGTATCATTTGAAAGTCTAGTTTTGATTATGTCTAGTGATTCCCCTAATGGTACATTAGGATATAGACTTTCCACATCAAAGTTTAATAGTCTGTCGTCTGGCTCTAGATTGATGCTACTAATAATGTTCACGAAATGTGTAGAATTTTTAATGTATTCGTCTTACCTTCTAAAGGTTGTATGATTTTTAAAAGAAACTTTGCCAGTGCGTTTGTTGGGGATCCTCTAGAGCTGGTTATTGGCCTCAATGGTATGTTCGTTTTATGAATTTTTGCTAGTCCGTAAAGATGTGGTGGCTTACTGTAGTGTGGTGTGAGCGCCGATCGTAGGTTGTCAGGTATATGGTTTTAGTATTTTCTTAGTGTTCTGCAAGGCTAAAGAACAACTTCTAAGCAAGGGGCTTAATTTCGCAATAACACTAAAAAAGATGTCTGTTTTAGACATCATAAGCGTTGTATAATCTATACAAGTATACGAAAACTATTCTGACGAGTTTAGGCGGAAAATAAAATCAACTTTGGAAGACAAGAAAAATTCAGTTCAAAATCTCTCCAAGCTAGAAGTATCAGCCTTAAAAGAACTTTGTAAGGATGAATCCATAAAGATTTTACCAGCGGATAAGGGAAATGCAACGGTGACAATGGACATCGTAACGTACGACCAAAAAATGGGGAGATATGATGGAAAAAGGAAAATATAGACAATTAGCTCGTGACCCCACTAAATTTATAAAGTTAACACAGTCCCTATATAAGTTCGCAGTCTTAAGACAAAACATTCAGTTTATACTTGATAACGATTAGAGATACAACCTAATCGAAACGTCGTAAAAATAAATAAAAATAAAGGCAATGCAAGTCCGACAACCACATTTTAGTCACTCGAATTATTATTAAAAAGTTCCCAAGCGTTTAAAATGCGAATCAATAATTCTTCGCGTATGTTCAGCGAAGTCTGGTATATTTCTCTTTTAAAAGAACCTCACAAAAAGCTGTCACACCTATTTAACTGTGAAGAATGTGGTGGTCATCTTACTCATTGTCTCTTTCAATCCATCGGTTGGGATATGGCCAAACAGCAACAGAAAAATTAGGTGGAACAACCGCAATAATACCTGCTCAAATTTTAAAGTTATCCTGATAGTGTGCAACTTTAATGGCATATGAATTTTCATCCGCATAAACAGGTTCGGTGTGCAGGTCGGTGACTCCAAATCTTGGAAAGCACGTCTCGTCAGTAAACAAGATTTTTCCATCAAAATTTGAATCATGAATTCTTTTCTTTCGAATAAATTCACAAAAATGTAAGGCGCGTGGCGGGGGGGGGGGATTAATCGGTAAAAAATCCTGAACCTATTTGACGTGATATGGATGTAACAATTGTTCTTTTAAAATATAATTTGCAATTGTTTTAGGGATATCCAATTTGCGTTCTAAGCGGCGGGTACTAACAGCTGGTTCTTCTTTAACTCTTTCCAAAATTTCCTCTTCTTTTTCGGCTGTTCGAGTACGACCCCTACATTCAAATTTTTTCTTAAAGCTGCCCGTTTCCCAAAGATGACGCTCAATATTGGCATATGTTTGATGGTTTGGTATTTGACGGTTAGGACATCTCTCCATGTAAAACCTAACACTTCGACGCCTATTTCCTTCACAAAATTCACGGACCAAGAGCCTGTCAACCTATTCGGAATGCGTGTAGTAGTTCATGTTGAAGAGTAAAATAGATTTAGGGATTTAGAATGTTGAACTTACTTTAGTCGACTTCATAGACAGTTTGTCAATAGTCAAATTATTGAATGGCATAGCAGCAAAATCACTCGAAAAATTATTGTTATAAGTATTTTTATTATTACAATTAATTGGTGAATGCATGTAATTGAAAATATTTTTTTTCCTGGTGAAACCGCTCATCAAACGAAAATTTTTTAAGAGGTAAAAAAGCTTTTAAATACATGCAATTATCCGATAAAAATATATAAGACACTATAGCTGGTCGCTATACCACTAAAAAACGCCATATTATAGTGTTAGATCACACATTAAAAATCATTAAATTCAGTAACCACGTTTTCAAGAAATTCGGGACACCCTGTATATAGCAGTCGAACTTAGAACCTCCTTCTTTTTAAAAGTCGGTTAAACATAATTAGTAAATGACAGTTTCTGGAAGCCTATTTTGGCATATTCATAAAATAAAGCATGTTCTAGCTGCTTTTTCTAGAAGTTTGGCACATTTGGAGCATATATTGAATAATAATTTACCTTTGGCTTCATCAACTAATGTGTTTCCTAAAAATTTAACCAAATATGCAACGTGACCCTTTTGTAAAGCTTCAGGTGGATGAATCCATTTCCTTTCTCCATTAGTGCTGGCTTTACTGTTACTTAGTTTCCCCTGGGTATTTTGGGCCCATTTGAGTAATGTTGACATTCTGAAAAAATAAAAATAAAATAAATCGGTTAATTACGATAATTTGTATATTCCAAAATATTGACCCATAATAAAATATACCGAATGAAGTAGTAAAACAGCGTCCTATATAAAGCTTTAAAACTATGTTGTTCACACAGAAATTGTCCAATTTTAGTATTTTATTAAACCGAGGCGAAAATTAACTGAAATCATTACCAAATATATATATATATATATATATATATATATATATATATATATATATATATATATATATATATATATATATATATATATATATATATATAACACTACGCATCAAATTTTAGCTTATTTGTTGGATCTTGTATGAAAAGGGCATTTTTTGTTTTGGGGCGCTGAACACAAAAATTACAATGAAATTAAAAACTTAGTTGCAATTTTCAAGAATAAGTTTTTTAATAACATTACAAACACCCGCATTTTTGCGGTTACATTTTTAATATATAGGGAGATATGACATCGCGTATCTCTTAAACTTGAACTAATATTAAAAAGATAAGTTTTGTTTCGGTTTTAGCATACCAAAAATGGTAAGATTTAGTCGATTTTATTTTAGATACGTTTTGGCTGTTGTTTAGTGTAATAAAAAGTTAGCAAAACTATAAGACTTAATCAAAATATAAATCTAGTTGAAGTTAAATTCAACAAATTTAATGAAATCCGAGTTGTTGTTGGCAATAATTTAATTTTAAACCTCTGATACTGTTATCTATGAGAAATATTATATAAAATAATTTTTTAAATTAATTTATTTCAAATATTTAAAACGAATTGGTAAGATTTTAAACAATATTAGCCAGATTCACTAAGCAGATTTAAGACTTTTTGCATACACTACTGGAGGTAGCATGCAATTTCGCGCGTATAACATGGTAGGGAGAGAGAGGCAGCGAATACGGGGGTCGTGCTATCTCTTTTGCTCCGAACAATCACGGGCACTATACGGAAAAAGTTTTTATTCCTAAAAATTTTAAAAAATGATTTCTGTAGTTTGTTTCTGCATAACTGGAAACCGAAAATAGCCTAAAATATTTGGTACGTACGGAGTCTAAAGTTTGGCACAAAAGTGTTAACTGTTCTCTTTTTTTATTTGGGTCTCCTTTCAAAATTTGATAAAATAACTAGTTTGAAATGATTCTTAAGCGATGAAATAGCTCAATTGTTTTCACAAGTGTAAAACTTCTAAATCATGCATTTAAGAATGAAAGTTTTAATAATTATAACATTCATGAAAGCAGCTTAAAATACAAGGTTTCACGGTCCCTGACGAAAATTATTATATTTAAACACTTTGTTCTATGTCGCATAAAAAAAATGTTTTTGATGGATGTAAATAACGTCATAGTAATCTTTCAATTCTTTTGTGTAATTCTCGTTTTCTCTAATCCATTTTTGCAATTGGATGGCACACTGAGAACTTAATGTTTGTACATTTCCTCTTATTTTTTATAAACAATGGTCCAACCTTTCAAATATTTTTACGAGGTAATACCTTTAAACTGTTTAACGCATTCTACTCCTAAAATCATAAATAGCAACGTACTTCTTTAAATTTATTAAAAAGAATTGCTCAAGCATTTTTAAAATTCTGTCACCTTCAACAAAAGGTGGGGTCGTATGTTCTGACTCCAAATACTCTACATACGTAACTGAAATAAGTAAAGAATTATATAATTTGAATTTTAAACATATTTTATTTTCTAGAAAAAAACAGTCTAGTTAAAATAAAAGGAAAAAAAAAAACGAAAATAGTAACAATAAAAATTAATTAAACAACTAAAACTCTAGAAATTGAAATGATGTTACGAAAAACAAGTTAGAACTTTTAGGTTTATACTTCTTTCGTTATGTAACTCAAATAAAAATATATTGTATTCTATGCGGTGGACATGTTACAACTATTTATTTTTTTGGTTCATTATTTCATTTGGTATTCTATATCACCTAGGTACATTAAGTGTCCTCCTGAACACGTTTATTTCGACTACTTTTAGTTTTTTTTTGTTGCTTTCAGTACAACGTCGGATTTCTGTCTTAAACAAAAGAAGTCTCTTTTAATTAGGGTTTGGTGATATTAATTTTATTTTTTTCTCATTTTGTTGAAGATTACACCCAAGTTTGTGTAATTAGAATACATTTACATCATATCCTTTTTTCAGCTGGATGTTTGACATTTCTGCTCTGATCGATAAGAATTTGGCCTTCTTTGTGTTTAGTTCAGCAACTTCTTTGCCATACATTCTAGGTCACCCTTGTCGTTAGCTATGGTCATTGGTAAACTCAAGCGTCTATAAGAAGGTCTCTCAAATATCGATTCCCATTCCTCAGTAATTTCTCTTCCATTGTTGATTGTTTTAAAGCTGTTGCCACATGAGTCTTAAAAAGAGTGAGGGATATGCAGCACAGGGACGGATCCAAGGAGGGGGGCAGTGGAGGCATTAGAAACGTGGATCTCGCTGAACCACGGTTATGTGATTTTGGTAGCTTGGGCTTATGGCACATTGAATTAAATCTGTCAACTCGCCTTCGCTTGTCATACTGTGCTGTCTTGTATACAAGCAGGGTGGGAGCAATTTCGACCTATTCTTTATTCTTGTGATATCCCCCCCCCCCCCCCCGGTTTGATCCGCCTCTGGTGCAGCAGCCCTGTCGCAAAGCTTTCTTCACCACATATTTTTGTGATTATCTATTACCCACTTTTACTTGTGGGGATGATCCATCATAAAGATTTCACAGTTCTTGGTTAAGATGTGAGATATGTTTTTTTTTTTAATGCTTTCATACACTAGGGACTGTATTAAATGCTTTATGTATATATAGGTATAAATATAAGGTGAATTTCTTGCTTCGTCGCTGATCTTCTTTTTATTATTCTACTAATTGTTTCAAACAAAATATGTTATTTGGACGAGTTTTAGCAGCTCTAAAACTTGATTGCTCTTCTTATTCTCTATATTCTTACTCTATCAAATCGCGCAGAATTTGGTCGACTTATACTGAGCAATCTAATTTATTTCCCTTTTTGTGGATAGGGGATCTATATGCCATCTCCCATTCAGTTGGTACAAGGCTACCGTTTAGATCAAGGTTTATACACCACGTTGGAATTTTCAGAAGCATTGCCCTTCGACTTTTGATTATTTCAGTCGGAGCCTCTCCTGTCTTGCTGCTGGTCTATTTTTTAATTTTTTTATTGTTTTTTTTTAAGGTTTGTAAGGCTAGCATGGATTGGTTTCCCTTCTATAAGTATTTCTGCTGGCGATCTTATTGTATGTTGGTCCCTTCTTTCTACTTTTTTTATTGATATAATTTGTACGCTTGCATTCTTTTTTTCTGTTGATTTTACTTTCTCGGCAGTTTTTGTTCCACATATCTTTCTTTGCTGTTATAATTTTCCTTTGTGTATCCTTTTTAGATTTAAATAACAGTCTTTCTTGTTTCGTTTTGTACAGAGCCATTTTTTATAAGCATCTTTTGTGTTTTCCATGTTGATATTTCCTCTTCCACCAAGTCCCTGCTTCGAATTAGATCACGCAGCCTAAGCGTTTCATTTGCAGCATCATAGATGTAATCTTTCAATTCTTTTTTCTAATTCTCGTTTTCTATAATCCATTTTAATATTAAATGATATATTAAAACAAAACAATGTTTAATTTGCATTACTTCTTTAGTTTACTATTGAGTAAAGCTTCGAACATACCTCTGTAGAATTAGCATAACGTCAGAACTAGAGCCCGGTTGTTTGAACGCTGAATAACGTAATAATATTTTTATTTATATTTGAACAAGTGTTGATAAACAGTAGATATTTCATTTCTTGGTGCACACATACCGTTTTTATGCTATCCTTCTCTAATTGTATTATTCAAACGAGTATCATATGATAATCGGTACGTCAATTCTAGAATACATGAAACTATGAATTTTTGGTTGCCTAAATTATTATTATTGTTATTTTCAATATGTAAACAATATCTAACAATATTTACCAATAAAAATTTTTTAAATCCTCTTTTGTTAATATTACTTGCAAACTTCGCGTTTATAATAATTTTTAACACTTAAAAACACTGAAAAGAGTCACAACAAGCAATTAAACTGAAAGAGATAAGTAAACATGTTTATGACTGTCAAACATCAAAAAAGCCTCTCCCCCACCGACCATAAACATTGTTGTTTAAATCTATCGAAGAGGTAAAGACAATATTTAGTATTATTGGTGGTGTTGGTTACCGATTATGATTAATATATTATATTTCAGTATGTATGGTGATAATCTACTCATGATTTAAGATATTTATTAAGAAATAATACACAATTATTACTTAAAGAAAAATAAATAGCAATTATTGGAATTTTCATAGGTAGGACTAAATAGGTTTAAAAACATGTTGTATGTTCTAAAAAATCCAATGGGTTGATGTGTCGTTAATTATTATTACCACTCACTCACATGTTACATGTTATTACATCATATAGCCTCTCCCCTTTTTAAATTAGTTTCACAGCACATTTAACCACTACGATAGAGTGAGAAATTAAAATTTTCTATTTAAAAAAGACATTGCTACAATATTTATAAAAAAAAAACATTTTCAAAAGTTTCGAATGTTTTTTTAACAAGTTCTGACAAAAATGAAAATTCAATTTAATTTAAAAATAATAAATTCTGCCGAGATCTTAATTCCGGGGAAATATTTCGAAATGGATTATTTTAATGTTGCGTTTTAAAATCCCTATATTTTAAAATTAGGTAAAATTATAGATAAGTAGCAAGTATTAGTAAATAATTCAGCTAATTGAAAAGCGAAGATTCCTTCATTTCGGGATGTTCCGGATGTTGTGAGTTGGTAACTCAGTCCTTGCGTGACAAAATTTTCATATACTATTTCTAGTTAGTGAAATCTAGAACCAACCATAAAATTGGACTTTGTTTCTTCTTTTATTTCAGGTCGATAAAATTACAGTTGATATTACATGTCACGGATGAAAATGCAGACATAATTTTGACCTAGCATTCTTTACTACTTAGACATAATAGGCGACGAAAGAGACAGGTAACAACAGCAGTACATGTAAGTGTAGGTCAAGGAAATCGTACATACATTTGCTAGATAAAAACAATTTAATAATTTAAAAGTTTTATAGATATACCTACGCAAACATCTTTGCAAACATAAAATTTACAAAACCATCTTATTAAGTTTACAACTTTTAAACATAGACAATAGTATTTTGGTCACAAGTAAGTATGATTATAAAAATATTGTCTTGGAGGCAAAAATGCTGCAAATGTTTTTGTTTTAAAGCAATTATTTTATTTATTCATTTCTACAAAATTTAAATGGAACAATTATGTTACAAAAGCGCCAGTAACTATTAACTAGTAACAATTGAACCTACAGTCTTGGGGGGTATTCTAGGTCAGATTTTTTTTTGCATGACTCAAAACAATAACGAGTCATTGAATTCGTTCATTTGGTCATTTGCTCCAAACCACTTGCATTCAAGTGTCAAGATCATTGAAATATTCACTTATCTGGCTGTCCGCATTTTAAATGACGACTTCTTACCAGCATTGTTATTTATGAATATTCACGAATCATTATTGGTTCGCTAGCTGAAACTTACGCTGCGCGTGTCTGATGCAGCAAAAGAGGTTAGGGTTGCACGTAGGGAGGATCGATTGATTCAGCTGAATATTTGAAGAAGAGGAAGGTGTTCTGTGTGGATGATGTATAGCAGACTAATGTTAAATTCGAATGTCGCGTTATACGCATGTCTAGAAAAAGCATGCCACCGTTTCTAACAGAATTACATTGAAATAATCATTTTTACAAAAATTTTGCCTAAAAATCGAAGTAAAAGAGTTAATTTCAAATATATGCCATTTTAGAAATATTTAATATCTTTACTTAAATCTGCTCCTAACGATAACAACATACAAAACCTTTAAAAATTGTTGAAATTTTTGCTTTAAGATTATCTGCAAAGCCTTTACCAGGCTAATTTTTTTGTAAATTCATATGCTTGATAACATAAATAAAAACTTTTGATAATGATTTTGCTTTTTTACTTACTCAAAAAAAATTCCGAAAAAATTATTACGAACAAGTGTCCATCACACTAGCATACTCCCTCCATCCCATCATCTTACAGTGGGAAAAACTGAGAGAAAATAATAGCACGATTACAATATTGGTACTGATTAAAATATTAAAATTACAAAGCAGTACTACAAGATCAGTGGCATAGCGGAATGCTAGGAGGGCCCTCCCCCCGCGAAATCTCAATGGGGCTCCCTTTTTAATATAGCAATATAATTTAGTTCAAATGCTAAATAAACTGTAATACCTTTTTTTAAGTCAAAATTCAACCTCCAAAACTCACATACCCCACGCGCTATACCTGGGGTGTGTTCTTGACAATTCATGTTTTAAAAAAGGTAATACGTCAACTTTCTAAGGGCACATATAAAAATAATGTTATTTGATAAAAAAACAGTTCTATATTGAATTGAATGAAAGTAATTTTATTCACAGACATCAGACCAAGCCTCAAATACAACATAAAATATTCAGTTTTATGTGTTATTACGAAATCGTTCCAAACGTTTGGCGTTTTTATTTGCAAAATCTTCTATGAATCAAGTCTTTTGGTTCTTTCGCATTCTATAGATAATGTCGCTAAAGCTGCTAACTCTTACTTGAGTCATTGTGCTGCTTTCTCCATTTAAAAAAGCATTGTAATGCAGGGGCGAGCAACTACTCTAATGTTAATCGCCTTTAGAATAGCGAATTTTAGAGGTTTTTAGACGTTGAAAAAAAAATTGCGCATCTCTTGAATATGCTTCTTTCTATTTTTTAAACGTCCGAAAAGCTCTAGTACTCGCGATCCTATAAATAAATAAGCTATAAAAAATGTAAATGGCAATTACGTTTATTTCAACTTTAAATGATTGTCGAATCTCGAGACTTACTGTTATTCAGACGTTAAAAAATAAATTACTCATTTTAACAATACGCAAAATTACTTTTTTTAAACGTCTAAAAAGCTCTAAATCTCTTGATATGACAAACATTTAAATTTGAAATGAACTCAATTTTTCAAAGTTTTTCGCAAATTTATCTGCTTGTTAAGGACCGAGTTTTGAACCTTTCTGAACGGTTGAACAGCAGAAACAGCGTCCTCAAAAGACGCGTAGTTCCTTTTTTAAGTATCCAAAAAGCTACAAAACTCGCAATTCTACAACAATTGAATTGTGAGTAATCGCTTTTATTCCATTTACAATGTTTTTCAAATTGGAAAAATTTGGAGAAACTTCATATATATACATATATATATATATATATATATATATATATATATATATATATATATATATATATATATATATATATATATATATATATAGCGATTAGCTACGATTTCAAACAAGAACGTTTTGAGCACTACAAATTATTACCCAAGTATAAATATAAGTCGTAGACTTTTCTTACAAGTGGGCTCAAAGTCTTTCGTTGAGCTTTCAGTGTCACTTCACCACATATATAACAGAAACTGTTCGGTTTGTTCACACAGCATCGCGGCGACATCATTTACACACGGTGAAAATAATAACACTACTACAACACTATCACTATTTGCTATTTGAATTCGCTAAACATTTGAAAAATGGCATCTTTTGCCACTTTTCAACTTAAATAACCTTTCGCGGTGGGCGAACGAGTCGCAAGCGTCAGGTCGCCTACAGACGCTGTACAGTGAGCTTTTAAAATAGTCAATGACCAACCGAAATGTCAGCTGCTCTACAGTCTTGAGAAGGATTCAGCACACACGCGGGATACGCGAAAACCTTCGATTGCATATATATATATATATATATATATATATATATATATATATATATATATATATATATATATATATATATATAAGGTAAACGATTAGCTACGATTTCAAACAAGAAAGTTTTGAGCACTACAAATTATTACCCAAGTCTGTATTGAGACTGATTTTGTCGACATTTTACTTTACAGACGCTGTTCAGTGAGCTTTTAAAATAGTTAATGACCAACCGAAATGTCAGCTGCTCTACAGTCTTGAGAAGGATTCAGCACACACGCGGGATACGCGAAAACCTTCGATTGCATATATATATATATATATATATATATATATATATATATATATATATATATATATATATATATATATATAGGGTAAACGATTAGCTACGATTTCAAACAAGAAAGTTTTGAGCACTACAAATTATTACCCAAGTCTCTATTGAGACTGATTTTGTCGACATTTTACTTTGAATTAAAGTTGCTTCCTGCACGCCGTGAGTACAGCACAGAGGCCAAGCGTTCAATGGTTTTAATTAGTGAGTCTTAAAGTCATTTCTTAATATATATACATTTAATAGAAATTGAAACGCCCTGCGTTGCATATGGGTCCATTTATAATACATAATTACTGACACCTTGCGTTGAATGGATTTGTAAAGTAGCCAGTTTATTGGAGATTGATTAAATTGCCTTCGCTACGCCACTGTACAAGATTTAGTTCTCCATTGACAAAAAGTAGAAATAAAAGCTTAAATAGGTATTAGTACTTCCTTATTTCTAAAAATTGCCGTATGTATTTAATTAAGGATAGAAAAATCTGTTTTCATTCTAGAATAACAAATTGATTGAGGTAGGTTCCGAATGACTTGAGAGAACTGAAAAATTTCATTATCATATTTTATATTTTTTGTCTCTAGACAAATAGTTTTACATTAAGTTACAGTTAAACACCGGTTTATAATTTGTTAAAAATATTATTGATTTGGACAACCACATTACTTTTTTGTTCTTATTATTTCTGACAATATTCAAATGGGGATATTCTAAGGGATTTTTAGAGAATTTCAAACAGCTATAACTTTTTCAGTTTCCGACGTGGAGTCATGGCAAGCATAGGAAGTTCCTAATAACATTTTTGAGCAAAAACATTCTGTATATGATAATTTCACATTCAGAACATAAAATACGAAGAGAAAATGACATGACGAAAAGTAAACAATAAAGTTAGGTTCAATCCAACAGAAATTTGCAAAGAAATCTGATTCCGGTAGGAACGCCTTTAGTCGGCTCTGGTTAAGATGAAATAAATGCTGTATTTTGTTTTCCTTGTTCATTATTTGGAGGAGAAACTTCTTGGATAAAAGTAGGTTTTACCGATTTATACCATTCGGGATACTGCATTTAAAAGCATACGTTGTGGGCAAAACATATGAAATATGTTTTTTTGGGGCTGTTAATGTAGCTGATCAATTAAGCAGCTCTTATCGAAGAGATATTAAACTGCATAATGAAAAAGCGAGACATAACTGATACATTTTAAACATTATAATTAATTGTGTGTGTTTGTGTGGGGCTTATGAACTCGCGTTACGAGGATTTGATGAGTCTACGTCTTCCTCCAATCCCAGGGTGCTCTGAAACAACATTTGGGACAAGCATTGGTATTTAAAGGTACGTCAAAAACCATTCTGTGGTAGTATTCTTCCTCATTTTCAATTTCTTCCAGTGTAATAGCGGATCGCGAGGCAAGTAAGGTTACGAAATTGGGTTTTAGCGCTTGGTGTCGCATCTTTAACGATGAGTCGAACTCAGAGTGCTCGGATCTTAACCAAATTCCTTGTATCATGCTCTGCAGGGCTGTCGACTTCCTATTACAGGAATGTACCGCCGCTATGGATTTGAACCCTTATAGTTCCTTAGTGCCTACTAACTATGTGACTTTCTATTAACAGTCCGATCAAATTTTAATAAATTTGACCTGGCATGATATCCAACTTCGTCCAATATCGAGACCCATCGCTGTTGAGCCATTGTCCCGATATTTAAAAACATTTAATAATATGTTATTAATTTTTTTTAGTCTACACATTTTAAAATACTTTAAATATTAATATGTTTGTTATTTAATAAGTAGGTAATTTCGGAAATCCCATATGTTAAATTTTTAAAGATTTTGAGTAGATATCGGATTCGTAGTAATTCGCGGGAAATCCCCACATGATAATAGTGATAGTCCGCACTGGGTCAATCATCCATTCAAAAAACACTACAGGTGAGGAGAAAATAGCTTTGGGCCTTTATTTTATATTCCTGTCTAATTATAAATAATAATTGTAGAATTTTTATGATTTTAATGCTAGCTATTTATTTTGTAAACTATTTCTGAAATATCATTGATTTATGATTTACCTTGTGAAATCGTCACAGAATGCTAGATGTTTTTATTGCGTTCTGCAACTTTTAGTTTCAGGATCCTCTACAGAAAACGTTTTGTCTGTTTTCTTTAAACTTAACTAAAAGAAGTTTTGAAATTGCGACAAGAGTTCGCTTTTAGGATGTCATTAATATCGGAGGTACCCGTATATGCCTGTTTAAATATTTTGTTAAATAACTAAGTCTTTCGCCGTCAGTCGTCTGTTTTGCAAAGTCCACTTGTTCTTGCATTAAATTCTGCCATATTTCAAGTTACGGCGCCACCATTGCTCGATATAAGAAACAGGCTAGTCACTCAGACTATTTCTAGTATCTTTGTGGATTTGAATTGGCAGCATATCTCGTTTCGTAAGATATTTTATCGCTGCACTGTAAAAAAACTTCACATTTATCATAAGCCGTTTATTAAATGCATTCAGTCTTAATGCATTAAATCTAATAATATTTACATTAAATCTAATATAATTATACACTAAATTTAGTATGATTTCAGTTACTTTATTGAAATTTAAGGTAATATGCAATTAAATTTAATGTATAAAGCTTTAAGGTTATTTTTAACAGTGTGCTCTTTACTTCATTTTGATACTAACACTGCAGTCATTCGTTTACAAGTCTGCCCTGTCGAATGAAAAACTTGTAGAGACTTCAAATTTTGCATACAGCTTTACGAATGTTTAGCATGTGTATGCAATAAACAGAACTTTTATATTTAAAACTACAGAAAAAGTTGAGATTTTGGAACAATTTTTTTTATAAATTTTATCTCCTGTTGTTTCATAAGCACGTTCCACCTTGTATAATACATATACAAACCTGAAATTAAAAAAAAATACAATCACGCATTTTTCCAGCGTTACGGATCTAAGCATGAATACATTCGAATTTCGAAATATCAAGAAATTCCTTAGCACCATAAAAGCAAGGAATGTTTTAATAGCATAACTTCAAGTAATTTAAAAACTTGTATTTGTAAGTATTTCAGTTTATAGTACAATTATTATACACCTAAATTAAAATTTTTTTTCCAGATTTAGTAATTTATATTGTAACGAGTTTTCTTATTGATTCCAATCGGATAGTAAATTAATTGTGTAAAAAAAAAATCGAAAATGATAAGATACTTTAGGATGGCTATTAGAAAGTGGACTGAAAACATTTCGACTCCTGTCGGGATATATTAAAAGCTGCGAATCTTCCTATAATAGTTTTTCATGCTCTATCCAAATTACCTGTTGGAATAATTGAAGATAAAAACTTTTGGACCTTAGAAAATGTGGATATCTCGTATACTAGGTTTTTTAATCCAGTAAGGATTTAGAAATCTCTACTGGGAGATTTCAGTAATGGAGAGCATTTCAGCTGAAGGCATCATCGAAACGATCGACAATTTTTATAAATTTATAAGTTTATAAGCAAAAATTCGTCTTAAGAAAATAATGATATGTATAACGATGGCCAGTGTCTTCACATCTTGAATCTATAGAAAAGTGGATAACTGGTGTAACATGTCATAAGATCCACTCATTATAGTTGCTTTAGAGAAGAAGAAGATGATGATGATGATGTCTGAGCATCGTCGATCATATGTGTTAAACCTTTAATTAATACCACACATGACTTTGCCAGGACAGCAATAACTTTGCTACCTTTCGATATTATTATACCTTTTTTATTAATATACAGGGTGTCCAGAAAAATGTGGGAAATCTCCCGGATATGAAAAAAACACGCGAAAGAAATACTACAATTTCATATAAACTTTTTTCATATAGGTCTCTTCTTCGAAGATATGGGCTCCCAAAGAGCTGCAATGAAATCAAGTTCTTTACACATAATTATCGAACCACCAGGTACATTTCAATTTTTTTAATATGATATATACCAGGTAAGACCCTTCATATTTCTATCCAAGAAAGTGTTGTGAATTACTCACAGATGTATGGACGGACTAACAGTGATACTCAAGACCACATTTTCATACACCCTGCATGATAAGAACTTCGGACGTTTTTAAGATACCTTTAACTATTGACTAAAAATTAAGTACTCTTCATTTAAGTCATTAATCCTAACCGTTTTCGAAAAAACGTCATTTTATTTATGCTGTTAATCCCCTAACTTCTGTTGGGTTGAACATGAAAAAGAAGAATTTTCCCCTGTCAGCATAGTTTCGATAAAAAATTAAACTAACTGCTTAGTTAAAAACTTTGTAAGAGGGTTCAACATGGGCTTCGTGAAGTCTGATATACAACGGGCACAACGAATTGAGGACTGCAGAACCTGCCACATTAACTCAACATTGTTCTTTATTTGATCACAATGAAACGTGATTCCCCGTAGAAGTTCTTTCCTATTATCGACCGGAGTGGAATAGACCAAGATTTTGAGGTGTCCCCGGGAGATCGAGGAGGCCAGGCAATAGGTCTTCCTCTACCTATTCAACGGTTTGGGTAGACGTTATTCAAGTGCTCCCGCACAGCAACGCTGAAACGAGGTGGTGCCCCATCGTGCATGTAGTACATGGTTTGGCGGATTTCAAGTGGTAAGTGCTCTACTAAATCGTGAAAAATGTTCTGGAGGAAACCCAAATAAAGTTCTTCATTCAGTACTGCCGACAATACGAATGGTCCAATTAAAAAATTGCCAATGATTCCTGTCCAGACATTAATTGATCAGAACTGAGGTTGATGATGCGAAAAAATAGTTGAATAAGGATTTTCATCAGTCCATGTATATGACTTGTGTAAATTTATGATACCATTTTTGGTAAACCCTGGTTCATACGTGAAGAGAATAGTGCTAATGAAGTTTACATTATTTCATTGCTGATCCAATAGCCAGTGTCTAAACTGCATTCTACGGGGAAAAGCTTCAGGAATAAGTTCATGTACTTTTTTCAAACGATATGAATATAACAGCTGTTCTTGAAGAATTTCAAGTTCTATTGTTTTCGAAGTATTAAACTGCGCTGATAATTTTCGAGTGGTCGTTGAAGGAGTATTATCTACAGCATTTAAAATATTTTCTTCTAATTGCGGCGTACGTACTGTTCTCTCTCGGCTAGCATCAGTACTTCTTTTTCCAAAATTTCCTAAAATTATAAAGAAGTTTAATAATATTATCTTATTAAATGGAATCGCTTACCATTCTCCCTTAGATGTTGGTCAACTCGTTGAAATGTTTTCTGATCTGGAAGAGTACGATTAGGATATCTGTCGTGATATAACCTCCTGGCTTATAAAGCATTGCAAGATGCAAGACTATACATCAGATGCATATCTGCATACTCAATAAATTTTATTATTATTCCACATTTCGAATTATTTCACAATTAGTTTCACCACGAAATCAAAAAATCAGTAAATTAATATCTAAGTAAAGGAACAATATGTCAGCGATGTGAAAGTTGACAAGTTCTAAAATGCAAGATATTTATTTCTTTCGTGCCTAGTAACGTTTGCAACAGCAAAACTTTGTTTTTGGTGCCAGTAAAATAAAACGCACATTTATTGCAAACCTAGGTCGAACTGCAATTCACAGAATTAGACGTTTTTAACTAAGGAGGTAAACTCTAATTTTGGATCGACTTTTTTCATCATAAGGTTGAAGATTGAACATTTGATGGAAACAAAGATATATCTTTTATCGAAATATGCCAAATACATAACGTAAATAAAATGACGTTTTTTCGAAAACGGTTTGGAGTGGCGACATGAATGAAGAGTGCTTAATTTTTAACCAATAGTTAAAAGTATGTAAACAACGTTGTCCAAAGTTCTTATCATACAGGGCGTAAAAAAATGGGGTATCTGTGAGTAATAAGTTCCCAACACTTTTTTGGATAGTAATTTAAAAGGTCTTACCTGGTATATATCATATTAAAAAAATTGAAACATACCTGGTGGTTCAATAATTATGTATAAAAAAACTTGATTCCATTGTAGCTCTTTGGGAGCCCATATCTCAGATGAGGAAGCCTATATGGAAAGTTTATATGAACTTCTAGTATTCTTCACACGTGTTTTTGTCATATCCGGGAGATTTCTCACATTTTCCCAGACACCCTGTATAAGTGAAATCGGAAAAGGCAACTTCATGTTGAGTGAATCCTTTTTATCCACCTCATATGCATGTAATACTATAGTCAAATATATAAAAAAAAAATAGTTTTATAGTCTACTATTGATATTAAACGACTTCTGAAAATACCTTGTCTAAATTATATACATATCTAACATTAAAATGATAAATATAATAGACAATATCGTTGCGAGAATACCTTATTGTTAGTTCAGTTGCTTGCGTCGTAATTATAATTATTATTTTCTCCTACAATACACAGATGACTGGGTGTATTATTTTCAAAAGGAAATTGTGAGAACCGTAAAAAATGATACTTAAAATCAGTTTTTATGTATATAAAGTGACGGACATAAATACTGGAAATCTACTCATTTTTGAATTACAGCAGTACCTTAGAAATAAATAAATAAAAAAATATAAATAAAAAATCACATTATTCCTTTACCCAAAACGTCTATATCTCATACAACAATAAAATTAAAAACCTTTATATGGAGAATAAATGTTGCAAAAATAAAAAAAAAATAAATTCAAGTGGACAAAAATATTGGTGCTGTTAATATTTCTTAAACTGCATGTTTTGCTGTTACCTACTGAGATGAAGAACGTGTATTGGACCACAAAAAAATTACTCCTATCAGTTAGTAGCCGTAGCAGTATGATGTGCACAACTCATTCCTCCGTAAAATTAACATATTGTCGGAACTAGGACACGTTATGTGATTGCTGAATAACGCAATTATATTTTTATTCACTTTTGGTAAATGTTGACAAATAGTGTAAGTTCTTTTCCCAGTAGAATGCAATTTGCAAACTGGTTATTGGATCAGCATCGAAATAATGTAAACTTCATTAGCACTGTTCTCTTCACGGATGAAGCAGGGTTTACCAAAAATGGTATCATAAATTTACACAATTCACATGTATGGGCTGATGAAAATTCTCATGCAACTAGTGTGTTGCATTATCATCAGTTTCAATCTGGGCCGGAATCATTGGCAATTTTTTGGTTGGACCATTCGTATTGCCGGTACAACTGAATAGAGAACTTTATTTGGAGTTCCTCCAGAATGCTCTCACGATTTAGTAGAGCAATTACTATTTAAAACCCGCCGAAATATGTACTACATGCACGATGGGGTACCACCTCATTTCAGCGTTGCTGTGCCGGAACACCTGAATAACGTCTATCCAAACCGTTGGCTAGGTAGAGGAGGACCTATTGCCTGGTCTCCTCGATCTCTCGACCTAACGTCGTTGGATTTTTACCTGTAGGGACACCTCAAAACTTGGGTGTATTCCACTCCGGTCGATAGTAGGGAGGAACTTCTATGGAGACTTCACGGAGCCCATGTTGAACACTCTTACGAAGTTTTTAACTAAGTAATTAGTTTAACTTTTTATTAAAACTATGGTGACATGGAAAAATTCCTCTTTTTCATATTCAAGTCGATAGAAATTAGGGGAAAACAGTGTAAATAAAATGACGTTTTTTCAAAAATGGTTAAGATTAGCGACATGAATGAAGAGTACTTAATTTTAGTCGATAGTTAAAGGTATGTAAAAGACGTTGTCCAAAAAAGAACGGAAGCTTTCACGGCTTTGGTCAAGTTGAAAGAACATTGAATGACAATCGAGGAGCAACAGCCCGGTATTTATACCCGACTGGCGCTCAGCGAACCACGATCCAATCGATTTTCACGTGTGATGTAGACTGTAACCCGTATCTCTATTAATATTATTTGGATATTTACATATTTCAATTGATTCTCTAATTTTACGTTTAAAGAAACCAGATACTGATGCTAGCACCTTAGTTTCTTTTACATTAACAGTGTGATCTGAGCAATGCTGGTGTTCAGCTACTGCAGATTGTACAATTTGTTTCTTTTTTATACATCTTTCATGTTCCTTAAGCCTAGTGGATATAGACCGTCCTGTTTCACCTACGTACGCTTTACCACAACAGCACGGTATCTTGTAAACGCCTTCTGTTTGAAATGGAAATGCGTCCTTTGGAGACTTCAAACATTGTCCAATTTTCTTACATGTGTTGAAAATTGTACGTATGTTTGATTTTCGAAGCAATCTGGCAATCTTGTCGGTGGTTCCGTGTATGTAAGGTAAGACAACACTGTCCATAGGATGTTCATTTATGACATTTTATTGAGGAGTTGGGTTTTTATATTTATTAATAGAATGTCTTATATCTTCAGCGCAATATCCGTTGCCTCTCAGAGCATTAGTCAGTTTTTCTGTTTCTGTCATATATTGCAAGTGCTCTATGTACCAAAGAGTTTATGATGGATTTTTTTTTGAGAAGGATAATGGTGTGATGTTGCATTGAGATATTGAATTGTATGTGTTCGTTTTCTGTACACAGAATGTCCTAATTTGCCATTCTCTTTCCTTTGTACTAGTACGTCAAGAAAGGGAAGGGCACCATTTGATTCATTTTCCATAGTGAATTTTATGCTAGGGTGTTAAATTTATAGAATTTATCTGTGCCATGCGGCCAGACTACGAACGTGTCGTCTACATATCTGCATCAAAATTTAAGTTTTAGAGGAGCAGAAGACAAGGCGTTTTCTTCGAAAGCTTCCGTGAAGATGTTAGCTACCACAGGTGATAGCGGAGATCCCATGGCCGCTCCCGAAGTCTGCTCGTAGAAAGTTCCTTGAAAAGTAAAATAAGTAGAAATCATACATGCTTTAATTAACTTTAGTAGGGTGGAGTCCATGTTGTTGTTTCGTAATATGTCAGATATTAGGGAAACTGAATCATCTATAGGAACATTTGTGTACAGGGATTCTACATCAGAACTGACCAATATGTCCCCAGGCTCTAATTGGATGGTTTTTAATCTTTGGACAAAGGGTTTTTAACAAATAATTCGGTTTTTCTGTAAAGGGATGTAAAAGTTTGGCCAGATATTTACCTATTTTGTAGGTTGGTGAATCTATTGCGCTGACGATTGGAAGTAGTGGTACATTTTATGTATTTTAGGCAGTCCGTAGAGCTGCTTGGTTTAACGGAACACCAGCATTGCTCAGGTCAGACTTTTAATGTAAAAGAAACTAATGCCTGGTTTCTTCAAACGTAAAACTAGAGAATCAATCGAAATATGTAAATATCCAAATAATATTAATAGAGATACGGGTTACAGTCTATATCACACGTGGAAATAGATTGTAACACTGGATCATGGTTCGCTGAGCATCAGTCGGCTATAAATATCGGGCTGTTGCTCCTCGATAGTCATTCCGTGTTCTAATCTCGTTAAGTAAAGATCCCGGAAGACGCCTCATGCAATCGTAGGCGAAACGTAGGATAATAATTCCAATTTGAGACGGTCTAAACCCAAGAACCATGATTTTCGACGTTGTCCAAAGTTCTTATCATACAGGGCGTAAAAAAATGGGGTCTTGAGTGTCACAGCTAGTCCATCCCTGTAGCTGTGAGAAATTCACAACACTTTCTGGATAGTAATTTGAAGTGTTTTACCTGATATACATGATATTAAAAAAATTGAAATATACCTGGTGGTTCAATAATTATGTGTAAAAAAACTTGATTCTATTACACTTCTTTGGGAGCCCATATCTTATCAGAGGAGTCATATACGAAAAAAGTTTATATGAACTTGGAGTATTCCTTTCGCGTGTTTTTTTCATATTCGGGAGATTTTTCATATTTTCCCGGACACCCTGTATATATATTTACAGTTGATTAGTGCCGATGTGCAACAATGAAATTTCAAACTTTAATATTTATTTTTTTTATGTTAAGCATTATTTTATTTAAAAATTGCCACAATCATTACCTTATTTATATTATAATAAGCGAATATGGCGTCAAGTGACTAAAATTACTTGAATATTATTACCGCATTATGTTGGAAAGTAATTTCCTGTATTTTGGTAGCAAAGTTAATAAACGGTCTAGTCACTTATATAATTGACCATATTATCAATAAAGTTTTAAAAAAGAACTGTAAATTGTACCTAGTTAGTTCTAAAACCTTCTAATCGTTTTTAATGTTAAAGTATATCAGCTTTCATCTCTATTCAATTGATAATTGCGTAGTTTGATCAATTCTAACATATCTTCCGGGTATAACTACAACCAATAAGTTCCGGTTAAACCAAATGCTTGATGTTTTATAAAAATAGAAGTATGCCAATCATTATACTTGAAATATACAAGTTTCGAGTTCTGACTTAGATCATAAAGTCAAAGCTATACCATGGAATCCGTATTTTGGTATCTTAATTTTTTCAAACGTATTACTTGCTTAAATATGTACTTAATGCTTAAAAATCTTTTAGCGAGATAAAGTAAAATTAAATAGGAATAATACATTAACAATGATCGTGTTAAATAAAACTTACCATGATTTCTACACATAATTTTAAAAACCATGTTGAAGTAAAAATGTATATTAAGGAAAAAACGGTTCAATGTGTGTTGGAGACACATTACATTAGGATGTCGTAGCAGTTTCTTCTTTTGTTTTATATTTTTCTTATATTATTTCATTTAAAACACTAATTTATATACGATTTTATTGTTTTTATTTTTAGGAAAACGGGTTAAAATTTTAGTATTATATTTTAAACAGTTTTCTTGTATCTCATGTACGTAACTTAATTGAGCCAACTTTCGTTGAAAGTATTACATTGCGAGCAAATGTAGAGACTAGAAAAAATAGTGACAACGAATATTTTAATGTTTATTTAACGACATCCCACTCGATGAGGTAGGGGTAAAAACTTTACTCCAACTTGTAATGAAACAAACATTAGTTATTTTATACTGTTTAACGTGAAGTATATTATGCTAAAATGAGTAATTAAATAATCACGTGGATGGATTTTATCAGTGGGAACGGGATAGTATATAATTTTTTTAACCACCCAAGAAAGTATAAAGGAAAAATAAATCAATTATCGTACTTAAGTATAACCTCAACTTTATTATCTTTGAGTCGTTTAAATGTTTTTTTTTAAATATACAAACTCAGAATTTATGACAACATAAATCTAAAAGATGGAACAATCCTTTAAGATTTGTAAATAAATCTGTCGAAGAAATCCTATTCTAGTTATGTAATTAAAACTGAAGAGCCGGGAGAGGTTTTAACATGTGGTATATGCAAATACCCTTAAAATGTATTAAAATATTGAACAATTTTCCCATTATTAAGAAACAAAAGAATGATCAAATAAACTCACTATAAGTTAATATATCGTTTGACAAAATGTAAAAAGAATTCGTATAACTGCTGTTTTTTTTTTCTATTCATAAGAAATAACGAGTTAGATATTTACTTCCAAAATAGCTAAGAAAAATGAATAGTTTCTTTCAACAGTGGTTATCTTATTATTCTTTTAGTTATAGAAAGACCTAGAATAGTTTGATTTACTTGACTATAAAAACATAATATTAAGATGCTCATAGGCCAATTCGGGAATTAAGTATCCGGTATAGAATAGCTAACGCCCTCTAGGGACCCGAAGACAAGCTATTCGAACAATTAGGGAATGAAATTTACAGTTACAGAGAGGCATGGGGTGAAATGTGTACCAGCGGGGTACCGGGTACAAGTTTGGGCTTTTAAGAAGTAATAAGCTTCAATTACGCTCTGAAATTCGTTACGGTCGGTACCATCTTGAGAAGAGTCTCTTAGAAAGTTACGTGTCGTGTATATTGGGAGGGAATGAAGGTTTTCTTTGTTTTGTTTTTCATTTAATTGAGGAAGTTAAGGAAATATCTTATGTTATTTTACGCGAGAATTTAGCGACTTTAATACTGTTTGTTTAAGTAATATAAATAACTGTTTTTCATGGTTTTATTCTTTTTTCTTTAGCTATATTAGAAAGCTATTTAAATGTTTTATCTTCTAAATTGGGTTTGACATTTTTACTAATAGAACGGCAAACGGGAGCAATTATGTTAGTTATTTTGATATTGTTATTCATTACTAATTTTAAGTTTTTCATTGTAAATAATTTCGTTTCTTATTTATTTTTTTTAGTAGATTTAAGTGTTTTGAGAACCTTGTTTTGTTTCATTTATTAAAAAGCTTCACGCGATTAAACTGGCGAACGCAATGTTGTGAGAGCTTCAAACAAAAAATGTCATCTGACCAGCTAGTTGGCAGCCTTGCCTGAGTCCTGAAGTCTGATAGTGGTAAGCCTAAAATAACCCGTAGTTATTTGGAACTAAAACTGCAAGAGAGAAGAGGACCGAACAGACATCGAGTCATTGTCTTTGTAATAATTATTATAGGTTTTTAAAATAGCTCCAAATTAATATGGGACAGCATTATGATTGCAGTCGGAACGACCAACGGTACACAAAATATTCCATTTGCAGAAGTCTATGATCAAATGCTGTCACAAACTTTCCAGAAACGGGGAAGTATCCTAATTTTTCCTTGTAATTTCGTTTAACGTTTGTTTATGGATTGATTGAAATCATATATCTGCAAAATTATATTGCAAAGATGGAAAAATTACAACGCACTGGCATGCAGACAGATGGAGAAACATGACAAAGTTATAAGGATTCTTTGCGGCTGTGGAACCCTAAAAAGGCTCAAAAGAAAAGTTTTTATTGTATAAAATGAACAAAATCAAACGATTAGCGTCAACTTACATACACCAATACAAATATGGGGTACCTAATACCGACAAAATAATGACATAGCCTAGACTTTAATGAAATTTTTACAAAAAAATTGACCGACTTCTAAAATAGCACTAAAAAGCGAAACATAAAAATATAAATTTTTAAATGTAATTGAAAAGTTTCAAATCGGCGCCAATCTAATACTATAAAAAGATAGATTAATACTTTATTTATAATGACTTTCTTACTGTAGCTTGTATGCATCTCGTCTTAGTAGTTATCATTTCATTTAGTAATATTGTTATTTTTCACTTTTTAGCGCTTTTTTAGAAGTCAGTTTTATTTATTTTTATAAAAAAATTATTTTTCGATTTGTAGTTTTGAATTGGGTTGAGTTTTTACGGTCGCTAAAAGTTTCCATTTTATCTAATGTTGAAGACTACATTAAAATAAACAATAAAAATTGTTCCAAACAAATATTTAGTCAGCTATAGTAAATCCGCTACCTTGAATTTTAAGAAATTAATTTTAGATTCGTAACCTAGGTTCCCGAAACCCCCAACATTGATATAGAAGGAACTTGAGACGTAAATTTTTTAGTCCATCATATTTTATCCTGCATATTGAGTTTGAAAAAATGTATTTAAGATCCGTAATATACGTCTCAAGAACCCCCCCAATATCAATTTCTACAAAGTCGGAAAAATGAAAAATTTATAGTCCCTATATTTTATTTGTCATATAAAACCGTAAAAATTAATTTCAGATTCGTAACCTACGATTTCGAAAACCACCATAACCAGTTTTGAAAACATGTGAGTAGAATGTAAAATTTTCAACCCACCATATTGAATCCGCCATATCAAATTTCAAAAAAAAAACTTTAAACTATCAGTCTAATCGTAATCTACAATCTCAAAACCTCCAGTACCAATTTTGGACATAATCTGAAAATATAAAATTTTTATACCGCAATATTGCATCTGCCATATTGAATTTTTTCAAAAAAGTTGTTTTTCAAATAATTTTAGATTCGTTGAGTATGACACCGAGAAAATCAGACAAAATTAATTGTTTTGTCTGCCATATTATCCGCGCCATCTTGGATTTCAGAACGAATTTCAGACAAAACAATATGATACCATTGCAGTAACTTCCTTAACAAATATTTCACTCAAATCGGTGCCGCCATTACGGAGTAATCGATGTAGATTCATAAAAAAAAATTCAAAGCGGTCGACTTTAGAAGCTCCCTCTATTAGAAGTCGGTTAAAAATAGTTCCAACTATATACTTGAGTAATTTATATTTCCGCACATTTTACTGATGGTGGTTTTCCACAAGAACAAGTTACCCACTGCTCATTATCATTATCAACACACACACACACATGTTATGTGGTTTCTTCCATTAATTTTCCTTTGGTTCCTTATTTATTGACATTTTTCGTTTGGTTTCTTTCTATTTTTACAATTTTATCTTTCATTTTTTCTGTTTTCTTTAGCCTTAGATTATTTTTGATTAGTTATTATAGTCGAGAATATGTTTTTTGCTTCTTTTTCTACTGCTACATTGTCCTTGCATCACCTAGAAAAAGTCTATGTGTCAGTATGTTCAAAGTTCTGGTCCTCTCGTGACTATTTGCAGCAATTTATGCGATCTGTATTGTTTGTAACTACCATAGAGTTCCTTATGATGACTCCTAGCCGAGAACTCAAATTATTGTTGTTGTAATTTTAATGTATTTGCTGTAATTATTATGAGATTTAAAACAAGTGGCAAAGTTGAAAATTACTTTTTTAAATAAAAATGCCCTTAATCGATCAAATCATCTCTAGGGTTTTTATCAACAAGGACTGAAAATATTAAATTTACTACAAAAAAAAATCATGAGACCATATCGAATCATTGTGCGCATATTGTATGGTTTGTTCATATTAAAAGTATTCGAAAACGAACGCGGTGATGATGGTGAACTTATTGATGAACCTGTTAATAATAGCTTTAGACAAAAGACAAAAACTGGTTGGTAGTGACGTCTATTTCTTGAAAATTATCTGTGAAATTTCGGTAAATCCTAAGTGAAAAATAATATTTTAATTTTTTATTAAAAGCTCTTTAAGTATAAAGTACAGGTAAATAGTTCCTCATCGTAACCATAACAAATATCTTTTGTGAATATTAAATTTGCATTTTAATTCTACCTTTTTTATTGCATGAGTATACATCTACAATTTAAACAGGTCGGGAGTTGGATGCAATGATTATACTCGTATTGTTAAAATTTTTAATATTCTTGCATCATTTCAGAAATGCTGAATCGACCTTGAAACTTAAATCAAATTTAATACCCAAATTAAGCACTACCTGGAAAGGTTTTAGTTAATCAATTTTGTAGTGGACCAGTTTTAAAAATCTTTAAGAAAATTATATCGAAACTGGATGTGTTTTTGTTTTTTAATAACAATAACAATCTAGCGTTTTTATTAAAATTGTAAAGATATGTAAAATATTTGAGAGGTTAGGGGAGTGAATACAGGGAGGTTAGGAAAATAACAAATGGTACTGGTTGTGGTTTGCGTTTTCACTTCATTTAACAGACATTAAAAAGAAGGACGGATATATATATATATATATATATATATATATATATATAATATATATATATATATATATATATATATATATTTTCTTATTTTTTTTCTTGGATTTTTCTATTTGTATATTTTTTAAAGTTTTTGATTTTCTTGAGTGTAAAATCCGTTTTATTAATAAAACTGCATATGTTTTATTTGTTATGCATCTATTGACGTTTCGGTTACACTTGACCTTCCTTAGAATGATTTTTTATAACTTATATAAGTTTTTGCCGAGGATCACAACATAGACTATATATTGTTAACACATGGTTCCCTTTTTGACAAGATACTACAAAAACCTTGCTTTTTGTGTCGCATCTTTATTTAAACTGTTTTATAAAAATTTAATTTGGCGCTGTCTTCAAAAAGTGTTAGTAAGTCAGTAAATCTACAATTAGTAAATGATTTTTCGAGTCGTGAGTCTAGCTGACTACCACTCTAGCTTTTAGCAGGTGCACACAGTGCTTGCTCGCTGGTGGCTCGACTCTACTTAACATTTCCCTTATGTGATACAAGTGTAGTAGGCTTCTTAGCCTATCTGAGGAGTTCTACAAGAACAAAACACTGAATACTGCCCTGGTTAACACTACAACGCATTGGGTGCGAACACCCCTGGCCTCCCGCCAATACGCAGGATTAAGTGCTGACGACGCAGTTGCGTCGCGCACGGAAGGGAACACGTTTCGCCCAAACTTGCAAGTCATTGAAACTGCAAAGAGGCCCAACAACTTAAATGGCAGAGATGATAGCCAGCGATTGCCTAATACTTGGAAAAATATGCTTACAAAACATCAACCAGTACCACTTAGTAACGAAACAGATTACAACCCAGCAACGCAACCCCAAACCCTGGCAACAGGGCCGATGACGCGCAGCAGGTCTTACAAACCTGATTGGCCAGAACCATTCGGAAAACGAACGCGTCTGACGTACACACGGGACCGACAGCACCCGAGTCGCGGACATCAGTTCGCTCGTAGACGCCATACAGTGACCTTTGAAAATGGCGAATGAGTTTTCACCGAAATGTCAGCTGCCTTACAGTCCTGAGAGGGATTTAGCACATATACGGGATGCCCGAAAACCTTCGTAATCGAAGGTTTTCGTGTATCCCGTGTGTGTGTGCTGAATCCTCTCAGCTGTGGGGCAGCTGACATTTCGGTTGGTCATTGACCATTTTAAAAGCTCACTGTACAGCGTCTGTGGGCGAACTGACGCTTGCGACTCGTTCGCCCACCGCGCAATGAAACGTCAGCTGCCCTACAATCCTAAGAAGCACTCAGCACACACACAGGATACTCGAAAACCTTCGATTACACATTACACCCGTGGGACATCCGACTATAGCTATCATTATGCGCACTAAGTGAGCGCTTATAAGTAGACTTCCACTTTCCTTCATACACGGCGGCACGTACGTTATAACTATTTGTTTATAGCGTTAAAAACCAATAAGAACATTACATTTTCGTATTGAGATTAATCCCAGCTTATGGTTCTTGACGTCACCTATCAATTTCATAATTTGAAAATATTTATTTAATCAAAGGTTATTTAAGTTGAAAAGTGGCAAAAGATGCCATTTTTCAAATGTTTAGCGATTTCAACTAGCGAATAGTGATAGCGTTGTAGTAGTGCTATTATTTACGCCGTGTGTATATGATATCGCCGCGATGCTGTGTGAACAAACCGAGCAGTTTCTGTTATATATGTGGTGAAGTGACACTGACCCAACGAAAGACTTTGAACCCACTTGTAAGAAAAGTCTATGAGTTATATTTTGGATACAAAATTGGTGATCAAGACAAAATTTGGGCTCCCAAAATTTGCTGCCAACAAGAATCTTAACTCATAAGCTTATGAAATTTGGAGTGCTAATGATTTGGCGGGAACCTCAGAATCATGTTGATGATTGCTATTTTTGCTTAACAAAACTCCTGGGGTTTTCTAGTAAAGCAAACATAAAATTCAATATCCTAATATTGAAGAGAAAGACGTTTACGAATGTAGTAGCAATAAACAGCTACATTTTATATCTCATAATGAGCTCAACGACTTTATTCGTGATTTGAATCTTCTCAAGACAAAGTCGCAGCTGCTTGAATCTCGTTTACAGCAGTGGGATCTCTTACAAAAAAAGAGCGAAAATTTCCACATTTCGGAAAAGGCAGTCTATGCTGGTAATATTTTTATGAATGGAAAATGACTTAGTTTACTGCCATGATACATCTGGTTTAATCAACGAACTTGGCTTTTCCTACAAACCTACTGAGTGGCGACAGTTTATTGACTCTTCGAAGACAAGTCTAAAGGCAATATAATTGTTTAATGGAAATGAACAACCATCTGTTCCCGTGGGCCATGCAGTGCATATGAAAGAAACGTACGAGGACAAACATAAAATACGAAGATCATAAATGGAATATCTGTGCCGATCTAGAAATTATTGCACTACTTACAGGACGGCAGAGTCGCTACACCAAATATTGTTTTTTATGCGAATGGGAGAGCAGGGCCAGAAACAAACATTATGGCGTTAAAGAATGGCCATTATGTGAAAACATTGTGCCTGGTCTCAAAAACGTCCTTGATGAACTCTCAGTAGAGCAGCAGAAAATTTATTTACCTTCGCAGAACATAAAACTAGGGCTTATAAAATTTTTTGTTAAAACCTTAAATAGAGAAGGAAATGCTTTTCTTTATTTAAGACGGAAGTTCGTGTTTAAAGAAGAAAGGCCGCAAATACGAAAACTTTAAAGTCGAAAATTTTGAAATACACTTTCGGAAGAGAAAATAGGGCTTGAACTGCCTTTAATAATCTATGTAGCAATTTCCCAGGGTAATAAGAAATCGGAGAACTATAAAGATCTGGTTGAAGAACTTATCTAGTCTTACAAGACGTTAGGTTGCAACATGTTACTTAAGCTGCATTTTCTTCATTCCCATGTGGAATTCTTTCCTGACAATTGAGGTGCAGTTTCAGACAAACACAAGGAAATATTTCACTAGCAAATTGTTCAAATGAAGAAGCGGTAAAGTAGAAAATAGACCCCAAACATGTTAGCGAACAAATGTTGGACCCTCAATCAAAATTCACTAGATTGCTTATAATTTGGATTTCTCATATTTTATATTCTTCTTTGATTCTATAAAAACTTATGGGCTCAAATTCAGCACATTACAATAGACACAACAACCCAAAAAAATATCAGGAAGCGACAAAAAATTTCGAAATGCAGAACAGTGTAATTCTTAAACGTGTTTAATGATTTGTTGAATTGAAACAATTTTTGTCGCTTCACTTTGTCACACTTGTTTTCTTCGATTTTTATGATTATAAATGTTTGTTGTTGCCCAAAATTTTGTTTAAAGTTTACCAAAATATTGTAAAATATTACTAAGATTGCGAGGATAATATATAATTAAAATTCGGGATCACAATTTTATATATATATTTTTTTTAATTAAAAGACATGAAAGCGGATAGTGTATATTATGATAATAAAAATCGTGTAAAATATAATCGTTTATTATACACCCTAAAATAATTTGGGATATTATGGACATAATTTAATATGTAATAAAACTCCCATTATTTATTAAAACCGATTGCACTAAGTAGTAAATTATTATCCAACAGCATTTTCGTACCAACTAGTACTGTGGTACAATAGATTTGTCAGTGGTGACTGAACCTGCATAACTGATAATATAAGAAGTTCTAAATGATTACGAAAACTTAGAATAATAAGTACACGTACAATTGTTAAACACATAAACATATTTTTTATAGTAGGGATACAAAAAATATTATATTACACCAGGTGTCTTAAACTAACGTGGTAAGACAATATCTGAAAAACTGTAAGAGGAAAAAATTTTAAACTTATTAATTCGAGAAATTTAAGTATATAAATGTAAAATGGCATGAAATGATTATTTGGTCTTTATGAAAAACTTGCATTTTTTCGACCTACAATATATTCTAGCAGTATTATCACCTGGATTGTTGAAAATTTTTGGTGTGGTCTAGTTTCCGTGAAATTTTGCCCTTCTATACCCCAATTTCTGGCGAATAGCAAAATATACAAGTTAAATTTATTTCTTTACATTTTTATCAACCCTTACAATTTTTTTTTCTGGAGGGGGAAAGTTTGCATAGGAACCTTTACAAAATGTGGTCCTACCGATTTTTATTGGTCTGCCGTTAGCCGTGGCTGCTGGCAATCTAAGGTTATTCCAGGCAATTAAGCCTTAACAAACCTTTGGTCTTCACTCAGTGTAGCTGCTCCCGGTGCCGGTTGTACCCATTGCTTCGCACTCTCTCTACATTTTGCTTACAATGTAGGGTTGTCATTTTAAGATAATTTATAAGGACTTTAGGTGCCTTTAAGGTATTTTATACATATTTAATCGAAAGTTTGTTGCTTAACTGCTCCTCTGAACAGCGTCCAGTGCCTTCCCTTTTGATTTGTTTGTTTTGGACCAACCAGAGTGCGTCTAGTGTCATTTTTAGGAGTATAATGTAGGTCACTCAGCTCACACAGCAGAATTGCTGTCAAGAGACATGAATCTGAGGAACTATCAGTGTTAGGGATAATTATTAATGGTTCAACCACTGCATCAACGTAAATATTCACACATTCTCTGTTCTTATTTTTTAATATAATCTACATACTTTTTCCAATCACTGGTCATGACGTTAGTAATTGTCTCGTCCAATAATATTTTACATCTGCTAATTTGAATGTTTTGTTTTTCCGTGCCATTTCTCTTTTTATTTGCGTCCATACTAATTCGATTGGGTTAAGTTCACAATGGTACGGCGGTAGTCTCAACACTTATATTTTTTCCCCGAGCCATTTCATCAATAGCACATTTGATATATTTTTGTTCATTTACCGTCACTAAATCTAGCAACTGCACTTTAAGCATTGTTTCGTCATATTCAATGTTTTTTGAGAGGAGCCATTGGCATATCTCTGCCTTTTTAGACGTAGATGTCGGATTTTTTTCTTGGCGTCGACTATGATACGGAACAATGTCCATTACAAGTATCGAATAGAATTCCACAAGGTCTAAAATCAACGAAAACTATCTCTCAAACACATCGGCGTTCATGTCTTCATGGTAGTGTCCTGTTTTCCAAGATTCGAAAACGTTAAAGCCGCCATTTAAGAAACCAAACCCACTTCCAATATGAGTTATTCTAAGACGACGACCTTTTCCATTAGGATTGCGTAGTCCTTGCAAAAATCCATCCATAAATGCCTGCTTTGAACTTTTTATGTTCAGATCTTGCCATACCTTCCCAACCGTGTGCTCTTTATTGAGCCATGTTTCGTCAGAGTAATACAATTTTTTCTGCTTTTCCCGAAACTTCTGTATTTTTTCCAAATATGTTCGCGCCATAATACAATTTCATTCTTCTCAATTTGTAAGCGTTTTCAATTCCGTTTATGATACCTAAAATTAATTTCTTTTAAAGTTCGTTTCAGAACTCTTAATGATCTTTTAGGCAAATATGTGTCGTTATTATTTTCTGTCTTAATTTTTTTTAATGTTGGTATTTCATTTTTGAAAAATAAACCCTGGAATTTGCGACTAACGGTGTATATTGTGTCATTGTCCAGGATTATTTTCTTTCCATCCTCTTGTCTGCTTTACTTTTTTTTGGTCGTTTTCTTTATAATGACAATTTAAAATCCTGCGCACCGTGTGTGAAGAAATTTTCGTTAAAGTGCAACTTCCAAAGTAGTTACTTCAGGGTTTCGTTTCCGAATACCATGGTAAACATTTTTAATCATTGTTCGTTCTTTTAACATCAATTAACTATTTTTTTTTTGTAGGCGCATCACTAGTTGAAGGTTCATTAATATTCATAGTGTACCACGAATATATATATATATATATATATATATATATATATATATATATATATATATATATATATACCAAATATGCACTATAATACACTATATTAAACTTTTTTTACACAATATCTATATACAACGAAATTATAGCAATTAGAATGTCAGCTCACAGAATTTCTTCATGAATCAATAACAAATCAACAAAATATTCAAACACTGCAGAAACCCAGTCGGGACGTTTATTTTCAAATCTTTTCAAGATGTACATTCCATGTAAGTATGTGTGTTGCCACTTCCATTATCTTCGCGATAGGGAATCAAGTATATGCTGGTCAGCAGCAGCATGCTATTGTAAATGCGATCAGCTGATTGCTATTTAAGGCTCGCGAAATATGACAACAATACGTTTTAAGCTTTTGGTCTCTGCCCTGTTAGTAGAGTGGTAAAGTTTTAAATTATTTATAAGTTGCACGAAATGTTTATTTCGCCGCTTCGTTGCTTTGGTGACCGGTATTAAATGACAGACTGACAGAAATTATAGACTTTATTTATAGTTGGTCATTTTAATACCTTGAAGTTCAATTCAAAAAACATGATATATATTCTTTAAACTGATAAAGCAGTCAAAATTTTCCATTGTTGCATACACGAACGTTCGTCTATGATTGTTGTTAATCTGGTAATAAAACAAGTCGGTTTGTGTTAAATAGTTAAATGGACAATTATTTTATAAGAGAAAATAGAGATGGGCCGGAAGTTATGATGTTTAATAGAAATATATGTATGATAGAGAACTAAATCCATATATAAAATATACGGGTTGATATAATAATAAAAATAAAATGCGAATGGGACCTATTTATGGTCATTAATTTTAAGAATAATGCCAATTAATAACGACAGCATAAGCTGTACTTTAAAAGGTCCATTTTGCCTTTTTTTTTTGTTTCCCACTTACGAGTTTTAAAGTGGATTAGTCGTTTCCAGGTGGTGACATACGGGATGGTCAGATTCATGATGGTCGATTGTCAGTTTAAACTAACCTCAAATGTAGAACTTTTTAGTGAATTGAGTTGGATGAGTCTAAATTAAATAGTTTTTGAGAAATTGACATCTCACAAATGCTTTGATAGCTTCTAGCTTTTGAATAGCACATGTTATTGTTAGAGTAAATATGCTTACTTTCGGAGTCATTAAAAATTTTTTAGATTCAATCAAATGTTTGCATATTCGGGTAAAGCATGGAGGACTTAGGGATACAATAGTTACAAAGGTACATTGTTCAGTGTTTTTCTATGCCAATATCTCGAAAACACGTAAATATTGCTACTATAAAATATATATAGAATTCTAAGAATGACTTAAAGCTGATG
Organism: Diaprepes abbreviatus; assembly: GCA_034092305.1. Taxonomy (NCBI): domain Eukaryota; kingdom Metazoa; phylum Arthropoda; class Insecta; order Coleoptera; family Curculionidae; genus Diaprepes; species Diaprepes abbreviatus. Next base: position 19,406,271 of record JASJET010000122.1, on the reverse strand, counting down.
GATAAAAAGGGAACTATTAAAAATACATTTGATTCATTTTCGAATTTTAGAAGTATTTAATATATCTAGATATACGAGGGTAGCCGTTTTAATTTCGGAAATAAGAATAAAAACAAATATTTATCGTCAAAAATGGTTTTATTTTTTCAAAATATAGTAACGAGGGACTAGCGGAATTCGGCAGCCTCCTTATAAAAATACTGTAACGCAAAAACTGTCTGAGTTCGAAGATGTCCTTATAGAAATATTATATCGATTATTCATCATTGTTATTCATGTTTCTAGTAGAGTTCTCGACTTTTAATCGAGGCTAATACTGTAATACAGACTAAATATTAATGATATTTAGGTGAAGTAAGTCAAATTATTTCAATAATTGACTGCTGTTTATAATCTAGGTAAAAAATTGATTTAAATTTAATCATTAAATTATCAGTAGAAATTAAATAAAATATATTTGTACTTATTTTTATTAGTATGTTTTATTTTAATTTACAATTTTTTTGGGTCAAACAAATGGTTCTTGGGGTCATAATTTTGGATTAGGAAATTAGTAATCCCAAAAACTTTAAGATATAATAATTTTAGAATAAAATGTTTCTATTTATGAAAATCACAAATCACCGTTAACAAAAGGTGGCAATTATATTCACCTATGTGCTTTAGAAGGCTAATATGATTAACGAAAGGCCAAAAATATTTAAGAATTTCAAGGTACTATTTATTTAAAACTAGAGTCAAATATTACGAATAATGTTATTTACTTTATCAAACACTAGACAACTCATTTAAATAAATTGTGTATTGGCTATGAAAGTTGTCACGCTTAAAGCATAATTATGCATTCAATGTGGGAAAAAAAGATCCCAAAAAAAATTTTAACCACCGGAAGGCTATTGTTGTTTTTACGTGCTCTCAAAAAAATTGTAAGGTTCAAATTATGCAGAGTGTTTCCAAAAAACATGCACCAACGTTCGCCTGAAGATCCATCATCCCAAAAATAACTGGAAAAGTTCCTACAAACATATTAAGTATGTTCCACATATACTAAGGAAATAGGTAAAAATTAAGATCTATGAACGGAACAGATAGATCCTCCATGCCAATTCACTGTTTTCAAACATCTCTTGTACGCTTCATTCAAATATTAAAATTATGATTTAAGCAGATAATTTTGGCTTTACATGATTCTTTTGGTTCAGACGCAGATTCAGGGGGATCCTCCTCAAAAAGGAGACGTGGGATCTGCCCCTGTATGTATGTGTATATATGTGCGTAGAGTTGGGGGTCTGTACACTGCGACCTGGTAGATCCCTACTGCTGCCCAGTCGTAAGAGTTACCTTATCGGCTAGAGCAGTCCTCCAGTCCTATTTCCCTCAGAAATCTCAGGATGTTGGACCGCTTCAAAGTGGGTAGCTCCCCTTCTTCGATTTCGTGTTCTCCCAAGAACCGCATCCTAGGGTGTTATAAAGCGCTGCACTCTGCAAGGATATGAATAGAAGTTTCGTCCTCCTCCTCACAGTATCTGCACTCTTCTCTTTCTACCAGTCCGAGTTTCTTGAGGTGTCCCTTCAGGTGACAATGCCCCGTCACGACCCCTGTCAGAACTCTGACCTGGTTTTAAATCAAGCTTATGCATTCTTTGAATCTCTTCTGGTCGTAGTTTCCCAGAAGTATCTTCGTTTGTCTCAATCCTTGCAGCTCCGTCCAATAACTGGATCTCCTGCTTTCTTCTTCTATCTTTAGCTCTTCCAGCATTAGGTTGCTACTGATTCCACTAGTTCATTCCCCTCTATCTCGGTATGTCCCGGTACCCACAAGAGGGTCACTTTATTATTCTTACTTAAATCATTCAGTTCCTCTAGGCATTCCCAGACCATCTTAGAACTGATAATTTTGAGAGCTCAGCGTACTGATGGCTCCGTCATGATGATAAACTCTTGGCCGTGATAGTTTTTCTCCTTGTTAAATTATTCATATCCTAATGGCATGTATTTCCGCCTGGAAAATGCTTGGTGATTTACCCAAGCTTTCGTAGTGTCTGGTGCAGGGTCCATACAATCCTACTCCAGTTCCTTCGGTTGTTTTGGAGCCATCTGTATATCATATAGTAGATTTCTTGCTGAATTTTTCTATAGTGTTTCTGTCCTATTCGCTCTTGCGAGTCAACTGTGTGCTGAAGTTTTTCACAAAGTTGAATATGTAGCTGATATATGAACTTGTTTGAAAAAATTATATGATATAATTAAGAAACACCTAAAACTAATTTGTTTTATCTGGATAGAAACGTTTGAATATTTTGTGGTTATATCTGTTACTTATTAGTTTTTAATTTGGTGTTTATCTATTATAAAAACACAGAAAAAATACAATTAATTACATAATTTGTACCAACGAAATAACCACCAAAAAACGTTGTAAATTACAATATAATAAAAACGCCTTTCAAATTAGAAAGATAGGCGTCCCCCAACGTAATTTTATCTATGGACCCGGCATTAACGTGAAACATTTACTGGTAATTGATAAATTAAAAATTATGATATATTAATGAACTTTTTAATGATGATCCCGAAGAAGGATTAAAGATAACCAAACACAATGGTAAATTATATTTATAATCGAAAAATACTGGCTTCATGACTTGAAAGCCCTTCTATGGGAACGGTTACTATAAAATTAAAAACAAATAAACAGCGAGTTTTATAAATCTAGTAACGAAATAACATCAAATGAATTTGGATGATTGAAAATTTTGGTTTAACTGAAACCCACAAAGTTTCTTTATTTTTGTAGAATTATTGTATCTGATAGTTAAATTTTCAGTATTTGTTAGGTTACTTGGTCACTATAGTAAGGAAATGTTAAAGTTTTTTTTCGTCTTTCAATTAAATAATAACCTGTATACGTGCTAATTAATGGTGACAATAATGACACATGCAGTATTTCAAAAAAAGTAAAAGTTAAAATTTAATTTCCATTTAAAAAATGCACCATTTACCATTTTTAAGGTTAACACAATGAATAATTGTTCTTTTGTTAGAGTTTTATCAACATTGTTAATGTAAAAATTATTTTAGTTGTAGCAGTTTTTTATACACGAGATTCACAAAAAGTTAAAATATAAATCAAAACAAATTATAATATTTTTATTTTAATCTGTATTTTCTGCAATGTATTTATTAGTTTATTACGACAAAAGAAAAAAAAATACAACAAAATATGTAACTAGCCTAAAGTAAAATGCACATATAAAAAATACATACCCATAAATATAATTATGATATTTCACTACTTACCTTGAAATGGTTTGCAAAGGGCGACAAAAAAATCAAGATGTTTTACAATAATAAAAAAACAAATTAGAACACAAACACGTCATCTACTAGGCGGATCTAACAACACAGAACCTGCTAGGTACGCTCCCAGTCAATTCGAAGAACGACTGAGAAACCAGATATTGCATATTGCGGACATCAGACAAAAGGTACTCACACCCACCACAACACCGTCTACTGCGCACCTAAGCAGATACTGCCGGTGAATTAATTATTATTTAATAGCTTTAATACTGCTACTTAGTACAATATTAGTAGAAATACCATGAAATGATGATTTTTAAATATTTAATCTGTTAGGGTAATTTTTTCTGTAGTTTCACTATAAATCATCTTATTTGAAAATATTATCAATAAGAAATAAGAAGCCTTCGTTAACATTTTATAACGAGGAGAGAAGGTTGCAAAAAGAGTACTAAAATTAGGTTGTTCACACTTTTAAATCGTAGAATTACCTCCCTTGGTTCTATGATTACAGTAAGCAGAAATTGATTAACTTATAATAAATTACGACACTTTGTAAATTGGGGATGCTAACTCGCTGGGACATCCTTTAATTGAGTGATTTTGAGCCATCACTGTCAAAATTTGAAGTTTATAATAGAGTGAATTGTTATTCTAATGAATATAATCTCTTATGATTCCTGTTATGGCAAACTAACCGTATAAGTTTATTTCCATTGCACCAACTTAAGCTTCAATTAGGTGAATTACTCTTAGAATACTTTTTAGATATAAATTAAAATAGTGAATTCACTTTCTAATGCACACTTATATAATATGGGTTTACAATACTATGAGTGCAAATGAGAATTAAAATAAGGGCCAAGTTAATATAAACAGTGACATTGATTTGATGCACTGATTCTCAAAGTGATTGGGGTCGACTGCAACTTGTAGGGGATCCATGTCAACAAACTGGGGGTGCATGGGAAGTAAAAGGAGGTACAGGAAAGTAGATCTTATTTCGGCACTAAAATTTAGGCGTTCCGTATATGTTATAATGTACCTAACAAAGATTCTACCTATGTATTATTACCAAAGATTATAATATAATATTTTTTAATAATACTTATAAAAGAATATACAAAGAAATTGCCTATTTATGTATTAATTCAGTAAATTTCATTAAATTATTGTGTAACTACCCATATACGACGAAATGTTTCTAAAAAGATTTGACTGAAACGTTTCTATGAAAAATTTCAGAAATATTTCGTAAACATTTCAATAATGTGGAGAAAACATTTCCATGAAAGGTTTCAGTGAAATCTTTACGAAAACTTTCTATAGCATTTCATGAAATAAACACAAAACGGTAAAATGCAGTATTTCATGAAATATTACGAAAATATTGAGACAATATTTCATTGGAGATTTCATGAAATAGCTCAGAAATAAAACATGAAATGTTTAGAGAAACGTTTTTGAAACCTTTGCGAAATATTTGTTGAAAGCTTCCATCATGAATTTAAAAACGAGTCACGATATGTTTTGGAAATATTTAAAAACATTCTATGAACCCTTTTCTGAAACGTCATATAAACCATCTTCTGAAAGCTATCAAGAAACCTTTTCAAAATATTTTCGCAGTGTTTCTAAGCTGCCTTTATGAGTGCGACCAATAGGCAGCAACAAAGATTTGCAGATGGTTTCATAAATGTTTCGTGAAAAGTTTCATGAAACGTATTATAAACCTGTTCAGACATATTTCGAGAAATGTCTTCGAAATCTTTGCGAAAGATTCGCTGAAAGTTTTCATGATGATTTTAAAAACGAGTCAAGATATGTTTCGGAAATATTTAAGAAACATTCCATGAATGGTTTGCTGAAACGTTATTCAAACCATCTTCCAAAAGCTTTCAAGAAACCTTTTCAAAATATTTTCGCAGTGTTTCTCAACAGCCTTTATGAGAGCGACAAATAGGCAGAGAAAAAGATTTCCAAATCATTCTCTAAACATTTCGAGAAAAGTTTCATGAAACGTATCACAAACCTTTTCAGAAATATTTCAATTTTGCATTTGCTATTTAAATAGATCTCGCAAGAGATTTTTCTGTTCAGATTGCATGAAATTCCCAGAGATGGTGTAGCTTGTATTGAGCTTTCTGTTTAGTTTCATGTAAGTTGTTTAAAACATCCAGTTTTCGTATGGTGCGGTGTACTTGACAGTTTTGTACTGAATAGAACCAACAAGTTTGAAATCTAAAACCAGATGGCAGTACACTAGCAATGGAAAAAGTTTCCATCTTTTTCTGGTAGTTTATTGCAATCTGAAGTAGTGCTGTCAATTCCTAACCAGAACAATGCACGCCTATTCTTGATAAGGCCTTTTCAGTTGATTTCTTCTAAATATAAATTTTAAATATATAGAATGGTTCATAAATATTTCATGAAACATTTATGAAATATTTCACAAAGTGTTCAGTGAGCAAATTCATATCTCACTCAGAAAGATTTTTTAAAAGCTTTTCAAACATTTCATGAAACGTTTCTAGAAATATTTCTAAAAACTTGGGTCAACTTTTCCAGAAGTATTAAGTAGGTCTCATTAAAGTTGATTAAAATATTTCTTAAATGTTCCATAAATATTTCAGGAAACGTTTATTATATTTTATTAAATTGTCATGCAATATTGTCGAAACTTGTTTAGAATTCTTTCAGAAACATTTAATTCCGTGTCATATCGTCATTTCTGAAACGTTTCAAATGCAACCTTTGTAAAACGTTTCTGAAACATTTCCTACACATATTTTGAAAAACAATAAAACCATTTCCAATAGTAAATATTTGTTTTTGTTTGTTATTTCCAAAATATAAACGGCTGTCCTCGTAAAAGGCCAGTTTATATTTTAACACTTATCAAGGAAAATTCAGAATAAAAACCTAGATATTAAGCTTTGGAATCAGTAAGATGGTCTCCGAAAAATTAACAAAATACAGTTTCTTATTCTTGTATTAAGATTCAAAACTTGTTTGATTTATTGTTATAGTTGTCAATTTAGACTGGTTTTAAAATCGGATTATGTGAGCAAATTACGGGGAATACTCTTTCGACATTTTTCATTGCCTAGTACGAAGATAGATGTCGTTTGGTTGGTAACCTTTTGTTTTTTGTAAATTTCGATCTTGCTTTAATACAGATATAAATATATTTTTAAATTATTCAAAACTACCATTTTCCGCTTGAAGTGGCTTAGATATACGTAAATGTGTTGAGATTGTATGGACTAATGGTAAGTTTTCTCAGTATAACTTAGTTTTAATTGTGTTATTTTTATGTAATCTGCATTTTTCATTATTAATTTTCAGCTTTCTTCTGATAAAGCTATAATATAATTGAGCGTTACAAAGCAGTTTTTATAACCACAACTTACAAACCTGATTTTTAAACACATTTCATTAAATATAATGCGGTCAATAACAAATCCGATAGTACATTTATAGAAATTGCAATTTTTTATATGCATTCAAAAACTAGAAATTCTCCTTTGTTTTCAAACAAGTTCTTAAAAGTTTCAAAAAAAAAATAATGAGATTGTATTTTACTTTAATTTTGAGGTATCAATGTTGTATCACTTGACAGGTTTTTGGATTCGAAGAAATTTTAAAACAATACTGGTGATATGCAAAATAGGTTAATAGGTATATATATACAGCGTGTCTTGGATAGTTTTTTCAGATTGGAAATTTTTTTATAGCGATTTAAGAAATCAAAGTACCTCTGCTTCATGAGGAACTAGCTTTGAGTTACAAAGAAATTATATAGGAGATACCGGCTGGCTTAAAAAAGTAAAAGTCATAGTTCAGTAAAGTTAAAAATACGGAAAAACTTTATCCAGAAGCGCATTTTGACAGCGGATTAACATAATTTTTGAGAAAATCACAAAACAATTTATTTAGAATATACGGGAGGGCTTAAAAATAAAAGTGTGAATATATTACCGTTATGTAAGAACATTAATGAAGTTATAAGTTAGTTTAAAGTGTAGAATGAGATATACAAGGTGGTTAAAAATACCTTTATTTTTTTAGCAACAAATAAAACACGTGCAAGTTGCTCCACAATCATTTTGCGTTCTTTTATCATACGAAGAGTAATTTGTCGGATAGATTGCCTTATAATTTCTCCGTGGTGCAGACTACTTCCTTCAATCGCCATAAGAGAAAAAAATTTAAAAGTTTAACTCAGGCATTTTCATAACATGATATTTTCTTTTTTAAATTTATAAGTTTATCTTTGTAAAAGATTAGTGTCATTTTTAATCAAGTAAATTTCGATTCTGACATTTTTGATACCACCTGTAAGCCTCAAACTAAATTTACTATAGGTATAGAATAAACAAAAAAAAAATCATGTCACATCCAGTGTCAAAATTCACTTCTAGAGAAAGTTTTTCTGTATTTTTAACTTCATCGAATAATAACAGCCACTTTTCTTGAAGTACTTACAAGCGTTTTATTTCTATTTATTGTTTAATATAAGGTTATGCTTTAACCACCATGTAAATCTCGTTCTACGTTCTAAAGTAACTAATAACAGCGTGTCATGGCATGGGAAGTACCTAATAGAAATTTTTTTTAATATTGATTTTAGAGAAAATAACTTTGACTTAGGAAAAATTGATATAAGATATATACGGAGGAGAAAACAATCCTACAATTAAAAAAAAAATTATTACATTCGAGGAAGCGCAAAAATGAATGTGTGAAGCAATCCTACACAAGGCTTATTTAAGAATACTAATCTTATAAGTTAGTCTAGAACGTAGAATGAGATTTACAGGGTGGTTAGAAAATAACTCTAAAGGGCATGAAAAATGGGTGTTTTCAAAATTCTTCCTGCGCAATCAGGGACGAATAAATACACGGTTAAACGTTAAATTTTCCATATGTTCCATTTCTGCAATAAAAACGGGAATTTCAATTAAAAAAAAATTTGATCTTGTAGGTCATCCTCAAAGTCAAAGTTACTGTGCCCCTTCGAACCTTATATACTTACATTTTCTCTATCTCACAAACTTTGGAAAATATTTGAGTGTTTTTTTAAATGGTACACTCTGTATATCTGCCATAAATGATATGCTTATCTACAAACAATATGGATCTAAAATATGAGATTTCTAAAATATGATTCCATGTATATATCCACTACAATGCTTGTTTGAGACCTTATTATCAATTGAATACGAACGGAAATTATTAATTTAGAAGACATAATGCAACACAAACAAAGAAATGTTCAAGATACAAACAAGAATCGTTAAGTTTTGTTTGGAAATATTTTTCAATATAAGCATACATCATTATACTTATTAGTTAAAAGACGAAAAGTCAAGGTTGTTATGCCGGTATTTTCCAATATAAGTTCAGTATATACAAATTATTTATTTAAACTGAATTGTTTTTGTGGTTATTTTATCTCCTAAAACTGCGAGGAAATTCATGGAAAGAAAGGTTTATTTTTACCTATTAAAAGTAGTTCAGGGTAGTATAAAGGATAATTATCTTGGTGGGCAGAGGGACCATACGTAGATGTAACATGCCTGTCCAGATTCTAATTTCGGTCAGGTGACAGGAGTATCCAATAACGTCTGGAGTAACGTTCTTAGTCCCGCCATTGGAAAGAGAGGTACTACTCATCGAAAGCGCTCTTTCTTTCTAGGCGTGAGCCAAATTCAGTAGGATCCGCAGTCTAATATTTTTATGTTATGTTTATGGGCTTAAGTAACAAGAAGTGTCACTATATTATTTGTCATTTTTTTTTGTATATGATGAATTATGACGTCAGCTCAGTCAATGCCTAGTTTTCAAAAATAAATTACAAAAAATTTATATATAAAATTTAAAATGTTAAATTACTAAAAAAATATGAGATAGGTAAAATCCTTAATATAATTTTAAAAACCGTTAAAATTAGAATATAAATCCGATATTAAATACAGGGTGTACCATTTAAAATAAGAAAGTTTTAATGATAACAAAAATCAAATGTAACTTTTTATCAACCCAGTATCATTTTTTGAATAATTTTTATCTTACAATAAGTTGTAATGATTTGCCTAAAAACCAATACGATTTAACACAATCGGCAAGGCAGACAGGTCTTTTAAATTTTGGTCTATAATTTCAAGAATAGTTAAATATCTTAAGGATTGTATTAGGTGTATGAAAAGTAACAGTAACTTACCCTCATTTGATAACTTCGGCGTGAAACTTTTTTTTGAGCCACTTGTTCCAATAGACCTAAATATCCCTTATAAAAAACATTTTTAAAATATTTTATCATTCTCTGTCTATAAATGGAATATATATATATATATATATATATATATATATATATATATATATATATATATATATATATATATATATATATCGTAGTGGATGGGATCTTGTGATTTGGGACTATAAGGTTCGTTAATTTAGTTTCTTGTAGAAACTTGCGGATGTTTCGTTAAAATCTAAATTGGCATCTTCGCTGCTTGTTGGATGAAGATTAACTGAGGGAATTTTGCATACATCGTGTTGTAAAAATGAAAAATGGGAATACAGGAAAAATAAACTAAGAGATTACTTGTCACAATCTAATCAAAATCATACTGAAGAAGTCGCAAAACGATGATCAAGTGGTTTTTTTAAACTTGGGATGTTCTGATTGGTTAGAAAATAGGATCATGGGAGGTCCTTAGTAAGAGATTAGGCGGAACTGATTCTAAAAAAAAATCGACAAACACTGCAAAATTTTCGATAGGTGTGGCACTGCTTGGGTAATTTCGCAAGAATTTATTCTTCACTTTCCTTTCCAGAAGAAACTCGAGACAAAAGCAATACGTGATTAGTGATTAACAAGTAATAAAGGTTAGCCTAGATCGCCCATTTCAAGCTCCAAGCGGAACACTAGCTGCTTACGCTGTAACGAGGGAGGCCGTTCTGCTTACGACGGCTAAAAAAGAACTCAGGTTTCTTAAGTGTCTTAAATAGACATTTAAGGATCTGAATAAAAGAAATTCGTGCCAAGAAAAGAAGATGAAATAAGATTGCGTCCCGAAAGGCCAGGCAATCTCGTCTCAGACGGTAAAATCGCTGCTGCCGAACTCTCATATTTGAGAGGACTCTTTAACAGGGGAGGAACTACAAAGTAACACTCATCTATTCAATAAAGATCGCGCATTCAGATCTGAACATTCGAATTCATCAACCGCGTACATGAATAATTCATGTCCGTCCGTTTCTATACACAGACCGTGAAATTATAGGGAACGTGGAAAGGTGACGCGATTTTAAAATTAATTCATCAATCAGTATGGACAAATTCCAGATCAAGAACAAATACTTTTTAGCTTCTCGTCAGTTTAGAAGACACAACAATACCTTGGTGTTTCCGAAATTGACTGATAGGATTAGTCCTTGCAATTTTCGGAAAACCAACGACAAAGAAAACAATACATAGTCAAGAAAGAACAAAGAAGACATCATATTCTGAACTAATCACAATTCTACTAACTTATTCAAAGTTAGTCCTCCAAGAAGTTTATTCACTAAATCATTTAATCTAATTCCGATTAAGCATAGCTCAGAAAAACATACTTATCCAAAAACATACTCTGTTTAATCTAATGCTATTGATTAACAGACATAGAAAAACAAAATTCACTGTTCTTAGATATTTCTTGCAATTTTCATTTCTGAAAAAGTAAGATTAATCCATCTAATGCGAGCAAATCTCATCCCCCAAAACCCATTTCTTTTTCCAAGTCAAATGTGGAGGGCGGTACTTCTGGCAACCCAGGTGGTTTTGGTGGGGCCTCAACAATCCCTTCGGGGATTGCACTTAGCTCAAACCGGCTCACAAAGCCCAAACTTCATTCTGATGCTTCTTCTGAAGTATCTAGCAATTTCGTTCGAAATTTAATCAAAATCTTTGAGAAAAATTCCCCTGATCAGGAAAATTTACGAAAGGGACATATCACAAAAACAGAAAAAGACAAAAGTAGTATCTCGTCAATTCGCTCGCAAAATACTACCGATTTAGAGACCGAACGTGATCATAGCTCCGCATACCTTCAAGTTCGTCTAGCTCTTGATAAGCGTTTCGGGATCTTCGAGAGGGAAATCGGTAACTTCTACGATCACCATCGTTTGGCTAGCGAAAACCAAGATCAGGAATCAATCTTACGGTGGCGCAACGATGATCAGCGTAAATGACAGAAAGTATTTATGCGACAATCGGGTCTTTATAAGCGGTGGTAGTGCATATCTATTGGTAGATGCTAGTGATGGCACCGCATCTTTTTTGAAAACCGCTGCAGTTATCAGTTTGAGCTCAGGCGCGGTTTTGGTATAGTAATCCTTTTTAAGGAGAGTTTTCCAGGTGGCAAAAAGGTTAAATGTATAGTTTTTCTTGCCCAGTGTACCGTTCTTTTCAATTTCACTGGACTTGTAATGGTCTATGTTGGCGAAGTGCTGGCATTTGTCAAAATAAATTTTGTAATCTGTCTCGAGTTGGTGTTAGAATAGGGTGAATGTTGTCTTTATTATACTAAGTTTATATTCGTTTAACCTTGCCGATATTCCTTTGTTAGTTTGGCTTATGTATGTTTTTTTATGTGTTGTAGTTCCTTGTCTGTTCATCGGTTCTCTTGAGATTAGGGTGTTGTATATAAATATAAATAATAAAAGATATAAAAATCTTGAATTTGACTTTTAGGGGCCAACAAGAGATTTTTTTATGTTTTTCGTTGTTTACGGAATTAGATGAAAGTTAATAAAATTGCAAATCTAAAGTTAGGCGGGTTAATTTAAACAACTTTTTCATTCATTTTTGCACTTAATAGTATAAAAATAACTTTTATTCTACTGCATATTCGTTCGTGCTATGTATTTTAACCTATGAGATGTTTATAAAACTATAGTTTGTCTACAGAATTCTGGGATAAAAAAAGGAAGTATGAAGAATATGTACTGTATTATTATCGCTTAATTCCATAGTATATGTGGAGGAATGGTGAGTTTTATGACACTAGTTTAAAGCAACTGACCAGCCATTTTTTTTTATTACATTAAATAATTCAACGGTTTAATTTTGAATATCAAAATCCTAGGGCGCCTATTTACTGATAGTCGGATTTTACAGCATTTAGCTGAATTTCTTTATTCATTGATCAGAACAGAGATTCAGTTAAATAGAGTCTCTTTACTGTAATTTGTCTGATATAAAAGTTTTTAGTGTTTTTTTATTTATTGATCAGATCATAGTCAGCACGCTTCAAGACTTTATGTTCAAAATTGAATTATCGCGTTAATTATTGAACACAGTACAATAAATATGCCTTTCATGTCCTGCTTCTTCCTAGAATTCAGCAAACGCAGCACTGCTATTAAGACTTTCGTAGGTTGACATACTTAGCATGAATGAGAATGCAGTAGAAAAAAAAATATATATCGTTTAGTGAATAAATGGTTTTAATAAGACTATTAAACATGAATTTTCTTTAGTTAATTTTATTTTTAAATCTTTGTGAGAATGTAAGTAAATTCGTATTCTAAACTGATCTAACAGGGAATCGAAGCTGGTACGCTTGGTGGACAGTTTACGTGCAAAATCATTGCACTTCGTATTTTGTTGATTTATGCTAATGCTTCATTATTACATGGCTTCTCTCTTAAATTTAGTACCTTTCTTAATCTGGACTTTATCACGAAACCTTACGTGTCTTCAAATCACATATCTTTGTTTAATATAAGGCATTGTTCACTGTACTTCTTGGCTTGTATTTTATGTACAGTGGTTGCCTTGGAGTTCATGTCGTTTGTGCTTTATTGGATCATCATTTGAAGAGTGTTTCTCTTGACATTTTTGTTTTGCTTTTTGCAGTCTTATCTTTCTTTACTTTGTAATTTATTTTTTTCTTTTTAAATTTTGTTTACTTGTATTTGTTCACACGAACACTAGACATCTAGTTGGTAGCCCGCTCCCCCCCTCCCCCGATTTCCATGTAGAGGGGCCAGGCTCTCATACAATTTGGCGTGCTCATAGCTCTGATGGAGAACGCGCTTTATACATACATTTTATTTACCATGACTTACAAGATATAATGCTCGCCCAATATTATCTTTAGTCATGGTCAACATGCCCCACGTTGGAAAGAAGTGACAGCTCAAAATGAATGACACTGGGCAACAACAGTTTGATGAAATTCATTTGTTATATAAACTCATTCGTTAATCATTAGCATTTTTCGGTCAAAAAAAAATATATGAAATAAGTATCCCGATAGTTATTTTTAAATTAAACAAGTACGTTTCGAATAAAGGAATAAATGTCCTGCAACCTTGAGGGTATAATTCCACTTAAATAGCAGCGGCAGGAAAACAACGGGATCTATCTGAATAAAAAAGGGTAGCAGTAACTTCAGCATCGATAAGAAAATACCTAAGCACAGTGTAATGAAATACCGAATAATGGTCAAACTTGAAAAATAAAATTAATTGTACTTCACGAAATGCTTTTCTTCAAAGAATTCCTGGGAAATACTTAAGGAAAATGATACTGTGTACCTACAAAGAAAGTATTTGCAAAAAATAATTTTATTTTGGAGCAGAACTTATTTTATTGTGTTTGATTTTTTTATACTTATTGGATATTTTTTTTAACTTTTTGTTGTTCTGCAGAGTTAGATCGAATTATTATATCAAAGGGTTAATGTTGTGAAGCTGACAATAGTTAGGTAGACTTCACCCTTTAAGAATTGTAATTTTTTGTTAATTAATTCTTAATAACGCGTATTTATTATTATTTTGACTAGAATTTTTTTTCGTCGATAGAGGGAATCCTTTATCTGTAGGTGAGTATGATTATCTCGTTCTTTTATAACCTTGGTACGTTTTTTATAAATGAGGAATATTGTCGTATATACGAATATGTCAATATTTGTACGTATTTTCAATTATCTAATACGGTTAATGAACAAATACAGATTTTCATAGGCATTGCTATATTTACATTAGACCCGCCAATTTTTCAAGATTTTCGTTTTCAGTCTTAATTTAGTCTTACAATTGTTAATTTTTATAAACTGTGGGAAATTTTAATAGGATTGAGGATCTCTTATCTACAGACATAAGCAAAGAGTTGCTAAGGATGTTTTTAAATTAATAACGCTCTTTTGTTTTATTTTTATACGGATCGATAATTTTTAAAATTAATGTTAAAAATGATTTTCTCAATGTAAAAAATATTTAATATATTGCAACATTCAGTAGTTTCAATAATAATTTTCAGTTAATATCAAATTCTGTTAAAGCGCTTTTAATAATTGATTAATATAACAATTCAATGTATTTACAATTATTTTTTTGTTTTTGTAGTTATTATTAATTTATTTACACAGGACTATTTTTTAAAAACTTTTGAAAAAAAAAACGTTTATATTGAAATTTCTCAAATCTATAGTTTATTTTCCTTCACTCTAGAAAATGAACTATTCATTTTGAGTGAAATTACACAACTAAAAAAGTCCTTTGGCTATCCCTGCAGTGGCAGACCTTTTCATTCAGCCGTGAGTGGTAGGTTCCTACATTAAAATTGATTATTTTTTCCCCAGATTAACTTAAAATAAATGAACCGAAATATATCTATTTTATATAATATATAGTAATTAGTTTTTTAAAATTATTATGTCGAATCATAAGGCCTTATTTTTTCATAAATTTAAATTCATTAACGCAATCAAAATACTTTCTGAAAACATAGCATAAATTATTACAATTTAGAAGTAACCTGCTTTCTCTCAAATAAAAAATTATTTATATTTGAACCAAAGTCTTCACCAACTTATTATGATTTTTAGGAATATGGTTTTCTAAAATTTAAACAATTGGTGCCCTTTCTGATCTAATAATTTTACATTAAATTACAATATAGTTATTTTTTTTGTTATATCTCACCCATTACTTAGAAATTGAGATGTACTCTTTATAAAAAGTAAAGATTTTTCTTTAATTTCTCTGTATGTTATGTATATTAACAGGATAATTTTTTAGAGGTTTCAAGTTTCGCGATTTCTGATAACAGACTTGCCGATTCAGATTCCCGTTTTTTAGCAAATCGTATCTTTAAATTCTTATTGATGGTTAGTTTTTTAACATTTTTTGGTAGCATTGGTTATATTACTCTAGAACCATTATCCAGTGTTTGGAATATCTGTAATTAGTTTATAATTAAAGTCTCTATTCTGGAAACAACACATTTCCATGTCACATTAAAAATGGATTTTTACTGGGTTACTTAAGGTTCAAATAATAAAAAAATATATTCTTAAATATTTTATTGACTAGATAAAAAATATTAACTTATACTACAGGAGTTTTATGATTTTTTAGTAGGTACTTTTACACTTTATCGCATAGTATGTTTCTATCAAATGTCTAATTTATCCATTTTATTGATCTTATTTTATACTGATTTTATAATACAAGTTTTAGAAGAAAATTGTCTACCAATTACAATAAATTTACATTTTGGTTTCTGTTACACACAACCAGATATCATTATAACAACATAGTTTGATATCAGATAACTTTGGAATGACAAATTAACATCGATCATTTCTAATTGCTGGATTTAAGTCATTAAAGTAGGAATGTTGCATTGCATCTTCAGCAGATATTCTTCCAACTGGATTACACACTAACAATCTCTGGAGAAGATCTCTACCTCTGTTTCCTAATTTTGGTACAACCTAAAAACAAAAAGTCGATAAAAGTTCGTTTATTATTAATTTTATGCTTACAGTCTTCACTATCCACATGGCAACTCTCGGCATTTAGCTTCTAAAAGCTATAAGTTCTTGGTTTTGCACATCTTTTAGTTCAAGTTAGTCCAGGTTCAGGTTTCTTCTTGAGGCTAATGATTAGGGGATGTGAAATGGCACCTTAATCAATCTATGGGATATCCGACCGCTGCCAGTATGGAGGAAGATTCTATTTCCTGACTCGTATCAGTTGAAGAATGGATTACGATAAAAAAAAATTCGAATCTGTCTAAGAATGCGTTGAAATATTAATGACTAGAATGAGTTTCTGGAGAGAGCATATATTCTGTTTTAGTTTTACCGCGGAGATGGCAGGAACTGTGAAATGTAGTTTATTTTTATACCTTCAGTTGTTTTATTGTTTATGGAGATAACTTTATAGTCAAAGTAAAATATGTTTTAATTTACGATTTAATATTGGTAAAAAAGCTACGGGATATCTTAAAAAAAAATTGATGCAAAAAATAAAAAGAGAAAAAGTAAATAAAGATGGTCATTCTTAGTTAAAAAATAAAATATTGATCAGCAATATTCAAAATACATGCAAGAAACAATAAGATATCAATTATAAAATTTGAAATGATAATTCAACTGCAAAAAAAAACTTTAATGTGACAGCTATTACAAATAATAAGAAAACCTTCTTGTATACTGTAATGAGCCGTCCTATTTATTCCGTAATTAAATCACCGAAATATTATGACAGCTATATTTTTTAAAGGTCATATATAAATTTTCACGCTATCAAAAATAAGATCCTGTCAAGTCGTTACTGATTTGGGATTAGATTTTTTTATGAATAAGACAGTTTTTAAAATAATTACACAAAAATATATCACAATGATCGAAAAGGAAAATAAAAGTTTTGTATCATAAACACTGAATTGGAGAGATTTTTGTGGAAAAGTTTCCAAAAACAACAAACCATATCTCTACCGAGACTCAAGTAAGGAAAAGTACACCAAAGATAAAATGGAATAAAAAGGACTCTGAGCTGTTAAAATAAATATTCGCAGTACAACATAGATTCACTAAGCAGTGGCTCTTGCCTTAACTAATTATGAAACAAATTTTAATGGATTTATTGAGATACTATTAACTTACTTGCGACAAGCTCATGTTTGGTTGATATGTGGGAAATGGTTTATAATCTGGTAACTGTGTCATACCATTCCATGTTTCTTCAGTTGGTGTTCCCAATAACTTGAATATTCTCCTCAGTTGATCATCAACATCTGACCCTGGGAACAACGGTCTTCCTAAAAATATATTTTTCATATATCATAGTAGTAAAAATAAAATTTTTAAAGTTACAAAATAAAGTAAATATATAAATATATATATATATATATATATATATATATATATATATATATATATATATTTACTTTATACGGTGGACGTGTTTAATGCAATAGATCATTTGAACAGTAAATTGGGTACCGGACCCGACGGAATACCAGTCATATTTGTTAAGAATTGTCAGGGTGTTTTGTCTGCAGTGTTGGCTCAGATTTTTAATATTTCCTTATCAACGGGTGTTTTCCCAAAAGTATAGAAAACTACTTACAGTACGCCAATCCATAAGAATGGAGACAGAGCAAACGTCGAAAATTATCGTGGAATTTCGCAATTTTCACTATTTAGTCAGATTTTTGAGGGTATTGTTAACCAAAAGATGTGTCCTCTTTTTAGGCATGTGTTAACAACTTCACAGCATGGCTTTATGGCAGGTCGATCGACTACTACTAATCTGCTTGTCTATGAGCAGTACTTGGTGGAGGCTTTGGAGGGGAGGCGTCAAGTGGATGCTATTTACATTGACTTCTCCAAGGCTTTCGACAAGGTTAACCAACAGCTTCTCATTTACAAGCTGGAAGGCTTGTGCATCCATGGATCATTTCTACAATGGATAAATAGTTACCTGTCTGGTAGAGTACAGCGAGTAAAAATTAATAACTGTGAATCATCTGATATATTTGTTACCTCTGGTGTTCCTCAGGGTGTTCACCTCGCTCCGCTCCTTTTTAACGATATTGACGACATCATAACTTTCAGTAGATGACATCTTTATGCAGATGATTTAAAGATATTTCGGGTTGTCAGGAGTAGCAACGATTGCGAAGGCATTCAACAGGATCTAGCTTGGTTCTCTGAATGGTGTAAGTTAAATTTTATGCACCTCAATGTTAATAAATGCTCCATTATAAGTTTTTATTGTAAAAGGGATTGGATAACTTTTGATTACTTTTTTGATAATAACATGATTAATCGCGTTGAATGTGTGAAGGATCTGGGTGTTACATTTGATCGGGCCCTTTGCTTCGACACACATATTGATAATATTGTGAACAGGGGTTTGAAGTTGCTCGGGTTTGTGAAGAGAATGCTTACAGATTTTAATAGTAAAGACTATTTTAAAGTGATATACTGTTCTGTAGTTCGATCAATCTTTGGTCACCCCATTATTTTACATACAAAGAAAAAGTAGAAGGAGTACAAAGAAAGCTTTTCAGTTTCATTGCCTTTAAACAGGGAATGCAGCAGGAGCGGTCTGTATATGATGATACTGTCGATGCTTTGAGGTTGTTACCATTGTGTGTGAGACGCATATATCTTGACCTCGTTCTACTTTATAAAATTGTTAACTCTTGTATTGATGATGAGAGCTTTTAGAGCGCACAATTTGTTTGATGTGATATATCACCGAACGAATTATGGCATTAACAGTCCTATTTCTCGAATGTATAGGGAAATGAATTCAGTTCCTAATGAGATTGATATTTTTCATTTGCCAATTAATGTCTTTAAATTAAAAATTTTACAATTCTTGAAAAACTAGTTAATATTGTCAATTGTCTTTTAAAACACTTTGATGTTTTTAGGTTTTTTTTTTAAATTTCTGACTGTTTTAAATAATGATATTTATAAGTTTTTTTAATTCTGACTGTTTTAAATAATGATATTTGTAAGTTTTTTAATTCTGACTGTTTTAAATAGTGTTTGTATTTTTTATTTTTGAAATGGATTGTATTTATTTGATCCGTTAATAAACTATTATTATTTATGATTTACAAGCCAAACGGCTTCGCACTCCCTCCAGGGATTATTCACTCATACCAGGCATACAAAGACACCAAAAGTATGAAGCTCTGTGGGAACCCTTTCCATGTTATCGGGTCCTAGGTGACGTTGTCTGCTGTATTTCCTACGAACTTTCGGACGGTTATTATTATTATTGTTATTATTATATATATATATATATATATATATATATATATATATATATATATATATATATATATATATATATATATATATATATATATATGGTAACCACCTCCTGCTAGACCGTACGCATCTAAGTAACATCGCAACTCAACCGTAAGGATGCACCAGGGGATCAATGGGATGTAAGTAACCACTGATTATCTACTCTGTCATATGCAACCAAGCCTGTGGCAACCGAAGAAACCTTTTTGCCTCTTATGTGAATTATAAGAAGGGTTCTTCGACTTAGTGCCACATGAGTGGTTCACAACTATATTGAAAATATATGGGGTCAATATTCATTTTGTTTCCTTTTTAGAGCCCATCATGTCAACCTGGAGAACCAGGATCCAATTGCAAGTGCCATCCTATACAATTCCAACATGAAGGGGAATATTTCAAGGTGATTTACTAAGCCCATTATGGTTCTGACTTGCAATGAACCCACTATAGCACCATTTAAACTCCACCAGATACCGCTTTAATATTAGAAATAACAACGAAGAGGTAGTAAGATTGAATCATCTTCTATACATGGATGATCTTAAACTGATGGCCGCTACGAGAAACCAGCTGGAACAAATGCTTAACTTTGTAGGGGATATCGGACTGCAGTTTGGACTTGACAAGTGCCGTATTTTGAACATCGTTAAAGGAAAGATACAACCTGGAGCATTTGAGATGCAGAACGGTGAAACTATAGATATAATGGAAACAGTACAAACATATAAATACCTAGGTATGGAAGAGGCTAAAATTATTGACCATCGCACTGTCAAGGCCGAATTAACGACCGAATTTGTCAGAAGGGTAAGGGAATGAACTAACTTAAATGGTAGAAATTTGTTTAAGGCTCTCAATACGCTTAGCTGCTCTTTTGGAATTGCGGAATGGAGCAGGACCGACATCGAAAATCTGCAAAGAAAAATAAGAACACTCTTAACAAATGCACACAAACATCACCTTCGGAGTGCTGTTGTACGTACAGTGCTTCCAAGATACCATGAGGAAGAGAATTGGTGGATCTTGGTAAGCAGCTTGATCAACAAGTAATAAATTTACGTTCATATTTCTACAGTGGACTCTTCTATATTACATCGAGCAATATGTGAGGCAGACGATTCAACGTCGTTACAGCTGAGGAAACAGGATATTGCTTTTCACTACCAAATAGATCAAGAGAAGTTACAAGCTTGGCTACAGAAGTCACTTCATGGACGGCATCCAAATGAGGTCAATCAGAACAATATCGACAACTCGGCGTCGAATTACTGGTTAATTTCAGGGCAGATGTCTCCAGAAACCGAGGGCTTTTTGCTAGCTATCCAAGACCAGGTTATCTCAATGAAAAACTATCAGAATTTCATCATCAGAGATCTCTCAATAGAAAACGACAAATGTAGATATAGTTGTCTAACATCAGAGACAATCCGGCACATAACTGGAGGATGCCAAGTGTTTCCCGCAACCGATTATAAGGAAAGACATAACTCAGCCGCTAAGATACTCCACCAAAAGCTAGCAAATAAGTTAGATCTATGACAGATAGGGAAAGTCCTTTACTACAAATACAACTCAGAGCCTATTCTTAAGAACAATGACTTCAAGCTATATTAGGGCTGAACGGTTTTGACAGATCAGACAGTTGCTCATAATTGGCCAGACATAATACCAACAGATAAAATTTCTAGGCAAGTTACACTAATTGACATTGCTATACCTAACAACAACAATTTAAGGCCAAAATATAATGAGAAGGTCGCTAGATACAGAGATCTAGAGATGCAAATTCGCAGATAATGGACAATGAAAAGCGTGCATATAATTTCCATAACTTTATTAACTGGAGTGATACCAAAGAACCTACTGCAGAACATCAAGAAACTGGAGCTTAGTGAACGTGTATATAAACCAATTCAGAAAGCAGTTCTCCTTGCAACCGCGTGGACCATCCGAAAATTTGTAGGAACTCCCACTATGAATTACATGTGTACCGGATCGCACAGGTACAGAGAAGGTTTCTCAGATATATTAACATGAAATTAAATGGGGGTGCTAATCTTGATTATGCTGCTTTATGCTCTGAGTTGAATTTGCTTCCCCTTGCTGTTAGAAGAACGGGTAGAGACCACGCCTGTTGTCGAATGTTGATCTGAGGGTTCCTCCCAGGAGTACTCATATTTCCCATATATTTCACCAGCCCTTTCACAGAACAAATTATGCACGCCATTCTTTTATACCAAAGGTGGTTGGATATGCGAATGGGCTGGGTGACTTGAATTTCTTTGGTATGTCCTTGAATCATTTTAAACAAAGGCTGTTGGAAGTGATTGTCCATTGAGGTTTTATGTTTTTGCTGTTCCAGATTGACAAGTATACACATTTACTTTTTTTTTCCTTGTAAACACTCTTTTGTTATACTATTATTGATATCACATTGTTATGTTTCACTCTAGCTGTGTAATTATTTATTGTAAAATGGACAGTGTTGTACGTCGATAA
Source organism: Diaprepes abbreviatus (assembly GCA_034092305.1). Taxonomy (NCBI): domain Eukaryota; kingdom Metazoa; phylum Arthropoda; class Insecta; order Coleoptera; family Curculionidae; genus Diaprepes; species Diaprepes abbreviatus. The sequence continues at coordinate 19,384,345 of JASJET010000122.1, read as the reverse complement.
ATAAATAAATAAAGTGCAGCAGACCATGTCACATAGGACCGGATAACATGGAAAGGGACCCCACAGAGTTCCATACTTTTAATATCTTTGTATATCTGGTATGAGTCAATATTCCCTGGAGGGAGTGCGAATCATAATAATAATAATAATGTTTATTCATGATATACACACAAAAAGTAGTTTCACAAGTCAAATATAAAACTACATATTATAGTAAAAACATTAAGTAAACAAAAACACATCAGTCTAAAATTATTAAAAACACAAAATTTTTTTTACAAGTAAAATAGGTACAGTGAGGGAATCATCTTTGCTTTTCCTGTCATATTAAATCACTGAAATTATTTGAAAGAAAGTCTTCAATACTGTAGAAAGTTTCTGATTCAGATAGTTTTTCATTCTGAACTTAAACTGCTGCGTACTGAGGTTTTTAAAATTAGGAAGCACAAAAAAAATTTTAGCCTGCCATCCCCGACTCTGGTCTGAACCAAGTAAAAAAAGGATCACAAAATATCTTAATATCAAACTCAGGAAGTCTGTAAATACGAACCACTATATAACTAATATCCAAAAGACAAAATTTCATAATGCAAAACTCACATATTCTTTCAACAGATATTTTTGTGTGTACTGGACTAACATTAATATTAGTTAAAATTGCAGTTCCACCCCCTGTGCTCACTGATCTAGATTTTAAAGCTTGACTGATCTAAATCTTGTCAATTTGGTCGCAGAAGTATTGGTACCTATTATTTAAATCTAACTGTATGTGTAATACTTACCAGCATTTGCTAATTCAGCAAAAATACATCCAGCAGACCACATATCAATTGAAGTAGTGTATAATTTTGCTCCAAATAGGACATCTGGTGGGCGATACCATAAAGTGACTACTTCAGCAGAATAACACTTCACAGGTATTCCAAAAGCTCTAGCAAGACCAAAATCTGCTAATTTCAATTCACCATTTTTATTTATTAGAAGATTTTGTGGCTTTAAATCCCGGTGCAAAACATTGTGGCTGTGGCAAAATGCTAAACCACGTAAAAGTTGATACATAAATGATTTTACAACGTCCAGATCAATATCACCATTTAAACTATCAAAATATTTCTTTAAATCCTGATCACAATGTTCAAATACTAGAGTCAATTTTTTATCACTGTGAAGAACATCATAGAGCCGTACTATATTTTTATGTTTTAATTCTTTCAAGAGGCATATTTCACGCAAAGCTGAGGAGGGAACACCTTCGTCGTCATCGTCTAACCGTACTCTTTTTAAAGCTACTATTTCATGAGATTCTCGATTTTTTGCTTTAAATACAGTTCCATATGTTCCTTCACCTATTTTTTCTAACTTCTCGTATTTTTGCATTTTTGGTGTAATGAAAAAAAAGTTAGGTTACAAAAATTGTAAACACCGAAACATTAGATAATTGTCGGATAATCGGTTATATAGCTATATTAATATTTATCCGATAAGCTGATCCTCAGGGTGAGTCTAAAAATGAAAATTCTGAAGTGCATTTTGACGAAGTTACTCTGAAAAGAACCAAAAAGCATTGTATGTGTTTCGTACTTACAGAATACCTCTATTGCCTTTATTTTATTATTTCAAAAAATTAATCTTGAAATTACAATATTGCAACCATCGCCTTACAAATATAGCCAAAGATTATTCATAATAACGTTAATTATGAATCCTCTTTGACATAGCTTTACATAACAATGTTCTGGGGTGATTGTTCGGAACACGTCGACTTTGAAGTGAAAATTTTATGTCAAAAGGGAGATGTCAGGAAAAAGGATACTAACCAAAGAAATTTGCACCGGTTTTTCATCACACAAACAAAAATTGCGAAAGATTTGCTTGGTTTGATTATTTATTGAAAGTTCTTTGACCGGTTTTAACAAAAACGATATTCACGGTTAAAGTTCACTAGTCAAGGTGTTTGCAAAAAGTTAAAAATAACTAGCTCCACAATATCCAAGGGTAAGTCTTATGCACTTACATTTTTTAAAGTATTACACAATATCATAGAAGAGTATATTTTGTCAATGCACAATACTTTTTCTGAAAATACTGCTGTTTATACCTAGGTACTCAAATCATAAACTTTCGGTTGTTAATGCCTGTCATATATATATATATATATATATATATATATATATATATATATATATATATATATATATATATATATATATATATACCCTGGCATATTGATGTATTACTAGGTGGAATGGGCTGTGGAAATGAAATGGGTACTCTATTTATGTATTCTGTTTTTCTAACTTTTCATTTCCATGTTTTCCTAATGTGTTCTTCAATATTTCACAATATAGTGTAATATCTGCTCCGTTCATTGAAAAATGACGGTAACCTTTGTGTTTTTAGTAACTATATCCTTCCACAGGGATACCTGTTATTCAGTGTAATTATGGTAGTACCATTTGTTATACAGAAATTAACAATTTAAAGAAGATATTTCCACTTCAAGAATAACAAACATGTTTAATTTTCAAATACTTAATATAAATTTTAAAAATTTATTAGAATCTAGTAGGTAGTGTGGTGTTGGGAAAAAAGAAAAAAAAAAGATATAAACATTTTAACAAAATCTTTAAATATCACCTGAAATACCGTTAAGACAAAAATGTTAATTGTGATTTCAAACTTTAATCAACATTTTAAAATTTCAAACTATTAGTCAAAAGTCAAGTTTGATTTCATTATGAAACATTTAATTTTATAAATTTTATTATCTTCAAAGAATTTACAAATGCCAGTATCCATTTCAAATAATATTTTATTAATTTAGCAGATTTTTCACGAACAGAAGATGCTTTACGGGGGTAATTACATATACTTATGTCACACACATCTAAAATCTAAAGGTTCAGTTTGCAAGCACTTTAAACAAGTCCAGAAAGATCTTTATTTTTTAATTATCCTTTTAAGCTATAAAAACACTTTTCTATAAGGATAGTTTTTAGTTCATTTTTATATTTATTGTTTATAGAACCTTATAGAATTGGAAGTTTGAGGTAGTTAATTCCAAAGTGATACTATGTTATGTTTTACATTAAGTTAAACCTTAGTGAAAATAGTTTATTGGCCAATAGTACATTTTTGCTTCTTGTCTTGTAACTATGGCTATATTCTTTTGAGTAATTATCAATTGATCAAAGTGAACAAAGTGAAACTGATAACTTCATGCCGCGTCCGCACGCTTGCCAAACCTCAACAAGCGCCCACAAATTCAAACGTGTGGATAGAGTGTTTGCCTTGGTTTGTGAAGGTTTGCAAGCGCTTGTAGCCGTTTCGATCGAGTGTCGGTTTTTTGACACAAATCAAAGGGAATTTGCCGCAAGCGCTTGCGACGCATTCACACGTTTGTGCGCGCTCAGTTTGGTTTGTGTACCGGAGGCAAGCAGACGTGTCGGCCGACGCTCGCACAAAATGAGTGGTGAATGGACAAATGAAGAAATCTTCTTTTCCACCATCTTCTTTGCCGTACTTTTCGTTTCTTTTTATTTCTTTTATTGTTTTTATAGTAAAAATAATTCAAGGCAAATGTTATAGCCGATACGAGCTCAACGTCCGCCATGCTTGCCTGTACAGAACACACTAACTCACTCGCAAGCGTGTGGATGGCGCTGTTTGATTCCCTTAACGTTTGTGGAGGTTTGGAGTTTGCGGCAAGTGGCAAGCGTGCGGACGCGGCATCATGTTCTTTTGAATATGCATTTACTTGTCATTGGGCTGAAGTGATCATGATTACTTCAAGTGATAGAAGTCAAAGTGATAATGACTCAAAAGAATAGCCCTTATGATTACATTCTAAGAAAATAATTCCTAACTACAAACATTATATACTCCTATCTATACAGACTATACAATGGTACTGATACTCCTTTTTTTGCAGTATAAATATTCTGTTAGCATCTTCTGAGTAATTTGATCTGGATTAAATAGGCTTGACATGCTGTCAGTGCATTTACCATGTTAATATCAGAGCAATATCGTTCAACATTGGTCAAAGATTGCCCTCTCGAATATTTTTTTCCATTCAAGAGAAGGGAGATTGGCCTGTATTTGTCAAATTGATTCTTAACATTTTTTTTGTATATGTACCTAATCGAGGCGTTCTAAACTGGTTCAGTATATATGCTAATTTAAAAGAATAATTTTGTTATATGTGTTAATAGAATTGCAATGACTGTCACTGCACTTCTAATAGCAGATCTGGAAGCTGCTTTTTTATTTTTCAAAAATATTATGTACTTTATTTAATACGTCATATTTAACTATTGGTATAAAGAAAATGCTATGTTAAGATGGTCTAATTTTAGATTAAATTCATGAAGGAGAATTTATAATAATTTTCTGACAGTCTATACACCCTTACTTTTTTCTTACTAGAGATTCTTATATCATTTGTAATCCATGTTCTCGATGCATTCCTCCCCACAGAATACCTTTTTTAACAGAAATATTTGGTTGACCTTAACTTGAATAATGCTGTTGAACTTATCAGATGCCCTGTTAACGTCTGTTTCTGTCAGTGCATCTTGCCAAAAAATATCCTGTAAGCTGCGTGTGCTTTGTTCTATTTTACACTTACTGACAAAGTTTGGACCATATGATCAAGGAGATCAGATGCGATTACCACATTATTCCTAAAAACACTAAGATTTACAAAAATGTAATCCTTTAGAGATTGGGCTGTTCTTGTAACACTAGTAGGTTCAAAAATTGTTTGAAAGAAATTAAAACTTGCTAGCAAATCTAAAAACCTTATCTTATCACTTCTCTCAAGCATAAAATTAATATTAAAATTATCACAAAGAATGTTAAAATTTACATATTTTCCAAATATTTCATTTAAAACATGTTCTACCACATGTATAGTGCTGTTGTTAACAAGTTACTTGAGAATCTCAAGAGGCTACGGATAAAGTTGTTTAAGAAATAATTTCATTTCTGTATGCTAGGAAATTTTATTTTATTAGGACATACTTGGAAAGCTAGCTGCTATGTTGAACTATTATATTGTATTGTTAGTTACTTTATATTGTATTGCTTTTTTATTGATATGTTCAATTCGATGTAATATTAGATTTTTTTAATAAAAATTGATTGATTGTTAAGAGAAATAGGATTGGAGAACCTGTTTTAGTTGGGAGGGATCTATAATGACATCTGTAGAAGGGGGACACAATAGATCCTTCAGCTCAAACTGCATACATCCGCATCTCCGCATACATGCATAACTTCCTCTTATACTAATCATTGTTCTATTAGACATACCAAGTGTGGCATGTCCTTCTGTCAAAAGTTTTATTCCACAAACACAACGTTTTGATGCAGAATATTTATGTTTTGGAGTTCATTCAGTGTTCCCGATCTGTCGGCGTTGTCTGATATGGAGAAAATGGTTAATTTCCTTCCTTTTTTTTTCTGCATCCTTAATGTTTTTTTACTCAAAAGGAATACAAAGCTTGAAGGAACTTGCATATTATTTTCAAAGAAAAACTGTATTTTGTCCGTTAGAATTTTTACTTACCATCAGAACATATTTTGAAATTTCAGTATTTACTCAAGTAATAAATTTTTTTTTGAGGGGTGTACAAAAACTTAATTTTATTTAGAGATATCAAAAAATGGAGAAATAGTTTTAAATTTAATTGATGTATCAATACTGGCAAGTACTTTAAAAAAGTACAGTTATGTATTTTATCATCTGATACTAAGAATTTCACCTAATAAATGATGAATTTGAAAGATTCAGGATGTCTAAAATAGAAGCATTTGGAAACAAATTTATTGGACAATTATCATTTGTAAGAGGTTTGATAGGATAATTTTATACGCTTTAAAAGAGACAATTAACTTATATTCAGGCCAAAGTATTGATAAATCGTATTAGTGACGGTCTATATAATGGTCTTTATTTGTTGAATACCTCTCAATACATTCTCTCACACCACACCTTTATTTTTGAGCAGTCTCAGCGGCGATGCATCGGGAAGATCCAGAGAAATGTCCAGGCTTTCTTCCTGTTTAATAAAGTTAATTTTACATTTAAACACTTTTCTGACCTAATAACAGTCGATAACGTACTGGTCCTGAACCGTTGTTTTAAATTTATGTGTATTTTTCCTGTAGCAATATGTTTAAAGTTTTTTAAAAGCTTAACTAACTAAAATACACCGTTAAATTTTTACAGTATCTTTCAGACATGAGTTGTGAAAATTAACTCCAAAACAATCAATTTCTATTAAATATAGAATCTATTATAAGTTATTTTCCAGAGTAAATTTTGATTTATTACCAACAATTTGAAAGTGAAAGATCAACTGCATAAAATACATTTTTTTGCTTCTATGAAATAATTAAATACCTCAAATACATTTAATTTTGATGCTGACAAATGCCAATATACAGAAATAAAAAACAGGCATGTACTGCATAAACTATAAAATATGAAATTACTTTACTTTATGTTGCCGTAATTGGAACATTACCCATCTGACCGAGTTGCGCCTATTAAGCACTTTGAAATTTGAAGATCTAAAGACTAATTATATTGAGATATCGTTACGGTATCACAATTGGAGAAACGAAACACGTATGTTACAGTCATTTTTCATAGAGTTTTTACTGTAGAGTTGGTATTTGGAATATGAGCGATTAGTGTGGGGTATAAAAACCTCGATTTGGTATTCTAAAAGTAATTTTGGGACCAAAAATTGATGTGTTTTAATGCTATTGTGTGAATATCAAATTAAACTAATAAGGTGAGAAATACATAAATATTTCCAATAGTCCTCAAAGTGGTTGTTCTATGTCTCATTATATAATAGGTTGTGTACGATGCAGTCGATATTGAAAAAAAAAATAGTTGCATAACATGTTTTTTCAAAGAAACCAGTTTTTTTGGTGCTTGTCACATTTTGCTTCCTAAATTCTACAAAAGGAATTTCATCATATTACATTAAGCATTCCGTAATACAAGAAAAAAACTATCATACATTAATTATTAAATTTTTGAAATAAGCTTAGACTTATATATACCTTTTATATATCTATCAGGCGGCGCGATATACTCTGCAGTACTGAGTCCCCAGCAGGACTGACACTTCTTAAGTAGAGCCCACCCCCGTTAGGCGGTCGCGCCTTTCATGAGAAGTGCCTAACTAAACAGAGAAGGCAAGTCTGATCACTTTAGGTCGGGTTTAATGTCCCTGTCTGAGACTACATAACCACAATAATTTTGTATTTGGTGATCCTTACATTAAAATTCTAATTTACTTGACTTATTTTCCATTTCGTTCGATAATTACCAGCATAATTAATGAGTGGGCATAAAGCAATGTTTAAATGTTGAAGTTCACTATTAGATTTGAATTTGATTTGTCAATGTTGAAAATCATGGTTCTTGGGTTTAGACCCTGCCAAATTGGAATTATTATCAGACGTTTCGCCTATGATTGTACGAGACATGGTCTAAACCTAAGAATCATGATTTTTAACTTGAACAAAAGCGTGAAAGCTTTCGTTCTTTATTGGATTGTCAATTTTTTTTTATTTATATTGAATTTTCTTTTAAAATGTGTAGGTTGCACTTTCAGATGCTATTAAATTAATATAATAATTTCTTTGAAATATACATCTGGTGATGATAAAAACTTTTCAGTTTTTTATTTATATCTGAAATTTTAATTATCGCCAGATATGCATAATACAATCTCCAATATTCTTGTTAACTTCACATACACACCGTTCAGTCTTTACATTTAATGAAGGGTTTATAGATAAATGAGCAATCAAATGGCGTCCAACTTATACTGCATATGTACATATATGAGAAATAAATGTATTGTCGCCATTGTTTTATTTTTCTGCCCACTACTTTTATAGGTATAAGCTTTATATTTTTAGAACAATAAATTGTGATAACAATTTTTCACGCATTTGCTTTGACTCTATACAATTTTTGTCGATTCTGAACGTTTTAACGAGGCTTTCCAATTTTATTTTTATTTCCTTAATCTAAAAAACCAACAAATTGTATTTTTTAATTCAATTATGAACATGACAAGGTATCCTCATGCTCCGAGAGTCATTCATAACTTCTTATTTTGTCTACATTTTTTGTATAGGGTGTAACACAACTCTTAGGAAAAAATTTATTAATTTGCTCATCTGTCTAAGATAGACTCTACAGATTTTTGCAAGACACGGGGCTTTAAAATTTCATATTATGTACATTAGAGGTATATCATATTAGAGGCAGATGAAAAGTTATTTATGAAATGTCGAATTACTGAAAAATCGTTATCTTTTGTTGGTTTTCTAAATTTTTCTAAAACTGTTTTCTATTAGAACTAAATATCCGTAGGATATAACTTTGATTCTATTATTCTAACAGTTATGTTACACCTTCTATAACCACAATTTAATGGCTTCATATGATACTGAATTTATGATTCATTTTAAATTTTAATTTGGTAAATAATTTTTTTTAGAATATCACAATGTGGCATAGAAGAATCGCAACGTACAAAGAAATTAGACCAATTATTAATAAAGTTGCGCGACATTTCTCCCAAATCATTAAGACAAAACCGTCTGATTATTCAAATGATATTCATAGCTTTGTTCCCAATGAAAAGATCCATGGATTCATAGTCAAGAGTGTTAAAGATATTCCTGAATTTAGAATTAGAGCCATTTATCTTCTTCATGAGAAAACAAAATCGGAATATTTGCATTTATATAGAGATGACAGTAATAATCTATTTTCTGTCAATTTTAGAACAACACCTAAAGATAGTACAGGATCACCTCATATATTAGAACACACTGTGTTATGTGGGTCGAAGTTATATCCAGTTCGAGACCCGTTTTTTAAAATGTTAAATAGATCTTTAGCCACATTTATGAATGCTATGACAGGAGCAGACTATACAATATATCCTTTTAGTACTCAAAATTACTCTGACTTTAAAAATCTACAACGTATATATTTAGATGCTGTCTTTAACCCTTTATTAGGTGAGACTGATTTTATGCAGGAAGGTTGGAGGTTGGAGAATGCTGATGCTACTGATTCTAAATCTAATTTAATTATTAAAGGCGTAGTGTACAATGAAATGAAAGGTGTATTTTCCGAAAATGAGAATATATTTTGTCAAAAACTTCAGAATTTAATACTACCAGATCACACGTATGGAGTTGTTTCGGGTGGCGATCCAATGGTTATTCCAAATCTTTCCTGGGAAGGACTTAAACAGTTTCATAGAGAACATTATCATCCTAGTAATTGTAGATGTTTCTCGTATGGAAACTTCCCACTGTTGCCTTCATTAGAATATATAAATGAAACCTATTTTTCAAAATATGCTTACTCCCAACCTACGAATACTATAGTTCCACAGCAAAAACGATGGTCTGAGCCAAAACGAGAGCACATAAACTGTAGATATGATCCAATGGCTGAACCATTTGATAACCAAAATACAATGGCCATATCGTTGCTTCTGTCAGATTGTACAAATGTTTATGAAACCTTTTTAATGCAGTTTATTACAGAACTATTGGTAAAAGGACCAAATTCTGCTTTTTATAAATCTCTTATAGAACCAAATTTTTCTAGTGGCTTCACTCCTTCTACAGGGTTGGATACCCAATCCAGGGACACTATATTTACTGTCAGCTTAAAAGGGCTCAAGAAAGAAGATTTTGAAAGGGTTGATCTAACGTTTAATAAAACACTTGATGACGTCATAGAAAATGGATTTACACCTGATCATGTTGAATCAGTTTTGCATAGGTACGAATTATCTCTGAAACATGAAACTCAAAATTTTGGATTAAATTTGCTCTTTGGAATAAGTGCCCTATGGAATCATTCTACTGACGTTACGACAGCTTTGGAGATTAACAATCTTATTGAAAGGTTACGTACTGAGATTAAAAATAATCCTAACTATTTACAAGATATTGTAAAGAAATATTTTAAAGATAACAATCATAAGTTAATTTTAACTATGTCTCCCGAAAAGGATTATGAATCTAAACTGGATAAGGAAGAAATCAAACTAATTAAACAAAAAACAAAAAATTTAAATGAAAAGGATAAACAAAACATTTTTGAAAAAGGATTAGAACTTAAAAGATTACAGGAAGCTCAGCAAAATACAAATTTGTTGCCCACTTTAGTAATGGATGACATTAATTCCAGCATAGAAAAAGTTAATAAAGTTAATGTCAGTATCAATAATGTAGCAACACAAATACATAAAGTTAATTCAAATGGCGTCGTATACTTTAAATCAATTCTTAACACCAGTGAACTTTCACAAGAGCAGCAAATGCTCTTACCATTATTTTGTTATGTGATTAGTAAATTGGGAACAGATAAATTAAACTACAAAGAGTTTGATAGTCTTATGAATAGGAAAACGGCAGGTCTCAATTTTAACGTACATATTGCCGAAAGTTTGTATCATCTGCATACGTACGAACCTGGTGTCTCTTTATCTAGTTACTGTTTGGAAAAAAACGTGGAAAGTATGTGGGATTTGTGGAGTCAAATATTCAATATATCAAAATTGGATAATGTAGATAGGTAGGTATAAAATATTTATTTAGTGTTTAAAATATACTTACCAATAATAGTTAATTAAAAAATACATTGCACACAAGTGTAGGGATATGGAAATGTTTTTAGTAATTCCTTTAGCTTAGATGCAGAAAGTTATATATGTAAGCTGTAAATTTTAATAAAATTTTGCTGTAATGTATTACAGATAAGGGTTTATGACCTGATGATAAAACCGTCCTTTTACTCTTACAGAGAAAGCAGAAACTATACCCAGCACATAATTTATTCAGAATTGTGGCAGATGCCATGTTACCCATTACATTTATACTGACGGCTTCAAGCATAATTGACAGTGAAGCGGTTTTGAATCTAATTTTAAACTCGCCCGTTTATTTCGGTTACTTGAATCTGGGTTGAAAATTAATTTCAAGACACTTTCAAACCAATTATTTCTTATGCGTATGTACTTAACCTAAATATATAATATTTGTGTAACATTTTTAAGAATTTGTGTCACATACTGTAATAAATTGAACAACTTCTTTAATTTTCATAATATACAATAATAAATAAATGTTAGGTGCATAATTTTAACCCAAAACCTACGAATATCAAAATCATATGTTTCGACCATTACCAATTTGAAGTTCGTAATTATAAAATCCAGCTAGAATAATTTAAATCGGTTTTGAAGTCATTTTAGTAAAGTCAACCTCGTTTCATTTGCTATTCAAGCCGCTTTCAAGCGCGTTTATTTAACTTTTTTCAAGTGGCTTTCAAGCCATTGAACTCAAATCGGCTACGTCATCGATATAAACGTACTGATTGAAATGAAAACGTTATTTTTATTTACTCCCAACATTTTTTTAAAATTATTCTTCATTTATTATGGTAAAGTGGCCGGTGGTCCGAATTAATGGTTTTTTGAAATAGTAATAAGAACAATTTATAATAGACAATAACAGCTACCGTTTTTTAAAAGAAATTATTTCATGCATTAAGTTTATGGGTGGTGCTTTGGAATTCAATAGCGGCCTTTCTACGGAACGTGTTAACTGCGCGGACTTGGGCGCTTACGTTCAATCACGTGCGTAAGTTTTTTTCTGTAAATCCTGTTATAACTAACATATATGAGGGCTAGGATTTACAAGAGAATATTCGCGTGATTGAACTTTAATATTTTTTAGATGCTCTTACATGGAGTATTTTAACCGCGCAACACACGAACGCGTAATTTCGCTAGAGTTAAAATTCGCGCAAATTGTACGCTCAAAACTGTGGTAATAAAATTTATAGGGCTACACTCTTGCGTTCGGTTAAGTGTTCAAAATAAATCTCTTGGGCAATTATTTGCTAAATTAAAAATAAATTGTTTGAATATTTGTAAAAAATGTCGGACTTTATAGCTAATAAACGTATTGTTGCAATTTTAGTAGCAGGATTTAATAAAGGTGCCGACAAAGGTAAAAAACGTAATAAAAGGGTTTGGATTAATGACTTATCTTTTATATTTTGTAGCGAAATAAAATCATCTATTTATACAACCCCTTACAATAATCATTATTATTACAAGTACCGTTATAAGAATATGCCATTTATTCACCATTTAAGGGAATATTATTCTGATGATTATAAAAATTACCTAAAAATAGACAGCACTTTTCATTATTTACTTAATATTGTAAAATATAAAATATCAAAAAGAGGCAGTCATTGCTGCTGAAGAAGAATTAGGTACTACAAAATCTCAATTTGCTTTAGAAAACCAGGTGTTTTACAATTATTGATCAGTTTATCATATTCGTTATTTTTTAAATTTCACTTATTATAATCCTTCTTTATTGATATTAATAAAATTTGTAACGGTCTTTGTTTCAGCACCGACCATCCGCCATTTTTACAAATTTTTAACACTCCAAATTTAACCCGTATTAAAAAAATATTAGAGTTAAATCGCGCGGGTATTCTTTTGTAAAATCGCACGTTTATACTTACTGTTACAGCAAAATATAGAATGACTTGCGTGCGTGATTGAACCTAGTGCCTCTATTTTACAAATTCCACGCGCCATATCGTTTTTTTCTTTATTTTTTTTTCAGTAATGCGATTTTGGCAAGTTTTGTCAAGAAGTTATTTTACAGATGAAACTAAAAAAAGTTTCTAACTGTATTTTTATTGTAGTATTCTGTTTTAAACCGATTATACAAAAATCGATTTTTCTTGAAGTCAATTTATTCTATAGAAGTAAATATAATATTCCTTTTTTGGAAAGAAAATGTCAAGAATTTCCAAAAATAATATTTCCAGATAGATAAGGTGATATATGTCAAAGTTTTGAATAAATTATGCGCCTAGGCCTGTCAATTTTTGGATATGGAGATTATGGAGCCTTATCCCGTATATAAGTTTTCAAAACTTGATCATAGTAAAATTGTAGACAGTTCATATTAGATCTTGTTATAATTTTTATGGCGAAAATGGACTAGCGGCTTTTTAAGTAATAAAGCAAAATATCGTTGCTAGATGTCGTTAGAATATTAGTGAAACTTCCAACAACTGCTGAATGTTTTCAGATGTTGATTGTTGATCACTAGTATCTTCAATATATTCTCAATTAAGTTGTGATCTTAAGATCTTGTAGAAAATAGTTTTTAGGTAAATGTAGGTTTGTAATTGTGAGAACTTTACGAACAGGTTACTTCAGGTTAGGGAAATTCGGGGTGAAATAAAATAACAGGATAAAGCGAAATATGCATTTTAAACCATTATGATCAAGACCAACGGGCGCCTTGAAATAAGAAAAAGTATATAGTTACAACAATTTATATTAAACCTTTGAACAGTAAACATGAATACGTCGAATTTTTGCCATTTAATGTTGGATCTAGTAAGATTACAAATTACATTTACAGGACTATTTTTGATTCTACCATGCCACAAAATATCTTTAATTTTTCTCCTGTCTAGGGGGGGGGTAAACCGAACTTAGTACAAAGAGTGAGAGCTGCTTTTCCATATTTGAACCTCTACTTTTCATGGTTCACTGACCTATTCATTCATTCTAAACATTATCAGAAATTGATGATAACATGCAGCTTAGGTATATTTCTTTGCTTCGACTTCTCTGTATATATATCATTAGTTGTTTGTTAAGGCGCATTTTAAGCGTAGCATCCGATACGGTTGTAAATATAGTCTTTCCAGAACTAATGAAAGTGTACTCAGTTCTTCATTTTCCGTTTCTTCCTTTATTCAAATTCGTTAATACATTAAAAAATTTTATGTTGCTTGGAGAGCTATTAAGGTGTGAAGGTTGCGTTACCAACGCTTATAGAAGCACAAGAAAAATACATTGGTTGATGTATACCGCTTTATTTTTTTTTGGATGGGTGCATGCTAGAGTGTTCGATAAGTCAATATGGTTCATCTATGCGAAAATTGCACTCCATCTACCATATTATTAAATAATATTTTTATTTTGAGAAAGATGTCTTTCTGGAATTATTTTTTAGATGCACAGACTGCTTACTCTAGCGGCTTGAAATTTCCTTGTCATTTCTTGTTGAAATATCTATAAAACGGTTTATCCATTCCAATATAGTTATTGTTAATATGTGTAAGATGCCCTTTTTGTTTTTTTTTCTGTCAGATTATCACTCTAAGCAATTCACTTAATATGATATTGACAGATTTAGAACTGAATAAGAGTTTGTGCCGTTAGCCTGTCCAAGCCGTCACTGTTAAAAAGTCTTAACACAGTTTAAATGCTAGAGATCCCGTAAAGATTGTATTATCGAATTATTATCATTTTTCATTAATTTAAAATCGTAATGGTTTTAATAACCTATAAAACAATATCCCTAATTTTTGTGCAGTGTATTTATAGTATAGTGAATAGAGCATGGCTAATTTGTAACTGTTGAAATTAATTGAATATGTTTTGGGCTTTTTTCTTATTGGAACAGTTAAGTAAACAAAATTTAATGAAACCACAATACAACCAAATACATTCGGTCACATGCCCGATCATAATTTTATATCATTTTTAGATTTAAAATGTTGACCCAACTCTATATGGCCAATTTGACTCATGGAATCGCTGATTCTGGACATATTTATGCAATGCAAGCTGCTTCTAGTTTAGTCTCGGCATCTGCCTATCAAGTAGAACTAATGTCAGGTTTGCAGCACATTTCGTACATGAAGAGGCTTCTACACACTTCAAATTACAAGGCAATGTTAGAAGAGATCCAAGGAATTGGAAAATTATTGTTTGATAAAAGAAAAATGAGGTTTGTATTTTATGAGGTTATTTCTAAATTTATTGTTAAATTTTAATTCAATGGCCGAATCTCATTCTTTATTCTCACCTGTGTTGTTATTTTATTTATTGGTTAATCAGAATTGGAGACAGGCTATTTTACCAGAAACTGAAAACTTTAAAAAACTATTAATAAATTCATCTACCGTTAAAGAAATTTTTAATTATTGAATTCGTCGAGGCTAGTTATACATACATATATCAATACATGCACAGTATATGTAAACAACAACTACTTCATCTTTCGACTGACTGCTTTGGTGTGATAGCCACTACACCCACTACCTCCACCATCATCCTGGCTGTGGCTCTGTGGGTATACGATTACCTTGAGGTGAGTATAAATATGGCTAGTCGAGCGCGTGACGCGCCCATGACGAGCTTGCTTCGATTTTGCAGCGAACCTTCTTTGATGTTCGATTGAACCGTTGTGCTTTCGGAGGCTGATGTCAAAGGAGATTTTTAAAAACGTCTGGGCGGTGTAAACCAATAAAGGGTATAAATAAATAAATATATATTAATATTTTGTAGACAGAGATATTTATCAGGAATTGTAAATTTTAATGATTTGAAATAGTTGGCGTTTGCGCAACAAATGTGTTTTGTATCACGGATACTCAAATTTGTAATTCAGTGAGTACTGTAGTAGATTTTTACAAAGAATTGTGGTAAAGAAAATGACCAGGTTTAAAGTTATTTCTTTTTTTAAATTGGAATTATTGGTGATGAACAAAGGGCAGCCTTGTTTCGGCTGAAGTGGAGCACAACCATGCAAATTGCTCACGAACGTTTTAGTTAATACAAAGTGAGCGAAGAAGATAGACCTGCCCTGCCATGTCTGACGACGAAGAATCAACGGTTGCTTTGTTAGTTAAAAAGGGAATTTTATGTTCAGCAGCCCATTTTCATTTGACAGACACTCGAAATTTTCTTTTCGCTGGTCTCTGCAAAATTTCTACTCCAGTTTCATTTCACACATTCACTACTTTTCTTTTTTAAAATTTTTGTCCATAACTCACAAATTTTGGAATTATTTGCAGGTCTCCTCTAAATTTGACATATTTTCTTCGGACCACCCCATATTCACTTATGAACAACTTTTAATCCATACCAAGTGCTAAATAAATATTTCATTCACAAAAAAATAAAAAAATATCGTGTCGTTAGTATCGCTGCAAAGTAAATTTTTTCGAAAGAGCGTGTCATAAACCCGTCCCACTGGATAAAAAAAAATCCTTTGAGTTCGCACCAAAAAACCTACGGAAAATGGATTACTGCGAGTTTCGGTCGAGCTACTAGCAAATAATAGAATTATAAAAAATTGAATTGACCCAAATACATTTATTACCTTCTTTGAGACCTGCCGCCAAAAGCCCTCAATATCAATAGAAATTGGCAAAATCCAAAGGAGTCTCGCTATAAGTTCGCAGCATACTCGTCACGCGCTCGGTCGCTATATTTATACGCATTTATAAATAAGTTTTCTTTTATAAACATTGTTAAGACTGTCTGGGTGGTGTGGTGATCATGTTATTGACGTTGCATCACTTAGGTGACCGCTTCGATTCCCGGTTGGTATTGGGTGATTTAGATGTTAATTATATACTTTATATCATTATTTTAATTAATAAAGTGTGACCGACCGATCTAAAGTCTTAGAGTAGATATTGCCTATGTTTATTGCACTATGCTTGATGTTTGGCGTATAACAGCTTCTAGGGTTGAGGGAGGTCACGTTTACTATTATTGATTAGGATGCCTAGATTTATTAAATAAAATTGGAATAGGTAAAGAACCCTCTCTGTTATTGTATATCTAAATTTGTGTCGGTCTAGGGTTAGCTACTTAAGGGGTATAACCACAATAGCGGATGCGAATCGGGGGTATATTCAGCACTTTTTTTTGTGTAAAAAATAAATTTGGTTATAAAACTAATTATATGTACCTGAAGCTCCAACGTCCAGGAATCAGATTTTTTTTTCAAACAAAATGGACGATTTTTTCATATAATATTGCAACATGAGCGTTTGCAGTTACCTAATATCACAATATTTTCAGAATCTAATTTGTAGGTTATGTTTAGGACAATATTATTTTTAGAATAGAGTTTATTTTTATTCTCTACAAATACTCTAATTCAGTCAAAGATTGACGAAATTTATCATTCAAATACTTAAAGATTTTAATCTGTAGATTTTGAAAATAAATAGCTAGTACACAACATGCAATAGGAAAAGTGTAATATACTTTATTTACTAATATTGAAATGCTCTGTTATTAAAAATTAAATGGATTTTAGTCTACTACTATCTTTTTGTTTTAAATGATTTTTTAAGATGCTTAATCAAGCCCAGGATTTCTTTCAGCAAATTCGCTGTTAGTGGCAAAGTTCTGGTATTCTCGCTGTGGTGGGTCACAATTTCTACACATCTCGTTCTTTTTTAATACTTACAACTTGATTTCCGGGTTAATAAGAAATTATTATTATATATTTATGAAACAGAATGCTTAATTTCAATATTTCCAGCCGGATTCACTAACATGGTCTAATTTTAAAATCGTCCTAAAATTACAGCAGAGGGCTAGTTCTAAACCCTAAAATTACAAGCATAAAAAAATCATCTTTTTTTATTACTGAACCGGCAGAAATTGAGAATTTTATTTATTTTCGGTATACAACTATTTCTCTTAAATATTTCAAGGGTTTTAAAGTAAGGTTCTTATCCTTAATATTTCTATATAAGCGTTTATTTCTTGACATATGTAATTTAAATTACAACAATATCATAAGCAAAACAAAACTGACCGACTAGAAGAAATTTCATGGCAACTAGATCCGGTTTAATTCTTAAATCTTTTGAGTGAATCCGGCTGTTAATGTTTTCGTAGCATATAAACCTCTTTAAAGTAAATTTCCCTAGAATATAACCAATTTATGTGTATATACCAAGATATATTTCCTAAAGGAGACAGAAATATCTTTAAAATCGCCTACAAAATTCATTTACAAGTAAAATAAAATCTTTAGAAATCCTTTGTTTTTCTAATATTTAAAATATGTTTTGTTTTAGAGTGGCATTAAATACATCTACGGAAAATCAGTCTAATATTCTTCGTTCCTACGAAAACTTTATCTCCAGCCTACCGGGAAATAATAAATTAACTGGACCGGAACACCGCAATACCACTTATATAACAGGAAAGGTGTGGGCTCCTGCTGATGCTGTGCATTGTCAACACCATGTTTTAAACGTTCCAGTTAACTATTGCACTAAAGCCGTATTGACTGCTCCTTATACTAAAAGCGATTATGCGTCTATAAGAGTTTTGGCCAAGTTATTGTCGGCTAAATATCTTCATCCAGAATTAAGAGAAAAAAGAGGCGCTTACGGAGCTGGAGCAAGATTAACACCGGACGGAGTCCTATCATTCTTCACCTATAGAGATCCAAAGAATCTTGAAACGCTGGATGTATTTGATGGTTCGTATAATTGGATTAAAACTAACTTGAAAGTTCTTAGCGATCAAGATCTTTTGGAAGCAAAGTTAGGTGTATTCCAAAGTGTAGATGCTCCGATTCCTCCAGGGTCTAAAGGATGGGATGACTTTTCAAAAAGATTAACGCCCGATGTATTGCAGCGGCATAGAGCAGAAATAATGTCAGTAGAGAAAAATAATTTGGAAGCAGTGAATGAAAAGTATTTGGGGGATTCTAATTTTCTGTGTTCTAGTAAAGTAGTTCTGGGTCCCAAAAATGACCGCATGGATACGGCTTCACGGAAAAATGAAATCTGGACTCTTCTGGATAATGCATAACTAGATTGAAGTGGCGTTATTTGTTATTTATTAAACATTTTTAATAAAACATGTTAAAAAAAATTAAAAGTTTTTTTTTTGACAAGATGACTATTTAACTTTATTTTATTAGTCTAAATATAGAAAATATCCATTCTCATTCTGGAAAAAAATTACGTCTCTATTATGTAAAATAATCCCTCCAGTTGAAATCGGTTTCCACCCTAACATAATAATGCCATTTGAACACAATTTAGCCAATTTACCGTATTCTGACCAGGGAAAATGTAATAAAATCCTTTTTAGGATTAGCAACAGGGTGATTATTTTATTATACTGGTTGTTCGGATTATTACATAAAATTTTAATAAATAATTTTATATTATAATCTTTCTTTTTAAAATAATAAAAAACAAGTTTTTATAAATGTATGTCCCAAATTATTTATTCTCAGAAATATAAAAGGTTAAAGTACAGTGCCGCAGATCGATCTAAAATTAGTAAGAACCAGTTTGATAAAATACGAAAAAACAAACTCTTCATATTAGCCATAAAGAAATTTACGTCAATTAAGTGAATAATAACATATTCAAATGCATTAGACTTTGATAAATCCTCATAAATTGCCACAAAATACATTAAATCTGAAAAACGAATATTGCATACAAAACAGCAAACAAATTAGGTATAGTCTGGAAGCCCAGGAAGTTTTCGTCACCGATGAGTGTGAATTCCCGGAAAATAAATAATTTTTTCTTGCAAGTAAATATTTTCGTGTCCCTCGGCTGATTCTAAGCAAAAAGTGTCTCTTGTGATTTTTCTGTACGACGCATAGTTTTTGAGTTAAAGACCGTTAAACATTTGAAAAAGGCATTTTTTGCCACTTTTCAACATGAATAACTTTTAATAATGAACGAAAGCTTTCACGGCTTTGGTCAAGTTGAAAATCATGGATCTTAAGTTTAGACCGTATCAAATTGGATTTATCCGATGTTTCGCCTACGATTGCACGAGGCATTTTCAGGGATCTTTACTCCACGAGATTAGAACACTGAATGATTATCGAGGTCTTTATACTAAAATCTAAATTTTGGTGCAGATATGTAGATGATACGTTCGTACTTTGGACGCATGGCGCAGATAACCGCCATAATTGCCTGTATCACCTAAATCAACAACATCCTAGCATAAAATTCCCTATAGAAACTGAATCAAATGATGCCCTTCCCTTTCCTGATGTACTAGTAGAAAGGAAAGAGAATGGCAAATTAGGACATTCTGTGTATAGAAAAGTAACACATACAAATCGATATTTCAATGCAACGCCACACCCTCATCCTTCTCAAAAACAATCTGTTATAAACTCTTTGGTACATAGGGCACTTTCAATATGTGATGAACAATTACCGAAATCAGAAACAGAAAAACTGTCTACTGCTCTAAGAGCCAACGGATATTGCGCTGAAGATATAAGATGTTCTATTAATAAAAACCCAACTTCTCGACAAAATGTCATAAGTGTATCTCCTATGGACAGTGTTGTCTTAGCATACACGGAACCACCGACAAGATTGCCAGATTGCTCCGAAAATCAAACATTCGGACAACTTTCAACACATGTAAGAAAGTTGGACAATGTTTGAAGTCTCCAAAGGACGCAATTCTATTTCAAACAAAAGGCGTTCACAAGATACCTTGCTCTTGTGGTAAAGTGTATGTAGGCGAAACAGGACGGTCTATATCCACTAGGCTTAAAGTACATGAAAAATGTATAAAAAAGAAACAAATTGTACCATCTGCAGTAGCTGAACACCAGCATTGCTCAGGTCACATTTTTAATGTAAAACAAATTAAGATGCATCAGTGTCTGGTTTCTTTAAAGGTAAAATTAAAGAATCAATAAAAATTTGTAAATATCTAAATAATATTAATAGAGATACAGGTTACAGTCTACATCACACGTGGAAATCGATTATAACGCTGTATCTCGTGAAGTAAAGATCCCTGAAGATGTCTCGTGTGATTGTAGGCGAAACGTCGGATAATAAAGCCAATTTGACACGGTCTAAACCCAAGAACCATGATGTTCATGAATAATTTTTAATTAAACAAATATTTTCAAATTCTACTCTCAGCAATTGATAGTTCAAATCAAGAACTACCGGTTGGAATTAATCTTGATTTGTGTCAGATTTGTCTTTTTCTATCTGCTGTGTATGCTTAAGTATGTGTGCCAATGGGATCACTGATGATAGGCAAGTTTTTGTATCGCTTAGATTCCTCGTTATTTCTTTGAAAAGAGTCAAGTTGAATGTTCGTCAACTTCTTAGTTGTTAATTGTTAATTTTCAATTGTTAGTTGGTACTATGAACAGATAAAAGTAAATTGTATCATTTAATTTACTAGGGATAATTGTTAATATAAATTCTTAGTGTCAGTTGTTAATTTTGGAAGTATGACCCAATCATTGTCGTCGTTAAATGAAGCACTACTTTAATCTATTCATAGTACCAAATTGAAATTAACAATTAAGAAGTTGACGAAAAGCTTCTTTGTTCAGTTCTTAATTTAGATATTTCTAAACATGGTTTATTATTTATATTTACTAAAAAGTAAAATAAATGTTAGAATTTGTTCCTCTTACTGACAAAATTGCACTTACAGCAAGAAGAGAAGATCGAATCAAAACCAAAGACACATGATCCGATGCAATAAAAAATATATGTTCGCCGGAATAACACACTGTTTGTTTTTATCACTTTTTTAAAACTTGAAAATCCAGATAGTGGAGTTTTTTTTTATTAAAGGAAGCAATTCACATAAAATCTACAGAATATAATAAAAAAAAACTGATTAACATGATATATGATAACTTAGTTTGGTGTTTTTGATTAGCTGTATGTTTAACTAAAAAAGACACTAACGCCAAATTTTATGTTATTTGCCATAAAACTATTGGTCTTGTAAAGCACACAGGTATGCTGAGTATATTTATTGTCTTAGAATAATACAAAAATTTTAGCACGAAAATTTTATTTTTAGACCTATTTTGAAGTAATGTCCGTTCCGTCAAATTTTGCGTCCACTGAGGAATATTTAATATCTGTATTTCACTTTTTGAAAAAGTATAAATGGTTGTATATAAATAAAAATACGGATATTTTAACTAAACAAGTTCTTTCAAATTTCCCCAAGGAATGGATAGATTATTTTAATAAACTTTCCGTTGATGATCTTCACGAATTAGTAACAGGACACGTCAAAGTAAGTTATAATTTGATGTTATGAGTTGTCCATTTTCAAAACTCGCTATGTCATCCATCATCTTTTCACTTTTAAGTTTACAGTACCAGATAGTGATATCTAATTTTTTTTGTCATTTAAATACAAGGATAAAATACAAGATTAATTTTTGTGATAATTCGTGAAATTGATTTAATAATGATGTATTAATTTCATCTTGGTATCAGATTAATTCCGTAGGGTAGGCTAAAAATTGCTTTACAATTTAAAAATTGAATAAATTTTCTACGGTTATTGAGAAGGTTATCAAAAATACTCTATAGTTAACCCAGAAAATTATTTATTTCAAAGAGCGTGCGTAAAGGTTTTCACACTGTAAAATTATATTGTTGCGGTTTTCTCTTTTTTTAAAATCGTTCACTGGGTTCAGAGAGTTAAAACGCAACATCTTTTATTAAGACTTCCAATACTTATATTAACCGTTTATCAATACAGCTAAAATACAATCTTATTACTACTTCTTAATTTTCAATATTCAAATACAATTATACACCTCTTAACTATACAACTATACGACTAACCCTAAAACTAAACTCCTTTCCCTATTTATATACCAATAGAAGTTACCAGAATTAACAAGAAATACGCTAGCGTAAAATCCGAGAACAACCTAGAAATATGACTCATTGGTATAATGTTCCTTTCGACGCATCGGAATATTTGTATATCGATATCTCCGTGGTATGGCTTCAACCTGTGTAGATGTACTACTTTCATTTTAGTCTTGGACCTTCGTTGAAGTCTATAAACAACGTCATTGATTTTTTTCAAAGCAGTATATGATCCTTCCCATGATGGCATCAACTTAGGCGATTTGCTCTTTTTTCTCTGTGGATTCCACAACCAAACTCTTATCACCTTGTTGGAACCCTTACCTTGATATTATATAAATTGACTAATGCTTTCGGTACCAGATATTTACAGGGTTTGTTAGAATGTTGAGCTAATCTGACGTTTCTTCAAGAACCCTCGTCCAGTCTTCCGTAAATGGCTTTCTCCGTGCTTCCTCTTATTCTAGTTGTTTGTTCGGCAATGCCTCTGAGTGCTTCGCTATTACGACTCGGGGACATAATAAATTCTTCGATGCCAAACTTTATGATGTTAAGCTTATTGTCAAAGGAAAATCCATGTTAAGGAATCAGGCCCATTCCCAGTATAAACTCATCTTCTGTGTCAGCAACTAACACGAAATGGTCTAATTTTAGCCTTCCAAATTGAATTTCAACTTGCATTTCTCCAGTCACATTAGATGCTTCTGCAGTTACAGTTCTCAACATTACTTTCCTGGGCAATGGCAGAATTCTAAATGTATCAACAAGGCTTGACTTTATCAGAGGTACTGTAGCACCAGTATCAACAGTTATGATAATAGGAGCAGTATTGACTTTTCCTTTCAGTTGAAGTTGATCTTTTCTCATCTGAGCTGTACTCCACTTTGAATCAACGTCAAAAGTGACTCTCCGAATAGGAAACTTCTATTCCCTTTGTTTTATTTTGCCGCATTGCTTATATTATTCCTTACATGGTCGTCTTGACACGGCATCTGCGTTGTCATGCAATCTTCCTGGTCTATATTTGATGTTAAAATTGTACTGTTGCAATTTTTCCGGATTCTCTTTTGTGCGTTCTCTTGATGGTGAACTAGACTTTAAATGCACCTGACAATCCCATCCCATGTGCCCAATTCGGCCACATCTGTAGCACTTTATGTGCCTTCTTAATTTCACCCGACAGTCCCTTTTCATGCGTCCAATTCATCCACATCTGTAGCATTCGATCTAGTTTCGGCTACAACGTGAAGTATCACTTATTTTACCTTTGATTTTAGAATTGGACGGTTGTTCCTGATTCTCTTCTATGCGGTCTCTGGAAGATGAACTAGATCTTAAATGCATCCAACAGTCCATCTCATGTATCCAGTTCGTCCACATCTGTAGCATTTTATGTGCCTTCCTAATTCTACCCGACAGTTGCTTTTTATGTGTTCAGTTCGTCCATATCTGTAGCATTTTATCTGGTCTCTTAATTGCATTCGACAGTGCCTTCTCATGTGTCCATATCGTCCACATCTGTAGCAGTCCTGGTTCCTGCTATAACGTGGAATATCGCCTATTGTGTTCAGTATCATCTCTCTTGTCTAGTTTCTCAAGAATTTCAGATAACATTGTCTCCATGGTTTAGCTCGGTAAGTTCTTGTTTTTCTCTGTGGTAACAGTTCTTATTTTTGGTCTTGACACATTATAAGCTGCTTCTATTCCCAGAGCCCTATCCAGCGCTTCACTGCAATAAATAAATTCGCTGTAATGTAACATACGCTGTATTTCTTGATCTCTGATTCACTTAATAAAATACTGGATTGTAAGCTCTTCTCGAAATTCTTCGGGAGCTCCTGGGTAAGCCAGATGAACAAGGCGTTAGACATCGTTTCATATTCTTGCAAACTGTCGCCATTTCTCTGATGTCTTGATTTGAGTTGCGAATGGTATAACTGGCACCGATGTTGATCTCCAAATCGTTTTTGCCGCGCAGCACTAAGGCTTTCATAGGCTTTTTGTTGGGTTATAGGAATTGTTTACAATAATTACAGTGCTGGTCCACGAAGTATAATTACCAATGCAGTAGCCATTTCTTCATAATTCCAGTTATTTATACTAGCGGCAGCTTCAAATTTTCGTTTGTACATTATCCAAGATGTTTGACCATCGTAAGTTTGAGGTTTAATGTCCTGCCCGGTAGTTATTACTTTATCAGAAGAGCTATGCTTTGTTTTATTGACTTCTCTCTGAAGGTCCTTTATTTTAAATTCTACTTCTTGGCGTACCTTTGATTCTATTCTGAATACGATTTCTTTCATTGCTTGTCGCACGTTTCCTATGTCTTGCCATACGGTTGATTTTATACTGTTTACTGCTGGATGTACTTTTACTTCTATTTCGTCTACGATTTCTTTCACGTTTTGTCGCACTTCGCCTATCTCTTTCTTAAACTTTTGCGTTTGCCCTTGTATAATTTGATCGAATTTTTGCTGTTCTTGTACAATGATTTCTCGAATCCATTTGTAAAGTTTTCACTTTTAACACGATGTTCTTCTTCGTTTTTCTTTTAGACGATATTGTTCTCTTTTTTGGCGACGTGCTTCTTTCTGTTTTTCTTTTAGGCTATGGTTCTTTTCTTCCTGCTTTTCTTTTAGACGAAGTTGTTCTTTTTGGCGACGTGATACTTTTTCTTGTTTTCTTTTATGGCGACGCTCTTCTTCTTCCTGTTTTTCTTTTAGACAACATTGTTCTTTTTTAGGCGACGATCCTCGTCTTCCTGCTTTTCTTCTAGAACTATGTTGAAAATTCGGTTCTAGGCTTCTTGCTTAATGACAAATTTGTTGGTGAAGTCCGCTTTTCGCTATCTCCTTTAGTTTCCAAATAGTCCGTTTTTTGTTATCTCTTAGTTTTCAAATAGAAGGTTCTAAAACTTTGCCGAAAATTCGATTTTAAGATTGTTTATTAATGAGAAATCCGATGGTGAAGTCTGTTTTTTGATATCTGTTTGAATTTAAAAACAGAACGTTCTAGAACTTAAAAAAAAATTATCTTCTTACTTGATAAGAAATCCTCTAATTTCCAATACAGTTTTCTGGAAACCCGGTAACAATCCTCACTTCTGACACCAATTGTTACGATTTTGTCTTATTTTTTTAAATCTCTCACTGGGTTCGCAGAGTTAAAACACGACAACTTTCACTAAGACTTCCAATACTTATATTAACTACTTATCAATACAGCTAGAAGACAATCTCATTACTACTTCTTAATCTTCACTATTCAAATACAAGTCTACAACTCTTAACTATACAACTATACGATTAACCCTAAAACTAATATATCTTATCACTATTTATATACCAATAGAAGCTACAAGAATTAACAAGAAGTACGCTAGCGTAAAATCCGAGAACAACGTAGAAATATGACTCCTCGATATAATATTTCTGTCGGCGGATCTGAATATTTGTATACGAGGGAGTATCAATAAGTTTTTCTTGCAAAAAAACGAACGAGGAATATTCTTCTTGGATTTCGTGAAAACTCTCTGGAAGGGCGACACGTAGTGTTGAATATCTGGCGTAACTCTACGGATATAAACGGACGGCTATTTCATCGGATATATTGGTACTAGCGTAACAATATTCGTGAAAATACATGAACAATCTTCTTAGAAATTTTATTGCAAGTTATTGGAACTGACATTAAGCAGCTTTCACTTGTAAATATAAGATGTATTGGTCATGTTTTGTATATTTTTATCTATAGGTCAAAATACACCCATACGATATGGAAAAATAATTCGAAATAGTAAAAACCACAAATTTATCGATGTTTTATTTTAAATGGCAAAGAAGTAATTTTTGGCCTATCCCGTGGCAGGTATGCAAACTATCAGTTGTTTCAAAAACAATGAATTCTAAATCAAAATAACAAATAAAAAAAGAACCATTAATATTAAACATTACTCCTGAAAATCTGAAATATTTTTAAATAAAAATATATGTTCAATTTGTTTTGAAAATTGAAAATTTATTAACATTCCATTTTTATCGTTTCCAACAAAGCAATGTAAGTATCACTTAAATCTAACAGCATTAACCTATACTTTATTAATACAAATTTCAGTGTTTTCAAATTTTAGGATATTGCTCCACTTAACTTAAAAATATTTATTGATGAAGTTAATACTTTAAAACCTCGAATTCATTCGGATCCCATCCGACCTAAGGACATTCATAATAAAAATGGATTAAGTGAGAAGAAAATGCATGAGATTGTATTACTTGCTCCCGTTATTAATGAAATTTGTCAGGAAACTAAATGCGATTTAATAGTAGATATTGGTTCTGGTTTGGTAAGTAACTGTTAAAGATAAGATACGCACTTTCTTTATAAAGTCCTTATTAAGTACAGTAATAGAAAAATTAATTCAGGTCATTATTTGGATTCATTGATATTTAAGTTACAGGTTAATGCTAATTTTATAAAGTAAATGTATCACGTGTTACCATTAATATTATTTATTAAAAATAGTTATACATAACCTAACTACAGCTTCAAAAATAACATTGGGATAATAGTTATTATTCAGAATAGTGAAAACACGGGATTTTTCGCTGATTTCTTGAATATCCCCTATTTTGGGCCATGAAACACGCATCTGAAGTTTTATATAGCGGTCGCACATAGTTATCCCGAAAAAAATATATATTTTCACTTTCAAATCGCATTTTCTGACCTATTCCGTCAAATTTTGCCACTTTCACTAAAACACAATTTTCAGCGGAGTCAGTAGCAGTGTAATGCTGGAACAACTAAAAAGAGAAGAAGAGAGCAGGAGATGATCCAATTCCTGGACGGATCTGCAAGGAATGAGACAAGCGAAGATACTCACTTTAAAGCCATCCAACATCCCTAGGTTTCTAAGGGAGATAGGACAAGAAGACCTGCTCTAGTCGACAGCAGTAAGGGAACACAATAGATCTATTAGGTCGCAGTGTACTGATCCCCAATTTTGTGACAGCATTTGATCATAGATTCCTGCAAATGGAATATTTTGGGTAGCGTTAACCGTTCCGTCTGCAATCATACTGCTGACCCATATTAATAGCTATTCTAAAAACCTATAAATAAATATCACAGTGTAAAGGCAATTTTGAAAGTCTGGTTGTTCCTCTTGAGAATTGCAGTCTTAGTTCCAAACTACTTCAGGTTATTTAAGGCTTACCATTATCAAAACCCAGGACTTAGGCAAAGCTGACGTCTCTTGATTTGAAGCTTTTACAACGCGCGACCGCTAGTTTAGTCGCGTGAAGGTTTTTAATTAAATTAAACAAAACAAGTTTCTCAAAACACTTAAATCTATTAACAAAACAAATATAAAACTAAACTATTTACAATGAGAAACTTATATCTAATAACGAATAACAAACTAAAACTAACCAACATAAATGCTCTTAATGGACGTGCTATTAATTAGAATTTTAAACCCAATTTAGAAGATAAAACGTATAAATAGTTTTTTAAAACATAAAACAAAAATGAATAAAAGCGCAAAAAAAAACAGCTATTTATATTACTTAAACAAACAGTATTAAAGTCACTAAATTCTCGAGTAAAACGACACAAGATATTTCGTTAACTTCCCCAAAAGAAATAAATAAAAACAAAAACAAAGAAAACCTTCATTAACACCGTTTATACACGACACGTAATTTTCTAAGAGACTCTTCTCAAAATGGTACCGTCCGTAACGAGTCCCAGACCGTAACTCAAGCTTATTATTTCTTAAAAGGTCAAACTTGCATTCCCCGGTACCCCGCGGGTACACATATCATCCCCATGCATCCCTGTAACTGTAAATCTCATTCCCTAATAGTTCGAATAATTTGCCCCAGAGGGTGTTAGCTATTCTATACCGAATATTAAATTCCCGAATTGGCCTCTGAGCGTTTTAATCTTATTTTTTATATAAAAACAGTTAATCAGACTAATCTACGCCTTCCTATAACTAAAAGAATAACGATTTTAACAACCATGCAAAAAACTATTCACTCTCTTAGATATTTAACTCTTTCTTTCTTGTGAATAGAAAAAAAAACAGTCATTGTACGAATTCTTTTTACGTTTGATCAAACGATATATTAAATTATAATGAGTTTATTTGATTATTCTTTTGTTTCCGAATAATGGGGAAATCGTTCAATATTTTAATACATTTTAACGGTATTTTGCAGATATTACATGTTAAGACCTTCCTCGGCACTTATCTTTTCGGTTTTCATTACATAGCAAGGGTAGGATTTCTTCAACAGATTTATTTATAAATCTTAAAGGAGGGTTGAGTCTTTTAGTTTGTGTCGTCACAAATTGCCTGAGTTTATATATTTTTAAGAAAACATTTAAACGACTCAAAAGTAATAAAGTTGAGATTAGGCTTAAGTAGGATAATTGATTTATTTTTCTTTAGACTTTCTTTGGTAGTAAAAAAAAATTTATTATCTCGTTCCCACGGATAAAATCGATCTACAGAATGATTATTTAATTACTCATTTTTAGTAGAATATATTTCTTGTTAAACAGTATAAAATAACTAATGTTTTACAATTACAATTTTACACACATACACATACGAAACACAATTGCACATTTTGGAACATAGCAGATTTTTAGCTAAAACTGTGCATAACCTTTTGTTAAAATATAGCAAAAAATACTACAAATTGACGGCAAAAAAATGCAATGTTGCCGGATGTAACAAACGATCTTAAAATTACGGTTTTCTAAACTTAGTTTAGTAATTCATTTATTTTAGTCTTTTTAAACTATAATCGTGTCTTAGATAAAGAACAGGATCATTTTTGGCAATAGTGACGTCAGAAAAGAATGCATTGGGTTGAAATTGGTGGAAATGTTCTGAAATTTGGTCGGTGTTAATCTTGTTTCCTTAGCTATTTAACGAAACGTTAATTTAGGAAGTGTACTTATAGGACAAGTCAAAGTCTCTCTAACATGATAATAAGTATGAGCCCGGATAGTTCAGTCTGTTGGTATGAATGGCTCATAAAAAGTATGTAAATAAAAAAAAAGAACTGATCAAGTACGTGTCAGATATATATTATGTTAGGGTTCCGTAGCAATTATTGGCTGTGTCAGTTTTTTCTACAAACATTTAATTTGAATACGTGATTGATCATTTTGTATGTGTCGAATTTATTGAGACTCATTGACGTTTGGCCATTTGACGTGTATTTTCTGTCTTTAGTACTGAAACTATTGTTAGTGAAGTCCTCTATCACAAATCGCTATACAAACGCCGAGATGGCTGACATGCATTTCATTTATGGACTTGCTGATGGCAATTCATTAGAAGCTAGGCGGCTGTACATTGAACGATTTCCTAACCATAATGTTCCTGATAGAAAGACCTTTCAAAGTATTCATCAACGTCTTTTTAAAACAGGAACATTGAAGTGAAGTGGAGGACCAGGAAGACCAATGACAGTAAGAACGGTAGAAATAGAAGATAATGTGCTGGACATGATAGAAGAAGTTTGAATGTAAGTAATGGGACTGTTTGGCACATTATTAGGGACTTAAAAAAACAAAAGTTTAAACAGTGTAAATGTCATCTGGTGCAAAATTGACACAGTGCGCTGAATAGAGTTTTGTAATTTGTATTTACAAAATATAAGCAGAGAAGAGAATTTTAAAACAGCCCTTATATGGTGTGTTGAGCCTCATTTTACAGCACCGGTATATTGAATCGACAGAATACTAGATTTTGGTCTCAGGGAAATCAGCATGTAGTATTTTTACAGGAAGGTCTTGACAGGTTTGGCTTCAGCGTTTCATATTTTACACTTGGAACAAAATCATATATGATATATATGAAGGTAGCCTTACCGCAAATAAATATTTGCAATTCTGCAACACATTGTTCCGGAAATAAGAGAAAAAGTGCAATCTGTATCTGCAACATGACGGAGCTCCTGCTCACAATGCGCAAATTGTTAGGGCCTATCAGGACACTAATTTTCCGGGCCGCTGGATTGGGACAAATCGACTTATATGATGGCCAGCCACCCAGGTCTCCCGGTTTGTCAATTTTGGATTTCTTTTTGGGAAGATACCTTAAAAATAAAATTTGTACCGTCTAGTGTCAAACCATGGCTGATTTAAGAAATACAACTCAAAGGGTCTTTAGAGAGTTACAGAAGTGGCCTTTTATTATTTGATTTCCGTAATAATTTTTTGTTTCTTTAAATTCCTGTTACAGCCTACTAACAGGATCATTTTTTTTTTAAATGGTAAATTTAAGACTCAATACTAATAATAAATATAGACTGTTATATATTTTTGAAAAGCTCGTAATAAACTAAATCACTTTATTCAAAAATGTATAGTGTGTACCATTTAAAAAAGGCAAATTTGATTTATTTCTACGAAACAATGGAACCTATAAAAAAAACTGACTACGCCATTGAACCCTACATGAAAAATCTCAATAGTTCTAATTTTTTGATTGCAAGTTGCAAGATAACCGAGATACGAGAGGTATTTCAAAATGCATAATTTTCAAAATCTGTTGGTATCTCCAAAACGAAGAATTTTATGAAAATTCTGTCAGTGGCATCGTTCGTTTCAGAAAAAAGTAGCATAGTGCCACGAAAACCTTTTCCTTTTATTTTTGCTAATAACGGAGATAACCCGTAAAACTTTCGAAAATTGGACAACCTGTACAGTTTTATCAAAAATGTGCTATATTCCAAAGTGTGCAATATTCCAAAATGCACAATTATGTTTTAGTGAAAGTGGTGAAATTTAAATGCATAAAAGTGAAAATATTTTTTTGGGAGTACTATGTGCGACCGCCAAAAAACAACTTCAGATTCGTGTTCTACGACGCCAAAATAGGGGGTGTGTAAAAAATTTGCGAAAAATTCGGTGTTTCACTATTCTGGTTAATTACTTACATTAACTATAAAATAGCAAATTCGCATATAAAACATATACTAATTTTTTGTTTGTCGAATCTTCGAAACTTGTGTTTTTAATATTACCATAGACTTAAGA
Source organism: Diaprepes abbreviatus (assembly GCA_034092305.1). NCBI lineage: Eukaryota > Metazoa > Arthropoda > Insecta > Coleoptera > Curculionidae > Diaprepes > Diaprepes abbreviatus. The sequence continues at coordinate 19,352,694 of JASJET010000122.1, read as the reverse complement.
GAAATTAATATTACTTGATATAGAATGCGGATCGTATATAAGAAAGTTGGCTCATGCTCAAAAAGAGGAGCAGGTCCTGTCTTTTTGATTTCGGATAGGATTTTCAACGACATTTGGAGTGCTTAGCTTAGCGTCCCCATAAGAAAGAGAGGTCCTGCTCCTCGAATACGCTCTTTTTAAGTGTGAGTCCACTTTTTTCTATAAGATCAGTGGTCTATATTAAGTATTATTAATATCTTTTACGTTTATGAATATTATAAAGGCGTATTCATAATTTTATTTTAGGGTTACCTTCCTCATTTACTTTATGAAAAATATGGTTCTTTGGTACTTGGTTTAGAAGCATCAAAAAAATTTCTAAAACTTGCTCAAGAAAATCAGAAAAAACAACATCCGCATACCATAAATAATGTTAAGTTTTGTGAAATGTACGTAAGTGAAAATTCGGATAATGATATCGAAAAAATAATAGAAACAAATTTTGGTATTCAACAACAAATATGCATAACTGGTTTACATGCATGTGCAGATTTAAGTATAGAAGTTTTAGATCTATTTATTAAACTGGAAAGGGCTAAAGCTTTAGTCATTATGCCCTGTTGTTATCATAGGATTAAAGTTGAGAAGGAAGATTCAGAAAAAACATATTTTAAAAATTTACCAGCTAGTTTAATGATGAGACAGTTATTTGAAATAAATGATGCCTACTCCTTTATAGGCCAGCCTTTTTTAAGATTGGCTTGTCAACAAACATTTGAATCTTTTAATAGAATGTCTAAAGAAGAACATATCAGTCACTCTCTACATTGTATGTATAGAGCAGTTCTACAATTAGTTGCAGAAATAGGTAAGTTTAAGGATTATAAAACCAGACAATATCTTTTTTCAATAATTGAAAAATTTGCGGAGTGGAAATTTTTACATGTTTGCACATGTTTTTGCTTTCTATAATATGTAGGGTAGAGAATATTGAGAGGAGGGGATAGGTCCTCAATAAAATGAATTGGGTCCCTCAACGTTCAGTTTTTTAGAGGTCTTGAAACAATTCTTATAATCTATGTTCTGGTTACTGTGTGTATAGGTACATCACACCATTTTTTGAAGTGTGCTATTTTTTCTATACAGGGTGTCCGGGGATATGTGGAAAATCTCCCGGATATGAAAAAAAAAAACACGTGAAAGGAATACTGCAAATTCATATAAACTTTTTTCATATAGGCGTCCTCTTCGAAAATATGGACTCGCTAAAGAGCTGCAATAGAATCAAGTCTTTTACGCATAATTATTGAACCACCAGGTGTATTTCAATTTTTTTTAATATAATGCATACTAGGTAAGACTCTTCAAATTACTATCCAAGAAAGTGATGTGAATTACTCACCGCTGCAGGGACGGACTAGCTATGACATTCATGACCCCATTTTTTACGCCCTGTATGATAAGAACTTTGGACAACGTTTTTTATATACCTCTAACTATTGGCTTAAAATTAAGTACTCTTCATTCATGTCGCTAATCCTAACCGTTTTCGAAAAAACGTCATTTTATTTACACTGTTCCCTAACTTCTGTCTGGTTGAATATGATAAAGAGGAATTTTCCCATGTCACCATAGTTTCAATAAAAAGTTAAATTAACTGCTTAGTTCAAAACTTCGTAAGAGGGTTCAACACGGGCTCCGTAAAGTCTGATACCCTCGCGGGCACGACGAATTGAGGACTGCTGTACCCGCCCCATTAATTTAGCATTGTTCCTTATTTGATCACAATGTAATGTGATTCTCTGTAGAAGTTCCTCCGTACTATCGATCGGAGTGGAATACACCAAGGTTTTAAGGTATCCCCACAGGTGTAAATCCAACGGCGTTAGTTCGGGAGATGGAGGAGGCCAGAGAATAGGTCCTCCTCTACCTATCCAACGGTTTGTATAGACGTTATTCAGGTGCTTCTGCACAGCAGCTCTGAAGTGAGTTGGTGCCCAATCGTGCATGTAGTACATGTTTTGGCGGGTTTCAAGTGGTAAGTGCTCTACTAAATCGTGAAAAGCGTTCTGGAGGAACTCCAAATAAAGTTTTCCATTCAGTCGTGACGGCAATACGAATGGTCCAATCAAAAAATTGTCAATGATCTCTGCCCAGACATTAATTGATTGGAACTGATGTTGATGATGCGAAACAATAGTTGCATGAGGATTTTCATCAGCCCATACATGCCAGTTCTGTAACTTTATGATACCATTTTTGGTTAACCCTGCTTCATCCGTGAAGAGAAGAGTATTAATGAAGTTTACATTATTTCGTTGCTGATCCAATAGCCAGTTTGCAAACTGCATTCTACGGGGAAAATCTTCATGCACTTTTTTCAAATGATATGGATATAACAGCTGTTCTTGAAGAACTTCATGTATTATTGTTTTTGACGTACTAAACTGCGCTGATAATTTTCGAGTGCTCGTTGAAGGAGTATCATCTACAGCATTTAAAATATTTTCCTCTAATTGCGGCGTACATACTGTTCTTCCCCGACCAGCGTCAATACTAATTTTCCTAAAAATTAGGAAGAAATTTAATAATATAAGCTTGTTAAACGGAATCGCGTACCATTTTCTCTTAGACGTTGGTCAACTCGTTGAAATGTTTTCTGATCTGGAAGAGTACGATTAGGATATCTGTCGTGATATAACCTCCTGACTTCCAAAGCATTGCAAGATGCAAGACCATACATCCGATGCATATCTGCATACTTTCACCACGAAATCCAAAAATCAGTAAATTAATATCGAAGTAAAGAATCAATGTGTCAGCAGCGATGTGAAAGTTGATAAGTTCTAAAATTCAAGATATTTATTTTTTTCGTACCTAGTAACGTTTGCAATTTGCTGATAAAATAAAATGCACATTTTTTGCGAACCTAGGTCGAACTGCAGTTCACAGAATTAGAAATTTTTAACTAAAGAGGTAAACTCGGATCGAATCATAAGGTTGAAGGTTGAACATTTGATAGGAACAAAAATATATCTTTTATCGAAATACGCCAAATACATGATGTAAATAAAATGACGTTTTTTCGGAAAAGGTTAGGATTAGCGACATGAATGAGTTCTTAATTTTTAGTCAATAGTTAAAGGTATGTAAAAAACGTTGTCCAAACTTCTTATCATACAAGGTGTAAAAAAAATGGGGTCATGAGTGTCACAGCTAGCCCGTCTCTGCAGCTGTGAGTTATTTACAATACTTTCTTGGATATTAACTTGAACAGTCTTACCTGGTATACATCACATTAAAAAAAATTAAAATATACTTGGTGGTTCAACAATTATGTGTAAAAAACTTGATTCAATTTCAGCTCTTTGGGAGGCCTATACGAAAAAAGCTTATAGGAACTTGTATTTTTTTGACGTGTTTTTTTCATATCCGGGAGATTTCCCATATTTTCCCGGACATCCTGTATATCGATCATAAATTTAGACTAAGGGAAATTTTGGCAAAGTTTTCGTGTACAATCACAGGTAACTGACAATATACTTAGCCCTTACCTTTCGGTTGCTATTAAAGTCAGCACATCTAGATGATTTGCTGTTGCAGAACCCCATATAAAAAATAATTATATTTTTAATTGACTGATATACGTCCAGTAAATAAAAATTTAGCAAGTAATTTGAGAACAAATGAAATATTGATTAATTTTCTTAAAAATAAAATGTAATTGTGTTTACAGTTCCCATATTCCAAAATCCCTTTTTTCTTACGATCACGTGCAAGCTACACAAATACAAAACATCGTATTTACTGACGTAGAAATAGAAATTCAATTTGTACTACGTGCTTCATACAAAATCGTTGGTAACGTGATAAAGATGTCATAAATGTGTAGAAATACTATGCGAAGACATCAAATTAAGCGAGTGCGTTTTGTGGAAAAGTTAGTGTATGTTGGACATGAGCAGATGTTTTATTTCTAATAAAAAGTTATTGGTCAGGGTGTTGCAAATTGGATTCTAGTTCTGAATTTTCTATTCTAGGAATTAGACAGATTGAATTAAATTAAAATCAGTACATTAATAGCCAGATTCACTAAGAAAGTTTAAGACTTAGACCCGATCTAGTTGCATTTGAAATTAGATTTTCTAGATGACCAGTTTTATTTTTCTTATGATCTTGTTTTAATTCAATTTTAAAGGTTCAAAACTTGCTTGACTTATTGTTACTCTTGTCAATTTAAGTTCTCTACTGTCAGTCTCGACCGGTTTTTAAGTTAAATCATATTAGTGAATTAGGGGGTAAGAGTTTATAGGTTAAGATTTAGCATAATATTTTTGATTTATTATATTTCTTTGGGATGTTGAACTGGGATTTTATTAAAATAAAGGGAAATACTGTTAGACTAAGTATCTTGTATCTTTATGAAGTTTGTAATAATGCATAAGTATGTCACTGTCAAAAATATGCTTACAGAATCCGTTACATCATGATTTTAGCAACTTTACAGCTTTTTTTTTGTATTGTTCATCCTGTAAATTATTTTTTGTTTAAATAGAATTAAAAATTTATTTATTTGATTTAGGCAGAAGAAAGATAAAAATAAGTTATATTATTTAATGAGAGTTTAACTTAGTTCTGTTAGTTCATAAGCTCTGCAATCATAAAAAATAGATTGAATAAGTAAGGCAAGCAGATTGATTAACATAATTGATTACAATTGATTAAGTTAGCACGAACTAGAAACTAACTGACGTACGAATAATAATCAATAAGAGATTAGTGAAACGTAAAAACTGTTTCTAATTTAAATGGAAGCTGTTTGCGCCTCAAACTAAAATAATACGATTTTCGACTTACTCAGTGAATTGACAACAGACATTACAAATTTAAACTTCGTCAGTTGACTAACTTATTTAGTTTTTAAATTTACATTTCGATTTTCAACTCGAGAGTTTTCTCAAACACAGAACCACTACGTAAAAATTTCAAGTTTAAGGTGTAATAGTAAAGAAACTGTCAAATATAAGAAGACCAAATGGTAAATTACTTATTTCTGAGAGCTGTAAACGTTTAACATTTATTATTTTTCATTATCGGGGCAATATCATGGATATAAAAATAATAGTTATAGAGCAAAAAATAGGTGATTTTTCTCTTTTCTGTAAAAATAAATTTTTGTGGCTTACAGACACTAGGTTAAAATTGTGTCTTATCTAAATTTTGCATGGAGATTAATGTCGTGTGTGTCTGAAATTGTTTATTTTTATTTGGTTTCGGAGGTTAAGACCTAGTATTAATGAACGAATATATTTCCCAATAATTATAATTTGGAGTTTTGTAAGTTCAATCTGAAATTGAAGTAGAATTATAATATAGCCAATACATATCCGATTCCATTTCATAAAGCTGAAAGATTAATTGTAAGTTACTTTAAACTAAAAATTATGATGCACTTTACCGGTAATATCAACGAATTCCCCCGTAGAATTAACATATCGTCAGAACTAATGCCTTTTGTGTGGTCCGTAAGTCACGTGATAATAGTTTTATTTATATTTGGAAAAGTACTGTCAAATAGTCCGAGTTTTCTTATTTTTTAGTACACCCACCGATTATATGCCATTCTTTTCTAATTGCGTTATTTAAACCAGTATAACATGCTAATTAATGCAAGTGAGGAATAAAGTGGTCGGGTAATAAAGTATGAACTTCTGGTTGCATAAATTGTTATGTTATTTTTGCTTATTTTAAATGGAACACCCTCTATGTTATTTCATTTTTAGATTCTATGCAAAATTATAGACATATTTCATGTATAATGACCTATACCTAACTCTAACTGTTTTTGACGTATTTTAAATTTTATGTCAAAAATAGGGGTTGCAGGTCTTAACATAACTATCAATTTCTCCTATTTGAGAGCCTTTATTATTTAAGGGGGGTTGGTTTCCTTCTAGAGGGGGGTCTACTTTAGTGTATTCGGTTGATATTTTGATAATAAATAAATACAGGGTGAGTCAACGATTGGATGAAGTAGGTTTGTGCCTTTTCGGTGAAATTAACAAAGAAACTATATTTATTGTTTGATACAGTTTATTTTTACGCAGATTTTAAAAATATTTAGGACTCTACAGGATGAGCCAAAAAACTAGGACAGCATAAAGTTGTATTTTTTTAAATAGAACACCCTATATACGAATCGTATTTTCGATTTAACTTATAATTTTAAATCTTTTTTATTAAGGGTTTACTATAACAAAACTTTATAGTTTCTGAGATAATTAAGTTTAAAGAAAAAAAGTCACATTTTCAAGCATCAATTCAATCCTAAATAACGTTTTCAATTTTGTGACAAATATATTCAAATTTGGAATTTAGCAAGGCCAAGGACAACTTAACATAATTTTTACCTAATATTTGCAATAAAAGCTACAGGGTGTTGAACACATCGGCTCAAATTTGAACAAGTTTAAATGAATAAATATCTTTTTTTTTTAAATGGTACACCCTGTATATTTTCATGTTATTTAATAGAGTAATAAAAACCCTAAAAGTTTTGTTCAATATATCCTATACCTATTTATAATTTTTTGGGATATTTCAGTTTTTCTTATTTTCCATACTTTTTTACAGGTAAAAATTATGTTAACTTGTCCTTGGCCTTGCTAAATTCCAAATTTGAATATATTTGTCACAAAATTGAAAACGTTATTTAGGATTGAATTGATGCTTGAAAATGTGACTTTTTTCTTTAAACTTAATTATCTCAGAAACTATAAAGTTTTGTTATAGTAAACCCTTAATAAAAAAGATTTAAAATTATAAGCTAAATGGAAAATACGATTCGTATATAGGGTGTTCTATTTAAAAAAATACAACTTTATGCTGTCCTAGTTTTTTGGCTCACCCTGTAGAGTCCTAAATATTTTTAAAATCTGCGTAAAAATAAACTGTATCAAACAATAAATATAGTTTCTTTGTTAATTTCACCGAAAAGGCACAAACCTACTTCATCCAATCGTTGACTCACCCTGTACAGGGTGATGAAAAACTAACATTAAATATTAACTTGAAGAAATGAGTAAAAGTCTGTTTTTTTTTAAACGTATACTCCCTTTTTTTATAATGTTATGTTGTTTAGCATTAAAAATTAGGGTGACTTCGAATTTATAGATTTTAAAATATTGGAAATTTAATATTTTTATATTGTAAAAACGCTATACGAAAGTTTATCTTCAGATTCAATTAGTGGGGCGGCCACCCATGACAAACTAACTTGAAGATGCGAAAAATGTTTGGAAGTTCAGGGTGGAAATTTTGAACATTAATTAAAATAAGTTGTTTCCCAGTGTAGTAAGTTGTTAAGGATTTTTACAATACAGAAATGTTAAATTGCTAATATTTTAAAAACGGTCAGTTTGTTGAATAGACAACCTTATACAAAGTCACACTTATTTTTAATGCTAAAGAAAATATTATAAAAATGGGAGGTTCACATTTAAAAAAATTGACTTTTAACGATTTTTTTTTAACTTAATATTTAATATCGACACAGTCCACTAAAGTAGATTCCTTTCTAGAAGGAAACTAATCCCAATTAAATAATAAAGCCTTTCAACACGCCATTTTTGACATAAAATTTAAAACATGTCAAAAACAGTTAGAGTTAGCTATGGACATTATACATGAAATATGTCTATAATTTTGGATATAATCTAAAAATGAAATAACATTTAGAGTATTCCATTTAAAATAAGCAAAAAGTGCCACAATCTTAAAAATATCGACTTTGGTAAACAACCAAATTTAAAAAATTTTCCAAAGTCTATTTTCTGAGATCGATCGGGGTACTTCGTCGTTGACACACTGTATTAAATCTAAAATGAATTCCTAAATTCTTTCAGCTGTGTAAATATGAATTCTAAATTAGCAAATAATTTATGTGCCTGATATACATAAATATATGGATATACATATTATTTACCCATTTTTTTCCCAACCACCTACTGAATAATATCAATTGAGATGTGAAGCGACCTTATTCCATTTTACCAATTTGAATTTATTACAGAAAATTGCGCCGTGCGAAGACTTAAAAGAAAATCGGGGAAATCAAATGCAACAGACAGTGATGAAGGATTTCAAACATATTTGAATAATTTAGAAACTACGCATAAGTTGGAATTCGCAGGACCTGACGGGAAAAAACAGATTAAAATTACTGACGAGGCTTTTTTGTTAAAGATGCATGAAAAATGGAGCGAAAATAAAGGTGATTGTTGGCTGGTCGAAGTTTTAATGGGGCTTCAAGCTACTATACAAAGCATATGTGAAAATGTCATTTTACTTGATAGAGTCGAGTTTCTAAAGGAAAAAGGGTTTCATTGTTATAATAGAAAAATAACAAATGATTTTATATCCCCGAGATGTTGGGCGTTGATTGCTAAAAAAACATCCTAAAAAATATTTTTTAAGCATATATTTAGACTTTTTTTTTAAATAAAGTGTATTTAAGTATAAATTTTTATTTTTTCTTAAACCCTTATATACCATAGTGAAGTTTTATTTGTTACTGAAGTTGAAAGTGGCGTATTTGCTTATGATAGTATAATATTTCTGATAACATAGAATGAAATATTGGCGAAGCGGACGAGAAAATTTGTCAATCTACATGATTCTCGTGTTAAAAAGTGCGGAGCACTCCAAAATATGGAAAAACTCCGGGTCCGAATGCGGTGGCCTGACGAGTCCCATATTAGGACGAAACAGCGCTGTCGCCATCTGTCGGACCCGGAGTTTTTCCATATTTTGGAGTGCTCCGCACTTTTTAACACGAGAATCATGTAGATTGACAAATTTTCACGTCCGCTTCGCCAATATTTCATTCTATTTTATTTTAAATTACACGGGCAAAAACATATCTATTTATTTTTGGTAACGATCCCGAAAATGAATATTTCAAAAATAATTAACTTCGTAAATATCTCGGACGTCCTATTCATTAAATGTGTCAAATGAGGCACGAGGATTATAGTGGTATACTTTCAATCGAATCATGATAAATACTGAATTTGTAATATAAAATAAGATACTCCAATTATTTTGAGGCTAATTCTGAATCCAAGATTAGAATCTCCCTTAAATGTGCCAGTTCTTCCATAAACTCTCAAAGAACTACCCCTCAAGTACGAATATAATATTATGTTAGAAATAAGAGCTATTGGACACATATTCTAATATTATTATTTGATTCATTGGGTCTAAATAAGATGCCTTAAAAAACTGTAAAATACACTGTTCTTCAGAGTGGTCTAAAGTGATGATTAATTTATAAAAATTTATTTTTCCAAAAAGAGTTTATGAAGTTTTGTGAATATTCGATAAATACGATTCGCCAAAATCTCATTTGGCTTCTTCTGTGCAAGCTATTGAAGATCATTTGACGAGGTTATGTGTGAAGCGTGTTATTATAGAGTTGCTGCTGGTATTGGTCCCACTAGAGGAGAGGTTTTCAGGTAGAAAGGAGCTTAAGTGCTTCACATCTATTATTTTATAGACTCTTAAATTAATGTTACCTTGTATTGTTTGTATAGTTTATATTCTTCTAGCTTTGCCGATGCCGATATTCTTCTGTTGATATAGCCTATGTATGTTTTATTGCCGGCGATGCCGCGCTGCGTGGAATCTTGTATAGTCCGTGATTTTTCTAGTCGATGAACCTATTGTTTCGTTCTAGATATGTTGTTTTTGGCGTAATCTGTCGATTCTATATATGCAAGGTATGGAAGTCTGTTATTGCAGTTTTATGGCTTTATTTATAATGTGTGGTTCATATCCCCTTTGCCTGAAAACTTTTATATGTGTTGTAGTTATTTTTCTTTTCTTTGGTTGCCGGTAATCGAAGAAATCTCCAGATTAGGGTATTGGTTACGCCTTCTATTGATGAGGGGGTGATGGCATGAATTGGTATCGAGGTATTTATCCGTGTGGGTTGGTTTTCGATATACTAACTGTGTCGATATCCATGACTTTACTTGGGAAGTCTTCTGTGCGGGTTATCTGGTCCAGTTCTATCTTTACCGGTTTAGCAGAATGTAGAATTGTTGTGAACCTTTTCAAATTTTTCATGTAAGATATGATCTTATAATTATAGAGGTATTTTGCTTGTATGTTTTTGAAAGCCCGTACAATTTCGGACACTTGTTAAGTTATCCTTGTGGTATCAGTTTTTGTTTGATTCCGGTTCTAAGAGTGAGACCATGTTTCTTATTTCAAGATATGCACGGACTTGTAAGGGGGGTCTTTTAGAATATATTTTATTTTTTGGTGTAAATGGGTCTAGGTTGACGGTTGCATTGCCTTTATCTGCTGGTAATATTATGATGCTTTTGTTCTTGTGTAGGTCTTTTAGAATTTTTAGTTCATTTGTGCTGAGGTTCTGTTTTTGTCTATCGAAGAAAAAATTGACTTGATTTGTGGAAATTTTTTTTTCGTTAAAATCTTTTCTGGAACATAATTTTTATTACATATGTCAACAAATAAACACCTATATAGGGATATTAAGGATAATAACCTAGCTATAAAGCCTTGAAATATGTAACAGAAATAGCTGAATCTCGAAAATAATCGAAATTCTCGATTTTTATCGGTAGTAATACAAGAAAATAATTTTTTATTGCTTGTATTTTTAATGGTTAAAACTTGCTTGACTTATTGTTCATCTTGTCAGTTTAACCACTCTGCTGTCAATTTAGAATGGTTTTAAAAATTTTTAAGACAAATGAATCAAGTGACCAACACCTACTAGCGATTACGTGTATTATAGTATTGATGTTACAAACAAAGAAATTACGTTTTTATTCATCAAATTGCAACAAAGCGAAAAATATGAAATTCAGTTTTTAAGTAGGATAAATTGCAAATTAGTGGGATATTTAATTTTGCCTGCATATTTCCAGTTTCATAATTATCGTACTTATACGAACGATGCATATTAACTTATTTTATCGTTAGCGGCCATTGCATTTTTTGGACCATATTCTTTTCAATATATTTTCATGCTTGATTTAATGACTGCTAGGCATTTTTAACAATATTTTATAATGTAGAGCGAATTTTCATAACTGATTCCAGTGACGGATTCAGTCAGAAGAGAGATATTTGAATATTTGGTTTTTGAAATATTTAGGTTAATAGTTGGTGATAATTTATTTCCATTCTTAGGATAATGCTTTCTAAATGAAGAACTATAGTGTTCGTTATAGTTTAGTAATGTGTTTCTGTCATTTTTTTTCTCTGGATAGTCTCTCCAGTATCATTCAAATCGCCTGATGTAAACTTACTTTTTTTTCTATTTTATAGTCGTACCAGTGGCGTAGCGTAGGTTTCCGCCTCTCGGGACAGATACAAAATTTTAATTTGTTTATTATAAAGACAAGAATTTTCTATAGTGCAGAAAATTCAACCTGCAAATTTGAGAATATTCAGTAAAAAAATTTAAAATTCTTAAAAACTAGAGAATAAAATGTAATTTAAAGTACATGTTTTGTATTCTTATTTTAATCACTTGTTAAGAACAACATTATTACTTAAAAAAAATACTGTTAATTGAAAATACTAAGAAATATTATTGAAGCTATTGAATGTTGCAATATAATAAATATTTTTTTCATTGAAGATCATTTTTATCACTATTTTTAAAATTTCGTATAAACACTAAAAAAAGTGTTATTCATTAAAAAATATCCTTGGTAACTCTTCGAATATATTTGCAGATAAGATCTAGAATCTTATTAAAAATTTCGCACGTTTGATAATTGTAAGAGTAAATTTAGACCGACAATGACAATCTTTAAAAATTGGGGTGTCTAATGCAATGCGTATGAAAATCCGTTTTCGTTAATTGTTTGTATTAGACTCTAAAAATCCATACACATATAGATATATTCGTCATTTATAAAAAGACGTACTAAGGTTGGTGAACATACTCACCTACAGATTGGGTATTCCCTCTTATTAACGAAGAAATTAAAAGCAATTCTAGTAAAAATAAGCCCCCTTAATTCACTAACATAATCTAACGTTACAACTAGTCTAAATTGACAGGAGGGGGTTTTAAATTGACAAGTGCAACAATAAGTCGAACAAGTTTTGATTTTAAAAATACAAGGATAAAAAATCGTTCGTATATTTTATCGAATCGTCAAAAATTCAAAATTTTGTTTAGCTTCAGAAGATAACTATTTCACTTACAGATTTCAAAGCTTTATTTTTAGGTTTTTATCCTTAATTTTCCTATATAAGCCTTTAAATCTTGATATATTTGATACAAGTTATAACAATATCACAAGCGAAACAAAACTGGCCAACAAGAAGATCTTATGTTCATGGTAACTAGGTCGAGTTGAAGTTTTAAAATTTCTTAGTGAATATGGCTGAAATTTTTTTTGTCGAAATTTACCGTTACTAGCAAAGGGCCGTTCCATGCTACGTTCCTGATTCGTACACGTCGCGCCGCATGTTTTCGCGTTGTGCTTCTGAATCAGCACCTGGGTTTTGCGTCATCTGTTATTGAAATCCGATATCGAACAGGCTTACCAAACCGTCTTTTTAAAAATATTTTTATTTTTATATCCTTATAAATAATCTAGTGTGAATTAACGATTGATGAAAGTTAATCACTTTGTTATAATAAAATAACATAAACACACTTCTTAGATATACGTTATATTACATACAGTCTGTTCGTTTTCTTTAAAATTAACAAAAATATGTTGTCACAAAAAGCTTTCTAAAACCTAAATTCATAATTTTTTTTACATGCAAAAACTACCTAATCGATTTTAACGAAATTTAGCTCGTTGCTTTATATATATGAGATCAGAGAAATGTAAGCGGTCGAAAAAAATTGTTTAAAAGACTACTTTTTTGCCTTTTTTTAATTATTGCTATTTTGCAACAATTTTGAGATTTCTAGCAACTCTGTATTTTGTAGGAAATTTAGTTACAAAACTTTTTTCTCTCTTCAACTTTTCTCTAAACTGAATATTTTGAAAGTTATAAGGAACAAGAAGGGAAAAAAGCGTTTTTTAAATTTTTTTTTCCACTTTTAGTTAAGTAAATAAATGTAGCGATACTTTTTGAGATGGACTAGATCTCAGTGATTGTTATGGGTATAATTCTGGAGGATTTAAAGCATAAATTAGCTCGCCTCTTCTCAACAGTCAACCACAGCCTAGTGAGTAAAATATGTTTAAACTGGTTCCTCAATATCTATAAAGCGCGATTCGTACTAGTGAAAAGAAGCGAGAATTAGTGACTGGTTAATGGTCTCGATAAACTGTCCTTTATGTAAGGTTGGGGCTCTCTCAGACGATGTGTCACAGATCATAACACTAGTTTTCTTGTTCTGGGCCACAACGGATTACCTGTTTTTCTATTTTATATACTTTAACATTCTACTCTTCTGTTTAGCCGGAATTCAGTTGAATTCGCGAAGACTTTTTTATTGGAAGTTGATCTTTCTAAGACGAATCATCATATTAAATATAAAAAAGGATTCTCTCGTACTTATAATGTTTAGAAAAAAGTACTGGTCTAATAAAAATAGCCAGTTACTGATTGTTCTGGAAAATGAGACGTTGAATTATGAAGGCAATCTAGAGGACCAAAAGAAATTGCAGTAAAGTACTTAGCTGCTAGAATTACTCGATATTTATAATGAACCTAGTAAAATCGCATATTTTTATTAAAATTAGATCTATTTTTATCTAAATGTTATTGTATATTTATTTCAGGTGCTCTGTATGCCGCTGTAGGTAACTTCTCCTGGTAAAGTACCTATATTTATTATTTCTATCTAAATTAAGGTCAAGTTTATACAATTTCTTAATTCTTAAAAATATATTTTGTTATTGATAAGTTTAAAATTCAAAGTCACTTTATAAGTTTTATATTAATAATATGTTTATGTACTATGAATATGGTGTTAGATAAACTCGGTAGTATCTTAATGCGTACACTTGACCCTGTACGGGGTGATGGGTTATGTTTTACATCTTTATTTCATAGTTTGTAGAGATTTGGTGATATTTTAATAAACTGAAGATATAATTACGCTTTACATTTTTGCAGTATGACTTAAACTTTATTTCTAAATGGAACGTTCTGAACACAGCAGCAGAGTCGTTTACCATTTTTTTTTGAGATTGTGTAAGATTTTATTAAAATACCTTTTTTCATTGTGCCTAATATGTTGACATCCGTTTCCTGTTTCTTAACATGAGGATAACATGTTTTGAAGTTGATATCATTCAACTCAGTGTTAAAATTTTTTGACCATAGTCATTTTAGAATTTGTCAAATGTTTTTCAACTTTTGATATGTTATTTTTTTAAAATATACAGTTTGAATTTTGCTGTAAAATTACAAATAACGATAAATTTTGATAATTTATTGCATAATGGCGTAATATTTTCAGGAGATTTCGCTCCTGCTGATATGAAAATGTTGCCTTTTTTTAATGCTCCTATAGGCGATCATAAGATAATTGAATCAATACGGTGTCGTGAAAATAAGATGTCTCCACATTTTTGTTGCCTACACGCTACTAGAAAAGTAAAAATATTAAAAACGAAAATCGGACATCCTTTTTGAATAAAGTTGATTTTTATAATTCTAATAATTAAGTTATTTCCTACAATACAGCAATACACTTCCAGTTTGGTATCGGTGAATTATCAATTAATAATTATACATTTTCCTGCATAAAAAAAGTATTTCTCATATCTCTCTTGTCAACAAATTATGATAATTTATTTCTATTGTGACATTAGCATTAGTAAATGAAAAGGCTCGTAGATCTCTAAATAGCAAATATTATGACTCAAATAATATCCCACAATTGCTATTATCAATCCTCTCGGTGTTACATACTAAAAAATTATATAGCGAAAAAATCAACATTGCGATAAATAAAAACACAAAAAGCAATTACAATGAGTGACAAAAAGGTGGAGGAAAAAAAGAAAATACAAACAATTACTTGAACTTCTATTCGAAGGAGATTTTAGATCTTGTCGCGTATTCTGAGATTCATCTCCTGCTGCTTAAAGTTGACTTTATCATCGGCAAAATCATGCAACGTTATTTAGCGCTGCAATTTAATTGTTTTCCTATAGAAATTATAACAAAAGTAAAGAATATGTAGAAATTTTAAAATATTGTGCAAAATAAAACTAATAAATAATAAAATCAACCTGGAGAGCGAGAATCCAATTGCAAGTGCCATCCAGCGACACCATCGAAACTAACACCATTCCGATACGAAGAGGAATATTTCAAGGCGATTCACTTAGCCCTTTGTGGTTCTGCCTTGCAATGAACCCACTATCACGCCGTTTGAACTCCACCAGATACGGCTTCCGTATTAGAAATAACAACGAAGAGGTAGTAAGAGTGAATCATCTTCTATACATGGATGATCTTAAACTGATGGCTGCTACCAGAAGCCAGCTAGAACAAATGCTTAAAATTGTAGAGGAGTTCTCCGGGGATATCGGAATGCAATTTGGACTTGACAAGTGCCGTATTTTGAACATCGTTAAGGGTAAGATACAACCAGGAGCATTTGAAATGCAGAACGGTGAAACTATAGCTGCAATGGAAGCAGACCAAACATACAAATATCTAGGTATGAAACAGGGTAAAATAATTTACCATGGCACTATGAAAGCCGAATTGACAACCGAATTTGTCAGGAGGGTAAGGCGGGTATTAGGAACTAACTTAAACAGTAGACATTTGTTTAAGACTCTCAACACGTATGCTTGCTTGTTCAAGATGCGGAACACGTACACATGCTTTGCGCTTAGCTACTCTTTTGGAATTGTAAAATGAAGCAGGATGGACATCCAAAACCTGCAAAGAAAAATAAGGACACTCCTAACAAAAGCACAAAAACATCACCCTCGGAGTGCTATTGAATGTATAATGCTTCCAAGACACCAAGGAGGAAGAGGATTGGTGGATATTGGTGAGCAGCTCGACCAACAAATAATAAACTTACGTTCATATTTCCACAGGTTAGCGGACTCTTCCACACTACATCGAGCAATATGCGAGGCAGACGACTCAACGTTCAGTTGAGGGAACAAGATATTACTTCTCACCACCAAACAGACCAAAAGAAGTTTCAAAGCTGGCTACAGAAGCCACTTCATGGACGGCATCCAAATGAGGTCAATCAGGACAATCTCGACAACTCAGCGTCGAATTACTGGTTGATTTCAGGACAGATGTTTCCGGAAACGGGGGGCTTCTTGTTAGCTATCCAGGACCAGGTTATTCCGACGAAGAACTATCGGAAGTTCATCATTAGAGATCCCTCAATAGAAAATGACCAATGCAGATATGGCTGTCGAACATCGGAGACAGTTCAGCACATAACTGGAGGATGTCAAGCGTTTGCCGCAACCGAGTATAAGGAAAGACACGACTCAGCCACTAAGATACTCCACCAAGAGTTAGCAGAAAAGTTAAACCTATTACAGGTAGGAAAAGTGCCTTATTACAAGTACAATCCGGAGCCTATTCTTGAGAACAACCAGTTCAAGTTATATTGGGACCGAACGGTTTTGACGGATCGGACAGTGGCTCATAATAGACCAGACATTATACTAATAGATAAAATTTCTAACAACAACAACCTAAGGCCAAAGTACAACGAGAAGATCGCCAAATACAGAGATCTGGAGGTCCAAATCCGAAGACAATGGGCAATGAACAGCGTCCAAACGATTCCCATAATACTGTCAACAACCAAAGAATCTCCTGCAGAACATCAAGGGACTGGGCCTTAGTGAACATTTGTATAGACCTATGCAGAAAGCCGTTCTCCTTGCAACCACAAAAACCGTCCGAAAGTTCGTAGGAAATGCAGCAGACAACGACACCTAGGACCCGATAACAAGGAAAGGGATCCCACAGAGCTTCATTCTTTTGGTGTCTTTGTATGCCTGGTATGAGTGAATAATCCCTGGAGAGATTGCGAAGTAAATCAAATTAATAAAAACAGCCCATTTGCGACTTTGTGTCTACTATAGGCAAGTTCATAATTTTCTAGTTTGCCCAAAAAATAGCAAAAAATGTAAGCTAAATTGAGTCGAACTAAGAACAAAACGTTTAAATACAATGGTTATTTCATATTTAGTGCTGTAATTTAATTGTTTTCCTAGAGAAATTATAACAAAAGTACCGAAAATGTAGAAATTTAAAAATATTATACAAAATACTATCAATCTTAGAGATATTTTCATATTTCCATTAAAATTGGATTTCTGGAAGTAAATTAATACAAACAGCTCATTTGCGAATTTGTGTCTATAAGCCAAGTTCAGAATATTGTACTTCTCTCACGAACACCAAAAAATATAATCTATATTGGGTAGAAATAAGAACAGTGTCTTAATACAATGATTTTTTTTGTGTTTAGTGATGTAATTTTCTCGTCTTCCTAGAGAAGTTATAACAAAAGTACCGAAAATGCAGGATTTTTAAAATATTATACAAAATAAAACTAATAACCATCTGGCTTTAATGATTGCTCATTCAAAAAATATTGAACGTTATGAAATATAGGAGAGCTGGCTTGTTTGAAAGTTGTTAAAGCATTCTCAGATTTTCATAGAGTGATTAAAGTCTGTTTTGGCCGGAATTTTAACGAGAATTATAAAGCATGTACTAATGATGTTCAAATTTAAAAAATAGTTACTTAGAACTATCAATATAACGCCTAAGGTGTATAGTATCGATTGATTGAATGAAATAGCGGGCTTAGATTGAGGAACCCTTACACTGCAGTCCGGTGACTTATTGTGTCTCCTGTTGAATATGTTCTATGTGAATAGGTTGGTTGCCTTGATTAAGTTTTGCACCCTGTTCACTAGTTTATCCTCTTGGTATAAACCTTCAGAACGTCACGTTTGAAGATGATTCCTCTTCATCACATGGGCTACATCTGGTTTTTTATTATAGATGCCCATTGCGTGTAGATGCTTCTTTAATCTGCAGTAGCCGGTTATTAGTCCCGCCAGCAGCCTAATCTGTTGTTTGCTTAAACGCAGGATTTCTTGGCTTGGTTTGCCAGGTGGTTTGCTCAGTAATAATTTGCTGTGCCTATGGTCCACAATGTGGTTCCAGTGGATATAGTGTTGATGATTTATCTACCAGAATATCTACCCCCGGAATAACAGCCATAGTAATGTCAAATAATGGCCTGGTCCAGTAAATGTTGTAGCAGATCCTTGTCTTGCAAGTTAGCCCACTTTTTCGTTGCCTTGGATATCTTGGTGCCTGGCAAGAGTAACCTCGTGTTTTGCCAGGGCCATAAAATTTGCCTGACTATCGGAGAAGATGATAACGGTACTGCATACTGTTATCTATCATGTAGAAGAATTTTGCATAAAATCTGTGGTGGCGTATACAATTTAAGTTCTTGTTGTATACAATTGAAGTTCAGTCGTATCCTATTGAACTCACAAACGCATCGTTGCATACGTAACATATAATCCGGGTGATTATATTGGTCTCTGTATTTAGAAAAGTATTTTTTCTCCTTAAGACCATTAAGATACTAGTTTAGACTGTCTAATGATCTCATCAGTGAGGCTGTAACAAAATGACAGCAAACTGCATCAAAAGAACTGTCTAATTAAAAATCCCCATTTCGTAAAATGTCAGCAGGATTTTATCCGCAGAACTTGACGCTGGACTCTTATTAATAACAGTACAAACATCTAAATCTAAATATTCCCTCCACTGATAAGGCCGTTGGGTGTTCGAAGCTATATAGAGATAGAACGAGAGTGGAATTTGCAGAGAATAAATTGTCTGTCCCCTTCCTTAACGGTCTTAAGGAGAAAAAAAACTACTTTTTTAAATAAATATACCGTGAAATTTTTTATTTTTAATAATTTCCTCCCCTCTGGGTACTGTTGTTGATAACAATTCAGCATTAAGTTGTACAGGTAATATCCTGCCGACATTTTACGAAACTGTGATTTTAAGTAGACAATTGTTTTCTGTGCATTTTGCTCTCGGTTTGTTACAGCTCCACTGATGAGATCATTAGGTGGTCGAGAGAGAAGCAGAATGGAATTCGCAGAGAATAAATTGTCTGCATTCTTAACGATCTTAGAGAGAAAAAACGACTTTTCCAAATATATAGACCCTGAAATTATTTAGTTTTAATAATTTCCCACCGCTCCGGGGTGTATTTAGATCTTCGTTTGTACTGATGATGATAGTCCGGCATCAAGTTCTCGGGTAATATTCTGTCCACATTTTACAAAATGGAGATTTTAAATAAATAGTTCTTTTCTGTGCATTTTTCTCTCGGTTCATTAGAACATCACTGATGAGACTGGTCGAAACTAGTATGGAGAGAGAATCAGCGTGGAATTCGCAAATATTAAACTGCCTGCCTTCTTTCTTAAGAGTCCTAAGAAGAAAAAAATATTTTTTAAAATACGTACACTATGAAATTATTTATTTTTAATAATTTTCTGAAGTTCTGGGGTATGTTTAGATATTCGTTTGATACCAGTCCGGCATCAAGTTCTGTGGGTAATATCCTGCCGACATTTTACAAGTTGAGGATTTTAAGGATTTTGCTCTCGGTCCGTTACAGCTTCACTGATGAGACCATTAGCTGTTAGAAACTAGTACGGGGGAGAACCAGAGTGGAATTTGCGGAGAATAAACTATCCGCGCCTTTCTTAAAATAATTTTAATAATTTCTTACCGCTCTGGGGTATATTTAGATGTTCGTTTGTATATACATATAATATTTTATTTCTGGAGTTATTTAAGTAGATCATTTAAAATAAACTTAGCAGGCATACTTTTTTAAAATACGGATCTGTTTCAATACATTTATAGCTAAACTCTACATTCAGCCATGTTACACTTGCTATCAGAATAAGAATGTTTTCGTATTAAGTGTAATAAAAATGAGCGAAACAAGCTGTGTTTTTTACATGAGGAACATTTAGTATATATGTCTAATCGTATTTATGACCTTAGTTATAAAAATTACATTTTATACTTACCGTAACTGCTTAATAATTAAAGTGATGTGTGGTTCCTCTAGGTGGTTAAGAAAAGTTTATTATTCAAAGGGTCGGTATGGCCCCTAAGGATCCCGATTTTCCCATTTTAGATTTTTACCTATCGGGGCACCTAAAGCAAATTGTTTATAGGACTTCCTTGGAATATAATTTAAGGTTTCGAAAATTTATATAAAAGAAGCTGTCGAATAAATAACCTTAGAAGAGGTGAGGAAGAGTTTTAATGAAATTTTCAAGCGTTTTGAAAAATACGTCGATGTGCAGATATTTGTGAAAAATTCTTTAATTTAACTTTTAAGTTGCGAAATGAACTAGGTATTTATACGAATTTTGCAATATTATTTTTATTGAGAATGTCACAATACTATATCAAATAATTTTTTTCTTTCAAAGGGACTATATTGTGGTAAATATAACAGTGTGATAACTATCTTGATCATAAATTTGAGGCAAGGTTCTTGAACAGTATTATAAATAAAGTCCATGTAATGTTAAAATCATTCTTTATAAATTTATGAGTATTAGACCCAAATTTCGGATATAAGATCTTAATTTAATTGGAATTTTTTATCTTCCGTTCTTTTCTAAAATTATAAATATACATTAGCCTTGTACAATTTATGTATTTTTTAACACCCTGTACACAGGGTGTCTGGTAAGTACTTTCTAATTTCTCCTAAGCATACAAGGATGGTCAAAATAATCTTATTTTGTCATAGAAAAAAATTCCTAAAGTGCCGCTTAACGGAGATACAGAGCCCTAAAGGGGTACCCAGCGATTTACCTTATCAGCTCTAAGTTTTGAATCGACTTGTATAATTTAATGAAATTTTAATAAAGGCCATAAAGAGTCATTAAACCATATTAAAGTAGATGTTTTAGATCATCAGAGAAATCAGAAATGGACTTTCAGCCACACTCGCTGGGCCTAATTTTTGACCGGTGTCATTTTATAGAGCTGAAAACTGATTTTTTAAATACTTTGGTCATTCCCTTTCAAAAAGGTACTCTTCAATTTCGATAAATCTGACGGTTTTCGAGATAAATCGGTTTTTATGCGAAAAACTCAAAAGTTACTAATGCTAAATACAAACAGGTAAAGATAAAATACTCAGGGTGTGCAGATGTGCTCTAATTTATGGGGAAGCGCTTTCTCACTCTTCGAAGGCAAGAATATGTTATGCTGAAAGATTTCCAGCTCAGATATTGTCAAGTCCTTTCAAACGGCTGATCGGGGCTCAATTAATTTACAATGTTATTAAAATGCAAAAATAGTGAAAACGTGTAAATGTTATTTTGGCAAATGTTCAATATAGGCTCCACGTACTTCAGAATATTTTCTTGTTCTTCAATTATTTTCCCGCTGCACTGTAAATAACATTTTGGCATTATTACGGACTTCGTTAGAATGATGTGCTAATCTCGCCAGTAATTCTTCTCTAGTATTTACTGGTGTTGAATAAACTAGTTCTTTTAGATGTCCCCAGAAGTAAAAATCTAAGGGATTTAGGTCTGAAGACCTTGGTGGCCATAAAACAAGCCCACATCGACCTATCGATCGAGGGCCAAAAATGTAAGTTAAGTGTTGACGTACTATACGATTAAAGTGAGGTGGAGTACCATCATTCATGTACCACATTTGCATTCTTCAATCAAGATATACGTCTTCCAATAAATTATTTAAATTTTGCTGCAGAAATTGTAAATAAATCTCACCATTACGTCTTCCTTCCAAAACAAATGGACCTATAATATTATTTCCGATGATGCCAACCCACACATTTAAATTAAACCTTTGTTGGTGTTTGTTTTGAATTATAGTTTACGGATTTTCATCAGTCCAAAAATGTAAATTATGTTAGTTTATTATGCTATCTCTTGTAAAACTGGTCACATCGATAAACAAAATAAGGTTAGAAAAATTTAATTTTAGATTATGTTGCTGTATAAACCAGCTCGAGCAGTGAAGTCATCTCGGGACATAGCGTGTACTTTTTCAACGTGGTACGGGTGCAGTAACTGTTCTGTTAGAGCTTCATGTATAATCCCTTTTATAGCATTGTTTTGTGTCGCGAGCTTTCTTATGCTGTTTGAAGGGTGGTCAGCAATATCTGGCAAAATTTGTTCCTCTAGGTGAGGGTCTCCTGCTCTCCTGGGAGCGCCTTCACCGCCACGTCGCGGCAAAGATGACCCTGAATAAAACATGTAAAAAGTAATTCATTAACCCTAATAATTATTTTCTAATCGTCTTTTACCTGTTTCCTTTAGGCTTTGAAGGGTTTTTGGACTTGACAATGTTTGAGCTGGAAATCTTTCAGTATAAAGTCTTCTTGCCTTCGAAGAATTTGACATCGCTTCACCATAAATTAAATGCATATTAGCATACACTGCGTAGGAATTTTCTTCCATTTTTTAAAATTGTTTTTACTTGAAGGCGGTTTTGACAAGTTCCATCAATAGTAATTCATTCCGTAGGTATTAACAAGAACTTGATTTTTACTTGTTTGTGTCTAGCATCAGTAGTTTTTGAGTTTTTCGCATAAAAACTGATTTATGTCGAAAACCGCCAGTTATATCGAAATAAATTAAGAGTACCTTCTTTGAAGAGAAATGACCAAATTATTTAAAAAATCAGTTTTCAGCTCTGTAAAATGACACTTGTCAAAAATTAGGCCCAACCAGTGTGGCTGCAAGTCCTTTTCTGACTTCTCCAATGATCTACAACATCTACTGTTTAATGAATCTTTATGGCCTCTATAAAATATTAAAATTAAATTATACAAGTCGGTTCAAAACTTAGTGCCGATAAGGTAAACCGCTGGGTACCCTTTTAGGGTTCTGTATTTCCGTTAAGGGGCACTTTAGGAATTTTTTTTCTATGACGAAGTAGAGTTATTTTTACCTCCCTTCTGTGCGAGCAATTAGGAGGTATTTACTGGACACTCTGTATTTGGGCAAAAATACTCAATGTCAATTTTATTTATTTTACGAGCAAGAATGTTTTTCGAAAAGTCAGGAAAGTTTTCCCTCTTGTTGACTCAATCCTCAAACATATTGTATATTTTTTGTACTAACACTTTAATAAGTTAGACAAATCTTCCGGTTTGCTGACAGGTGACGGTGATTGTAAACATATTGTGTTCCCCGTATACTTTTACCAAATAGTAACAAAATTATTTGTTTTTCTAGAAACATTGGAAATGTGTTTGAGTATAATAAAACAAGAATTATGATATTCCATATTTTTATTAATTAAATTAACATTCATATTTAGACTATTATAAATTTATATATTGCATAATATAGATACTTATATTAAAAAATTACACATAAATAAAACATCGAGGTCCACTCCAGCCCAAGTGGACTTCGATTTTCAAGCCCAATCAATGTTCTAACCTGTTTGATACATCTTATTTTCTTATATCCTATTTGGTTTTACGGTCGATCTCCTATAAAAAATAAAGAAAACAATTAAAAATCATATAACAAATTGCATTGTTAAAAATAGTAAAACTTCAAGACGTGACAAAATATAAACTTCACTGCTTATTATAACAGATGTGAGTTAAGAACGTTGTCAAACTTTATAAGATGGTTCCCCGGATAATTAAAGTAGAAATAAAACTTTAAGCTCAAGTTTTTTGAGAAAGAATTATTGTAGCAGACCACAAAAACAATAAAATGCTAAAGTGTGCTCCACTGATGAGACCATAAGGTGGTCGAAACATGCATGGAGAGAGGACCAGAGTTGTATTTGCAGGAAACAAACTGTTTGTATATATTCTTTCCTGTTCTCTGCTATACATATAAACAACTATTTAAATACGGCAGATAGATTTCTTAATTGCTCTTCATATGTCAGCATATCTATACAGGAAGTTGTTAATACATTTAAAGAAAAGTTTTTTAAACAAAAAAGTACTTTGCCTCGTTGTTTAAAGTAAACTAAATTGTCTTAATCTATGTTAAAGTGAACTTTTCAGGAATACTTGTGTTTTTTTCCACTAGAATATTCTATTTTGTTTATAGTAGGCCAGTCAATTTAAATGTGGAAAAAATTTAGCGTTTCTAGATATCAGCCGGTGGGAGGATGTTCAGAATGATGGTGGTAATTCATGGTTCCTTAGGCTTTAATTTTTTTTTGTCAAAAATTTTTATTAAAGTTGTAGAAAAGGCTTTTCCTTTTTTTTTAAAAAAAGTTCCAAACAAAAATTGTGTATCTTCACAATAAACAAACATTAATATTGCATTATTTGTTTATTAGTTATTGCAAAAACATGCGAAAATGGCTGTTTTTTCAATTGTTAATAAACAATAGAAAAACATATTGCATACACTTCACATTGCATGTAGAATTTCAAGTAAAAATATTCAATTGTTTTTGCACAGTGAATTTATAAAAAAACTTTTGGGGTGGCGTTTACTCATTCATTCGGAGCAATCGAGAGGTCTTATGGTGATCTACGGGTGAGCAAATCAAATTTCGAGGCTCATAGTATTATCAAAAAAGAACGAAATCAAGTATTGATTTTAAATTATTGAAATAGATTCACAAAGTTAGCGTGCATTTTTTCGTTATCAACAAAGAGAATATCGCTTCGACAATAGAAGCCGATCTAGAGTTTTTCTTAATCACTGTGGTGTTGTTTATTAATATTAGGAATTATTTTAGCGGAGATTTACAGGGCATTGCTTAAAAATTGTTGATTTGACAATTGTTTAAAGTTGCCGTTTTTCCGAAAGTCAGTGTGGGTGTTGGGGGATGTCGGCAGCGCGTCAGCGAAAACTAGATTCCGACG
Source organism: Diaprepes abbreviatus (assembly GCA_034092305.1). NCBI lineage: Eukaryota > Metazoa > Arthropoda > Insecta > Coleoptera > Curculionidae > Diaprepes > Diaprepes abbreviatus. The sequence continues at coordinate 19,327,787 of JASJET010000122.1, read as the reverse complement.
CTTCAAATTCATTTTGCCGGAAAAATCTGGAACATCTCGGCGAATATTGGTCATAGAACCTTCATTTTTTGATTTGTGGTATATCGATGAAACATGAACAATGGAATATATATTTTCCTGAAAAAAGTTTAGCAATAAGCAAATTGTTGCATTTTCATATATTTTATACATAAAAAGTAATTAATTGATTAACGATATTTTTAACACACTTAGTGCATTTGAAATTGCGAAAAAGCATCTACATTAGTCAGTAATTGATTAGAAATATTGAAAATAAGACTAATTTTTAATATATCATTAATAGTTATCGAGATGTAACATGAAACAAATTGCGACAGTCATTGACTTTTTAAGGAACACTCATGAGCACTTTTCTGTATATTTAATTGATATTAGCAAAAATAAATATTACTCTGACTTTTCTTTCGTTTAATACTCGTGGCTAACTATATATCAATAGGTTAACGTATTTTTGTATACAATTAATAAAAATGAATATACCGGGAAAACTAGTATAGAAAAACTTTAAGAAAAGTGATGGAGAAACAATAACTGTACATGATAAAGTAGTTATATACAGGTTGTTTTATTTAAAAAACCAAAGAAAAATTAATATACATTTCATCAAATGGGCAAAATTTTGGCAAACACTGTATGAAATAATTGCTTAGGCGCTACATTAGACCTTTAAAAGTACATTTATTTATGTTAACGTCAATTTTATGTATTACAATTGATGTAGATTGAAAGATATAGTAGATTATTGAGGACCATTTCTTTTTTTCAAAATTTAGTGAATTTTTTGAAATAGTTGACAAGTTCGCAATAAAATTCAAAACCCGATATGCTATTATATGGATAGTTCTTGTGGGAATCCAAATATGCAAAGATATACAGGGTATCCCATTAAAAAAAACTATTTTTTGTAGCGCCACGCTGTCACGAAACACCATGTATAATTGAAAATATTTCTAGATTGTAGAAATTTTCATACTGTATAATTTTAATTAAAATATTTTTTCAAATTTTTGAAAAATAAGGAAGATAGAGGACTTTGTCAGACTGTATTTATGAACGTCGATTACTCCGAAACGCCGGCACCAATTTGAAACTAATTTTTTGCGTTATGTTCAGGAAGTTGATGCGATGGGGTGGTCCTATATCAGCTTAGCCAAAATTGGTTCATTAAAATTATAGATGGCGCTTAAAATATTGTACCGGACGGCCGGTCTTCAAACAAACTACGCACCCTGTATTTTTTTTTAATCACTTTTTATTGTCAACCTTACTTTTGACACTTGTCAAATTAATTCAACTTGCGTCGACAAACTCTCAGAATATACTGACCAAGAAAGTCGATCTGGACCCTTTATATACCCTTTTGGTTGATACCGGAAGATTCCCTAATTCTCTAGAAGGATTTCCATACTACATGGGGCAATCAAAATAAGAAAAAGGAATAATCCGGCGATTTCTAGACCTTCTATCATAGGCATTCCATGTTACAAATAAGGAAATCGAATTCTCTAAAAAGTTCCAGACCTTCTTTCATAGTCGTCTCCTGAGGAAATTAACAAAGGTAAAATTACTTAAATACATTATGAACTCGTAGAAAATATACCTAGAACCCTACGAACTACATACACAAACTAATACTATGAAATATAAAATGCTACAAAGTTCGTTACATTAGAAAATATACCTAAAACCCTACAAACTACGAATACAAACTAATACTAAGAAATATAAGACGCTACAAGGTTCGTAACATTATAATAGACAAAAAAATTAATTCGGTCCTATTTCCTCCAAAAGTGGTATTTTTATATTTCTCAATTTTGAACAAAATTGACAATGCGGATTTCTGAGGGTGTAAATAACGACTTTAGAATTATTTAATTACATTTTGAAAACGTAAGTTAGGTATAACAATTTTGCGCTGCTTATACCAAATTTTTTCAGATTTTCAAAAAAAATCGTTGGGAAATTAGAGGGAGGTCATTTTTAGATGCATATATTCAGCGAATGAAGCAACTCAATAAAAAATGTGATATGAAACATTTATTTGAAAATCCTAATGATACTCCACTCGATGGGGTAAACGAAAAAAAAATTCAGCCCTACTATTCACACCCTAAAAGTTTTTTATTATTCCAAACTTTCCACTTAGAATGAAGGGAGACTGAATCATAACAAGCAGTGACATGTAATACGATTCCTCCCAAAAGCGTTAATCTGCATATCATTAATAAATATTTACAGTGCAGTTTTTATAAATATTACGAGGGTAGCAGTTTTAGAATACATACGCAGAACGTCTTGACATATAGATGTTATTTGTGTTGTTTACAGTAACTTCAAAATTTCATCTTGGCTCAAAACTCAAATTAATTTGTGAACGTTTTCGTGGAATTTTTGTAAAAAATTTTGATGTGCTTTATCGTAACAAGAGTGTATCGTTAAACTTAATGATTTATATGACAACGAAGCACCCATAAAAACCACTGTATATAGCTGGTCTAGTAAATTCAATCGTGGTCGTCATTCGCTCAAGGACAAGTCACTTGAAGGTCGCCAAAAATCTGTTGTAGTGCAAGAAAACTCCGATGCTGTGCATGAACTGATAATGCAAGATCGTCATGTGACATACCGTGAGATTGAGGTATCCCGGAGCATTAGTACCATTAACGTAGACAACATATTGAATGAACATTTGGCGGTGAAACAGCTATGTTCGCCTTGTAGTCCGCATAATAAGACAAGCGTTAAAAAAAGGCTCGTATCAATTGGTGCAAGGAAAAACTGGCCATCTACGCATTTACAGAATCGTAGAGCGGTTAATTTTGAAAGGTATGCAACTATTTGTTTGTCGGAAGTCTTCGGTGAATTGAGAAAAACGAACCGGATACTACGTATCATTCTCCACCATAACATCGGTTCAAACAAATAAGTACTTAAAACGTGGAACGGATAGATCATCGGTCGCACACTCTTGATTTGGTATCTATTTATTTTTCTTTATGCTGGAGAACAAACTGCGTGGTCAACGGCTACCTTCGTACTTACCGATGGCAGCAGTCTTGTTGACCAATGTAAGTTTTAATCTAATATATCTAAATCTCTTTTTTTACTACATTTTTTCTATATACAACAGCTCTCATCTTGAAAAAACATTTATTTTTCAAAGTATCTTAATATGGGCTTAAAACACTTTGTGAAGTTATTTCGTAAATAAAACTGGTTTCGCAACGAGACAGTAGTATTCAAAATGTTATTGGGATTAAAGCGAGTAATATTAGGTCGGGAAGAAATTAATTTCAGTTTTGTAGAGTGAAATAAAATCTTATTTAATATAAAAAATAAACTTTAATCAATTTTCCATTTTTCCCTGACCGTTTGCCATCTTTCTTGAAGTTTCCTTTTTTAGATGCAATATAGCTCTATATGTGGTTTGTGCTGGTTCATCATGTTCAGACCATGATCGTTTTTGAATGATGTTACTGTAAATATGCCATCACCAGTCATGATTCTTTTCAAAAAAGACTTGGTTTTATTGTACGTGAGATGCATATGGGTAATGATTTATTGTGTTAAGTGAATCTCTTTCCATTTATGCCAAACCTAAATAGCGAGTTTCTTAGCTAGTCCAAGACATTTTAAGTGATTTTAAATTGTTGTGTGTGATACATTTAACCGCTCTGCAATCTCTCGAACAGTTATATGTCGATTTTCTTCAATTATGGCTTTGATTTGGCCATCATCAATTCTAGTAGGTCAACCAGAACGTTGGTCATCTTTGAGTGAAAAATCTGCAAAACGGAATTTTTTCCACCAATTCTCAAATGTGCTTTCTGTTATGCAATCAACACCATAAACTTCACTTATTCAGTTATCACTCTTTGTGTTTCATTAAACAGATCCACCCTATATAATTCTTTCTAATTTTTTCTATATAAATCTTTTCTAAAAAAATAGACATGAAAAAAGTAAATTTGGTGGCTTTGAGCAATTTTTGACCAAATAACCATATTCCATATAAAAGGTTGATCCGTTTCTTTATCAGGATCCTGTATAAATTTTTATTACTGTATTTGACGGTACTGAGCTAACATGAAAACGTAAAAAAATTTAATTTGGCTTTAAATTAAAAATTCCAAACTAAACATCAGTGAGGAATCTTTTTAAATATGTCTTTTAACGAAAAAAAAAAATAATAACGTTACTTTTGTTTCAACGAAATGCTTATTAAAAAGGTAATTTAACAATTAAAAACCTTTTTCTCACTTTGAATTTTGAAACTAAATTACGAATAAAAAAATGCTTTTTGAAGGAATTATATAAACTTGTTTAAGTAAAAATAAAAAATGAATTATTTTTATTATTTCACGGATTTATACAGTACGGACAAAAATGTTTGGTGATTTTTTGACTTGGAAAAAGGGGTGATGTTGTATTTGCATACTGCTTTTATTCACAGATGATGATAATAAAGATTCATTTTTTTAAATATTTTTACTTCATTTCAGTGTGAGGTCGAAGAGTGATAAACTAAAATATAATATGTGTCATGAAATACCCTTAGATCATGATAAAATTGAAAATTGTAGAAATTTTTTTATTGTAACAGGTGAAGCTCACAAGTTTAAAATATTGGAATTAAACACACATTCAGTAGAAACTATAAAATTAAGTTTTGGACTTTCAAAATTTACAAAGAAAGTAACAAAAAACAAATTTGGTAATAAGTTCTCGAAGGTTAAAGATATATACCCTTTCGAGCTTATAGGACAGCCTGCAGCTAGCCTTTGTAATACTATTGTAAAATGCAATTCAATTTCTGGTATATTGAGCTCTAGAAGAAAATGTAATCATGGGCGGATCTAGAGAGGGGCCATTGAGGCAATGACAACACCAGCGTATATAATATATTACAAGGATATTTCGACGGTGTCTACGAAAACAATGACATTATGGGGTGAGAAAAATTACGTTTTAAAATATGCGGCGTAAACTATGATTTTATAAAATTTTTGGTATAAAAAATTGCATTTTTGTATTTTGAAAGAAAATAATTACGCTTCCAAAAGTGCGCTGAAAATTATTACGATTTAAAAAATGTGGCGAAAAAAATTACGCATCCAAAAGTCCGACGAAAACTATTATAATTTTGAAAATATTGTCAAAAAAAATGACACTTTTAAAAGTGCATCGAAAACTATTATAATTCTTAAAAAATGGTGAAGATAAGTCGCCGCACATTTTAGAGATGTAATTTTCTTCGTCGCACATTTTAGAGATGTAATTTTTTCCGCCGTTTTTATTAATGATGTAATTTTTTCGCCGCCTTAATTAAAGATGTAATTATTTTCGCCGTTATGCCATTTGGCATTCTAGTTTTCTCTGCGTGTATGAAGAAGTGATGATTTTTGCCGGGATTTCATAAAAAATATTTCAGCGTCATTGTCTCATGGGCACCATCGACATAATGTTAAGAAAAAATTCGCACTTTCATACTGTTCTTTAACAATATTATTTTTTTCAATGCTTCGTTAGACAGTTGAAAATGGTGAAAAATTGGCGAAAAATGGTGAAAAAAAAATGTAATGTTGGAAAATAGTTTTCGTCGCATTTCTTGAAGGATCTTTTTTTTCGTCGCAAAGTTTTGAAATGTAATTTCTTCACCATTCTTTTATAGCTGTAATACTTTTCATCGCATTTTTTGAAGTGTCATTCTCTTTATTGCAGTATTTTTACTGTAATTTTTTTCACCGCACTTTTATTGTTTTAATAATAATAATTTTCGTCGCAATTTTTCAAGCGTTCTTCTCTTCGTCGCAATGTTCCGAAATATATATATTTTTTTTATCGAATGTTAGTAACTGTAATAGTTTTCACCACACTATTCAGTTAGATATTTTCTTCGGCGCATATTTTAAACACGTATTTTTAAAACTGAAATAGTTTTCGTCTAAATTTTAAAAATGAAATTTTTTCTTTGCACATTTTAAAGATGTAATTTTTTTCGTCGTATTTTTTAATGATGTAATTTTTTTCGCCGTTATGCCGTTTGGCATTCTAGTGTTCGCTTTATATATGAAGAAGTGGTGATTTTCGCCATGGTTTCATATGTTTTTTCACCGCAAATCTTTAAGTCGCGTCCACATTAGTAAAAATTTTCCATTGTGTGTGGCATGCGGTAAAAATTTGTGCGTTCATATACAATTTGCATAAACTCACAGATTTTTCCCGCATGCCACACACTACGTAAATTTTTACTAATGTGGAAGCGTCTTTAGGTGCTACTTTTTTCGCCGGATATTTCAGCGCCATTGTCTTCGTGGAAACTATCGATTTGGCCGTGAAGAAGGTATGTTTGCATTGGATTGCATTTATAAGATCATGACAGATGACAAGTCTGGGAGCTATGCGTATGAATCCGAAAGTAAACAGCAGTCGACTGTAAGGATCTTCTATGATGAGCCAAAACCTACAAAAGTTCCTCGCGCAAAAAAGCAATCCGAAGCAAATGGTTGCCTATTCTTTAAAAAAAGCAGGCCATGTCGCAACCGTACCTTTAGAGGATCTTGAAACTGTTAATTCTGAAAGGTATACAAACATTCGTTTGCCAAAAGTCTTCTGTAAATTGAGAATTCACAGCGCAAGCCATCACACGTCGGCTCAAGGATGTGAGCATTCTAAACTTGGAGTTGATGGGTCATCCGCCGTTCAGTCTTGATTTAGCATTCAGTGGTTTCTCTTTGTTCACCTATATGAAGAATAAACTGCATTGTCAATGATTTTCTATGTTAGAAGAAACGGTTGATGCTCTCAAAAACCATGTTTTGGAGATATCATCTTCACAGTGACAAAAATGCTCTTCGCATTGGTTCTAATGCAGGCAAGAGTGTATTGTTCATCGTGAAAAAATATTTTGAAAAACCATAAAATCATTTTCAACGGGAAATATTTATTTATGTTTGTTGTTTTCAGAATATAAACGGGTTCTGTGGTATTAGGCAAAAGCTGTTTTTCCAATTTTTTAATCGTAACTCAATACGTGAAGTATTTGTAGGTGGTATCGGATTAAATCACTGAATTATAGAGTTCTAATCATTAGTAAAAAAAAGGCAAATAGAAGGCATTTTTAATCTATTATCCTTTTTTTTTGTTTACTAATAATAATACAGGTTGTCCTGTTAAAAGATAACTAAGATTATTTCAGCATTTCTAATTCAATTAAGTATTCATCCACGTTCTACATAATGTTCATAAGAATCTTACTAAAGCGTTAATTTATATTATTATGTTAGCAAAGACATTACCTAAGACATGGCAGGTAATTTCACTTATTAACTTACCAAGTTTTGATTACTTTTTGTAAGTTTGTAAAAGAAGGTTGAGAGAGAACAATTAATATAAAAAAAATTAAAAGTTCATAAATGTTTGCTGCAAATATTTCTTTCTATTGCCTGCAAAAATGTTAAAACAGTATTTTTCCGTAATTACATTATTCCCAGTTAAAAATTCAGAGAATACTTATTGTTATTTTTAAAAAACCGAAAACCCGTCTAGATGCAAATAAATGAATTTCGATTATTCGACGAAGCCCAGAAAATGCGGTTATGAATTTAGTAAGTGTGCTCTTGCGAATTTAGTTCCTGAACAAGTTTTTCTTGAGTTTAGCTTATCCGCATAATTTATTTTTAGTAGATTACTTAAATATTTTGCTTATAAATTTAAACATAACCTTAATTTTATAGCAGGATTCACTGATTATTTCTCGTATTAGTATTTGAAACATTTTTGATGTTATTAACTCACCAAAAATTAGAAATTAAAAAATATAATATGGGGCGGGGGAAGAATATCTCCTACAAATAAAAATTTAAATATTTTTTTGTACACTAGAAAGGATAATCAACCGTAACCAATGACGACGAATCAATCCATATCTATAACTAACTATACACGGTAGCACAGATTGGCATATTGAGCCGTTTTTAAAATTGTTTTTCATATTTTTTCATCGAATGGTATGTTTGCATTTTATGTAAAAAACGACATAATACGGAACGTCAGTCATTTTGTCTAAGATATTTCTGGATAGTACTAACCTTCAGACGATACGCGTAAATTTCATATGTTTCCTACCATTAGTTGACAGTGCTTTTAGTGAAACAACTTTTATTATTTTGAAAACAATGGATAAAAAAGAATTTCGTGTGCTGATCAAACGTTTTTTGATGGGAAAAATACTGTTGAAGCCTTATAAACAATAGAAATGCCTTTTATAAAGCCTCGTTTTGAAGCTAAATAACTTCATCTTTCGAATGAGCGTTTGTAGAGCTTATTTCGATTATTAGACGCCAAGTTATAAGTGCAAAGACTTGAACATCAAGCAATTTTCCATTTTTTTAACAAGGTTTGAACAAGGTTATTTGTATTCAATATAGTTATCGATAGACATTGGTTTAATGTTGTTACCTATCATGGATAATTTTTTACGGTGTTCTAAACAATTAAATTGTTAATAACAAATTATCTAACTACATGGCGAAAAAACAAGTTCGGATTTAGCGGAAAAGAATACATCGAAAATACTTACTTGATCGTGGAGATCTAAAAGGGCTACGAAAACTCCTCTGGCTGCCAGACTATTCGTATTTATTATATTTAGTCATTATAACAAATATTTTTGTAATAATATTAAAATGACTAAAGATATCGCCCTAGTTTTCTTAACCTATTAAATAGAGTATAAAGTGACATTTCTTAAACACCGCCACCTAACGCTACGAATACAAACTTTGTATAATAAAATTAAATATTATTAAAGAATCCTTTAAAACGAATACGAATTTTTGAATTAGTTTATCACTTTTAATTTGTGATTAAAATTGACACGATGACACGGATTTTAAAATTTATTTAAACTGTGGTTCATTATCCTCCTTTATCTTTGCGTACAAATTTTGTAATTGATGAAACAAAGCTTTAAACAGATTTATTTCCAACTTTTATTGTTTTTAAGATATTTTAAGAAATTCATGTTTTGTAAACCATTTAGTTTGTAAATATAAAGTACGTGTTATTTATTCCTGTGAACTAAATTTAATTAATTTTATATGAAAGGGTTCCGACGGAACCTTCGTATCTGGATAATCAAAATAAATAATAGAATATTAGTGTTTACCTACCTAGAATTAGTACATCTATACAGGTCTGAAACGCCAGCGTATGTACAAGAAAAAATTTTGTCATCTATACAGCTCTGTATGCTGCTTAAGGTTTCCAAATGTGACGATGGTGGTTTGGATCTCTTTCCATATCTAAACAGATAAATCAAAATATATATCTTTTCGTGAAATAACAATACACAGTATATGCATATACAGTGACGTTTATTTGTGTTACGTTTCGAGAAATATGTATAGTTATATTATGAGTGCATTGGTTTATCTTCATATTTTTTTGATAATATAAATTTAAACTTAAAATTAAAAGTATAGATATACTTTTGACGTAGTTTATGTACATACATTTAAATAATAATAGATTAATTTTAAGCTAATAGTCAAATAATTCATATTTTACCTTGGGCCAAGATAAAACACCTCGGCTCTTGGATATACGTGGATTTTTCCGTCTTTGTTACTTGATCGACCGTATCTCAGCATTGGTTGAAATGCATGTGATGAGGCTAAAAGATAAAATAATATTTGTTTTAATTTGTAATTGTTTAGTAATTATTATTGCTCTGTTGCCAACCTATTTTTATTTTTAATTCATTTTCATTGCAGAATTTTTACATAGATAAAAATAGTATTTTATATTAAACATTTAAATTCATAGTTAAACATTTTCTCAACAAAATGTTGCAAGTTAAATGATACATTTTACTTTCATTTGTTCATAGTCACAACTAAAACATCAATAACTATCAATTATCAACCAAGAAGTTGGTCAATTTTCAACTTTTTAAAAATTCGTCATAATTTGTGTCCTCTGTTGGATGTTATTGGGTGGAGAAAAATTGACAAGTACATCAAAACGTAAAAACAACATTATAAACAAATAAAACTCAGTAATGATGTTTCAAAATAGTCAAAACACTTTAGAATAATTATTAATTAAAAAACAAAAAATTTACGTTCTACTTTTAGGTTTTTGATAGGTCAATCTTAATTTTTGTGTAAGTGTTAGTTTAGTGTAAATTCTTATTAGTAGTTGATAATTTTTGCTAGAATGAACCGACCATAATGTCATGGTTGTGAGTAAGAGTTTATTATTAGTGATAGGTATGAAGTCGAAGGAGAACCATTGCAAATAGTATATACATTTACTTATCTGGGTTGTAATTTCAGTGACAAATTCTGTACTTGCATTGAACCGGTTGAAGAAGGTGCTATGTGATAATCATCTTGAAATAAAAACTAGACTTCATACTAAAATGCTATATTTTCTCAGTCCTATTATATGTAGTGGAAGTATGCATACTGACTGAGAATAGAAGAAGCCTTTGAGATGTGGTGTTACCGTAGCATGATGAGGGTATCTGGACCTACCATGCCTCTGACGTAACCATCATAAAGGGTATCAATAATTCCCCAGAAATATTAAAAGCAGTGAAAGAACGAAATCTATATTATTTTAGATACGTGATGAGAATAAACAAATATCGAATTTTACAACTGATACTGCAAGAACAGTTTGACGGTTAGAGAAGTTCTGGTAAACACAGAATCTTATGGCTACGCAACTTGACACAGTGAACAGAAAGGACTTCTGCTGAGTTCGGCTAGACGAGACTCTATACATATATACACAATTCGGTTAAAATATTTTCAAGATGGTGGCACTTCTGGTTATGCATTCTTGTTTATTTTGAATGGTATGTCCTATATGTTTAGATTCTACGCCAAATTTTAGACATATTTCATGTCTTATACCTAAGCCTAACTATTTTTGACATATTTCAAATATTATTCCAAAAATGGCGTTTGCAGGTATAAACATAATTATCAATTTCTTCTGAATATAATAGCCTTCATTATTTAATTGGGGTTGGTTTCCTTTTAGAAGTGGATCTACTTTAGCGGACTGTGTTGATATTTTGATAATAAATAAATACAGATTAATCAAAAACTAACATTAAATTTTAACTTGAAGAAATCATTAAAAGAGTTATTCTTTTTTTAATGTAAACCCCCTAATTTTATAATGTTATCTTATTTAATATTACAAATAAGGATGACTTTGAATAAGGTTATCTATTTCAAAAATTTGGAGTTTTTGAAATATTATCAATTTAACATTTTTGTATCGTAAAAATGCTAAACGGCTTACCTACGCAGAGAAACAATTTATTTTAATAAATGTTCAAAATTTCCACCCTGAACTTTTATCACTATACTACAATAAACGATGTTTTTATCTTTTCCCATATAAAATAATTTGAGACAATCAAATCAGGAGAACGAGGAGGCCACAGAAAAGTTCCATTGTTGGCAACCCACTTGTCATAAAATGTAACAAAGTGGTAAATGGAACGGTTCTGTGTGGTGGAGCGGCATTGTGTTGGTAAATAATCTGCTGTGTTCTGCCAGAGGTAAAGTGTTTAAATATGGATTATCTAACTCTTCCTGAATATATAAATATATTTCTCCTTCAAAAGTTAATACATATTTAAAATGGGGAAATTATTAACTTTGTATCATTAATGAATTACCATTTATGTTTTCTTTATAAAAACTTAGTCACTATTCCATCATTCTTACAGTACAAAAGACATTTAATTGCCAGGTTTCTTGAAAATTCCGCAATTTTATTGTATGAGGATTTGAATCACTCCAATAACGGGAATTATGTCAGTTAAAAAGGTAATTTTTCGTAAATTTTGCTTCATCAGTTCAAATTATGTTTCCCAAAAATTGCTTTTTTTTCGAAAAATCAGTATCTCTTAGGTATTGTATCAAAGATATTAAATAAGGATGGAAGTTGTGTGTCAATAGAATTATATATTGATTTCTATCTGCAGAGCCACTTGTCTTAATGATGTCATAGGATATGCCGCCAAATATCCCAGAATTGCAATTTCGACATTTTTATCATTGAGAGTAGGTTTCTTTTCATACATTTTTGCCTTAATGGTGTCAAAATTTTTCAATATTAGTTTAACACTATTCCGTGACGGTTTCTGTTTATCTGGATATCTATCAGCAAATATCTGGCAGGCTCTTGATTAAACTGCGTTACATTCCCCATATATATTAAATAAATTTAAATAATCTTCGTGCATATAATTTAATCGCCCCGGCATGGTTTTATTAATAATTGTCAAATGGCAAGAAAAAGTGACATTTCTTTCGTCGCGTTTCGCCGTCTTGGCCAATTAATAACAAAACTTAAAAGTCTTATAACGTTTTTACAATACAAAAATGTTAAAGTGGCAATATTTCAAAAACTACAAATTTTTAGAAAAGACGATCTTTTTCAAAGTCATCATTATTTTTAATGCTAAATAAGATAACATTATAAAAATAGGGAGTTTAAAAAATTGCATTTTACCGATTTTTTCTAGTTAATATTTAATTTTAGTTGTTGATCACCCTGTATTTATTTATTATTAAAATGTCAACACAGTACACTAAAGTAAATCCCTTTCTAGAAGGGAACCGACCTCAATTAAATAATAAAGGCTTTCATACAAGTGCAGTTGATAGTTATGTTTGGGCATGCATATGCCATTTTTGACATAAAATTTAAAACATTTCAAAAATAGACTTAGGTATATGACATTATACATGAAATATGTCTATAATTTTGCGTAAAATCTAAAAATGAAATAAAGTATTGGGTGTTCCATTTAAAGTAAGCAAGAGGGGATTAACTTCCGGTATAACTGGTACAATAGGAAAAATTAAATTTACTTACAAATTTAAAAGTATAAAATTACCTGGCATTCTTTTATTGGATGACTCTTTGGCAAAAACTGTAGATATAAATACGGAGATCAAGTACACAAACACTACTGCAGCTTTCCTGACATGCATCTGAAAAAATACAATAAAGTATATTGGGGTCTTATAAGTGTAAAATTGGGACATAAACACTTTTTAATAACTGACTTAATTATATTAAATAATTAAAAATATAAAGGTTTTTAAACCAGTTATGAATTTATAAAACAAATCACAATGGCAACCATAAAATTTTGAATATAAAGTTTCATCTCAGATGCACAAACTGGGAAGTTTCTGGTATAGAGTTAAATTATTCCAAATCTCTTGTTATCTCCCTGTCAGTTAAAGTTTTATCTGTGCTACCATATGTTTATATTTTTAAAAATTTGCAGTATTTGGTGCAAAACAAAGTTTAGTATGCAAATTTTACCTCTATATTGTATTATCCCTAATCTTATTTTGCTAAATTTATCGGATTTTCTTTATAGGTACGCGGATAATAATCTATTGTGCCTAAAATGACATTTAAATACTTTTATATAATATACCATAAAACAACCTTCCACTAAAAAAACGTCAATTTTCAAAACCAAATGTAAATTTATTGTATCACTATCTCATCGCAATTGCATTACCCTGTATCTTATATTTTATTACAACCCTTTTAATGATTAAAATGTTTATTAAAATACAGTATAAAAACATTTCTAATGTTAACTTAAAAAACTGTTTTTAGTTTCTTAAATCGACAAATTGTTGAGAGTCTAGTTTTTCAATTTCTGATGATTTTGCAAAGTTTCGCAAGGAATCAGTTGAAGTGCATATGTGCCATTTAGGTCGCATTGTTGTCGGTAAGATGAGTTCGTATTTACATGATTTGATATATAAAATACAATATTGATTTTAGTAAAATAAGTAACACAATATTTTAAAGGAAATTTGTAAGTATAGACATAAAATTTTAAAAAGTAGGCATAAAAAGTTAGAAAAACCCTACTTTTGCGGTTCATTTCTTGACAGAAATCCTCAAGATAATACTTAATTAGGTGTTTGTTTTGAACCTAAAAAATATTCAGCTCTAATGGTGGGTATTACATTACTGAAAAAAAATTTCTATGACTTAAATAAATTGCTCATATTTTTCACCATATATATATATATATATATATATATATATATATATATATATATATATATATATATATATATATATATATGTTATAAAAACAAATATTGCAGTGAAAGTAAACTATATAAATCAACATAGTAAATATTGATCTAAAATTAACGTTACAGCAGGGCCTAATTAGAAATACATCCTGGAAGCTATAGTGCTGTTGTCTTAATGCGAATCGTGTGAAAATACACTTGTTTGCTCAGCCTTAAATATACGTACCACTTACACGGGCACTTCGTAAATCACTTTATTATACACTTAATATGCCAACAATATCCACCATACGAAAACGTATTATTTCATAGATAAATTAATTATTTTAAATATTTTGTCTATAATAGAGTAAAATTAATATAATTCTTAAAATAATGTTATCCGGGGTTTTAATAAAAATTCTACTTCATAATAGTAAACAGGAGTAATTATTTTATGAATCTGTTTACAGTAATATATTTTGGTAAAACATTTAATAAACATTACGAAATTTTAAAAGCAAAGAGGGCAGAACATTCGTAAGACCAATTGGAGCCTAGGTTCCTCAGGGTTTCCCTCTGTCCCCCACTCTATTCAACCTATATACTGCGGACATTCCGAAAGATCAATATAGCAAATTATGTTTATTCGCCGATGATACAGCTTTTGAGACGTCCTCAGAGTCATTTCGCTGAATAATTCTTAGTTCACAACGGCATATAAATAAGCTGGAGAAATGGATGGCCGATCTAACACTCAGATTCCTTGGAGAGATTACGAAAATACTGAGGGCTAGTTTTCGATAAGTGGCTCAATTGGCTTCTCAACACGAACCATCTTCTAAGTAAAGCCAAAACTTCTTTGATAGCTCTCTATTCTCTGCTGAATCATCACAGCAAGCTGAATTTAAAGCTTAAGCTACTAATTTACAACCTGTTTATTCGTTTGATCTTGTCTTTTGGTGCTCCCACATGGATCACCACGGGCAAATCAAGATTCAGCATATTAGAGAGCTTTAAAAAGAAAGTCCTTCGAATGATCTGTGAAGCCCCTTTTTACGTAAGGAACACCATAACTTACAGAGACCTTGCATGCTAAACCTTTTCGATTTTCATCGCCAATTCAATAATTAAATATCTAGATATAGCTCAGAATTCCACAAACCAGCTTATACAAACCTCACACATCGTCACAACCACCCCACAACAGCATCAGCGATTTGTTAGGCATTGGTTGCTCGACCATTAAACTGGGGTCGTTTTAAATATCAGTAACTAGCTTAAAAGCCGTGTTCGGCTATTAAGCTAGGTCTCTAACTAAATGGAACGCCTCATTTAATAAAAATCTATGGACTTAGTCCGACTCGTTCATCAAAGAAGATCCCATACATATATATATATATATATATATATATATATATATATATATATATATATATATATATAGGAATTAATTTTTCTTGAACCTTTAACTATGTTTTTAGTTGGTTATTTTCTTGGGTATATGGTTCATTTTTATATTAAAACTACATATATAAAGTAGTCATACTTATATATATTTTATACTTCAGGACGTTTCGATTCTTTCGAATCTTTTTCAACTCAGTGTATCGGTGGATTCTACAAAAATTATTATATATGGAATAACATGTTAAAACTTACCATTAAGGACGGAGATTTTTATTTTAAGCAAAAAGTTAATTACAACACAATTATAATCACGAACTCTAATATATTTATATATTCACTTTTAAAAAGTATTTTTAAAGATCCAACTGGGAGAGTGGACACTACAGTTTTAACCATATAACTGCATTGCCTTGACTGAAATGTGGAGAGCAGAGGGTGTATGTTTTAGGTGCTTTAGTGGCATAAAAGGTTTGGATCTTTTAATCGAAGTAATATCTTTCTGAAAAAAATATCGTGATCTAATTTAGAAGAATTGAAAGTGGAGAATTCTTCTTATTTAATGTTTTGTATATTTTAGATTTTCCATTATATTGGTTTATTTTAATATATTGAAGTAGATTTGATTTAGATTATCAAAGTCTGTTTTATCGTTTACGGTATTTGGATTTTTTTAATGCGATCATTGCGTAAAATTCTCGTTTTCCTTTGTTGGTTTAAGTTTTCAAAATTTTTATATTCGTATCAATTATGAAAATACAAAAATTTTACGAAATGATCGGAATAAAAAAAATCCGAATGCCGTGTACGATAAAACTGACATTAATAATCTAAATCAAATCTACTTCAACATATTAAAATAAACCAATATAATGGAAAGTCTAACATATACAAAACATTAAATAAGAAATATTTTCCGCTTTCAGTTATTCTAAATTGGATCATGATATTTTTTTCAGAAAGATATTACTTCAATTAAAAGACTCAAACCTTTTATACCACTTAAAGCACCTAAAACATATACCATTTGGTTTCCATATTTCAGTCAAGTCACTGAAGTTATGGGGTTAAAAATGTGGTGTCCACTCTCCCAGTTGGGCCTTTAAATTACTTTTTAAAAGTGAATATATAAACATAATAGAGTGTGTGATTATAATTGTTTTGTTGTAATTAACTTTTTGCATAAAACAAAAATCTCCGTTCTTATTGGTAAGTTTTTATATATAATAATATTAAAAATGTACATTTTTGTAGAATCCTCCGATACACTCAGTTAAAAAAGATTCGAAAGAATCGAAACATCCTGAAGGATAATATATATATATATATATATATATATATATATATATATATATATATATATATATATATATATATTTATATATATAATAAGTATGACTAATTTATATATGTAGTTTTAATATAAAAATGAACCATATACCCAAGAAAATAACCAACTACGTATATATATATATATATATATATATATATATATATATATATATATATATATAACAAATATTATGTTACAGGATGGGTTTATTAAAAATATGTATAAAAACCTGTATCATAACCTATATATTTCACCTATAATGGTATAAACATCTTCACAGAACATCAAAAGATATCGAAGCTAAGTATTTTGTTATTTTTTAGGTATCAGATTTGTGTGTTTTCGTTAAAGAAAATGTGGAGACTAGAAATAATAGATATCGTATTTCGTATCATCACAGCCAAAAATATATTGTGTTTATTCCACGTACAATATAGTGGCAAAGATGGGTTAAGATCGAGTCGACGTGATACTCTTGAATACTATAATTTGAAGTTTCTTTAGCATTTACGTCGTTATTTAAAAATTAGATTATTCATCTAATTTTTATGAAAATACATTTTTTTACTTACCAAATATATTTTAGAACATATATAAAAATTGGTTTTGATTGCGATTTTTTGCTATTTAATATTCATCAGTTAAAATATAACAGATAAAAGTTAACATATATTAAAACCGATATCCACACCTATTGTAACTCCTTTCTCATAATCTAAAGGCTTGATTCTCACTATAGTGCCGCTCTCGATACGATCTCGGTTCGCTTGCGGTTCGATACATTTTTTTAAATGAAAAAGAGTTTACGAAATCGAAATCTCCGCGAAACCGATAGCGTGAATAGGTTCATTGTTTCTACTGTAAGAATATTTTACCGGACCGAGAGCGTATCGAGAACATATCGAGAGCGGCCCTATAGTAAGAATCTAGTATAAGAACAATAATTCATTTTCCAAACGTTATTTTACAAGAAATTAATCATTTTATACCACAAATCAAAATACTGCTATTTTTACATATCATACGGTACAGCATTGGTTTTTAACGGGGACGATAATGCCGGCTGTTTTTTATTATAAGAATGTACCAGACATCATCAGAAAAATTTCTTTGAGCAATAATTCAGTCCAAGGAAGAAATGATGGCTAAATGTCTTTATACAATTATTTGGAGACAGACAAAAGCACTACTTTTATCATACATATGTTTCATAAAAGAACAAAAAGTTTGTCAAGAATTTTTATTTTCTAAAAATTATACAGGGAAAATCAATTTTTAATACTATGAATTTTTTCATTAGAAAGAAATTCCTATTTATAATATTTTGTCAGCGGTTACTGATAGAGCTCCAGCAATGACTGGGTGTCATATGGGTTTTATAATGCATTTTGAACAAGCATTACCAAATATAGTCGCTGTACATTGTGTTTTTGCTTGTCATTGTCTGGTTGTAAAGAATCAGAATAAACACCTGCATACATAACTCAATAAGATTAGAACTAATTCATTGAATAACTTGGCTTGCGACACAAGTTCGTTTACTCTTTAAACGTTTTGTTTGAATTATTTTTATAGTCTGTTTGACTCAATACTAGATTTTCTTGATTGCGCGTCAACTACTTTTCAACATTATCGACAGTTTCTCTAAAATTGGAAAATTTACTTACTTACTGCCAATATTTGGATATTCCTCGTGCTGATTTCACAGAGAGGTTCCAGAATATTCTAAACATGAGTATACCATGTTGGATTTTTGGTCCATTTTCAAATGCTTATACAGCAGAGTCATAAAATTTAAAAGAAGGGTTGGTAGAATTCACGACCAACGAAGAACTTAAAGTTTAGAAATAGATATCAAGAGTTCTGGCTTTAAAAATCACTATTTTAAATTTTGGGAAATAGTTCAACAATTTTTATTTGTATTTATCTCATCATTTTGGCTGAGAGTGGGTTCAGTGCGGACGCATATTTACTTTCCAAAAAAAAGGAACTGACTACAGATTACTGAGCGTGGCGATTTGTGAGCCTATATTCAAAAATTGTTAAAACTTCACCAGCCTCAACTATCTCAATATTTTTGATTAATTATTGACTTTTAGGTCAATTTTCTGATTCATAGTAAACAATTTTGAATACATTTTAATATTAGGTACAATTACTAGGAGGGAGGGGGACGTTGGAGTTATTTTTTCTTGTAAAGGAGGCGGTGGTTTAGAAAAGCTTGGGAACCTATGCTATACCATACCTCCAAATAGGAATAGTAGAGCAATTTCTAACAAATTGTTTGCTATAGAGCTGCGAAAAAAACTTCCAATAACAGTAGCAGGTACTGAAAATATTTTTGCGTTTCTAGGTTTGCATTTAGAGCTAGATGAAAAACGGGATTTCCGTAGGAATACGGTTAATTAATCTAGTTCCAAAATGTATTAAAAATGTTAACGAAATTCCTCATAACTTTAACTTATTACTCATTGATTATTATATCAAATATGACGTGGAAGTTGGAATATTTCTTTCTCGGTATTATTTAAAAAGAAATCTTCCCATTCAATTCAATAGGTTATTTAATTTTTCCTAAACTTAAAAAAAAAACAATTTTTGTTTTAAAAAGGATCAAAGAACATAATATATTATACATCGCACTCTTATATCTTTTTTTTTTAAGCGTAAGTATGGGAAAAATTGTGTTAGCCATAGAACTATAGGGTCAACAAAATTTGAAGTAAATTTTTTTTCCACTTTCCTACCCTAAATATATCAAATTCGGGTTTGACTTCATACACCGAACTTTCGGTCACTGCCAAATAAAATGTAAAATATTTCATTTCCATTCTAATACCTACAAAATTAATAAATTTAAATACGAAATATATCAATAAAAAATTTGAAATAAAGTCGTTACAGCTTTTATGTTTAAACAACTCTCGAGAGCGCTTAATTAAATGATTTAATTTATTTAGCATCTAATTAAATAGAAAGAGCACTTCACCCAATTTGATTCAGCTAAATCACGACATTTTTTCAGATTGATATTGCTCTCCCTTCATCTTGTATTGATAACTACGAATGGCAAAAATTTAAAGAAGTGTGGTGAATTTTCTCAAGATCAAATTTCTCAGCAATTTTCTTTTTTTAAATGACTCTAAACCTAAAGAGAAAAGAAAAAAATATTTTCTAGCGCCATTTTTTAAGTCTTTTATGTTTCATTCTATGACAAACAATTTTTAAGATATGCTTGCCAGTCTTTCTTATTGAACACCTTGTATTATTTTAATTATTACTACAAGGGACATTAGAAAAATTTTCTTTTAAACAATGAAACAAAAAATATCCGATTTTTCATATATTTTGAATTTTTAAGATAATATCCTGTCTTGCAATGTAAAGTCATTACATTAGAAAAATTTCTATTGGCCTTTAAAATAAGCGTCAATATCCTTTTTCAACTGATTATGGTCTGGATAAAGACATCCTCTGAGGTGCTTTTTCGGATTTCCAAGTAAAAATAAGTCAGACGGAGTCAAATCTGGACTATTAGACTAAATACTGGTGATCAATTTTCAAGCATGTATCATTACCGTTTGACTACTGAATGTTTAACAATATATGCGCATACAATGACGATTGAAGCAAAAAGAAAGTTATCAGTCAGAGTACAACATGTGTAATACTTAACGTTAATTTATTGCAGCTGATTGATTATCTACCGTTTAAGAATTGTTGAAGGCTAACGATAAAAAAAATATTCCAGCGAATGCTTATCTTCTTCTTTTTCTAGGTGGAACCAAGTTCTGTTATCTACACAATGCCTCATCAATCCTCGTTTGAGGTCGAAATCCAGCTGTCTCTTCATCTTTTGGGGGGCCGTCCAGGCAGCCGTTTAGTGTTTGGTTTCTCTCTCATCACGGTTTTTGCTAGTCTGTCATCGTCCATTCGTTCCATGTGATCTCTCCACTTCCTACGACGGTTTCGAACCCACTTCACAACATCCCCCACTCCGCTATCCTCGCGTATTTTTGCGTTTCTCAGGTTAGCAACCTACCCGCAGTAAAACACCAATGTAGCTCATAGTAACATACATGCCTCGAATGCTTATCGTCAGATGTTTTCCAGGTGTGCAAATATGTTTTATACTCGTGTGTGAAAAAAACGTATCATTTAGAACAGTGGACTACCCTCTGACCTGAATGTGAATTTTAAAGTTTATTAATATTTTAATGAAATAAATCAACAGCAGACGATTTGCAAGGTTGGCAGTCGCAATAAGTGATTAAAGTTCCCTATCGTATAAATATTGAATAGTTGTTTTACTTTTGATGATATATTGAAATATACAAATGATTCGAGATCCTCTGACAATATTTTTATTATCAAGGTTATATTGCTAAAGGTTGATTTTATTATTGTTAGATGATTTGGACGTATTCAATACTTTATCAACAAAAACCAACATTGTATGTAAATGGGAATGATTCTCTGTGGTCTGACATTTTTATGATTTCAAGGGAATATTGACTCATATTCAAAGATACCAAAAGTATGAAGCTCTGTGGGAACCCTTTCCATGTTATCGGGTCCTAGGTGATGTGGTCTGCTGTATTTCCTACGAACTTTCGGACGGTCGCGCGTTTGTAAGGAGAACTGCTTTCTGAATCGGCTTATAAAGATATTCACTAAGGCCCAGTACCTTGATGTTTTGCAGGAGGTTCTTTGATATCACTCCAATTGTTGATACAATTATGAGAATCGTTTAGACGCTGTTCATTGCCCATTGTCATCGAATTTGCACTTCCAGATCTATGTATTTGGCGATCTTCTTGTTGTATTTTGGCTTTAGGTTATTGTTTTTAGGTACAGCGATGTCGATGAATGTAGTTGGCTTAGAAATTTTATTTGTTAGTATAATGTCTGGTCTATCATGAGCCACTGTCTGATTCGTTAGAATCGTTCGGTCCCAATATAACTTGAATTCGTTGTTCTTAAGAATAAGCTCCGGAGTGTACTTGTAATAAAGCACTTTTCCTACCTGCAATAGATTTAACTTATTTGCTAACTCTTGGTGGAATATCTTAGCGGGTGAGTCATATCATTCCTTATAGTCTGTTGCGGCAAACGCTTGGCATCCTCTAGTTATGTGCTGGATTGTCTCTGATGTTCGACAGCCGTATTTACATTAGTCGTTTTCTATTGGGGGATCTCTAATGATGAATTTCCGATAGTTTTTCGTTGGAATAACCTGGTCTTGGATAGTTAACAAAAAATCCTCCATTTCCGGGGACATTTGTTCTGAAATCAACCAGTAGTTCGACGCTAAGTTGTCGACATTGTCCTGATTGACCTGATTTGGATTCCGCCCATGAAGTGGCTTCCGTAGCCAGCCTTATAACTCCTCTTAGTCTCTTTGATGGTGAGGCGCAATATCCTGTTCCCTTAGTGTAGTGTGGAAGAATCCGCTAACCTGTGGAAATATGAACGTAAGATTATTATTTGTTGAACTGCTTACCAATATCCACCAGTCTTCTTCCTCCTTGATGTTTTGGAAGCATTGTACGATGCAGGTTTTCGATGTCTGTTCGGCTCTATTTCACAATTCCAAAATAGTAGCTAAGTTCAGCTGAACTTTTTATTGTTAGTAGAACATTGCAACATTAATTTTATTATTGTCAGACAATTTGGACGTGTGCCATACTTTTAAAGAAATAAAATCATGATAAAAAAATCTATGTAATTTGGACTTTGTTATGAACTACCAACCTGTTATGAACCTTAAACATAGGGAGGTGTGTCTAGGGCAGCCGATCAGATTAGTAAAAAAAAATCGATCCTTAAAGTAACTCGAGCTAATCAGATTAAGATAAGGTAAGTTAATTACATGCAGAAAAGTGTACATTTCAATATTCTGACGGTTTTAGCGTGACATAAGAAAATGAGCGAGTGACAAAGTTGCCAAAAAAAAGTCACCTGGACATATTCGAGCGCGGTTGAATTTTTTTTTATTTTAATGGAAATCATGTAAGGATCACAAAAATAATATAATCTGACGATTTTCGCAAGCCGAAAAAGCTAATTTCATCAATCAAGTGTAGCACGTGCAGGTGCTGAGAAGATTGTATTTCCAACTCCGCGCCTCTCTCCCCTGTGGCTTTTCAGAAAGCATTTGCAAACTTAGGATGTGAAGCTTCTAATATTGAAGAATTACTAAACAGTATGGAATCTTTTATCTGTCATTTGTATGATCTGAAAAAATTGGCTGATGTCAACCGAAGTAAGATAGAACTATTCAATAAGACCTACAAATTATCAGATACATCAAACGTGCGCAATTATGACGCTCGTAACTTGCCCCCATGCCAATTAGAGCTACGGCAACAATTATTACGAACGCAATACATCGCATGCTTATGGAGGAATGCCCACTTTCGAATCGTCTTTGAGATGTCACCAACAGATTTCGGGGGAAAAATGTGGATGGAAAGTTGGAGATGACTTGGTTCGTTGGAAATCAACTCCCAGAAGCATATGAAGATATTGTCATAACACCTGACATTTTAGGGAATACTCCAGATTCAGGTATGTTTTCTTTTTAAAATACTAATAATATCATGAAATAAATTAAATATTGTTAAATATCATAATCATTTCTGATTACAGATACGCAAGATGTAGATGAAAACGACCAAAGTGATTCGAACTCCCAATCTGAAGACGATTCCACTGATGATGAAGATTAAACGTCTTTTTGAATTTTTTTTTCATTAAACATTCTTCTCATAAATACATGATAAAATTGTACATGTATATATTTTTCTATGACATTATATATTATTTGCCGTTTATTGAAATTATTCCGTTCAGTAATAAAAAAAAATTAAACTGTCAGATTTAAAAAATTCCTCCACATAATTGTCAGATTATAGGTCTACACGATAAGGACATCATGCTGAACCGACTGTATATAAATCTGACGCGCTCGTGTATTTCAAGGTCAGGTTTTTTTACACTTTCAAAAATCGGGTATGAGTTCTAGTTGCGTTAAAATCGTCAGTTTTTCTAATATGACATCTTTAAGGCTTCACTTAACATTCTGCCTGAATATCCGACGCGCTCGAATAACTTTTTTTTTTAATTTTTTCCACTCCTTCGTGTTGCCACCCCCATCTAGCAAGCCGTCAGATTAACATCCCTCCGTTACCAGAAACAGGTTGCGCGTATACATTGTTAATGTCTGTCGCGCTTGAGTATGTCTTTGAACTGATTTTTTTTACATTTTTGAAAATTTATACCCGCTTCCCCCACCAGTATTGGGGCATACACCATATAAACTTTTTTTCTATTTAGCATCTAATCTTCACAATCCAATAGGTCCCGACAACGCTCGAGTAACTACTAATTTACCCTCTTGGGCTCCCCTACTATAATGTACTCTATAATAATTAAATTTATGTTGCAATTTTTTTTGTTATTCCCACAATTTCAAGCTTATATACAATAAAAAAATTTAATTTTTGAATTAAAAAAAAAAAATAAAAACATAAGTTTAAATTATTGTTTACATATTACCCTTCATGTGAGCATAATAAAAAACTTTCAAGGAGGATATCGTAATATATTACATTGTATAATTTTGCATTCAAACGGTAAGCCATAATCTGTGAAATCAGATAAAAATTCATAAAACGCCCTAAAATGACGCATATTTGTACTTTTTTTTTTATCAAATATTGTTAATAGGGTGATAAATAAATAAGTGGATTGGAGTTGCCATTCTTATAAATAAACTAATAAAGGGATGCAAATGTCATGCAGTTTTACATTGTATGGGGAAATTGTTGTATACTGTCAAATGTAAAAAGGCATCAATCTCTTTAAAACCATTTACTACAAAACAGGGCTTTTAATTTTTTATATATTTGTTCTAAAATTAAATATATATTTTAAACGATTTATTGCAGGATTTCGAATAAAGATCGGCAGATAAAGCTGGCCAGTAACTTATTTTAACTTATATGTAGTTTGATTGATTGGTTGATATAACAGGCTAGGTTTGACAAGCCCTTATAATGCAGCTTGAAGGCTTATTGGGTTACCTGTTATATATATTTTGTGTTAACGGATTGGTTGCCTTAATTAGGTTCACGAACCACTTCACTAGTTGGAAATTTGGACATTTTAGGATTAATCGATCCTAGAAGATGTCTTCAGTTATTTAGTTCGCATTCGAAGATGATGTAAGGCTGTTTCATCCTCTTCGTCACATTGTCTACATGTTGATTCTTCATTATAAGTGCCCATTTAGTACAAATGTATAGATGTCGCTGGTTATCAGCCCTGTCACCAGTCAAATGTACTGTCTGCTTAGGCACTGAACATGGCTGCCTAAAATTCCAGAAGGTTTATTCAACAATATTTTGATGTGCCTGTGTTCTGCAATTAGATTCCAATGGTTCTGGTGTTAATGATTTTTCTACCAAGATACCACCACTAATAACGGTTTTAGGGACAGATTTTTCTCTTACAATTTGGTCTGAATTTTCATTGCCTAGGAAACCCTTGTTTACCTACGCAAATGTAACTTTTTTGTGTTTGTCATGGCAACAAGGTTTTGAAGACGGTCCCATACCTGTTCCACTTTTATCGGTAAATGCTTTTAGCCGCTCTTTTGATTCTTCCGTAATCTCATCCTTCATTGAATACATTAGTTACTATTTATGCTTATTTCAAATAGCTTTATGTTATTACATTTAACGGAGAATCTAGTATTTTTATAATATTAAAAGAATGTTTCTAACTTCAAAATATTGCATCTTGGAGTACGAAATAAGATACCTAGTGAATTTGGATTTGCGAAATGTAACGCGAAATATATCTGAAGTTGACTTAAAAAAATAGGATTAAATGTTTTTAAAATATGCATGTCTAGTAACCATAAGATATAGTTAGTTTACTTTATTGCCAAGAATAAACTTACTTCATTCAATTATTCACTCCGACTGTCCATTGCAATTCGACTTTATTATTTCCTATGGCCTGGAATATACCAGTCCCAGGAGATAAATTTGGTAAACTAAAATTTACCATAAAGATAAGTAGTTTTCATCCGTAAGTAAAAATAAAAAAGTGAAATGGTAATATAAATTGAGCTGTTTAATAAATAGGATTTTCAATTAAAAAAAAATATACGTTGCGGTATATTTATTTATAAAAATAAACCGTCTTATTTAAAGTAAAAAATTAGAGAAAATTAACATTGCAAATCTACAAAGAAAATATTTTACTTGCAGTAAGTTGTTCTACTAGTTACGTGCTTGTGGGATATGCTAATAATATCCTGCTGACTTTGGAAAATCTTCGCACAACTAATTTGCAGCTTAGTTTAAGAAAATATGTAATACTGTTTATTAATTATTAGACAACTTTCAGCCGTTAAGGAATATTTTACACCTGTTTAGTGGAACTCGAAGCGACACTAAGGATACCAGCCAGTGCCTCAATTTAAAAAAATACTTGTGTAATTTTTTTTCTATAATTGTTATTCGGTTTTCTAGATTAAGGCTACGCGTGTGGCCCTCGTTCGTTTACAAACTACAACTTACAAAATATCAATGTTAGGCTTGAATTCATAATGTAATATCATTATATGATATACCGCGAGATTGAGATATTCCTAGGCATTAGTAATACAAGCGTATATAAGATATTGGATGAACATTTGGGTATGAAGAAGCTATATTTACTCAATCTCTCAAAAAAAAAGCTCGTATCGATTGGTGTAAGAAAATGCTAAAAAAAAATACAATTGCAGTGTTTCAAAAACATTTATAGGATCGTGATAGCTCACAAGTATCTGGATTCTGTGCGTATGAGCCGAAAGTAAACAGCATTTGACCGTACAAATCCTTCATGATGAGGCAAAACCTTCAAAAATTGCATTTTGAAACAAATGGTCATCCGTTTTTTTTTTCGGAAAAACTGGCCATGGTGCAACCGTGCCTTTAGAGAATTGTAGAACGGCCAATTCTGATTGGTACACGACAATGCGAGCTTTCACACATGAATTATTGGGTCATCTGTCCTATAGCCCTTAATTGGCAGCTAATAATTTCTTTTTCCCCTACATGAAAAACAAACCGTGTCGTGAACAAAGCTTATTTATTTTCGTGGAGTATATTTGGGAAAACAATAAAACCATTTTTATTGATAATATTTATGGCTATTCTAGTAGCTTATTATTAAAAGTTTCAGAATATATTTTATCGCTCAGTTATTTACAAAATTATATTTTTTGTGAATTTAGATATAGTACTCTTCAAAATAACTTAAAACTGAATTCTAAAGATTCTTTCAAAATAATAGAAATAAGTAATTTTTTATAATTTTTATAACACTTTTAGTATGAGATAATCGTTCTTATAATATTTAACTAAAGATACATACCAAAATAAATATATCATACTGATTTATAATCGATTATAACGTTTATTCAATGTCAATAAAAATAAATAAAAAATGTTTATTTCTTGATTATAGTATCGTTACCAAAGTTAAGTTTTCCTATGGTTGTATAGTCGACAGTTTGCTGTTTACTTTAACATTTAGAATTTTTTTAAAATCTGAAAAATAAGGATGACTTTCCAAAAAAAATATTTTCTTTTAAATAAAAAGATGTCAATGTTGCTTTAATCTTTCTCGGTCACAAAATCAAAATCGAACAACAAAATACAGTAATATTATATTTATATGAATTCCTTGGTGTACTGTACTGACATATTTGAATACATTGACCAATATAACTATTTCCATACATATAGATCTTTTTATTTTTACATATGCAATCATTTTTTCCCTGGTCCATGGAGAAAACTGAAGAAAATAGATTGAAAATCAATTTAGCTATAAGATTTAACTTCCATGTTCAATAAAGTTTTTTTGTACCGGATATGTCAGTGCCTAGCTTTACAAAAGCCTCAAAAGTTTGCTCTTACAATATGTCGTCACTTACGGATTGGAAATGAATATTTATTTTCCGTTGCTTCCTGTATTTATTTCGTATTTTAAAGTGTTTAAATTTATAATATGCATAAATCAGATAAATTCTCGAAATTCGAATTATAGTCTACTATAATATACCTATAAAATCATTTTAACGCCCCAAAACAATGGCCCATTTATTCGTCAAAGTTTCGAGATCTCACCAATTTAATTACACCCACTGCAGTTATTCTAATATTATTTTAGGCTATTTTGAATCTAAACCACAATACGTAACGATAATAAAATATACCCAGCGCCTATAGGAGTGAAAGTTTTTTCTAAATAGATTATTTTGACAAATGATGAAAAACTGATGTAAGTTTATGAACATAATTAAAATTTTGATATTCCGTAAAATGTTTTTTTTATCCTTAATATTTTCAAAAAAAAATATTGAATTTTCAAAATGACAATTTCTTCATTGAGGGATGTATTTTTAATACGTACCTCTGATCCCTCTAGTTTAACAAATTTGGCGAAGATGAAAACAGATTTCTTGTCAAAGATTTTAGTTTTTAATTCTGAAATAGTCTTTTTCGGAAATGTAGGGTTTAAATATACTTTTCCTATTTTTATTTTGACATTTAGAGTTACTTTATGAAATTGCACCGTCATCTTGTTTTTAATTGAATGCTCAAGCTTTCTTGCCCGGATGTAATAAACTTTTTAAATCAGAAGTAGAATAGTTATGTAGCCAATTTTATAAATTTTGGAAAATGGAAATTTTCGAGTTCTTTTATTAAAAATCTAATAATTATAATTTAAAACGGCGATCAAGACGGCACATGAAAAATGTTTTTGTCAAATTCTGCATTTTTGAATTTTACATCGTTCTCGGAAATATGATTTTTTTTTGTTTTATTGAAATATCTTTCCGGCTTAATTATACAGTATACTTATTTATTAGTACAAATGCATTAAATCTTACAAAGAACTAGCTTTAGGGTATTTGCAACGCTTCTAGTACAAAGTGCAATTTCCTTCATAGAGCTATATTCCCTTTCGGCTGCTACGCCGGTTTCCCTCTTAGTTATTGTCCATATTATTTGACTTTGTAACTTGGTTAAGAAAACATTTGCTTTGTATGTTATTTTAACGCTAAGTTGTCCGAAACCCCTTCTTTATTGCTCTTGGTTTTCCTTCGTCGAGAGCTACTTATTTCTCCGTGATCAAGCAAAACCCTAAATCTTACGAAAATATTAACGCACGCTAAGGGTTAAATATTATTATAAGTCGAATGTTTAAAAAATTAGGGTATTAATTAGTTGAAATTTGAAATGAGTAGATTATTTTCGTACTTTTCGAAAACTGTTTTATATACACTTAAATCGAGAAAATGAAATTAAAACCAGAACCTAATGAAAATGACCAGTAAGCTATATCCATAAAAATTAATTAATATAGTCGGTAAATTTTGTGTGATTGACCGGCGATGTGGTGAATGAATTTTAACGAATATTACTATTGCATCATAGGCGTCCGTTTTTGATTGGTATATTATTTTTTTTTTTTAATTTTACAAGCAATATATATTTAGTAGTATATGTAATTATTTGGCTATTCTATCACGCGGAAATTAACTATTTTCAGAATAGATGTATTTTGTTGAGTAAATTGCGATATTTATTTGATATAAGTTGCTTAAAGGACTTGCTTCTTTTATGCTTAGGTGCACTTGCCTACCCTGTACTGACGAGAACTAATGAGTTCGAAACCGGTTTGTAGGCGGCGGTGCACTGCTATGAGAGAGGCTTCCATCCTTTCCTTGTATTTTCTTGCGATCTGAGATAGTGCTGTGTCTCTAACTGTATTAGAATAGAGTACTTACTTCTGCCCTTATAGTTTCTCTAATATAAATGTATCCATATTATTTTTTGGAAATATCGATATTTATGACTATTATTTTTAGGGCGATATTTCAATAGTAAGTTGTTATTTCCTATTTTTCTCGTCAATTATTTAAACTATATCTTCATAAATTATTTAAACTGTACAATCCATTCTCCATTTTTTTTTTATTTCATTGTCTATAATAGATTATCGAAATTATAGACATAATATAAAGATACTAGATCGGGGATTCTGTAGAGGAAAGTTGGCTCACGCTTAAAAAGACACAGAGCGTTTTCGATGAGTAGTACCTATCTTTCTAATGGCGGAGCTAAGCACGATACTCCAAACGTCATTGGATACCCCTGTAAGCACATGCTTACTTAATTCAGTTCAATTAATTTTTCTTTTCAATAGAGTTGATATGATATTTTTTGTTATATCGAAATCTTCTATTTTCCTTATTAGAGAAGTTGTTCGGCTACCTCGTGTCGCGCAACGGTGTCTCGCAGCGAGTCGGTTTTTGACGCGAACTTAAAAGAAAATGCGTGTTTAGTGGAACGGGTTTGGGACAGGCTCTTACGGAAATTTAGTTTGCATTTACGTGATTGTTGTAGTAAGTAAATATTGAGTGGTCTGAAGAAATATGTTGAATATATTTTCCAATATTTGTATTATTCCAAGGATTATTTTAAAAAAGAAAAGAAAGCGAATGCGTGGAATGAACTTGCGTCAGTCGTCGGAAAATTTACACAGGATAGGGAGAAAAAAATCTCGAGATTAGCTGCCTTGCATCAAAATGGGCTGCTGAAAATATGTTTGTCTTTTGGAGATAGCTATCCTATTGTGTTTAACAAATATTCAAAATACAATGGAGATATTTTGGTGAAATTTTGTATATTTGGAATCTGTTCAAAGTTCCAATCCTTATCGTTTTTCTACAAAGCAGTGTGTCACCTCGACGAGGTTTTTTAGTTAATCAACTTGATTACTGTAAACCCAAAGGCATAAAATAAACAAAGCTGCCGTTTTGACTTCATTGCCAGACATGGACGGCAGATATACCTTCTTCGCTCACTATGTATTAATTACAAAGTTCTTGGGAAGTTGCCTCGGATCAGAAAAAATTCGTAGGCGACTAGCGCGCGTCTCATAATATATATATATATATATATATATATATATATATATATATATATATATATATATATATATATATATATATATATATATATATATATATATGCATCTTCAAACAGAAATTTTCCAGCCATAATGAAACAAAAGGTATCATTGTTGGGTTCCAGATACGATATCTCTTTAAGGATGAAAACTTTAACGTTAAAGGTCTTCTTCATTTCCACCTAAATTTTTTCCAAGACAATTGCAAAGCTGTAAGTAATGAACACGGTGAAAGATTGCATCAAAGTATTGCAGTAATAGAAAAATGTTCCAGAGAAGGACTGACAACCTTTATGAAAAAATGCTAATAATAAAGTATCTTGAAAACCGCAACTAATCTTTCACTATTACTATCACGGATACCAGGAAAATAGTGAAATTTATCATCCATTGTTATTTTGATTATAATATACTTTCAGCCCATCAGCGATCTACAAATTTACATGATCAATACTATTACTATACACACTAAACTTTAAGTTTGAATTAAATATATTCTAGGTACTATTAGTTTTAATATGTACTAATCCAGCAACACGTTTTGTCCCTATTGCGATAGTATTTAAAGAGGAAAGCAACTGTTTTTATACCAAAAAATTTCACACCAGATTAAAAATTTTGCTACCATACTACCGGCGTATAGACACTTTTCGGAGACATTTATAACATGTTTAAAAAAATATAATTCTTTGCGAAAAAAGTCAAAACTCACAGAGACCTGAGAACGGGGGGAAAACAAAAACTCTTAAGAATTTTCTGCTTTAAGATAATATTAGACAGTTTATAAGGATTTAGAATATTACTAAATAGCTTAAATTTTGGGGCGTTGAGGAAATTTATTAACCGTTGTTGATGTTGATTATGGATTTATTTTGACCGCTACTTATGGAATATTAGAGGTAAAATCTGACTTCAAATCCCATCAAGTTGCATTATTAATAAATGTTTAAAAAGAAACTACGTTTTATACTACTAAATTTAGTGGTATAAAATATAGTAGTTCCTTTTTAAACATTTCCCGACGATGATTAACTACCATATATACAATAAAATAATTATACTTCTGATTTATTTTCTATGAAAATTTATGCATTTAAGTGTATTTTACGTAATTATTTAAAAGTATTTTGTGTCATAATTTTAAACAGACGTAATTAAAAAAAAAATCTGTAATTTTTTGTTTGCCCTTGTTTTGTTAACTAGTTGGTCATTTATCGAGTTCGCTAAATAGAAAATAGAGTTAAACTAATTTTATTCCAGCTCCCTATGTATAGGCTAATTAAGCCATTACGGAACTCTTAATAACAAGGATTAAAAAATTTCGTAGTTTTGTTAATTAAATAGCTTTCGTGCTTACTCGATGTAAATTATCCGATATAATTGAAGACTGTTAGCTTGTGAATCATAAATCATGACCAAGTTGTATGTATTTTTCTCATTAAAATATTAGATATATAAAAATTAAAGAATGTTATTGTAGAATTTTGACATTAAATTTTGTCATATGATTCTAATATTATTTCAAAACCAAGGCATATGCGAGTTACTATGTAAGTTGTGTCGTACTTACATTTTTTTTTTTCAAAATATTCTTATTAACTATAAAGGAGTGGTGGTAAATGTAGTCTTGCATACATCGAAACCAGATACTAAGTTAAGTTAGGTTAGTTAGCAATATAGTTCGAATTAGGGTCTATTATTGTACCTACACGCCCAGATTTCTTAGCTTAGATTTCTCCCAGCATATTTAAACTCTAAACGAAGTTCAGTATTTCTTTGAAGAAGAGTTATTTAAGACCTCTTTAGTTAGTGTGTATTTTCCGAAGGTGTTATCCTCATCCTCGATGTATATCGACAGCATACTGCATATTCTGCCAGTCCTATCCGGATCATGTGATGTTTTGATTTACGGTGTCCGGTGTACAGTTCTATACTTATCTGCTCAATTGTAATAAAATATTTGCGACTTTTCGCTCAACGGATCATTTTTAAATGCTTTAGCTTGTGGCATTCTTGGCAGAACCAGCGATTATTGTTCTGCCTTTTCCTTTGCCTAGGTTGATATAGCGTATGCAACTCCCAACACTGGTTCTGGTCCCAGGAGGGTCATCCCTGCCCCTCTTTTGACACGTAAATCTAATGATTCATTACCCTTTTACCCAAACTGTTTAGAAATCTACATAAGACTAATTTTGTTCTATTGCCCCAATCTGCTTAGTGCTATCTGGTGATTCGATATGGCTTCGGAGTTTTGTGTGGATAATTCCGTTCTTTCAGCCTTTTTACACGCAGTTCTATTGCGAATATTTCTTCTAAAAAAATAGGTGTATAGTTACCAAGACTAAT
The DNA here is from genome assembly GCA_034092305.1 of Diaprepes abbreviatus. Classification (NCBI taxonomy): domain Eukaryota; kingdom Metazoa; phylum Arthropoda; class Insecta; order Coleoptera; family Curculionidae; genus Diaprepes; species Diaprepes abbreviatus. The sequence continues at coordinate 19,294,547 of JASJET010000122.1, read as the reverse complement.
ATTTCAGTATTTCTGTTCCTACACTTTGAACTATTTTAGTCCATCGGTAAACAGGCAGACGTTAGTTCTATTTAGAAAAGTAAATAAAATTTAAATAATTTTACTGTCTAGATGCATTTAAAAAGTTATCTGTCCTTTTTAAGATAATTACAGGAAAGGTAGACAAATTTATTTCCTATGAATTTCGTATTGGAGCTTTGTCAATCCAAGAGCAATATTCACAGAATACAATTATCTATTTAAAGTCTCTGCAGATATCTTGATCTCAGACTGTAAAATATTAACAATCCAACGATATCTATATACTCCGGAGGAGTAAAAAGCTTGAAAAATAAATAAAATTTGAAGAATTTTAGGATTTTTGAGTACAATTACAAAGTTGCCTTTTCTCCATACTACTATTAAAGGAAAGGTAGATAGTTTATTTATGGTGAGAGAACCAGACTGGAATTGACAGGGAAAAAACTGTTTATCTTTTCTGAGTACGTGAAGACGAATAAGTCTTAGGGGAATTTCTATGCCTGCGTCGTTTTTATAGTTATAGTAACTGAGAGGCTGAAAGAACAGGCAAGTAATATTTCAATTGTTGAGCAGGACGCCACTTGTCCTAATATAAGAGAATGTGTACTCAACATAGCAACAATCAATCAAGCGGTGATTCCTGGTCTTTCTACTAGCGTACCTTTGCCAGAAGAACAGACACAAAATGCTGCAGTGACAAAACTTGTCTTGTCTTGCAGTTTAACAATCAGACTGAAACTTCTGAAATCTCAAAAGAGGTCATGTCAGAAGGAAATAAAGAAAGTGATTCTATTTTGTCTGACAATCCTCAAAGATTAGACACAGAAGTATTTATCGATAAACCAAATTGCTCATTTATGGACATAGTTCCACTCCCAAAAGCATCTTTTGCTCGATAAATATCAAACCGCAGTAAGAGATCTGAAATAATTACAGACTCTCCCTGTAAAAGAAAATTATAGGGAGAAACAGAAGCTAGTTAGAAAAAATGCCCAGATGAACAAACAAAACATCGCAGAAACCGCCGTCAAAGCCAAAGAAACCACCAAAGAATAAGAACAAGATGTGAAGATGCCCTGGTTGCTAGGAGAATTTTAAGGAGCCTTTTGTTGAATACCGGATTCTGTGCAGTTTATGCACTGAATGGTGGCACGATAAATGCACTTCCTACATCGGCATTGGAATATACAAGTGTAATTTATGCATGTGAATTAGTTTGCGCGCTCTTAAGGTGCCATGCGCACTCATTGGGACTATCATGCGTACTCTTATGGAATTGGATTAACAAGAGTGCGAAATTATCCACGATCGCAATTAGATTGTTAATTAAGAAAATAATAAGACTAAGTTGATTTTTCATATAATATATTAAAGTTGATTTGTTGGTCATTATATTAAACCTTTTTTAATTTAATTGTAACCGTTTCTATTTCATTTATGTCATTTTATTCCTAAACCGCGAATACTTGGGGCACCTTACCCTAATAATGACACGCGAATACTTTATCTTTATAAGTAATAGCCATAATTAACGTGGATAACGTGCTATTATTCGGTCTTATTTCAACAAAGAAAAGTTTTATAAAGTTATCAATTTATCTGGCAAAACTTTTTTACAGACTGCTTGTTTTACAATTTATTTTATCAACAAGGGATTATTTATTAAAAAATCCTCGAATCTGTATTTTTTATGGCCATTCATAAAAAGATTTTACCTGGCCTGTTGTCTTTCCTTACAGTAAATTGTGATTTTTATTTCTATTATTTTTCTCCTACAAATTTTGTCTTTTACCTTAGCCCAACTAATAAAAATCAATTGTGCGAGGAAACGTACTCAAGCAGAACACCCCTTAAAATTCATCCGGGACGTTCATATAAATAAATACAAACATTGTATCATTACGCTCGAGTTTTTCTATATGAAGATACTGAAATAAATATAGATTATAGGAGTATATTAGTATAATATTTTTGCTATAATTTCTGTGAATTTTGCAGATTTTACTATTTCTTCCAGGTAAGTTTATTGTTAAATTATTTAAGAATTATAGATTTATTAGGACATTGTAACTAGGACAGTGGAGCACAGTGTAATGCTGAAAGTTGTGATTAATTTTAAGGTATATGTCCTGCTGGTGGAGGTGATGTTTTTAAAACTTATGATATCAAACTCAGTTTGAGTCTTTTTTTATTCACATTAAATGTGAGATGGGCTTAGTTACGAATTTGAGGTACGCTATATTTTGGCATTTTAAATTAATATTGTTTGAATCCGGAGATAAATTGAATTTAAAGGACAAGGTCAGTGTGCAATGATATCATAATTTCAATGTTATATATTCAGATTGTTTTAAACGGCTTCATTTTAAAAATAACTGTAAATAACACACAAAAAAATCGTGGTTGCTCGATCTATTGGGACGTGATACGTAGAGATCCAATTTCAATAACTGAGTCTATTGACAGAAGAGGAATATTCGCAGTAAAAGACTATAGAAAGTTAGGTTTTTGAAACATTTAGATTAACAATTACTGATAATTTATTTCTACTCTCAATATAGTGCCTTCTAAATAAGGAACTAGAAGGTTTAGTAGGATGTTTCTGTCAAATATCATTCAAATCGTCTAATCCAAACTTACATTTTTTCCTATTTTTGTATTTAAATCCGTCGCATGCATTCGCATCGTGCACCTGTCAGCTCCTGTATTATGCCGTATTTGTTATTTGGTACTTTTATATGGATGAATATGTACTTCCTTCAGTTCCAGGTTTTGTTGTCTTCTTTCCAGTGACTTACAGTCACATATGACATATTTTACTGTTTCCTCGGCTTAGCCACATAGTCTGCAGCCGAGGTCTGCGTTAAATAGGTTCATTTTATTCAGATGTATTTTGATGGCCATGTGTACCGTCATTATAACTGTAATAGCTTTTAATTGATTTCTGTTAATTTTCTTTGCTAATTTCGGGACAGGGTTCCCAATAAATAGCTTGCCGTAATTCAATTCCTGTCTGGCTTTCCAGTGGTTTTTGTTCATTGTTTGGCCGCTTCCCGGCCGCACACCGCGGCACCCTAAATGCTAGCTCTTGCTAGCTCGTCAGCTTTTTCATTTGCATGTATGCCTTCGTGTCCTGGTACCCATTTTAGCATAACTGTTGTCCTTTGCCAGAATTGTGAGTTCACTCTGACATTTCTAGACCAATCTAGATGATGATACCTTTTGGCACTTAAGGGCCTTCAAGCTTGCTTGGCTGTCAGAATAAATGTAGATTTGCTTCTGTTTGCAAGCTCTCCTTTTGATCTCATATGCACATTGTAAAATTGCTTATATTCTTGCCTGGAACACTATTAGGTATTTCCCCAAGGGAAGAGTTATTTCTTTCCTCGGTTATAATCCATATATTACGGTACCCTCACTGATGTTTAACCAGGTAGCTGTACTAGAAATGTTTCCGGTTTTCCTCTTTTACTCGCCATACGATCTTCTATTATGACCTCGAACGGTATATTATATATGGTCCGTGTCCATTTCCAACTCTGGGCTCCTGATTTTGTTCCATATAGTTTTGTGTCCAGTCAACGGCTTTTTTGTTATTAGCGTTCAGTGGCATAGCCAATGGAGCCCCATTCTCGCCTCTCCCTGAATCACTAAATATAGCGGGGGTGGATCCAGAATGCTCGTAATGCTTATGGATGACTTGAAGTTGGTTTAAGCTCAAGCGGCTCTTGGAAAAAACGAAATAAACGTGCTTAAACACAATACTGAAATTAAATGGGGTTTACTTCATCAAAACGATTTTAAAAAAGAAATGGTTCAAGCTGGATTTAAAATTACTAACTCACATTAAGGGTGATTTTGGGAACATTGGGATATAGGATTTTAACATTTAGTATTTTTTGATTTAAGGGTATGAACCAAATATTTATTTATTTTTGTCCATTGTGAAAATTAAAATAGCTGTTGTTATTTTAATTTCAATTTATTTACATATGTGATACGAATTGTTCAGAATATTGAGGCTAGGTACATATTATACGAAATGACTGATTTGAAAGTGACTTAGGGCTAATTTTCAACCCAGATTCGAGTCACCGAAATAAACTGGTAGGTTTAAAGTCTTTCAATTCAGCTTGAAGCCATCGATATAAATTTACTAATTGTAATCCGATTTTTAGAGTTTGTTCTTACCTTTAGCTTTGTCGACGATGTCTTTTTTCAGTGACGTGTGCTATCAGAAATAAAATTGTCGCCAGCAGATGTGTACATAATAATCTTAAAACAGAGTGCAAGCATTTTATGCTCACTTAACCATTTAAAATACCAGTATTACAAACAGCTCACCACCTAATACGAATCAAGCTAGCAATAAACTATTTCCATTCTGTCACAAATCTGACTTAATTATACCTACCCGTGATCCTAAGGTACCTAAATTATTAATTATATATTTAAACATTACTTTAAACTTCGCTAGTCTATTTTATATGCATTGTATATGTCTAGTATACACTCAAGTGAAATTTAAATTACAATGTAAATAGGGCTTTACCCTTTGGTCATCTTTTTGATCCTTCCCGTTACATTATTAACTTAACTAGAAAACCACATACCCAAATATTAGGCTAGAATAATTCCCTTTTACACGTTCTGGTTACAACAATTTGTAGATGAAGTAGTAGTAGTTAATTATAGTTATAAGGTTTAACTTGAAGTTACTTTGGACATTTTAAAGATATATATTTTTTGTCGGTTTCCATATGGTTTTATTTTGAAGCATCCTTCATTTCAATAGCCTGGAATTATTTATTTTTGAAACAGGACAAGCCAATTTTATTTTTCTAATAAGAGTCGTATTCTTAAACTGTTTTAAATATAAAATTTCTAACTTTTACTCACAATTTCCAAGCTTTATCGTTCATTAATATTAACTTCTTCGTTAACCAACATTCATTCATTGACCATGTTACCACCAAAAATTTAGACAATAGTCGTTTCCAAGTTATGTGTACATTCCTTATATTCTACACTGATCTACTTCTAATACTGTATATGAAATTTTGTTAATTGTATACACACATTAAGGCTAGATTCTCACTATATTTCCGCTCTCGATACACTCTCGGTCCCGTAAAATATTCTTACAGGAGAAACAATGACCCTATTCACACTATCGCTTTCGCGGAGATTTCGATATTATAAACTTTTTTTTTGTTAAATATTTTATTGAACTGAGAGTGAGCCGAGAGCGTGTCGAGAGCGGCACTATAGTGAGAATCCAGCCTAAACGTTCGCAAAGCACATATGCAACAATTTCTTCTCGTAACTGACCAGACGAGTAAACTGATGAGTACAATATATTTGTATCAAATTCCCGAGGACTTGAGAAATACGTTAGGGAAATATGTTGTTGCTTATAATATTGTAAAACGATGGTGTCGTGAATTTATGTGTGATAGAATTGCATGCGATTATGAACATGCCGGTGGACCTTCGGTACCTGACAACTGATTTAGTTTGAAAAACACACTTACCCTGTCATATCGTCTATGACATTTTAATAAAACATTTAGATATAAAAAAGTGGTCCGCAAGATGAATATCTCGAATATTAACGATATCCCAAATGCGAACTTGTGTAGCGATTTAGTAACTCCTTTAACTAGGTTTTGCCAGACGATATTTTCTCGACAGATTCGTTATGGATGAAATACGGGCCCATCACTGCGATATCGAAATTAAGAGTCGAAGTTGTGGATATATCCTTCAAAAATTCAAAGTGCATGCTTTTGCTGGAAAAGTTATCGGCTCCATTTTGCGGGATTCTCAAGAGGTTACTTTTGTTGATTATTTGAACAGTGGGCACACAATAACAGGATTTATTAATTAATTAAAAATGTGGTTGTCGGACTTGCATTGTCTTTATTTTTGTTTATTTTTACAACGTTTCGATTAGGTTGTATCTCTAATCGTTATCAAGTATATACTGAATGTTTTGTCTTAGGGCTACAAGCTTATTTAGGGACTGTGTCCATTGAAACACAAAGTTTCGCTTCACTGTACACACCTCAATGATTTGATGTTACAAAATAGTGGTTGCCAAAGATGAGGTATCTCAACACTGGATTTACTGAAGATTCCATTATTATTTTTAATGTAAGCTGCTTCTATAAATTTTCTTTTCCACATATATTGCCGCAGCTTTAGATCATTTTATATGGTGTTGTTTATCCCAGGCGTGTTCTACAATACCCGGTCTGGACGTTTCCCCTTTTTATATATGAGCTTTATGTTCCTTAATTCTAACTTCTAGTGATCGTTTGCTTTCTCCAATATACATTTCACTACACTCACATGGAACCTTATAAACACATTCTTTCTTATTGGTAGTTTTTGATTTTGTTTTTGTTAAATGAACTCTGAGTGTATTTCCTGATTTAAAGGCTGTTTTTATATTATAACTGCTGGCAGTTGTCTTATTTTCTCCGAGGTTCCCTTAATTATAAAGTATAATATTGTCAATTAATTTTAAAAGACAACCATTTTGTTGTAAGTCGGATTTAATGTTTGTTACCTCTTTTCAAATGAATCGGCATTATTGCATGTAGATATACCGCTATTGTAGAAGTTGCGTATAATTCCCCGTTTTGTTACAACAGAATGATTAGAATTATGTTTAAGATATTGTCCAGTGTGTGCTGGCTTCCTGTATACTGAAGTTTTAATAGTTTCATTTCAACGGTTCGCCAATATTTATATATATATATATATATATATATATATATATATATATATATATATATATATATGGTATGGTTCGAAACTTATGCCACAGAAACAGCAACAGTGAAACCGAAAGTCTGGTTGAGATATGTCGATGATACCTTCATCGTATGGAAGGGCAATGATCAAGAACTTAATTATTTCTTGAAACATCAAAACGTCATTCGACCTATTATTAAGTTTACCATGGAAAAAGAGGTACATAAATGTTCAATTGCCTATCCTAGATGTCATGGTGAATGGTTCAAATGAAACTATTAAAACTTCAGTATACACGAAGTCAACACTTACTGGACAATATCTTAATCATAATTCTAATCATTCTATTTTAACAAAACAGAGAACAATATGCAATCTCTCCAATCGCGCTATATCTTTATGTAACAAGTTGGAAAAAGATGTAACAAGCATTAAATCCGATTTACAACAGAATAGTTATCCTCTAAAATTTATTGACGATGTTATAGATAACTTTAGAACAACGATTACTGGACAACAAGAAACACATTCTTTCGTCACTAAGGGAACCTCGGAGAAAATAAGACGACTGCCAGCAGTTATAATATAAAAACAGCCTTTAAATTAGGAAATACACTCACCGCTCACTTAACAAAAACAAAACCAAAAACTACCGATAAGAAAGAATGTGTTTACAAAGTTCCATGTGAGTGCAGTGAAATGGATATTGGAGAAGCTAGAATTAAGGAACATAAAGCTCATACACAAAAAGGGGAAACGTCGAGATCAGGTATTGCAGAACACGCTTGGGATAAATAACACCATATAAAATGATATGAAGCTGAGTCAATATATATGGAACCCAACATAAAAAAAAATTATAGAAACAACTTACATTAAAAATAGTAATAGAATCTTCAGTAAATCCAGTGTTAAAATATATAATCTTTGTCAACTCATACTTTGTAACATTAAATCATTGAAGTGTGTACAGTGAAGCGAAAGTTTGCGCTTCAATTGACTCCTTCCCTAGAAGCTCGTAGCCTTAAGACTTTATACTTGATAACGATTGGAGATACAACCTAATCGAAACGTCGTACAAATAAACAAAAATAAAGACAATGCAAGTCCGACAACCACATTTTAGTCACAACAAAGTATGCTACTCCACCATGCACCTCTTTTTTTAAAGGGAAGAGTGTACTCCACACATTTATTTATTCTTGCAAATTACGCAGTATTTTACCGTTATTCACAATTTAATTTATTTCACAAAACTAAACCTATATTTTTAAAATATCACTAAAAATCTAATAAAATCAAAATGAAATCACAGAGTGACAGAAGTGCCGATTGTTACAAATTTCAGCATAATGATTAAGGTTAAACAACATTGTCGGTTTGCTATTTGTTGGGCAAACATTACAGGTAGAAGCCAATGACTTTAAAGTAAAAGCAATTGTTTGTATATTTAAAAATTCTATACATTCAAGAAATTACATTTTTTAATATCTTATGATATTTAAATAATCAAAAAAATAATTTAAAAAAAATTCTTTAAATCTCAAGAACTTCATATTTACTTACAAACAGCGCGGCGTTCAAGGCAGATCATCACCAGGTTATTACCATGGTTACACGTGTACTCATGAAACAGTAAATATTTACATAGCTAGGCATTTTTGAACAGGATTTTTCTTGTCTGTGTTTGCCTTTGTTTTAACCTAAAATCTATTTGTGCCGAACTTACATCGAAATTGCGGTATGTAATGAAAAAAAAAAGTAAAGTTAATCAAAGGTTCCTAGTTACACATCTTGAATTGTCAGGGTTGCTACTACGGGACTCGGATTTTAATACACATTTCAACAGCAAACTTTATCACCCGACCTGGCCTCCAATGACAGGAAACTATGAAAATAGAGAGGAGTAGAGAATATGGATCAACGCTCGCATGTGTTTAATTCTAGTTTGTAATATAAGGAGGAAATATATAAATTTGCTTTAATGAGCTTTCTATTTCAACCATTATATTATTTAACAGTATTTTCCAAAATTTGAAATTATTGCCTTGATTCACGAAAAAAAAATAATAGAATAAGCAACAGGTAATATATAATATATAACATGTAGATTTACTATTAATAATCTAACTTAAATTCAACCATTACAATTTACCATCAAGCTAACTTACTCTAGTAGATCTTACTAGAATATTTTTTCAAATACGACGAAAAATATTTGTACTCTTTAAATAATTTTTTGTGGTCCATTAATACTCCAAAATTCAGAAATGTTTTGTTTAGCTATACCTTATATCATGACCTCACAATTAGATTTTTCCTTTATGAAATTGATAAGCTCATTTGTCTGTAATATTTCTTGAACAGCAAAAAAAAATTGTCAACAATTAAATTTTATATGAGACTTTAAAGCAATAAAGTCTGGAAAATATGTTTTAGAACAACCTTTGTGTATGTTTACAATCTTACATCTTATAAATCATATTTTATTCGTGTCTCCCTATAGATTTCTAAGCTTTAATGATTTAAATGGGAATTTTTATAGCGTCTATAAAATCTTATTCTTAAATTTTTGGAGAGGGTTATAAGGATAATACACCTGTTGGTACAATGTGAAACATTGTAGAATGTATACAGAATTTTTTTTTGATCTAAGGAAATAAAGCAATTATAGTAAAAAAAGTAAATAAATATGATTTATACTATACAAGGTATTCTAAATTTCAGTTTTTGGAAACAGTATGAAATTAAATTAAGCTAAACTTGTATACAAAATTATTTTACTTAAAAGGATACCCAAAATAACCAAATATTCCCATTGAAAACAGCAACATAATCAAATAAAAATAAAAAAATATTTTTTATTGATGTCTTCGAAAGCATTTTAAAATTTCCTCTCTTCTAAATGGGATATGATACAAAATAAAGCAATTTTGCATCTACTAAACTATTTACATATATGGGGCATTTCGCCTGAAACGTCCCAGCGTGGCGTGAGAGTATAATCACAGTGTTTTGTACTCGTGTTTTGGATATTGAAATTAATACAGAAGTCTTTTCCAAATAGAGGTTTTTCATATATTTTTTCTCAACTTTCTACTGGTGCACATTGGGATCGCCAGCCGGGGTAGTATGGTCATTATACGAAAAGAATGTATCCGAATTTTGACTTTCTTTTTATACAGATGGTTAGAGGAATAGTTTGAGCGAATAAATGGTGCATCGGTACAAGCGCGGATCCAAGGGGGAGGCGGTGGGGGCGATCGCCCCCCCCCCCCTCAAGAGCTTTGAGTTCAGGAAAATAGACCCGATTTTGTCTCTTATACTATAGTTTATTCAAGAACTAGAGTAATAAATCATTTTTTACGCTTTTTTTTCTTCTCGAAATACATATGTTTTTTAGTCCGGTGTCTTAAATCTGTTAGATATATATTTTTTCCATAGGAATAGGTTAGAAATTTTATAATCAAAAATACCAGTCTATAATAATGGACCATTTGGGTTGGATAACAATAGATATTTGGATGTGTGAAGTGTTAAAAAGGATTTTAATCCTTGTCATAGGCGTCGGAAAGAGGTTGATTTTATCACTAAGTATTTATGGCATAGAATATTATTTCGGTAATAAACTTGAAATAAAAGGTTTTTATAATATCATTTTATTTCTTATGATTTTTTAATAATTCACATCCATTAGAAAATATAGATAATTTTGACATATTTAACACAAATTACAACTGTATTTTTATTATTTTTAATTTTGGCATAGAAACCGTTTTAGGCACATTCAGAATCAAACGTAGCCTTTTTTTCTCAAAAAATTCTAAGTTATAATTTAAATACTTATAAAATACCCATTGTCAAAAATACAAGAAGTTAAACATATATAAAAAAATAAATTCGTCCATATAATGTGAAATTTTTTTTGGGCTCTCGGTCATTTTATTATTAATTAAAAACCTTTTTAGGACATTTGACGTTTCAGTTTATTTATTTCTCAAACCATCTGCAGAATTACAATTAAACACTAACAAGGGATTCAAATGTAATAGATTTTTATATGTTAAAAATATTTAAATAATAAATTGTGTTTACGATGGTAAACATTACGTATCTAATTCATAATACAAGTCAGTGAAGCTATCTCCGCTCAAATTAATTATAATTGGTTCCTCTATCTCACGGATCATGAGATGAAGTTTCCACATTTGCGTTTATTTTTTTATTATATGGATTTTTCCAAATTTTCTGCAGTAACTTTATTCCAAAAAATCTTTCAAAAGTTCTGTTAAATTACTAATTTTGTAAGTTGTGTTATTTCTAGCAACTCTATCTCTTACTTGAGAGATATGTCCTTCGCCAAGGGACATTTTCCGGACGATCGATAAGAACAGATTTCCTATTTAGTTTTTCCCAGCAAAAATTAAGTTCTCTGAGCAATTCTTTTTATTTCAGGTAAATCCCGATATTCATTGATTTCAGTTAGAACTTTGTCGACGGTTGGGGTCTGCTTCTCATAATAAGATGTATGTACAACTCCTTTTATTGCAGTTTACATCTCTTCTTCCAACGAGGTTTTTCGTCTGCCTGTGATCGAATGTGACTTGGGAGCACTAACAATTCTAGTCGTTTTTTTTCTCCTTCAGTATTTGGTACATAGTAGATTTTCCAACTCCTGTTATGTTGGAACACATCTCAACAGAACTTTTAACAATATTATCTAGATATTGATATTTTAAGGCATCATAAACATTCATAGTAATAAGTTTTTCGTTGAGGAAAAAATGCTCTGGTTTAACGATTTTAGAATGATTATGGATGCAGAATTCATCTCTTTTGGGTATCTCACTAATCTCATATAATATATAAAAACAACCACAACCAAGATAAATCACTAAGGACACACTGTAAGGTGTACTTGCTCACTGACAGAAATCAGAAACTCTGTGATTGCAGTAAATTTATAAAACCTTATAATGTTTAAATATAATTAAATATAATTAGATTCACGGTAGTTCTCAGTTACCTGCGGTACTGGAGCAGGTAAGTTGAAGGTTTCGGTAAGAGTTTTATTACTCTCTCTAGTTCTTGAATAGAATATAGGAATGTGTATGCTTGCGATCGCCCCTTCCCTTCCCAAGAGCTTTGAGTTCAGGAAAATAGAACCAATTCTGCCTTTTATATTAGGAATGTGTATGCTGCTAGCAGTCCCCTCCCGTTGACAATTGCTTTTCTTGCGATAGCAACTCCCCCAAGAGGTTTTGGTTAAGAAAAATAGACACGATTCTGCCTCTTATACTAGGAATGTGTATGTTGCCCGCGTCCTCCCCCCCCCCTGTCTACAATTTGTTTTTTCTTGTGATCGCCCCCCCCCTCTCCAAGAACTTCAAATTCAGAAAAATGGACCCGCCCCTGCCTTTTACACTGGAAATGAGAATGTTGTTGATGTCCCCCCCCCCCCCGTCGACAACTTGCTTTCGCTTGCCATACTATACTTTGTGATATCACCGCCCCCGCCCCCCTAAAGAGAGAGGCTGGATCTGCCCCTGCATCGGTAAGTATGCAGCAATGCACTTGTCTCTGTTATTTGTTTAGAAAGTTAGCGTACTGCAGGTAACAACTGCATGACATAACAAATACGGAAAAGTGAATTTTGTGAAAATTCATATTTAAGCTCGCTGAGTACCGATATTTTTATTTTTAAAACTGGAAAATTTTCAGGAATCTTTTATAGCAATAAAGAAGATCTAAAACCTAGATTAGACAATAAGTTATTAACAGGTTGTACACCGAAGAAATCAAGAAATGAGAGATTGTGTATTTCAGTGTATTTTTTATATTATCGGCCTAGGCTAAGGTAATACCAGGACCTGCAGTATCAAGCTATTATCGCAATTGATGACCATTCCAGTTCAAAAAACGATTATTATCCTCGTAGTATACAATTTTTCCTTAAATTAAGAATATAAAAACTTTTTCAAGAGATAAAATTGAGAAAAAAATGTTCTCGGAAAAGTAGTTGTTATGAAGCCGAGTACACAGCGGCTCTGCAAGCAAAATCAATGCGCCGTCCGATCTTGGTGGCTTCGTTTTTTGAAAATGTAAAAAAAAAACGTACAGAAAAAGACCTATAACGATGTAAGAAATCCTTAGCTTCGATTTACACTATCAAAAAAAATATTTGAAATGTCTTATTCGAGATATATTTTTATATTTTTTCAAGGTCAAAATGCAAAGCTTTCAAAAATGTGACTACAGCAATGGAAAGCTGAGAAAAAAATAGATTGAAATAGTTTATTGAAAATGCTCTTAGATTAATTTCGCTATCGAAAACACGAATTCAAAACACTGTGATTTTGTTCTCGCACGCCGTACTGAGACATTTCAGCTGAAATGCGCAATATATTTCTAACTGTTTTTAGAGTTCATTAGTGTATTTTAAAATGATTTAAAAGAAAATGTATTTTATTTTTTTTACCAAACTTGTCACATAACCATCGTAAAGACAAACAGAGGCATTTTGAACTTTGTTCACAAATTATAGCTCGTTCGTCATCAAAGTGACAAAAGGTTTTATTTCGAGCGATACTTAACAAGCAATATATTAAAAAGTATTAAATATTGCTAATTAAATCTTCAGTTCCCTTTTAAGAGTGCGGGATGACAAAAATTTTAAAAAGGACATAAAAGCTTAATGAAGATTGAAAAGGGTGATTTTAAAAATGTATCTAGATGCAGTGGTAAAAATATATGCGTAGGAATTGTTTAAAATATTTGATTCCTGGAGAAAATTTTATATTTTAAGAATTCTTAAAAACTTGAAACTTTGAGGGTTTTGGGTCACTTTTCAGAGAGATAATAAAATTAATCATACCGTCTATTTCCTGAAAATTCTAAAACGAATAACTCAATATATTCAAAAACTAATATATCTTATTTATAAATAACTAAAAACTATTTAACATTGGTTGAAAAAATTATTAGTGCTGATTTACATATTTTACAGCACTAAAAACTAAAATTGAAGATAAAACAGGTATTAGCCCACAATTATCTTTCCCATAAGTCTATTCGTAATCTCACGATTTCTTCCGGAAAACTCAGCTGTCAGTGGCAAAATATTTATCAAAATCAACTTATTTCTTACTTCTTACATTTTATTACATACGAGTTATGTTACAAAATAAGTCAGCTAATGAGTTACTCCCTTAATAGCTTAAGGTTTCAAAGTAACAGCCATTTCGAGTGTCGTAAGTTACATCTTCAGTAAATATAAATATTGATTTACAGTAATGTATATTATTTTAAATACTTTGCAAAGAGAAAAGGAGAAGGCATTTTTTAATAATTCAATTCTTTAAGAAACTGATTTATGATTTTCTTACTTATTGAGCAAATTAATAGGATATGTTGTGGATTAGCTAATTCATTATAACTGTTATATAAGGCTATTCTTATATTTAAAACTAGGACAAATTATGTGGTTCGTTCGTCATCTAGATATTACCTTAGACAGAATATTTATTAGACCCGCAAAGTTTAATCTCAAAAATGTCAAATTTACTTTGTTACACGGCATTATAAAATATTCTGACTATCGACAGGCCGAACTTCGAAAATATGTTTACCTGTTTTTGCCAAAATATAAGTATTTACGTTGTGAATCTCATTATACTAAATAAAACACAAATTAATAAGTGATTTAAAGCACTATAAATTAATTTAATACGTACACAATTGACGGGGTAAAAATCACAAAACATAAAAGGGGCATCACACCAGTACTGTTCGTTTACAAGTAATGTTAGCAAACCGACCATTCGAACAGGAATCCATTGTACCCATGCTAATGAGAACTAATATTCGAAAATGCGACTAACAACTGATGTACAGAAGTACACTTTTTGATCCGTGTTTTGCCAGTTTTGACTTTAATAGCCTACATGACTCTGTGTCCATTTTAGTGGTCAGTGGATATTATTTGTATATTATTTTTATTAAGATTGTTTACAAATGAGGATTTGCTATTTATTTTGGGTTTCATACTACAAAAGTATGTATTTACCAATACTTTAGTAACTTGTCTTTTATAATAGTTTGTTGTTTAGAGTGTTGTACCTGTATAGTAAAGGAAAGGAGTAATGAAAAACTTAATTAAATCGTACTATAGAACTGACATTTTTCAACATTTTAAAGAAAAATTTCCGAAAATGACAGATGCATTGTTAGAGGACAGAATTTTTATAGGACCCCAAATACGAGAATTTATATAAAATTTTAAAAAAATTGACTTCTAACAAAGCATCAAACAGCAGAAAATAACAATATAATTTTTTAGATGTAATTGAAATTTTGAAGTTGGTGTCAAATTAATACCAGACAAAAGGTCAATCACATAAAAAGGTTGAGAAATACTTTATATGTAATTGCTTTCTTAACGTAGCTTGCATGTATCTCGTGTTAGGAGTTATTTATTACAATTAATAATCATTTGACGTCGACAATTCAATTTCATTTAAAAATTTACATTGTTGTTTTCCGCTTTTTAGCGCTTTTTTAGAAGTCGGTTCAATTTTTTTTTTATAAAAATTTTATTTTTCGATATTTAGTTTTGAATTGAGTTAAGTTTCTGCGGTCGCCAAAATGTACTCATTTTATTGAACAACTAAAAATTCTTTGATTCTGAGAACTCAATTTTGAATGAAATTATACCAAAAAAATATTTAGTTTGCCATCGTAAATCCGTTATCTTGTATTTTAAGAAATTATTTTTGGATTCGTAACGTAGGCCCCTAAAATCTCCCAATACCGATATTGAAAGAATTTGAGAAATTTTTTAGTCCGATATATTTTATCCTGCATATTAAGTCTGAAGAAATTAATTTAAGATCCATAATATACGCCTCAAGAACCCCACAACATCAATCTGGCAAAATCTAAAATATATAAAATTTTTAGTCTCTTATATCGTATCTACCATATTAAAATTTTAAAAAATTTACTTCACATTCTTAATCTACGATTCCCAAAACCCCCTAATACCAATTTAGAGAAAATGTGAATAACGTAATATTTTCAATCAATTTTATGGGATCCGCATATTGTATTTCAAAAAAAATATATTTTAAACGCTTAACCTAATATTAATTTACACCCTGGAAAACTTCCCGGTACGAATTTTGGACATAATCACGAAATATAAAATTTTTAAGTCACTATATTGTATATGCCATATTGAATTTTATAAAAATAATTTTAAATGTGTAATTTAAACCCTGAAAAACTCCCCTATACCAATTTTGGACAAAATCCAGAAATGTTAAATTCTGAATCCACCATCTTGGATCCACCACATTGATTTTTTTAAAAATAATTTTCTATTCGTTATATACGGTCCCGAAAATTCTTCTATACCAATTTTAGACAAAATGGCACACAATTAATTTTTTCTCCGCCATATTATCAGCGCTATCGCTGTAACTTCTTGAACATAATGCAAAAAATTTCATTCAAATCGATGTCGTCTGACAGCGGTCGAATGTAGAACCTCCTCTTTTAGAAGCCGGTTAAAAAGACAATACTTTTGAAGTTAATTTAAGTTAATATACTATATATTGATGTTGTGATAGTTGTTGCTTTATTCCGCCTCAAACCTAAATAGTACAAGAGAAACTATTTTACAGGCAAGGTATCCCAACTGGACTCTTCCGATTTCAATAAGTTTTTGATAAGTTGTAGGGCAGGGCGGATCCACCCTGTCTGTATGGGGGGGGGGGGGGCTGTGATATCACAAAAGTACAGTATGGCAAGTGAAAGCAAGTTGTCGACGGAGGGGGGGGGACACCAGCAATATTCCCATTTCTAGTGTATAAGGCAGAATCGGTTCTATTTTCCTGAACTCAAGGGAAGGAAGGGGCGATCGCAAGCATACACATACTACTATACTTTATTCAAGAACTAGAGAGATTAATAAAATTGTTACCGAAACCTCCAACGTACCTGCCCCAGTGCCGCAGGTAACTGAGGACTGCCGTAAATCTAATTATATTTAAATATTATAAGCTTTTATAAATTTATTGCAACAATAAAATTTCTGGTAGTTCTGGTTAGTTCTGTCAGTGAACAAAGTACACCTTACAGTGTTTCGTTAGTGATTTATCTTTTTTGTGCTTATTTTTATATATTATTTGAAATTAGTGAGATATCCATAAGATATGGCTTCCACATCTATATTTATTCCAAAATCGTTAAACCAGGGCATTTTTTTCTTTAACGAAAAATTTATTACGATGAATCTTTATGATGCATTAAGATATTAACATCTATATAATAATATTCTATGCCATAAATATTTAGCGATAAAATAAACCTCCTTCCGACGCCTATGACAAGGATTAAAATCCTTTTTAACACTTCACACATCCAAATATCTATTGTTATCTAACCCAAATAGTCCATTATTATAGACTGGTATTTTTGATTATAAAATTTCTAACCCATTTCTATGACAAATATATGTGTCTAAGAGATTTTGCCAAAGACACCGGACTAAAGAACACAGATAGTTTGCGAAGAAAAAAAAGGGTAAAAATGATTTATCCCTCTCTCTAGTTCTTAAATAAACTATAGTATGAGAGGCAAAATTGGGTTTGTTTTCCTGAACTCAAAGCTCTTGGGGGGGGGGGGGGGGGGGGGGGCGATCGAACCCCCTCCCTTGGATCCGCGCCTGTAGGGTAGGATGAAATAAGAGACAAGAAATTATTTTTATCTGCAGAAAAATACTTTAAGGGGATGAAATCTGCCCCCAAAGTTCTCTCTCAAAAGTGGATTTTTCGATATATTTCAAGTTCTAATTGGAATTTTGCAATGAAACAAATGGTGTATCACTTCTGATATTAATGTGGGACTAACTGATGCAGTTTCGACCATAAAAGTTGCAAGCACTATTTTTTACGTTGAAATATCTACTTTTTTGTGGCTATTTGGATAAAAAAAATCAAAAGGAGCTAAAGAAAATTAGAAAAATTAAATTCGTTGAGTACAAAAATAAAGGAAACCACTTCTAGATTATTTTCTTAAACCACCCTTAAACGAAAAATGACTCTCCAAAAAAGTTTCTCAGTATTCTTCAGCTTCTGACGAATATTTTGCAAATAATTAAATTGTGTGTTACTTTTAACGCAGAACTAAACTATCTGATGCATTTTGAATCGTAAGGGTTACAAGTCTTCATTTTTATTTTTTAAATGCGAACTCATTTATATTTATTTCTATAAGAAAAAAATTGGTAATTAGCTTAAATGGTTTGAATAAGTATTTTTACTGAACGAATACTAAAATGAAATAGACGTTTTCAAGATAATTCTTTTAATCCTTCGTGAACGGAAATTACTCAAGGTATACCTCGCTGATTTTCTTAATTCTGTGATATATTGTGGTATATCAAAAAATATTATACATGTATTTTTTTACGTATTAATTCGCCCATTCAAGGAGGCAGAACCGCCCTTCAAATTTTCTTTAAAAAAAATTTTTCTGTAATATATCAAAAACTAATCATTCTTTTTTAAGGATTCAAATAAATACTCGCTTGTCACAAAAAATCACAGTCACGGGTATACCTTTTATCTATAGAGATTTTCATTCCCTTATTCTTTTGTAGCCAAATGTCATTTTTTCGATACATTTTTTAATACACAATTTTCAAAATCATCAACAAATTATATAAAAAATTATACTATATGTAAATGTAATTAAAAAATAAAGTTAATGTGTTCCGACTTTTTGCGAGAAAATGTACTTGAAGGGTTAAACAACCCTTAACTGAAATATGTTGTTTTTCAGCAAATAGTATATTTAATTTCGGCACTAAGCGATATAAAAGCAGTAAAACTCCTATGGGTAAGGAGTGATGTATTTTTCATAAAAGAAAATATTTAATTTTCAAGATATTAGAGAAAATCCTTTTTTTGGGAAAGATTTTGATTTTTATGGGTGATTTTACCCCCTTAAATGGGCGAATTAGTACGTAAGAAAAAAATACGTTTATAATGTTTTTTGACATACTATAACACAGCACAGAATCAAGAAAATCGGTGAGTTACAGTTTGGGTACTTTCCTTGAGTCAAATATTATAATTTCCTTTCAAATTCATTTTAGATATGTAAATGCTTTTATATACTGAAATTTAATATAAGAATTATTAAGCTACCTTCTGAAGTTAAAATAATAAAGAATATCTTATATTTTTACTTACATCTTCAGTTTCATACAAAATTTACCGTGCACTGGCAAAAAATATGTGTTCAACAACTTATTTAGGTAAAAGTATGTAGCAGCTTTTATCGTTAATATAATATTTAACAATTTAACATTTAAAAATTAAAGTCCTATAAAATACTAATAGTTTAACTGAAATGTTATATTTGCTTCTAGCTCAGAAAAATCAAGTCCAAAATAGCCTTTTTACCCCCCTACCATAGAAATCGAAAAATTGCAGAAATATGTGTTTATTTATTTATTATCAAGAGAGTACATGCGAATTTCTTCCAATTTTAGCAATTAATGGGATATAAAACTGAAAAAATAAATCCCCTTTATGGCAGAATTTCGAAAATGCGGAAAAACCTGTTTGTTAATTTACAATCTATATACTAATTATCGCGCCATTAACATTCATTATTTTTAAGATATAAAAAATCTATTTGAAGCAAACAAATTCTCCTTTCACCCTCTCAGAAAGTGTAAATTTAAAAGCTATGGAATCAAAAACGATAATCTGGTTAAGCCAAGTATTGACGAAATACTTTCTTCATCTATTGCTTTCGCTCGAGGCATTGTCTGTCTCTTCCTCTGTTCCCTTCACTCACGGCGCTGTTGTCTCGCAAGTATGTCATAATGTTATTTCTTAACTGTTAAAAATTTCTGAGTACTTTTATTTAGATTACGCTTTTTAATAACTTTCATTTGATACTTGATACAAAGAAAAACTAATTTAACTCCCCAAATCACCCCTTAGATTCATAGCGAATTTTGCATTTTATCTCTTTGACTGACGAAGGCACGAAATTTTAACCAACTACTCATATAGTCTTGAAAAAATATCTATGGAGATTTATTGTCACAAGTACAGATGTTTCTTACAATTTTCTTCATTTTCAACCCCTTTTAGGCAACCCCCTCCTTACAAATCCGAATAAAATATAGTTCGTGTCCAGTCGAAGACTAGTTTCAATCATAAAAGAATTTTATAAAAGGTTCGTCCTTCCAGATATTACTTCAAGCCAAGAAACAAACCAACCCACAACCAAATAAAGTTTCCTTCTTTATTATATTGTTAGTATATTAGTATTATTATGATATTATTAGTATCTATCTTCTCGTTCCATTATGCGGATCTTTAGGTGTTTTTATTTCCCCTTGGCTATATTTCAATTAGGAATATCTTCTAAGATTGTATAAGATATACTTTCCATAAATACGAATTAAATACTCATAACATAAAAGTACATTACTTAACATATTTTTCTCTAAAGTACGTTATGGCATAATTTAATTTAAAAGTATGTATTCATAGCACCCTACTATATTTTATATGAAAAAAGCTGCTGTATGAAGATGGGCATTTATCATGCAAAGCAGCATTATTTTCTGTAATATAGGTAGCTTTAAAGCTCATTAAAATCATAAATGGTTAAGGTCAGGAATTTTTAATGTTGCAGAATTTATCCGGATAGTTTATACTAATCAAATAGATAATATGAAAATGTAACCACAGTATTAAAGTAATAGGTAAGAAAACAATTCATTACTTGTTTGCTTTTTTTTTAGTTTCAAGCATTTTATTCATTTAAAATCAATAACTGTTAAAAAACAGATATGTTTACAATAAATAATTCAAATATTTTTAAAGCTTTTAGAAGTGTAAGCTGGAGATGAAGCGCAATTATGTGTGATTAAATTACCTGATCTGCTTGTAAGTCTATAATGAAAAATATTTGAATTAAGAATTAAAATTTTAGTAAAAAATAAAGAAATCTATACGGCATATTTTCCCGTTGTGTGTATAGATGTCGTTTGACTGTTGATATTATATAGTCTGGCATCGAAGATGTCTGCAGGTTTAACATGCTGCCGACATCTCTTGGAATTTAGATTTTATTCAGACAGTTGTTTCTGCGAATTTGGAGCCTCACTGACAAAGTCATTAGGTAGTCGAAACGCTTATGGGGAGTGAACCAGAGTTGAATTTGCGAGAAATAAAAAGTCTTTCTCTTTTCTATTCTTTATCGTCCTGAAGGAGAGAAACGGTAACTTATTACCCATTTGAATTGTTGACACCCATCGTTCATCTCCACTTAGATTTAAGACTGTCATTCGGCATAGATTCCACCTCTGCAAGGTGCTATACTCTTATAGTGAGCAGAATAAACAAAAAATCGAAATTGTGTAGTATTTAATTAACAGCATTAAAGATGCTAGTGGGGAACGATTGCTTCGAACACCATCTGCAATAACTTTTCTTTGTATAATAAAAATCGATAGAAGTATGCAGACTGTAAAACATGGGTTTGTCTATGCATTTAAAAAAGAATGTTTACAAAAAGAAACTAACAATGTGTCACAGTTAGTATAGATTTGTCACCTCTTTTGGCAAAAAATAAGAGGAAAGTGTATATCACTTTTTCTGACTTTTTATGACTGTGAAATTATTTTTGTACGTGAATTTTTGTTTATGACAAGATGGTTGTCCAGTGATAAGTATGCCGAATATTGAATGCTTTATTTCCAAATATAACTTTTCACAGGTAATGTCATAATTGCAGGTTAGGTTTCGTATAATAGGCAAGTAATTTGGGATTTTCACATTTCTCAGTGATTTTTTTTATCGATTTCCTAGTGATCGTAACTGCGAAAACATCTGGGTAAACATATATATATATATATATATATATATATATATATATATATATATATATATACATATATATATATACATATATATATATATATATATATATATATATATATGATATATATATATATATATATAATATATATATATATATATATATATATATATATATATATATATATATATATATATATATATATATATATATAATTTATTGTATCGATTAGGGGTGATCGCGTTATAAAAAAAGAGGCTGTTCCCAAATGATCCTCACCAAGATCTACACTCGAGAATGGCAGGTGAAATGATATTCATATGACTAGTTGTAATTTTTTTAACTTTATCTATATATCATAAATTTATCGAAATATCTATTATTTTCTTCCCTCAGGGGGGTTGTGGAGGTGGTCTTATTCCGCCTCCACAATTACGGGGCTTGACGTCCCCGGGGCCCCAGTCACGTTTTGTATGTCTTGTGATATGTTAACCGTTCTCGGAGGGTCGGTAGTTGTTAAGGAAGTGCCCCCGAGGGTGGTGGCTTGCCTTAGCCGGCCGGCCAAGTGGAAGGAGACCACCATAGGACCCCCTCCCAAGTTAGGGTGTCTGCGGGCAAGCCAGGGCTGCATGGCTTAGGGAATGCCAAATCGTTATTGTTCGGAAACTCCAAGAACCGGCCGCCTCTTGGTTTTAGTAATGCCTTCTCACAGCATGCGAGGCACTGCTGTGGGTGACCATCTTTTTCTCCGCCACTTGAGGGAACAGTATGGATCCTATTTTATTTAATATAAGAGGGGTTGATGCGCCCTCAACCGCATCAAAAACCAATTCGGCACTCATGGTCGGAGACCAGACTAGGATGCAACCGAATCAATCTGGAATGAATCACCGGTCTAATAAAAGACTGAGAATTGAGTCACCGATTAGAATAAACTATTCTAGATTTTTTATAATTAAGAAAAAAGAAGCAACATTCAAAGACACTTTCTCCCTGCAGGGTTATTTTGAATCCGTTAATGGAACCTCCAAGACCCCTTTACGATTTGCAAATTCTGGCCGTTTTTCTTTGATTGCATCATCCGGTTTCATTAGTAAACATCTGAATTGATCGTCCGACCTCTTGGAAGCACTTCAACATACACAACATTTTTGTATCCTCACAAAATTGATGGCATGACCCTTTTTCGATGCAATTCAGCTTTAGATAGGGTTTGTGTTGGATCATCACGTTTGGACCATGATCGTTTTTGGATGGTGTTACTTACTGTAGATGACCCATTTTTTATCACTAGTGATAATTTTTTCCAAAAAAGGAATTGTTTCAATGCGCGTGAGTTGCATATGGCAAATATTGATTCGTTATGTTAAGTGAATCTTTTTCAATTCATGTAAAACTGAAATATCGTTCTTCTTAGCTAGTCCAAGATATTTTAAGTGATTTTCAATTATTGTGTGCGATACATTTAGCCTCTCTGCAATCTCTCGAACAGTAATATAACGATTCTCTTCACTTAGGCTGCTGATAAATAATTATTGTATTTTATATAGAGTTTTAACTGTCAATAAATCAAAAACAGCTATATTTACATATATGTATAGAAAAAACGTTGCAGAGGATCTAAAGGTGTATATAAAATTTGGAATCACTATTTAAAAAATTTAAGGTGATTATAGCACAGCTTTTTTCGAATCATCATTTAAAATTTAATATATTGAAAAAAATTCATATTAGATAAAACAAAGTTAATGTGGTGGAACGATTTTTCAAAAAACCCAGGGTTTTTAAATATTGTATTGTATTGTATGCAATTAAAAATATATTATTAATTAAAACCACATTATTAATTATAAACATGTAAATATGCCCATTATTTTATAATAAACATAATTAACATTTCTCTAAATATTTAATTTAGTAAAGACGCATCATATTAAGACAATGTAAGTTTTATATATATTAACTAGGGGTTGCCAAAGCGTTATTATTTAGAATATGAAAATTATCTTCAGCTTAAACTTTAAACGGCTTGATGACAAGTTAAAGTAAACATGCCTTACTATCTTGCGTAGTAAGCTACCAAACATTTGAAATAATAAGTTAATATTCTGCTCCCTATGCATATTATTATATATATACGTGGGAGAAATAATGGCAAGAAGTAAGTCTATTTAGTTTCATAGTGCTTCTTATATTACATAAATTATTCAAATTACCTAAACTGTATATTATGCATGTTGATTTTTGGGTTAAATTTTTTTTTTTAACTTTAAAGAGGTTACTTCAGTTATCAGTCCCGTTTTTGCTTCCGTAAATATTTATATTCGTTTAAATCAGAAATATGTCTAAAGTAACTTAGACGCGGATATAAAAGGAGGGGCGGTGGTGGCGATCGTCCACCCTCCTCCCCACCAAAAGCTTCGAATTCAGAAAAATAGACTCGCTTGCCCGCTGCATAAGGAACGTGAAGCTCGCTGCCCCCCCCCTCCAACCCGCTGATTTAAGTGGTTTGAGATTAGAATACATTGAATTAATTCTGTCATCTCACTTTCAGAACAAACTTTCATACTAGTTCAAAATATTTCCTACAATTTTCTCTATCTCGTCAAAACCACGAATGATTTGAAACCAGGTTAATTATTTTTTTATTATTGTTTTCTTTCATGGTACCCTGTTATTAAAGATATTGGTGCCTAAATTCACTTGAATGAATAGACGAACAAAAGGTAGTGAAACTTGATCATCGATGCCTCATTGGGCCTTTAACATTCCACCATAGTTGCAAGTCATTAGAAACCGATCGCCTGTGCGAATCCAAGCAGCCTCATTAATTGAACTTTCCTAACTGCTCCCGGTAACAAAATTGTATCTCCGAAATGCTTGTGTCTCAGTCCGTTGACTACTGGGCACTCTCTGAGCACATGGCCAACAGTTTCATTCTCCTCCAGACACCAGCTGCACGTCGGATCGTCTACGACACCGATCTTATGAAGATGCTCCCTAGTAAGCCGTGTAGGTCCAGTTATATGTTCCTTGGAACACTTCATTCCAGGAGCTCCTCTCCACGATTCAATAAATTTGCTTTCTAGCAACAATTTTAATTCCCTTTTATCAACGGTAGTTGGGACAGGAAGAAGTAGTTGGGGTCCATAAGGTTCAGTTGCAGACTCCAACTTGGCCGGACGGTCCGCTTTCTTATTCCCGAGTATGTCGACTGATGTGGGACCCACACGAGCCTGACTGTACAGTCGTACCTTCTCAGACCGTCCAATACATCCTTATACCCAGACACCAGTCGCAAAGATACGATACTGTATTTAGTGCCATTATCGTAGCCTTACTCTCTGAGTATATGTTTATTACCCTATTCCCATCACAGGGATGGCTACACGGCAGAATCGCATAAATTTCCGGTGGAAAGATCGTCGTACGTTGTCCGAGATGTAGAACTCTCTGACCCCCGTGATTCTGCCTAATACTCCCGCTTTAGCTCTTTCATCGTGTCGAGATCCATTTATATACCAGCAGATTCCAGTTCTCGTAAGATTTTGCTCTCCCCCTCAATAATTTTTATTTGGCAGAAATATTCTAAGAGAGTGGATTTTGAAAGCAGCGCCATGTAATCTGCCTACATGGGGAGTGATGGACTTTCCACCACGTCTTCCCAGATACCTGAGTAGCCGCCCGTTCCAATTTCGAGATGCCCTAGGCAACTGAGGCGATAAGCAGTCTTCAGGGCCTCGTTCGCTATGTATAAGTGGAGAGGAGGTAGGTTCACCAGGACCTCTAGAGCCCTGATGGGGGCAGTCCTAATCGTACCCAATATTTCCACACAAGCCGTTCTTTGAACTTTGTCAAGTGGAAGACGGTGTTTGCGCTTTACTGTACTAGGCCACCATACCATAGCGGTATACGGTATCACAGAGCGGATTACCGTAGCGTATATCCAAAATAGCACTCTGGGTGTCAGCCCCCATGTACAACCAAAAGCTTTTTTACAAATCCATAAAGCACATATGGCCTTCTTGGTTCGAGCCTTAATATGATCATTCCAGCTCAGTGAGTTCAGCTTTATTTCTAGGTATTTAACTGTTCCGTTGTATTGAAGAATCCTTCCCGACAATGTAATTGTGGGAAGTCTTCCCATTTTCCTCTTTTTTATAAAGAGTACTACCTTGGCCTTGTTCGGGTTTAGTCCAAACCTTTTCCTGTGGCTCCATCTCTCCACGATTTTGAGGGCCCTGATCACTGGTTCCTCCAGGTCGCAGATATCGCGACCAGGGCACAAAATAACAAGGTCTTTGGCGTAGGCCTGTGTATACAAATCAGCGTCATTCAGTTCACTCAATAGGTTATCCATCACAAAGCTTCCCAACAAAGGCGATAGAAGTCGTTATGAATAGTCCCTACTTGACAGTGCTTTAACAGTTTTCCCTTTTGTAAGATTTTAAGGAACATTACACCATTATTCTTTTCTTGATGTATCGATCCACCGCCCTTAAATTAAGTTGTTTAAGCTTTAAAGCAGTTTATTTTAGTTTTCAGTCTTGCTTTCAGTCAGTTCAGCTAAGGTGTATGTGGTAACTTAATCTTATACGTCACAGCTCGGCTACTTTACACTGTATAATTAAATTATATATCAAACTCTTCTTTGCATATGGCCTTATCAATGATGAGAACTCGAGCAAAATTTATACAGATTGTGGAACATTTTCCTATAAATTCCTAAAAATTTACCCAAATTCTGAATTTTGCCGGCAAAATATAGGGAGTTTCGTGGTATAATAAAATCATTTTCTTTACTAGTCTTCACAATATTTTTCCATAAATTGTTCATGATACTACTCATTTTCGGAATATGCAACTTCAAATTATTTGAACTTCTGTATGTAGAAATTGTTTTTGGTTACCAAAATACTAAAAAATTCGTGCATTATTTAAAAGTAAATAATGCTTTGTGCTCATATTGGGTAAAAAATGAATTGTTTAAATATTTATTTTTCAGAATCATTTGTTATCTCCTATTTCACTAAAAAATTTAAAACTTTATATTCAGTGTCGTGGCTATGGAGGTATGTACTTTTAGCTGAGTTTTTCTTATATTTATTATACTTGTTACCAAAACAAACTTTATATAGGAATGAAGGATAAAAGCGAGATTAAATACTGGAACCTTTGGGAAGAGTTTCATCGCAACCAATATAATTTTTTAAATTTTTTACCGATCTAGTAACAAAAATAATTTTTCTTCTTCAATATTGTATAGTATCAAAATTAAACAGCCAGATTCACTAAAATGTTGCATTTTAAACCCATGGAAGTTAGACATTCTAGTTGGTCAGTTTTGTTTTGTTTATGATATCGTTATAATTCGTATTTTATATGTAAGGAAAGCCCCTGGTAGTTTTTCAAACTTGTCTTAGTTATTATGATTCGCATTATAAATATTAGCATTGTATATTAGTATTAAGTGCGAAACTAAAATTATATTAATTTTGGCGTATTACATGGAGTCGTAGTCAAAATTAACTCAGCCAACATTTAAAATAAATTTTGAATTATATGGATCTCTGAACAAAGCTTAATATATTATTCAGTCGGTATTACACGTTTTAAAAAACATAAAGATTAGAATAGTTGCGTATTAATCAAAAGTTTTTACTACCGAGCGAAATTAGTTTTAATAGTTTGGCACAATGCAGGATGAATTTTTTATTTAAAATAAAAGAGATTGCAGTAACCGACCAATTAATAATAAAGTATCAACTTTCCTTTCTTGAAAAGTAGTAAATTTGTGGTTATGAGTTTATATTACCACCTGATAAATATTCCTTGTTGTTAAAAACACAAGTTACAAGAAGCTAACCATTTTCGGTAATAAGAAAAAAAATCTTTGACATCCTCGTATATAATAATTAATTGACAAGTAAGGAGAAGAAAGTCCAGCTACGAAAATTTTTGACAAAAATATGAAACATACTAGTAAATAAAATTGGCAATGAAATTACCGCTAGACTTATTATTTGAGTAAATATTTATTAATATTCAGGATCATGGAGTTAAAATTCCCTCTAGTACACCTGTCAAATGTAAAAAATTTCGATTTTTATAAATTCTTGCCACCAAGAGGGTAAAGATGTGAGAATATTTTAGACATCAAAATGTTTTGGCTTTTGTTTATCTATAATACCTAATATACAATGTGATTAATTAAGACAAGTGGGCGGCTATACCTCAAAACTATACATGCTACAAATTAAAGATCAAAAATTTTTTGACAAATTTGGCAAAAAATATTTTTAAATTCATTATTTCACCACTAGGCAGCGTATTTGCTAGGATGTTATTAAAAGTCGTTTATTTTTTTAAATATCTTAAGTAGGCAAAGGGTAGCAGCTTAAAACGTTTAGTAACTTCAGTTTCCTGTCACCAAATTTAACAACAATTTAAAGGGGTTGATCATATTTTGTTATAAATAATTTGAAAGTGAGTATGGTAGGCTAAAGGAGTCGCTATAAAAAAAATACATGTTAGTCTCGATTTCTCAAAAAAAGTTAAATGCAGCCACAGTGGCGTTTTTACTTCATTCTATAGACAATTTGTTAGGAACAATAACCAGTGAGGACTCGTGGAAAAGTTTGCACTTATTTTTAATTTGGTTTGCTGTAAATAACATTAAAAATATACCACAATTGTTTATTTCTCATTGTATTTAATAATTTGAGGGTGTTTTATTTATTTTATTTAATGAAATACTCTCCAGCATCTTATATTTTTCCGAATATTTGGTAAAAAACGTTTATAACAACAATTTGTCATATGTCGTATTCTACTTTGGAATTATCTTTTATCGCGTGTTTTACTTTTTTGCAAGATACGTACCTACCCTACATTGTACCGCGTAGCCAAATAAGAGAGGTTGACCACTATGCTCAAAACCGTTAATCTCACAATTTCCAGAAAAAATATTTATAAAAAAAGTGGCCTTAAAAAATCGCTGGAAATTATTTTCAAGTTCCTACAATGGTCGCTAGGGAGCGTAACAACCATAGTCAACTGTTAAAATTTTTTTTCCGTAATTTTCCCATTGAAGTTTTATTAAAAATATTAAAAAATTCTCTTTTTATTTTACTGTCGTGCCACCACATGGGGTATTGCTCTTGCGTTATTGAGGGATGATCCCTCGAGTATCGCTGTTTGTGTCTTGATTGCTGTTTTCTCGGTTTAAAAATAATAGATTATGCACGATTGCGAAAGGATGTATTGTATTGGATGAAATAACTTAATGAGTCCCAATGAGAACGAAACATCGCTGTCGTCAATTTCCGCACCCGGAGCTTCTTCATTGTCTTGAAGTTCTCTGCACTTTTAATTCGAGAGTGTTACTCACAATCCGTGTCCGTACAGAAATTATATATATATATATATATATATACGTCCAAATGGATGGCGACACTATCGGCTCTACACCTCCAGAGAATGCCTTCAGGGGGAGTAGCTTCACCACTTGTGTGGAGCTTAATTTAGATCGACTGTCTCTGACTAACCTTGACATAACTTGTCAGAACTATCTGCGTATACCGATGACGTAGTTATAGTCGCGAGGGTCAAGTTCGAGAATACCCTCTGCGACATAGTCAAGAGAAGATTTAAATACTAAAAAATAGTGCCAGATGATAAGATTAATATCAATCCCACCAAAACCACCCTAGTAATCTTTAGAAGGAAAAGAAACTTCAATCAGGAACCCTCAAAATAGATGGGAACGTTTTTAAGTTATAGTGAGACCAATCATCACATAATAGGCAGTAATCTAGAGTACAAGAACCAGTCTGGCCAATAGGAGAGCCAACCTCTCGAAAGTTCAAAGACTGGTCTATGCGTGTATAACTAATGCAGTGAAAACCTGCCCAACAGCCGCCATGGAAGTAATCTTAAACCTTACATCTCTACATATACTTGTGGAATGTATGGCAAAGAAGACAATACATCGGATGATGAGAGGTGATGTAATAAAACGAAGGCCCAGTCTCTTACTCAGAATTCAACAAATCTGGAACATGCTCCAAGATGAAATGAAAAAGAAGTTTAATTTTGTGAAAAACTTGAACACAAAGTTGAATCGTAAAAGTGAATGGGACAGAAACACCATTGATAAACTTAACAAGAATTCCAAGTGGCATATAGATGACTCCGAAATAACGGAGTGTATGGACCCAGAACCAGACACCATGAAAGCTTGTGTACGTACCTCTCACGACTATCATAGGAACTTAAAAAATAATTTTCAGTTATTTTTAAGACCCCTTTTATTATAAATATATTTTCCCGAAGGTGTGCAATTAATCGTTACCGATATATAGCCGATGTCCTCTCTTATTTGGTCATTTGGTACTTATCTGTACCGTTATGCTAATATTGGGAATAATTATCAAAAATGGTTCGTTTTCTTTTTTAATCTTTTAAATATAAAGTATATATTTTTATGAGAATATACATTAAATGTAGATTCAGACTATATCATCCCAAATAGATAATCGTAATTTCTTACTTTCATACTACCTACTATTCAGGCTAGAACGCTATAACAAAATTCTATTACTATCTAAAAAAGAATCACCCTTTTAATGTCCCATTGGATTTCTTTGTGTTAAGAGTGTTACCTCTTATTAAGGAGGTACTACAGCGCTTTAAAAACCCATAATGACACCTACAAGGTATTTTTAACAATATTTTAATTAATGTTAAATTTGATTTAAAAATGTGAAATGTATAAATTCTAATTTAAAGGTTGTAAAAAGTATAGTATTCGGCTTGCAGGATAGCTATAACTCATACGATGATTTACAAAAGTCGTCTTCGGCTTGTTTCATATACTTCGTCTTCTTTGGATACAATTTTTATAGGCCGAACATAAAATGTTAGGAGTGTCCGCAATATTTCCGCATACCAATATTTTAATAAAAATAAATATTTATAGGCAAATTAAATTTATAACACTCTGATATCCGGAGCTTTGTTGGTATTTTTAACAGTTTGTTCTTTAAATCAATGAGGTATTTATATATGCAATACATTTGAAACAGACAAAGCATACCAAAATAAAAAATGTTAACATTGTTAATCGGGATTTAACACAATAAAATTACAATGAAACAAGTTTGAAATAGTGAAAAAGTATTTTTAGGTCAACTAATTAAACAGTTCAATTAAAAAATTTTACAAATTATTGCTTTAAAATTTGAAGGTTTTATAGATAATTGTATTTTTTCGAGTTATATTAATAATTATAATGTTTTCATACAGTAAAGATATAATTATATTTAGTTTTTAAGGAAATAATCAGCAAAAGCAAAGAGAACTTTAAATTTAACAATATAATAAATCAGCTTTTAAATTGATAGAGACTGTCAAGCCTATTTCAAACCAGTCAAAATTGCTATGAGTGCTTGAAGAAAAAAAAAATTTTGCATTGCAACAAGCACCTGTTTTTTCAAGAGATCTGTGTACAGCACACATTTACTTATTTATTCTTATAAATTACACAGTATTTTACGATTTTTCACAATGTAATTCCCTTTATTTCACACAAACAGATGAATATTTTTAAAATAATAGTAAAAATCAATTAAATTCAAAATGAAATCACAAATAAAAGAATAAGAAGTCACAAATAATAGCACAATGTTTAATGATAAGCAACGTTGTCCAGTTGTGCAGTTAATCTAGAGAAGTTGTAGTGTCACGAATTTTAGTCATTTGTTGGAGAAATATTATAGTTAGAAGACACTAACTTTTAGGTAAAAGCAGTTGTGTCTAGATCGAAAAATTCTATTCATTTCATAAATTAATCTTATATTTACATATTATATTTAAATAATTAAAAAATATTATTAAGAAATAAAATGTCTTCAAATTCAAAACACAGACACTAAATATTGATTAAATGTCGGAAATTTTGGACAGGGTTTTTCGTGTCTGTGCCTGTGTCGGTTTTAACCTAAAACTTTGTAAATAATATAAAACAAAATAAAAATATTATTGAGAATATTTGAATGTTTGTTCACGCATAATTCTTAATAGTGAGATGTTTTGATAAAATTTTCAGGATACTCAAATGAGTACTTGATGGTGGTCTCATAAAAATATTTTCGATAGGGGTTTATTACAAACGGGTTAAAACTGAAAAAAAAAACAGAAAAAATTTGTTGGCAGTGAAATTTTTCACACATTTCATTTGCATCTGACTTTTGATAAGATTGATATATTCCGACCTAGAACATGTTGAAATTCTAGGAGGTCCTCCGGAGTAGTCCTATAAAATTATTTTCAAGATAGGTGTATCGTAAAAGGGTGGAAACCAGATTAAATTTGTTGGTTAGTGAAGCTTGTAATCTACTTTAGTTGCATATATAAAAGTGAGTTATTTTGTTGTGTTTTCAGTATATTATAGAGAATATTACTAGGAGGATATTGTATAAATATCTCTTCAACAGATTTATTCAAGGGGGCAAATTTTATTTAACTAAATAGAAACATAGTTTGATAAAAAATATAAATATTTAATTTGGATTTTTAGCTTTGATGTGTAATTTTAAAATTGTGACTAAAACTACGATTTGACTCTATTAGAAGGTTGGCATAATTCGAATCATTTTTACCTTTTTTCAAGCTTTTAAAATGTTACATGATTAATTTTGAAAAACTTCTACCTGATTGACCTACATACGTTTTTAGACAGTCCCCACAAGTTAGCTTATAAACGCCTGATTTCTCAATTTAGTTTTGTTATTTTTTATTAATTTGCCTATAGAATTTGGTGTTTTGAAGGATTTTTCAAAAATTTAATGGTTTTTGTATTAATATTTTCTATATATGTAATATATATAGTTAGTTATAAAATGATTATTTCTTTATTAAACCTATTTTATATAAATGTATCTTTGTCAAAATATAATATAATTCATTTTGAAATCACAAAATTTAAGGCGTCAATGGTTAGATATAAAAATCACGTTCTTTTTCTTGTAACTGATAGTTTTGATGGAATAGCACCACAATATCGTAAACTAATATGGATTTCCACTAAGTAACAACCAACAGAATTGTCATAAAACTTATTATTGTAAACCTTTTGCTTTAAGTAACCTTATAGAAAATAATCTAATGGGGTTAGATCAAGCTATTGAGTAGGCCAGGCCATTGGTCCAAAATGGGGTTAAATCAGGCGATTGAGTAGGCCAGGCCGTTGGTCCAAAACGACCAATCCTTTTATCCTGGAAGTGAATGTGTAACCAGTTTGTCACTCGTAATGGAGAGTGAGCAGGACATCTGTCTTGTTGAAAAATAAGGTTTCTTTTAAACTCTTAATATTCATTCTCCAGTTTGGTCATAACAAAATTGGTTACAATTTTCATAAGCCAATTTTGATTTAAATTGTTGACTAGAAAATAAGGCCCAATTATTCTATGCACCAAACATGCAATTTTTAAAATTTTTTATTATGAGTGGTGATTCTAAAATGCCTGTGCCCAGGAACTCCATCAGTCGTAAAAGTTGTTTAGTTGGAGAAGAAAATGTTTTTACAAAACAATCTTTTAACTAAACTATTATCAAAAAAAATTTTCAACGGCATCATCTACATCTTGCATTTTGTCAATAAATTTTGGTTTGCTTTGAAGAATGACCGCAAAGATAGGTGAAAATTACTCTACTTCGTGGGTCCAGTATTTGAAATCAAACTGTTCCATGAAAAGTTTCAAGATGAGCATTTGTTTCAGTTCTGAGAAATTAATTATTAAAGTTGAGAAAATTGAGTTGCATTATGTGTTTCAGTTGAATAAAAGTTTTGACATTAAAAATTTAATAATAATAAGAATAAAAGAAGATAAACACGTTTATCATATCTCATTTTAAAGCATAGGTCACGTAGAATACCAAAAGATATTAGTGATATAAATTAATTGTTCAATTCACGCTTTAGACAAGGTAAAACTGCCCCCATGTAAGAAAAATGGAAATAAATTATAAAATCTGGAAAAAATTATATTCATGAGTCATAATTTAAGCTGATTATTAAGTAGCAATTGCCATATATTCATGGTTCGCTTTCATTTACTTTCACTCTTCCATGTGGGTGAAAACAACCCCTAACAGTCAAAAATGCTAAAAAATATTTATAAAAATTTGATAAAAATTGTTATATAAATTATAAGAAATATGAAAAAGTATTTGCATTATATCCAATACAAATATACCCCATAAAAAGGATATATCTCAGCGATCAACTTGAACTTTTAATCGATTAATATCATCGAAAAAAATATTTGGCAGTGATCAATTTTGTTTGCGAAGTTGGTAAAAAATTGTTCCGAGAATATTTTTTGAGCGTTTAGGGCACTTGAAATGAACTAAGGTTAACTAACCCTTAAAGGGAACAACTAAAAGGGTGCGGAGTAATTTATTTTTATTATTTAAGATTAGAATTGTATTTTTTTATTTACAACCTTGTAGTTTATATTGAACGTTTTTTTTTCTTCAGTTATTTATTTCGATGACACTTGGCCGCAAAAAAAGTTTGGCCGTAATTTACTAACAGAATTCCACCCTTAGCGTGAGAAAATAGGGGTGACCCTGTGTGTTAGATTGAACGTTATATTTTCTTAAATTATTTATTTCTATAGATCTTGCTTTAAGTGGCTGGATCTCTAGTAGATCTTTCCTTAAAAGAGGTAAATATCAAAGGACATGAACCATAAATGTATGGCAATTGCTACTTGATGATCAGTTTAGTCTATAACAACTGAACACATTTTTTCATCACACCCAGGCTTAAAGTGA
The DNA here is from genome assembly GCA_034092305.1 of Diaprepes abbreviatus. Taxonomy (NCBI): domain Eukaryota; kingdom Metazoa; phylum Arthropoda; class Insecta; order Coleoptera; family Curculionidae; genus Diaprepes; species Diaprepes abbreviatus. Next base: position 19,260,014 of record JASJET010000122.1, on the reverse strand, counting down.
CAGGTTTGCCTGAGTTATGATGAGAAATCATATATACATCAAGGGCGCAAATAAAGAATCCCTACGATCGCATGGTTATTACACTTGCTTTCGGCTCGAGTGATAATTTCCATGCTATCTAAGACATTTTTTATTTTTGCTCACTAATATACTATTTTTCGTACACCAAATAATTTATTGTCATTTTTCAGATCTGAGGGTAGTTTTATCCTCTTTATACGATGTATTTGTATTGGCTGTGATGCAAATTACCTCTTTCATTTTTTATAGGCTGCAGAAATATTTTTTTTTTAATTTTTTGGCTCTTTTGACTGTAAGGGGTCGTTTTCACCCCCATGAGAGGGTGAATGTCAATAGAAACAAACCATAAATATATGACGATTGCTGTTCTATGATCAGCTTAAATTATAACTCATGAACACAATTTTTTTCAGTTATTTTATAATTTATTTCCGTTTTTCGTGCATAGAGGTAGTTTTACCCTGTCGGTTTTTGTCACTGATATTTTTTTGGTATTCTCCTTGACTTAAGTTTTAAAACGAGATAAGATAAACTCGTTTATCTTTTTTCATTATCGAAATATTAGATTAGATGTCAAAACTTTTATTCAACTGAACCACAATATGAAACTTAATTTCGTCAGCTTTGATATTTAATTTCTTAAAATTGAAACAGATGCTCATCTTGGAACTTTTCTTAGGGCGTTATCTTATCAGTAACTTTCAATTACCACACATTTTTGGTTTCAAATACGAGGTCCACGAAATAGGCTACTTTTACGGTCACTCTTTGTTGTTTTCTAAAATATTATGAATTTGAAACTTGCTAATTGTACCTTAGTGTCTTTTTTTTCCAAGGATAATTTAGGATTTTGTCGTACTTAGTCAAGAACAACCAAAGTAGCAGAGTCATTATGGTTGTATTGCTTTTTTACCTTCTTGATATTTTTCACATTCTCACTAGCATTAGATCTTTGAATTAATGGCTTTTCGAGTTACATACACATTTGGGTACTTATCATTGAATACTTCAATCGCATATCGATAAGGTACATTTTAAATTCAACATTTTACTAAGTAAATCCGTTGTTCTGAACTTAGCATGGTCAATTCATTATTTAGTAACTATTTTTTGGCGAAATACAAATAATGGCTGTTATGTTGATATTGACAGAAAAGTATCCATTGTCGAATCAATTCATTTTGATTAATGTTTTTGAAATCCAAAGGTAAGCAAAATTTTTTTATCAAGAATGACTTTTCCTCGTAAAAATCAAAAATATTGATGCGTACTTTAATACCACACCATTCCTGTAAAAGAGAAGTAGTTGTGAAGGCATTATCAAACCCAAACAATTATTTATATGCCATTTAGAAATAACAAAAAAAAATTTCCTTAATAAAGGTATAAAGGCAACTTTCCTTATAAAGAAGTATGGTGTTTCATTCTTCGTTTGTTTAACAATATCCTAATTTTGAGCTATTAAGAAATCGGCAAATGTGTAAAACAGTTTTTAATGTATACATCGATTTCTAAAAAGTAAAATTGATACTGTGAATAAAATGTTTTCTTTATACATTTATTTTTTATTCTTCGCAATAGGACTGTTCTATAAAAATATAACTATCCTAACCAGTTAAATTATGAAATAGGAGTCGGTAACAAAAGATGGAATATAGAAATTTATGTTACGCTGGTGTATTTGTCTGTGCTGCATGTTAAAATTTATATACTCAATGACAATTATCCTTTTCTTTTTGTCTTAAGATTAAGTTTGCAAAAGTTATTTTTTTAATTTTCTTATGGTATTTTTAAATAAATGCCACAATGTATTTTTTGTATAATATAAACCTCTATATCGTGAGAATTAATAATCGTGTAGGAAAAAATGTTTAATACTTATTTACCTATTCTAATTAATATTTCTCTTCGAAATATATGAGGATAGGATGAAAAGTTTGCGGCCTCTCTTATAGATGACGCTCGCAATCTATGTAAGCTTGAAACGTGATCTTTCTTCAATCTTATCAGAATGTTTTAGAGGACTGTTTTGTGTTGCTTTTATTTTGTGATTTTATAACGTTGTTATACGCTGAACATTCTGAAAAAGTCTACAAAAGTACAATGAATGATTGCTAATTGGAACTGACAAAGGTACCTGATACTGCTGGCATATCGAAAGAAAGGTTGCATTTAATCTTAACTGATATATTGATGATATCTAAACAATTAAAAATATGTCGAAGGTGTAGTATTACTAGCCTCAGAAAAAAAAGAGCTGCAATCAATAATCAACAATCAAGAATCGTATCGGACTACACATTAATGTGGAAAATACAATAACCATGACAAACATAGAGGAGATAATGAATATTGAAATGGAAAGAAAACATCTGAGAACAGATAAAAGAATTTACATATTTAGGTCAAAGAATCACATTGAATAAGGACAACCAAGATATTGAAATTCAAATAAGAATGAAACTGACATGAGCCGCATTCGATAACATGAAAGACGTACTCCAAAATAAAAAGATTTTTTAATGTCTTGAGACAAAAGTCTTTGAAAAATGTGTTTATTCAGTATATCGTGCTCAAAGCTATGATGAAAAAGACCATCAATAGGACTAAAGACATTGGGAACCATGAACCGTCAAATACTGTACATAAAGAAAATAAATATATAGATAAGGGAAAAACAAGAGTGACAGATATAAGAGAAAGTGCACATGTTTAAAATGGCAAATCGCTGCTCAAGGCGCCCAAAAACAGATAACAGGTGGAAAGCACGAATCCTAGAGTGATGTCCCTGGTTAGGATAAAGAGCAAGAGATGGATCTCAGATGAAGTGGATAGATGATATAAAGCGTTGGACTTGCATGGAAAAGGAAAGGTCGACATAGACATAAAAAGACGTGGAGAGAAGATGAGGCTTACATCCACCAATATATAGGAGAAGGCAATGGATAGATAGATAGATATAGGAGATGAAAATTTTTTTTAAAAAAGGGGTAGTTGCCTTCGCCGTCTTGAGACCGAAGACTGCAACATATGATCGTATTGCAACAGTGTTGAACTTTCTTCAAGTTGAACCTAAGATAGTAAATAAACAAGGGAGAAAACTAACACTACCACGGAAATACTGAATGAAACGATTAATTTTGAATATTTTGCTATACGTCTGAACCAGTTGAAACAAAAAATTAAGGAAAAAGGAGCCGGTGTGACAAAGGAGGATTTCCTCTTTCATAGGACAATGTTGGGAACATCGCAAGACTATCATGGTGATGACGAAAATTCATAAACTGAAGTTAGCTCTCGAGCCGTATGCACTTTTTTCAAATGAATTTACCCTTTCCAGCAACCCCTTTCCAAATCTCAAAAAATTCCTGGCTAGGAACTATTATGGGTCCGATTCTGAGTCATCGCAGCAACGAACACCTATTTTGCAGACTGGAATGAAAGCATTTACTGGACCACCGGCGGCTTAAGTGTATATCTTTAAAAGAAAATAATATAGAAAAATTAAGAAAATTTGTTTGTATCTGTTAGGTCGGAAATTTTCATCCCATTCTCGTATATTACTTCTACAAACAGAACCCATCTGTTTTAAAAGCTTCGTCTAATTCGCTATTTACTCATCTTAACAGAAAATAATTAATGCTGCAAGTATACATGCCAAATAATTTGTATATGTGTTGAAAATTATTATTTATAATTAAATTTGAATAATATAATTATTTATTATTTGTGAAATTAAATTTATTTTGTTAAACGTGTTTTTGGGCTTGACCAATTAGTAGAGATGAAATTGTTAATAATTAAATATCAAATATATTTTATTATTTTATAATTATTAGTAAACATGTAATTTAAAAAATTATATTGCGACTACTTTGATCACTCTATTACCGAAACGTCATTAAATAATAAGTACAAATTATTATTTTTATATACCTCAAATATAACCATTTTTTCTCAATAGTGAATATATATATATATATATATATATATATATATATATATATATATATATATATATATATATATATAAATAATATGTTCAGAAAATTGAAAATACAGATGCAGACCTGCAGCCAATCCTTAAAAGTTTTAAAATAACGGAGTCAGTAGCAACTCTGAAATAACTCGCTCAGGTGAAGTTTTATAAAACTATATCTTGTAAGAATGTCTCGGGCAAAAATAACTTCGGAAATGGATCCTGGTGGTTTATGGATGGATATTGACCAGATGAAAGAGCTGAAACCGAAGTGTTCGGTAGAAGCACAGAAGTCATAGAGTTTTACTCTCTTGGACAATGTGCAACGAACTTAAGAAGAAATTTATGCTATTCTTTAGTGTGACCATTTCCGTGAGGGGGACATAAATAGCAATAAGACAGTAAATATAAGCCCAGAAAGTAAGGCTGCTATATTGGCACTGAAGTCTAGTGTTATAACTTTGTGGCAGGTGTCTAAGTGGAAGGATGTATTGGGTAGTCTGACAAGGAGCAGTTGCACAATTAGGCTCGTGTGAGTCTCGGGTATCCACGGAAACGAGGAGGCAAATGTTCTAGCAAAAGATGGGGTCTGCCATTGAACCATATGGACCCCAACTAATTTTACCTGTTCCAATTACCATTAATAAAAGGGAATTAAAACTTTTACTGGAAAGTAAATTTACTAAATCAAGGAGGGAGGATTCTGGAATGAGGAGAGCCAAGGAACATTCAACTGGACCTAGCGCACGCTTACTAGGAGGCCCTCTCCTTTGAGGGGAAAGAACAGTCAACCATGTCTTCAGAGAGTGCCCACCACTCAACGAACTGAGGTAGAGATATTTCGGAGATACAATACTGTCGCCTGACATACTTCATTTAATGACGCTGCTTAGATTCGCAAAGGCTATCGGCCTCGATTAGCTTGCAGGTATAGTGGGAGGTAAAGGGCCCAAGGAGGCTTATGCCCTGAAGATCAAGTATCGCCACTTTTTATTCATTCATTCATATTGCTGCGGAATATAGTGAAATAGGTTTTTGAAGATATATGCGAGACTCGGGGTTTATAGTCAGTCACCCAGTGATTTTTAGAATTCAGAATAATTCGGGTTTTTTAGCCATCAAGGACCTTTATAATTTCATCATGTTTATCCATCTGTGCGTCTATCTGTATGTTAACGAGCACCTAGCTTTAACGAACCCAAGGATATCGCTGAATAGGTTTTTAACAATGTACTTAAATATATCATATAAAGTTTTTGTATTTAGCAACTTTCAGAGTTACTTACAATGTCCAACAGTAGATATTAAAATCTGGAAAAATTCCACGTAATAATCCTCACCACTAATAAGAAAAAATCATTAGTTAATTTATATTTGAGATAAAACAATGATATACTATAGGAGAAATAAAAAGGAATAGAAAAGACAATTGCTACAGAACTCTGATGTGACGTCTGATACGCGCTTGACCAATTAAAATATGCTAGGATAAAGTTTCAAAATTCTTTTTAGATGTGCTTATTAATTTACGTATTTACTAGAAAAAAATAAAGATTATAGATTAAACAAGAGACCGACAAACCTATTTTAAACTATGAGCACGTGAATAAAAACCTTTACTGTGTTATGCGTCGCAACAAAGTCTGGTACTCCACCACGCACCTATTCTTTTTTTTTTCAGAGATGCGTGTATTCCACTCATGTATTTATTTATACTTACGCAGTATTTTACTATTGTTTACAATTTAATTCACTTTGTTTCACAAAGACAAATCAATATCTTTAAAATAGCACTAAAAATTGAATAAAATCGAAATGAAATCACGAGTGAAAGAAAATGAATTGCCAATTGTCACACATTACAGCACAATGAGTAATGATAGGCAGCATTGCTGGGTTGTGCCGTTAATCTGGAGAAGTTATTGTGGTACGAATTCTAGCTATTTGTTGGATTAACAATATTGAACCTAAAATCTGTTTAATACGAAGTGTCATTTAATGTACGACATTTTGATATCCTATAAGTTAATACAGATAAAGAAAATTCTCAAAAAGTGGAGTTCAAATGCAGCACAAAGTAAAATGTAATTGTATGAATATAAAAATTAAGAATAAAAACCACTGACATCTCCGCTCCCCGAAATTGCAACGTGTTTTCAAGATTTGTCTTCTCCCTACAACTGAAATATTTTATTTCGGTAGTTTACCTAATGTCAATCTCCATTAATTATTATGAGATTAGGAAAATTGTAGTTTAAGAATCTACACCTATGTTAGAATAAGGACTCAAAATTTAAATTTTTAGTGATGAATAATTTGATATTAAATATTAAATAATTTTCTTTATTGTAGTGACTTAAGATTTATCTAAAAATTGAATATTAAACTTACATCCTGAACATTATGATTTTAAAATAACTCTAGATTTGTCCTCCACCCGGTTATATTTAATATTTTTTATGGTTCGAGAAGGGTGTATCATATACCGAAGATTATGTGAAACTTTATGGCACAATTTTGATATGGAGAGTACGTCTCTCCTAATAAAAAGTAAAATAAACTTTTTTCCTTGCGCAGGTTTAGACTTTGACAAAACAGTGTATTATTTTGTTTTTATGATATATATTCAAAAGTTTTATATAAATCCGTTTTTCTAGTAGCCAACAGCCATATTTCCAGTTTTTACATATACAGGTAAATAGATCTCAATAAATTTAATATATTTTTAGTTTGTATTAAAGGCAGGAGAAACGGTATTTACAAACTACTGAATAGTAATAAGGTAAAACATTAATTTAAAAAAACTTACAGAGGAAAACTTTTTTATGAATTCCAGTTCACTTCTTTAGACAAAATTTTAGGATTATATCTATAGATATAACGCTGAATACTTGGTGTGCCATTTTTTTACTACTTTTGATAATTATTGATTTACAAATTATAAATCACTTTGTTCCTTTTCATAATCTTAAAATTGATGTTAGTAAATCATATTTCCTGTTGTTTAGTGGTTACAAGCAAGTAGAAAAAGTTAAAGAAAACAATTTTAATCTCATAATCAATAACGAAATAATTTTTTACCTTAATGTGGCAAAAATCTTGGTTTAATTCTAGATAGTAAATTAAAGTTTATTATTCACGGAAATTATTTACTTTAGCAATCATATTGTATTCTAAAAATTCTCTACAGTAATCAAAGTCAAAAAAAGTTATTTACCTCACTATACTGTTACTTCAATATTGTCTTGTCTCGATGTAGCTACAGAAGCCGCATCCAAAGATTTGTTTATGGATTGAGAAAGTTTGATATGGAAAGTGACGGGCTTAAGAATTTTAAGTTGGTTACTAATGAGCCACATTTGGGAAATTCATTTATTGACATTTGTACACTGATTGCTTCTTACGGAACTTCCTTTTTCGCATAAATTTGAATTTTAGGTCAAGCCTTCATAATGTCATGATTACATAGACCGGTTTGTTTACTGAATATACTGAAATATAAAAGGTGCTTTTTTGGAAAATCATTTTCGTATATTACCGTTAAACTTTATAATATTGGATATAAAAGGTATACTTATACGTATAACTTATTTTTGGCTGAATGCTTATTATTTAAATAATTTTTATGAATAAATTCATGAAGAAAATTATATAATCTCAGGATAAAATTAGTATTAGCCATCTGTTCAAACTCTCGCCTTATTGTATTTTTTTTTTTGTAATTTAAGACATTTATTTTTTTATTAAGCTAATACACTTTTAGGTTCATAACATAACCAAAAAAACATATTCAATAATTTTTTTATTCTTTAAAAAAGTATTTGGATAGGAATAATTTAAAATTATTTGATATAAACTTTTTTAGTATTTTGAAGCAGTATGTAACATAAATTAAATTAGCACCGTCTGTCCCTAGGCTTACTTTGTTATGAAATTTTAAAAGCCATTAGACAACTTCGACGCTTAATAATTATAATATGTTTAACGTTCCTACATGTCTGTATTATATTAAGAATAATTATGCAAATATAAAATAAATGTTAATTAAAAACTCATTATAACTCAAGACAACGATCTAGTTGCTAGAGAAGTTACATTCTCAACTCAACTTTGTTTTGCTTATGATATTGTTATAATTTATATTATATAGATCAACAAACAAAGAAACATTTACCGCCTAATTCAGTGGCATGGTCTAATTTTAAAACCGGTGTAAGTTGACAGTAGAATGTTTAAATTGGCAAGTATCACAATAAGTCAAGCAACTTTTCAACCTTCGAATTATAACTATAAAAAATTTGTATATATGCAAGAAAATAAATCAAGAAACTTGTTAATACCATTCAATTATTCATAACGCCGTAAAATTTTTAATAAATGAGGCATTGATTTTGAACTTTTGTTTTATAATTTTGTTGAAAATTTAATGACATAGACAACAGTATTTTTACTATTGAAAAAAAAGCTATTTAGAAGCAGAAATATTGTAATATTAGTCCAAAATTAGTGCAGTAAAAATGGCATTCGTGTTCAATGCATATATATATATATATATATATATATATATATATATATATATATATATATATATATATATATATATATATATATATATAAAGTATTCATCTTAATTTCGCAGGTCGAAGTTTTCTACAGCAGGTGAGAGTGCGCCGTACTACTTAAATTTACCATAACTACGGTTCTAATCAATATTTTTTAAAAAATTCAAATGATCCTGAACTCGTAAGAAAAATTAAATATTTCGTTGTAACATTTGCTAGAGGAGTTTACGTTAGCACTTTGATTTGGCCAGTCTATAAGTTCACTTTTCACGTTATAAAGTCATTAACGTGCTTAAATTTGTGCTTTTGATCATTATCATGTTAAAACATCATCCGGGTGTCATATTTTCTTTGGCATCTGGTATCATTTGGTTTTTAATATATGACCGTACAGAAATCGATTCATATTTCCTTCAGCGTGAATTAACAGTCCAACACCTGATGAGAAAAAATCTCCAAATCTTCACGTTGCCGCTGCCATGTTTGACGGTGGGTACTTGGTACCGAACATCATGTCTTTTGTTTATAGAACGTCGAACATACTTTATTTCACCAGACGGCACCTAATTAAACTTGATTTCATCGTACCATAGTATTGTAGACCATCCTGAGCTCGTCCATGATTTATGCCGCTTTGTCAAAGCAATTTGTAACTTTCTGGTCATTGAAGATATGAAACGCTATTTGGTTGGTCATCATCGTAATCCGAAGTCTTTTAGCCGATGTTTTACAGTTGAAACATGAATGTTTATGTTATAATTTTCTTACAATGAATTTTTAATTGCCACCGCAAACTTACGGACATCACTAGTAGAAAATTTTTTTAATAAGCGATCCTCTTTAAGAAAATGTGTTTTTTTTTTCGGACGGCTTCTTCTACCCATATTTACCACAGAGCAGCGTCTATTGTAAACTTTATTCCACGCACTAACAAGCTGCCGAGAAACTTTAATAGCCCGAGGAACTTCTATTTGTCGCTTTCTTTCCTTTAAGGCAGTTATAACAACTTCTTTAAAGTCACTTGAATATTCCTTGTGCTTAGGCATGTTAAATAAATATCATTGTAACGATAAAATACAAAACTCACGCTGTGATGTAATCGGGTCTGCGATAAATCGTAACTGAATGATTGTCAAAATACTTATGAACCGTCAGTGCTATTAGTACTATATCTATAAACAATCAAGTTGAAACTCGGTCCTTTGAGTAATGTCGACACGTCGATATTTAAGATATATATTTATTTTTTTGAATAGCGTTATATGAGACCAAGAGAGTGAAATATTTTGTTGTGTCGAAATAGTTTTGAGCGCTACTGTATCTCCAACTCTAATTAACTTTTTGCAATTTTGAAAATGCTGTCATTTTGTCATTAAATGTGAACATAATAGTATGGGGTCAAGTTCGATGCCTCATTTTTAACGCGTTATAAACATTAAATTGTTAATTGCAAATTCCCTGACCACGTGACAACTAATCACGTCAAAGATTTGAATTTTAACAACTAAAAATAAGGACGAATTAACCACAAAATTTCTTGGACCTTATTGGACTACGAAAACACTTGAGCACATTCGCAGTTCGCATAAATTAGGGTCCAGTAGACGGACAGCCTTGCAATTTTTCAAAAGTTCACGCCGCAGTAGTAGTAAGGATTATGTTTAAATTAATTTTAGGTGGATTGATATTGCTTCCGTATCATTATTAAGTTTACAAGTATTTTCTACGTTGTAAATTTGATTCGACTAGGATTATTTAATTAACTGCAATTCATGATAGCTCTTAATTTATTATTTACTTTTAAGCATAATTGTTTTACAACGTTAATTTCATTATTTTTAGTTAGGTAAAGTTAAAAAGGCGATGGCTTAAGAACTGTATACACAGACGCGTTAAATTTTGCTAATAAATTTTTTTTAATAATCAGTTTTTGATATTCTGGTAGCAAACGTAACATGAAAATGTTTTTTAGGAGCCCCGTTGGGAGTAACTTTTACAACATGGTGAATATTGCAGAAAATATCGCACCCCTATCAAAATTAATGCGTGAAAAGTTTTTCAATTTTTGCGGAATGTTATAGTACATTTCATAAAAACAAAAGTAAACATTTGAAATAATATTAACTTTTTATTTTAATAATGCATAAAATAAATTATATTACATTATATTTAATTATGCGACCTGATGTTATGTGCCGGCAAATAAGAATACGCAATTAGTTTATTTTTAAATTAATATGCCTAAACATTTTAGGAAAAATGGCATTTTGACACCGTAAACCGATATGAAAAAATTGGGATCATCATTTTGAAGCTGCAAGATTACAACGGTATATCACCCTCATGGATTTATAATAAATTATAATGGCATTTTAACAAAATATCGTCGATGATATTAAGTGACGCAATTCAATTTTAGCGCATTTTCTGAGAAGCATTTAAAAGCTTAAATATAATCCAACACCATTCTAAAATTTATGGTTTTTTGTGCCTTTGTTTAATGTTATTTAGCATCAAAGAGAATTTCAGTTTTGACATTGTCGTTACTTAGTTAGAAAAAATATATATAGCAAAAGAAAAATTAATAATCAAAACTGGGTGATAGTTACTAAAAAGTTCGAGTATTAAATTTAACATACTCGTAGATATTCTAAAATTTTCATCTTTTCTTTAAAGCAACTTTCAGTGATTTCTGAAAAATTAGCGGTCATCAACGAATTTTTGGTCTCTCAATAGTTTTACTCAATTTAACTTGTTATTGCGTGATACACATTTTATAATTATTACATACATTTTATTGGGTGATACACATTTTATAATTTACAGTAAGTAGGTATAATTATAGTCAAAGCTAGAAAACTAGTAAATTTTGCAAAGACGCTGAATAAGAAAAGAATATGCGATTTTTTCTTCAGGAAATATCAGAACTTTTTCCTTTGTTTGAGCAACCCAGGTTTTCCACTGAATATATATATATATATATATATATATATATATATATATATATATATATATATATATATATATATCAACATTTACCACTAATTCACTAAGATGGTTTAAGTTAAAAACTAGTTCAAGTTGACAATATAGGATTTAAATTAACAAGTGTAACAATAAGTCAACCAAATTTTGAATTTTAACACCCAGAGTCACTAAAAAGGTTTAACACTTTGACCCGATCTAATTACCATGAAAATTAGATCTTCTAGTTATCCAGTTTTGTTTTGCTAATGATATTGTAATAATTCGTAATTCGTATACGGTAACAAATAAACCATGGTATATTAAAATAAAGAATAAAAACATTGAGATAAAGCCTTCGAATCGGTAAAAAAAATAGTTGTCTTCCAAAAATAAACAAAATTTTCACTTTTGGCTGGTTTAATAAAGAAAAAATATGATTTTTCTATCCTTTTGTTTTCAAGATTCAGAACTTGATTGACTTATTATTGCACTTGTCGCTTTGAACTCTTTACTATCAATTTATATCAGCTTTAAGGTTAGACCATATTAGTAAATAAGGGATAAAAATACCAGTATAATATATTGTTTTCTTTTATTACCAATACAAAATGCTTTGTTAGTTAACATAATTAAAAATATAACTACATCATACGCAAAGTAAAATTAGACAATTGGGAAATATGCCAAGAAGATCTGGTTTAACACTTTAGTCTCATCAATTTTTTTAGAACAAGTGTCTGTATCAATTAAATCAACAATAAACGAATCTATAATAACATCAAAATAAAAGTGGCCGAGAATACGACAATTTTTTTATCAAATACTCAATTATCTTTCATTTAACTTCATTTGTTAATGTTTAATAACATTTTTTAACACATATTTAACATAATTTCCTACGTTCAAGGGAAACTAAAAACAGTTTACTATCCGAATCGTGATAAATCCAGTTTCTCAATTTGAAGACCCTCCTATTTTCTCACTGAGTCGGATTAATAACACCACTTTTCATCAGTTACTTTCAACTCTTTAATAACTTCTTGCTTGCACTTTCACTATTAAATTACAACCAAAATCTAGCTCGTGATCTATCTATTGATATCCATTTATAAAACATACTAGAATAAAAGTCTAGAATCTTATTAGAAACATGACTAACAATGGCTACTAACGTGATGGTATTTCTATGAGAGACAGGGTCATATTTAGGTAGTCTTCGTTACAATATCAACCAGCTTAACATGTTGGAAAAAAACTAATTAGAATGACAATAAAAGCGAGGAACGTACGGTGCACTTGTATGTCGCTCGCTGTTATTGTGATTTCAATTAGTATTTTTAGTAGTATGTGTGTAGTAGTAGTATGTTGAGTTGGTTTAGTTATAGTGCAATTATACGTAAAACTAACTGTACGGGAATCACACTTTTCCTCTACATAAGTGTGTATTATTTTTTTGTAGTACAGTCATGTATAAATCAATTGACCCAAACTTAATCTATGTAGTACTAAATTCAGATTTTTTTGTTTTCGAAAGACCATTTGTTATCAGTAGAAAAGACAGAACAGAGAATTATTTATAAAACACCTAATAAATCATTAAATTTCCAGAACAAAACAAACTCTCTTCTTCAGAAAACATGTAACTTAACAGTAAAGGATGCTTTACAGAACAAGTTACAAGACTTTAGTCAAGCACGAGTCTACTACGTTTGGGATTTTCTGTTGTGTGACTTAAATATGGCCGCAAGCAGATTTATTCAAGCTTCAGTGTAGAAATGTATATGGGATATATGTGGGGAATTATCAAACATATTTCAGAAGTAATGGACAAAGAAAAGTGTTGTAGGGTATGAAAGTGGTTAGGCCGGAAAAAATTTATAATGCTTCTTTTGCTTGAACTACTTAATATTGGAGACATAAATTTCATCGGATCTCGCTCCCGATTTCATAGAGTTCTTGATCTTCACTTTTTCTTATGACGCACGATATGTGGTTGTACGAATTTTAATGTTATTTCATCATCCCATCGACATATGTTGGAGAATTATCTGCGTCTCAGTGTATCTGCGCAATAGATACTAATACACTTTACTAAACTGAATTGTCTACAATTACTTCTTTGGCGTTTAGTTGCTGCGAAATAAAGGTGGGGAGACTACTTGCTTATCAATTTACTACACGCAGCACTTGTGGAAATATTAAATACAGTTGTCTATACGATACATTAACTAAATTTATTTAGTAACTTGCACTAGCTACTTGCTAGTAGGCATGGTTGATAAACGTGGGAAATTTTAAATTATAAATAAATGAAGATCTGTTAGACTTAATTTTACGGAGAAAAAAAATGTAAGAATTAACGTATGCATGCGACAGTCACTTTACAAAAATTATCTGTGAGATTATTTTTTACAAATCGCTAAAGAAAGAGTAATGCCGTTCGTGGCGAGCTGATTATCTAAACAATATACCCGTAGGATGCTTGATGATTGGCTGAAAATTTGTCATCTGACTGTAACGCAGACAACTCATTTGGCACGAGATGCACTTATGTATAATGTGTTGCATATACGTTAATATTAGTAAATAATCAAATTAAATGATTTTCGATAGATTTGACCTCATAACATAAGGGAAAACCATTGTACTGTGTCAGCAAAAGAATTAAACTAACAAAAATGATCCTTTGAATATAATAAATAAGTCACTTGATATAATAGCGAACCAGAAAGCTAAATTAGAAATTTTTGTGTATATTCAATATTTTGCGTAGCGTGTAAACGTCCTTAAATATGTATGATGAATAAACGATAGAATATTTGAGCATATAAAATATTTCAAAACTAAAATTTAACCAGTAACCAGAAAATATTTTCTATTTTATTTTACGGTCATCATACATAATTAAATGCCTATTTTGAAATTTTAGCAAAATCATTAAAGCTGCTTTTAAAAAATGATTTGCGTGCATTTATTAATTTTTTTTATCCCATATAGTATGACTACTAGGCTTTATTTCACTTTAAAGATTTTATCAATAGTGTGTGTAATGAGTTTTATGGAACTGGTTTTAATCAACTGCTAGCTTTTTTCTTCATTAAATCAAATTCAAAACAGAATTGATATTTCGACCTTGTTTTTTTTTATTGTCGTTTTTTATTTAAAATTATTGAAATGACGTTTGTTAATTATTTATGTAGATATTCTTGTTTTCCAAAATTAATGCTTTACAGTTTTACAAATTATCATTTTTGCAGTCGATATTAGTATTGTATTTAATTGGTGGTCGAATTTTTCCTAAATAAATTTCATACAAAAGAAATAAGTTTGTTATATTTTCAAATTTTATTTTAAGTTCATTCTTACAGGTTGACTGGATTCGAAATATAAATTTCTAGTTTTAAACGTGGATTTTAATGAAATTTTGAGCCCATGATCAGTAAGAAATAATTAGAACTACACCATGCATAATTTTTTAAAATAAAAAACAGTTATCTAGATATGCCTAAAACTAGTTAGACACTTGTGTCACAAGAAAGTTTTAGACTTTAGACCTAGGTTAGATGCCTTGAAACTTCAAATTTTTAACTTATCAGTTCAATTATGCTTATAATTTTATTGTATTTACTATTAAATAGCTCAACAAATAAACCTTTTATTCGAAAATTAAGGATAAAAAACTAGATATATTACCCTAACAATAATTTTGCTAAAATTATGAAAATTAACTAAATAAAAATCCTCGCAATATCATCAAAACAGAAATACTGTAAGCATAAATAATTTATGACGTAAATGAAGGAGAAAAATGCAGACAGGCAAAAAATTTTGTTAAAATTATGGAACATTAAGAAAATTGGCACGGCAGTTAACTGAGTAGGTTGAAAATGTTTGTTCTATATATGCCCTTGATGTATACATAATGTACATAAGTAAAAAGCGATTTGTTTATTTTAAGTCTAGATATACTTGATTAGTCAAGCTATAATCTTTTAAAAAAGTTATATGTAAACTTTATTGTAGTTATATTTATAATTCCTTCATAGATATGGTGTGCTTTTAAATGCATATTAATAGTGCCAACTCTTTTATTTTCTTAACAGCTTAGTCTGCCAGTGAATTGTGTGTAGACGCCAACAATCTATGAACATATTTTATTTTTTTTTAAATATATATGTCTGATGCTAATCCAATATTTTTTTTAACTTCCCAGTATACTACTGACCATTTAGACTAAACCATAATATTTTATATTAAAAAATATTCATCTGTTATTAAATTTAATACCTACATTCTAAACAATTTGAATAAAGCTGTAGAATAAAGTAATAATCAATTAATAATGTTTAACAAACTACAAGAATAATATTTACAGAACCTAAGACCGGTTAATCATACGTTCAAAAATTGTGAAAAAAAGCTTTAATATATAATATGTTGTCAGGATTTTTAAATTTAAATTTTCTCTTTAGATTGTGTATTTTATGGATACATACCACTAACTGACTCGACTCTTGTAGGCTGTTGATGCCAAAAATGGCAAAACACCGTCAAAAGAGTGCGTTAGTGCACATGGGGTGCCAGTCATATTTCTGAATATTAATTCTTATCCGTATGGGTCAACCGATTTCCTGTTATCGATCGGTTGGTTTTCTAGCGTTATTTGTAGACAAATACTACTGGTTCAATGCAAATTTTATGATTTGTGATTTTTGTCTTGTGGATTATGTTCGAATTAGACGGATTTATGGTATTTTAAGTAACTCATTTATTTGTATTTTGTGCATTTTATTTAGTGTAATTAGATTCACAAAGTATATGCTTACATTTTGCCTAAACAAGGGCAAATAGGTTTTTGAAGTTCGGTCGATGGTCAGCTGAACATTTTATAATGTGCATGCCTAAAGGTTACTATATTTACGTTTTAATATTTTAAATTTGTCATTTTTGAGATTAAATCTTGCGAATTTAATAAATATTTTTTCTACTATATAGACTTACTCAATAGCAGTTTCTTTACTAAGTTTTTTACTTCTCAGCACACTATTGACAATTCAGAATGAAATGTGTGTGTGTGTATTTTAAGTTAAAGAAATATTTATCTATTGGATTTAATAATATACTCTAATAAATCCAATATAATAAAAATTTTGGATCATATTTATTACAAATTCATAAAAAATAAAAACGATAAAATTAAATACTAATGTTTAAATAAAGTTATAAACATAAGGTAACGCACATTTAATATTAATTGACAAGTTAAAATAATGATGTTAATAAAAGTTAGAACTGGTTTGTTATATCTTTACAAATTGGGAACAATTAATCTTTAAGTTATGACAGGACAATAATATAAAAATAAAATCTATCACTAAATTTGGGTGTACTGCCGGTAATATGAAAATCTCCTAACTGATGATAAAAATGGTGTATATGCCGCCATGTTCATGTGTTAAATAATGAATTTCAAATTTATACCCCTAATTCACTAACATCGCCTAATTTTTAAACCGTTCTAATTTTTATTTAGTGAATAGCACAATTATTTTCTTGGTAAGTTTATTGCAAAGTACTTCAAAAATGAAAAAACAAAAACAGCATAAATTTTTTATTTTTTGAGCTATCGCTTTTTCAGTCTTGACTTTTCATTTTAAACGTCTTATGTGCATCCATGTAAAATTATTATTAGTGATACACATTTTAAAGTCTAATTAACCCCAGTGAAATACTTTATTGAGTAAAAAACGAAACCAAGTTGCACTTAAAAGCAAGAAATAAATTGTAGATTAACTTATTTATTGAGCACTTAGCGCTAAATTTAAAATTGCTAGAAAATACCTACAAGTTATACAAAGCTTCCCTTAAGTTTATTTAAAGGAATAACAAAGACGCTGGTAAAATGCTATTTTACAATCATGTATTTGGTGATGTGGCATTTTAAGAACCAAACACTTGTGATGATATAATTTTTCTGAGGTTGAAATTGTTAACAAAAATTTAGAGATTTTATTATTTTTTACAAATGAATTAAAAATTTAAAAAAGATATGGAATACATACATATATAGGGTTTTAAGTGGTAAATATTTAAACCCCTAATAGGCACACATTTTTACTAAATCAATCTTAGTGATTTTTAGAACAGATTCTTGAAACTAAAGAATATTTTAAATATAACTTGTAAAAAAACAGTTCAGGATATATTCCCTCGAAATAATGTAATTCCTTAACGACGGTGTCAAAATGTTTATCTTTCTCAAACGTGTGCAATAACCAGAAATACGAGATAATTCTTGTAAATTCTTTTTTAATTTAAATACCTGTTTTAATTTAAGAGTTTTTGTGGGAATTTCCTGAAAAATTTTTTACATGAATTTTATGTATTTTTTGGGTTTACGTCTATTTTCTCAAAAAATCACCAAGATTGTTTAAATATTTACTACGTAAAACCTTATATATATATATATATATATATATATATATATATATATATATATATATATAATTATATATATATATATAATTATATATATATATATATATATATATATATATATATATATATATATATATATATATATATGTATATATGGATCTATGGATCAGAATATATCACTTCACTACATAGTATAAAACAAAATCGCTTTCTCTGTCCCTATGTCCCTTTGTATGCTTAAATCTTTAAAACTACGCACCGGATTTTGATGAGATTTTTTTCAATAGATAGAGTGATTCAAGAGGAAGGTTTATCTGTGTAATAACATCCATTAAATAGTGGAGAAATACTGTTATTTTTGAGGTTTCTAATGTGATGTCGTTAATTATCATATTTTTTTCCGCTTACATTGCAAACGCAGGCTGAACCCTACGAGATTTATCAAAATAATGTACTAATTATTTGTACACATTGAAAAGGTTTACAGAAAACTCCGCGATGGTATATGTCTATCTCTCATGGATATCCCACAATAACATTTTTTTGTCATTTACTTTTTACGACAAATAATGGCAAATTTTGAAGCGATTTTAACCAATACAGCATTAATCCTTATCCAATTAAATAGCTTAAATACATTGTTGATTTAATATAGATCTATATGGTCCTTTACAGCACAAGATTTAAATGAATATTTTCGAAGATATTACAGATTTAAAATTGCGGGAAGTAGCGCTTGCGGCGGTACTGGCCGACCGGGGCGGCGGCAGCGTGCCTATAAATAGCGCGTCGGAGGCCGATGTAATAATTGTTGTAAAAATAAAATAAATAGTCACAGTTTTTCTGTAGTGTATTTAGTATCAGCATTGCACCCGTGCGAAGCCGGGGCGGGTCGCTAGTTAAGGATAAACGTGAAATAGGTAAGAAAAAAAGTTATCTTCCGAAAATAAAAAATAAATTCTCTTTTAGACAGTTTGGCAATAAAATGAAAGGATTTTTTGATGCATGTATTTTTAAGGTTCAAAACTTGTTTAAATTATTGTTGCTCTTGTCATTTTTAACCCTCTACTGTCAACTTATACCGGTTTTAAAGTTCGACTATATTGGTGAATTATGGGGTTAATTTTATCAAAATAATGATCCCAAGTATAAGGCTAAGAAAATTAAACTTTGGATGCTTTATAATATCCCAAAAGTCATTAAAACACTGCTGATAAATCCTGACTTTAGTAACGGGAACTACAGATATAAGGCGACATGATATTTCCACTAAAATCCATCTTAAGGCATTTTTAAAAGAATGGGAAAAAAACATCTGTAGAATATTGTGGAGCATTAGTTCGATCTATGCCAAACAAACTATGGTATGGTATGTTATTAGAAACAAAGGATTGCCCACAAGGTATTGACCTTGAGTCTTCAAATGTTAAACTTGTTTTTGTACGAGTTTTATTTTGACGTGGAAAACAAAGTTTTGTTAAATTGTGTGGATCATTGTTATGTATATTTTCGTTGTCGTGATATTAGTTTTAATTATCTAAGAGTTAATATTTTTTTTTTATTTTTGTAAATATTGTATTTTTAGTTTATAATAAAATCAATATTGGCAAATATGCTACCGTTATTTTCACTGACTTAAAAGTGATTCTTTCTTTCCCAAAATTTTGAAAGAACAGCAAATCGAAAATAAAAGTTTCATTTTGAACAAATGTTAATTAAGATGTTTTTAACAGGAATGTCTTGAGGAGAGGATAAGCTGGCCTTTAAGAAGTGGTAATGCTCCTTTTTTCCTGACGCAAGTCCTAAATTTTATTCTATATTATATAATTTAAAAATAATTATCGGTTATTTTAATTTTAAAGTTTTTTCTCTCAATTCATAATAATTAGATTTGATGTTTTATGCGACATTTCCTTCCCTAATTTAATGCATAATTTTTTGAATGAACCAAAATTTAAAAATATACCTTTTCCACAATATTTAACACATTTTTAATCATTAAAGAAAGATGACCAGAAGCTATACAAAATAATAGTGGATGAATTTTATGTTTCATTTCTGTAAAGAAGTTTAAAAAATTAATTTGTAGTTATGCCCTGAGGACAAGAGCATAACGACAAAAACACAGGCTAAATATTAAAGGCATAAACACTTACCTGTGCTGTGAAAAAACTCTATCTATACGCTGCTCCTACCAGTGGAGAGCCACTTCTTGCACTTAATGCAACTTCGACACTGTTGCGGTGTTGTGAAGAAACCAACAATAAAGAGCGTCGCGGCAGTCCTGAAACATTTTATATCAGTCATATGATAGCGCATCATGTGCCCGTGCAGGCAAAGAACCGTGGGAAGTTGTGGGTAACCTATGTTATGATTGGCTACCTTTCGAAATTGTTATCTAAATTGGACGAACTGGATATCTAGACTCTCCATGGAAATTGTTTATTCTTTCTTGAAATACGCCTCTCGGCTTTGAGTTATCACTTTGTAGGATTCTGTATTTGTTACGTTTTACGTATGATGACTTTTAAACATATTGTAGCATCTTTAATTTGGAAGCTGGAATACTGGAAATAATATCACATTTTGCGTTTTTTAGTATCGTTTGTCCAATAGAAATTGTAGTTAGACATATTATCTGGTGAATTTGAGGACTCGCTACGACTGATATAATATTTTTTATAAAATTAATTATCTAGTTTCTAGATTTAATGAAACATAAAGATCTTTTATTTTTTGGTGAGCTTTTTTCTGAAATTGAATAAAGTATCTGACTTTAGAAATTTTTTTTTATTGATACGGTACTAATTATTTTCACTTTTGTTAAAGTATTATGTTAACTAGAACTAGTTCTGTTAAATCATAAGTTAATACTTTGTTATAAATAAATAACCATATCTTTATTTATATTTATTATTAGGTAATATCTCTTATACTTAAAAAATATACCAAATTAAGGGGGGCTAGGAGAGGCTATAACTGTTTAGAGGGCTCCCATGATTTAGAAAATGCTTGTAGAAGTTTACTTCTAGAATTTAACAGATCAAAAAAATTTATACTACTGTTAAAGTTGCAAATTCAAGACTTTTTTCTTATCCTAAAGATAGAGCTAAAAATGACAATATGTTGTATTCACTGTATATTTTAAATTGTATAGTTAAAACTAACATTATTGATGTATTTCCGAATATTTATATAGCCTGTCGATTGTTTCTCGGTATTCCCGTAGCAAACTGTGAGGCTGAGAGATCATTTTTTAACCTTAAAAGAATAAACAACTTGCGCCAATCAACAATATTCCATAGCCGTTTAACTTATTTGGTAAGATTTTTTAATACAAATTATTAGAAACACTAAACTGCGATAATGCAATAGCAGATTTTCTGAAAAGAAGAGCAGACATATATATTTTACTTAAATTATTTTAAATTTACGATGTTTATTTATGTTATTTATTATAAATTGTTAGAATTAATAGTTTTTTTCATTAGACTTCGAAACAAAGTTTTTAACCCAATTCGTTTATGAAAGCGATGGCTTTAAAGCCCCCTTTCCTTGCATTTAAATAGCCCCATGATCTAAATAGGCCTAATCAGGCACTCTCTGTATTCTGCCTTTGAATAGAAAACTTTACTGCTCCGAAGTAAAATAATATATTTTTTAAAATTATGTACCTAATATTGAATTTCAACGTAGAGATTTAGACTTTTTCACTTGATTTAGACTAGGTTTAAGATTATTTTACGTTCAAAATTCTTGGAGTTTTATTTTACTTTTTGGGAGGAAATGCTACTATAATATGACTTATTATTATCTAAAATATTCTAGAAACTAGTAAAAAATACAAATGTTTAAGTTATTATGGGTACAAATTTGCTAAAAAACTCTATTTTGATAAAATGAAACTAATTAAAATTAATGCCATTATCTTTTCTGTAAAGTATTTTTTTGGTTTTGACTTGATATATCTTAAACATAATATGGTAAAGATATTTTTGAGCCCTAAAATGAAAATATAATTTAAAAAATGTATATAGCGGTGTCATCTTTAAATTTATGCAGGTATTAGCTGGAATTTTTACGTTAATAACTTGACACTAGTCCTTGTCACCGAATATATGAAATTAAAAAGCAACTTATTGCCTTTGATTTGTATACGAATTTTACTCATGCATTTAAAGCAGGAGAAAGCAATTTTTAAATAAATTTATGTAAAATTAGATGTAAAATGTGTGCTGCGAATACAGATAATAACTAGAAGGGCTATTTTTAATTTTCTGTGTATTTTTAGAGTCAATTTTTTTTACCAGTAATTGTCATTAGTATCAATTACTGGTTATTTTTTATAAACATATATACACTCACTTTTTAATACAGATCTGATCTGTTTAGTCTGAATTATATCTCACATTATTATGAAGTACAAAACTTCAATTTATCCAGTTATTGACATGCCTAGTGTGTAGTATCCATTTCTAGTGTAGATTTAAAAAGTCGGGAAAAAAGACAAAAAACCTTTTTTCGAAATTCCAAAGAAATTATGACTGCTGTCAGACTGGCTACTGACAGCGAAAAAAGAAAAGAAAAAATTGGAGAAGAAAAAAAAGAAACTGAATAATCAAAATATTACAAACATAAAATAACAAAAATCAAAAAATAAAAGGAGATAATGAAGATGGAAGTGATAAAACAATTGTGCTTACTAACCCCTCTTAATCAAATTTTGAAAATTTTCGGGTTTGATACGCAGTTTATTATGACGGGCAGCTTTTTATAGGATTGCTATTCATTGAAGTTGAAAAAAAATTATTTAACCAAATTTTTAAAGAAAATTACTGAAAATTACTTTATATGATCACACATTGTATCGGCACAATGCTGGAAGAACTAACAAGAAAGGAAGATACAAATTTACAAGAAGCGAAGATGCATCCAGGGAACTATAACTAGAAAAAATTCAGCCTTAGTAAAAACTAACATAACAGGAATTCTTACAGGGCACTGTCACTTAATGGGACACATTAAGAAAATGGAACTAGCTGAGAGAGCTGACTGATACAATCCATTTTTAATAAATAATAATATATGTATTAAAGTAAAGTAATTTTAATTTTACTCCATATGAGTTAATAATATATGAACTTTTTTTATTAAATCTTAATTTTGGTTTTACCTAATCGCATTTAATCTAAGTTTATTTCACGTTTGCTTATCTGTATTTAACTTAAGTAATTATTTATTTCAGGAATTATTTAGGAAACTTAAGCAAAACTAAGTATTTTACAGGCCAGCCAAAGCCACAATTTTGGCTGGCTTGTAAAATTTAAATTTGACTTTATCAAACCCAGAAAGGTATTTTGCGGGTGTCTCAATTTTTTTAAATAATTTTGAACTGTCTATTACTAGTACATTTAGATGTCAAGCACTGAGTTTTTCAAATATGTTGTCAATTACCAGTGTTTTGGTTTAGGGCAAATTAAATAAAATTTAAGGACAATATGTTTTATTATAATAAAATTTGATTAAAGTCAAGTAATTCGGTGTGCTTTCTGGTTTTTATCATACATAAAAATTAAATACTTTCTTAAACAATTACTTCCTTATAATGTCCAGTACTGGTGCAGTTACCCTCTTTATTTCTCAAAATTTGTACAGTTTTAACTTTAAAACCATAGTTCAGAATTCAATATGTTTTTGTTATTTTTATTACATGGAACTTGGGTTTATAATTCATTAAAAAATAATAAACCTAACAAATAAAAATACATCATTGAAGGTTGAAGAAAAAAATAACAAAACATATACACTATATATATATATATATATATATATATATATATATATATATATGTATATATATATATATATATATATATATATATATATATATATACATACATATATATATATATATATACATACATATATATATATATATATATATATATATATATATATATATATATATATATATGATAAAATGATTAAACTACAAAATTATTTTTTAAAACTTTTAGACAAACTTTTAAAAAATTATAATTTTTTATTTACTAGAAATCACCAAGCGAATTACTTATACCAGTAACCACTACAGATTTGATTTCAACCAGGACAATTAAATAATATATTATCTGGCTATATTTGACCTATATTAAATTTAAATATTTATTACTAATATTTAAACATTTCCCTGTATAGCAAAGGTCACTATGACATTGCCCATCATGCGCTAAACTATAAGAAGAATTTCTATTAGCCAAAAAAAAACAATTATGTAAAAAATAATAATGCGACACAATATCAAATGTTCAATTTTCGTGTCTCGTATTAAAGCTAAGATTTTAATGACAGTGATTTTACATAAGATATGAATTGTGTGTTTTTGAATTATAACACAAATTTATTTAAATTATTACTATTATCTTTTTAAACAATATCTATCCGCCACGAAAAATTTTCAATATTATAAAATATAATTAATTATTATAAATTAATTTCAAAGTTTTGTTATTAATTGATAACACAATTTCTATGTAAGAAAAATAATTAGAAAACATATTGAATTTTAACAAACTATTGCATTAAGGCAAAACTAGATAATTAATTTTGAAAAATAAATTTTACAATATACATTTCAGATATATCAAGTAAAAATCGAAAAAAGCTTTTACGGTAAGAATAAATTCAGATGGATATTTAATTTTAAGAGGTAACAAAATATTTTTTTTATGAATTTTGGACTAATAATAACTTAAAAATTTAGTTTTTGGACTAATTTTACTACATATATTTCTGGAATGTTTTAGATAATGCAATATTATCACGTTGAAGCCGACCTTGTTGAAAATTTAATCCATATAAAAGGTTTCATTTTTAAACGAATTTATTTAGTTTTATTGCTGCCTGTGGGCTATCGACTGACAATTATACCTTGTAATAGAATTTTAACTCACTTCCAACTATCCGATCAAGCTAAAATTTGGCACACTCATATAAACCGAATGACAGTACAATATTACGATCTGACTTTGAATCCGTATTTTAAGGATATTTTAAAATCAACTTTTTTAAAATAGGAACCCGTATTTTTATTATAGAAATGGAAGGTGGGGTAAAATTTCCCGTCTAACGTTATAATATATCATATGTCTTTTTTTACATCTAGAGATCATTTGACGGTTAATCGCACTTGTTTGACACAAAAAATGCATGAAGGCTTAAAAACCAAACGATTTAATGACAAGAGACATACGTTTTTTATATAGAAGGTACTTAACGTTCATGACTTTGAAACTGACCATGGACTTGTATTTCAAGGTCACTTTAAGGCCAACTTTTTTTAATTAAACGATATCATTTAGTTTCACTGCTGCCAATGGACTATCGACTGATAATCAGATTTTGTAATTCAAAATTAAAAAGTGAAAAATAATTAAGAATTTTTTTTTGTGAAACTTGTTCTTAACCCTCACTTATGGTTTCATGGGATATGAACGAAGTTAACTTTTTTAACTTGTAAAATCATTAAAAAAATTGCTTTAAACTTTTAGTAACCATAACATATAGATACAGCTTATCAAATACAGTTTTTCAAATAATAATACAGATGACAAAACAACAAACTTAGTCTTCATTTCCTTACATGCAGTTACACGTGTGGGCTTATAGCAAACAAGACTATATTATACATCTTTCTTTTCTTTTTGCTATGGCACACTGTTAATTGTGCCTTTGAAATTGAGGATCACTATAGTTTATATCCAAAGTAACACTCTCGGTGTCAGCCCCATAAGACCTCAAAAACTCGTTTACAGACCTAGAAAGCACATATGGCCTTCTTGGTTCGAGCTTTATTATGATCATTCCACCTCAGTCATGAGTCCATAATTACTCCCAGGTATTTAACTCTTCTCTTGTGTTGACGGATCCTTCCCATTAATGTAATTGTGGGAAATCTCCCCGTTCTCTCCTTTTTTGTTCGGCTTTGCCCGGGTTTATTCCGCTGTGGCACCATCGCACCGCGATCCAGCAGGCCCACATCATTGCCCCCCCCCCCCCAAGTCTTGGATATCGCGACTAGGGCACAAAATGACCAGGTCGTCAGCATAGGCCTGTGTATGCAAACCATCCTTATTAAGTTCATTCAGCAGGCTGTACACCACAAGGCTACACAACAAAGGTGATAGAACTCCTCCCTGTGGACAGCCCCTTCTTGACAATGCTTTAACAGTAACATTGTTAACCTCAGCATATATTAGTGTCTGAGTCAACATGACTCTGATCCATACAACTAGTCAGTTCAAACGCCCCTTCAATATCGATAAAGGTACCTAAGACGGGTCGACCATTCACCAGCGCATTTTCCACTCTTGTGACGAGAGGGGATGAAAACGGTTACAGAGAAAATGATATGTATAAAACCCCAATGTAATAATATGTAAGAGATTTTACACGATAATTGAAAAAAGAAACACATTTTTAGAGATGAAATTAAATGTAGTTTCGACCCTAGAAATTCAATTCAGGACGTAAAAAAACATGTTGAATATTTTCTGGTATATTATAACATATCACAGAATGAGACAAATTGGAGACGGACCTTTGAGCATATTCCCTTGTAAGTTACTGTTAAATCTAAGTTAATCATTTGTTAATTTAGATCTTGCATCATGCAAACCTTAAAGGAGGTTTAAAAAGTCGCGGCAAGCACAGGAAGTTCTTCGCATCATTTTTAAGCAAATATGCGATAATTTTACATACAAAAGATTAAATACAAATAGAAAACGACACTATGAAACGTAAACAATAAAGTTAGGTTCAATTCGCATAGAAATTAATTTTTGCGGGTACCCCTTTTGTTGTATCTGGTTAAAATGATATAATCTATGGCGGTATTCTTTCTATTTTTAACACTTTTTCCTCCCGTAATAACAGGTCGCGGAGAAAGCATGCTTACGAAATTTGGTTTTATGCGGGAACGTCTTCTATGTTTACGTTTTTGCATTTTTAAATCTCTAGAGATGTATTTTCGAACAAATTTTGAGACTTCATCAAAATCATCAACATTGTTTTTGATATGCTTTGGAATATGTAGATATTGGAATGTTTTTCCCAAATGCTTATGTATGAATTTTCCGACCTCTTCTATTGACGCTTCACAGTGCACCAACCCAATAAAAGGAATTAGAGCGCAACAAGCTTTCAGGCGTATTAGAGCGAGACAGCACCCGATTGTATGTTCAATAGGCGTTTGTCAAACCTATGTATGTCACTGGTTAAGGTGTAAAATCAATAAAAGTTAACCAGTTTGAAGGCATATGCGTGTATTTATCTATTATAAATTATATTTAACATTAAATTTATATTTACCCAATCAGTTTTGGTAATTTTCATTTGACGTCAGCAAGAAAACAGAAAACAATTAGAAACCTATTCATATCAAAGTAAATTAAAAATATATATATATTATTATGTACAAACATCGAGTAACAAGATAACAAGCATTGTTGAAAGAGTCAACAAATGGAATATAAAACAAGCTTATTTGATCTAAAAACAGGTAGCTAAATCTGGTTACCTATAATTTGTTGTTAATTTTAATAACATTGGTGCTACTCGAGTAATTTCGACAGATGGTAGCGGAACGGTAAGCGATAATTATCCATGTAGTCGGAATATACACAAAGGGAATTCAGCAGTTTGCACTGTTTACATACAAAATAAATCTGTATTTCCACGACACTAAAATAACAAATGATAAATTTGTTTTCTTTAATTCACATAGAGCCACACTAAAATAAATTGCCCAGGGTCATATTTTTTTAATCGCTATATATTAATAATTTTTTAGATTTATATTAGTCAGTTTAGTAGTTTTAAACAGGTAGTTAAAAAATTATAAAAAATAACATTTTTTATTACGTAATTGATTGAGTGATATAGCAGGCCAGAGTTGAAGAGCCATTACACTGCAGCCTTGAGACTTATGGTGTCGTATTGGTTTGCCAGATGGTTTGCTCAGAAATAACCTGATGTGCCTGTGGCCTGCAGTGGTTCCAGTGGGTCTGGTGTTTATAATTTATTCACCAGGATACCACCTACCAATAGCAGCCTTGGTAATTCCAAATACTAGTCCAATACATGTCGTAGCAGACCTTTGGCGAATTGATCATCTTTTTCATTGCCCAGGATGCCCTTGTGTTCTGGTACTCACTTAAGAGTAACCTTGTTCTGTTTTGCCATGGAGATAGAGTTTCAAAGACAATCCCAAACCTATTTTGATGTTATTTGATAACATGCGAGAACTTTCAGCGCTGCCTGATTGTCGGAGAAAATGAAAACTATCCCTGTAACCCCTCTTCAAATTTTCCTGAAGACAAGCACTAATAAATAGCGTGTATTTCTGTCTGGAATACCGTGTTATGCAGCACCAGTGTTGAGCTTGCGTGTGCCCCTATATATTTCGCACTTGTACCATAGTCAGTTTTCGACCCGTCTGTATACCAAACGAAGTTTCCTAGCTGGTTGATTGATCGATCAGGTCCTATCATCCAGTCAGTTTGAATAGAGTAGGGCCTGTCCAAATTATAGGTTTTTGGCATTATATCACTGCTCATTTCAAATGATTACTTCGTCACCATGTCCTTGATGTTGGTGTGTCCGAGAGCAAGTCCAGGCCACCTGACCTTGTTTAGTTCCAGCCTGTATGCCCCCATCCTCGCCTTAGCCCTGATTATTATATATAGGAGGGGGGATTCGTAGGATTTCCATGGCTGCTATTGGGTACTTCTTATGGCACCCGTCATGCATAGGTAGGCTCCCTGAAGATTGGAGAGCTCCGGAGTGGCCCGCCATTGAGTAATTTTTGTCTACTATACAACTGAGTCATAGATTATCATGTGTCTTACCACCGCAGTATGCAGCCAGTATACAATGTGTGATTTTAATCCCCATGTTTTGTCTAGTGCCCTTTTTGCTATCATGGTGGACATTTTACCTTTGGAGATAATGTTCTGCAAGTGTGAGTATCAAGTAAGCCTTGTGTCCAGGATTACAATTAGATACTTAATATTCTGGCTTATTTGCAGTTGTGTATTAAAAAGAGTTGATAGTTTTAATTCGGCCAACTTCCTTTTTTTGTGAAGGGTATAAATGTGGTTTGTCCACAATTTACCCTAAAGTGGCCCTTAGTGCACCACTTCAGAGCTCTTTGCATTAGTTTCCATTCTATTCCACCATGTTTCTCCACAATGAGTATGACAATATCGTTAGCATACCACTGAGTATAGTAACCTTGGTTGTTAAGGTTTATTAGAAGATCCCACAGAAGGGGAATAGAACCCCTCCCTCCCGACAGCCCTTGGCTATCGACACTTCCACCATTTACTCAAATAGATTTGATTGTGCTCGTCTGCCTTAAAACATATTTTGTATCCACCTACACAAGGTGTCTTCAATGGAAGTATGGTTGAGTGCTTCTTGATTGTCAAGGAAGGTTGTTAAAGCTATTTTTTTTGCTATTCATGGCAGTCTAGTTTCTCCTTTATAGATGATTACGGCTGACTTACATGATTTCTGTTTTAGAGAGGTATCCTGTATATGCCTTGCAATTAGTTTCTCTGTCCGCTTTAACAGAAAAAATGACAGGTTAATTGGTCTAAACGACTTCGTCTGAGAGTAGTCTCTCCCAGGCTTCGATATAAAGATGATTTAAACCTTTCCAAGCGTGTTGCTAAGCTTGCTCTTAAGATTTTGCAGAGCACCGGAGTGATCAGCGCTTTGCCCTACTTTGAAAGTATTCGGATGACCTTACCTGTGCCTTGTAGCGATTCTACGATTTTACAGCTCGTAGTATCTCGTTGCTTGTTATTACCTCGTTTGCTGTTTTACAATACCTTTTTCATGCTTCTCTGGTTAGGATTGGCAGTTTGGTTTCATTATTTACTGTGGTGTCAGGAATAATGTCAGGTCTGGTAAATGCGTCCACAAGAGTATTTCCAAGATATGCCCTCCTGTCTCCGTAGAAATCCCATCCGATTTCCGCAATGTCCTTATAGGGTCGAGAGGATTTTTAGCCAAAATCTTGTAGAGGTGTGATGCTTCAAATGTGCTTTGGAACTCTTGACATAGCTTAGTCCAGGAGTTTTGTTAGGTTGCTCTTATTTTTTATTGTAATTAGTGAGTATTTTAGAATATTCATTCCACTCACTAGTTTTTTCGCTCTGTTAACTAGTTTGCGTGTTTCTTTCCTTAATTCTGTAAGATTATTATTCCGTCTGCTAACTCTGTTGAAGGCAATTTTCCTCACAAGAGTCAGTTTTTGTGGTAAGAGCTTCCTGCAGTTGAGCAGAAGTTATCTCAGTATAGTAGTTGCAAAAAATATAAAAATTAACATTTTTTACCATATAATTAGAAATCATTTAAATCCCTCGGACAAAAGGAATAGTAAAATAATTACAAGAAGTAATATGCTTTGCCCAAAAAATATTTATAATACGAGTAAATCTGCTGTAAAGCTGTAGTAAATATAGGGTGACTCGGATCTAATTGTACATAGCCTAGTAGTGTATTCTTCTCAATTGGGGAAATATTTATCTGTAATGGATACGTCTGGTTAGCCACCCACAATGAATATATAGTGTGTTTTACCAAATTTGGCCAAATATTCCTTTATAGAGATTTCCTAAAGTATTTGTGATATTAGATTGTTAGTTGGCAGTAATATTTTAGTGTCCATATGTGAATACTTCATGTTATAGTAATTTCTCATTTGTAGGACCAGACTAAAAAATGGGCATTTTTATTAAATTTTAAATAACAAAACATGTATAACTTCTTAAAAAATTTGATTACACATTCTAAAACTTTAATAAATACCTACAATATTGTTGAAATTTATTTAGTTGCCGCACTTATTCCCTCTGAGAATTAAGTAATAGTTTTTTTTTTAAATTATTTCTTCGAATAAATTTTTTCTTAAATAATTGTAATGCTATTTAGCCACTAAATAAAAAGAGGTAAAGTGGTCGGTAACAATTATTTTCATGTATTATTTTCAACAAAGAGGGTAAAAAAAAGCAAATTAGCAATAGGAAACTCAAAACTTCAATAAAATTATTTGAACAGATTTTCAAAATGCCCTCCATTAACTTCTTTATATTTTCTTCCTCCGATATTTAAATTTGAAGCAGCATGCCCAATTAAATCGTGTCGTCTATTTTTCATTACCTGAAATGAATTAATAATACGTTGCAAAAGCTGGCCTCGAGTATCAATTTCTTCTTCATAAATTAAATACCCACAAAAGAATAAGTCCACAGGATTGAATTTCCGGGATCTTGCTGTCTAAGAATAGGGTAAGTAAGTTATTGTTTTAGTTTTAATTTTAATTTGTGACAAATTTTTAAAAAAATTTTTTAATTGTATACGATTTGTTCTGTGTGGAGGCTACGCTGGCGACTGAAGACTGTTCTCAAACTGACAGGGTTGAGGTGTGCCCTTTGACGAGGTCTGAGCCCTGAGGATGGTCTAAGTTAGACCGAAAGCGCTTGGCCGAGAGTAATAAAATATACACTGAAATACAAAACCCGTCTATTTCTTGGTCTATTTCTTAAGAATAGGGTGCCTCGCGGCCTATTCATTCATCGGGAAAAGAATTATTTAAAAATTGGAAAAAAGCCCTAGTGGAATGTGGAGGGGTTTCATCGTGATCGAAATACATTCCTCATAAATTTACATCCTTATTTAGGAGAAGATTGAGCAAAATGTTTTCTAAAAACAGCAAATATTGGTTTCCATCCAATCTTTCTTCAAAGGAATTTGTTAATTTTATGTTGTGTCTGCAACTGCCTTAGAGCGTTTGGATTTTTTATGGACCACACATGACAATTTCTAGAAGTATTAATCATCCACCATCTCTGATAAACTGAGCTTCATCAGTCCACAAAGGTCGGTGAAGATCTCTTCGATGTCTTCTAATCCACTGAGAAAAGATTAATCGGTAAGCATAATCACCTGGCTCTAACCTGTATACCTGTTGGATATGATAAAGATCGAAGCTTTCATTTTGTATTGTTAAATGATTTTTTTTCGGGAATATGTAGGTGTCTAGCAATTTTTCTTGTGGATATTTTTGAATTTTCTTGTAGTAAATTTAAGATGTCTCCGTCCTGTTGAACTGGATATCTCACAAACTAATCGATATTAATTTATGTCGAAAAATATCCATATTCACGAACAAAAGAAAATACATTTGAAAATGTTTGATCATTTGGGTATCTTCTATCAGGAAACTTCCTTCCATATTCTTGAGCTGCATAGTAAAGAAGTGGATTATCATAACCAATGAAGAGGCGAGGCTCCACCGACGTTTTTTATATGTATTAAAATTGTTAATAATTAAAAATTATTTTTTTTTAAAAAGAAATGTTTTTGTGTTCCTTGGTCACTTCTAAGTAAAAAGTGTTTCTTATGATTTTTCCATCCCACTTTTTTAAATTATTGCTTTTTTGTCACTTTTTAACATGAATAACTTGTGATTAAATAAATATTTTCAAATTCTGCGCCCAGCAATTGATTGTTGAAGATAAGGATTACAAGCTGGGTTTAATCGTAATACGAAAATGTAATGTTTTTGTTGTTTTTAACGCTATAAACAAATAGCTTTTCATTAGGTATAACAAACTTCGATTTTTATAACTATTTTGACCTGTGTTGGTGCGTTGCTTCAGTTTTTAAAAGTTAATAAACCTTCTGGTGAAAAAATTAACATAATTTTGTTTTAAATGTGACCTTTTAATAATGGGGAATCTGTATATAATTCTTTAACACGTGCCCATTATTCCATCTGATGTAGTTGAGAATCTATATATATATATATATATATATATATTCCTCCGTGTGAGATCCAATAGCAGTGGATATATCCACATTATGTCATTGTAGTGCAGAAATCACATTCAGCAAACGTACAACTATATGCAGCTCCGTGTACTGACTGAACTAACCTGGTTATGAAAAAAACACATGAAAGGAATATTACAAGTTCATATAAACTTTTTCGTATTGACCTCCTCTTCGGAGTTATGGGCTCACAAAGAGCTGCAATGGAATCAGGTTTTTTTCACATAATTATTGAACCGCCAGGTATATTTCAATTTTTTTAATATAATGTATACCTGTTAAGATCCTTCAAATTATTGCTGCAGGAACGGACTAGCTGTGATATTCATGGTCCCATTTTTTTACACCCTGTATGATAAGAACTTTGGACAAAGTATTTAAATACCTTTAACTATTCACTAAAAAGTACTCTTCATTCATGTCGCTAATCCTAACCGTTTTTGAAAAAACCTCATTTTATTTACATCATGTATTTGGCGTATTTCGATAAAAGATGCATTTTTGTTCCTATCAAATGTTCAATCTTCAACCTGATAAAAAAAATTCGATCCAAAATTATAGTTCAGGTAAAAACATCTAATTGTATGAATTGCAGTTCGACGTAGGTTTCCAAAAAAGGTGCGTTTTATTTTATTGGCACCAAAAAAAAGTATTGTTGTTGTAAACGTTGCTAGGTACGAAAGAAATAAAAATCCTACATTGATTCTTTACTTGGATATTAATTTACTGATTTTTGAATTTCATGGTGAAATTCATTGTGAAATAATTCGAAATATGGAATACACATTTAATGAGTATACATCTGATGTATGATCTTGCATCTTGCAATGCTTTGGAAGCCAGGAGGTTGTGGCCAAATCAGAAAACATTTCAACGAGTTGACCAACGTCTAAGAGAGAATGGTAAGCGATTCCATCTAATAAGGTAATATTATTAAATTTCTGCCAAATTTAGGAGACTTTGGAGAAAGAAGTACGGATGCTGGTTGGGGAAGAGCAGGATGTACGATGCAATTAGAGGAAAATATTTTAAATGCTGTAGATGACACTCCATCAACGAGCATTCGAAAATTATTAGCACAGTTTAATACGTTGAAAACAATAGTACATGAAGTTCTTCAAGAACAGCTGTTATATTCATAACATTTGAAAAAAGGGCATGAACTGATTCCTGAAGATTTTCTCCGTAGAATGCAGTTTGCAAACTGGCCATTGGATGAGCAACGAAATAATGTAAACTTCATTAACACTATTCTCTTTACGGATGAAGCAGGGTTTACCAAAAATGGTATCATAAATTTACACAGCTGACATCTATGGGCTGATGAAAATCGTCATGCAACTACAGTTTCGCATCATTAACATAAAAATTTCAGTCTATAATGTCTGGGCAGCAATCATTGGCAATTTTTTGATTGGACCATTTGTATTGCCAGCACGATTGAATGGAGGGCTTTATTTCCTCCAGAACGCGTTTCTCAATTTAGTAGAGCTTTCACCACTAGAAACCCACCGAAACATGTACTACATGCTCGTTGAAGCACTACCTCATTTCAGCGTTGCAGTGCCGGAATAACATCTATACAAACCGTTAGATAGATAGGGCAGGACTTATTTCCTGGCCTCCTCGATCTTCTGACTTATCTGTTGAATTTCTACTTGTGAGGACACGCCAAAACCTTGGTCTATTCCACTACGGTTGATAGTAGGGAGGAACTTCTACGGAGAATCACGTTTCATCGTGATATCAAAGAAGGAACAATGCTGAGTTAGTGTGGCGGGTACAGCCTCCTTAATTCGTTCTGCCAGTGAGGGTATCAGACTTCACGGAGCCTGTGTTGAACCCTCTTACGAAGTTTTTAACTAAGCAGTTCGGCTACAAGTTTTTAACTAAGCAGTTAGTTTAACTTTTTATTGAAACTATGGTGACAGGGGAAAATTTTTAGTTAAAAGTATGTAAAAAAACATTGTCAAAAGTTTTTATCATACAGAATGTAAAAAAATGGGATCATGAGTGCCACAGCTAGTCTGTCCCTGCAGCTGTGAGTAATTCACAACACTTTCTTGGATAGTAATTAGTAATATTATGAGAGTTTACCTGGTATACATCATATTAAAAAAAAATTGAAATATACCTGGTGGTTCAATAATTATGTGTAAAAAACTTGACTCCATTGCAGCTCTTTGGAAGCCTGAAATTGAAGTTTTTTTTTTTCATATCCGAGAGATTTCTCTCATTTTTCCGGACATCTTATATATATATATATATATATATATATATATATATATATATATATATATATATATATATATATATATATATATGTAATGTGTAAAGTATTAATGCAACGATCAGCGAAAGTCATAATGGATTATGTGTACTATACGAGCGAGTGTAAATAAACTTGGCTTTAACTATCAGTATCAAGTTTTTCATGCTGAAAAGTGACAAAAAATGCCAAGGTTCAAATGTTTAATGATTTTTAACTCAAAAACTTTGCGTCGAATGGATAAATCACAAGAGACATTTTTTTCTTAGAATCAGCCGAGGAATACGAAAATATTTATTTTGCAAAAAGAAACATTATTTTAACTTTTTTTTTGGGAATCCATCTTCGATATTCCTAATCAGGAGTTAAAATAGATATAAAAAACTTTGGTAGAGTCTAGCCTCTTCATCGGCTACAAAAACTCACTGAGCTCCTAGACTAGCAACTCGTCTGTTACCTTGGCAAAAATTATATCGACATATTCTTGATCTACAAATTAATGGGGCAAAATAACCTTTTATTAATTCTGTAAATACTGACTCAACTATCTAACAATGATATTTCTGTAATTTTGTTTCCACCCAATGTTCATGGTCTGAGGGTAAGTTACTATGGAGTTAACGTTGATTAAAATTCCGTTTTTGGAAAATGATGCGCTATATTGATCAAGTTTTATTTAAAATTTATTTTTCGAAAAACAATGAGGTCTTTTCTTTTATTTAATAGCTAAACAAATGTCAAAATTATTGTAAACAAAATTTTTATAAAAAGAAATAATTTTTCCAAAAAAATTATTACTTACTTCTCAGAAGGAAGAGATGCGCCAACCAAATGTATTCCACCAATCTTCTAGGCAATTTTTTAAGGCTTAAGATGCGTCGTTAAATTCTTTTAAATGTTATACAAATTGTCTGTTTTTTTAGGAATAACAAATATGCCCGTTTGCTAGTGCGGCCCTGCGAACTACAAACGATTATGACATGAAATATTCTCGTATAGGCACTAAAATATTATTACCAACAACAAATATTTTAGGAAATATCTGTAAAGGAATATTTGGCCAAATTTAGTGTATCTTCCTTATTGGGGACCTACAGAACTTTTCCATAGTAGATAAATATTTACTTCATTAAGTTGAATAAACTACTAAGCTAGGTAGAATTAGAAATCAGTCCCTCTGTATAAATATTTTTGCTATAAAAAATGTAAGAAATGAAGATTTACCGAATCTAAAATGAACTTAAGATTATGATTGCTCGATTTCGATTTATATATGACGTTTATTGTCACTGTCAATACAATTTGCCGTTTTATAATTTATTTCTTTATTTTTTAGGATATGGCTTTTACACAACCAGATTACAATGAAAAGCTTTCGTTATTGGCGGAATGGTTTGATTACGCCAGCTCTTATCAGAAGAAGTTTGTTCTTAATTTTTATCCAAGTGATCACACATTAGAACTATTTGATCGTGATCTTAATAGAATGTATCTGAAACGAACTAAAATAGAAGGATTAGAACTTAAGGATATGTTTGTCGGTATGTCATAAATTATATTTAAAGAAAAAGTTAATTTCAAAACTAAGGTATATAGTTGGTCCAATAAGAGAATACCGAAGCCTAATCTATAATATTCGTCTGACCTAAATCAAAATTAATTAGTCAATATAAGGTTTATATTCATAAAAACGTGCCTATTAGACTGACGAACGAAACTAGATAGTTTGTCGTGATATTTGCAAATTTGCTATCAGGAAGAGGGAAAAACACAACATTGGTTTAGGTAAATAAAAATATCAATCAAATAATAATGAATAAATTTATTGAAAATACACTGTTAAAAATAACCTTAAATTTAATGCAAATTTAATGCCCATTCTACATTAAATTTAATGATTTTGTACCAAAAAACCTGAATATCTTACATGTACTTTAAATTTAAAGCAATTCATTGAAATATCAGTTCATTGTACACTAAATTTGATTAAATGGCATCTTAATTATCATATCACTTAAAATTGTTTTAGCGGCTTGTATTTGCCAAATAAAATGTTAGGTTATGGTGATGTTTAATTTTTAAATCATGATTTAAATATAAAGATGGACTTTTATTACAAGTTTTTTATCTGTCATAGGTCAATGAAACATACATTTTTATAAGAATTTGAAGGTAAATTATTTTTTAGGAAAAAATTTAAAATAATTATGCCAGAGGTCGTTGGTTTGCGTATTGGGAACTTTGGGAACTAAGAGATGAACTTGCGACTTTAATATTGCTTTTCCATATTGTTGGGATCCTATTCCACTCACTGGCCGTTATCTGTATTCCTTATACACAGCTTGTCCACGATGGGATACCGCTCTCTCATAAGCTTCAATATTTTTGATTTTTCGAGGACATTGTTAATAAAAAGTTTGCTTGCTTTCGGATTTCAGAAAGAGTGATTAAAGTCATGATAACGTATACATCGTGTGCAAATTACTCAAAAATGAAGAATTAATTTTAAGTAAAATACTGTTATTTGTATTTTTTGCAAATTTTATTTAACCAAGTTGTTCCAAAATAGAAAAGTAATTTATTTAAAAAATACATAAAAAGTAATTTTTACCTTTAATTTATTTTTTTAAGTAATGTTGTGAAACTTTAACAATAACTTTGAAATAAAGAGATAATTATCCATATGTTGACCTGCTAGTATTATACATTTTTCTAATCTTTTTCTTCAAAATAATTTTCATTTTTTAAGGCCACTTTAACCATAAACGTGTTTCTTCGGAAGCTGCGTCGAATAACGGTTTTTGTGATATAGCCGACGTCCTTTTTATTTGGCCACCGG
Source organism: Diaprepes abbreviatus (assembly GCA_034092305.1). Taxonomy (NCBI): domain Eukaryota; kingdom Metazoa; phylum Arthropoda; class Insecta; order Coleoptera; family Curculionidae; genus Diaprepes; species Diaprepes abbreviatus. The sequence continues at coordinate 19,222,038 of JASJET010000122.1, read as the reverse complement.
GTAACGTAAAAGCGTATGTGTAACTTAAAATGGAACCAAAAACGTAAATAATTAAATGGAGGCCGTTGTTAAATTTACGCTGTAATATGGTATATTTTATATTTTCTTATTAATTTTAAAACCATAACGCAATCGGTGAAACAAATGCAAATATTTTCTGCGTGGATAAGTCGGTTTCTAACAGAAAATCAAAATTTCGGGATACTAAATACCTCGCTATTTGATTTTTCACAGTTGTCACCCTCCATTCAATATGCGGAAAGGCGGTAAATATTAAGATTATATTAAAATTTTATCCCTGTTTTTTTTTTAATATTTTCTTTACTAGATGTCATGTCAATAAAATTTATGTACTAAAATTTGTATTACTTAAATGCCAGTTTATCAAATATCCTATTTTTATTTAAGATAATATGGCTAATATAAACTTAATAGCATACTCGTAAAATAATTTTATCAAGAATAATTTTCTTGTGGGAAAAAAGTAAATATTTATTTTAATTCAAAGTCTCTTTTTGCCACTCTGTATAGTACTAAAATATTTATATGCCAGCGATTAAAATTATTTTCATTTTAACCAATAGTCAACAATTCCATATTAGAAATTAAAAATAATGTATAATACTCTGATGGGATCTCTAATAAAATTACACGGGGGAATAATGAACAAAAATTCCATTATAGAAATTAGATAATAACCATAAAATCAATTTCTTCATTTGAAAATTGTTTTTAGGAAATATTCTGTAGAAAGAGAGAATTTTTTTTGGATCTTCCTTAAGGATTATCTATTGAAGATTGTATTCTTGGTAGAGTGGCTTCGTTAGGACCAAGAGAATTACTTTTCCTTTAAATTTGAAAATATCTTTTTCGCATTAAATTTATTACTAAAATTTTAAATTGGAACCGGAAACTTATAGGTGTGCTGATGTTATTAATGTAGGAGACGGTTATATGTAGTTGTCTCAAAAATGCTAACGTTTAATTAATATTAACTGCTGACGTCAAGTACATATGTACGTACATACGTCCAGAATTAATACGTGGTAGCTGGTGGTTAAAAATGTTTTATATCCGTTAAAATTTCTGCCAAAAACATTTTTAATCTGTACCAATAGATACCGACAACCTGGAGGAGGATCCCCAGTCGTTATCCTTATCACAATTATGTAAAATCACTTTTTACGTCTTTTACAATGTTGCAACCATCCAAACCGCTTGTTTCAATATTTATTATTTTTTTACTTAATTTGTGTATGTAATGTAATGTAATTTAATGTATTAAAATTTTAAGCGATATACGAACGACTTGGGTTGCTGTCAGGTGCGGATCCAGCCCCTCTCTTTGGGGGGGGGCGGTGATATCACAAAAGTACAGTATGTCAAGAAAGGCAAGTTGTCAACGGGGGAGGGGGGGGGAATGCAAGCAGCATACTCATTCCTAATATAAAAGGCAGAATGGGTTCTATTTTCCTGAACTCAAAGCTCTTGGAAGGGGGGGGGGGGGCGATTGCAAGTACACACATTCCTATACTCTATTCAAGAACTAGAGAGAGTAATAAAACTGTTACCGAAACCTCCAACGTACCTGCTCCAGTGCCGCTGGTAACTGAGAACTGCCGTAAATCTAATTATATTTTATTATATTATTGCAACATAAAAATTCTGATAGTTTACTTTAATTTCTGTCAGTGAGCAAAGTACACCTTACAGTTTGTTGTTAGTGATTTATCTTGTTTGCGTTTGTTTTTATATATTATATATCTAGATATTAATGTTAAAAGCTCTATTGAGATGTGTTCCAACATGACAGGAGTTGGAAAATCTACTATGTACCGAATACTGAAGGAGAAAAAACGACTGAAATTGTTAGTACTCCCAAGCCACATTCGATCACAAGCAGATGAAAAACCTCGTTGGAAGAAGACATGAAAACTGCAATTAAAGGGGTTGTATATAGAGATTTTATTATGAAAAGCAGATCCCAATCGTCTACAAAATTCTAACTAAAATCAATGAAGATCGCGATTTACCTGAAATTAAAAGAACTGATCTCTGGAAATTACTTAGAGAACTTAATTTTTGCCGGGAAAAACCAGATAGAAAATCTGTTCCTATAGATAGTCCGAAAACTATCTGTTGGAGAAGTAAATATTTCTCTCAATTAAAAGGTAGAGTTGCTAGAAATAACACAATTAACAAAATTAGTAATTTAACTAAACTTTCGAAAGATTTTTTTGAATAAAGTTACTGCGGAAAATTGGAAAAAATCCATATAATAAAAGAATAAAACGAAATGTGAGAACTCGATCTCATGATCGGTGAGATAGAGGAACCAATTATAATTAATTTGAGCGAAGATAGTTTCACTGACTGATTAGGAATTACATACGTAATGTTAATTAGTGTAAACTTAATTTATTATTTAAATTTTTGTTTTCGTTGTATTTTATTGTTTAACGTTGTTTATATGTTTTTTTTATATATTTTTATTTTAGTATGTCCAACTCTTTAATTTTATATATATTTAATTTCAATTAGCCGTAAGTTTATTATAATTTTATTATTGTATTTGTGTCTTTTTCTTAAGCGTGTAGAATTAACATGTTTATCTTATTTTCTTGGGGCTATCGTATTTCCATATAATAAAGTAAATTAAATTAAGATATCAGTACAATAGAAATAAAAATAAGTAGGTCTAATTTTAATTACAACATAAAAAAGTAATTACATTTGAATCCCTTTTTAGTGTTTAATTGTAATACTGCAGATGGTTTAAGAAATAAATAAACTGAAACGTCAAATACCCTAAAAATGTTTTTAATTAATAATGAAATGACCGATAGCCCCAAAAATATTTTAATATTATATGGACGAATTTTTTTTTTATATATATTTACCTTTTTGTATTTTTGACAATGGATATTTTGTAAGTATTTAAATTATAACTTCGAATTTTTTGAGAGAATAAGGCTACATTTTAGTCCATTATTATAGATCGGTATTTTAGATTATAAAATTTCTAACCCATTCCTATGAAAAATATATGTGTCTAACTGATTTTGCCAAAGACACCGGACTAAAGAACACAGGTAGTTTGCGAAGAGAAAAAGGATAAAAAATGATTTATTACTCTTTCTAGTTCTTAAATAAACTGCAGTATAAGAGGAAACATCGGGTCCATTTTCCTAAACTCAAAGCGATCGCCCCCACCGCCCTCCCCCTTGGATCCGCGCCTGGTTGCTGTCATATTGTCGGTATTTGCTTTGTCATTTATACTATAAGATTTGAGCTTAAAATTAAACGACGGTCTTTTATATTTACAGGGAATACGATACGCATTTATGGCCGCCAAATTAAAATAACTGACTATGCTGACTGTAGAACACAAAAGATTATTGGAAAAAGCAAAGAACACACTTTTGGTTTAATAAAACCTTTTCTATTGCCAAAACTGGGAGAAGTAATAACGGAAATCCAAAACAGAGGTTTTCAAATATGTAACATGAAAATGAGTAACCTTACAAGGAAAGAGGTGTGTATTTCTTTAATAGATTAATGGGTGTTTGTGCCAGTCATTTTAATTACCCCAGGTAACGCCTATTTTTCGATTCCAATTTATAATACCTCGTTGTAACGCCTGGATTACAAAATTCATAAGCTAGATGGTGGGAATATTTTTAGTATATAACTAGCGGACATATTTTTTGACATCCCCAAATCGATTGACTGAATGATTAACTGAATGGTTAAAGGCGCGTCGGTAGCTGGGACCATTTAGCGCCTTCTACGGTGCTGTTAGGATATATTAAATTTTGTTATATAGACCAATGTGTTTTAAGAAGTTGGGTCTTCGTTTGGCCTTAATTAAGTTAAAATACATGTCTGTCGTGAAATTACTGGATCTCTGGCATTTCTGTATAAGGGGCAATCAGTTATGATATGTTTTATATAAGGGGGGAACGTCTTGACAGACATTGAGGGGGATCTTCGTTGTTTAAGAGATAGGAATGTGTCAATTTAGAATGACCAATAGCAATTATCTTTCACACAATGTTCTCCTTCCTGGATAAGCGGGGAAAGGTTTCAGAGAAGTTTCTTTTTATGCAAAATAGTTTGTTAAGGTTATTAAGGGATTCCCAGCGATCGCGCGCAATGTTATGAATGATGCTATCGATATGCCTGTTGAATTATTTAAAGTTAAGTAAAGGGAGGAAAGGGGTTCCTTCAAGAATTGCAGACTTAGCTTGTGGATCCGCCAACTCATGCCAAAGTGGTTCGAGGCTCACATGAAACGATCCTATTTTAAGATCAAGGATTTGGTTCATTACGGGGTGGGACGTGTTGAGGGCTAGAATCGATTTGAGGCGGGTTAGAGAGTCTGAAATGATTAGATGTTTAGGGAAGGAGGATCGGTGATACATTGTTTGATGGCAAACAGCTCTGCTGAAAAAGTTGATGAGAGGGGGTTTTATTACATGAAAAACTTGTTACGGCAGCTGAGCTTACACCTTGATCTGATTTGGAACCATCGGTAAAAGATAATTTAAAGGTTTTAAATTTTGAGTTAAATAAGCTGTAAACCAGGCAGGGTATTGTTCTTATCATGCGAAGATCAGAGTTGATTTCGAAGATCAAAGTTGATTTCAAAGGGGGGAAAATCCTAAGGAGGGAAGATTTGAGGGAGAATGGGAGTAATATTGGGGATGGTTATATTGTGAGAGGTCGTAAAAGCAAAAGCTCGATCATTTGCATCTAGGTCGGAAGGGCCGGGAAATTAGAAGGATTAAGGATTTTATGATAGTCCAAAAGCAAAGACCTATACTTATCAGAGATGACATATTTCATAAGTAAGAAAATGCGTCGGAGAGACGGGGAGGGGGGAGAGGAGGATTAGTAAGGCATTTGAAACTGACTATTGGGGAGGTGCGGAATGCATCAATCGATAAACATAAAGCTTGATTCTGGATAGGGTCCATAATTCAACTTGGGGATATGTGGAGATCCTTAAAGTAGCTTGCTTTAAGGTTAGCATTGTGTGGACGCCAGTTGAGCTTATCATCAAATATGACAAGAAACAAGCTGGCGGTCCATAGGGAGATGTTTATGATTTAGTGAAATAGTGTTTAATTTTGGAAAATTTTTCTTCTTGCAAAATTGTGACCGTCGATTTGGCCTGACTGAACGTAAAACCTGTCTTCATTGCCCATGATTGCAATTTTAGAATTCAAAGCTAGAGCTGCCTTTCGCAGGTGATTCCCAAATGTTTTTTTTAAACTTTATTCAATCATTCAGATTAGGCTACTTTCATAGATACAGACAGATGTAGACATTTTAAGCATATCTTAAAGAACTAACTTCTGACTATTACAGTGAGAAAAATAAAATATAATCACTCTATTTTGCGGAGGAAAAGCTAAAATATCTCTAAAGGTATCTAAGCTAGTTTCTCTTTACTATTGTAAAGAACCATTATTTCCTCAGAGTTTAACTGTGGTTCCGTGAATTTCATTTCTGATTCGAAATAGGTTCACTGATTCGTAAGAGATACTTGCAATGCGCCTGGAATATTGAACACAAGGCAATACAGTTCTGTATTGGTCGCAATGCGGTATTGCAACTCGCTAGATAACAATTAATGGATATTTACGTTGGATAAAAACTGAAATAATGTGAATTTCCAGATTTAGTTTTCCTGAAAATCGTTCTTAGTTTCATAAATTGACATATTTAGCTCATTTTATCCCATTTTTTTAAATACCAACAATTTTATTTTTTTAAATACGAACCTATTATATATTCATATTTTGACAATATTTGACTATTTCAGCAAAAGCGATCTTGATATATCTCTTAAATGTAATATAGAGATAGTCATTGCACACAAAGTAACTTTATTCTATCATGCGTCACAAAAATGGTTAATTATGGCGTGATGTAGTAATGTGGCTCATGACAAGTTTAAGATTGTGGCCAAAGGACAATTAGCTTTGATTTGTATATGTAAATGGATAATTAATGCGTACTACAACTTTTTTATGCTAATTAAAGAATAATGGGACACCCTTTGTTTGGAAAGGATTTGGAAATGTTTCAAAATCGGATGGATTGTTATGGTTAGATCGGTTGTCTATTTCTTTATTTACATATATTTTTATTTTACTTTCTATTAGCTATTTTATTATATCAGCTATAACTTTTTCGTAATATTACGCTTAATACTAAAATATCCAAAATTGGAACCAAATAAATATAAGTTTTCATAAACTCTAGATAATCAAATAAAAAATCACGATATAACCAGACAATGCGTGATCGCCCTCAAATTGAGCTGGCAATTACGAAAAAACAAATCCATAAAACAGGACAAGAGATCTTTTCGTAGAATAGAAAAAATATAAAAGTTTTTAAATGTTTTTTCCTCGAAACTTTCAATTTTTGCTCTAGTCATAGATTTCTTGCGATATTTATATTTAATTAAATTACGGCGTTTATTAATAGGTCTTCAACTCCTTCATTTCTGAAAACATTTGAGGTAGGCTCTTTCTTTTTTAAATTTAAATTTAAAAAATTCAAAATTTTATTTATCCGAGAGATCACACAGTGATATAGAACAAGTCAGGAATCAATGTAAATAAAAAAAAACACATGTTACAAAAAAAAAACAAACTAAGTACACAATATCCTTCGATAAATGAATTAATTCATTTAGAAAAGATTTCCTGAAAATTGTAAAAAGAGCCAGCAATTAAAAACGTTTTAGTAAAATTACATTCTTTTTTTAAAAATTTCTAGAAGGTATTTATACAGTTTGCAAACCATTTAAGTCGGATTTTTGTCATCCAGCGAAGTGCGGTGCTTGGGCACAGACACCTTCATTCCTAGTGCTGTACTGATGATAGTTGGAATTCAGCTCAAATTGATTAATATGTCTTTTAACATACAAAATACATTTATATATGTATAGACTGGGAAGGGGAAAACCCTTATATTCTATAAAATATTGTCTACAGGACTAAGATTAAATATATGACGTATAAATTTTGTTGTCCAATAAATACTGTGTCAGCCTTTGTCGTCAATCTCCACAAGACAATATTATAACTAATATGGGAATTAATAATTGCAAAATATATATTCAATAAGGGGTTTATATTTAAAACTAACTTTAGCTGCAAAATAGCGTGGTAACCTTGATTTATTTTTTTTACTTACGTAATCCTCATTTGTATCCCTGTACACGTCACTATCAATAAATCTCCCTAAAAATTTCCTAGAAGTTGACAATTTAACAGCCCGGAAAAAAATTATATATCACTATATAATAATATAAATATGTATTTTTTTATATAATTTAATATAATTATATCTAAGTTCTCATATAAAATTATATAACATTTTATATAAAAATATACAGTTATAGATAATTTTATATAATTATTTATATTTATATAAGATCATATATAATTTTGTATAAATTAAAAAATTCAAAAATATATATCTATATATTATAATGTATAAATATATGTTCAAATATATTGTTATATAAGATAAGTTAAGTGAGATCAAAAGTTGTGTATAAATATTGGTAAAAGGGCAATATTAGTTATTAAAGTAAATTTAATGTCAATCTCACAAGGGTAGGAACCGCTACCATGAAAAGGACTACGGAAGAAGGACACCCTATAGGTCATCCTCGAAAAGGTAGGTCGAGAGGGACTGCGACCGTGAAAGGGACTACGGAAGAAGAACGTCCTACAGGTCATCCTCGCGAAGGTACAGCGACGACTACAAATGGAAAGGAACAATTCGAAAATAACCCAAGGGCGTTTAACAAAGCTTCAGAAGTCATGGGAAGATCCAAACAACGTAGTGACCTAACTAAACGATCTGGTGTACCGAATTCAGAAAAGCTCTCGTACGAAAATGAAAGCCATGTATCTTGACAGACTGGCCTATAATCAAGATCAAGAAGGTTGATCGGGCAATGTAACGGACTTTATAGCAGTATACATTTCACATTATTAGTTTATGTTTCGAGTCTGTAGGGTTTTAGGTTTATTTTCTGCAAGTTCATAATTTTTTAATTAATCTTACCTTTTGTTAATTTCCTTATGAGACGTCTGTGAAAGAAGGTCTGGAACTTTTTAGAAAATTCTGTTTCCTTATTTTCGACATGGAACGCCTAGGATAGAAGATCTGGAAATTGCTAGATTATTCCTTTTTCTTGTTTTTATTACACCACGTAGTATGAAAATCTTTCTAGAAATTTGGAAATCTTCTAATCACGAAAAGGGTATATAAAGGGTCATCCGGAACAATATATATGTATATATATATATATATATATATATATATATATATATATATATATATATATATATATATATACTATGAAATAAATGAATTTGTAATTAATGTTGTAATTTGTTACCCTAATCTAACCTGATAAAATCCTTAGATTCTATTGATTTCAACATCAAAAATTTAAAAAAAACATATTTAAGTAATGTGATTTTTTAAGCGAACTGCTTTTTTGCTCAACGCCCATAACAAGATTAATATAATTTAATAATAAAACTTATTATAATGGTTTCTCGTCTATAAAATTTTGAAATTTATAAGACTATTGACAAAAGCACTATCCAGATCCTTAAAATAAGTTGCCCTAATGTAATTTTTAAAAAGAAATAATTCTTGATAGAAAATTTTTACTTTTCTTCAAAAGTCGTCCTTTTTGGTATATTGTATTTAATGGTTTACCAATTCACCAAAAATTTATTTATTTCAGGTTTTGGACCTCTACGAACCCTATAAAGGTGATAGTTATTTACCGTTTATACTGGAACATCTCGTCTCCGGGTCTGTAGTGGCTCTAGAATTAGTTGGCGAAAATGCAGTACAAAGATGGCAGGAAGTTTTAGGACCAGAAGATCCGGTAGAAGCTAGAAAAACTGCTCCAAATACTTTAAGAGCAATATATGGCGCTGATAGTAAAGTTGTAAATGGCTTTCATGGTTCGCAAGATGTAGCTAACGTTATTCGAGAATCTAGTTTTTTCTTTCCCAAAGATAAATCTAAAAAAGCGCCTGAAACAAGCCTTCTCCTAAACAATACAACCTGTTGTATTATTAAGCCACATGCAATATTGGAAGGCAAATTAGGATACATATTATCTGCCATTAACGACTCACATTATCGCATCAATGCTTTACAAATGTTTTATTTAAATAATGCTAATGCTGATGAATTTTTAGAGGTCTATAAAGGCATTGTTAGTGACTATCATGCACTTTTATTGAGTTTTGTCGATGGCCCATGTGTTGCACTGGAAATTGCTGGAAAAAACAAAGAAATGAAAGTTCATGAAGAATTTAGATTATTTTGCGGACCATCAGATTCTGACATTGCTAGGCAAATTCGTCCATCAACCTTAAGGGCCAGATTTGGTTGCGATAGATACAAAAACGCCGTTCATTGTACGGATTTACCTGAAGATACAGTTTTAGAGCTGGAATACTTTTTTAAAATTATAAAAGATTAAATTTAATTATTTACTTTTAATTTTTATCAAATAGCTATATAGTTTTTTATTATGTAATTTCTCACAGATAATTTGCAACGACAAATAAATTAACTCAAATTGAAATAGTATAATTGGGCCAAATGAACTTAGATTAAAGTATTTTTTAGCATTAAAAAGTGTCATTCCTCTGGTACAATCCAGTGCTGGAGCAGACATAATTTTATTTTCTTCAGAAAAATCGTTTGATCTATATCTACAGTATGAAAATGTAAGTGAAAAAAATATGAAAAATTTCTAAACTAGTTTTTGAAAAATATACAAACTTAAGTAACACTTTGGAAAAAATAAGCTAACAAATATGTATTTAGAAATACATCGGAATAAAAATAATTGAAGTCAAATATAATAGTCCACAGAACGGAACCTCTACTTCAACATGATTACTACTCTTCTGAAACTTTGTGAGTAGCTTCATTTTACGACTCCGTCAACTTTTTTATTTGCGAAAATTCTCGTGTACCTTAATTTGGTACAAAAAACCTGTACACAAATTTTTTTTTATTGCCAACCGGCTGATTTTTTCACAGTTGTTTATTTAAAGTGTGTACAATCGAATGACCATATTGTTCAACAAATTTTATGCGCTATTCCTCCAGTTCTCTTCTTGCGAACCCCTTCTAAAAACCGGAATAATTTGGCGAATCCCTGTGTAGTTATTAGGAAGAGTAGATGAAACAGGAAAATTGGATTATTAAAATTTATTTTCCATATCGAATTAATACAAAACGAACACAATAATACAAAACTTGAAAGATACCCTCAATGGGATATTTGTACCTTTCTTTTGGGGAACAAAAAAATTCAAAAGTTGATTCGATATCTGAAAGTTTGAGTTAGATCAGGTTCTGCATTGAACCTGTTTTTATACTTATCTTTCAAATAAGTTTATGTTGAAAATTCTTTCTCACATAGATATGTGGTACAAAATGGCTATAAAACTTTAATGGCCTTTTCGGATAAAACAGGATACTCATTTCTTATATCAATTAAAGAGTGAACTTTAAAAACATTTTTAGGGAATTATCAGAGGATAAATCAATGAGCTTTTCTGTTTCCAGTAAAGTTAAAGAAGTATCCAAAGTTATAACTCCTTAAAAAGGATTACGTATCCTTAAAGATAACGTAGTAAAACGCAAATTTTACTTAAAGATTCCACGTTAATTGAAACTTGAAGAAAAAATATTCAATATGTTTTGCTACACGGTAGCTTTCTTAAGAATTCTTGATAGCTTAACATGTCGAATATTTTTTATTCAAGTTTCAATTAAAGTGGAATTTTTAAATAAAAGTTGACTTTTACTACGTTATCTTTGATGATATGGAGTTCCACCAAGTATCGGCAACTCAATACAATGATTACGTATCCAACTGTTTGATCCAGATATAATAGGTAACTGGCTAACCTGAACTAACCTGAACCAACTATAACTGGTTGATAATATCAAAATTATAAACAGGTTGAACGGCGATAAATAAATAGAGGTAAATTAATAAATGATTTCCAAAGTCACAGTTTAAGATAGGTATGGAACACAGTTTATTAAAAATGTCGAAAATTTATTGTAAAATCTAAAATTGAAATGATATATAATGTGTTTTATCAAACAAATTTGAGTTGACACACGTAGTACTGGTCTGTTCTACCCTGTACATTTCCTTTTCTAAAAACCTGATTTTTAAAATAATTATATTGACGGACCCGAGGGATTTTTCATCTAATAAGCGGGGTTCCATATAAGAGATTGATCCGTTTCTTTATCTCAACCCTGTATTTGTTTGAACAATATTTAACTAAAAGTTCGAAAAAATTTAAGTCAATTAAAATGCACCCCTATAATATTAAAACAAATTTATTTTAATTTATTTTCAAATCTAAAAAAATTATTGAACTTAAAAAGTAATAAAAATGATTAACATTTATCGTGCTTTATTCTTTAACATATATATCAGATTCCCAATTTAGTTCTTCTCCTTCTGTAGATTCTACAGAAACAACTACTACCGTGTTTCCTATTCCTCCAGATGTTATATGGACTTTTCCATTTGTTGTAATTTTTACACAAGTTATTTCTTCTTTACCTGCCCAACCAACCTGAAACAAATATGAATTATGAAATTAAATCGAATGACTATTTCTCAAAACTTGACGTAAGTTTTGTATTAAATTCGAGATATACCCCAGGAAAATCTTATTTTATCCCTAAAGTAAAAAAAAATAGATGTATGTCTTAAAATGTATATTTGATCATAAAAAAACGTCACTTTCATTGTTCCAGTCAAAAAAAATATTGGTTTAAGGGGTTATATCTACTTGCGCTTGGTAAAATTAGGGAGTTTTTAGACATGTTAGCAAAATTTTATTGACATACACTACAGTACAGAGTGTCGATTAGTATTTATTTCGAGGTGCTTTTACAAATATTTTAATGTGAAAATTTTGCTCAGATGTACTTTCACAAAATGGAATAAAAATATTTTCGATTTTTTTCGACCCACACAAATAAATATAATCCCTTAAGGAATATTTATCCTTTGTGTTTTTTAATTATTTTTACTGCAATATATTTATAGGTTTTTTGCCTTAACAACATTTATGTTAAATAGGTATCTTTTTAAGAAGCCTCTGCAAAAAAGTTATGAATATGATTATTAATTATTCTATAATTGTACTATGTCTCAAGATGTTTCGACGGCATGTGTAGAAGTGAAACATTATTTTATGAACTAACCAAAACCTAATAGATAATAAAAATAAATATATCAAGGAGGAATTAATGGTGATTTACATCCCTTACAATTTGTCTATCAAGCAGGAAAATTCACATACGTGGTTCTACATCGACTCGTTACAAGGGTCGTAAACGTACTGTCGGATTGACAATCTGCTCTTGGCCTAGAAAGGGCGTTCGACAACACATTCTACAATTCAACATGCAATGCTTTTCAAGGACTCTCTGAGCCGACAGTGGTCGGCTAAATCAGAGCAATTTTGACTCAAAGATTAATATATGCTGAGCCTAACAGTGTAACTATTAAAGATGGGGGCTGTCCGCAGGAAGTGTTTCATCACCCTTGCTGAGTTACATTATAGTGGACAGCCTGTTAAATGAGATAAACGAAGCTGACTTGTATACACGAACCTACACCGATGATCTGATTATCCTGTGCCCTAGTCTCGTAGTCCGAGACTGGGAGAGACCGATGATGCAGGCCCTCCGGATCGTGGAGCGGTGATGCCGGGTGGAGGGACTTGGAATAAATCCGAACAATGTCGAAGTTGTAGTCTTCACAAAAAAGAGGAAAATGGGGAGACTACCCACAATTATGCTGTTGGGAAGGACTCTACAATATAAGGGGACTATTGAATACTTGGGAATAATTTTGGACTCACGACTGAGTCTCGAGCCAAGAAGGCCATATGTCTTTTTGGACTTGTAAGCGAGCCTTTGCGTGCACTTGAGGATTGACACCAAAAGTGATGCATATACACCATAGTGATCCGTCCTATGATTATATGCGCCGTTATTGTATGGTGGCCTAATATAGTCAAGCGCAAACACCGTCTTCAACTTGACAGAGTTCAAAGAATGGCTTGTGTAGGGATGATGAGTGCGATAAGGACTACACCCACTAATGCACTGGAGGTTTTTATGAATCATCTTCCTCTCCACTTCTTCATAGAAAATGAGGTCTTGAAGGCAGTTTATCGTCTTAGTTACCTGGGGCATCTCGGACCCGGAATTGACGGCTGAGGGAGCATTGTGGAAAGATGACCTTCGCTCCGTATGCGAACAGACCACATGGCGCTGACTTTGAAACCAAACCACTCTCTCTAGATACTGTTACAAAGCAGAGAGGATTAGGAGGAAGTGCAGACTCTTTCCAGAAATGGATCCTGATGTTTTACAGACGGATCTGGACAGGATGAAAGAGCTGGAGTTGGAACGTTCAGAAGAAGCACTGGAGTCAGATAAGTTTACTCTTTGGGACAGCAGGCAATGGTCTTTCAAGCGGAAATTTATCCTACTCTGCAATATGGTCATCTCTGCGAGAAAGACATAAACAGAAATAGGACTATTAACATATGCTCGGACAGTGATATAGTTATAATATTGACCCTCAGATCTAATGTTGTAGCTTTGTGACTGATGTCTGAGTGCAGGAAAGTACTGAACAACCTAACAAAGAACGGCTGCACAATCAAACTCGTATGAGTCCCGGGTTACTCGGACATACACGGATACGAGGAAGCAGACCCTTTGGCAAAGATGGGGTCCGCGACTGAGCCATATGACCACCTACCCATTATATCTATTCCTATTACAATTGATAAGAGAGAACTGAAACCGTTGCTGAAAAGCTAATTCATTGAATTCTGGAAGGAAGCTCTTGAAATGAAATATGTAAAGCTACATATAAGCGGACTTAATGCGCGTCTTACTAGGTTTTCTATAGGAATGGCATCACGGATGATCCGGTATGCTGATCACTCCTGGAGATGGATGAAAACGTCGACCATGTTCTCAGAGAGTAGCCAGCGTTCCACGGACGGAGGCGGAGACATTTCGACAATACGATAATATGCAGTCAGGTAACGAGGCTGATTGTATTTGTAAAGGCGATCGGCCTCGAATGACTTGCAGCTACACTTTTTCATTCATTCATTCAATATATCTTTTAAGGAGTCAAAGTAAATAAAGTTACAATAACCAATGTATTTGTTAAGGAATATTATTTCTAATTTAGTTGTTTAAGTAACTAAGAGAAGAAAATTGCTGAGCAGCCTCCTATATGTGAGTTTTTAATATCACACAAATATAGAGATAGACAGTAATAAACTGGTAAAACAAAAGAAAATTCCATTTTCGATAATAAAATTGTATATAAACTAAAATTTCTTACAAGTAAGTTGTGAAAAATATTTTATTTTAAATTCACTCAGATATTGAGATGAGTAAGTTTGATCACTGTAAGTTGTAAAAGTCATAAAAAAACAACATAAAGACATTTAGAAGAAGAGTGATATGAAATCTTAAAAATATACAAAAGAGAGACGTCACTGTATGGAAAGCAGCATCAAGTAGTTTTTAAATAAAATAATCGAATTTAATAATTAAAAATAAAATAACAAGATAAAATTTAAGGAACAATGGATTGTTTGCTTACTAATTCTTAGACGTGTTGAATCAATATTTTACGAAAACAATAATACATTAAATTTGCTGGTTTAGATATAAATAGATTTTCGTCTATCTATTCCCAGAAAAATTTTTTAATATCAAAGAGCGAGGTTTTTTGTTTTTACATAAGGACACATAAGAAAATATTATCCTCACAGCACAGTGAAAAACGATATCCTGTATATGGTGTCACAGAGCCAAAGTAAAGGAACCGCAGCGTAATTTGGTGAAATATTGAAAGAATCTATAACTATATCAGTAATTTTCAACAACTACGTAAATTGATTTTTATATCAGAATGCTTAATTTAAATTGGGGATTAAAATTATAGTACAAAACACTTCTAATTTTTCTATATACCTTAATAATGCCCACTAATTAAGCTATGAAAAAATGTATTTCTTTACTAGGTTAAAATTAAATAAAAGGTCAAAAGAAACTTTCCCTAGCTATAATTAATTCATAAATAACATTTCAAGAGTGGTTACAAAGATATTTATTATTATTTGAATCTCACCATGTTCTGGAAAAATATATTTTATACAGGGTGTTCGGTAAGTACCTCCTAATTTCTCGGGAGCCTATAGGTCAAAATAACCCTACTTTGTCAAAAAAAATCCTAAAACGATTTACCTTAACGGCTCTAAGTTGTGAACCGACTTGTATAATTTAATGCAATTTTAATATTTTATAGAGGCCATAAAAATTCATTAAACCATACTACAGTAGATATTTTAGATCATCAGAGACATCAGGAACGGACTTGCAGCCACACTCATTGGGCCTAGTTTTAGATAGGTGTCATTTTACAGAGCTGAAAACAGATTTCTTTTAATATTTTGGTCATTCCTCTTCAAAAAAGGCACTCTTAATTTATTTCGATAAAACTGGCGGTTTTCAAGATAAATCGGTTTTTAGGCGAAAAACTCAAAAGTTACTATTGCTAAACCCAAACATGTAAAAATAAAATACGTAGGGTGTACTGATGTGCTTTAATTTATGGGGAAGAGCTGTCCAACTCTTCGAAGGCAAGTAGATGTTATGCTGAAAGATTTCCAGCTCAGACATTGTCAAGTCCAGAAACCTTTTAAAGGGTTGATCGGGGCTCAATTAATTTACAATCTTATTAAAATGCAAAAATAGTGAAAACGTTTAAATGTTATTTTACCCAGTGTTCAATATGGGCTCCACGTCCTTCAATACATTTTTTTATTCTTCGAATATTTTTCCGCTGAACTGCAAATAATATTCCGGCATTATTACCGACGTCATTAGAGTGCTGTGCTATTCTCGCTAGTAGTTCTTTTCTAGTATTTACTGGTGTTGTATAAACTAGTTCTTTTAGATGTCTCCATAAGTAAAAGTCTAAGGGATTTAGGTCTGGAGACCTTGGTAGCCATAAAACAGGCCCACCTCGATCTACCAATCGAGGGCCAAAAAAAGTGTTAACTTACTATATGGATAAAATGAGGTGGAGCACCATCATGCATGTACCACATTTGCATTCTTCTATCGAGAGGTACGTCTTCCAATGAATTATTTAAATTTTGCTGCAGAAATGGTAAATAAATCTCACAATTGAGTCTTTCTTCCAAAACAAATGGACCTATAAGGTTACTTCCGATGATGCTAGCCCACACATTTACAATAAACCGTTGTTGGTGTTTGTTTTAAATTATAGCGTGCGGGTTTTCATCAGCCCAAAAATTTAAATTGTGTGAGTTTATTATGCCATCTCTTGTAAAACCGGCCTCATCAGTAAACAAAATAAAGTTAGAAAAACTTAGATTTAGGTTATGTTGCTGTATAAACCAGTTGGAGTATTGAAGTCTTGCAAGATAATCATCCGGAGACACAGCGTGTACTTTTTCAACGTGGTATGGGGGAAGTAACTGTTCTGTTCGAGTTTTACGTACAATCCATTTGTAACATATCTTGCAAAATTTGTTCCTCTACGTGACGGTCTCGTACTTTCCTGGGAGGGTCCTCACCGCCACGTTGCGGCAAAAATGGCGCTGAATAAAACATGTAAAAAATTAATTCGTTAACTCTAATAATTATTTTATAATCATCTTTTACCTGTTTTCCTTAGGTTTCGATCAACCCTTTGAAAGGTTTTTAGACTTGATAATGTTGGAGCTGAAAATCTTTCAGCATAAAATCTTCTTTCCTTCGAAGAATTTGACAGCGCTTCACCATAAATTGCATGTCAGCATAGTCTGCGTAAGAATATTTTTCCATTTTTTAAAATTATTTTTACTTGAAGGAGGTTTTTAAAAGTTCCGTCAATAGTAATTCATTATATAGATATTAACAATAACAACCTGATTTTTACCTGTTTGTGTTTAGTATTAGTAACTTTTGAGTGTTTCGCATAAAAACCGATTTATCTCGAAAACCGCCAGCTCTGTAAAATGACATCTGTCCAAAATTAGGCCCAACGAGTGTGGCTGCAAGTCCATTCCTGACTTCTCTGATCATCTAAAACATCTACTGTAGTCTGATTTAATGAGTTTTTATGGCCGCTTTAAAATATTAAAATTTCATTAAATTATACAAATCAGTTCAAAACTTAGAGCCGATAAGTTAAATCGCTGGGTACCCCTTTAGGGCTCTGTATCTCCTTTAAGAGACACTTTAGAATTTTTTTTTCTATGACAAAGTAGAGTTATCGTGACCTCCTCTGTATGTTCTCGAGGAATTAGGAGATACTTACCCGATCCTGTATAGATAAACAAATTCTTGGGTTTGTGTGTGTTGACTACGCATTAAAATTTGGAAAAAAATACATCTTAAAAATCTATGTAACTTTTATATATATCCAAAAAAATCATAGTCATTACAAATAAATGGAAATTTCAATTCAAGTAATACTTTAGCAAAAATTAACAACCCTAAGTTCAATTTTTTAATTCGTATATAACATTTTTTTGGTAATAAGTGATCGTATCTTTTAATATGTAATTCCCTTCTTAAAATGTAAAGTGTTTCAATTCGATTTGCCCAGGCCGAAAAGAGAACGAATGATTGAGACAAAGATTGTTTGGATAGGAGGGGGATATCCAACGGTGAACTTACTCGTGACCTTGAGGTTACTCTTGACCATCCTCTCAGGGTCAATGTGTTTTATCAAATGAAATGACCTATTTTTAACATCGTCAATGGAAAGGACGAACAATTTTACGGGAAAATACATAGATTATTAGTTATGACCTTGTGATAATCTTGAAGTTTATATGTATGTAATTTTATTCATATTCGGGATCCTTCGACGATTATCTCGGGGCATTAGCACTCATGAAAAAATGTATTTCTAAAAAATTGTCGGATTTAATAGAGAGAATGGAATAGTAGTAGTTATCTTGAACTATGCAGCTTTGGTCATGGTTAAAATAATTTAATTTAACAAAATAATATTAATTTTCGCCACCTTTAAACAGGTCAAAATGTGACTTATATTCTAAAGTTTGCGATTTTGTCCGTTATGGGAATTGGAACTTTTTACTACAATCAGTTGTTTTATTGAGCCAAAACAAATATTAGTCGGTCTTTGAGCTAATAAGGAACCCTTCTGGGTAAATGATTATTCGAAATTCCTTTTTATTAGTGAATTTTGACAACTGTCAAAAATTTGCTAATATATTTAGTGAAAGTGCTACATCAAAATATAAATTTATCAAAATGTTTTCGTCCACAATTGTCTCCAAGGATAATTTTTAAATTCTTCAAGGACTATCAGGAGTGTTATAACTAATAACAAATAACCAGACAAAGAAATATTACTGTAAAATGTACAATATCTTTGTAAAATGATTTGCTTTTATATATTGGACATAATTTCATTGCTCCTTATATTTCGATCTACATACACAATGTTCAGATTTCTGTATTTAAAACTTGACTAATCTGACAACCTACACACTTAAACATTCGATTCTAGCGATGTGTCAAGAGTGTGTATTTTTTCATTATGATTTTATTAATAAAAATATTAGAATATCAAAAACTTAGTGTATTTCCTGCAGGGTGTTATCTTTTTTGATAATTGATATTCAATTAATTAAACATTGGTTTTAAAATTATTTTTTTTGCTTCTAATACATAACATCAAATTAGATATTTTGTTTGAGAATTGTAACGCAAAAAAGCTAATGCCTTGAATTGTTCAGTTTACAAAGTCCCATCCGCAACATAATAAAATTATTGGAGGCTGGATATAATGTTGCAGACGCGAAGTGTTTTCATTGTCGAGCTGATTTTGTACAGTTCAATATATCAAAATCTTGGCTTTAATAGACGTACGTTAACTATCTGTAATTTTTGTTACATTGTACCAGACACAAAAAAAAATTTGATTTCTGTTATCGTTTTTATTGCTCTAATTAAAGCAAAAGTGACCATTTAAAAGAAAATAACAACTTAGGAAAATAACTACTCGTAGAGAGGGAAAAGATATATAAAAAGAATTCCTAATATATCAAGAACAAGGGAGATTAAAGAAACAATTTTAAAAAACTTTATAATCGTTTGACTTGGTGGCACAGAAGTACCAAAAAATATTAATAATTGATTTTAGCTGCAGTGTTGAAAGATTAAATTGAAGAAAATTATCAAAAATTGATAGAAGAAATGATAAAAATGATATAAATTCAACGATATTAAAATTTAACTACGTATTACTATTTTAATACTATAATATCTTAGTGTAATATTTTTGGAAGGTTTAGTAGTTTTTCTAAGGAGTAACAGATGAATTTAACCTATTTGTTTTAATATATAATGTTTTGTCGAGATTTGGTCATTTTATCATTGCTCTGATAATATTTATTCTACAACAAAAAAATCTTATCTGCAATGCTAATATTTTTATTGAAACGAAATATGTGTATTTATACTTTAATATATCTGCCTATTGTTTTTTTAATTACATGAACGACAAATTCTTCTAAAACAATTTCAGTCAATAAAATATGATTTTCTGGAAATATTACTAGAAAAAATTCTACTTTAAAAGTTATTGTTTGTTTTAACTTGTATATGATGCAAATTAACTGGGAAAGTTTGAAAAGTATTAATAAATTTCATATCATTTTGTAGATGCTTGTAAACTAATTACATTGCAAAATTTAATTAAGGGAACGTTGCAGTCTGACAAAAAATTTCAAACTATTTCGAAAGAACCAAGGATAAAAATAACTGCAGCTACAAGTACACTACACATTACACATTAAGTAACAAAATTTATGGCACTTTTACTCTGTTTTATGAATTTTATGAAAATGGCACAGAAAAAATTATTACTTTACAGTTAAGGCAAGTAATTTTTTATATTTGACATAAAATTACATCAAATTGCACAATCTGATTGCAGCCTATAATTGAGAGAGAGGGAAAAAAATTTTAATTATTGACTCATCGGCAATTGTGGCCATTTAGCGTTACAGTATGATTGTATTATCTTTTATCAATTTAATGATAGTTACATTAAATACTTAAATTGAGACTGGTTCAAAATTCAATATTAGATTATGTTATATATGTTTGTTGTTTTTTGAAATTAAATAACGTTATTAAGATTATTAATATTGATTCAGCCATTGAAGCAGTAGGAGGATGTGTTGATGGAAATGAATTTAGTTCATGAAATGAATTTAAGGAGCTCCGATGAAAGGACACTTGACCGCTTATTAATCCTGTATGATTCCGAATGAGCGGATGAGAAGAATGCAGATTGATGCAGATGATGATGGGAAGGTTTGGATTGAGATTGAAAGGGATGTTTGGATGAGGATAAGGAATGGGAAAGAGAGGGTGGAGGAATGGATTGTGAGGATGATTTGGGGGACGATCGCGGGTTATGGATAATTGAAGAGAAGTAGAAAGGATAGATTATTTCTTCGTGTCAGAATCTCTTACTAAACTCAAATCACATTGAATTGAAATAAATTTCTTTTCTTTGGGGGTTTCTTTAAGAGGTGTCTGTTAAACCTTTTGCTGCTGTAGTACTAAATGATGCAAGGAAAGAAGGATTAGATGATAGAAATATTCTTTTTACTTTTGAGTAAGATATGTTCTCAATTGTTCGATTGTTTTTGAATGGCGAATTCCTTTTTATAAAACTCACAACCTTTGTATCTAGAGGAGCAACTTTTGTTACAATTAGGACACATTGGAAGAAGATTACAATTAGTACCCTCATGCGTTGGACGACCACATGAAGAGCATAGTGGAGAATTGGGACAGCTGTTTGCCCAAATCTCTGACATGAAAAACATTTCAGAGGTGATGGGATATAGTATCGAATCCTCAACGAATACCATCCAGCATGGATTCTAGGAGGAAAGGAGTGGGTTTTGATGTAACAATATAGTTATGAGATTGTACATCTTTGCCTTCCCTTCTTAAAACCATTTTTTCAACTTGGACTACTAAAATGCGACTGTAGTGCTTTGTGAAGTAAGAAAGGAGACTCATTCTTAAAAGAACCTTCTAACATCTTTAATAAGAATAACTTATCATATATATTTTCTACGTCAATGGGAGACTCAACTCTGGGCCTTTTTAAAGGCTTGCTTAAAGAGGGAAAATCCAAATTTCTCCTGATAGTCTCATGAGTGGCGGACAAAAAGATAGTCACTCATAGCAGTGCCCCGCATGCTGTAGGGACGTATTATTAAATCCAGGAGGCGCCAAGTCCGAACAGTAGGAACCTAGTTCTCCCTAGGTCACGCAGTTCTTAGCCTGTTCCATGTTATCGTGACTTTGGAAGGGTTTTTATGGTGATCCCCTGCCACTCGGCTGGTCGATCAAGGCAAACCTCCACCCTCGGAAGGCACATCCTCAACAACCACCGGCTTTCCGAGGACGGATAACATAAAGGACAACACAAGATATGCACAACATGACTGGAGCCCCGGAGTCGCCACACCCGTGCTAGGGAGACGAACCTCCCTAGCCCCCTGGGTGTCCTATAATTGATATGGAATATTTACATATAATAATTTCCTCCTAGCCAGAACTAAAATTTTGAATTTTACTTTAGTGAAAATCAAACACAGGATACGTATGGCTAAGGAGAAGTGGATGGGGGACAGGTGTAGAGAAATGGAGGAACTAGAGAGAAAACATGATACTTTCAACATGTATAAGAAGGTTAGAGAGAGAGGATGATTTAACAGGATGACCTCTAATATACTAATAGACATAAGTGGCAAACTTCTTATTGATGAACAAAAAAAGCTTTAATGCTTGGAGTTCATACATAACTGAATTATTTGAAGATGAAAGATGAAACATATTAGACGAAAATTCTGAAGTCAGAGGCTCTTCATGGAATAAGACCTGCAAAATTCAGAAAAGCAACTGGCCCCGACGACATTCCAGTGGAACTCTTGCAACTGTTTTATGAAGACAATATCGATATACTGGTTAAGTTTTTTAATTCTACCGAAAGAATGGCTGAAATCTGTTTTTATAACACTACAAAGAAAAACACGTGCCAAAAGATGTAACGAATACAGGTTAACAAGTCTCATGAATGAATACCTTGAAGTTTTTCCTTAGTATTATTCACAGTAGAATAAGAAATAAATGCGAATGCGGCCTATATGAGACTCAGTTTCAATGGTGAGCTAATAAACATAATTCGTTATGCCGATGATACGGTCATCATAACTGACAACCTTTGGTCTCCCACTTCAAGTACCATGGATGTTATATTACTGAACAGCTTGACTCAGATAAAGAAATTAAATGCAGAATCGAATCAGCCCGCACAAATTTTCTAAAAATGAGATCGCTTGTCTGCAATGACAATCTAAATTTAAAACTGCCTCAAAGGATGGTTAAATGTCTTGTCAGTGTTGTGGAGCAGAGGTGTGGACACTGAAAGCTACCACGATGAATCGTTTGGAGGTATTTAAGACGTGGCTGCATTAGATAGCGGTATTAGATCGGACAGATGCCACTCGTGACTTGCTGACTACTGTAAAATGCAGAAAACTATCATATCTTGGCCATGCTTTCAGAGGGGATCGGTACAAAATTATTTAATTGATAATGAAGGCTAAGATTGAAGGTTGTAGAGGAACAACCGTGAATGGACAGGAATACACAGTGCTGAACAGTTATTTAGAATAGCAGCGAGCCGTGATCAACTCGCCATTGTAATTGCCAACGTTAGGGGAACCTGACACGGCACAGACAGGAGAAGAAGAAGAGAATAGCGATGTTCTAAATAAATTTTATTGTTTTTTCTGACAAAAGTCTGATAATATAAATACTCTGGCAACATGACATTTTAGATTTTGGGCTATGAGGAAGAGATATACCATGTACTAAATTTTTAACACAATTATTAAACTAAACGAAAAAAATTTAAAGTTTTAAAGACAACAATGGCCAGGTGAAAATAAATTACAATATTAAAGATAAACCGTTATCTTTCCAATTCCAATTTAAATTTTTTCTTGATCTCCAACACGAGAGACTCGGAAGTTTCTTTCAGACTTGGTACCTTGATAGGGGTATTAAAATGTTGAAGTGCTCCTATCAATCAGTAAACTCACCTAAAAACTGACTCAAAACTTTAGGTCAATATTAACCTGTCGGCCTAATGTATTACTAAAAGTTAAACTACTTTGGAAAATGATTGTAAAGCTCAAAACAAGAAAAAAACTCTAATTATTATGGTTTGAAATCGCTTAGTTTAAAAAATATGTATTTTTAAGGTCAGCGAATCACTAGTACTGATTTTTTAAGAATTTAGTTTCCTTACTACAGATCATTTTATTTTGCCTACAATCCCCTCTATTAAAATAACAAGTTTGAGTAGTCGGTAATCTAAATGCATGAGCTTCTCTTTGCAAATTTCGTGTAAATATTGCATTAGTTTATTGACTTGCAGATATTTATTTATGTGAAACCAGTAAACTAAAGTGTTTATTGAGATTGGCGTCAGGTGTAGTCACGTGCTTAGTCTGTTAACGTGTTTATATCAAATCGCTTTAGAAGAACATAAAATTATTATACAATTATTAATTTTAAAAAAATATATATTAGAAAATAAAACTTACAGAATAATTTCTGCGATCATATTCGTTTATAGCAGTTTTAGAGTAAATTACTCTTCGATCTTTAGTTATGTCGTCACAATTTCCAAAAGCATAGTCTTGTGAATCACTGATACCATTAATATTTCCTACTCCATAAACGATAACACTTACGGCGCTAAAAACAGCTAAAAAAATTAACTTAGACATCTTAAACTTATTTGTATTTTTACTTTAAACGTGAAATTACATGGACAGTATTTATCAAATTATTGGGGATTTATATATGCTAACAATAACTGATAAATTGAGATTAAAAAGTACAGGGTTTGCCCTAATATTTTAAAAAATATTGAAGAGTTGCATATACCACAAAGTTTAGGATTTTTTCTTAATTTCGAATTAAAATGAAACAAACATGGTAAAAGACTTTTATTATTTTAAACGAAATTCATATTTTTTATTATTTTGATGATATGTACAAATTTCAAACAAATATCTTAATATTTTTTTAATCAGGAATCAAAATGATTATAGATTCACGTATTAAAAAAATATAGCGTTCCATTTTTTCGGTTATTATGACACTAATTCACTAATGTAACGTAATGTAACGAAACATTCAAGACGATTTATTTTATTAAATGTTGTATACTCCACCAAATGGAGGAATTAAAACATCACTCTGTATATGGATTTAAACATGGGCGTAGGTTAGGGGGAACAAGAGTGGGCACTGCCCACTCTACAAAACTCATTGCCCGCCCTAGACAAATCGACAGTAGTGAATAAATATACTGTTTCCATGCTTTTTATCTTGAGAAAAAGATTCATGACCATTCCTTATAAAAATATCATCCCCAAAAACCGTAGTTTACCAAAAAAAATGGTGTGTCGATGACACTCGACAGTAGCGAAACTTCTTACGCAAGGCATATACAGTATGACTAGTAATAATAGCTTTATTCGAAATTTGACTTTCGCAACAATTTCTGCTTTGATCGTGATGAAAATTAACCAAAAAATAGTAGTCGCGTGATTAGCATTATCTGTCAAATTTTAATAAAATTTGAAATGAGGTTATATCACAAAATATCGAAAAAAGTTCTTATGCAAAATTTCACCTGTATAAGATAATTTAGATTTTTGGCCCATTTTTTGTAAATTGCACCACTGCTGCAAAAGAAGACTCAGCGCTATCTACATACATACTTCTTAGTTTTGACAATGCTTCATTCCATACATACATAAACGACTTATAAATGATGTGAAAAACATTCAAACACTTCAGTTGCTTTATAAAAAATGAGAGATTCAAATAGTTATATATAAAAAAATGGTGACACTGCGAATTCAAAAAAAACTAAAATTACGTTTAAAACAGGAACATTTCTTATTTTTCTAATTTAAACGAACTGTCCAAAATTTCTCTAGAGAGATGTACAAAATTAATAATATAGACAAAATAAGATGAGACATGACATGTAATGGTTATTACCACTATTAGGCATCTGGAAAAAAATTATTGTTAGTAGACTTCTAGCCCAGTCATTTGGTTAAAAAAAAAAGAGGGTTACCTCGAAAGTTTTCCGGGAGTTTTGGAAATTGGTAATTTTATAGATTTCGATGTGCTCTTTCCGAATTTCGACTTTGCCACCTCATATCTCCGCCGCTCGAGCCGACATATTGGAAAAATGGCCCCTAATAACAGTTTTATTTACAATATCTCCTTTCCGACGCATTTTACGACAAAAACGTTTATATACAAAATTAAACTGGAAAATTTCCTACAATTTATGTATTAACAATTTTTTTTGTAAAATCAATAGTTTTGGCGAACGAGCGCCGCAAAGTATTATTCATCTACACCACCACGTTTTTTTCGTATATTTCTCCAAAATATTTTACTATTGTCGCAGGTATTAAAAAAACAGATATAAGGGTAAATGCGTCGCCTTTGTGTCGGGTCCCTCTCTCGACCTTAAATGAAACATCTGTTGGTAGAACTCAAGAGAAGTATTTAGTTTAGTCTGAATCATCAGTATACGTCTATCGTCTTACAGTGTTGTTTGTGTTTATAGAGTCATGGCTTCTCATAAAGTAAATTGTTTTTTTTTGTAATAATCCATTATTATAAAGTGAAACAATTGAAGTGAAGGAAAAAGGATTGGAGACTTTTCGTAAGTCAAGTGTTAAAAGAAAATCCAATAAAGTTGAACTTTTGGCGAGATTAAAATCGATAGTGGTTCATGATGTATGTCGAAAACGATATCATAATGAAAAGTTAATCGCTGCATCATTGCGTAGAGGAAGCGATGTCACGACACCTCAACCACTACTGCGATCCTCGCACCCAACATTCTCATTCAAAGACCATTGTTTTTTATGCGCTGATGAGATAACAACAGAGTTTTTAGCAAAACAAAAACAGGCGCGGTTGTGCAAGCGTAATGTTGTGTATAGTGTGCGGAAATTATCAATGAAAAATATTATTTCAGAACTTGCTAAAGCTCGTAATGATGATTGAGGTCGAGCAATTGTTGAGCGTCTTGAGCATGGGAATGATTTGATCGCAGCCGATGCACAGTACCACAATTCCTGCATGAAAAAATTGTATCAAGCACCACCAGCTGAAGATATAAAAAAGGTCCGTATGCAAATGAGATCGATACTGCGATGCAGTTCATTTATTCTTATCTTGAGCAGAATTTCGATGAGTGTCAGTTTTCTCTGGACGAATTGATAGCCAAAATTGAAGGTGATTACCGTCCACACATAAAAATAGTGAAAGCACAACTCAAAAAATACGGTGATATTTTAATTGCCGTCACTGCCAATAAGGCTCCGATGGTTTGTTTCTGAAATACAGGGTTTAAGCTATTAACGGAAGCCTGGTACAATTAAAAAAGTAATGACAATGCAGAAGAACGTCGGCGTATTGTGAAAACAGCAGCAGAAATTGTCAGAGAGGATATTCGCTCTACGGTCTATGAGACAAAACATTATCCTCCATCAGATAATTTTTTTCAATACTCTAAGTCAGATATACCTGAAACTTTACGCGTTTTCCTAGATGGAGTGATTTTAAGAAACAAACGAGCGTCTTTTGAAAAATGGAAGAAAAAAAAAACATTGCTCTCGCCCATTCTATAATTACAGCAGCAAGGTCGAAATCTTTTATATCATCATTACAGATCAGATTAGCTGCATTTTTATTTCATAAGTATGGATCTCGGCGATTAATAGATGTATTATCATCTCTTGGATTTTGCTCATCATACACCGAAGCAATGTTGTTCGAAGTTTCAGCTATTATGCGCGCACCGTTAAATATCGATGATAACGCATTTTCTCAATTTGTTTTTGACAGCGCTGATTTCAGTACGCAGACATTAGATGGTAATAACACTTTCCATGCCATGGGCGGTATCCATTGTGTAACACCTACAACTGCTATCGCTCCTGATCAAATTATTCCACAATTAAAGCAAATGCCGTCTGCAAGAGTCGTTGGTAGTTTCGGTACCATTGCATTAAAAACATCTATGAAAAAAACGATACGGACTTAAAAACAATAAAGATTCAAAACCTTGGTAGCATTCGTGCGGTTTCGGAAGTAGTTATGCCATCCGTTTCAGATTTATGTGGCTATATCCATCGCAGATGATGGGGATGAAATTTCGGTCTGCGACGTCTCGATCGGTGCCCAAGACGAACTCGCAACGCCTGGTCCATCAGGAACAGCAAAGCGAAGATTGCGCTAAATTTCGAAAGTGTGCATCACATGTGGATTAGGCCTACAGGGGACACCACGATAAAAAAAAACGCGCCGCTTACTCTACCCCAAGGTGGTGTGGAAATGAGTTTTTTTCCAAAACGCATATTGAAATGTACTTTGCGGCGCTCGTACGCCAAAAACTATTGATTTTACAAAAAAAATTGTAAATACATAAATTGTATAAAATTTTCTCTAGATTAATTTTGTATATAAATATTTTTGTCGTAAAATGCGTCGGAAAGGAGATATTGTAAAAAAACTGTTATTAGGCGCCATTTTTCCAATATGGCGGCGCAAGCGGCAGAGATACGAGGTGGCAAAGTCGAAATTCGAAAAGAACACATCAAAATCTATGAAATTACCAATTTTCAAAACTTTCCAGTTAAAACTACTAAATGACTGGAGTATTCTGCCTACGTAGAAACCTTCATAATGATAATAGTAATTATGTCTCATTTTCTTTTTTGGGGAAAATTTTTTATTTAACAATTAAGATGGGAAAAACAGTTTTTTCGAATTCTAGGAAAAGCTATTGTTTTTGAGTAAAAAAATTTTGGACAACAATTGCGCGTTTTGAAAATACCTACAAAATTATCTAAAGTTCATCCAAATCAGATAATATGCTAAAATGGCCGTTTTTCAATTGTTAATAAACAAGAGAAAAATATATTGCATTAACTATATTACATCAAAAGAAGCATCTTGTTAAATACAATAAGTATACAAAATTTCAAGTAAAAATATTCAATAGTTTTTTGCACACTGAATTTGTTTATAACATTTTATTTTTTTTTTATTGTTTATTCTCAACGATCTAGAGATCGTACAGGGATCTGCGGGTGCGCAAATGAAAGCTCAAGACTTACACTAACAATAACAAAAAAGAACCAAATTAATTGTTAATTTCAAATTGTTGAAACAGATAAACAAAGTTGTGGTTGGTTTTTTCGTTATAAACAAATAAAATAACTCTTGGACAATTATTGATATCGAAAGGTCGATAAGTGGACGTGATAGGTGAGATTAGGGTGCGTATTTTGAAAAAAAAAACAAATTCTGTACGACCACTAGAAGCTGAGATATATTTTTTTTTTTCAAAAAATCGCTGCTGCGTTGGTTATTTTTATAGGATTATTTAAGTAGGAACTCATAGGGAGATGGTTAAACTATTGTATAGCAGTTTTCGAACGAATGTGAAGCGTCCGAGTCACGTTTTTTTCCGCGCGCCGCAGGCTGTAAAAACGCCCCGCTCCACTGCTCACTTTCTGACTCTCGAAGTAGATGCAACTTTAAACTATTGCTACATCAACAATTTTGAAGTAATTGAGTTGAAAACTACTGCATACAATAGTTTAACATCTCCCTATGAGTTTCTAATTAAACAATTTCTTAATGTTAATGAACAACTCCGCAATGATTTTTTGAGGAAAAATCTCAGCTTCTAATAGTCGTACATATATTTTTTTTTCAAAATGTGCGTCAAAATCTCAGCTATTGCGTCCACTTATCGGCATTTCGACATCAATAATTGTCGAAGAGTTTGTTTGTTTATGACGAAAAAACGAACTCGAATTTTGTTTATCTGTTTCAACAATTTAAGATCAACAATTCATTTCATTCTTTTTTGTTATTGTTAGTATAAGTTTGGAACAAATTCACTGCGCAAAAAACTATTGAATATTTTTACTTGAAATTTTGCACATTTGTTGTATGCAACAAGCTACTCCTTTAGTTGCAATATAAAGTTGATGTAAAAAGAAAATGAGACAGAAGATACTACATAATTACTATTATCATTCTTAAGGTTTCTACGTAATCAGAAGTCTATTAACAATAAATTTTAAAATTACCTCATATAAGGCTAACTTCGCCGGCCTATATGGTCGTGTGTTTTAGAAGGTCTTACGATGATTAATTAGGCGAAACAACCTAATAAATGAAAAAAAAATTGAAAACGTGACTTGGTGTTTATGTGTTTTTTTATATAATCAACATATAACTAAATTATTTCTCGCATTTCGTTACGTTGCTGTTGTGATGGAATTTGATTGTGGACTCGTGCAACTGGATTATTTTAGCATATGGCCGTTTCGCCACATATTTGCAATGTGAAACTTAAAATTACATTTTTAACACTATTCTAAAGTACCTCAAACAATCGCTCTGATCGGCCGTTATTTTAAAAAATATTATGTTTGCAATCTGTGAATTTTATCGCAACATTAAAAAATATGTTTTTCATAAATAATAAAATTCGTTTGCCATGATCACTTCATTTTAGTTAGAAATTAAGAAAAAGACTTAATTTTGGTATATGCAATTCTTTAATATTTCTTAAAATATTAAGGTCAACCCTGTACTTTTTATCTCAATTTATGAGTTATTGTTAGTACATATAAATAAAAATAATCTGGTAAATATTGTCCATGCAATTTTATGTTGAGAGTAAAAATAAAAATTAGTTGATTAAAAATGTCCAAACTAATTTTTTTAGCGGTTTTTGCTGCCATAAGTGTTATTGTTTATGGAATAGGAAATGGTACTGGTAATAATGATTCACAAGACTATGTTTTTGGAAATTGTGACGATAAAACTAAAGATCGAAGAGTAATTTACTCTAAAACTGCTATAAACGAATATGATAACAGGAATTATACTGTGAGTAATATTTTCCAATATATATTTTTTATAAAATATATAACAGTTATTTGTTTCCCTAAAGTAATTAGATATAAACACATAAATAGATTAAGCACGTGACTCCACCTGACGTCAATGTTAACAAACCCTTTAGCTTATTGGTTTCACAAAAATAACTATCCACATAATAATAAACTAATGTAATATTTACATGAAACTTACAACGAGGAGCTCAGAAATTTAGATTACCGGTATTTTTTATTTTGTTAGAAGGGGTTAGGAGCAAAATAAAATTACGTATTACTGAAAAAACAATCAATACTACTAACTCGCTGACCTTAAAAAATCAATATTTTCTAAACTAAGCATTTTCAAAGCATAATAATTAGAAATGTTTGCTTTTTTGGCTTGTTTTGAGCAGTCCACTGATTTTCTAAAATAGTATCACAACCAACAGCTAGGATTTAAAAATTGAAATTTCAGTAGGATATAAAAAATATTTGCAGTTGGTAGGGGCCATTTTAACATTTATTGTCTCCTGTCAAAGAATCAACTCTGAGAGAAATCGATGACCTGTACCTCTGAGTCGCTCTTTGTTATAGATCAAGAAAAATCAATTTAATTCAATACCAATAAAGGGAGTGAAAGTCCACATCTGTTAATCTGTATATCATTGCCTTTAATATTATAATTTATTTTCAACTAGCCATTATTGCCTTTAAAAATGTACAATTTTTTTTCGATTAGTTCAATAATTGTATTAAAAAATAGTACAGAACGTAAGTCTCTCTCCCATAGCCCAATATCAATGTTTCCGGAATATTCATATTATCACATTTTTGTCAGAAAAACCAATAAAGCTTATTTAGAATATGGTTATCTTCTTCGCTAAAGTAAAATTAAAAAATTTAGTCCTGTCTTATAAAATAAGGGTAATTAATTTTAGATACAATATTTATATTGAGAGATAACTTAAGACTAGGGGGGAAATTATTATATGAAAATATTCTATAACAATCGTAGGATGTAATGAGATTGCGCAATATAACGTATTTTTTGTCAAATATATAAAATTACTTGCCTTATCTGTAAAGCATTTTTTTTTCTGTGTTATTTTCATAAAATCAATGAAAAGGAGTAAAAGTGTCATAAATTTTCATACTTACTGTATGCGTAATGTATTAGAAAGATTTCCAATAGTTTGCAAATCATTTTCAACGCGCTTATCTGTAAGATAATTGGTCTAATCAATATAGATCTATGATTCAGACAACTGATAATTTTATTTGAAATTTGTTAATTGTAACCTAACCTTACCAAAATAAGTGTATTAATTCATAAAATATTGCTAATAACAGGTTTTTATGTGTTTTTATTTAATAGACAAACAGATTTGGTATTTTGGCGAGTTACATATAATAAAAAAAAGCAATACGCAAGCACCAAATGAGTAGTCAGAAGATATTCCGCAAACCGTTCTGATAGTTTTCAAACAGATTTGAATCTTACACTGTAAAAAACTTTACATTAATTTTAAGGTAATGTGCGAGAAGCAAATTTCATGAACCGTTTCTTAAATTCATTTAATGTTATTGCATTAAATTTAAAACTTTCTACAGTAAATCTGATGTAATTATACCAATAATTTTAGTAACTTTATTGAAATTTAAGGTAACATTCAATTAAATTGAATGTATAAAGCTTTAATTTCAAAGTACATGTAACTTATTCACGCTTTAAGATACAACTCATAACTAATCGTTTGTAACTTTAGTTAGAACGCAATTAAATTAGTGCGCAGAATCCTGGGGCCATCCATAGATCTCGTGATCGTCTTTAGGGGGATTCACAAAAACATTCTGGTCACATTCTCCCTACTAAATCCGACAATTTTTGAGAAATAATTTTTTTTAAAAGTGCTAATTCCATTAGATAATCATCCAAGGATCCCGAATATGAATAAGATCACATACATATAAACTTCAAGACAAGGTCATAACTAATAATTCATGTATTTCGCCGTAAAATTTTTCACCCTTTCCATTAACAGTGTTAAAAATAGATCATTTAATTTTATAAAACACGTTAAACTTAAGGGGATCGTCAAGGGTAATCTCAAGGTCACGAGTAAGCATACCATCGGAATTTCTCCTGCAATCCGATCAATCTTTGAATAATTCGTTCTTTCTTCGGCTTGGATAAATCGAAATGAAACACCTTATATATTAATAAGGATATTACATCTAAAAAGATACGATCACTAATTACCAAAAAAAGTTATATACGAACTAAAAAATAGAACAGTACAGATTTTTAAGACGAAATTTTTTTGGTGCGTAATACAGCCAACAGACACAAACCCAACAATTTGTTTATCTATAATAACTACTCTTAAAATGTTAATTAGAGATAGGGAAAGTTTCATTTGACCTTTTAGTTAATTTTATCTTAGTAAAGAAAGCAACTTTCACTCAGCTTAATTAGTGGACTTTATTAAGGTGTATAGAAAAATTAGAAGTATTTTGTATTATAATTTTAATCCCTAATTTGAATTAAGATTCTGATATAAAAATTAATTTACGTAGTTGATGAAAATTACTCATATAATTATAGAGTCAATATTTCATCAAATTATCCGTTACAATGGCTCTGTGACTCTGTATACAGGATGTCGTTTTTAAGTTGTGAACTGTGCTGTCAGGGTAGTATTTAATTATTTGCTCTTATATAAAAACCAAAAAATCTTTTCTCTGGAATTAAAAAATTAGATACGAGAAAATCTATTTATATCTCACCAGCAAATTTAATGTATTGTTGTTTTCGTAAAATATCCATTCAAGACGCTTAGAAATTGGTAAACAAACAATTCATTGTTTCTGTAATTTTATCTTTTAATTTTATTTTCTGAATATTAAATTCGATTACTTTATCTAAAAACCACTTAATGCTGCTCTCGATACACTGTTTTATCACATCCTTCTTTTTAACCGCCTTCTAAAAGAAGGAGGTTCTTAATTCGTCGACTATGTATTTTTCTATGTCTGTAGACCGATTACTCCGGAATGGCGGCACCAATTTGAATGAATTTTTTTGCGTTATATTCAGGAAGCTGCTGGGGTAGTCCCATACCTTTTTGGACGAAATTGGTGCAGTGAAATCCAGGATAACGCTGACAATATGGCGACCAAAAAAATTAATTTTGTCCGATTTTCTCCAAAATTGATATGGGGGAATTTTCGGTGTAATACACAACGAAACATGGCAGATCCAATATGGAGGACAAAAATTTTGATTTTGTCCGATTTTCTGTAAAATTGGTGCGGGGAAGTTGTCGGGGTCGCACATAACAAATCAAAAATATTTTTAAAAAATTCAATATGACGGATCTAATATAGCTATCCAAAAATCAATTTTGTCCGATTTTCTTCAAAATTGGTACGGGAGAGTTTTTGGAGTGGCACATAATGAAACTAAAATTATTTAAAAAAAATTAATATGGCGGATCTAATATGGCAGACGAAAAAATCAATTTTGTCCGATTTCCTCCAAAATTGGTATGGGTACGGGTTCGCACATAACACATCTGAAATTATTTTTAAAAAATTCAATATGGCTTAACAATATGGCTTATAAAAAATTAATTTTGACCGATTTTCTCCAAAATTGATATGGGGGAGTATTCGAGCTCTCACATAATGAATCTGAAATTATTTTTAAAAAATTCAATATGGCTTAACAATCTGGCGGATTCAATATGGCGTCCTAAAAATTTTACATTTTTCGATTTTCTCCAAAATTGATATAGGGTGTTCTTGAGGGTGTAAATTATGAATTTAAAAGTATTTTTTCAATATTCACTATGACGAATCGAATATAGCGGACAAAAAATTTTACATTTTTCGACTTTGAAAGGTGGGACTGAATCGTTTTTGGGGATGTAAATAGCGAATATGTCGGATGCAATATGACGATCTAGAAATTTTAAATTTCCCGATTTCATCCAAAATTGGTACTAGAAGGCTTTGAAGGGTTTAGATTTGGATTAGATTAAGACGTTAAAATATTTTTTTTGAAATACAATATGGCGGATCCAATATGGTGAGTTGAAAATTTTACCTTGTTCTCATTTCTTCAGATTTAGTATTAGGAGGTTTTCGGAGTCGTGTATTACGAATATGGAGTTAATTTTTTATAACTATAAGGTTGCTAAGATACAATAAGAGGGACTGAAAATTTTACATTTTCTGGTTTTGTCTAAAATTGATTTTGCGGGGATCTTGGAGCATATACCAACTCAATATGCAGTATAAAATATATCTGGCTAAGAAATTTACGTCTCAAATTCTTTAAATATCGATATTGGAAGATTTTATATTACGAATCTAAAATTAATTTGAAATTTAAGATAGTGGATTTACTATGACAAACTAAATATTTGTTTGACACAATTTCACTGGTATTTGGAGAACTCTAAGAATCATGGTTCATTTTAGGGTGATTTACAACTTTGGATTAAATAGGTACTTTTTTGCCACCTTGGAGTCACTGCGAGGTACACTAATCTCGATTAGTACTTAGTTCAAATAATTTATGGATATCATAATGAATCAAAACTAAAAATCAAAAAATAAAATTTTTATAAAAAAAAAAATTAATTCACTTCTAAAAGTGCGCTAAAAAGAGAAAATAACTATAAATTTTTATATGAAATTGAAATTTTTGAAGTTGGTGCCAAATTATTTCTAAATGAAATAAATAACTATTAATATATACAAATTATGGTAAGAAAGCAATTAAAAATAAAGTATTTGTAATCTGTTTATGCAAATCATATTTGGTCAGGTACTAGTTTGGCTCCGACTTTAAAAATTTCAATTTTATTTAAAAATGTATAGTTATTTTTCACTTTTTAGCGCACTTTTAGAAGTCGGT
This sequence comes from Diaprepes abbreviatus, assembly GCA_034092305.1. Taxonomy (NCBI): domain Eukaryota; kingdom Metazoa; phylum Arthropoda; class Insecta; order Coleoptera; family Curculionidae; genus Diaprepes; species Diaprepes abbreviatus. The sequence continues at coordinate 19,186,872 of JASJET010000122.1, read as the reverse complement.
TCAATTTTTCTTATAAAAATTTTATTATTAAATCAAAATTTCATTAAACCCTTCACTCACGAGTTCGGTATAGGAATATACTAATAAAATCTTTTTAGCTTTTTTATTTTACATTAGCCACTCCAAAGTTACAATGCTCACTACAAGTGATTATAAAAAGGTATTTTGTGGCATCGGTCATATTTCCGCCAGTTACTAAAGTTTTTCATAGACCTCGAAACATGTACTAATTGATGTTCTGTAGTACATTTAAATAAAATTTTGTTAACATGGCTAAAAAATCATGAAAATTCCTTAATTTTAGCGAACACAAGTAGATATAACAATAATTTTTTTTTAGCTGGCACAATGAAAGTGAAGTTTGATTTATGATTCAATAGACATACATTTTATGTGACAACTTTTTAAAGTTATTTTTCCTACTTCTGGGGTAAAAGGCTTTCCTGAAGCACATCATTTTTGAGAAACAGCCAATTAATTTAATGCCATAATTTTAATTTGTTTCAGCTTGGTTGGGCCGGTAAGGAAGAAATAACCTGTATAAAAGTTAAAACAAATGGAAAAGTCAATATAATATCTGGAGGAGTAGGAAGCACAGTAGCAATTGTTTTTGTAGAATCTACAGCAGGAAAAGAGCTAGATTGGGAATCTGAAATATTTGTTAAACAATAGAGCATGATAAATATTATTCACTCTTATACTTTTAAGTTCAATAATTTTTTTTTTAATTTGAAAGTAAATTAATATAAATTAATTTTAATATTATAATGGTGCGTTTTAAATGACCTGGATTTTTTCGAACTTTCAGCTAAATCATCGTACGAACAAATACAGGGTTGTGATGAAGAAACGGATTAGCTCTTTATATGGAACACCGCTTATTTAATGAAAGTTCGCTCGGACCCGTCAATTTTATTTTTTCGAAATGCAGTTTTTAGAAATTCTTCATGGTGGATTAAAAAAGTGTTACATGTATCATCTCTAATTTGCATCGTATGGCGTTGAGTATTATAAATTTTATTTTCTAGATAGCCCCATAAAAAATCCATTATCGATAGATCCGGGGATCTAGTGAACTATTTTATGGGACCTTGTGTGCCAATCCAGCGCCCTAGAAAGTTATTTTCTAAATAAGGCCGAATGATTCGGGAATTATGGGCAGAAGCTCCATCTTGTTGCAAGAATATGCTATTTAACTGATTCAAAGACACATCTTCACGAACTTTTGGTTTAATATTTTTCAGTATTTGTAAATGACGATCTGCGGTAAGAGTTTCTTCATATATGTGATATTTAATTATAAATCCAATAATAAAGCAAGAGAGGCTGAATCCGAATCTCCCCTGTCGTTCGTGAGGAAATATAATGTTATGGCTTGTGATCAATATATGTTACCTGCACTGCTAACAAAAACTTTGTCAGATCATATTACTTTTTTGTTTAAATTTTGCAAATACCAGTTACAGAAAATGACTTTTCTTTGGGCATCTCCAAAATGCAAATTGTGTACGAGTTTAAATTTAAATGGCACTCCTACTTCATTTTAAAGCCGATGAAACAAAGGTCAAGGGTTATTTTCTACTCTCATCAAGACAATTATTTCCTGGATTTCTTGTTGTGGCTTATTGTAAACTTTTGGCCACGTCTTGAAGAACGTTCCGAAATTTACTCAATTACTTTTAATGCCGCTAAATATCGCTGTATGCCTCCTTTCCAGATACCTATATATAATAATATGAATATAAAAATCCAAGAATATATCATATTTGTCGCGATTTTCAATGGGCTCATTTGCAGCCATAATATAGGAAAATAAATAACTGAATAATATATCAAAAACTGACAAAATAAAAACTGAACTATGAATAATACGTAATAATAAGTTGAAAATTGACACTAGTAGTAGATATACATACAAAGCCTTATAATAATTCAAAACTTTGTCAGTCGCATTTTGAAAGTTTTTTTTTGAATTTTGTTTTTCACGATGTCCTAAAAATTAAAACATGTAAACTAAAAAGTATAATTTAATTGCTTAAAAAAAAGAATTGTTAAGTATTACATTTCGTTGAAAGCCCTTAGTAAGTGAAATGCAACGCTTTACGAATATACGGGGTGTTCCATTTAAAAAAACACAAGTTTGATTTATATCTAAAAAACATTAGTACTTAAAGAAAAACTAACGAAGCCACTGAATTTTACGTGAAAAACTTTATTTGAGTCAATATTTATCTTTTCGATACCTAAAAAGATAACCGAAATACGATGGGTGTCCCACAAGGGCAAATTTTTTAAAAAACCTTGTATCTAAAAAACTAAGAGTCCTGTGAACATTCTGTCTGCGGCAACTTTCATTTCACGCAAAAATAGCAACACTTCACGAAAACCGCATCCAGCACACTTTAAAAATAACGGAGCTACCCAGAAATCCGGATACCCTTTACATTATGAGTCATTACTATTATAGATTCTACAATAAATTCTAAACATTTTTTATAAAAGCATAGAAATGTTGATTAGGTTGGTTTGTGAAGATAACATTAGAACCCATTTTTTTTCAAAATGATATGATTCCAGCTCAAGCAACTATATTTTCAAATGATGAGAGTTCGGATTTACCGAGTTTATTTTTATGGGGCTTATGTAAGAGAGTACCTAAATACAATTTTTTCGGGGCAATGGACTAAGAGAGTGGTCACCCAGATCATCCGATCTTAATCCGCTGGGTCCCGTAAAAGTTGGTTTATAAATCTATATCCGACTCGGCAGATACGCTGCCTACTATTCTGCTTCTTCTGAGTTTTATGTGATCGTATTATTTGAAGAAGTCATCAAGTTGATCAGCCCTCGCGGTGTTCTGAGACGTTGAACCCGGTACCCTCTGACTCTTGTTTGCCAGGTCGTCACCAGATTTCTTGGGAAGCACCTTTTCGGAACCTCCTGATTAGGTTGACGACTCATGCTGTCTCTTCCGAGGAGAAGTGCCCTTCTAGGGAGGGGTAGTGTCATGGCTCCGCTCCAATCGAGCCCTCCTCCTCATTTTCCTTTCGGCCCCACAAACGTTGGGCCTTTTCGGTTTGGTCGAAGGCCCTTATACAGGACCTTCAACAAGTACTGTTCCAGTTCCTTCTGCATGACTAGGACCAGGAAGGTCGAGAAGGACTAAAGGTACCTGCAAAGTTCCTTGAAGCCCTAACGGGAAAGGGGGTAGTTAAAAAATATTCATAAGATCTTAAAAGGTGATGAGTTTTGGATCTATGCATCTGAAAGTAAACAGCCTTTGACCCAAAATCAACAAAAGTTGCACGAAGCACTTCGGAGCAAATCGTCGCGTGTTTTTATGAAACAACTGGCCATGTCGCAACCGTACCTATAAAGAATCGTACAACAGATAATTTTGAATAACACACAATAATTTGTTTAGCGAAAGTTTTTGGCGAATAAAGGAGAACAAACCGAACCACTCTCCACCATGGCACTGCGAGCTCTTAAACATCGACTTATACAAGTGAATTTTGGACACTGTAACCCATCAATTCCACAACGTGGAATTGATGGGTACAACCCTGATTTGGCACCCAATGATTTATTTTTGTTCTCGTACATGAAGAACAAACTACGTGGTGAATAATTTTTTACGTCAAAAGAGGCGGTTAATGCATTCAAAACCATATGTTGGATATACCATCTTCACGGTGTCAAAAGTATATTAATCATCGTACGAAGTATTTTGAAAAACAATCAAACCATTTTCAATGATAAATATTTATTTTTGTTTGTTATTCCCAAAATATAAACAGCTACCCTGGTATCTCAGATTCTTACAGTAAATTCATTCTATTTTGATATAGCATTGCAATGTTGTGCTATTTATGTAAAAAATCAATTTTATTGGTATCTGGAAATATTCTTTATGCCATTAAAAAACTAAAATAATAATATTTTTAATAAGTTTATAGGACAAACACTTGACTAAATTGGAGATAAATTTGTGCAGTTTAATGTTAAATTAAAAGTCCTTGGGAAAGTCAGAAAATACCGATTTTTTCTGAAGATATCAGTAAAAAACCAAAGTAATTTTTTTTTCATTAATTTTTTTTCTAATTTTATTTGAAGAAATACTTTGAAATAGATTAAACAATGTTATCACCTTTTCTTCCCTACGGGTTAACACCTTCAGTTTTTAAATTAGACTTTTCGGATTTCATTGACCAATATCAACTTCCTTACATATAAGCCTGGTATGTTTAATACATTTTAAAATAGCTTTTTTGTCCCCCATGTAACATACTTACCACTAAAGTGAATATTTCCGTCTTTTTCCATATTTTCTAACGAATTAATATAAAATTTTGTTAAAAATGCAGCGCTTTGTATCCTTGATAGTGTCCAAATAAAAGTCCACATTCTTTCTCTCTCCAACACATGAAATTTTTCTGAAAACAGCCAGAACTATAAAGTGAAATGGTGCACGCTAACAGAAAAATTTAAATACATGCGGTTAGTACAATATATCATGGATTAACATCTGTTAATAGGATAACATGAATTAGTATGAAGTAATATGAGTTAGCATGTGATATTATGGGATAATATGGGCTAATATTGGGGCAAAGTGAAAGATCAAGTTCAGTTTAAACTTGAAAGTCGTAGCTAAGAGCATAATAATAAGGAATCTCTAATTCTGTGGCAACTGTCTAAAATTGTATCATTCATCATATGTAAGATCTCAAAATATGTTTTATACTTGAAGTACTCTTCAAAACGCAAGACAAATAGGAATATAACTCTAAAGGCCAAGAACAATACCCATCAATCAGATTCATGAAAATTGAATTTGAAACTTTCTCACATAGACCATAGATGAAGATTGTTTTGACACTTGAGTTGAGCTAACTTGGCAGTTCGTACTCAACGCAAGTACTATTAGTCATGGACAACTTCTGTCGAAAGAGCTCTTGACGATTCCGATGTCTATTCTCTGTGATATCCTTTCAAATTTTGCCCGTAGGCAATGAAATATTACAAGTTTATTTTGGGTTTGCATTAAATTCGAAAATGCATGGTCAAGCTTACCCCAGAATACCTTGTTACGATATTCTTTATCTTTTGCAAAGAAATATTAACTCAAGTTCTATATTACAGTATGCTTCACTCTCAAACCGTACTCGCCAGTTAACTTCATGTTCAAGGTCAGGCTGACCTCAGAATACCTTGCTACGGTACTCTTTATTTTTTGCAGAGAAATCTTAATTTAAGTCTCAGTTGATTCTCGATTCATTAACTCTCTTCTATCTCTGAAACTCTTGGTAAAAGCAAAAGCACCTCGATAAAGGCTTTAGGAAATCCTGTGACAATTATCTCAAACTCTCTCACAAAGACCACGAAGGATGATGGCGAGTTTACTGCCAGATTGCACCGAGTTTGAGAATGTTTGATCAATAACGATATTAACTATACTGTAAAAGCAATGGCACGTTGGTAAAGTCCATGAATCATTACTATTACTCTTCCGAAGTATTTTACGATGATAACGAATTAAAGAATTTACTCTAGAGGTGCATCAAGATCGATACTAACAATGTTGACAAGCGCTCAAGGTCACCCCAAAATATCCTTTTACGATAACCGTTATGTTTTGTAAAGATATCCTAATCCGAGACTAGGGGTTCGTAAAATTTCTATTTCTCGCTAGCTGGGAAAGCATTAGCAGTGGGTTACCTTCACTGTTTTAAGTTTAGCAGCACCTAACATGAAAAACCGCTGCTGTTTGCAGCAGCCCACTCTAGATTAGACACCGCAGTGCTAGTTTTGGTCCACCCCGGTATTTGATTCCACCGGTACCACCCATATCTGGGATGTGTTCTCCTATCCGCCACCTTGAGAGGCGCCCGATGGACGGTTCACACGGGTGGTAAGGTTTTTAAATATTTAATAGAAAATGAAGACACAACAGAATAAAAAAAAATTAACCCCTAATTCACTGACATGGTTTAACTTTAAAGCCCCTCTACGTTGACAGTAGGGGGTTTAAATTGACAATTACAACAATAAGTCAAGCAAGTTTTGAACCTTCAATCGAAACAAAACGGACCAACTATAAGATCTAACTTCCATGACAACTAGATTGGGTCTAAGTCTTAAACCTTCTTAGTGAATCTGGCTATAAAACTTTACCATGCAATAAACAACACACATTTATAAGATACAAATACATATCCAGAAAATCAAAAATGAATGTATTTAAAACAATTTATAGATCAATCAATCTAGAAAAGTTTAATGTGTCATAATTAATGACAGAATAAGAAATACAAAAATTAGAGATTATCTAGAAATACACGACTCTTAGACTTTACAGAAGGTAGACACTTGCGTCGGTGGGATTTCTTACAGAGAATGAAGAATTCCAGACCTGACAAGCAGGCTTATGAATCAAAGAGAAACAAAAAGAAAAAAATAGGATGATCGAAACAAACATGAGATGAAGTTTTGGGAGATATACCAAAGAGGAAGAGGAAAACATAGTAAGAATAGCAAGAAAGAGTTGATAAATTCGTATATGAGAAATAAGTATGTATAGAACATACTACTAAAATATTCAAAAAAAAAATATATTATATAATTTATTTTTTCTCGTAGCCCTGACGTGATATAACAAAACTAATAACATATTTTTGTTTTGGATATCGAAATAACAAAAACAATCCGGTTACAGTTTGTCAACTGTTTTTAGATGACCTGACGGGCATTGATTAGTTTTTGATTGTTTTGCGAACATTGCTTTTTGTAATGGGTTTCATCAGTTAAATATACTTGATGTAATTTTTATTCGAATATGTGAAACCTACTTAAACGTTTCGCATAGTGTTTCCGATAATACGCAACCGAACTTAATTCATCAATAAAATAAATACAAAGTTTCAATACAAGTTAAAACCAGGATGATGATACTTCAGCAACAGGATATTATACTGGCTTAATTCTTTTGTTATTTAATTTTATTTTCAAAATATCTAAAAGTTGACAATTTATTATCCTAAAGTTCGTATGATAAACTGATAAATTTTACAGGTCAGGGTTTGAACGATAACCGTGTTTCATAGATAAACAAAAAAAAGAGAAGTAAGTGCAAAAATTTAAAGAGAAGTGCGTTCTTTAAAAAAACCATTTTAAAATAAAAAGATGATTTAAATAAAAGTGCTGTTAAATGGTAATGAGTAAAAAATTTGCCAAATCAAAAACTATTGACTATATTTTTGTAAATGTAAAATAACAGAACTGTCGGTAATTTAATTGAAGTAATTGGGAAAACGAATTTAATTATTTTGAAATTAAACTACCCTTATTCAATTATTTCTTCTAAAAGATAATGAATAACTAATTTTTTAATTATGGTGGCAAATAATTATAAATGGTAATTTTAAAATTTTCTGAGTAATTTCATTACTTTGACAGTAATTGCAATTATTTTTGGTAGTGAAATTATTTCAAAAGTAATAGCAATTTTTAATAAACACAATAAATATAAGTTTTCGTTTTCCAAAAGAAAACATTAGGTGTAGATATTTTACAAAATTGTATTAATACGACCACTCTGGTACGTGATTTTGCAACTATTCTCAAAGAGCTTCGTAAAAAACTTAACTTAAAAACTAAAGGTTCGTACTTCTAAGAGGTAAGGAAATTTCCTAATACCGTACTTATAAAATTTAATAGCATTTTGGCATTTAATTTTATTACTGCATCTAATATAGAGATATTATCAAAATTTGTTTTGGTGTTTACAATGTTTTCGTTACTAACTACGGATTTTTTAGTAGTATCATTGACGAAGTATACCTTCTATGATAGTATATATTTCTAAATCATTCATATGGTTACGAATGACTAGAATAAACTTACTGATACGCCCTCGTATACAAATATTCCGATGTGATGAGTCATCTTTATTATAATGTGCCGAAAGGAATATTATGTCGATAAGTCATATTTCTAGGTGGATCTCAACTTTTATTCTCTAGATTTTTATAGGGGATTCCATAGGTAGTATAGTTAGTTGTATAGTGGTATTTGAATAGTAAAAATATTAAGAAGTAGTAATAAGAGAGTTGTGTTTTAGATGTGTTAAGAAGTAGTTAATATAAGTGTCGGAAGTATTAATGAAAGGTGTTGTGTTTTATTCTGCGAACCCAGCGAGCAATTTTTCAAGAGACAAAATCGTAACAATATGTTTTCCATTTTGAACATTCTATAGTAGTTTTACAATTCATAGTCTGTGTTGGTATTTACATGGGGCACACTGGCCGATGTTTCCAAAATAAGCTTAAGGAGCATACAGTTCCATATTATATAATCAAAGAAAAACGTTTTTGATGAACATATACCTACTGCTTTCTTTTAAAGATGAAAACCTATAAAAATATTTCACCCAGAGCCAACCGCTAACTTCATCCAAGAAAACATATTTTAGTTACCCATGGTCGTGCTTAGAATCTCTATAAAAACTAACCCGAATAGATTTGGACAATATGAGTCACTCGTCCAATTTTGGAAGTTAGTCTTGATGATTTAGTTTAACGGCTTAACAATAAATTTAACTTTTCTTTGAGTAAAGCAAATGAGGCAATCCTTCACGTTATCTCAATTTGTTCTTTCTTCTCTTTACATTTTTAAAGCTTTTTTACGTTAATAGAGTTTATTCTGTTTCGTGTCATATATTTTATGAACTTTAAACTGAAAATAAACGTTTTTCTTTTCAATATGTGCGTTAGCAATGTTCTTGTCCTCATTCCATAACATTAAATTTTTTTTATTGCGTATATTTTCTTAATGTTTAGTTAATTTTAAACGAATTAAAATATACAAACGTCTCCTGATAATTTAGCAATTTTGGAAACCAATTACAATATAGTAACTAGTATGTAAAAGCAATTGCCGATGGAATAAATTACTTTTGGTTAGTAGTTGATAATTTTTCTGTAAATGTAAGTAGCCGGTATTTACTTGTGAAGGTAAATATAATGTGGTTACAGTATTTTTAAAAATGAATTGCCACAGCTCTGTTAAATAATTATTTCAGTAATTAAGGGCTCTTCTTAATTTAGAATTTTTTTAACATTTTTTTATCCAATGAATGACAAAACTAAAGGTACTGAAGGTTTTATTCTATTTATCTACAATATTTAAATATAAAATTTTTAAAGAAAATTGAAATTCGATTGGATTTTTTTACATTGTACTATGACTAAAGTCCAGTGATTAAGTTTATTTATATTTTGAAATTGAATTGAAAAATTAAAATAGTTCGTTGATTGTAAACGTATAAAAACGAGATTTAACAAGTATGTGATAATTTTTATTTATAGCGTTATAGTGTCCAAGAAGTCATAGATAACCCGTCGATCGCGGATGGGTCACATAATGGTCTACCAAATATCCAATTATGACCTTAGCAAAAGTGTTACGGTATTCGAGTTTTTTGGAATTTAAGTATTTTTTAAAACTACTCCGGTACTCGGCTTTTTTCATGCCGTTTCTACAAATGGAACCTTTCTCTCGTTCTGTTTTTTATCTTTATTTTCAATGAGTGCGCTATCGAATACTTACTTTTGAAACATTAAAAAAATATATACATATATATCTTAAGCAAACCTTTTGGTCCTAAATTTTTTCAACCTCGAACTTTGAACAGCCGTGGTGAAAAAAAATAGCACGCCTGTTGGGCCAATCATTTTAAAAATTTACTTACTTAATTGAGATTCTAAAATGGTATAAGTTTCGTCTTTTATGTTTTTATTATTGTTATTGTTATTACTATTTGAATAGCAAAGGCTACATTTTTACAAAATTACCATAGTAGTCAAGTTTGCCCTAACAAGATATCAAATGGATTTCCAATAATGGTCTGCAGAAAAGCAACAATGTTGGCTGCATTTATTAAACTATACAAACGAAAGGGACAAGAGATCGCCGTGTTTTTAGCTTATCGCCCCCTGTAGGTGCCTTGTATACAAATAAGAGCTTTGCCTCACTGCATGTTGGGTTTAGCTCAAAATTTATTGATTTTGTGTCCTGCTTTACTTTGTTGTGACGACGAGTTTTCTATTGTGTTCCTGATTCTGATTTACTGTTAACGTTTATATGATGCGCTCCCGTACTTGTTTATACTGGTCATAACGAGGACTTATCGATTCTCCAGAATATTGTTTTTATTATTGTTTTGGTGAAATGCTCAGTTCATACACATCAGTTAAAAATACGAACATTCATTTCATTTAAGGTGAATGCTGAGGCAACATGCTGCCCATTTGTATCGAGAGAGGTAAAAAAGATGTTTGCTTCAATAAATTTTGAAAATTTTAAAAGCAATTTTGAGTTTAGCTCTTACGAAAGAATAATTCATTGTTAAAGGTACCCAATATCCGTCATCCGGATTATCGCATTTTTATAAGAGTTCATAACTCTTACAGTGAAGGATTCATAAGAGGCACCGAAGGGAGACTAGCAATGGACGTCGAAGAAGCAGTTCTTCAGAAGGTTGAACGAGACGACATACAGGCATTAGTAAATCTAAGGTCCATAATAATCTACAACTATGTCAGATGCTTCCTGCGAGCTGAGAGCCACACTAAATGAGATGTACTTAGCTATCTTGTAAAAACCATTTATAGTAGCTTCTAGAAGATGTTCCATTAACAATGAAGCAGAACATGTGGCTACAAAATGATGGATATTCGGCTCTCGTTACGTCATTCAAGTACGGCAACATTTAAACGAAAGGTATTCATGACGATGGATTGGACGTTTAAGCCCAATACTGTAGCTACCCGATCCAGGCTCTTTTTTTTATTGAGGCTGTGTGAAAAATTTGGTGTATCAAACTACAGTTGAGCAGCCGCGAGAATGCATATATTCAACCTCCGAACAAATAAATACCGAGGGTTATACACGCCGAATTAAAAGATATTTTATTAAGAGGTGCAGGACATGCATTTGAGGGAAAGGACACTATTTTGAACATCTTTTGTAGTTTTTTATAATAAAGTAATACGTAAAAGCATTTGTTTGTGTTTATTTGTATTGACCAGCATCTACATAACTTTAAAAAAAGTATTTTTAATATAAAAACTCTACGTTTAGAAATGTGCGAAAATACATTTTTGGTATTCAAATATCCATAACAATAATAAAAAAGCATAAATGTAATAACATTTATATCACTTTAAAATCTCCATTAAGCAAATAAGTTTTGAAGGTGATTGGCACAGTACGTGAGGAATTTTTTTCACCACTGATAGTCAAAGTTGAAGGATGAAAAAATTACCTACTAAACCTAAAGTTTGTTTCAGATATTTTTTTTTCAAACTTTTAAAAAGTAAATATTGAAAACACATTATACTCTATCGATAGTGCAATCATTTCACATGAAAATAAATAAAACCGAAAGTGAAAAAGTTTTCATTTGTAAAAACGGCATGAAAAAAACGAACAGTGGTAGTGATATTTAAAAAAATACTAACATTTCAAAAAAACTCGAAAACTGTAACACTTTTACTAAAGTCCTAATTGGAAATTTGGTAGACCATTTGGTAGCCTATCCAAAAATGTATTATTTTTTCTTTTAAATAAAACTTCAACAAAGATCACATAAAAATTAAAAAAGTAAAAAGTTATAAATATATCTGCAGAGAATAACAAAAGCTGATGGAATTCGTATCATTACACGCTGATGTGAATAATATTTCTGCAAATTGAGCTGTAATAAAATAGGACATTTTCTTTAATTTATAGTTTCTTACATGAACTATGAAAACTGAAAAAATCAATATTAACAAAATACGGCCATGTAGTAGGAAATAGATCTTTTTGATGAATATTTATTATAAAAAAAAAATAGAAATAATCAAAATACATGAACCATAGTAATTCGTACAGTTGAGACGTTAAAATGAAAGATTTCTGACAAATTTCGGGCTAAGAAGTTCAGAACTATTCACACCACAAAGTTATTTAAAGCTTAAATATACCTGTTTCGTTAATATTTAGCTTCAATCGGCGATTCCTAAGCTATATAAACCTCCTTCCTCTCCTTTTTGGAACTTAATCGTTTCTATTTTTTGCCATTCTTTAAGAGGATCTGTTAAGTGTATAAGTGTACATAGATGTGGGGCCTAAGAGACAGGCGACTTCTTCTTCCCCTGATTACTTAAATGCACTATGACCTAGGTGAAACTTGAATAATTGCGGAAATATTTTTTTCAACGAATAAAACATTTTAAAGCATTATTTTACACACATAAAACTATCGGTTTATTGAAGAAGACAGACCTTAAGGACTTTTCGAGGGTGCAAAAACATTTCGCATAATATGTTGGACAGAATGCAGTTAAAACAAGCCTTATGTTAATAAACATGAGGATATCTCTAATAATTAGATGTTTAAAAAACTTCTTTGATCTTATAAACAAATTGTTACTAGCTCCTAGTCCTCATAAACTAAGGGCTGAACAATAACCTGCGTAAAATATTTACTATATTCTACAAATGTGTTCAAATAATGTGAACTTTCCGAACAAGAATATCACGATCAAAAAATATCGATGATAAAAACGCCCTAGTTCGGAACTAATCTTTTGCCGGAGAGAATTGAGTAAATATTACAAACTGAATCATAAATCTGGAGGAATGGTAGTACCACAAACAAGCATATATTTAAATTAACTGTATTACTCAAGATGAGACGGCTCAAATTGTATATTTCATGTTGCCCTCGTGTTAGTCTTTAATAAAAAAAAAAGTAATAATAGATTGCCACCAATTAATTTCCTAATGATCAAAATTTTAGGATACTTCCAATGTTGCTGGGGTGATGAAATTTATCATGCTGATTAGATTTGGCAAAACAAAAAGTCTAGAAGTCGTTATTTTCTTTCAATTCCAATTTTGGAAGTATGTGTTCTATTCTAAGGTACTTCCAATAGTCTTTTATAATGATGAAAACTCGCAGGATTTGGCGTGGAAATAAAGGGAAAATCTAAAAATCGAGACTTTTTCCCTTTCAATTTCTAAAATCAGAAAGGTGTTTGCAAATTAGGATGAACTGCATCGAATCTTGAAATTTGACATGTTTGTAGGTAGAACTAAAAAGATAATTTTTAAGTGGAAGCGCTAATTAAATTAAGCATAAAAAATTGTTCAATACATTTACATGGAAGCGAACTACTTGTACGTAAAACCGGCTATCTAACCAAAGGTACCAGTCACAGACCTCTTAACAAAACCAGAATACCGACATCCCATAACCCCAATATAAAATGGCGCACGTAAGATGGCCCGTACCTTATCCCAGAAAGAATTAGGATGATAACAAGAAATGCAAAAAGACGTAAAATGTGACTATAAAACATTTTGTAAACAAGGTCGTGGTCTAGTCACTGGCTTGGTAAAGAAAAATAGTCACGTCTACAAAAGGTTAAATTGGTACAATGATTGGAATTATACTATTTAAGTAAATCATAATGGGCATAAGGTATTAAAGATTCTCACCTGTAAATATCCGTTTAGGTTTACTAATGAAATTATTCTCCATAACCTAAGCGGAGTGTCGAGACCTCAAACTCTTGTTCTTAAACGTCAAACTAGTGATAGGACTCTTGTATCTTTAAATATCTTGATATTCCGATGATAAGCAAAGTCTGACCTGAATGCCGAGGTGATATTTCAAAATCTCGACGATTCCTTCTTGTCTGCATGATCTTATTATACCTATAAACTATCATTGCAAAAGATGTAATTTTTATTGCAGATTCAATTTTAATTAATTTTGCACTAAAAAAAATGGAATTATACATTCAGGAAAAGTAACGAAACGATCTTATTATACACCAAGAAGTATAAAAAATACAAACAAATTTCACCAAGTACCGCAGAGTGACGCCCTCTGGTTAGTTAAATATAACTAACTTTATTTTCCGGTAGAAAATCACCTCCCAATGTTTGAAATTTTTATTTTTAAGTACTTACACGTTCAATTCTCTTATGCCTTTAAATATTTGGTGAACTTCTTTTAATAAAATAAAGAATTTTTTTAAGTATGTCCCTGGCTACTAAAAGAATTTAATTAACGTTACTTCATTATCAAATTTAAAGAGATATGGTCAATAAAAATAAAGTAATAAGGTCAAATTGATATTAGTATAGTGTAAGCTAAAGTAGATCAGAATGTCACATGTATTCCATTAAATAATATTTATTACCTTAAACACAGTTCTCTTTTGTTAGTACTGTGTATTTATTTTTTATTTAAAATGGAGAAAACAATATTTCTGTTTTTGTGTTCTTTTTGCTTCTTTGAAATAGTTCAGGTATGTTATCAAAAGTCGTTTTCTAATCATAACATTTTTTAAGTACTGGTAAAAATTTTACTCGAATTATGTCATCACTAATAGATTTAAATTATATTTAAAAACCCATTGCAATTTTTTAATATTTAAATAATGCCACGCATACACCAAACCTTTGTAAACTAATGAATGACTTTATTTTCTTCAATACTGTGCAAAACATCAAACCATTTACGTGCCTGCAAAAAATTGGCATCCTTTACGGGAACCTTGTATATTCTAGTCTGAATAACTGGTTTAAAAAGAGCAAATCAAATTTCGAATTAATGTAAGATGAACTTGTAAGCTTTATATAATATATGATTATATATATATATATATATATATATATATATATATATATATATATATATATATATATATATATATATATATATATATTTTAATTTTTATATAATTGTTAATTAAATAAAAAAATAATAATTTTTAGAAAACAGTATTATCATCAATGCTGTCTCAATTTTTTTTTCAAAGAACACATATTATTCCTAATAACTGCGTTATTATATTTAACTTGCGTCAACGTTATTTCTATTATAACTGATAAACAAAATAATAAAAATATGTTTGTTTTCATTTTTATTCGGGTATGACTTCATGAAAAGTAAGGCGTTCACTAGCTAGTTTATTTGAGGGTTATTCAGATAACGCGTTTTGCGTGCAATTTTATGTAGATGGTAGATTCAATGAAGAACATTAAAATAAAATCCAGCGAAAATTAAGAAATCCAGTTTTATTGCTTTAGGCAGGAACAATTATATAGACAGGGCAAATGTTCCAGAACGGCTTAAATAAGGGCGAATGGAAAGTAATAGCAGATCAAGGAATACTTCATCCCTCAGAACTACAATTATTCTATTTAATTCCTCATTCATATGCGAGTGACGTTCTGAACTGTCAAGTGACGATGTCAGTTATAGATTTTTTTAAGTGGAACATTCTGTATGTTATCAGTTTAAATTAACAACAAATTTAGAACATTTTTGTATAGCAGTTTATTATCCACTTGTACATTGAAAGAGAAACCACGAACTTCAATACCAAAACTTGCTCTTGTGTACGGTAATATGGAGAGATCCTCAAAGAAAATAAAATGTATCCTTATAAAGAAACATTACTTCCGGGACAGAAGACGATCCTGAAAAGTAGGTAGTTTTGTTAGAAATAATGATATATTATCGACCCACGACCTGGTTTTGTAAACCATGTCATATTTTCTGGCTTCGTCAACAGGCACAACTGACCATAATCCTTACTGGATGCTGGAACACCATATGCAACATCCTCAAAAACTAAATGTTCGGACAGGCATCAATGGAAACCACATTAGAGGACTTTTCTCCGTTTACGAAAATTTGACGACTAATTTCTACTTAAATTGACTACGAAACAGAATTATACCCGATTTAATTAATTTATTTCTGTTCAACAAAACGACCTGATATTAAAAAACGACATTTGGTTTCAACAGGATAGAGCGCCAGTCCATTTTGGTAGACATGTCAGATACTACCTAGATGAAACGTAACTCACCCCTTTAAATTCCTACCTTTAACGCCATTTAAATACTGTAGTGTAACAAAGCGTAATTCTTTAGAGGATCTTGAAAACGAAAGTTTAAAATTTAAAGTTTAGTGACTGGACCAACGTGACTTCCGAACCATGGTCCTCAATACTCAACTAACCTCGAGTTTTCACCCTTTGCCCGTTTACTACCTAACAACTGATATATACACACTACTATTTTTTATTCCAACACACAAACAACCAAGACTTAACGAAGATTTAACCTGACACCTTTGTGATGCAGCACCAATATTATGACCATCACACCACAGGCGGTCTTATTTAAAACTAAATTTCAACTGTACTGCATGATATCCCTCATTACTAGAACGTGTTTTCCCACTTTTGAGCATTTAGTTAAATAGTTCTTAATTTAAATTATTGTTTTTGCTACTTTTCTATTAAAAGGGTTTATATTCTTATATGTTTAATGGTCAATATTTTCAAAACAGTTGAATTTACCCATAGGTTATGTTTACAAAAAATGTTTATTTGTACGACGTTTCGATTAGGTTGTATCTCTAATCGTTATCAAGTATAAACTGAATATGTTAAGTCATACTGTGTACAACAAAACTTTTAAGAATTTCATGAGTTTTAAAAACTTGAATTAGAAATGGAATTACTTAATATTTTAAAACAAATCAAAAATACTGAAAAAATTTTTTAAAGATAAGAAATTAAATAATAAAGAACATTCATGTCAAATAATTGGGAAACTGTGATTTATTCAAGTATTACAAATACTGAAATTATACAATTTTTAACGTATGTTACCATTTTTGTTTAAGAATATTTAAATTTCATCTGTAAAGATAAGTTGTCTAGTTGCACCTCTCACGCATATGACAGAAAGATCTATAGGGAAGATCGGGACGCTGAAGAAAATGTCCAAAATACGAGTTTACCAAAATTAGTATGAAAATTGGCATGAATTAGGTAATGGTTACTTTTAAAAAAATGTCAGTTGAGTTCAAACTTAGTAAAGAGCACTTAATATTTTAATTCACCGTACATCTTCTTCTTCGTGTATCAATCGTGAACAATATCGGACGTCGACGATCATTGTGGCTATCATGATTTCGTTAATAGTATAAACATGTGCTACCAGGACACCTTCGTCTGTCGACTATTCCTTGAAGCAGACCATAAACTTATTCGTTTCTCAGTATATGCCTCAAGAGCTCTAATTTCTTCTTTCTGATCACTGTCATGATTTCCATGTTTATCTGCATTTGTTCCCGGAATTTTTTCATTACTTGACCAGTCCAGGAAATGCGTAACAATCGTAGACAAAGTCACATTTCAAACACTTCCAGTTTTTACTTGAGGAATTCTGTAATTGTCCATTAATACTAAGTAAAGGGGCACCAAAAACACATAACAACGAATCACATAATGATAAAGTCGAAAACCGGCGATATGTAGTACAGAATATGTGGTTTGCTGTGATGCGATTGTTCTCATGGGATATGATTGGTGTCGCCTTATGATATCTATGCAAGCGGACTTAGAAATGAATCAAATTTATTAAATTTACTTAGCCTTAAATACAGTTAAACTCAATTAATTTTTAAAGTTATGATTATTTTCAACAACGCTACCATCCACTTTTTAAAATTCATTTTTTAATCTAAAAAACTTGGAAACGTAATTTATATTCAAAACAGTTAAAAAATTTGTATTATTCATTTTTCTCCAACAACTCACAACTTTATTCCTGTTATATTTTCGGAAACGATGTCTGCAAATTTGGTATTGGATTTTCTAAACATGTCTTAAAAATAACTCTAAAATAAGTTAATTCAGAGTAAAATTGTGAGATTCGGGGGGTAAAGTTTTTTTTGTTGAATTGTCTACCAATCTTTGCAAATGACTAATAAAGAATGAGAGCTTTCACGGCTTTGGTCAAGTTGAAAATCATGGTTCTTGGGTTTAGACCATGTCAAATTAGTATTATCAGACGTTTCGCTTATGACTGCATGAGACATCTTCAGGTTTCTTTATGCAATACAATCTGAATACCAGCAGTGCTTACGTCACACCTTTAATGCAAAATAAACTAAGGTGCTAACATCGGTGTCTGGTTTCTTTAAACGTAAAATTATAGAATCAATTGAAATTTCTAAATATCCAAATAATATTAATAGCGACATAGGTTATAGTGTACATCATACATGGAAATCGATTGTAACGCTGGATTAGGTTACGCTGAGCACCAGTCGGGTATAAATACTGAGCTGTTATTTCTCGATAGTCATTCAGTATTCTAATCTTGAGGAGTAAAGATCCCTGAAGATGCTTCGTGTAGTTGTCGGCGAAACGTCGGATAATTTCAATTTAACACAGTCTAGACACAAGAACCATGATTTTCAATAAAGACGAATGAAGACAAAATACTGTTCATCCAGTGTAAACATATTTAAGAATTTACATTTAAAATAATTTGTGCTAAAATTTTTAAAACTATTTCTTATGTTATAGCTAGCAGCAGTTCCATACAGGAAGTTATCAAAGAAAGAGTTAAACCAGATCGCATTAGGTTGTATAGATGAAGTAAAAATTGACAGATCTATAATAGAAAATGTTCTTAAAACTCAAATTCTACCACAAAATGACAAAAAATATAAAAACTATTTAGCGTGTAGTTATAAAAAGCAAGGATACTTATCTCCAGATGGAAAGGAAATACAGTATGACAATGTATATGAATTTTTACAAGAGTTTTATGACATTTCAGATTTAGAAACACTTGATCGTTGTAAACTAATTAGAGAAGAGGATCCTGGTGAATTATGTTTTCAAAATTTGAAATGCATACTTGATGGTCTAAGGAAAATAGAAGCGGAAAATGATATAGAGTCAAATAATGTATAGAACAAATTAGTGATAATTAAGCAACATACTTTAACAAAAATGAATTTACTATATATGTACAAAAATTACATAATAAAATAATATTTTTAAAACAATGTCATTAATAAAATAAAATTTAAATTATAAAATTGACATTTACAAATACACATTAAGTACAAATTTGCATTCTCCATTGGCCTCCACACCTAAAATAAAAACATCAAATTAAAAAAAAATATACTGATTTTACAAATAAAAACGGGGAATTCGAATAAACCGATAATTCAAATATCTTAGGAATTTTTCAAATGAAAGTAAAAGAAAATTAGCTACAAAAATTTTTTAAACTATTTTCATAATTATATATACTTGATTGTTTAATAATTTCTCTACATTCTTGTTGAAAAAGTCAATTAAAACTTATCAATGAATAAAAATCTGACATGGCTGAGTATAAAATAAAAAGTATGTAGAATTAAAGACAATTTCTACATATTACAAATATAACATGGATAAAACTAGTAAAAGGTCAATGAAATAAAACATTTTAAAAGCAGATAAAATAATAAAAGTAGTAAATATTTTGAAACTAATATATACAGAATAATTTTAAATATAGGAACAAATATGCATTCTAGAAGCTGTCTTTAAAATATTCTTATCAGCTATAGTATGGCCTATGTGCTAAAGAATACTTCAAATTCCCCGGAACAGTGAATAGGGCATTAATCAGTAAAGTTAAGATATATATATATATATATATATATATATATATATATATATATATATATATATATATATATATATTTCTTCATATTCATGATTGAATGCTTCGTCAGCGTTATCCTAAAGATCGGTTACCATAAATTAAAACTTAGATCTCGTCTCGTATTATAAGGATTGTATTGTTAAGTATCTTGGTTAAATTTTTTCGACCAAATTTACAACAGTTCAAATTGTTTGCTATACAAAGAATGGCTTACAATGGTCTCTATATCTGGCTCTACGTAAGTACCTAAACGTCCTTTTCTGAATTACAAGTACAGAATTTAAGAGTTGCTGGTTGCAAAACCTCAAAACGCTATTCGATATCTTAAATGAGATTCAAATAATGCATGGTAAATTATTTTTGCAGATGCACAACCAAGATCAGCAAACAACATCCTAATGACAAAACAGTCCGAAGCCAGAATTTTATTTACAGATAATACTTGATGCGCAAATTTAATAAAAATTCCAAGAAATTTGGACTGCGTTTTTTATTATCTATTAACTGGTTGCCTAAAATAAGAATAAGATCATCGAATATAAACCGAATATATTGATTTTAATTTAAAAGAAAGCGAGTTGCGTTTATGAATTTTATGCAAATTAATTAAGCATTTCACTGTCTCTGGAGTGCTATGAAAGAGTGATATCATCAACGAAGAGCGTTCGCTGTATGTTCAGATTTGTTAAATCTTTATCATGTGACGAGAACAAAATTGGCCCAAGCACCGATTCCTGTGGTACACAATGGTCCACACCACCACACAAGTTTGAGAAATAGTTATCGACCCTCACAACTTGTGCCTTTTTAAAAAGTCAGGATGAGAACCACCTGTGAGCTAAACCACGAATTCCATAATGTTGAAGTTTTTGCAGAAGCATTGTGACTTACACGATCAAAAGCTTCGAAAAATCATAGAATACTGCTGCGAGAGCCTCGCCTTCACCGATATTAATATAAATGTTTCCCAGAACCGAGAATATGGAATATTTAGGTGCTTAAAAACCAAATTGACAAGCTATTATTAAGTTGTTGGTCGTTCAGAAACGCAGTAGTCTAATCTTTATTAGCCGGTTAATTACCTCGGAGAATGTGAAATGGATTATAATAATTGACATGTAATAGTATAATTGAATATGAATCTAAACGCAAGCTGAAGCGGAAGTAAAACTATTTATTGGTTTATTAGAATGAAACTTAGGTCGAATTTTGTTAATCTTTAATTAAAAAGCAGATCTGAAATTAATTTATGCCAAATTAATAATCACAATTCAACAACGGTAAAAAAGTAATTTAGTAGCTTTTTCTTTATGCAGTTTGTTTTATCATCCTATATTAAAGCTGCTTCACTAAATACGTAATCAAATATATAGTAAAACTAATCGTGATAGGGCAAACAAATATGTGATGAATTAACTTCGGTGCACATATTGCTTTATCAATGCTCCCATCGGTGTGCCTTTACTTTAGAAATTTGTCCTGTCAAGCCATGGTCACTATCCTGTATCAACTGATAATTTCGCAAAAGTTCCGTTATAAAAATGCCGAAGCGAAACAAGAAACTACACGTTTGCCAAGCATCCACATTTCTGGAAGCAGAAGTGGTGCTACACCACTTTAGAATATTGTCACATAGGGAAAAACAAGAAAATATGTCATAAATCGGCTTTTCCAAATTCAATTAATCTTTCATTTTAAATTAAAAACAAACCGTGTTACCTTTAATGATTTAATAACCTTCCAATTATGAAATATTATGTTTAATTACTGGACGTCATGATGAACCAAGCTTTGTAAAGGATACAATTTGCTAACGATGAAAAAACAAGAGATAATAAAAGGATGGACACTCTTTGGATAAGAAGCAGTCAGTTGATTAGTCAATCAAAAGTTGATAAGCTTGTGTGAGGCCAATCAGTGATCAGTTTCAAGCGAGTTTCTAGTCAATAAAGGTCGGCCCTCAGTGAACCTAGTGATAACCCTGTGTAGAGTGCTGTAAATGAGTCGATGAGGTTGTTTAGAATTTAATCTCCACAGACCAAAGTCCCCAATTCCTATACCTACCTAGTCATTTTTAGTAATTGTCAACAAATTTTGTAATAAATTTCGAGTAAAATCGATCTAAAATTACTAAGGCGAAATGCTCCCCCCTATCTTAAACACTTAGAAATAAAAAAAGATTGTATCATATTGTACCAGAGAGTTATTTCACATAAAATACTGATGGAGCAAATATAAAAAAATATGAAAAAATTGTGGCTGCTTTCTTTTTCAAGTTAATATTATCAACATACAAAATTGGAACCTATCGCTACGTCACTGAACTGTTTTCAGACCAAAAATTGAGGCTAACCTTTTAGAGGTCCGCGAAACATTAACGCGATGTCAAATGAACCTACTGATTATTTTAGCTCCATTGTGAGTAATCAAGGAACATGTTTTGGTTAAATTTTGTCTGAATTCGACAATAACTTTTTTTGAGAATATTAACAAAAGCTAAAAATCACTAGAAAATATACTTACTGACATGACTTCAGCCATCTTTGGTCCCAAGCTCTAATTGCAGCAGTTCTGGTAACAGGAGTAGTACCAGCTGACCCTCCACATCTAACACACTGCTTGACTACACGGGGAGTTTTCCCCAAATATAAGTGTCGTATTGAGTCAATGGTTTGACATGTAGTTGAATCAGCGGTGTTGAGCAAGCATTCAGGCTCATTATTAAATTCGAGCTAAAAACCAAAGATAATAGGTAAGAACATAAAACAAATAAAAATAATTTTGTTCTGGTGGCGGAGAGCACCGCTCAAGTATTCATGAGTTAACGACATTTAATAATTAAGTCAACAATGTTAGAAAGAACACATAACAACAAAGAAAAATGTTCTCCGAAAATATGTGCACAATAGAAAATTTGTTTCTAGTTGTTCATTTTAATCATTCCCAACATATGTTATACAACCTTGATCAACAAGTTCCAGGAATTAATTCAGAAAATTCAAAATACAAGTTTATTCATCAAAATTCATATTGCCGCATTCAAAGTACTCCCCATGGATTGCAACGTACCTATGCCAGCACTTGACTCAGCTCTCGAAACATTTCTGGAACTCGATTTTCGGTATAGACATCAGAGCCGTCTTCAATTTTTCGATTACTTCCTTTAAGCTGCTAAAACGCGTTTCAAATAATGTTTTTTTGGCTCGATCGAGCAGAAAAAAGTTGCAGGAAGTCATATCAGGTGAATTTGATGGCTGTTGGATGTTTTTCGTTTTGTTCTTGGTCAAAAATTTACGAATAATGATGCCATTGTGCGACGGTGCGTTATCATTGTGTAAAATCCACGAGTTGTTTGCTTACAAAACCATTCTTTTTGGCGAATTACTTCACGCAAACGTCTTATACCGTCCAAATAACACTATTAACTGTCCGACTTTTTGGCAAAAATTGGTGATGCGAAAACAATATCGTTGTAATCTATGAAAATAGTGAGCATCGCTTTCTTTTTCAACTGAAAACGAAGTGTTTTTTTTTTGGTCTTGTCTCATTCGGAGCTCTCCATTCACTCGCCTGATGTCTGGATTGCGTGCCGTACCCATAAACCCACGTCTCGTCTACAGTAAAATGATGTGTCTGATGAACAACTTTTGCAATAACACGGCGAAATCTGAAATCATTAACTACAACCTCCGGAACGGATGCACTGAACAATGTTCAAGTCCTCTGCCAGCTCTCTGATGGTTAATTTGCGGTTATTGGCCAACACTTCTCTCACTTTATTGATGTTTTCATCGGTTTTCGATGTCGACGGTCTGCCATTGCGTTCACCTTCGATGGAGTCACGACTACTTCTGAAGCGTTCATGTCACCGGTAAACGGCTGTTTTACTTGAGAGTATGACTTCCGAAACAGTTTCTCAACATCAAAGGTTTTTTCACCATTGAATCCATTTTTAACGCAAAAATTAATACAAATTCTTCAAAATTCAACTCCATTTTTGAAACTGTAAAATATAGAAAACACGTGCAGAGGTAGATGTATTCAAGATGGCGTATCTTGTACAAATGTCAAACTATGACGATAAAATTTAGTGGAAATGTCAAAGATAGGTGTGGCAACCCAACCAAAAAAAAACAGAACAATCAGCTGAGTCAGAGCGCTACCTGGTGGTGATTCCAGGAACTTTTTAATCAAGGTTGGTATATACTTGTAACAGATGTACATCAAGGCTCAAGTCAATTTAAAATGGTTTTGCTTAGAAGCGTTTTGCATAGAAATGTTTTGATTTTATAGAGATTTCCTACAAATAAACCAAAAAAGGATTTATTTGTATATACAAGAAAAGAACTTTTTAATGTTCTTTCGTTATACTTTGAAAAAAGTAAATGCACTTTATTTGAGAGCAATGTAGATTATCTTACGGGATCTCGAAAACATTAAGAGATATAAAGTCGCTCGAATTGCAGCAAACGGTCTAGCGATCGGTCCGCACTAGAAACTGATAGTGATGATATCAATGGATTTCCCGCTTCAATTTGGCCACGTTCTCGAGATAAATTAACAAGTCATTACTTTTATAACTTGAATTTTTATTACTACTAAAGATCTAATGAAACCACAACGAAGTGTTAAACTATATTTTAAAATTAACTATAATATTTTATTAAGTCGTATAAATTAGAACAAAAATACATAAAATGGAATAATATTTTAAATCAGTTTCTTTGAGTTATTTGATTTTTTCCTTCAAGGAAAGTACTTAACAGTACCAGTTTTTACAATAATTACAAAAGTCGAACGAAAAAGATTGTATTCGTCATTGGAATATCTATATTTATTTAATATATTTTACAAAAATATAACCTTTTGCCAAACTGTAAGTATCATTACATACTGTCCACTAAGCCAATACTTCATCAACGACTCATTTGAGACACTAGTATTTTAGAAATATGAGGTATGCGATGTCATTTTCGAATTTGTATTATTAGCAAACACATTAGTACGAGGTAGCAGTTTATATTTCGGGAATTGACAACGTCGGTGCCATCTGACATATCCATCGTAAAACTTTTGATGTGGTTTATCTCAACAAGAGTGCGTCGATGAACTCAATTCTTTATATGACAACTAAGCACCTATAAAAACCACTGTATATCCCTGGTTTAATGAGTTCTCCCGTTAACAGCCTTCGCTCACTGACGAGTCATGTGAAGGTCGTCCAAAATCGATTGTGGTATAAGAAAACATCGATGCTGTGCATAAACTGATAATGCAAGATCGTCGTCATGTGCCATACTACGAGAATGAGCCATCCTTGGGCACTATATTATATGAAGATTTGGCCGTGAACAACCTATGTTCGCATTTGATCCTGAATAACTGGTGTAAGCAAATGCTCAAAAAATGCGATTGGAAAAAAACATTTATATGATCTTGACGGGTAACGAATCTTAAACCTATGTGTATGAGTCCGAAAGTAAACAGCAGTCAACCATACGGGTCGTCCATGATGAGCTAAAACCAATCAAACTGCTGGCGTACAAAGCACTTCCCCTGTTTTTGCGGAACCGTGTCTTTAAAGAATCACAGAACGGAAAATTCTGAATAGTAGATAACCATTTGTTGGCAGGAACCCTTCGATAAATTGAGAAAAACAAAACGGAGATGACTAATCATGCTCCACCATGACAATACGAGCTCTCACACATCAGCTCAAACAAGTGACTTTTTGAACACTAAAAGTGTGGAATTGATAGGGTCATCCGCTATATAACTCTATTTGGCACCCAATAATTTCTTTTGTTCCCGTACATGAAGAAAAAACTGCATGTTTAGTGATTTTTTTATGCTAGAAGAGGAGGTTTATTCATTCAAAAACCATATTTTTCACAGTGGAAAAAAGTGCATTGATAATCATATTTTGAAAAACAATAAAACCATTTTCAGGTTCATTATTTGTTATTCTCGAAATATAAACGGCTACCCTCGTACATATGCCAGCACACTGATATAATTCTATATAACGTTTTGATGGATAATTCTTATTCCTATTTTGCATTAGTTGTATATTCCGTCAACAAGAGTTTATTCAAGAAATCATTATAGATGAACTTACCTGAATGGGTAAAATCAGCTGAGCTAGTTGTGGAGATGCTAAAACCGTTCTATTATTAATCGGCTGCATCGGTTGTACTTGGACTTGACTAGGAAGAACACAGCAATCGTCTGTAATTAATCCATGGAAAATTATATTTTAGGATCATGGAAGCCTGTCTCTAGCAGGCATTAATATAAAATTTTTATTTTTTTAATTTTACTATTGTTTGTTTAAAGGTTAAAATGTAGCACCCATCGCTGTTTTCCGAAACAATAACAAAAAACTACTTTACTTATCCGTCGTAAAATATACTGTAGTTCAAAAATACTAGTGATGGCGGTTTTATAACCAAAATATATAGGAAGCTAGTGACAGTAGCTACTTTTCTATCTATATCGTTTTTTCATTTTTAATACAATACACCGTCATTCTTCAATCCTTTATAGATTCCTAATTTGAAATGTCGAAAACGTTGAAATACTAATATTGTACGTGTTATTTTTCGTTTTTGAAAACAACATTTTTGAAATCTAAAACCTAGAAAATCTATAAATCCCATTTTGGTTAAAATCGAGCATATTAACAGAATTATAATTTTCAATTGCATCGAGCTCTATAAAAAAATTAGTACGGGAATCACCGAGATTACTTGCTTAATAATACAAGTAATCATGGAAATCTATGTATCTGAAAAAGGTCGTCCTTGAAGTGTTATAAAACGATAAAAAAAATAAAGCTTATCTAAGAACACTGTTAAGAGAAAAAAATAACTACGTTAGAAAGATGGACGGATACACACACAATAGATAATTATTATACAGATACGTATATGTCTCTCAGATATGAGTTATTCAGAGAAATCAGTGGGAGCTAAACTATATAGTTTGAAACCCCCGCTTTATGAAATAATTTCAGAATTTACGGAGTGGTCTCAGCTTCGAACATACCAGTAGATATAAACAATAAATTTATTTGAACGTTATTTACAGTCGGTTGGGGAAGGGACTTTTTAATGTTTGACAGACATATTGTATTTTTTTTTAAATTTAGCTTTCATTGTTTTTGCTGGTCGTGGCTTCTCTGAAAATTTTTAAATATTAAAAATTACTACAAATGAGAAGTTTATAATTAACATCGACAAAAAGATTTAAAAACTTATTTTTATAGATAAATATTAATAGATAATATTTACATATTAAAAATAACACAATCCAGAGACTCCTACTTTTACTTTATTCTCAAATTGACTTACCAATAGGCATGTTATACTAGTTTAAATAATGCAATTAGAAAAGAATAACATATAATCGGTGTGGTTATCAACAAATAAAAGAACTCGCACTATTTAACATCTTTCCAAATATCAATAAAAATATTATTACGTTATTTAACATTTACAAAACGGGCTTTAGTTCTAACATGCTAATTCTACGAGGGAATTTATGGGATCCCAAGAATTGTAAATATCATAATTGTATAGAAGATAAAAAAGTGTTTTATAAACGTTAACTGATTTCTAGACATATTTTAAAATACATAAGATGAGGCCAGATATTTACTATTTCTTAACGACAAATTAAACACATCTATTTTAACTATGCTCTATGATTTTAACGAGAAATATAATTCACGACAGAAACTTAAATTCTCTTTTGTTATCTCTTTGGGAACCGCTCCAACGAATTACAGAAATACACACAGGAGAGAAAGTCTTATGAAAATCATAATTGAAAATTAGAATGTTTGTCACTTGTTATGGCAAAGCTATTTAAAAAGAGATACGTTTTTTCTTTATAACCATACAAGGGTGTAGTGTGTAAATATTATCCATAAAGTTTGTAATATAATTAATATATTAAATGAAGCTTACCAACAAGAGCATCATCGGGTTCATTAACATTTTGTACCAGACGACTGAGTAACCTAGGGAAATCAAAAAATCAATTTGTAATTTTCTCCCTACGCGTTTTTTACTGCCTTATGGTCTCGTCAATGGAGCTGTGTCGAACCGAGAGCAACATTCGCAGGAAACAACTGCTATATAAAGTATCAGTTCCAGTATGTCGGTAGTATATAGAGGAGCAGAGTTGTATTTGCAGGAAACAAACTGCTTGTATATATTCTTTCCTTTTCTCTGCTTGAAAGGAGAATACATATACACAACTATTTAAATACGGCAGATAGATTTCTTTATTTCTTTTTGAAATTTTGATTTTTAAAAATTTCTCACTACTCCGGTAGTTATATAGATGTCGTTTGACTGACGACATTTCTCAGTCTGGCATCGCAGTCGGCAGGTTTTTAACATCCTATCGACATACTTTGGAATTTATATTTTTTATATAGCAGTTGTTTTCTGCGAATGTTACTCCCGGTTCGATACAGCTCCACTGACGAGACCATAAGGTGGTCAAAACGCGTAAGGAGAGAGGACCGGAGTTGTATTTGCAGGAAACAAACTGTTTGTATATATTCTTTCTTTTTCTCTGCTTGAAAGGGGAATACATATAAACAACCAATTTGTAATTTTAAATTTAATATCCTGTAGACATAAATCTAAGTAATCTTTTTTCTAACAGAAAATATCAACTAGTTCATTAGCTTTACTACAAATTTAAGATATGTGTGATTTCTTTAACTTTGTCAAAAGAGAAGAGTATAAAGTAAAAAAAAAAAAACATATACATCAAGCAAATAGTTTTCTATTCGTTCATAAATTAAAAACGAAGTTCGAACGCTCTTAGTTTGAAATTCAATGCAATAATATATTTTTTTAAACAATAGGTTAATATTAGGTTTGTGATGTGTTTTATTCTATTTATAATATTTATCCATGTTTTTTTCACTGCATTAATGTAATAATTTTATTACATTCTGTTTATTATTTTGTTATATATTTATTGTTTAGAAGAGTCTTTTATACAATTTTGATGTTCTATATTTTATATTTTACTTATAATTTTTAAATTAATGCTGTACCAGTGAGATGATATTCTTATGGTAATAAATCATTACCGACTCACTGAGAAAAGTTTAGGCATAAAATTCAGCATAAAACTGTACTAAAACTAGAAACTTATTATTGCTTCAGCAGTTAATATAGCAATAAAAAGGGCTTGATAGAGCTCTAGAAAGGAAAATCTATTGGTTCTTATGAAAGTTTATCAAAGTAATTTAAAAATATTAAATTTTACATTTAGATACTGAAAAAATATTGTCATAAAACCGTTAAAACTATACTCACAACATAATGTAAGGTTCTTTGTGAAAACTCAACGTTGTCATGTTTTTCATTAAGAAATACTTTAATTGATCGGTTATGTTCTCAAATGATTATTTTATGAACAAATCTGATATATATTTAGTAATAGTTTAAAAAGTAAATAAAGCATCTAAAATATTTTTATAGTAACATACAAGGACGTCTTAATTCTATAACAAAGTTTAAACCAGTTAACAATAATAAACACTTAAAAATTTTGTGCACGTGCTGATGTACTACCAGATGACCCCGAAACTTTTATTCCTTCCTACTAATTATATTTTACTCTTTTGAGGATATTATTTTTAAAATAAAAATAACTGTTTTTTTTTTAATTTGTAAAAGAATCGCTATTAGTATCTTAAATTTGGAAAAACCTGAACTGACAACCTACCTGAATAGTAATGCTAAAACATCCAAGTTAGCATCAGACCTAATAAATACTGGTAGACATGCAGGTCTCAATAATCCCCATATCCTAATCAGAACCAGCATTTCTCTTAACATATTTAAAGCTTTAATATCTTTTATTAACTCATATGGTTTTCCTATCGAAGGTCGACTATCGGGTACTTTCACCAGCAAGTTCAAGGCCATGTCTGCTATCCACTGTATAAGCTGTTGAAGACTTTGTAAAGTTGACGGCTCCACTGTGAATTCCTTGGCCTCGAGGTGCATAAGAACTTTATCTACATCTGTTTGACCTTCAGCCTCAGCTGTAAATTAAAAATTATGAAAATGCAAAAAATGACAGCCCGAGTTATTTAAATAACGTACATTTTAATTAAACTACACTGCAAAAAATGACCTAACATAAGTTACATTATGTTCATCACGATAATAATACAATCAAAAATGTTTTCTTTTACCCCCGCAAAAGTAAATCTTGTTAATACCTTTTTATGTGTATGGTAGTTACGGACACAGTACAAGATGAAAAAAAAAAAACTCAAATACTAAGCTGATTCCCAAGCTAAAACATTATTAACCACTTTTGTTTTTCTGTCAATGTGGAAACTTTTCGAAATATGTTTTAAACTCACCCTGCTAATTAGAGAGAGATATGTATATTAATACTGCTTACTTGAGAGGGAATCTGCAGGACTCTTTTCATGACTGGTAATCTCACTTGGTCTCAACAAACTCTTAAAGGCTGTAGAAATACTATGTAACATCAGGAAACTGGTCAAATCATTGGCTTTTGATTGTCCGTTTGCACTTAACCTAAAATTTAAAGACTCTTAAGTATTAAAAACTTAGTTTTATTTGTACTGATCCTTACGTTATTCTCGAGACGTACTTTTAGTATTTTGTTTATTCACTATACATAGTAAATGTTTATAACGCATGTATGTAAATTTTCAAGCTTTAAGTTCTTTGCTCGGAAGGGAAATTGGCGATTGGTGTATTAACATCAAAATGGAGTGTGCAAATAGAGAAAAATACCCTCGGAAAAAAGGTATGAAATCTTCTAAACTTCACCGAGGACGTAAAGAATAGTTTGGATGGCTATGCTATTCCTTATGACACTGTGAAACTGTGGTGCTGTAAATTCAAGTGTGGTAGTTCATTTGGATACAAATATGCAGGAGGACCTCTGGTACTTGTTACAACTTTAGACAACATTGATAAACCAAATGATCTTGTTCTACAAGACGACTTATTTGGAGAAACACTCTATATCGTCTACATTTTAACAAAACATTTACAAATGAAAAAAATGTTCGCAAGATGGGTACTTCCGATGCTCTACAAGCGAACTCGCGTAGTGATTTTAAAACTTCATTTAGCTAGGTTTAGAAAGAACAGATAAAACTTTTTCAACAGATTACACACGTAGGTTGAAACATGGATCATTACGACCCTGAAACTAAAAGTCATAGTATAGAATAGAACCTTCGTGCCGTTCCACTTCATCAAAAATTGGGCATCAGGAATCTGCAGGAAAGGTTATGGGCTCCGCTATTTGGAAAGCTAACGGGGCAATTTTTGTAGATTTAAAGACAGAGAGTCCGATGACGGGACCTTATTAGGCCAAATTTATTTCGAAATTGCGAGACGTCACCAAAGAAACATGCAAAGAATAGTCGACAAAAGGAATGCTCTTGCCGTGGCTATTACTACGGAAGCAGGATTTGAATTATTGCAACACTCATATTATTCATCCGACGTGGCGACACCTGTCTCCAAACTCGTAGAAATTATTACAGCCGTTAAATCAGTGGTTTGGGGAGGCTGGACAACAAAGTGTCTAGAGACTGGAAGCAATTATAAGGAAAAATAAGGTAGGTATTGTCAATTTTTATCTCAAATAGGTCAGGGGTGGAGCATAGGGAGCAATCCTTGTATTTAGATGTCAATGGAATTGTTAATATGATGGAACAAATTTATTTAATGTATTGGAAATTAACAAAACATTAAGCTGTAATTTTTTATTTCACAAACTTTACAAACTACATATTTTAAATATAACACCATTCAATGAAATTATGCACATCCACTTACCTATATAGAGAAGTCTTAATGCAGAGCATCTGAACATAAAAAAATTGTTGTAAGAACTGAGGCTGTCGGTTAAAACTCTCAGTTAAACGATCACAGACTGCTTCTATCATACTAGGTCTTAATACTAGCATCAGATCTAACCAATCAAACCCTCCAATCAAACAATACTAAAAAAATTAAAAATCGTTAAAGGCATTACCAAAATATTAAAAAATTTCCAGTCGAATTTCGTAATTTTAAATGTTATTCAGAATATTTAAAATTAATTTAGTCATATATTAAGTTTACAGCTTTGATAACAATATGAAATTAAGCACCTGATCTATTAGTAAAAATCTAAACTAGAAGCAGAATTTAATTTAGACGAGATAAAACCAAAAATGTGTTACCAATTTAATACGTCTAGCAAAAAAAATTCACTTTTTAAAAATTTTTCTCAATACCTTTACACAATTCTTTAGTTGTCCAGCTACAGATATACGACAGCGCGCAATCTATCTAATAGTATTAAACTTTATGATAGGTGAAATACATCCTGAAAACCCTCAGAAAATATTTTAAAGAAATAACACTTTAATAAATTAGAGGGAAATCTGTTTTGCATTCAGAATTTCTACAAATAATAGGCCGAAATTACCAAAGTGATGTTCTAGAAAATGAAGCAAACCTTGAAGCAAGCTCTTGTAATAGAGTTGGGTTGAGGTTAATATATCAGTATTTATTGATTCTGAATCACTGAAGAACTAATACAACCAGTAGGTTCATCTGACTTCGCATAGGTCGAACTTTTCAGTGACCTCGTTTTACCTCAATTCTAGCCCAAAAAGCGTTCACGGTCCCAACGAATATTGGAATAACAGGTTCTAGCTTCGTTGATGATAATATTACGAATTTTTTACTTTTGCTCGATTTACATTTCAAATTGAGAAACACATCATACACAAATTTTAGCATATCCCTTAAAATTTATTTCCAACTATTTTATAGTCAGGCTGCCATTCATGGGTAGTTATCCAAGTGAATAAATCAACAATACCAGACCCACTGAAACTACATTGCGGGCTAAAGGCACAGCAGGTTACTGCTGAGCAGACCGTCCGGTAAACTAAGCCACGAAAATCCTGCGTCTAAGACAACAGATCAGGCTGGTGATAGCACTAATAACTGGCAACTGCCACTTAAGGGAACATGTACACACAATGGGCATCTTCAATGAAGAACCAATATGTAGACTATATGTGAATAAGGACAAGACGACCTCAAACATCATCTTCGAACGCGAAGCTTTAACCTACTGGGACACCTTCATTCAATGATTGATCAATTTGGAAGGTTTATACCCAAAGGACAAACTAGTGAAGAGGCTGTTAAAATTGATCAAGGCAACCAACCTGTTAACATAGAACAGATATAACGGGCGACGTAATAAGTCTCAAGGCTACAATGTAAGGGCGCCTCAACCCTGGTCTGCTATATCACTCAATCAATCAGTATAACCAAATTATTACTGAAATTATGGTTTTCAAAATAAATGCAAATAGTCACCGTATTATATTAATTTTATCCAACAAATCTTAACAAAGAACGTAAGCTTACGTTGTAATAATAACTCGTTGAAATTCATTCATTACAACACCGTTGGATGTTACATAAAACGTATCGATTGGTACGAATATAAAAGGGTTAAAGATAATTCTTTGAAAACAGACTTGCAGCTGGATAAAAAAAGGAAAATGTAGAAAAATATTGTTTTAGCTTATGAAATAAAGTATATACCTTTTTAGTTTTGATTTCCTAAAGTTGAATGGCATCGCAACAATTTAAACCTCACTTAACTCAGTCAAATATAAAATATTATTTATTTAGGAAGTAAAAGAAAAATATTTTAAACTCGATTTAGCTAAGCTAAATTTAAATTGTTGCGGTGCAAACGAGCATTGTTGTCTCATCATAAGAAAGAGAAAAGTTATATTGAAGCTAAGTACTTGATTGATAAATATTTTTAATTCTCTTGTGAGTCTACACAATTAACTGAAGATCTTAAACTGAATTTGATATGGCAAGTGTAATTACACAACTTTGTATGTTAAGACTAATAATCTCTTACTATTTTGACACTAGGATTTAATGACTTACCTCAAGTACAGTTGTACAATAAGGGACACTTAATGTAGAACTTTCAATTTGTGGGGGTAATTTCAGTAAATGTAAGTTATCCTCAGAATCCATAATTAACAGTACATTTCCTAGCCATGATAAATCAATGCTGGCAATTTTGGTGTTTAGCTTCTGATATTTACTCATTGGTTCATCGTGATACCTTGGTGCTACCAAAGAGGTGCTTGCAATGGGTTTTAATGTATCTCGATACAAACAATGAACAGTATTGTCAGAAAAAGTAACAACAATATATCCACTTGAGACACTATTAATAAGACTTAATTTACTGATCTCCAAAGCTGTAACAGTGCTACTGTATTGAAAGTGGTACTGATATTGCCAAAGCTAAAAATTTATGTAAGATTTAAAACATAAACATTAATAAAGAGATGATATTAACAATAAGTAAAACTTTTAGTTCTAAATTCTAATGATTATTCATTTTCATATGTCTTGTGTAGTTTAAAAAAATTAAGAATTGCTGCTACGGCTCAAAACAAGATAAAATGTCGATAGATATATCCAGGAATGCTTTGCTTTCGAAATAGAGAGTATACAGGATTTCACATTATAAAATGCCCAACTTAAGGGTTTTATTTACGAGCCAAGACCAAAATTTAAAAATTTATGCCATGAAGATTCACAGTTAAAGACAAATAGGTTATCACGAGATTTTCATGAAATGTACAATAGTTTAATTACTTTTCAAAGTTCGTTGAATCGGTAGAATGTGTTTATAGTCGATCTGCTTTTATTTCAAATTATAGTGGTTAGAAAATTGTAATTTTTTTGCAAGTTGTTTATTACAGTGCACTCGACCTAAAATTGTTAATATCATAACTAGAATACTTATTATTTTGAACTTAATCTATTTTTAAGTGAAAACAATAGACAACAAAAAAATAAACAGACACTTTTTTATTTGCTTACTCTGCCTTATCTTGTTTATTTCATGCAGCAAAAAATATAAAATTCAAATTATATTTTAAATAAAGAATAGTCCGGCAAAACAAAAATCCAACATTAAAAATGGTCAAGTGTAAATCTTGTAATGCTGAGGAAACAGATTCATATTCCCATGTCAAATGTGATATGTGTAAAACCTATCTTTGTGTTAATTGCTCTACACTCTCCGGTTCGGAACAAAAGGGTGTAACAGTGAGGAAAAGATCCCCGTATATTCGATATGTATGCAAACATTGTACCAATCTGAATAAGATGGGGTCTAATGACGATTGCAAGTGCAACACTGAAAATTTTACTGCTAGGATAGAGGAGATAAAATCACTATGTGTTGGGAATGGTGAAAGAATCGCAGAAGTAGTGAGAATGGTGGAGAACAATCATCAAATCATTGTTAAAATCGAGGCAGATACTTCTTCTATAAGGGAGACCTATGAAAAGATTAAAACCATTGATTTATTGCAAATAAAATTAATTCTAATGTTAGTACCTAAGCTAAACTGATCAAAGAAGGGTTTTCTGATTGCAATAAAAACAATAAGATTATTTTGGATACAGTGAAGTCTACTGATGTTAAAATAAGAAATATTATTAATATGAACAAAGCGGATATGCAGCATACAAATATAGATTTGGATCATAGCGGAATTCAATCTCTTGTTAACTCCAAAGATTTTGACAAAAACATACGAGATTTGAACGATAAAATAAACTATTTACATAAAGAATTTGAAAGGATCAAACTGGCATTTGAACAATACACAAATAATTCTGAGAGTAGAGGAGCAACTCCCTTGTGGAGAGTTAAGTCTCCTTCATCTCATGTGAATCCACAAACCATACCGAATGACAGTGAACAGCCCACACTGGTTATGAGAAAACCACAAAATAGTAGCAGTAAACAAGTTTATATAGGAAATCTTGACAAAAGCATGAATAAGGATGATACACAAAAATATCTTAGTGCAAAATTTATTGGCATGGAGTTCAGTATTAAAAGGCTGAGTTCTAGATCCACAGACTATGCCAGCTTCAGAGTGGACGTTCGGTTTTCAATGGTGAATTATGTGACAATTTTAATATATTTAGAAAGGATCGTGATGCAATGGTTACTGGTTAAAATCAAGGTGGAGATGTTTTTCTGGCAGTACCTAAAAAGATAAAGGCAAGAGAAATTAAAATGTTTGAAAGTGTTTCAGATTTCGACGGTATTTGCGTTCAAGTCTACGGTGATAATATAAAATTTTACACTATTGTGGTATACATACCTACAGGGAATAATCGTGAGAAATTAAATGCTTTTTATGAAGATTGTGAACAGAACTTGCTAAATGGAATGTGTATTATTGTAGGTGATTTTAATATAAGCGAGTATGGTAATGATAAAAATAGTGGTCGCTTAGGAGATCTAAAACAGTTTTTGGATTTTAGTGGTTATTTTCATTTATGTAAATGATCACACTTTGGACCTAGTTATAGGCAATTTTACTGAAATATATGTAAGTAAAGATAGTGTACCTCTGTTGCCAGAAGCTGATCATCATCCTTCTTTGTTTATGGAATAAAACATTTTTAATAGTGGTTGCTCACGTGACCATTTTAATGACGTTGTACATTGTAATTTTAAAAAAGGTAATTTTGAGCTTCTCTACTGTGAATTAAATAAGGTTGATTGGTCTGATGTTTGTCAGTGCATGTTAGTGTATATTATTCAGGATTATTTCCGCCGACCGTCGGATCATTTTCACCGACCTCAAATGGATTTTACGATGTTAAAAGAAAATTTTTATTATTAGTTAAACTTTAGTGGCCAAAAACTTTCAAACAAATTTACTATGGTATAGAAAATCAAACGGAAAACTATATTCTTAACAGGACCTGGTCACCTGAATTCATCAATCTATTTGCTGGTGATACACACTGATCGCGTGAAGAGGTGAGATTTTTAATGAAGTTGTTTTGCAAGCAAACAGGTTGCTTTTAGCTATTAAAACTTTTTCACGATTAATAAACTTATATTAAATGCAAATAAAACAAAGGCAACGATAGTAACTAGCCAATATAGATTTAGCAACATTAATCATTTACATTATAAGTTACAAATAGATAATCAAAATAATGATTGGGTCAGTGAAAATATCTTAACTTTATATTAGACAACACATTATCTTTAAATTAAATGTAGAAAATATTGTTAACAATTAAAATTTTAATTTATAAGTCAACTAATGGAAATGTGAAAATATAACCAATGTGAAATGTACTAATGGATCTGGGGTGGTTTTCAGTAAAGCAAAAATTATACTATTTCGCAATGGTTTTCATTTTAAAGCTAATTTGAGGGATGCTACCAACGTATTTTAACGAGTTCATTGGTTTGCGAGGAGAAATACACTCATATTTTACAGGGAATATAAATAATTTTCAAATTTAAAGAATCATGAACATGTTGTCAATATTATTTAATGCTCTACCCTCAATTATTAAAATATAAAAGAAGGATAAACAATCAATGCATCTAAAAGAGGTCTTAAAAAATATATACTACTCTAGTTGACGGTATCCTTTCTCTTGTCTGTGTACAATATTATTATTAATACATGTAATTTTTGTTATTTTTTGTATGTGCATTATTTGGAATTTTTACTGTTATTACTTTATTCTTTGAGTTCATTGTAATTTACATTTTGACTTGCATTTTTATTCATGTATTGTTAATATGTATATGTATATATATATATATATATATATATATATATATATATATATATATATATATATATATATATATATATATATATATATATATATATATATACATAATTAAGCTTTTCCGACCATTCACCAATAGCGATTTTTTCTTTGTTTTTAGTCGCAGAAGTTGCCCTTAAAATTTTTCAGAAATACAAATTGAAAAACGCAAACAATACGAAATGAGCTCTTATTTTAGAATTCTTTTATTTAAACTTAATATTATTTCTAGGTGTTTGTGTTTTTTATATCAGGACATGACTAGAAAATGTTAAACATACCACAGTATTGTAAAACTGCGATGCTTCAGAATTTCCAAATGATTTATGTACCGGCAGTGCTTTTTCTCTTAATTCCCATACTTGTAAACAACTTTGATTATCACTATTTGCAGCTACCACTAGAGAGTCAGCATCTTCTCGCATTATCCATTTAATATGACTTATTGTGCATTTCTTGTCTTTTACTACCTGTTCTGGAATAAACAATTTGAAATAAATCAGACATTTTCTATGTTATATTTTTATAATTGGAGATATTTCAATTTTAAATCATATGACTGAACACAAAGTCTCTTACTTAACAGTGTGTGTAAAAGTAGGAACAACAAAATAATTGTGACCCATACGAAAAATAATGTTTATATTTATCATCTCATTAGATAGGAAAAAATCGTTGCAATAAACTTTGTACCTAAATTGAATAAAAAAATTAGAAATAAATCAGTTATTATCCTGCTTTTAATATGGTGAATTACACTTATTGCTAATTGCAAGATTCTATATTTAAAATATGTCTACACGTTGCATAGATCAAAAAAATTTTAAAATCTGTATAACTGGAAAAATATAATATACTTGATACAGTTTTCTGGTTAATTTTATCTGTAAATTATAAATGACGCATTTTAAGGGATAACACCACTGTAACTGCCGAAAAAGGGATCTAATTTTGACAATTTTTGGGAGACATATTTTATTTTCGCCTTCTTTGTTTTGGTTGTTGTGACTCCTTCGAATATTTATAATAAATTTCAACAAAAAGAACCTTTAAACGTTATTTTTATAGGTATGTATTGTTAAATATTAGGCCTGTTCATAGAGAAACCACAAACCAGTTAGCGCCAATCAGATCATCCAAAAACAGTCAGGTGACAGTTTGTTAACTGTTTTTAAACGGCCTGATTGACGCCAACTAGTTTTTAATTGTTCTGCAAACGAAGCTATTGTTTATGTATTGAAAATAACATAAAATAGGCAACCAGAAGTTAATACATTTTTAGACTCCATCGTTACTTTATTCTCCCATGGATATACGATTTGTATGTTACACTTGGTGAAATAACACAATTAGAAACAGACTAATAATAAAATAACTTGCACTATTTATCAACACTTTTTAAAACTATAAATCAAAACATTATCATGTCATTCACAAACCACACAAATTTGTAGATGTGACACTATACGAATTATAGACAGAACTTCAAATTTTTATCCTAATTAAGTGGAAATATTCAACTGGTAAGAACTAGTACCATAAAAAAAAAATTCCAGAGATTTTTTTAAATTTTGGCACTAAAGTTAGATTTATTAATTTTTTAAAAATCCACATCATAATATTTTGTATTGCTGTAACCCTTATCCAGTATTTCCTCAAAACTTTAAAAATTCTAAGATCTTTTTGAATTTCCAGATGGAGTCAAAGTCTATTTTAGCCATCTCTTTGCTTTTACTACTTTGGAAGTAGCTTACCATCCATTAAAATAATTTTTAGACTTACTTTATTTTGCTTTGTTGTTTTATGCAATTATTCAAAGTTAGTTTATTTTATAGTTATATCCAAACTATTATGAACATTTGTGAGGATTTGGAAAAACATACAAAAATATTTTAGTACATTTGTCCCAAGTAGTATTTTCAAAATATAAAAAGTTAAAGCATTTATCTGAAATTATAAACTTCTTTTTATATATCCTAACATTTCTAGGTTACTTGTAACAGATAATGCCAGTTCAACAGTTTCAAAAATAGCACATTGTAAATCTATATCCGATATTTATTGTTTAAAGTCAAATTAATGTACTTACTTAATGCTTCTTTTGGAGCTTCAAATAGGAAAAAACTTAATAATGACTGACTGGTTATAATACACTTTTCATCCACTTTCTTGACTGATACTTTATAGCACTGAACAGGCATTGAAGGATCTCCACTACTTACAGCTATAAGAAAGTGGCCATCTAAAAATCAGTAATATTAATTTACAAATAAAAGAAAAGTTATAAAATAAATTTTAGTATTTAATGCTCTAGACAACTCTCCAGAATGTAATGTTTAAAGAAAACACATTAAATTATTAATTGTTACTTTGTATTCTTTAGTCATCAACTTTAGAATATATTTGCCTGAGATAATATTTGGATTTATTTTTTTCAAAGATTTAAGAATGTCAACATTTAACTGACCAAGACTAATTGATTATTAATTAAGAAGTAGAGAGTAGAAAATATTCTTAGAGCAATTTTTGTTTTAAATATTTAAATACGGGAAATAAAACAAATATAAATTTTATACCACAGTATCGCAAAGTAATACTTATTCTAGACAGAACCTCATCATTTCTGTAAAATATACCCTTTAAGTTAATTATATAGATTCTTATTTTATGAAAATTTGTACAGTACTATACAGAGGTTGACAATTTTCTGTTGTATATGCTAGAAATTATCCCAAAATCTTCAATTAAATCTTTCAGGAGTTATTCATTAATTCATAAAATGTGTTGTAAAATTTATGTAAATTTTGTTTTTTATTATACTTACTTTTTCCATAGCATATGTCGGCAGTTTTAATAAAAATCCTGGTTGGTCCCAGACTTTCAGTTGCCATAACCATGGCAGTTTGGCTAGTAGTTTGAGGCAGCAGTATTGCAGCTAGCATTCCAGTAGTGGTTAATAAAAGAGCACCACTTGCTGGTCGCCCTCCAAACTGTTTCACTGAGCAAGCAAATTTAACATGTAAAAATTTCTCAATATAGGATGGGCTATCCTTTTTCTCTGTGTTTAAACATACCTAAGACAAAAATAAATTTACAAAAAATAATAAATAGGTAATACCTTTATGCATATTAGAGGAAAATATAAAAACTAACTTTTTTCCCTGGATGGAAAAATGCTGCAGAAAGTATATGTTCCCCTTCTAAAGGAACTTGTAAAAGTAAGCTCCAGTCATTTAAGATGTGGTCTTGGGTTGTATATATACGAACACATCCATTTTCATCTCCAATCAGAAGAAGCTCTCCGGTAAAATCCCACTGTAGTACTGTTACAGGTGAAGAATTGCATAATATTCTAAAAATGTCAGTAAAAATTGAGCTCACGTAATTAAATATAAGTATTTTTTTTACTAGATTTAAATTTTTATTCATTTTCACCCTTATTTAACTTATCTACTGTATCCAATCTATTAATAAGAATATTGATAAATTATTAACGCAAGATTTCTTATGAACTTTATTTTACATTATGGTTATCAAATAGAGGTGACCATTGAACTAGCTGAAGCAACACCTAATATTTAATAATGCAAGTGACATAAATGGAACTTTTAATTTACTGAGCAATTAAAAAAGAAATATTTACTAGAGTAACTACCATTAGAACTATCTAAAAACTATTATTACCTTTGTAAATATTTTCTACAAAAAATTATGATACAGAATCATTTTTGTGTGTTTAAAATGTGATTAAATGACGAAAATATGAACTAAGCCTTACGCTAATTTTTGAAAAAAATTGTTACATATAAAAATTTTAAAAAATATGTTTGATCTTTTCCTACCAGATCAGCATAAAAATTAAATTATTGTACAAACAATTGAAAAATTATGTTGATCAGTTTCAGAGACTGAAAAACTAAGTTATACCACAAACAAACCTAAATTATCTTTTTTTCTATTTAAGCTGAAAAAATACATGGGATATAATTTTTGATAAATATGCAGTATTACATGTAGTATATTGGCCCTTGGACAGTGATTTTTCAACATCCCAAAAATCCATCAATTCGATTTTTCATTTTTTTGTGCCAAATATAATTTTTACAGAGGTTTTAAGAACTTTGCAATTTTTGCAAAGAAAAAATGTTTGAAAAATGCTTCCTCTTGTATTAAAATTACAGATAGCAATCTCTAAGAGTAAAAGTACTAAACATAATATCACCTATTGGTGGTAATATTAAATCTGTGTCATGGGAAAATTTCTAATAACAGAGATAATTACAAATCTGGTTTTAGGTGGTAAGCTTTAAAGGTGTTTTCACCCCTTGAATGTGAGTATTAATATAAACAAAAAAATAGGTATTGGAGAATATGTAATGTTCTATAAACATATCACAAAATGAGTGGACTTGGTAAGGGGATGGTTTCCTTGTTACTCTTTATAGGACAAAAAAATTCAACATACAGGATTTAGTATAACAAGTTTTATGTTCTTGGAAAGAATAATGAAAATAATTTGAAATAACCCTGTTTAAACTTGACCTTAAAAAAAAAAAAGGAAATCAAACACTGTTAAAACATCCTTCGGTAAAAGAGTAATAAATTGTGGGGTATCTTGACCACTTAAAGAGATAAAAAAGAAATTTTACATATTATTGACTGTCAGGGCACTACAAATAAAAATAGTTTAAAACAATAAACTTATAGTAAAAGGAATTCTGTAATTCCCTGAGATTAAAAATGAAACTCTTAATTTGATGTGAATAAAGGTTCAAAACCCCTAAGAGGATGAAAAATGAATGATCTATATAACCGATACATGAGGATTATAACTATTGAAAATAGTTGTGACAAAACTTTTTCTTTTTTTGAAATTGTTTTATCTTATCACATAAAGAACATGTACCAATCTTTTCTAGTAAATAAATATGAAAAATTAGTAACAGGTGGTAGTAATTAAAAAATTGTTATTTT
Source organism: Diaprepes abbreviatus (assembly GCA_034092305.1). NCBI lineage: Eukaryota > Metazoa > Arthropoda > Insecta > Coleoptera > Curculionidae > Diaprepes > Diaprepes abbreviatus. Next base: position 19,144,561 of record JASJET010000122.1, on the reverse strand, counting down.
ATCTATTTATCACGACAAAAAGAAATCCAAATAAAGTGTCATGTACCTTTTTCATTATGTTTCTATTTAAAAAAAAAAGATATTATTAAATATCTTATTCGACCAACAGATTTAAATATTTTTAAGTAAAGATCTGATGATAATTTAATTCATAACTACTACTCCTCCACAAAATAAGTTCTTACCTAAAATACTTACTTATGAATTTGCCAAGGAGTGTTTAAATCAGCGACATAAACGTTAGAACTAAAGAATAAGGAATTGTTTTCTTCTATGTTACTTTGTGTACTGAATGCAATTAAATTGGTACAAGATATGGAACAAATAATTGATTTGTCTATTCTAAAATTAAAATAATATTATTATTATTGAAAATACATATAAAAGACGATTATTTACTTGCTAAATACGTTTATTTTAGAAGAGTTTGTGCTTCTATTGGGGCGTCTAGTAACTGAAAATATATGATCCATATTGTTGGCTTGCAACAATTTTTACAAAATAAAAATACCTTTAAAAATTAGTATTAAAATAATATGAAAACATAGTAAATACAACTTATTTTTTAATTAAGTTTATAATCTATAATTTCACAACATAAAAATTCACAACAAAGCAGAGTTAAAGTTCTGAATAATGCGTTGAAAATCGGATATCTATTTCGAAAATATCTACGGACAGATTTTAATCAAGAGGGTACATTCTGAATGCGAGTCAAGTTTTTTTACCAAGCACCTGTATTCAGGAAAATAATTGAGTAAAATTTTTTTCTCATTTGAGGGCAGTTGACGAGTGTCGATTTTTTAAAAGAAAAATTATGCCAATAATATAAGAAGTATTACCAATTATTTAAACATAAAACAGAAAAATAATAAGCACTAAATTTCATCTATAATGTATCTCCAAGATTCTGAATACGGTCCTGGTAAAATTATAAGGGTGAGTCCAACAGTTTAAAAAATGCCAAGGTGTGGAAAGTAATATATATATATATATATATATATATATATATATATATATATATATATATATATATATATATATATATATATATATATATATATGACAACCTTACAAACCCTTTTTGTATATGATTTTAGTATTTTAATGGGCTTGAGGGATGAGACAGCAGATCTATAGAACTGTGGGCATAATGTACTCCGTGAATAAAGTAGGGATGCTTGATACTCGTATCGATCCATATCGTAAGAAATTGTATTGATACAGGAAAATATCGTTGTCAAAAAATCGATATGTAAAGTATGGATGAGTACGGATACCTTGACTATACATATATTATTATTTAAACAAAAACCCTAGAAATTGTCTTAGAATATAAATGACTATTATTATAATGCATAAATTTCGAGGTCCTCAATCAATACGAGTACATACAAAACAAAAACAGAAATATTGAGGAATACAATAATTGTTTAAAATTCAATAGTAATATTGTAGAAAGTAGCATAATATATATCGGTATGCGATATATTATAAAAATAAAATCTTTTGGTTATTGTATAGAAACATACACATATTATAAATAATAGATATAATGTACTTAAAAGCTTGTAATAACTTTCCCATTTATTACTTTTGATCAAAATGAAAATATAAAAAATAAGTAACAGAGTGAAAATAAAACAAAATATAAACGAGATAAATATACATTTGTGAATAAATAAATAACATACTGGACGTTATCCTTGTATTATAATAAAAATATAAAAGGAAACACATTTTTGAAGCTCCACTGTTCAAACTCGAATAAATAAAAAATAATAAACTATTTTAGGTTCTAACCTTCAAGCTTTAAAGAACTTAAAAATAAAAACTCTATTAATCTTTCTCCACTAAGTTTGTTAAGGTTTAATATCAAGATAACTTATATAAATTTCAACTGTTGAAGAAGGATTTTAATCAATTAACGTTTAAAATCCAAACACTAATCCCTGCGATCATACTCTATAGATTTAAACAACAATAAATTTGTTTGAAGGCTGTTAATTAATACTAGGTATCGAAAGTAGAGGTATTGATACTCAACAATATCCTATCGCCCATGATTAGAATACTGTGAGCGTTTCTTGCACTTGAACAGCTCTAAGCTGCACCAGCCCATGAATCGAATACAGTCGATGCTAAACCCACAACAAGAAAGTTAGGTGCGAAATTACCGTAACTGTCAAAAACTTGTTTGGAGTTTTGAATTTTTCTGTTCAGTTATGCTTATGATTTTCAGATTTGTGTTATTTCAATCAACAATGAAAGGTAAAAATTGATTTAAAATTTTTATTATTTAAATAAAAAATTAAAACGGTTACCAAGCATAGTCTAAGTAAGAGTAAAATTTTTAAAACGTTGCGTATAATCAAAGTTTAATATTACCAAGAAATAGCTTTTATTAATTTTTGTTCCTAAACGAAATTTTTATAAAGAGAAACGATATATATTGAAAATACAAAAGCTATACAAACACTTTATAACAGCTTAATGCAAGTCTTTTGGTGTGCTTGTATCATTTAGTCAGCTATATAATATCAGTATCACATAGATATAGACTTGATGAAGTACAGTCAATATGTGAAATTTTGCTATAAAAATTCATATTCTCTTATGAGAATTTATCCCATAAAATTCGTTTATTATTGCTAGGTCTCCTCAATTAAAAAACGCATAGAAAATACTATTATTTGTTATTTTTGTACAAATTGGTTAATGGTTAGATTTATTGTAGAGAACTTCCAAGTGAGCTTAATTTTAGAATATCCAGTAGACAGAGTTTTTATAGGTTGCTAACCAATATAGATATTTTTTATTCAAGTTTTCATAAAATGAAACGGCTTTGTAAGATTATTTTTTGGTTAAATACATACGTATCTGTAATTCTGAAATTCCCTCAAATTTGAGTTTTTCAGTTAAGTTTTATAGTGCATATTGAAGCCACAAACATTATTTTTTGGTTAAATACATACATATCTCTAATTCTAAAATTCCCTCAAATTTGAGTTTTTCAGTTAAGTTTTATAGTGCATATTGAAGGCACAAAGTTGGCGATTTTAGGGTCTTTGTTTTGAGAAAAAAATGAAATGTTTTTGCTGGTCTGGAGGCTATTATATAAGGTGCTTTATAAGCTGTTATGGATCGATGATACTTAAATTGGTATCAGTTATAAGTGATTGAAAAATTAAGTGACATATTGGTTCTATTTTGAATGATACTACAAAAAGTTAATACTGATAGTAAACCTTGGTGTTTACTGATTTTACTCATTATAATAAGTATATTTTGTATAAGTTGTTTGTCTCAGTCAGTCTTGTCTGCAAGTAGGGACAATAGAGGTTAACGTGAAAAATATGTTAGCAGATATGAAGAGTACTATATTAATGCCCCTGCTAAGAGTTTTTGATGGTCTAAAGTCTAAGGTGGGAAAAGTTGTAAAACTGTATAAATCAATTGAAACTACAAAGAAATTCTTGGTTAAAGTCTAGAACGATAATACTGCTATTGTCTCGAAAAAGGATGATATGACTTTTACTACTCTTCAAGATACAAATAAAGGAGTAATTTATCTTTATGTCCAACTACAAATCTTCACAATACTTACAGACTATCAAGAAATAAGCGCCATAAAAGTTTTTTGAAAAAACTTAAATTAAAGTGTGAAGATCAAAATGTATAAATTTTTAACCTAAAGGATATAATAAACAAAATTAATTTTAAAGGGTTCAATAATCTTTTCCAAAATAGTTTAGTTTGTGGTCCACTACCTAAAACTTTTAAAGTTAAAGAAAGAAAAAATTTGATCTGGACCCAACAAGACAAATATCAAAGGGGCAAATCCAAACATAGGAAAAAGATAAAGTCGCTTGGATTTATATTTTAAATATTGTCATTGAAATGATAGCAGAAATATATGAATTTTAGAAATGCAAAAATTTATTACTTGTGTTTTTTCCTTTCTGAAAGCCAAACTGTTTGCAATTCAATATTTTATACCTCAGTTGAAATGATAATATTTTTTTTAATTGATTTTTCTTAAAGGGAACACTGTAGACAGATAAAAAAAAGCATTTTTCAGTATTAATTTCTAGAAGAAATTTAATATTTCGCATAATCTAAGTAAAGAGGTTTCAAATGACAATATTTATGTGCTTAAAAAAGCAGAGGTATTTAATTGATGGGAATTCTAGAGTTTATGTAATGTAGTCTGAAACATTCAGACAGAAAAATAAGGTTAATTAAAAGTATATCTGGAATATGAACCTATAAAATGTGAAAATTTATAAAATATATTTGATTTTAAAAAATGTACGTGATTTTTCGGTGAAAATTTCGCGAATTTTTAAAAACATAGGTTCTTGTTCTGCCTATTACTATTCATATCGATGTACAGTAAATCTAAGCACCGTGAAATAAGTAGTTTTTAAAATATTTCTGTCCAATTTGAAACATGTTATTTCGAGAAAAACGTGTTTAAAGTTTAAGTAAAGACAACATTTTGAAAACGTTTTCTACTGCAACAGGTTACAAACATGACTGAACTACGAGAGAAAATATCGCTGCTTTTTGAACAATAATGATAGTAGGGATAAATATGCCAATGCTCCAAATCGAGCGCGCGAGAGAAAGGAAGCGGGTGTCAAAGCTTGGTACAGTCGCCAAGACACCTGGGCCCTTGGTCTATATTTCGGGAACTGATTTAAATATCAATTTGATACTTTGTAGGAGTATTAACATTGTACTTGGAAGTTTTTAAAGCAACACAAAATCTGTTTTTTTGTTTATTATTCTACATGAAGAACCCCCTTAATAATTTTTGGCAGGGCAGGTAAAAGTGACATTGGCTTCAACTTTGACGGAGCTTCTTACCACTTTTCTGAATGGGAATCACTATGTCTTTTTTATATTTAATTCACAAAATATTTTTATGGAGAAATCGTCCCAGCCAGAGCAGTTTTTGTTTTTAAGATTAACAAAAGGTGTCTGATAGAAGCTGGCCCTCTGAAAAATAAGAATCTTTCAATTCATTTGGAGTTAAATCTAAATTTGTTTCGTTAAAATCAATAATTGTTTGCAGAGACCTCCAAGGGTATCCTTTTATTGTCTCACATATCATTTCTTATGTAATTTTATGTGCTCAATTCAAATTTGGTTTCCAAAACTGGCTATCACTTCAGAATTTTGTGATATTTTAACCAGAAAATGTCAAAATAACCCTTTTTGAGTACATTGGATCTGAATATTTAAAATACCCACAGATAATAAAACATGTTAAGAAGCAAATTTGGACTCATAATCTGAATATATAATCATAAGCACTCTAAAACAAAAAATATAATTTAAGCACTTTTGTGAGTGGAAGTAGCTCTGAAACCCCGTAAACATTGCAGAAATAGATAAAAGGGTATTTGCAATTTCAAATTCGACGTCTGATTGTAAACATTAAACATGGCCGATTCAATATTGTGGTAGTCAAACACAAGCCAAAACACAACGGATAGAAACCACAGGGGATCAAAAAAATTGCGACAAAGAATTTGATTCTTTTTCTATTTTGAATTTAAAATTGTTTCTCTTGAGATCCCTATTAATTATTTCCGCAATGTACACAGAGTTGCAAAGCTGATTCCAGTGACAAAAGGGCTAAAATCATTTATTTTAGTTTTCGAATGCACACATTCTGTGACTATATATTTTTGTTATATGCCCAGGTCCCCTCCTAGGATTTATGACTTTCATGATTGATTTCCGTAAATCTTTTCGTGAAAAATTCGAATTTGTTCACCAACATACTCTAACAGCTTTGTTTTTTGGAGATATTTCAAGCTCAAATGTTAAAAAAATCGCCATTTTGTCACTTTTGGAATCGGAGATAAAAAGGTTTGTTTTTTTTTTGCTTTTCTACAATAATATCACATCTGTGTTAAATAATAAAAAACACCGTTAAAAATAAAAAAAAACTGTTGATTTATTCAACAGGCAGTGTCACACAATAAATCTGATATTATTTCTGAAAATCGAATCGAAAGTTGTTTCTTTAGTAAAATTCGAATTAAATTTCTGTAGCTGATTGTTCCTATAAAATATAAAATAATAGTTATTCACTGTTTAATGTATGCATAGAAATGCTAGCAGGCCCTCTGAGATTAATAAAAATTTTTAAGCTGTCAAAAATAAAAATATTTAATTTTATATAAATATGCGCATTATTTTGTTGTTAACACATTTTGTTAGTGTTCAAAAAAATGGCAGACATTAGTGCTAATTATTAGATGGCCGTTTAATGTAAAATTTCTAGTTTTCGATATCTTCAATAACATTCATACTTATGAAAATATTTTTTGATAGCATCCATTATGAAAAAAAAACTGTTGCAGTCCAAAACTATTGTCTTAGATTTGTTAATTATTGTGGTTTGTGACCACGTCCGCGATGGTGAAAGTATTATTTGATAAGACTAATCCCTGTGCCTGCACGTTGTCATTACAAAAACTTAAATTTTTTAATTTCGCAATTTCATTTACCTGGCTTTGTATTTTTTGTGTATATACACTGATTTTCCTGGTTCCAATGTTTTGATAGAGATTAACATAGCTAGGATGAGAAACGTTAAGACATATTGTATAATACCAGCTCACAAATGTCTTACTTGTACACTTAAATTTATGTTTGTTCTTAATTATTCCATCATCCAATTTTAAAACGTATTATAATTCATCTAAACTTCAAAGAAGACTGATCCAAAAACAGAATATACACATTATATTACCAACATTATCCAAACACGGAATGCATACATTATATTTGCAGTAGTTCCTTTATGTTTTTATTTTATTTTTTGGTTTGGTATTTGTGGTTTAGATCTTCAATTGGTAAGTTATTTTGCGTTGTATGCAGTGCTATTCATAAATAAAATATACGGAAATATATACTTATAACAATTATTCGTAATGCATCTTTATGTAAATAATTGACACTAACTTACTGCTTGCCCAGCTCAACGCGATGGAACTCAAAAAAAGTTAATTCACACGGATTTATAATCTACAATCACAGTGGTTAACATGTCAAAGTATAAGAAATATTCAAGTGACTTTAAAAGAGCTGTTATAATGGCCTTAAAGGAAGGAACGCGACAAATAGAAGTCGTTCAGAATTTTAGTGTCTCGGCAGCTTGTTAGTGCGTGGAATAAAGTTTATATTAAACGTCATTCGAAGGAAAATAAGCCTAGAAGTGGCCGCCTGAAAAAACATGTTTTAAAGAAGATTGCTTAATAGAAAAATTATCTACTAGCGATGTCCGTAAGTTTGCTGTGGTAATAAAAAATGAAATGCTAGAAAATTATAACATAAACATTAATGTATTTATTGATACTCTTATAAACACCTAAACATAACATGCTACAAGGTAATTATAAGTAAGACAAATTTTACAGACTCAACTAACACAGAACAAAGAGAGCACAGACAAGAACCTGAATAAACCTAAAGGTCACTGCATAAGTTGCAATAGCAATTTCTTGGTACAATTAAAAAAGTCAATTTCATTATTCTTATATAGTATGTTGCACTCAGTTAATATAAAATTCATTGGAGAACGACTACCAATGGAGACATGAAAGAATTTTTCCTTTTGTATCCTTAATTCTATCTTAGGTACATGAAGAGGTATATAATTAATCCAAGAAGAATTGTTAAATTTTATATTATTTATAATATAATAATCAAATATCATAGATTGAATTTGCCTTCTTTTCTGAAAGGTTTGAAATTTAAAGCTTTCTAACATACTGCTATAAGAGATCAGATATGAATATGTAATTTTTCCTAACATATAAATATCTCAAAAACCTTTTTTGAACACGCTCAATAGCATCACAATGCACATTTGCACTAGGAGACCATATATTAGATGCATATTCTAGATGAGGACGAACAAGTGCATTATACAATTTTATTATTATATTATGGTTATTAAACTGACTTGTATTTTTAATCACGAAATCAAACACCCTAAAAGCCTTATTAATAACATTGTGATAGTGGGTATTAAATTTCAAATTAGACTGGAAGCGCACCCCCAAATCTCTGCATTCAAGCTTTTTTTTTTGTAGTTTTGCTCTATCAATAAAGTAATTAAAATTAATAGGATTTATTTTATTTATATAAGACATAAAAAAGCATTTATTAGTATTTAAAAACATTTTATTTAATCAAAACCTCTCCGTTACTGAATTTAGGTCTGCTTGCAGTGCACTACAATCATTACTGTTTGTTACTTTCTTAAATATTCCAAAGTCATCCGCAAATAAGAGACCATCAGAATGTTTAACACTATTAGGTAAATCATTTATAAACGTTAAAAATAACAGTGGGCCCAGGTTGCTACCCTGCGGTACACCAGATGTTGCCATAAAAGCCTGAGAAAATGACCCTCCCACTCTTACTATGTGCGGCCTACACGAAAGATAACTTTTCATAAAGAGGTACGCATTCCTAGGAAATCCAAATTCGGCAAACTTAGCCAGTGGTCCACCTTATCAAATGCCTTTGCACAATCAACATACAATGTATCCAATTGCTTCCCGCCATGAATAGCCTCCGAGGCATGATTTGTAAACACACATAAATTTGTTACTGTGGACTACTTTCCACTCACAAATCCATGTTGTTCTATTATTTTATGAGTGATGTTGGTCACAATGTCATCTGAAAAGACCATCTTAAATATCTTAGCAAGTGAATTAAGTATACTAATTGGTCTATGATTTTCAACATTTGTTTGTTTACCATCTTTAAATATGGGAGAAATAATTGCTGTTTTTAGTTTATCAGGAAAAATTTTGGGTTTTAGGGCAACTTGAAAAATATGAGCAATAGGGGCTGCTAAAAAGTCTGAACAGCCTTTATAGATATCTGAGGGAATATTATCCTCTCCTGTGCTTTTTTTTAGGTTTTAGTTTTTTATACTTTTCTTTACAGTCTCCTCTGATATTCAAGAAAATTCCAAGTCTCCCCAGCTATTAATATCTATAGGGTCGCCGTTGGACACTGATGACAACTCAGACACTGAACTGAAATATTGTGCAAAAGCATTGGCAATATGTTCATGCTCTTCCAACGATACTCCATTATAAGACATAACCCTTGGCATATCATAGCTTCCATTCTTTGAGCCAACATACATCCAAAAACTGCTAGGATCAAAATTTACATTATTCTCTATATTTCTTAAATACAAAGAGGACTCATTATCAGTCTGTTTTTTAATATTATACCTTAAGTTACGATATTCTTCATATTGAAAAACACTAGCTTTGCCACATTGTATATGTCTATGCATCCTATTCTTTAATTTTTTTTTAATTGCGATTAAAACACCGCCACTTCTCTTGCTATCATTACATCTATCCATTCTTTTCACGTTGTACTTTAGGTCAAAAAGCTCAGAATCATGGAAGCTAGCATTTAACCATGTTTCTGTTAAAAATATTAAGTCGTAATCCTCAGACAAACTACTATTATGAAGTTGCGTAGTTTTTGTTTGAAGACCTTTTGATTTGTGACAAAATTTTTTTAAAAAATTTTTAATTGTATACGTTTTGTTCTGTGTGGAGGCTACGCTGGCGACTGCTCTCAAACTGGCAGGGTTAAGGTCTGTCCTTTGACGAGTGAGTATGGTTGGTGAGTACTGAGTGAGCTTGTTTGCTGACCATATTCTCTTGTTTCTAGGGTCTGAGCCCTGAAGATGGTCTAAGTTAGACCGAAAGCGCTTGGCCGATATTAATAAAACATACACTGAAATACAAAACCTTTCTATTTCTTAACAACTAATAAAACTGTATGAAGCAATCAAAGATGAGGTACAATCAAAGAAAAATAACCAGAACTGGCAAATCGCAATGGAATCGTGTTCCATCATGATTATGCAAAGCATTGTTCATATTTAGTAACTCGTGGGAAATTATTGGAGTTTGGTTGGGAAGAGATGTCGCATCCTCCATACAACCCTGACCTGGCATTATCTGATTACCATTTATTTTGAAGTTTGTAGAGCTTTTTAAATTATATGATGATGACCTTAAATCGCACTTGGTTCAGTTTTTAGTTGATAAGGACCAAAATTTCTATGAGCGCGGAATCATAGGCTGCAAGAATCATGGCAAAAGGTCATTGAACAAAATGGGAAATATATAATTGATTATTCTTTGCATAAGAAAAAGAGTTTTATTTCACACTACAAAACCGAAATTACTTTCTTGCCGACCTGAGAGAAGAAAACATCTAGACAATAAGCTTTAGAATTTATTCTCTTTAAAAATAATGAAATGTTTGTTACCTCCCTTCATTCATTGCATCCTTCAATTACTAATAATTTTATTTATTTATTTTTTAATTTTTAGGGATATAAATATAACACCAATTTAAAAATGAGCGAAAGTGGATCAAATGATATGGAAGAGAAAACACCTAAGTCCGCGCGTATTCGAATAAATGCAACCTCAACCGTCAATAGAAAATGTCCCGAACTTCCAGAAACTCAGTTAAATGACTCACAAGTGGAAAGTTCTTTGGGAGTTCTTTCCTTAAATAGTATTGATATATCTAATATTGTTGATGTGTCGTCAGGAAGAAGCAGCATAGATAAAGTATTAAATCAACAAAGACAACTTGCTAACAACACGTTAAATAGAGCGTCAAAACTAGTTGCCATCCCGTCTAAACTTTTACAACCAGATTTTCTACAGACGAAGAGTGAAACGAATTTTGACTTTCAATTTGAAAGTACCGTTAGTGAAAGTGATCTGCTGCTTAAAAATACGTCAACACCACGTAATTCAACACAAGACATTGGCTCAAAAAATTTAGCACCTCCAACACGAGAATCTATTTTCTCTTTATTTAAGGATATGTTGGATACAAATATTAGTACCCACAATGCTGCTGAAGAATTCAGGCAAATATCGCAAGGTAAGAATAAGCATATATATAAGGATTTAATTAAGACCAATATCTATTTTGAAAAATTATAGTTGCTCTCTTTTACAAACGTATATATTTTCTTTTTAACATAACTAAAACAAGGCCATATAAGTTTTTTATTACTGGATTTATTAACTTTCCATAATTTTGACAGACGAATTTCTTGTATAGTACATATTCCTATTAGTTCTAACAAAGTTGGCAGGTAACAGAGATATCCAGTTCTATTCAAAACCAAAGGAATTCTTTTTAGTTCACACTTTGAGTGCTTGAAAAGCAGAAACAAATAATTAAAAGATATGGTCAGATCTTATAACATCATGTGATGTTCTCGTTTTGCCCTATTTTAAAACAATTTTTTATATTAGAAATGTAACGTTTGATTTTAAAATAAATGAAAACGAACTATGTCCTATGTTTATTTATATTATTAAAATTTGTGTACTGCATATGCTGATTGATCGGGCTGGTCTCCTAGTTTTGTTTAGGTTGGATCAAATTAATGTAAAGGCGAAGCCAGTGCTATTTATTAGCATAAGGTGTTTGTTAACATACTAGAAGTCTGTACATCTCAAGGAATATCTAATAAACTTTTCTATCACATTTAATTATGGTATCTGAGACTAAACAAGAACTATTTCAAAAACTATTTAACAACACTTTTACGCTACCTTCTTTAATTTCTAATAATTTTTACCATATGTTCCGCATTCGGTACTTTAACCTTAGTTACACTTGATTACTAGTTGTAATTTAATTTTTAATTGTGAAATGGGCTAACATTTCTCTGGAAAATACTTCATTGTAGAAAAAATACTCTTACCCCTTCTAAAAAATAACTTGATTAGAATTATAATAAATCTCAAAATCAAATATTTCTGTAAAAAAATGACAAGTATTCCTTAATATCTCTATAAAGTGTATATTGCTATTCCTAGAGTCACAGTTTTCATTCTATAATTCTTAATTATCTGTGTATTTACTTTTAAAATTTTAGCTAACAAGACTGATATCAATAACTCAATAGATAGTGCTTTATTTGTACCAGCTGAAGAGGCAGCTTCACGATTGAAGGCGGACGAATTATCTTGGCAACGAAAACATGATTTGCCACTTACACAAGAATTAAATTCATTTCAAGATATGAAAGATTTTCCATCAATATCTATTGGGGAGTTTTTTCAACAACGTTCTGACAATATTTCCGAATTTCGTGCATCTAGTCCGAAAAAATCTGAGCCCTTAGCACTTATTGATACTTCAGATGTATTAAGTAATACATCTAATATACAAGATGAGAGTACTTGTCATTCAGCTAGAAGTCTAAGTATTACAGCTATACAACAATTATTAGCTGAAGCTGATGATACACCTAAGAAAGTCATGGATTATCTTTTTAATCAAAAAAGAAAAATATCGTCAGGGAACTCGGAACCTCGAAAAAATAATTTAACCATTGATAGCGTCAGTTTACCAGTGAGCAGAGATACATCATACACTTCTTCTTTTTCTGATAATGAAGCAGTTAGAGGTACTTTCATTAGTAACATCCATTTACAACTATATGTAATAATATAAGTAGGCCACTACATCAGTTTGGTCCTATTGGCTCACGCTAATATTGATATGTGGATGGATTAAAAAAAATATGACTAAGAACTATTAGTATACATTTTAAGTTCGAGTACTTACATTTTTACAAAAAATTTTTGAAAAATTACTATAGTAGGTGATAATGCTGTATAAGTGATAACCAGAAGACTATTCATGATATTTCCTGATCTACAGAAGAGTGTTTCTCCAGAGGTATCGAAGTCTTAAATTTTTTTAATTGGAGACTGGATATTTGGTTTCTTTTTCAAGATAACGATCGAGTAAAACTACAGATTATTTAATGAATGCAAAAATAAAATAACTGGGTCATCCTCCATATAGCCCAGACTTGAGGCCATGTGCATATCAAGATGCAGTTAATGGGTCGACGTTTTTCAACTGATATTAAATTAATCGCTGCATTTAAAGAGTATGCAAGGTGTTCGGGAAATATCCGGGAGATATATATATATATATATATATATATATATATATATATATATATATATATGGGTTCTCAAAGAGCTGTAATGGAATCAAGTTTTTTACATATAATTATTAAACCACTAGGTATATTTCATTTTTTTAAATATGATGTATACCAGGTAAGACCCTTCAAATTAATATCCAGGAAAGTTTTGTGAATAACTCACAGCTGCAGGGACAGACTAGCTGTGACACTCATGACCTCATTTTTTTACAGCCTGTATGATAAGAACTTTGGATAAAGTTTTTTTACATACCTTTAACTATTGACTAAAAATTAAGTACTCTCCATTCATGTCGCTAATCCTAACCGTTTTCGAAAAAACGTCATTTTATTTATATCATGTATTTGGCGTATTTCGATAAAAGATAGATCTTTGTTCCTATCAAATGTTCAACCTTCAACTTATGATAAAAAAATTCGATCCAAAATTTACCTTTTTAGTTAAAAACGTCTAATTATGTGAATTACCGTTTGATCTAGGTTCGCAAAAATGGGCGTTTTATTTTATTGACACCAAAAACAAAGTACTGTTGTTGCAAACGTTGCTAGGTACGAAAGAAATAAATATCCTTCATTTTAGAACTTGTCATCTTGGATATAAATTTACTGATTTTTTGATTTCATGGTGAAATTAATTGTGAAATAATTGGAAATATGGAAGACACGTTTATTGAGTATGCATATATGCATCTGATGTATGGTCTTGCATCTTGCAATGTATTGGAAGCCAGGAGGTTATATCACGACAAATATCCTAATCGTACTCTTCCAGATCAGAAAACATTTCAACGAGCTGACCAACGTCTAAGGGAGAATGGTGGGCGATTCCATTTAATAGGGTAATATTACTAAATTTCTTCCTAATTTTAAGAAATTTTGGAAAAAAGAAGTACTGATGTTGGTCGAGCAAGAATAGTACGTACGCTCCAATTAGAGGAAAATATTTTAAATGCTGTAGATAGTACTCCTTCAATGAGCACTCGAAAATGATCAGTGCAGTTTAATACGTCGAAAACAGTACATGGAGTTCTTCGAGAATAGTTGTAATATTCATATCATTTGAAAAAGGGCATGAACTGATTCCTGAAGATTTTCCTAGTAGAATGCAGTTTGCAAACTGGCTATTGGATCAGCAACGAAATAATGAAAACTTCGTTAGCACTGTACTCTTCACGGATGAAGCAGGGTTTACCAAAAATGACATTATAAATTTACACCACTCACATATATGGGCTGATGAAAATCCTCATGCAACTATTGTTTCGCATCATCAACATCGGTTCCAATCAATTAATGTCTGAGCAGGAGTCATTGGCAATCTTTAGACTGGACCATTCGTATTGTCGGCACGACTGGAGAACTTTATTTGGAGTTCCTCCAGAACGCTTTTCACGATTTAGTAGAGCATTTACCACTTGAAATCCGCCGAAACGTGTACTACATGCGCGATGGAACACCGAACACCTTATTTCAGCGTTGCTCTGTGGAAGCTCCTGAATAACGTTTATCCAAACCGTTGGATAGGTATAGAAGGATCTATTGCCTGACTTCCTCGATCCCCCGACCTAACGCCATTGGATTTTTACCAGGGGGGACATCTCAAAACCTTGGTGTATTCCATCCAGTCCAGTCGATAGTAGGGAGAAACTTCTATGGAGAATCACGTTTCATTGTGATCAAAAAAGGAACAATGCTGAGTTAATGTGGCGGGTACAGCAGTCCTAAATTCGTCGTGCTCGCGAGTGTATCAGATATCGAAGCCCATGTTGAACCCTCTCATGAAGTTTTTAATTAAGGTTAGTTTAACTTTTTATGGAAACAATGGTGGCAAGGAAAACCCTTTTTTTTTCATATTCAACTCGACAGAAGTTAAGGGACTAACAGTGTAAATAAAATGACGTTTTTTCGAAAACGATTTGGATTAGCGACACGAATGAAGAGTACTTAATTTTTAGTCAATAGTTAAAGGTATGTAAAAAACGTGGTCCAAAGTTCTTATCATAGAGGGCGTAAAAAAATAGGCTCATGAGTGTCACAGCTAGTCCGTCCTTGCAGCTGTGAGTAATCCACAACACTTCCTTGGATAGTAATTTGAAAGGTCTTATCTGGTATACATCATATTAAAAAAAAAATTGAAATCTACCTGGCGGTTCAATAAGTATGTGTAAAAAACTTGATTCTATTGTAGCTCCGAAGAGGAGACCTATACGAAAAAAGTTTATATGAACTGATAGTATTCCTTTCAGGTTAGTTCAGGTTTTTCATGTCCAGGAGATTTCTCACATTTTTCTGAACACCCTTTATATTATCGTTTAGACGAGTTCTGATATCTTCTAATGTGGATTATTGTGATAAAAGTTTAATTAGCTGTGAGGTCTCCCGCTCGATATATCGACGTGTTATCTTGAAGAAACCAATTAGCCATTCTCTAGTTAGGGCTTTCTATTTTTAGTGCTTTAATAACTTTGGAGAGACAAACTCCTTTATACCTACATGAGAAACTGTGACGTTCTTTTGCATATCAAGGGTAACAGTAGTCAAAATACATACATATAAACATGAAAACACCAAAAACCATCGTTTTCCTCACCGATTGTAAATTTGTGGTTGATATTGAAGGTTTTTCATCTTGAAACAACCACGCTTTAACTTGGTAATATCGTGAGGACATTATAGTAATAAAGCCAAACTGATGTAATGACCTATGTATATTTGTATTTATGGGGAAAGGAAAAATATTAAAATCATCATTAATAAATGTCAATATTAATGTTATTTTAATTTTAACTTAAAACTGAACTGGACTTTTTTTTATTTTAGCTGTGGTTATTGAAAACAAAGAAAATTTACAACCATCTAATAAAAATAAGGCTACAACTGAAGTCATAACCAATCAACCTTTATTCCAAACTGCATCTAGTCCGAGTGATCCAAAGACATTATCTCCTTCAAGGAGTTCAAGTTCCCTTACTAGTCTGCCTAGCGGTAAACTTCCAATTGAAAGCACAGTTAGTGAACTTGTTTGGGGATGTGTTAAGGTCGACAGGTATAATTTTAATTGTGGTTATCTAATTTGTACAACTTTTTCATTTGCTGATTTTCGTCCGAGTAAAATGAATTCAGTCGTATGTCTGCAAAAATAGAACAGTCTTATTACCGATTCTATTAGTAAACTTATTTTTCAAGATTTCAAATTTTATATGGATATTTCTGGCATTTGAAAATATTTTTTTGCTATATGAAGTGTTTGTATTCTTTTTACTATTCCTTGTCTAAAAAGGACAAAGTTTTTTTTCGAATAAGTTGTTGGGTTTATACTTTGTTTTCAGTTTTCGATATATTAAAGGAAATTGTAAAAACCTTTTTTTGTATTGATAGTTTGCAATGCAATCTTGCGATTTTAATCGATATAAAGACGATGTTTCGACGGACTTAAAAATGTATATAAACGAAAAAAGCAGCATTTTAAGAGTTTTTATATGATCTCAGGACTTAACGCTAATCAAATTGTCTTTATTTTATTATAAAATTTGTTTAATATAATTTCTAGAGTTATTTTGTATAAACTATTTATAGCAAAATTGCACCAGGATCGGACGGAATCAATGCTATTATAGCAGGGCAAAGAGCTCATCACTTTGGTGCTCTGCAGAAGCATAGCTACTAGGATACTTACACTCTGCTTGGGAAAGTTCTCGCCTGAGAGAGACTACTCTCAGATGAAGTCCTTTAGATCAATCAACCTATCATCTTTTCTGTTAAAGCTCACTGAGAAATCGGTTGAATTATAGGGGAAATCTCTCTAAAAGTGGGGTTACTACATATGTCTACCAATCAGGAAAATCATGTGAGGCAGCTGTATATCACCTGGTAAGAAGAATAGAGTCTGCCATGAATAACAAGGAAATAGCGCTAACAGCCTTCTTCCCCATTGAAGGAGCATTTGATAGTACCTCCTCCGCTTCCCTAACAGAATATAAATTGAAGCAACCCTGTATACAGGGTGAGTCAACGATTGGATGAAGTAGGTTTGTGCCTTTTCGGTGAAATTAACAAAGAAACTATATTTATTGTTTGATACAGTTTATTTTTACGCAGATTTTAAAAATATTTAGGACTCTACAGGGTGAGCCAAAAAATTAGGACAGCATAAAGTTGTATTTTTTTAAATAGAACACCCTATATACGAATCGTATTTTCGATTTAGCTTATAATTTTAAATCTTTTTTATTAAGGGTTTACTATAACAAAACTTTATAGTTTCTGAGAAAATTAAGTTTAAAGAAAAAAAGTCACATTTTCAAGCATCAATTCAATCCTAAATAACGTTTTCAATTTTGTGACAAATATATTCAAATTTGGAATTTAGCAAGGCCAAGGACAAGTTAACATAATTTTTACCTAATATTTACAATAAAAGCTACAGGGTGTTGAACACATCGGCTCAAATTTGAACAAGTTTAAATGAATAAATATCTTTTTTTTTCAATGGTACACCCTGTATATTTTCATGTTATTTAATAGAGTAATAAAAACCCTAAAAGTTTTGTTCAATATATCCTATACCTATTTATAATAGTTTTTGAGATATTTCAGTTTTTCTTATTTTCCATACTTTTTTACAGAAATAGTCTTCATTATCATAGTAGCCATGGCAAAAACAACGTAAAAGAACATTTTTCTGTGTATCAAATTTATAACCGCAATCGCTTCTTTTGGTTTTTATGTAGTGTAGTTTGGTTTTTTTTGCATTCATCTTATATTGTAAAATGAATTTTCCAAAGAATGAGTTAATAGATATGATTTATACAATAGGAGAGGCTCAAGAAAATTGCCTTCTTGCTCAAAGAATTTACAAAATGAAGTATCCTGATCGACGCCAGCCTAATACCCATACTTTTCAAAACTTAATGCAAAGATTTGATTCTTCTGGTACTGTTGATTATCCAAAACGTAAAGTGGTCAACAAACCAGTAACTAATGAAGAAAAAGAACTACAAGTATTGTTAAATGTTCAGGAAAATCCTTATATTGGTAGCCGTCAGTTAGCAGCATTATTTGAAACATCACAATCCACCGCTAATCGTACTACCAAGAAATATAGGTATCGTCCATATCACATGGAATTACACCAAGAATTGCATGGACAGGATTTTGAAAGTCGTGTAAACTTTTGTCGTACAATAAATGCGGAGATTCAATTAAATCCAAATTTATTATGCAAGGTAATGTTTAGTGATGAAGCTACTTTTAGAAGTAACGGTGCCGTAAATAGACGCAACATGCATTATTATGCCACAGAAAACCCATTTTGGATTAGAGAGGTGCAACATCAAAACCACTGGTCATTAAATGTTTGGTGTGGTATTTATCATAATCGAATTATTGGACCCCACTTTTTTAATGAACCACTAAATGGCCATAGTTACCTGAACTTTCTACAAGAAGAACTACCCCCAACTGCTTCAAGGTCTCGATAGGGATGAGCTCGACAGTATGTGGTTCCAGCACGATGGTGCGCCTCCGCATTACCATCGTGAAGTTCGTGCGTTTTTGGACCAACGATATCCGCAAAAATGGATTGGACGTGGGGGTTTCATTGAGTGGCCATCAAGGTCTTGCGACATCACACCATTAGATTTCTTCCTATGGGGTTATATTAAAAATAAGGTGTATGTTAATCCACCAACAACAGTGGAAGATATGCGAAACAGGATTAGGGATACCTGTAGAACAATAACGCCACTAATTTTGTCCAAGGTCCGAGAAAATCTGCAAAAAAGACTAAATTTGTGCATTGCACAAGAGGGTCGTTTATTCGAACACTTATTAAAAAGAAATAATTAATATCAGTATTTAATAGGTAATTTTTTGTTTCAATTTAGTATAAAAGTCAATATGTATTTGCCTTGTCGTTATTGTTGTGTTAATTTTTTCACATTATGTTTAATTAAACTATTGCCGTTGTAATATAACGAATAATGTATTTCATCATATTTAACCACATTCTGTTTGTTTCTGTAGTTTCTTTTTATTATTTTACATCGCTACTATGATAATGAAGACTATTTCTGTAAAAAAGTATGGAAAATAAGAAAAACTGAAATATCTCAAAAACTATTATAAATAGGTATAGGATATATTGAACAAAACTTTTAGGGTTTTTATTACTCTATTAAATAACATGAAAATATACAGGGTGTACCATTTAAAAAAAAGATATTTATTCATTTAAACTTGTTCAAATTTGAGCCGATGTGCTCAACACCCTGTAGCTTTTATTGCAAATATTAGGTAAAAATTATGTTAACTTGTCCTTGGCCTTGCTAAATTCCAAATTTGAATATATTTGTCACAAAATTGAAACCGTTATTTAGGATTGAATTGATGCTTGAAAATGTGACTTTTTTCTTTAAACTTAATTATCTCAGAAACTATAAAGTTTTGTTATAGTAAACCCTTAATAAAAAAGATTTAAAATTATAAGCTAAATCGAAAATACGATTCGTATATAGGGTGTTCTATTTAAAAAAATACAACTTTATGCTGTCCTAGTTTTTTGGCTCACCCTGTAGAGTCCTAAATATTTTTGAAATCTGTGTAAAAATAAACTGTATCAAACAATAAATATAGTTTCTTTGTTAGTTTCACCGAAAAGGCACAAACCTACTTCATCCAATCGTTGACTCACCCTGTACATGAATATAAAAAATGCTTTACGGAAGACAAACGCAATCAAACCTGTTGGAGGAAGCCATGGAGGTTTCGATAGCCAAGGGCTTTCTGCAGGGACGGGTTCTATCCATTCGTCTGTGGGAGCTAGTGGTCGACGAACTTCTAGTAAACCTCAACGTCTAAGGCTTTTATTATATCTAGAAGTATGCTAACGATATAGTCATTCTCATCTTGGAGAAACATGACAAAATAATATCAGAACTCGTGCAAGAGGCTCTGACTATAGTGGAGGAGTGGTGCACTCAGGAGCACCTTAGGGTAAATCTTGGAAAAATCACACTTATACCCTTCACTAAAAGAAAAAAGTGGAGCGAATTAGAATTTCCAACTCTCTTTAATACACAACTGCAAATGAGCTAGGAGGTTAAGTACCTGAATAAAATCCTGAATACAAAGTTATCTCTAAAGGTAAAATGTCCATTATGGCAACAAAAAGGGACCTGGGCAAAACGTGTTTATTAAAACCACACATTGTACAGTTACCGCTGTATTAAGACCTATGATAACCTATGGCTCAGTTGTGGACAAAATTACTCAGAGACGATACTCTGGAACTCTTCAGAATTTAGCCTGCCTCTGCATCACGGGTGCCATGAGACGCACCCCAAATGAGCCGTGGAAACGCAACTAGACCCCATCTTGATATAATAACTAGGGCTGAGGCGAGGATGGGGGCATACAGGCTGGAACTAAATAAGATTTGGTGGACTGGACCTGCCATCAGACACACCAGTATCAAAGGCGTGGTGACGAACTCGTTGCTGGAAATGAGCAGTGACACCTTGCCAAGAACCTATAACTTTGACAGGCCCTACACCATTCTTACTTTTGGTTTCATCTTTATTTTTTCTGACAAGTTTAAAAGATGTTTAAAGTATATGATGTCAGTCACTGATTTGTTTGTTGTTTTTAAATTATTTAATTTTTAATTTATCTTTTAAAGTACTTCTTAATTTTGTTTTATTGAAAGCCCTGAGAACTGTTTGTATTGTACCAACATTTTTATTTAATAATCAGTCATGCTTTGTCAATGAGACTTTTTATTTTTGGACAATAAAGCTTGTTTTGAATTTGATCAGATCATCCGGCAAACTAAGCCGCGAAATCCCGTGTCTAAGCAGACAACAGATCAGGTCGGTGACGGAACTTATAACGGGCTACTGCATCTTAAGGAAACAATTACAAACAATGTACATCTTTAATGAAGAATCTATGTGTAGATTATGTGACGATGAAGACGAAACGGCCTCACACATCGTCTTCGAATATGAAGCTTTAAACGACTGAAGACATCTTTAGGGATAGATCAGTCTGAAAGGCTTATACTCGGAAGACAAACTAGTGAACAAGCTGCTAAACCTAATCAAGGCAATCAATTTGTTCACTTAGAAGAGATATACCATGCGACACAACAAGTCTTAAGGCTGCTATATCAGTTAATCAATTAATAGCAAAGTTAAAATGCAACAATGTGTGGTGTAAAGAAACATGGCATATTGGTGATATAAGGCAAAATTATATAAATACGAAATATCTATTTTTGTTTACTGCCTTATAGAATATGTGACTGGGTCTATTTTAGCTTAAGCACCCTAACCCATTAAAAGAATGATGAAGTAATACGATTAGTTTGTCTACATAAAATGCCAATTTATATTGGTTCTCCAAATCATAATCATATATTTTGCAAAGTTAAACAGAATATATCTTGGAGGGCTATTCATACACTAGAGTTAGTCGACGATAACGACATAGCGATGGGGATATTTTCATTTAAGAACGTGTGTAGCAGTTGCACCACAATCATTTTCCTTAGCAGACCTCCCTTTGAGAGTCACGTAAATTGGCGAAATAGTGACGAAACTTAAAATAGCTATAAATGTAAACTATTTATATTATTATTCTTACGTTTTGTTTGATATGTTGCTTCATGGTTCATAGAGTGGACGCTCATCCTAAAACGATGCATCATGAACTGGATAAGATACACAGAATGTTTCAAAAATAGTTCAATTTTATTTAATAGTGTGTATGTTTTTTGACAAAATGTTAATATTATAATATCCACGTACGTATATTCCTCCCCTATAAATTGCAATTTTGTTAATTTTATGTCAATATCCCACCATTAGAATTTTTTTTCTTTAAAACCAATTTAGTGAAGTTATCAAATAAAAGAAAAATAAACTCTTACAATCTGAAATTAAAATATACATGTTTTTAGGTGCATCACAAAAGAATTTATGCTAAGAAACAAAACAGCAAAGACGTTGAGAATACAATGCTCTTTATCAACATATGAGTTTAAGATTAGGAAGGATAATAGGTCTGATTCTGACCCTCTTAGTGCTTGTAAATTTGTTTTACATGGTCACGAATCTAGACCCTTAATCATTTCTTATATTCCAACCAAAGTGGGTGCTGCGGTTGATGAACTGGTGTTTGCCCCTTTAGATTCAAAACTTTCTCAAACCAAAAAACAGTGCGTCAGATTATGGGGTTATGGAGGATATACAAATATTGAATATCAGAATGCTATAAGAGATAATACAGGTAATTGTCAACAACTACTACCGAAATATTTCTCAATTAAAATTTAAGTAAATAAAATGGCGAAGATGAATTTTTCAACAAATATTCGTGAAGCAGTTGATTCTTATACACTATAAAATCAAACTAAAATTCAACATGCTTTATTGTCGTAAGTAAAATACTTATTGTACAAAGTAAGATACATGTTAAAGGTCAATAAGAGGAAAAATATCTCAAAATAAAGTTCGCTTATAAAATAATAAATAAATACAAAATATATAAGGCAATCTCGGTTACATAGATAACCTAAATAATAACGCTGATAAATCACAGTTCTAAAAGTTTCTTCTTGCGAGAAAATAAACTTTAATGGGTAAACCACCTTTAATTAAAATTTATTGTTTTTCAACGAATACTATATTAAATTCGGCATAAACCGACATAAAGTAATAGTTTACGGACCATTGGACTCTTGTATTTTCAGACACACAAATTTGTCCATATTAAAGGGTCAAAACCGCCTAGAAAGTTTACCCCGACAGCGCATTTTTTTATATTTCGAAAATAATCCTTTTTTATTGAAACAACCAAATTATTTACCGTGTGAGGGCGTTATAATGAGCGGAATTTTTACCCTCCAGGGTTTTATCTATAATTATTTTTAGCGCATACGCCGTCTTGTTGTATTATTAAATATAAAAGGTCTGTATAAAACTCTAGCGCAAATTACTGAGACTAAAATATAAGGATCTAGCCCAATTTACCTTAGTATAAAAGTTAATAATTTCCGAAATAGAGTGTAAAAGTTACAACTTTTTAAAGCTTTTTTTGCAAATATTTATCTTACTAATACCTTGATTTACACCAAATTTGGTACTTTGGTTTTTTAGAATGAGAAATAAAGATCTGATTACAGTTTCGATGTACATTGTAGAGAGCGCCGCCAGCAGTTTTCTAATTAAAAATACTTATTCCTTGATATCTTTTATAAGTTATACCTGGTAGGTATCGTTTACTGAATTTTGTATTTGTATCCACAATTCTTCTTTGGTGTTTACAGGCCTATAGTATACCATCTATTTAAAAGTTACTTATAAAAAGTAATCCCTAGGCGCTAAATCCGGTGAACAGGATGGCCAATTTGCAAAAGTATCATTTCTTCTGCCAATCCATTGATTTTGAAAAAACTCATTTAAATGACTTCTAACATTAAAAGTGAAGTGTGGAGGTACATGGTTGTACATGAAGCACATATTTTGTCTAATAGCCAATAGAAAAATCATTCAATAAATTTGGTAAATTTACTAGGTGTTTTGTCCATACGTCTCAATGCGAGGTTGAGAGGTGAAAACTCTTGTATCGTTAGAAGGCGGAGTGAATGAAACAGCTGTTCTCCTAAAGTCCTGTTTACCTTATCTCTAGAAACATATGTTCGGCCATAATGAGAAATTCAATGAATAAGAATTTTTAATTAGAAAATTAATATATTGCGGCACAAAAAGTTATGAAGTTTTAAATGTTGACGAAGTGCTGCTGGTGGGTCGAAGAACCCAATTTAGTGTAAATTAAGCCATTATTAAGATTTAAGAAAATTATAATTACTTGACACCCTGTATTTCGGAAACTAGCAACTTTTTGCTGAGGTAAATTTTGCTAAATCCTCAAATTTTAGCATCAGGAATTTGTGTTAGCATTTTGTGCAGACCTTTTAGAGATGCCTTCTATTTAGGAAGCCCTTTCACGCGGGTGTTTTAATTGATAATTCTTCGATCCATTCACGGTCACATAAAATTGTAGCTTTGAACAGTTATACAGGGTGTCACAAAAGTACCGGAACAGCAGAATATTTTCTCAGCAAAGTATTTTAGAGAAAAATGTTTCAGACGAAAGTATATGGGCTCAGTTGTGAGTGTGGTTGCTTCTGTATAGGTAGGAATAAACGTAATTTTAAAATAAGAAAGTGAATATTGCACTGAATTATGAATTACTACAGAATTTTACATGTAGAAAATAATTCGAATTTATTGAATAATTTTGAGAGTTTAGAAATCTTGAAATTGTCAAAGGAAGAACTGGATAAATTTCTCAATTCGCAGATTTAACTCAATCTTTTAAAATTGTTCTTCGTAAATTAATAAAATAATGCTTTAGTTCTACTATTCAATAATTTGTACTTGCAGTCTTCTCAGACAACTTAGGCTGGTTTTAAATGTTAGTGAATTAAGCAGTAACAGCTAGATTCACTAGAAATGTTGAAGGCTTAACTCCGATCTAGTTGCCATGGAAGTAGATTTTCTAGTTGGTCAGTTTTCTTTTGCTTACGATATTATTTGTATTACATATGTCAACAATATACATTTACAGAAGAAAATCAAGGATAAATACGTAGAGACAAAGTCTTGGAATGGGTGAGAGGTATAGTTGTCTACCGAAAATATACAAAGTTTACCATTTTTGTCTGTTTAGTAATAAAATATTTTTTCTTGAAAAAATATTCAAAGCTTGATTGACTTATTGTTACTCGTGTCAGTTTATACCCCTTACTCTCAACTTAGACCAGTTTTAAAGTTATATAATTTTAGTGCTTAGAAGGTTAATTTTTAGTAAAATCGTGCACTCTTCTTTTGGAAGACAAGTTTGAATTGTTAGCTTTAAGGGTTTTTTTAATCTACTAGTTCGAAATGCCGCTGCGACTGAGGCAATTTAGTCAGCTTCTCTGTCTCCCCGTGCCGCGCTTACACCCTCTTTGTCCGGGAACCTGTCGACAAGGTTTGCACATTAACCGGGTTTGTAAAAACGTTTTCTAAGATAAATAATAATAATAATAATAATAACACTGAATGATGCCTCATCTAAGAGGGTCTGGATACTTCTTTTGCATGAACTGCCGGATAAAAAGTTAACACCTCGACACAGGTATATACATTTACTTTCACGAACGATTTGTCGAGCGAAAATCGCCCCGCCCTCCGTAGAGCACGCATCCACGCAAAAATTTTCCCTTTAGCATTTTAGGACTCGCCTTGCAACAAGCGTTCCTCACACCGTACATTCATCACGGACCCCCGCCTTCGTCCCCAAACGACCAAACGGTTTTTCTTACTTTGGCAAGAGCGTACCGGTTACATGTTGACAGTTTAATAACCAAAACGGAAGTTCAGATTTAAGGTTATATAATGAATTTGCCATTTAACATGAAGTTAGTTACATTTGAATTGTGTCCACCTGTTCGAAAAAAAAGCAGTTACTTTTTAGCCAAATCATTATTTTTGCTACAAATTGACTAGAAATTAATAATTTTGTCTTTTGTTGAAAGGTTGAATTCCTCGTAGTTTTAAGTATATGTGTCTTACTTAACCAGGTTTAATACTGACGAGGAAACGTTCTCAAAGATCCGCCACCGATTTGTCTTATTCTGTATGTTGGAGTATACCAAAAAATATTCAACACTTTTTTTTACTTCCTAAAATGCATTTCTAAGGGGTGAAAACTTCCCAAAGTTCATCGCTAATAACGGTTTACTGAGAAAATGACATATATAAAACACTTATCACAAACCATATAGTATTCAAGTGATTTTACATGAAAAAATCAGCATTTTAACTCGCCCTTTGAAAATGCAATTGGGGACGTGTTGGGTATTTTTGTATACTACAACATATCATAGAATGAGACAAATAGAAGTCGGACCTCTAAGAACTTTACCTTGCAAGTTTAACAAATGTGAATAGATTGTGGCAAGATAAAAGACAAATAATTTTTCTGAATAATCAACTTTTATATGATCAAAAAAATATGATTAAAAATATATTAACTGTTTCAGGTAAATTTTGGTTGTCACTCGGCCGAATGGACAATAAAATCGTATTGGAACAGTCATTTATAGTTAAAAATACCGGCAATCTTCCTTCATTTACCTATATCAAAGTAATTCCTAAACATATTGTTACTTTCACCAACTTAAAGATTGAATCAAATTTTTTTGTCTTACTTCCAAATGAAGAAAAATGTGTAAAGGTAACCTATATACCAAACGCAAAAGATTGTCGAGTTCTCAAACATAGCCTAAATGTTTTGCCAGTAACTGATATTGGCAAATTAGAAATTATATCTGGACCTGAAGTAAGTCGAGCAAGAATAAGAAGGCTGTATCGAAAATGTACTGAAAAAGGCGTGACTGTTGACCCCAAATCTCAAATTTTAAAAGAAAGAATTGTTGGTGAAGTTTTTCCTTCTGATATATCACGATTTAAGGAAAGTCCTAACGCACTACCTGAAATTTTAGAAACATTAAATAACGATGAAATTCTCATAACAATTGAACAAGATCCTAATCAAACTCTGGTAGCAGAATATCCAGAGGATTCAGTTATGTTTCAATCACTGTGTCAAAATACTATTATTGTAGAGGATGAATCAGTGTTGTCCAATACTTCTTGTAGACTTGAGCCTCCATGCCTAGTACTGTTGCCCCCAAGTAAAACTGAGGACAGTTTATTTCTTATATCAGAAACAACAAAAACTTTGCACTATGAAGTAAGTTCTAGTCCGAATGGATTACAGATATCCCCTACCGATGGCGCGTTAGCGCCTGGAGAAACTGCAGATTTTAAAATTAAAATACCTAGAAATATAACGGAAACACGGTTTAAAGTTTTGATTTATGTTGAAAATGAAGTCTTTGAATCTGAAGTTAAAGTATTACCTGTTAGAAGCACAAGAAAGGGTTTTTTAGAATAACTTTTTTTAATTGTTAGTGACCTGTACGTTATGTTCATCAGGAATTTAAATATTGAATCTTTTGCCTATTTTACACGATTTGAATTTCTTTGTACATGTAAGTTTTCCTTTACACATTTATGTTTTACGTTTACTTATTTAGGCGATCAGTGATACTTTGTGTTAAATACGATTCATCTGGTGTTCTTATTAGATCTTCAAATAAGTTATACACTTAAAATGACTCCTATTAGTATAACGTTTTTATTTGTTTTATTGTGTTTTTATAAAATACATGTTGATCATATTTAAATCATTTTGTGTTTTATTTTTATACCTGAATTGTGTACTAGGTTATCGTGTACGGATTGGACCAATTTTTTTATATAGATTTAATGTTCCCTTGTGTGACTTGCTGTGTCCTGATTATAATATTATTGGTGGTGACTTCAACATCGACGTATTATCACAGTTCGAAAATAGGAAGAAATTTGTTGATTAGCTGTCTTGGACTTTAGACCTTCATTGACGTTTCAATTCGAGTATCTGTGACAAAAAGTAATTGTTTAGACAATTTTCTAATTTTTAAACAAAACTTTAAATATTACATTTGCGTCTTAAACTCTTGTTTTTCTGATCGTTTTGGTTAGCTCTTTGTATGTCAACTCTACCATTTCCATTTTTCTAAAGAAAATATATCTCATTTTTCAAATTTCTTAAAGACCAAGACTTGATACTCGGTATATAAAGGGATTTGTCCTAGTAAATGTCTTAATGTGATTTTGGAATTTTTTTTATACTGCTTTAATGTGTGATTCCCACTAACTCGCTTGAACTTATAAACTAAAAGAAAAACGAATATCGCCTGGAAAACTCATAAAATTTTAGATATAAAGGATATGGTTTTGGCAACTTCTGATTTTTCCAGAATTAAACCTAACTGCAGTGATTTGTATCGAACATTTAATAATTATTATCACCAACTCATTGTAGAATTTGAAAATATTACTATGATAATTTGATATGTTCTGTAATAAACAAAAACAAAATGATGTGGCAAATAAAAGAAAAAACAGAAAATAAACTAATAAAAGAAAGTAATCTTGTTCTGAATAAGAAAATGGCAGGTATATTTAATTCATTTTTTTCCTCAATTGGTAAAGATCTTGCGAGTAGTTTTCCGGGTAATATAGATTATGATTTATAAAAAATAATAGTATCTCCGGACAGTCGTATTTTATAATTCCGTTCCCTCCGAGTAATATTTTTAATTGTATTAATAACTTAAAATGAAACCAGTGATTTTGACAATGTAGCAAGCAATATTCCAAAGGAGATAAAAACCAGTATTTCTAATGCGCTAAATTTCCTCATTAATAAAATCCTTTAAAATTGGATCTTTTTCACAACAGTTAAAATTTGCTATTATCAAACCTTTCTATAAAAAGACGATCAAGTAGATATTTTTAGGCCACTTAATTTTTTGTTCACTTTCAATTATAAATGAAATGCATATTTAAAAAATTAACAAGGTTATAAACAAATCTCAACATAGTTCTACTAAGAATAGAAGTGCCGATACCGCGTTATTCTCATTCGTAAATGAAATTGTCTCTTGCGTCGGTCCATAATATTTCGCTGGAACTGTTTATATCGATTGGAGTAAAGCTTCTAATGCATGAATCTGATTTACTGGAATGGTTCCGGTCCTACCTAGAAGGGTGTTCACAACGGGTAGCGTTGAATTTTGGGTATACTTCGGATGTTTCAAAGCCATCGGAGGTGGAAGTCTGTGTACCTCGGGGTTCGATTCTGGGAGCGTTATTATTTATTATTTTTTCCAATGACCTACACAGAGTGATTTTCTATCTTTCAGTTCCTCTTATGTCATATGCGGATGATACTTATATTCTCCTTAAAAACCGGGTGGTATCGGCATGGAGGTACTCGCTTACAACATGTACTCTCGCATATTGGAGTATAAGAATAAATTGATAATTAATGACAACAGCAACAGTGTCGCTTGGATGGGTCTGTACATATTTATAATTTATGCAAAAAGTTTACTTCTGCTCGTTACGGTCCTAAATTTTCTTCCAAACAGTGTGGCAAATATGTAAAATCTTTACATTTTTCGTATTTGCATTCACATTTACGTTATGAAATTATTCATTGGGACAGTAAAGGATTTTAAAAGAATTTTCGTATTATAGAAATGCGAATAATATTCGGACTTACGAGGTGACAAAGCTGCCTTGGTACATTTAGGGAGCTTTATGTATTAACTGCACCCGCAATCCATATATATATATATATATATATATATATATATATATATATATATATATATATATATATATATATATATATATATATATATATATATATATATATAAGACCGTTTGTTTGGTGAGGCGTAATATCCCTGTATTTCAGCAAAAATTGACATGAAACGTACTATAGAAATATGTTAAATAGCAGACAACAGAGAACTACCTTGTATTAGAGAGGATCTTTTTTAATTCCTGTTGTTTTTACAATGTAATGCCTAAAGATATTTTAAACGTTGGGTCTATTTGTTGTTTTAAGAAAAAAATTGAGAAGATACCTAAATAATTTAAGCCCATATACAGTGGACGAATTTTTAACTCGTTAAAATAATAAATTTATAGGTGCTTTTTTTAGGTCGTAATTAGTACGTTAACGTTCTGACTTGTATGTTTTTTTAATTTTTATTATATTTGTTTTTTTTTATGTTATTACTTTATGACATGTTTTTGAGATGTTTTAAATATTTTTAAATATATATTAGCTTTGTAACTTGTTGATTTTTTTTAAAAATTTTAGTGAATTCTTTGTAATTTTAAGTTAACGTGATTCATATGTATATGCATATGAAGATCAATCTACAGTATTTTAGTAAAAAATTTTAATGCTTCAAACATTAAACATTATCGTTTGTTCGAAATATTAATTTATAGGTTGTAATAAGCACGTTAATATTGTGACATCTACGTTGTTTTAAATTTTTTGATTTTTATTTGTTTAATAGTATCACTTTATGACATGGTTTAGGTTGTTTTAAATATCTTGAATATATATTAGCTTTATAATTGTCTTTTCCAAATTTTTGGTGTATTCTTTGTAGTGTTAAATTGACCTATTTTCTGGGTATATTCGTGTGAAAATCAATATACAGTATTTCAGAAGGAATTAATTGTTTATATGCCAAGATGTTCTTTTGCGTATTGTTTATTTCGAAATATGTAATATCAGGAGTAATGAGGCTTTATTTTGGCAAGTCACAGCTAGCATTTGATAAATTTTCAAGAACAAATGAGACCCATTTTAATATCTAGTCGAGTGCAAAACATTAAAATGCTAATTTTTCCAAAAGTTGCTTTAAAAAGAAAGATGGGGTCAAAGTCCAATACTAAATGCGATTATTTTCATTATCTGGGAAAGAATTGTTCGAACATCCACTGCATCTAGTGTAAATTTTCACCAACTAACTAAGGAATAATTTGTGTTATCGAAATTTTAATAGTCAAAAAGTAATAAATGTTGGCTATTGTGGCTTATTAGTGATCAATCCAACTTTGATCATAGTAACTCGTTAGTGATTAACTAAAGTAAACGTTGGTCATTGTCGGTCATTGGTTATTAGTTGTCAATTAAAGATCTTTTTCTCAGACGAAGCGTATTTCGAACTTAAAGGTAAAGTAACCGGTCACAATTTTCGATATTGGTACGTGAAGCCCATATTGAACGTTTGCCAAAACAACATTTAAACGTTCTCAGTATTTTTGTAAATTAATAACATTATAAATGAGTTGAGCCTCAATCAATCCCTTGAAAGGTTTCTGGATTTAACAATGTCTGAGCTGGAAATCTTTCAGCAAAATATCTTCTTGCCTTCGAAGAGGTAGACAGCGCTTTCCTATAAATTAAAGCACACACTGCGTATTTTATTTTTAAATATTTGTGTTTAGCATTAGTAACTTTTAAGTTTTTCGCATAAGAACCGATTTATCTCGAAAACCACTAGTTTTATCGAAATAAATTAAGAGTACCTTTTTTGAAGAGGAATGACCAAAGTATTTAAAAAATCAGTTTTCACTTCTGTAAAATGACACCTGTCAAAAATTAGGCCCAATGAGTATGGCTGCAAGTCCTTTTCTAACTTGTTTGATGATCTAAAACATCTACTGTAGTATGGTTTAACGAGTTTTATGGCCTCTATAAAATGTCAAAATTTCAATAAACTATACAAGTTGGTAAAAACTTAGAGCCAATAAGGTAAATTGCTGGGTACCCTTTTAGGGCTCTGTATCTTCGTTAAGAGTCACTTTGGGAATTTTTTTTCTATGACAAAGTAGGGTTATTTTGATCTCTCCTGTATGCTCCCGTGAAATTAGAAGCTACTTACCGGACACACACAAATTATAGTCAATATTTTTGTTTAAAAATGGTACAAGAAACTTGCTGCGCCTACCGTAATTGCATATCAAAAATTGAAGAAAATATGATTTTTTAGGTTTCCTAAGAATCCCTTCAGGTAAGCATTTAAATATTTATTGTTTATATCTTCATTCTCTGTAAAAACTCATATTAAACATTCAACTGAATGTATTATTTTAAGTATAAAGGCTATATTTCAACAATCTATTACATTTCAGTATATAAGAGAAAAAGGAAGTTTACAAAAACTCAAAATAGTTATTAACAAATTTTATTTAGATTTATTAATATAGCACAATTAAACTGTATACATTTAACAACTAAAATATAAAATCAAAATATTTATTACAAAACATTTTTTACATAAAATCCAGGTAAAAAAATTTGGTAACAAAAGATTATTTAACAATGGTCAGTGTACATGTAAAATTATTTTCCAAAACCATTAAACTTTACAAAAAAAAATGTTATTTACAATTCTACAATGAACAGTAAACTTACTAACTAGTATAGCACCAAAATTATTATAAAAAAGTTAAACGTACGTAGGTAAAACAAAGTTAGCTTAATTCAATTTCTTTTTCACTAGGAATAAAACGTAACGAAAAAGAAATCAAATTATACATAGTAAGTTACATAATATTTCTAAAAATATACGTAAGGCACAAATTAAGAAGAGGATTAGTTAATATCTGTCTGAATTTAGTAAAATAAATTCATGAGAAATAACAGGGATGGCCAAAATCAATGTTTTAATCTATTAATGGCACTAAAAGCATGCATTCACATTATGAATGTCAGTGATATTAGATGCAGATCCATAGTAGACTCTTGTTCATTAATTTTTTTATCGGGGTCAGTTAAGAATTAAAATTAATAATTTCTAAAAATGATTTTTTTTCCAATCTATTCGCATACTAAGAGTATCATTTTCGCAGAATTAACGGATATCCCTACTATAATTGAAAAAATTACAGCGATAAGGTTAATTTTTAATTGTTTGATTCACTTATGGTATTACATATAACAATTTAACCAAAATATTAAGTGTAATTTATGTCACGATTGATTAAAACCAAATTCCTATCATGTTTGAAAAATTGACCTTTTCTGTGGGAAATATCTTATTGTGTTTGGTTTAGCCTTTAAACATTTCCGTTTCTTTTTTCTTCTGATTTGATTCTAGCTTCTTTTTACCATTTAGACAGAGAAAATAGTATATGTAGTTGTCAGATAATTTTTGATACAATCATACAAAAATAAGTAATGTCACTACGAGATTCACATCATTTTATGTCTCCAGGCTAAATTTGTATATAAACACTGCACCGTAATGCATGTTTTTTAAGCATGAAAATGTTTTTCAACAAACCAAAAATTAATTGTAAATCAACATGCTCAAATGAAATAACCAGAATTTGGCATTTGATAAATTCCCGCTAAGAAAATAATTTAGATAATGAATACCCTTTTTTATGTCGACATTCATATTTGTAAAATATGTCGACTATCGGGAAACTAATGATTTTAAAATAATGCTTTTAACAAGACGATTTTTGTTTAATAATTTTAAACCAAAACAGTTCAAGAATTACGAAGCATAATGATTAACCTAGACGAAGAATTGAAATATTTTCAGTATTTTTTTTAATTATCATATTCTGCATTTCAACTTAATGAACATCTAGTTTGTGAAGTTAATTCGTGGATTCTGGACTAATATCACAGTCGCTGGTTACTTGTCACTTTTTTACTTTTTTTAAACCAACCAGCCGATTTGCCTGTATCTCGGGGCATAGAAACCGACCTTGATATATCTCGACTCTCTTCTCTAGACCTGCTAATAGACTCCACTGACTGACTTTTCGTCGGTATTCTTTTGTCCTCTCTATCTTTGTTGTACCTTGAATTTTCTCTTGGCATCTTGTCCTTTTTCTTATAAAGGGTAGATGTTGACCCTGAAAATACACACTATTTAATAAATAAGGATTTATATTATTAGATTATTATATATATTGTGTTTTGGATATTGTATAGATCTTAGTATTTTGAAATTATTTATTGCCTAATTTATTATAAACAATCACTATCCATGGATCTTTTTGTGATAGAAATGAGTCTAAAAAAATATAGATTTTTGAAAATAACAAATTGGGATTGTAGCAACACCTGTTGCTGAAACTTCATCTGACATATTTCATAAGAAATAGATTTCATTTTGTTTCCTCGAAAAATAACAGTTTGAATCCGAGATATATTCAAAAATCAATTTGAAGATTATTGTAACACCGCAAATACGCTTAAGAGCAGATCAAAAATATACTTTTTCACCTTCTGCAACGTAGTCATAGTTTCTAAATATTTTTAAGACTCGAAAAAAATATAAGCACCTCTTATTTTTTCACGCTCCACAACAAAAACCATCGAAATGGGTAAGTTCGAATTGGTATGTTTTCTTGTATGTCGACATAAAACGTTTTAAGTTGATAATGTAAGGCAACAAAGTTTTGACTTAAAAAATACAATAATAAAAAGTTCTTTTCCTTGTGCTATTAAACGGACAAAAAAGGAAAAATTTATTTATCTCCGAGAGACAACTAATCCTGCGAAGTAGTAGATATCTGTTGGACTTCCATTGTCTTTATTTTTGTTGAAAATCACGACGTTTTGGCTAGTAGTTATCTCTAGCCGTTTTCAGTTTCACTTGAAAAACGGCTAGAGATAACAGATATCTACTACTTCGCAAGAAACATCATTGTCTATGACCTTCAAACAAACACAACTAATCCTTTTACGTCTAGATTTTTATCCGTAATTTGTTATATATAGTTAGTTGACATCTTAAGCAAAATAATCTGACCAACTAAAAGAACTAACTCTATGACAACTAGATCGGATTTAAAAGTTAAATCTTTTTAGGGAATCTGGCAGAAAATGCTTAAATTAACGAGTATAACAAATAAATTAACCAAATTTTAGACCTTTAATATTCAAGCAAAAAATATCAGTTACATTTATTGTATATGAAAAATTTTGTTCAGTTTTGGGAGACAACTATTCCTTTTACTGATTCCAAGATTTTATCTCTAGGGTTTATCCTTAATTTTTTCATAAAATACAAATTATAATAATATCAATCAACCGTTGCTTGGCTGTTAAGTATATTTAGGGACTATGACTATGTTGCAGAGGCTGAAAAAGTAACAATTACGTATAGTTTTTATCTACTTTTAATCGTATTTGGAGTGTGGAAATCATCCTCAAATAGATTTTGGAATATATCGCGGATTCAAACTGTTATTTCTCAAGGAAACAAAATGAAATATGTCAGATGTAATTTCAGCCCTAGGGGTTGCTACAATCCCAATTTGTTATTTTCAAAAATCTCTCTTAGACTCATTTCTATCACAAAAAGATAATTTTTTCATTTACTGTTTTCAAAGGGCATAAAAGTACCAGGGGGCAAGTAAAAGTATTATATATATATATATATATATATATATATATATATATATATATATATATATATATAATAAAATAGAATAAAATATTGGCGAAGCGGACGTGAAAATTTGTCAATCTACATGATTCTCGTATTAAAAAGTGCGGAGCACTCCAAAGTATGGAATAACTCCCGGTCCGACAGATGGCGACAGCGCTGTTTCGTCCTAATATGGGACTCGTCAGGCCACCGCAGTCGGTACAAACCATCATCTCGCCTTTGCATCGTATAAGCCATACTTATAATCAAAATACGGCAAATAAGACGACAAAGGCGACACGTCCGCTTCGCCAATATTTTATTCTATTTTATTTTAAATTACACGGACAAAAACTTATCTACATATTTATATATATATATATATATATATATATATATATATATATATATATATATATATGTATATATATATATATATATATATATATATATATATATATATGTATATATATATATATATATATATATATATATATATATATATATATATATATATATAAATATTTATTGTTTTTTTTGGTTTATGGTGCGTTAAACACGAGGTCAAAACGTTATAGTGGTGTACTTTCTATATTTTTACAATTTAACGTTTCGGTAAAATTTCTTTTACCTTTTTCAGAATTTACAGGGTGTAGTTGAAAACA
Source organism: Diaprepes abbreviatus (assembly GCA_034092305.1). Lineage (NCBI taxonomy): Eukaryota > Metazoa > Arthropoda > Insecta > Coleoptera > Curculionidae > Diaprepes > Diaprepes abbreviatus. Next base: position 19,108,899 of record JASJET010000122.1, on the reverse strand, counting down.
ATAGAACATTTTTTTGATGTGACTGTCAAATTAATTAGAACATATTGTATATTTACCTTGAACAAAAATTCACAATTAACCTGCATCTGCGTGTACACGTCAATTTAATATTATATAGGGAAATTAGCTTTCGTAAAATACAGTACAAAGATGACCGCATTAGTATAATACTGAGAGAATCAGATGGAATTTTCTTGTAAAGTAATAAAAACCTGTTGAGGGTTTAAGAGGTTTCCGAAAGTGCAATACGTTTTTGGCTAGACCCGTTAAACCTTTAAAAGCCAAAACAATCTTTACAAAAAAATCCCATCTGGTTCTTTCAGTACCATTCTAACTTCAAGATGACACGTGGTCATCTTTATACTCTAATTTGACGAAAGTTAGTTTCCCAATATAACATAATATTAAACTGACGTGTACACGTCGGTGTACAATAATATCAAAAATATGCTCTATTCTTTTTCGCTACATGCTATAAATTCTAACAAAAATAGAAGAAATTAATGAAACGTTATTTATATAAGAAAATGTAAAATATAGAAAGTACAACACCACCATTATGTTTTGATCTCATTTTTAATGGCTCATAATCCCAAAAAAAAAAAAACAAATAAAGATATGTAGATATGTATTGATGGTCCAAGAAATAAATAAGAAAATACACTTCATATATATATATATATATATATATATATATATATATATATATATATATATATATATATATAATCATCCATAGGTGGATCCCAGATATATTCAAAAATTCATTTTCGAGTGTAAACTTTGAGGATGATTTTTTTTTTCATGCTCTAAAACATAATCAGAAATCATCGAAATCGGTGAGTTCGGATTGAGGAATTAGGGGAAGTATTGTGAACTTTGATTAGTTTTACAGTAATATTATATCAGTGAATTAAGGGATAAACGTTTTGCCTAAGTTCTAAGAATTTATTATATAAAATGTAAACACCGGAAACGTCAAACTTTTGTGTAAACATTAAGACATATTCTTAAAGAGTTACTTTACTTATATGCTTTAGTACCCTATACTTTTACCTCGCGAAATTTCTTCTTTTGACTGCTTTGACAACTGCGATGTCAAATTTTCTTTACTTCGGGATTTTTTGTTTAAAGTTTGAGAATAACTATTTTTCTTGCTATCCTGCGCTTTTTTCTTAAGCGTTGAATTATCATTCCGATTTGATATATTTCTAGATTGTTTCTGTTCATATTTCCCGTTTTTTGTAGTTTTTTGATGTTGCGTATAGTCGATATCTAAAGCTTCTCGTTGATGACGTGGTTTCCATGGTGCCAACACGGAGAAAGACCTGCTCAGCGTTTTAACCTGGGGTTGAATAAAACTTGAACCATTTGACGTGAGGTCTTCCCGTGAAGCAGAACGTCTTCCCGTTCTTAAATATCCTGGGCCAGGTATATCACCAACTAGAAGTAAATAATTACAATTTATAGTCTATATATTGATTTAAGAGTTCCTTTTAATATTGCGCTTTTCTCAAGATGTGCCATATCTCTCTTATGCTCTTACTGTAGTTTAATTACTGAATAAATTTTGTTAAGATGTATGTCATTAGTGAGTGGTTCTGATTTAAATTTTTACCAGTTGGTAACATGTTGGTATAAATTAGGATAGGAATTTAAATTTCTTTGTCATTTTATATAAAATTATTCAATTTAAAGACATTAAATAGGTAGCGTAAAAGATTAAAATATTGGAAAAATCTTTGGTATTTGTTTACACACAAAATTATTAATGAGTCCAGAATACTGTAATAAAATAATAACTTCAGCGACTCCGGGCTAGTATGTAACACAATAATTTACTGATCTAGGGAAAATTCGAACTCCTTCTATCATATAATCGATGTCATTAGGTATATTTTTTTGAGTAATTATCACTTTCAGTTCTGTCACTTGAAGTAATCATGATCACTTCGACCCAATGACAAGTAAATGCATATTCAAAAGAACATGAAGTTATGTTTCACTTTTTTCACTTTGATCAGTGATCATTTACTCAAAAAAATACAGCCATTATCACGTCACTTGTCTGCCAAATCGACGAGTTCTCCCAGTACTTTGAGTATATCTACGTTATAACTGATTTCAAGTTTAGTGTCGACCACCAACTTTTTCAAAATATTATTTTTTTAAATATATTAATAAAGTTTACGGTATGTTCTATACTTTTTTGGACATATATAAACAAGAACATACCAGTGGCAGCATGTAGATACACAATGCTTCTTTGTGATTGTAGACTACTGTCACCCTCAGTGGAACTTTCTACTGAACTTAAGTCATTCCGTTTACGTCTTCTTCTGTCTTCTCTATGACCGATATCTTGCCTGTATTTGGGGCTTGGCGAAATAGGGGGTTTCAGGTTGGACCTGCTTCCTTTTAGTTCCCTTATGAAGAAAAATTTATAATAAATTAATATTCAATATTAAATTTACAAAATAATTAATTGCTTACGTTCTATGAACATAAAACCTCAATTTTTTTGTCAATTATGATATTTGTAGACATTTTCTTTACATTTTATCATTAACAGAATCTAGAGCAATGGTAATAATAAATTTTTTTAAAGATTTATTTTCAGTTATCATCATAAATAAGTAGAGTTATTCCAAATGTCTTTAATATTTCAAAAATTGTTTTCAAAAATTAATGGGAATTCTATGAAGGTGGGCGAGGAAATAAATATTTCAATTTTTACCTTTGTCATCTTTTAAATGTAAATGAATGAAAATCGTAAATAATTATTACTTACTTTTCAATATTATTCTTTACCGTTCAAATCAAATACAGTTTTGAAAAAAAATTAGTAATTTTACCTGTTGGTCTCTGAAATATTTGTAAGCGATTTGTGATGTGTTTCTGTTTTTCTTCCTGTGTTAGTGCTTTTATGTAATTCTTCGGAAATATTATGTAAATCTCGGGTAGATTGACTTCTAAGTCCTGGTCTCTTTTTAGATGGTTTCGTTCCTCGTATACTGTCTCCATTTGATTCTTGATCAGTATCTCCAAAAAAGCGTAGATTATTGGTTGAAGATGACAACTTACCCGTGTTAGTAATAGTTTCTTCTTCGGTACTGGTTAGATTATCTTCTTTGCTGTGCTAAAATTTAATTAAATTAATTTATTTTTTTATGATTTATACTTGTTTTTTATAGTATGATTTTTTTGTACATATATTACAAAAATTTTAAGATTCCTCCTGCGCTTTAGATTAATAGTTTTCTGTCATATGTAGTTACACTTGTTACGATTCACGAATATTGATAAAATAATCATTACCTTATCCGATTTTCGTTTGCCAATTCTATCTAACGATTTAAACCAACTTCCGTGAGTCGATTCTGATTTAGTATTTATCGGAATATCTCTAGATGGACTTGGAGTGGAAAGGCGTCTTCTATATCGATGATCAGGACTCTGCAAGTAATTGTCAGTTAATGTCTATAAATGATACTATTTTATACTATATAATAATAATATTTTGGAATTGTTTGATCAAAGTGACCTTAGAATTAACTACTGAATAGGCAAAAATAGAAATTCTCTACTTTTATAAATTATTGCTAATTGTATTAATGAGGAATAAATATTTGAACCTGAACTAAAAGATTATAAATAGTCAGTCGTGATTGTGGTGAGCTAGTCTTTCGAAATGGAAGTCTTACCTAATAGCGATCAGCAAACGTCTTTGTTTTGCGACTTGTTCAAATAAGCTCTTGCTTCTTTGTGATACGTGTAAAATAAAGGAAGGGGCAATGAGCTTATATATTAAATAAGTGCTACGAAGCGGTGTTCTGAACTATTAGACACCGGGATACAAAGTTTCATGAGAGGCCTCCAAAACAACCTAACCCCGAAGTTAAGAACCACAACAATAAAAATTTAAAAACTAAATATAAATAATAAACACTATAAGACATTTGTTAATTACGTTTAAGATTTTTATTTTGGGAAAATAAAAGTATGATTAAATTTTAATTTAAACTTTTTGGATGCTTGAGGGCAAGAATGGTGTGGAGACAGTGGCGTAAATAATGACCCTGCAGACCCCGCGTGCGGAGGGGGGGGGGGAGCGCCCCCCAAGTCCCTTGATGAAACTGAATAAATACGAACGAGGAATCTTCGGCTCGCAGAGCGACGTTTAACCACCAAGCGCAAGTCGGTGCACTGGAATCCCTTCTTTATATGTATATGGTTACAACTAACAAGAATATCTAAGTACTTACAATCTGTGCTAACCATTTTTTCTGTTTAAAAATTCACTGAATCACTACTGTAAGGTAATTTTAGATAATTAAGTTTGAATATTTTGCTGGTTTTGATATAATCATCATATCTGAATTAACGATTTTAAATATATAATATCTATATCTATATTAATACAATAAAGAGATGAAGTTTGTTTGTTTATTCGAGACATAGATAATTTGTTTATTTATGCTCGCGGTAATCCCCGGAACTACCGAAATGACTTTAAAATTCTGCAAGTGCTTCTTTAGAAAATAGGTTACATTTTATCTGTTTTTTTAAAAAGGTTGTGACGCAAAAGAGGCTGAAAATAAAAAAAGTGGAAGAAACGTCCGTATTTTTGAAATATTGTTGATGTTTACTAGAAGTTATGCTAGTAATAAAGTAAAATTTGACATAGTCAAGGAGGTCAAATACGAACTTCTTAACTCGCAAACTTAAGAATTACATTTTTTTTTGTTATGGGGTGTCAAATAAAAGTTTATAAAATGCGTAATCTAAATACATAAGTAAAATTGCCTAATTTTTTGACAATTATGAAGCAATATGATATACGCATAGACATAAGAGTAATTAATAATACTTAATATAGACGGCGGAACCTATAGAAGAAAGTTGGCTCAGACTTAGAAAGAGACAGGGCGTTTTTGATGGGTAGTATCTCTCTTTCTAATGGTGGTCAGGTGACGTTTGGGGTATCGTGCTTAACTCCGCTACTTCTGTCTAAGCGTGAGCCAACTTTCTTCTTTAGCTTCGTTTCCCAAGCGGTAGTTCGCGAACTCTCAGGACATCGCGAGATTTATAAAGGAGGTTCGCGAAAAAAATATTCTAATGGCGGAATTTTAAATTAAACATCGCAACAGGCAACAATCTGTAACGCGACGAGTTGCTATGTCGCTGGCGATACTTTTCTTTTCTTTGCCATTCTCGAACGTGCCGGCAATTTCTACTTCGGCGAACCAAGACTTTTCCCGAATGCGCACGGAAGATCGAGAAGAACGTGTGCCGATGTAAAAGTTAGTAGTTAATGCATAGCGTCTATATAAATATTAGTAGTTGAAACCAGTTTAGTGAAATCGCACGTGCGGACGTCGAACGTGAAAGGGAATAATTATTGCTCTATAAATGTATGATGGATCGTTGGTTAAAAACGAGTTTTGTCAAGTCTAACGAAAAACTGGATAAACAATCAATTGCTTCTTTTACTTCAATCCCTAGTTTGGAACCAATAGAGTGTGACCTATCGTCTCTCCATACTGACAGCAAAAAGAAAATAGGCGAACACAATGAGAAAAAAGGAAAAACACGAAAATATGACAGTGACTATTTACAAGTGGGTTTTTATTTTACCGGGAAGGAGTCAAAATCTAAAATGCGTTGTGTAATTTGTAATGAAATCCTGGCCAACAGCAGTTTAAAACCCCAAACAAGACATCCAGATCACAAAGATAAACCTATTCTGTGTACACTGATGCTGCCAAATTAATGACCGGAACATTTTCTGGTCTTGTGGTGCAGGTAAAGAAGATCAACGGGCATACTGAATGGATTCATTGCTGTATTCATAGACAAGTACTGGCATGTAAGCGCGCTAGCGCAGAATTATCCAGTATTTTAAGCGACGCTGTAAAAATTGTAATTTTATAAAATCGCATGGTATAAACTCTCATCTATTCCGTGCGCTTTGTGAGATCTCTGGAAGCCTCCACGTTTCTTTACTACTTCATACAGAAGTTACGTGGCTTTCTCGTGGCAAGGTTTTGATCTGCTTATTTGAATTGAAGTCTGAAGTTCAAGTATTTTTTCTTGACGATCCATTTCATTTGTCATCTTGGGTATCTGATATTCTTTGGCTGCAAAAACTTGCATACTTAGCAGATATTTTTTGTAAATTAAATAATTTAAATCTGTATTTACAAAGCCCAGGTATCATCAATTTCAATATGCATGATAGATAGCAGCTATGCTAAAGAAGTTCAATTTTTGGATTCAATGTCTTCAGGTGAATGAGTACAAATGTTTTGGTTCTTTCAGCACCATTTTATTAGAAAATTAAATTCGACTTAACGAAAATATTAAAAGAGATATTGCTGATCATCTCAAACAACTTCAATTAGCGTTCAAGAATTATTTTCCTAATTAACCTATTATATCTGAATCGAACAACTGGATACATAATTCAAGGAGATATAACTTCGGATATTTCTTTCACTTTGCTGGAAGAACAAAAGCTCATTGACTTATCCTCTAAATTCCCTAAAAACGGTTTTAACAATCATTCTTTATTTTTCGCTCAGTGAAAGGAATGAGTATCCTGTTTTGGCGGAAAAAGCCATTAAAGTTTGATTGCTCTTTTGTACAATATGTCTATATAAGAAGGGATTTTCAACAAACACTTACCTGAAAGATACGTACAGAAAGAGGTTAAATGCAGAACCTGATCTAGGACTCAAACTTTCAGATATCGAACCAAATTTTGAATTTCTTTGCTCCACAAAACAGGCACAAATATCCCACTGAGGGTATTTTTCAAGTTCTGTATTATTGTATTTATTTTGTATAGTTCTTTTTTTTTCTAGGTTAAGCTACCACTTTAGTTTTAATAATGTTTGTCTGTAAATGTTTTACGATTATAATTAGTTTTTCGTTATGAACTGTTATTCAATATGGAAAATAAATTTGTTTCATTTAGTGTTCCTAATGACCACACAGGGAGTTCATCAATTTATTTCGGTCTTTGAAAAGGGATTGGCAAGGGGAAAACCGCTCTTCTATAGGATCCGTGGTCTTGTATTTTTTGTATTATGTCTATGGATATGCGTGGGAGGCGTCTGCATCGTTAACGAAAATACGGAGGACATCGGTACTAATAATTAGCGACTTTGATGATCAAAAATTTGCCTGTGTCTTTTAAAATGTAAAATAGGAGGCTTGAGAATTGCCACAGACCTTTTTGTTAAATAGATTCGACCTTTGGTAGTTTGGCATTTGAGGTATTTGACAAAGAGGTCAGTTTTGATCTATAAACTAGGAAAGGATTGCTAATATTAAAAGCATAATAGAGGTAAAGCAGGAGAAAATAAACAAATGATCACAAAATTCGATTTAACGTGTGCAAATCCTCGGCAATAGATACTAATTTTATATTCATTTTATGATGATGTTTATCGGTAGTCATTTATATCGAGTATAAATTTTTCGGCGATCCTTTGAGCTTTCAGTATTATACATCATTAAGTAGACCTAAAAACGTATCAAAGGTAATCTGTTATTTAATGTAGGTAAAAAACCGTTCCGGACAGAATCAGAGTTGGTCCTACTATTTTTAGGTTATAATAGAGGAACAGTCGTCATTATCTTTAATTAGGGTTTCCGCCTGTCTGATGCTGGTTCTTGTTTATGTTTCTGTGGGATATCTATTAACATACAAAGAAAGGAACCATGTTATTTTTTATACAACCGCTACGTCAATTTAAAGGAAATTTTTATAAGAATAAGAAAACATTCGAGATTCTATTAAAATTTTCTAATTGGTTTAATAGATAATTTTAGGGTTAACTCTTTCGTCGATACGTCACCTCCTTCGAAAACATATTTTTAAAAATACAGAAAACCCTAAGACTAATATGAATTTTAAAGCTAGAAAAAGACATTTTGTAAAATTTTGTGGACCTAGAACAAAGTCAAGGAGTCTTTAAATAATATTTGACTCTATTAAATACAATTTTTTTATGTTTGATCACGTGGTGGAAAACGCTCCATAATCGTACAATTTTGACGACGTCACATATAAGTAAACAAACAGGATGTTAGTTTACTGATACGCGATATTTACAATTCCTGGTATTATTGAGCGATTTTCAAGTTAACTATTTATATATTTCTTACGAATCTTTTATTGTTCAGTTATTTTTCATGTTACTTTTTATAAATATTATCAATTCTGTGCAAGCTGATTATAGTAACCTTCCCGTAATAGATTCACTTTTAATTTGATTTTTTTTAAATAATCCTGATTTTTATGCTTTACAAAAACGTGTAAACGGTAATGTAAGTATTCCGTGCAACTTACTTATTCAAAAAACTCATTCAAGAGTCTTACCAAAAATTTGAGTATAAAATTACGATATAGATTACGTCAATAATAATTTTTCACGTGGTTATAATAAATTTCGTGGGTTTTATAGGTCTACGATGGAATCCTACGGAGATGACGCGCTTTTTATAGGCAAATAGATTGGGTATTTGCACAATCAAATGTAAAATATGTTCTGAGTATAAAGTGAGAAACAAGTTCTGCAATTTAACAATGATAGTCGATAAGAACCAGTGCAAAATTTTAAGTTGTCATTGCCACGTTTGTCCACCTTTAACTGGAGGTTGTAAGTATTCGGCTGCCTTCTTGCTATGGGTACATAGAAAAAGTGAAGAATCGCCTTATACGTCTGTCCAATATTACTGGAAGCAACCTACTTGATCCAGAGTATAAACTTCTCTTAAGTACATTACTGTGCAACATATATGTAGTAAAAAAGTTTTTTAAAATGGGACAATGTGCAGACATCAAAAAAGATGTAAATAAATTGTAAAAACGATGGGGGAGAAGCTTTTTTCCAATATATAATTATTCAAACAATATACAGTTTTTCCTTTTATTCTAATCCATAAGATCAGATTAGTGCCTTTGTCCTAAAAAAATACTCACATTAAAGTGATCGTCACATATAAAAACCATGCAGGTGAGGTCTCTGTAAGCTAGTTTAAATTACTGTTTTCGCCTTAAGAAGCCGTTGGAATAGAAAAAAAAACACCTTTTCTGGAGTGCTTATGGACGTCGATGTGCATTATAGCATTAAGCATACTTTATAATAGCAAACAAATAAAAATCTCAAGAAATCAAATGAACTATCGTTGAAGTTGCTTTGTTTACTCTGATACAGTGGCGGCCGGTGCATTAAAAAAGTAGGGGTTGCAATTCCAATGGTACATTAAAAACATACGAGTAGATACGTATAACATCTCCCATAGGTATCGGTAGATGAAAAAAATAAAAGTCTTTAAAAATTGAGCTAATATGAAACAAAACAGTGCATTCTAAATAACGAAACATAAAGAAGGTAGTAAATTTTAAAAATATAGCAATCAAAACAAAAATGCACGTATATCTTACTGTGTGAATTATTTATAAAGAAAATCGATACGCTGATCTTTGTCATAGGCAAATTTATCAACAACCCGCTGATTGAAATCAGGTATTTTTTCAACTAGATCCATTTCTTTAGAAAGCATTTCCAAAGCAGCAAGCCTTTCTTGGCTGACAGTATTCCGTAAAAACGTTTTTATCCGTTTGAGGGTAGAAAAGCACCGTTCTGCTTCAGCTGATGTAATAGTAATTAAAAATTTTTAAAAGTTTTAGAACTTCACGAAAAGTCTCACTTAGTTAGATGTTTTGCGCAAGATAGTCGTAAAGTACAAGAATTCCCAAAATTGATTTAAATTCTTCAATTTCATATATGACGGTCAGTTCTGTACGGAGTTTTTGTTCGAGAAAACATCTGTTCCAAAAAAAAAGACTGGCTGCTACCAACTGACCTGTAAAGCTAGATCGTTCTTTTACTTGAAAAATAACTACTCGTATATCACAAATTCATTTTGATTCCCGAGAAAACTCTGCGGAATCATCGAGCTTACGTCGTTTTGAAGTAGACGGAGATGACTCAAAATCGTTTGAGGTAATATTATTTCTAATTTCTGTTAATTCTGATTCAAAAGATAATATATTTTTATTTGCGATAACAGCGTCAATTTGTCTTGTTTGAAACTTTCCAAATAACAAATCAACTTGAGGCATTGTTTTGTAAAATAAATTTAACCATGAAAGGAGACTCTTGCTTTTGAGAATTCTGATATATCCTGGATGATTGGTTCGTGGTATTAACGTTTCTACTGTTATCTAAGATTTTTTCCATTGTCCCTAGAAAGCTGTCTTTGTATTCGAATACGGTACAAACTACTCTCGAATTAAAATTCCATCTTGTTGGGGTCGAACGAGGTAAGCTTTGCTGCCAATTTGAACTAGTATTGTGGTTCTGTTCGGACTATTTGCAAAAAATAACAAATTCCTTGTAAATTTGAAAAAAAAAATATGCAGACATTTTTATTGGTGAATGCAGCTTTAACATTATCAAATTTAATTCATGCACCCCTTTCGACGAACCGTTCATGTTTGTAAAAAATAAAAAAGGCTCTCGCTTGGTTTTATTTACACATACAGGAAGATAGAGAGCAGGAACTGCATTATATTGGACTGCTTTTCTGGAATCTCTTACAAGAGATTCTTAAAAATGTCACACACATACACGATGGTTTCTATAAATTTCTTCGTAATTCGTAATTCTTTGAATTCGGAAATCGAAATCGGCCACTGTATTTGTCGGGACAGTTTGTGACGGAGCATTTAATTTTGGATGTTTTATTCTCGCCAGAGATTTTTAACCTCTTTAAAACGTAATAAAATATCTTGATCAAACCAAAAACATATTCAATTACAGTAGACATCACGCGTAGAAATACCGGCACGGTAGACACCACGGTTGTATTTTAACCTGAACTAAAGGAATGGTTTAACTGCTGCTTGAAGAAACTTTTACTTGATACTGGCAGCGCCACGCGCGAGTGGAAGCAAAAGTTCAAATACTCGTCCAGTGGGTTGCATAAGAGAAATTTTTTTTAGTAGGGGGATATTTTGTGTGGCAAACTAAACACAGGTTTGCAAATCGACTTGCAACCTACATGAAGCTTATGAGACAGAATTAATCTCCAAGTCTTAAGATAGGCAACTCCATATACGCTCCAATTAATTAGCTTGGATTGCATTAAAATTTCACACCAACAAAGCGATAACGTTTCCAGGCATAATACTGTAATACAGACAAATTATTCTTGATATTTAGGCGCAGTAAGTTAAATTATTTTAATAATTCACTGCTGTTCACATATAATCTAGGTAAAAAATTGATTTAAATTTAGTCATTAAATTATCAGTATAAATGAAAAAAATATTCGTACTTATGTTTATTAGTACCTTTTATTTTAATTTACAATTTTTTTGGGGTTTGCGCAAACCTGCAAGCCTAAGGAAAAGCCGACACTGCTTTTATATGACGTTATAGGTGTCATGTGACCAGTGCCATTACTCAAATTACGTTTCGATACGTTTTTTACCATTCAGACATTTTAGTTGATTTTTTCCAAAAATACACAGACATCCAGGAAATAATAGTGTGCATTAAACGTAATAAGAACCAGTAATCATTATTACATGCCAAAAAAATATAATATTCTATTAAAATACATAAAGGTACAGTATAACGTTATAAAATATTATTTTGGAGTAGAATTTGTATTTTTCATATGAAAGTACTCTGTGTGGACAATTTTTACAATTAGGGTCCTTGAAAAGTCATTAGTAGAATTATGAAGGAAAAGGTGAAGTAAATAAAATAAACCTTTACTTTTAGTATTAGTTAAATATCTAGAGTACTCATGTGTCCAATAACACTGATAGGAAATGATTTAGAATGGTAAAAGACTTCCTCCTTAGGTTTCTAATGGTTCTTTATCTGCGATCATATAAAAATAATCCAATTAAATATTCTTTTAGAAAATATGACTAAGTTTTATTTTGTTAATATTATAACAATTTCAGTAATAAATCAAATAAATTCCAACTAATTAAAATTCTTAAAAAAGGAGTAAATTTTTAGAATTTAAAAACCTTGTCAAGTAATTTTGTTTTTTTACTTAAATATCGCCCGATAACATTGTTAAAAGATATGTATACTAAAACTGCTAAAGAACAATAAAGCTGCATTGCGTTGGTTAAGGATTTTCTGTTATCTTACAGTTCCATCAGTATTGTAACAATAAGACAATTTATCGTCATTATTGGTAGTTTGAAAAATATATCTTTATTTAATATTAAAATCGTGTGAAATATTTTTAATGGTTTAGCTTATAAGTATTTGCGAATATTGTTTTGATATTAATGGTTTTATTTTGTAACCATTTTGCTCCAAATAGGGTCATTGAGAAACAAAATATCTCCATAGAAATAATATTTTTTTATTATAATTAATGATTTTAAAGTACAAATTCATCTAAAAACTTAATATTATTTATTCCGTTTCTTTTTCAACACAATTTTTTTAACATTAACAATCATGTACATATTGCTGCTTGTACATGTATCTGTCCAAAATGACTCCTCGGAGTTGTATGAGTATATAGAGGGATAGTTCTGAGGATAAGGGAAAATAACAAAAAAGTATTAAATACGATCAACTATAAAAAATTGAAATATCTGGGATATATAAAGTACGCTCACTATACAACTCATTATGCAGGAAAAAATCTAAAAATAAATAAGTGTAGGAAAAAGGAAAATATCGTGGTTATGTAATTTGAGTGACGAGTTTGTTCTTCCAATGATCTTTTTAAACCAACAGTATTCAAAATTACGATTGCTAACCTTTGTTGCGAAGATGGCATATGAATCAGATTAACAAGACGTACCGTTCGTTTTTTTACTGTAGCTTAGCTGTAGTTCGTGTTAGTAGTTATGTTTCTCATTTAGTAGTAATTTGGCGCTGACTTCAAAAATTTCAGTTCCATATAAAATTTTATATTGCCATTTTTCACTTTTTGGCGCTTTTTTAGAAGATGCATTTAAAAAAAAATATTTTTCAATTTTTGGTTTTGAACTTGTCACGATATTTATAAATTATTTGAATTGAGTGTAGTTTACCTTGCAATATTTCCAAGGTTGCAAAGAAGTATCCATTTTCGCTAAAGTTATTATAAACCCCACTAAATTACGCAACAAAAAATTCTTTTGTTCTGAGAATTCTTCAAATACCAGGTTTGAATGAAATTAGACCAAATAATAATTTAGTCTGCCATAGTAAATTCATTATCTGGAAATCTACTTGAGATATGTACATTTTTTAGTCCTATTCAGCATACTGACTTTGAAGAAATTAATTTTTGATCCGTAAGATACGCCCCGTTAACCTCAATTTTAGGAGAACCCGCAACATTTTAAGAAAATAATGTATATACCCCCAAGAACTCCCCCCCCCCCAATATCAATTTCCTCGTATTGTATCTTCCATATTTATATTTAAGAAATTAACCTTCGAATCGTATCAAATTTTTAGCCTAGGATTGTTATATTGAATTTCAAAACATAATTTTAAACTCTTATGGCCAGATTCACCATGGAAGTTAAATCTTCTAGTCGACCAATTTTGCTTTGCTTATGATTGTCATAATTTATATTACATGTGTCAATAAATACACTATTATTTAAGGATATTAAGATTAAGAACCTAGCGGTAAAGCCTTGAAATATGTAAAAAAAATGGTTTATCCCGAAAATAAATAACATTTTCCATTTTTACCGGTTCAGTACTAAAAGAAAATTATTTTTTTATGCTTGTAATTTAGGCTTTAAAACTTGTTTGACTTATTATCGTTCTTGTCGGTTTAAACTTTCTGCTCTCAATTTAGAACGGTTTTAACGTTAGACTCTGGTAGAGAATTATGGAGTTAATACAGACTCTCGAAAATATCCAGTACCAATTCACTAACATGGTCTAATCGTAAAACCTTCTAAATTGACATCAGAGTGTTTAAACTGACAAGAGCAACAATAAGTCAAGCAAGTTTTAAACCCTAAAAATACAAGCATAAAAAATCATTTTCTTTTATTACTTAACCGGCAAAAATGGAGAACTTTATCTATTTTTGGGATACAACTATTTTTCTTACATATTTCAAGGCTTTATTATAAAATTGGCCAACTAAAAGACCTATTTTTCCTGGCAATTAGACCTTGTTTAAGTCTTAAATCTTCTTAGTGAATCTGGCTGTGAAATTTTTAGTTTATGATATTAGCCGCCTCAAGTTCCAATTTTGAATAAAATCGAAAAATATAAAATTGTTAGTTCACCATATTGAATGTTCTAAAAATAAATTTAGATTCGTTATTTACGGCCAAGATAACTTCCCCATACTACTTTAGGAGGAAATTAGACAAAATTTTTTGTCCGTCATATTGTAAGCGCCATATTGGATTTTACTGAACTAATTTCAGCCAAATTGATATAAAACTACCATAGTACCTTGCTAAAAAATTGTATTCAAATTGGTGGAGCCGTTCCGAAATAATCGTCTTACATACATAAATACATATGTAGCAGTTAAATTTAAAATGTCCTTCTTTTTGAAGTCGGTTCATAAAACCGAAAATTTTTTGAAAAAGTAATTGAACAATGTTTTTCACTTCAATAAACTTTCACTATGATGTGGGTGATATACTCAAAGTACTAAGGGAACTCGTTGATTTGACAGACAAATGGCGTAAAAATGACATCGATCGTGTTTAAAATTTCCCTACATCATTAAATTATTATTGGGTGCTCTACTAGACCAAAGTGGCTAAAATTATTATTTTATTGTTGTGCTTTAAACTCAATAATTTTATGCGTAATATATACAAAAAAAGAGATTTTTTCTATATTTTAATCTTTCACCCTATGCACTTAATGGATTAATTTTATATAAAATTGTGAAGGAAATCTAAAACAAGACCCTGGACTTTATGCAAACGTATTACCAACTGGATAAAGTTATATAAACCATTACCTGCCGGTAATGACATATGCCATTTCTAAGTTCTTTCAGTACTTTGACTATACCAACTTTAAGTAAATTATACCAAGCAAAGAGGAACCTGACGTCGGCAAATTAGAGCAGAAAGGTGAATGTATTAACTTGAAGGTCAAACAAATTTGATTCTATATAAAACATTAATTAAATTTTCTGCTCAGTAGTTACATCACTGAAATATCAGGTGAATTGAGCAACAGTTACAACTTTAAGAAATTTTACCTTAATTTTAAAACATCGTGTTTTAAAAATAAAAAATAGGTTTAGCTATTCTGGTATAATTAGGTTTTAAAATTGACGGAAATTCTCACTATTATCCATAAAACTGTTATTTTTAACGTGTAATCTTAAATTTAAACGGATAACTTGTCTGAGTAGAAAAAGCTAACAGCTTTCAAATATAACAGAATTACTTTAATATTGTAGTAGGTATTGAAACAAAGGCTTACCGATCTCATTTTACCATCTAACACATCATTTTCTTCCTGTTTGTTGAATGTATTCTTAGACTTTACTTTTTGAATTGTATTTAGTTTTTCTTTTTTCTTTTTGCTATCTCGCATGAATAAAGACTTGACCTAATAACAAAAAATACATGTTATTCTTTAAATTATTTAATAATCTTAAAAAATGACTGAGTAGTATAGCTTTTGAGACTGGGGCTGTAAGAACATCATGTTATAAGTGTACACCAGTTACTTCCGTATAAAAATTTAGCTACAATCGAAAGCTATAAAATGTAATTTTTCTATTAGCGTTAGTCTATAATAGCCTCTGAGTAAAAAAAGTGTTTCAAATAAACTTTTCAAGTAGGAAATAAAATTCATTTAAATTAGAAATAATATTTCCAAGTTAGAGAGAAGTTGGCAATTTGAAAATTACATATAAATTGTGTACATACCTTTTCCAGTCCACTTTTTTTCTCAGGTTTCGGAGGTTTCTTTTCAATCCTTTTTAAAGTTGATCTATCAACATCTTTATCAAGTCTTGGATCAAAGTGTGATCCGTCGTCAATACTTCGTTCTCTAGGTATGAATTTACTGTTATTGTGTCTAAAAAAATCGTCTTCTCTCGTAATGTTTCGCTCGGAATCGTAATCTTTTCGTGATTTTCGAGCAAGGCTGTTATCAGTATGCTGTTTTTCGCTGGTAATAAGAAGAGAACTAGCAAAACCTGCAAATGAGAATCAAATATTGATTTTTTTATCAATGTCAATAAGCTGAAGCATCTTTGTAACTAAAGAGTGCATTTTAGAGCAATAAAAAAGGAGTAAATATCAAATTTACTAAAATAAATTGTATGAAACATCACCCTACCAAAAAAACAAAATTATTAATTCTTCACATGAAATGTGAATATTATAGATTTTCAAATAATATAATTTTTACACAAAAATTGAATCAACTTCTAAAAATGCACTACAACTCGAAATATAACAATATATACTTTTATATGATATGGAAATTTTTGAAGTCGGCACCTAGAAATACTTTATTTGTTTCTTATCGTAACTTGTTTGTCAATTGTGTTAGTAGTTATTTGTTTCATTTAGTAATAATTTGGCACTGACTTCAAAAATTTCTATTTGATACAAATATATATATATATATATATATATATATATATATATATATATATATATATATATATATATATATATATATATATATATATATTGTTATTTTGCACTTTTTAGCGGATTTTTAGAAGTCGGTTTTATTTTTTTTTTTAATTTTATTTTCCGATTTTTAGTTTTGAACTCTTTATGATAACCATAAATTATTTGAACTAAATACTAAGTGAGATGTTGTAAATCACACTAAATTGAACACCAAAAAATTCTTAGAGTCTGACAATTCTTCAAAAACCAATTTTGAATGAAATTGTACCAATCAAATATTTAGCCTGTCATGGAACATCTGCTATATTGAATTTTAAGAAAACCCCCAATACCGCTATTTAAAGAACTTTATACATGTAAATTTTTTGGTCCGCTATATTTTATCTGGTATATTGAGATTGAAGAAATTAATTTAAAATTCATAATAAACGTCCCAATAACTGTCTAAAAACAATTTTGAACAAAATCCATATTAAATTGTAAAAAATTTACCTCAGATTCGTAACCTACAGCCCCAAAAACCTCCTAATATCAATTTTGAAAAAATGAATTACGTTATTCAAAATTTTCAAACCATTTTATGGCATCCGCTTATGGAATTTCAAAAAAAATATTTTGAACTTTGACATAATCAGGAAAAGTAAAATTTTTAGACTGCCATATTGCATCTGCCATATCAATTTTCTTAAAAATAACATTAAATTCGTTATTTACACCCTCAGGAATCCTCCTCGAATAGCAATTTTGAACAAAATCGAAAGATGTAAAATTTTTAAAACGCCATATTAGATTTGCCATACTGAATTTTTTAAAAATAATTTTGAATTTGTAACTTACACCCTCAAAAACCACCGACAACAATTATGGACAAAACCCACAGATTTATAATGCGCCATATAGGACCCGCCATATTGAATTTTTTAAAAATAATTTTAGTTTCGTTATGTATGGCCTCGAAAACTACCTCATTAAAATTTTTTCAAAATTGGTATTACAGAGTTTTTGGAATCATAGGTTACGAATCTGAAGTGAATATTTGCTATTTAATATGGCAGATACAGAATCGAAAATGTTACATTTTTCCGATTCTGTCCCAATTAATATTGGGAGAGCGGGAGGCTCTTGGGGCGTATAATATGGATCTTAAGTTAATTTTTTCAAACTCAATATGAAGGATAAAATTTATCGCACTAAAAAATTTACCTCTCTCAAGTTCCTTCAGTATTTGGGGTTTTGGGGGCCTAGGTTACGAATCTAAAATTAATTTAAATACTACAACTGTTTGTTTGGTACAATTTCATTCAAAACTGGTATTTGGAGAATTCTCAGTATCAAAGATATTTTTGTAATTTATATTGTTATTTTTCGCTTTTAAGTACTTTTTTAGAAGTCGCTTAAATTTTTTTATAAACGTTTTATTTCTACTATTTTCGGTTTGGGATTCAGCTAAAAATGCCTTATATATTTTTAAGACATCACAAATGATTTAAAAAATAACTAAAAACTCGAAAATTTGAAGCTTCCGGAATATGAAGTGCCTGAAGTTCTGATCGTTGGGCAAGAAACACTCAAAAATATTTATTATTTAAACAAAAAATGTTTCTTGACCTTTTCCTTACTGACAATTTTCTACACCATCCTAAAAAATCATTTTCAAAATTTTTCTTACCTTCATCTTCACTTTCGTTATACAAATCTCGCCGTGTTCTTGCTGGCCTCGTCTGTTTATAACGTTCACTACTGTCTCGCCTAAAATCATTTTCAATTCCAGAATCAAATTTATCTGTTCTTCGATCACATTCTTCGCGGTGTAAAGTTCGTTCTGATCTAGTCAACTGGGAACTGCTCGTAGTACTCTGAAATTTCTCTTCTCTGGGCAATGAGTCGTGGTAAGAATTGTGATGACCTCTAGTATCAGGGTAATTACTATGATGCATCTCTGGTGTAGATTTGTACACATCCTTATCCTTAAATAATTTTGGTTTTTCAGTACGATATCTACTACGACTATTGGAATGGTGACTAGATTCAAAGCGATGATTTTCTGGAGACGAGCGGTAATCACTAATTTGCGAATCCAAACTTTTAGGTTCGCTATCAAAACCATTATACCTTAAGCCTGACGAGTTCAGTCTATCATTTGGAGCTCCAAGAATTTTCTTCGTGCGGCTTTCGGTATGCCTACAAAAGCACGATATCAGTAAAAATAAAACGAAAAACACACATAAAAAATTTTTCTTTTCAATATTATTTCTTTAATGATCATTTTGAGCTAAATTTGCTTAAAAATTCAATGAGGCCATTACATTTTTGTTTAAAAAACCTGATAAATGTATGAACATTGTCTGTCTCATATGTTTGGTTTTAGATATGCAAGACATTTTATTATACTTAAACTAGGGACAATTGACGCACTGGTTATTTGCCAATATTTGGCAATTGTTTACAATATTTATTTATCAAAAATAATGCGACTCGCTAAGTCAACTATCAACCTGTTAGAGATTGTAACATTCAGTACAATGACATTAAAAAAGACCCTGTACAAAACCAATGGAAAAGGTGGATTGGTTAAATCAGTTCAAACTCCAGGCGAAGGTAGTTCATTTGATGCTAAACAAAAACTCTAATGGGCACAACTCCGAAAAATGGAGAGTGTTCGAAATAAAGGGGGGTGCACAATTGAAAATTTTCCTGGAATGGAAAAACTTATGAAAAGTGAATACTCTAAAAGTCTTTATAGAGACAAACAACAAATCCACATATCTCCAAAAAGCTAACTCAGTTTATTCATGATGTGTATTGCCCTAGCATGGTATATCATCCCCCAAAATGCTTTTGAAGTTAAGCACATCCTCCAAATCTACAGGGTGGACAACCGAATAGAGCCTGAAATCAAACTTCGCTCTTTTTACCACCCTTGGGACTGATTTAACTTATTAATTTTATTGGGTTTATTGTAGCAAGGGCGGATCCAGAAAATTTTTTGGGTTGGGCCACAAGCAGAAAACCCAAGCTCACAACCCAAAACCATATATCCCATATATACATAAATAATACTGATGTTATAAGTAAAATTGACATTTATAGATTTTCGTAGTAAGTGTCGTTTTTATATCGTTTGAAATTCTTTATGTAGCATTTTCGACATATAGTTGATGCGGGAAAATATAAAATGAAAATTTTTCTTAAAAAAAATTTTTGTACTGAATACACTTACTAAAACGATTTTTTATTGAGATTCACCGACTTGAGTTTTAAAATTTTCCATTCTTATAGAGCATATTTATATAATTTTTTTTTGGGGGGGGGGGCATTGCCCCGATCGCCTCTGCCTGGATCCGCGCTTGATTGTAGGTGTGTGTTATATACACAATATTACCATCATATATATATATATATATATATATATATATATATATATATATATATGATGATTAGTGGTTAGCACAAAGACACAAGGGATCAGATTCTCGTCACGTCCATGTTCATTGATTCTGGGTAATGCAGAGCACGAGTACTCTGTTCGATTGTCCACCCTCTGGGTTTGGAAGATGAGTTTGATTCCAAAGACATAACCTTGGTTAGCCTTTTGGAGATATGTCAGTTAGTTTGTTACCTCTATAAACAGAGTATAAAAAGCCGTAAATATAAAGCAAATAATTATGGTTGGCTGCATTGTTAATATTCAGTATTTCACAATAAAGAATAAGTTCGGCATCTTTGAGAAATACAGCTACCCATCGAAATTTATGTAAAATGTGAACTAATTAGTATCTATAAACAAAATTTTGGAAAATATCAGGTCTCATTTATCATTTAAATAACCTATTATTTGGGTTAATATTATTCCTCTCATTTACATGTCACTTCAGTGCAAGAAAAGATCTTTAAGATTTAAAGGAATTCCTAACATGAAACAAAAACCCTTGTAAAAAATGTAATAGGCCAATCAATAGAAAAAAAGTGATTCTGAGTCAAAAATACAATCAGGATTCAGACTGTATCATCACACTTAAAACAAAGTGATATTTATTATTCTTTCCACTCTTTACTATCAACGAACATAGATCCATATAGAATCGCTGTTTTTATGGGATTGTTTGGGTCTCGAGTGACGCTCACTGTTTTGATGCAATCTCTCTCGTACGCCGTCCCCACCACAATTTCGTCTTCGAAACGATCAAGTGAAAGAAATGTTATTACCTTATTCCAATGTCTTCATCGCTAACTGTCGAGTGGTCAGCCGTTTTAACAAACTTTTGCAGTAAAAAGTTGATGTCGTTTTATAAAATATAAAAACGATAACACCGGCGTTTCATTCTTAATTAGTTCGATTTAAAATTAAATAAAATGGAAAAAACTCATATTAATTTTAATAATATCTTTTCATAGAAGTATAAAAAAATTCGGTATGTATTGAGATTTTAACCTACACTCACGTAAAATGCAAAATATAACTTCCCAACAGTTCTGATCTCTCGATCACGAGGATATTTAACATATATGATTTATTTCTCACATTAGCTCATCTGAGAAATGGGGATTTGAAGAAAGATGTCTCCACCATCTGCTTTGTGGGTACCAGACTAATAACGCTTTCTAGCCAAGAATGGCGCTTCTTTATGAAACCTATATTCATTGCTACTGTGATCAATTAATTTGTTATAAACAATTAAAAATAAAAAATTTCGTTTATTTTTCGTTTTTTGCTTATAGAATCAAAACTAATGAAGCAATATAAATGATAAATTATAGAGAATAAAAATACCAATAAAATGAGCCTGGATGGATTTAATCGGATCATTAGTAACGGGAAAAAAACGGAAAATTTAGGGTTTTTAAAAAAATTTATATCTCCGTTATTTTTCCCTGGCCCTTCCCGAAATAATAATAATTTATATGTACTTTATGCATGCCAAAACCAGGCGCTGTCGTTCTATTAGCTTTTGCACAAATACCATTTAACATTTTTAGTGCGTCATGGATGATTGTAAAAAGATTTTGAAAGTAGAAGTATCATTTTACAAGCCTATATTTTCATTTTGCTTCAAAAGGTTTGTGGATTACGAGAAAAATGCTAGCAAACTTGACCGAAATCGGCTGAATGCGTGAAAAAAGCCGAGTTGTGAGGACAGTACGACTGATGAAGCATATTTTGAGAGATTGGCGGATTGGTACTTTTACGCGTTCGGTCGTTTTCGGTAATGTTTGTTAACATTTTTCACGTATTTTACAGATTTTTTCCTGCAAGTAAAAATATAGATTTGTAGAATGATATATCTACTTTCAAAACCTTTTTCCAAAACTAAAATCGGACCATCTATAACGCATCTAGGTGCGCTGAAGATGTGTACTAAAAATTTGAAATGGCGGCTGTGCAAAAACTAATGAACTGACACTGCCTGTTTTGGCAACCAAAAAGCATCAATTATTATTATTTCGCGAAGGGCTAGCGCTAAAACTTGAAAAATGACCAATTTAAAAAAAAAAACGCTGAATTTTCCTGCTTTTCCTGCTTTTTGTCCGTTACTAATAATAAGATTAAATCAATCTAGGGCTCATTTGGTTGATGTTTTTATTCTCTACAGTTCACCTTCTTATACTGTTGAGATTGCTTAGTTCGTTTTGATTTTATAAGCAAAAAACGAAGAAAATTTTTTTGTTTTAATTATTTATAACAACAAATGAACGGATCAAAGTAGAGAATAATAAAATATCACTACGGATTGTTATAAGTGTGATGGTCGGTATCCTCATAGTATTTTTGTCACGAAAAAAACTCTTTTGACTGGCCTATGCTTGCGTTACTTCCGATTTTTTCACCAGAGCGTCAGCAAGAGGTGGTAATGTTGTAATAATAACTGAACTTTTTTCTTATGCAATAATATTAAAAACAAATAACATACCTTTCACCAAATTGGTCAGTTTTAGTTTCAGATATATATTTTTCCTTATATCCTACTGGACTAGTAGACCCGTTTCTATAATATTTTGAGGATTTTTCTGAAATATACAAATTATTTCTAGAACCTTTATTTAAAGGATATTCAGGCGATGGTGTCGTTTTCTCATTAATTCTCCTGGCTATTCTAGATTCTAATATGTCTCTTCTAGTAGATAAATCAGCTCGATTAGACGAAATATTATTTCCAAAAGAATGTCCCCCTAAAGCAAATTCAATATCTGGTTCAGTCAAACTTTCCCGACGTTTTGCATCCATACCATCACCCCGACCCCTTTCCATAATGCCTTCGTAACTTGAATATCCATTATGAACATGGCTCCGGTATTTAGGTAATATAGGACTTTCAGCTTTATATTTATCAATCTCATCAAGTAATTTATCAGTATCATTAAGGAAACTTTCAAGTCGATCATCTCCAAAATGTGTATATGACTTTTCTGGTTCATATTTTCGATGGAAACCCAAACTATCTTCCCCACCTAGTCCTTCGTCAGAATCGGACTGTGGCTGACGTCTGCCATTATACGCGGTATGAATGGTTTGTTTTCCATTACCTAAAGCATAAAAAATGTAAGTTTTCTAGAACTAGTAAAAACTGGTTATCTTTAACTCTCAACTTTTAATGGATTAAAACTTTAAACGGAGATTAGTTTTAAGGAGATTTCGTGTTCAGTTCGAACAAGAAAATTATGTCGTCAGTGACAACCAAGGGCAAAAATCACTGCTGATCACATGTTCATAACCTTTTTAACTTTGGTTTAAAATATG
The DNA here is from genome assembly GCA_034092305.1 of Diaprepes abbreviatus. NCBI lineage: Eukaryota > Metazoa > Arthropoda > Insecta > Coleoptera > Curculionidae > Diaprepes > Diaprepes abbreviatus. The sequence continues at coordinate 19,085,524 of JASJET010000122.1, read as the reverse complement.
AAATTTCTCATGATATGACAAATGTCTATAAGATGTGCTTAATTTCTTTTGGATAATACCACACTTCATAAACATCATACGGGATAAATTTAAACAATTTTCTTCATCACAATTTAGATTTATCAACTTGTAATTATCATTTGTTTGCATCAATTAAAAAACTACAAAGCAGCCAAAAATAAAACGGTCCGCTTCGCACATTTTCTAGGCCAGTTCTTCCTTATTGAAATTATACAGCTGATTGATCCAATACATTGAAAATCTATATAATTAGAGAATTGACAAACTTTATACAGCATAGGAAGCTTATCACTCTTTACAGAAAGCCCAAGCTGCAGGGTTCGTATTGTAGAAGTATGCACGTGGGATATATTTTCAATTATTATTTGGTCGGAATTATTACGTACTATTTTTCCTTTTAGTTACTCTACAAATCACACATCAACACGTCTGTAGGCGGAATTACATCTTAATTTATATTTTATCATGCTTCTCAAAAGAGCTTACTCTCCACTAACCAATTAGATTTTTAAAAAGCTTGAAGTATTATATTGAATAAAATTGCCATACTTACTTAAGCCGTTAGTCCCACAGACCACTTGCGCATAGATAACTGGTTTAGTCGAATTAGGCAAATCTCGAGGTAAGTCCTCATTCGATCGATATTTATCCGGACTTATTCCCCTTGTATATGAAAAAGGCTGATTGTTATTATGTTGCACTGACATATTTGGCATGATGAGAACATTAGTTCTTGTAGGCGGAGGAGAAGAACACGAATCATTACTTAGTCGCTTGACCATTGTATTTACTGTATTGCCTAAAATGTTAATAAGCAGATTGATGCATAGTAGAATAATTAAAGGAAGGGGCGCAACTAAGATTTATTTATGCAACGCGCTTTTCACCGTTACCCTCTTGTAGCTCAAGTATTAATAATATTTTTTTTAAACTTGGTTAAAATTTATATTATTTAAAAGTAACTCGAAATATGTGTACAGGCTGGTGTACAATATTTGACATAACTCTTAACCCCTCAAGGGAATGTAAATATTGTACGTTGATATGGTTCATGGTTTTCTTTATTTTTATTTCTAAAGTAGAAGCAAAGAGCTTTAAAGTTATATACAACTGTGTCACTTGTCATTTAAGGGTAGAAGTATATGCGAAAATATAGAAAAGTGTTTTCTTCAAAAATAAAATAGCAAAGTTTGAACATTTTTTAATGAGGTTAAATATAAAAAACACTTCTGTTTTGTTGTTGTTATGTTAGTATACATACAATTTGAATATGTTAAAAGAAATATTGTTTTTGTATATCTAAAGGGTAGATGGATCCAAAACATTTTTTACTTGTTAGCTACATACATGTGTCCTCCATTAATAATAGCCATAGACATAAAGAACAGATGACGGGTCTTAGTGTACCGACTTGCGCTTGGTGTAAAGGAAACGCACACATTTAAGGATAGAGTCTATCTCTCTCTAAAGGGGCGGAGCGAGACGTCGCGCACATATGCTGAAAACTCCTCGCGTGAACGACCGATATTCGGCTCCTGTAGAAAGAAAAAAAATATATCCGTAAATGTTTGCGCCTCTTTCACATCAAGTGCAAGTTGGTACACTAGGACTTTCTGTGTTCATGGTAACAACCAAGGCGTCGTATTTAACTTAGTGGTGGTTTCATAACCTACAATTCAGTATTATTTTTAATTTTTATAAATAATACCTTAAAGTACTTTTTTTTCAGTAATTATGTGTACTTCGATTTTTTTCGCAGTTCAATATTTTTATTTTATGACATTTAAAATTTGCTTGATATACTCAGGATATATGAAATGTTGATTATACTTTAAGTCAGTAGCGTAAACAATAACCCAAGGATCAAGACGGGTGCAAAATAGTAGGGCGGATTCAAAAATCTGCACATACTCTTAATTACGCCACTGCTTCAAGTATTGTTTGGTTCCAAATATCTTATTTTTCAAGTAAATGGTATAAATACTTGATATTTGAAATATCTTAGGAAAAAACTTATACGTACTTGTTATATACACCAAGTAATTAGAAAAAGTTGTTTATTTGATACGTGTATTTCAAGTATTTGGAGAACGTGCTCTGACAGCTAACGGGGACAACTTGTTTTTTGATGTATCGATTGGAATATTTTCTGTATTAGGTTCCATATAAACAAGCCAAGTTCCGATAAAAAATAAACTTTGAAATGGTGTAAAGATTCTAAAGTAAAAATTCGGATCCATAAAAATATTATTCAGATCATGGATATAATTTCTAAAGCATATTCAAATTTTTATAAAAATCTAAAAGCCCATGTTAGGTGAGCCATTTCTTTAGGTGAAATTGTTATGTTAATGGTTGAATATTCAGCTATTTTAATTACTGTTAGGTTTATATATTTAATTATAAAGTTAGTAACATAATTTATTATTAGTAAGGTGTTTAGGCAAATTACAAAACTATTAAAGCAGATATTATCTACGAGCGTTTTAAATACAACTCTAAGCTAATAGATAACTTTATGACATGTAAGACAATGGCCATCTTAGCCTGTTAATAATAAATGGTTTTGTCGCAAGGCACAGTTTCAAAACCCCTAATTAAAGTTAAAACACGCTATCTAATAATCGGACTACAAATGCGAATTTTGTTGCAAAATATATTTTTCACTCGAATGCACTGTGACAATTAAATAATTATACAACCGCTTGATGCAAAACCAATTAAAAAATGTTTATCTTTGTGCCTATCAGAAATAGTAAATTTTATAATATTCAAAGGAATTTTTAACATGACAAACATTTTTGAATACTTTACCAAACTGTAAGAACTTAATACTGGAAACCATTATTTAAAACTTTGGTATAGGATTAGAGAAATAAAATAATATAGTATTCCAGAATTTCAAAATTATTTATAAAATTTTAGATACACCCTATTTCAACGTACGATGTTTTTTAGGGGAATTTTTAATTTTCTATCAATGTTGGTTAGCTAATAAAAGACCATTTTCAACAAAGAAATTTCAGAAAACTGAAAGGTTTAAATTAAAATTTGATTATATTTCGTAAAAAGTTGTTACTTCTTACCGATTAAAAAAAATTTCAAAAATAAGAAGTTGTGATAGATTATGAATCTAATTTTTTTAAATATCTCAAATATTCAAAACAGGTAGAATCGCCCCGCAAGCACCAATAAATTCTCTTTTATAGTTTCTGATAAGTAATTCATTCGATACCAATTTGGGGCACATTGTATGTAAAATAAATTTGTATACACTTTTATTGCAAATTCAAAAATTACATGTAGAAGTTTCATTTAATTTACGAAAATTTTTTCGTGTTCATAAATTTTATATTTGATGATATATAATTTTAGACGAAAATTTTAGTTTATAAAATTGGTGTTTTTCCACACGCTTGCTAACTCGTATATATATATATATATATATATATATATATATATATATATATATATATATATATATATATATACAGTTGTAATTTTGAAGAATCAGGGACTCCAGATTTTGACTACAGTTTAACCAACTATAACTGTAATACGAAAAATAAATTTCTTTTGTTCATATGAGTTATGACTTTTAAAAATTATTATGCTTTATTCCTTTAATATATACAAGACACCTGTAGGTGCAACAAGAAGTAAATCATCAATAATAAATTAGAAACCCACCTTTGGTAAGAGGCGGTTTGTCCGCTGGTTTTTGACTACTATGAATCATGTCCGATGACCTGTTAGCAGCCTTTTCTAATTCTTGAATTGCAGTTTGTTTGTTAGAACTTATTAAATCTGGTGACTTATTTTCTTGATTTGCTAATTTCTCTGGTTTTATTTTGAAATCTTGCTTATGAGAGCCTTTTTTCGGGGTTGACGATACCAACACATTGAAATTATCTCCTCCCTGACGTTCACTTTCATTTGTTTTAGTCTTTTTTTGTGTAAGAGACTTAAGTTTTTTTCCTAAACCGAAATTTAGTTTATTCTTTTTATTGTTGGATATATTTTCAGCCTTATCTAAATCAATAATAATTGGTGTGGGGTCTTTTTTTGGCAGGGTTGTTGTTATCCTAATACCAGTCTCCTTGTATAGTTCTTCGTCGACTTCGTCTATGTAATCTTTAAGTTGATCAGTTACACTTTCCGATCGTTTGTCCTTTTTAGTTTCAGATGCCTAAAACAAAACAAAAAAAAATTAAAATACATCAACCAACTTGGAAAAAACGCTTCTTTTAATAGGATTTTTATTCTAATTATAATTATATTAAATCAGCTAAAGATCATTGATGCGGTTGTGCGAACGTTCATTTATTGTTTCATTTAGCTTAGAAAATATTCACAAATATCTACTTAAATTCGTAAACAGTAAATTAGTCTTCAGAATAAAATTATGTTGTTCTCAATAGGACATTTTTTTTTATCCTCACCAGGTATTCTGACAAATTTTTGCAGAACTTTTAGAATTTTTATGTTCCGAAAAACCGTAGACAAACTGTCAACAGCTTATTTCACTAGTCTAGTAGACTTTCGGAGAATGAAACTTTAAATCTTGGAGAATTTAAGATTGATGTACTACTCTCAAAACTGGAGCCTTATGTACCTTTTTTCCAAAGTAAGAAGTGGTGAATGGTTTGTTCAAAAGATTTTATCGACTGACACTTTTAACAATGATTAGGTCGCTCTTTTAGTCACATTTACGTGAAACACCAGTTTACGTTCTTTACAATATTGCGAACTTCGAACCACCTGACCAGTAATATTTATTATTTTTATAAAGTTTTAAAACATGTCTGCAACTTAAAAACTTATATAGAACGCAGAGCGATTGAATTTACTTTGTCAGGTTGTCGGTATCTGTTCAGCATATATACAAAATATCTTTGTAATCAATTTCAGTTGGTATAAAATATTTTGAGCAAATGGTTTGTTAGCTCTTATAACATTCCTATTTTTTATTCAACTGACAGTTTTAATATAACTTGTTATTTAAATTAAAAATTAATTTAAATAAAAATATGCAGCTAGGTTTAAGTTTCAAGTTGGATCTGCTTGCCATGAAAGTTTGATATTCTAGTTGGTCAATTGGGATGTTGACTAGTTTTAGGAAAGTGTTTAAAACCATGCATAAGTACCTAATGTATTAAAAATTTTTTTTAATAAAACTAGTAATTTAAAAATCATAAATTTTAAATTTCGTTTAAAATTTCCCGCCAAAACGCTAATACTTGTCACTTGACCGATGTGACGTCGCACTGGTAAACTGACAAGGATATATAATTTTTTTTGTAATTTTTGTTATATAAGATGAGTTCTAAGTCATGTTAAGTATTGTGCAGTGCCTCAGTGTACAAGTTCTACAATTAAGACACCTGTAAAGTTATTTATCCACGTTCCACATTCGGAAAATAATAAGAAAATGTGGCTTCAGCTAGCCCAGAACTACTCATTTTATTTTAATTCTGAGCTTATAAATACCGATTATTACTATTATGTATTTATCATTGGTTGCGGACATAACAATTCTTGATGAATTACTTACATGGAGGTCTTTATATTTCTAAATTCAGCAGAGTAGAAGTTACTGTTTGTTGTGAAGAAATTGGACACCATAAATTCAATTAATTGTCGGCAAAGTAAGCAAATTTCGAGGAAAGTACATGGAATATAAAATCAAAAATTTATATGTCAAGTTCGTGACAGCGATGACGTTGGCTGTACTCTTTAGAGTAATTATCAAATGATCAAAGTGAAAAAAGTGAAACTGATAACCATGTTCTTTTGAATATGCATTTAATTGTCATTAGGTCGAAGTGATCATGATTACTTCAAACGATAGAACTGAAAGTAATAATGACTCAAAAGAATAACCGTATTAGGACGGAGTGCCAGCGATGACGTTAATATGGAGTGACATCATTCACTTTGATTGGTGTTCGTTACACGTGACTCGAGGGAGATTTAATTACATTTTTATTATTAAATAAAAACAATATTTCTTAAAAATAAAGTAAAATATTGTGTTTTTTAGGATTTCTATTGTGGAAATTACCGTTTCGCGGCAAAATTATATTTTTATTTGAATACAGTCAACATCCTAATTTTGTTTTGCTACGACAATGTTATGCATTGTATGTTATACATGTAAAAACTTTAAATAGGAAAATTAAGGATAAAAATCTAAACATACACATAAAGTCTTGGAATCGGTAAAAGGTATAGTCGTTTCCCAAAAATAAAAATTTACTTTTTGCCGGTTTAATATTAAAAGAAAATAATTTTTTTTTCTTCTATTTTTTAAGTTTTAAAACATGATTGACTTATAGACGTACGTCAGCTTAAACTTTAAGAGCCGGATTCACTAACGTAGTTTAAATTTAAAACCGCCCTAAATTGACAACAGATGGCTTAAATTGACAATAACAACAATAAGTCGAGCAAGTTTTAAACCCTAAAAATATAAGAATAAAAAAATCATTTTGTTTTACCAGTGAACCGACAAAAATGGAGAACTTTATTTATTTTCGCGACACAACTATTGCTTTTACATACTGCAAAACTTTATCGCTTGCTTCTTATCCTTCATATGCCTATATAAACCTTTATTTGTTTACATGTAATATAAATTATGACAATATCATAAGCAAAACAAAACTGGCCGACTATAAGATTTAAATTTCATGGCAACTAGATCGGGCTTAAATCTTAAATCTTCTTAGTGAATCTGACTGTTATTGTTAAGTTGAAACTTAAACCATCTTGGTGAGTTAGGAGAATATAATCCAAGAATGTTTTAGAATAAAATTACGTGAAAAAACTGCTGCAAAAATTATAAAACTAGTTCTAAATCATCTGCAAAATCATTTTTATTATTTCTTTCTCTCGTATTTTAATTTGAGTTACTATATATCAAGTATAAGAAAAAACAGAAAAATTAACGAAATTATATTAGTTTTAAAAATAATTCGGAAATTTGATTCGAGTCTGGAAAATATGTGACATCTGCTGATCTGAGACAATATACCGCTTTCTGTTCATTTAATTTATGCCTTTATCAGAGATAACATTACATTATTTTCGGTAAAAGAAAGTAATAAAATCATCCAAAAAATAGGTGCCAGTAGGTTTTCATGATCGTGTTAATTTACGCCACTTTGAAAATTAATTAACAAGAGTAATTGTGGTTGCACTAAATTTGTAGCATCTCTCTAACGCATTTAAAAATATACCTTGATGATATATGACAATTGTATACTATGCTGGATGAACTAGCTTTACTTAAGCAATCACATATAGATAAACGTAATATAGATATCCAATTTTGTGATAATCGATTCAATACTATCTAGTTTGAAGAACGCCTAGATATTCTTCAGCGGATGTGATTGTAGCACTAGATTTTCTTCACGCTAATTTACTATGTTTCAACTCTTGTAAATTTTTTGCGAAATGTTTAAATATTGTACATTAAGATGTAAAGGACTTTTCATAAATTTGTAGTCCTTATATCAGTAAAAATTTAAAGTTATATAAAAACATTTTTTTTGTTGAAATTTAATTTATATATTTCATTTGTTTTTGTTGTTGTTCATGGCATGTTTAAATGGTAATTTTTACACAAAAGTTGAAAAATACATTTTTCATTTACTAATAAAAAAAACTTGTGAGCTCTAAAACTGGTTTCAAGAAATATTAGCTTGACTGAGTTTTTTGAGCTGCCACTATTTTAATTTTTTAAACACAGTTAAGATGTGAGCTGTATCCCTTTAAATATTTATTCATAAAAGCTACAAGAAATCTTAAAAAGTATGTTTTGTTTATTTTAATATCAAATAGTTTAGGACTATTTTCTTAAATGTTCATAGTCTAATTTTTTTAAATATTATTCAAAACTAGTTGGAGAGAATTTTTCTTTAATATGTTACCTCTGATATGTTCGAATTAATATTTTCTTTATCACTATTGGTAAAGTAATCTTCACGTGGCGATACTTCAATAATTGGCGACAACTGTTTCTTATTATTGCCTTTTGTTGGGTTTTCTTCACTATCACTACCCGGTCTTTTTCTTGTTCTTGTGGTATTTGAATCTACTGGACCAAATGCCTTGGACCTCAAAGCCGAAGCATCACTAACACTTCTCCGAAGATTGGATTTTTTTGGTTCGGTGTTCTTCTCTGATTTTTTGAAGATATCGAAAACTGACGGTCTTGACGGGCTATTTAAGTTGGAAGAAGAAGCAAAAGTACGTGGTGGTTTCTTTGGAGGCAGATGTTCTATAGATCCTTGTCTTTTTCTAGACCGTCGATCTAAAGAATTAGAGGGGTATTCTTTGGGATTTTCTTTATTTCCTTTTCTATTCGGAAGAGTGTAATATTTATTTGCGGTTCTACCTAAAAAACAAATAAAAAAGATATAAAATAAAAAGGGCACCGTCTTTTCCAGAGAAATTAAAAGCGCAGTGAACAAAATTCATATAGCCTACATCAACCTTTACATCATAGTATCTTGTTGAAAAAAAAACGTAGATTTAATGTAAAAATTTATTTACAGTTCAAAATACAGTGTTTTTAAATTAAATTATTTTAAACTAGGTTAGGTAGCTACATCTACTATTGGTTTCAGTAGTATTAGTCCCTCACTTTGAAAGGTTGCACAACCAAAGTTTAATACATTTTCTGCACTCAACATGGTAGTCGACTGCAAGCCAGCGACAGGTTTTTCTGACCAAATTCCTCTTGGGCGATAACTGGTGAAAAGTTTCAGGGAGTTGTGTTATGAAGCATCGTGAACGTCAGATGCGCCTCCGTGGGTGGGTTGAGCAGTGGCGGCCCCCTACTCACGCAGAAAAAATTTTTTTTTAATCATTTCCTCACGATTCAAAATTTGTCAAATAATAGTTGACACAATACTTTGAAGCAAACAAGTCAGTTTGCTGTAAGGTCGTGGATTATACGTCAGCTGGTCACACGAACATGAAAAAAGATATATTTTCAGTGATTTTCTCTCAGTTGAAAATTTGTCAGATGATAGTCTGTATGCTACTTTGAATAAATAAAAACGTTAGCTAACTGTATTTCGGTGGAAAGATTGGCAACTGATGAAGTGAAGGATGTAGCATGGGAGCTAGGCGTGGGCATCGATCGCTTATTTAAATACACTAGCTAACGCGTTTTTCCAGCTGATTTTTTTTATTACTTAGAGTATTATGTCAACAATTACTTGACAAATTCTGAACTGGGAGGAAATAACGTATTTAAAGTTATTCGACATCACACTCCTTACATACGCAGAATATATATATATATATATATATATATATATATATATATATATATATATATATATATTCATTTTACTATATTTCGAGCGTCCATACATTATCAATTCTGTATATTTTTGAATATTTTTAGTTGAGACAGTTGGCCGCGGAACGTTCGCTTATAAATATTCCAATAGTTTATTTGCTGTAGATCATGTCAATTTTCGGGCGTCCTACGTTCGGCAACGTTGTATGCCATTAATATCTATTCTCGTTCGGAAAGTTTGTAATGGGATGTGACATTATAGGGTGCGCCGCGTACTGCCATTAGGTCTGTCGGGGTCCCGCCTATACCATATGGTTCATTTTTACTACAATATGGGAATAGCTAAAGGTTTTGTAATGATTATTTTTTGAAAAAATTACATTTATTCATTTTCAGAAAAAAAACTAGTTTGCAAATCGCTTTGGTCGGTTGGTTCTTTATTATTTTGGGATTTGGATTTTAATTTGACCGTTAGCAAAGATTATAATAGCTACTGCTCGCTATAATAATCTTTGACGTTAGGGGTATTTTAAAAAATTTCGACATATTAAAAATTTACCCCCTAATTCACTCACATGGTCTAATTTAAAAAAAGTTGAAAGTTAAGGATTAAAATTGATAAGTGCAACAGTTAACAATTTTGAACTTTACAAATACAAGGATAAATAATAATTTTATTTTATTTCTAAACTGACAAAACTTGAAAATTCGGTTAGTTTTATGGCAATTAGACCAGGTCTAAGTGTTTTTTTTTCATGTACGTGTTACCAGCTGACATATAGTCCACCACCTTACAGCTAGCTGGCTTTTTTTTCTTCAAGTATTGTGAACTATAATTTGACAAATTTTCAATCGGGAGGAAATGATTAAAAATAATTTCTTTTCTATGTGAGTGGGAGGCCGCCACTGCTCAACCCACCCACGAAGCCGCAGCTGACGTTCACGAGGCTTCATGACACAACTCTCTGAAGCATTTCACGAGTTACCGCCCGTGAGAAAATTATTTACAAAATCTGTCCTTGGCTCGTGTACTATAAAGTTACTTGTCCCTAATTTTTTATTTTCAATTTATATATAATTTGATGACTCCAGATATCTTATTTCCTCGTAACTTACATATTGTAATATTTTTCTATAATTACAAATTTTGTTAAGCTTTTTGTGCTTAGGTTTAGATGTTATTTGAGAAAATATCATTTTATGCCTTATTATTTGAGATTTATTTAAGGAAGAAAACTCATTATTTTAAAGAATTAAGAAAAAACACAATTATACCCCGTTTCCAACCTTTTTTGTGGAAAAATTTTGCTGAAAAGGAATTTCAATCATTGTCCTATTATGTTCTATAGATATACCAAATTTTAAGTACATATCTTAGTTTATTCAAGAGTATCCGGTAAATGTGTTGACTAAAAAACAAACAATCTGAACAAAAAGCATATTTTAGCTAAATAATTATTTTTTATATCTTAAGAGGGTTTAAAACAATTTATGAAATACAAATTGTTGATTTTTCCTTGCCAAAACAAAACTTCAACCATCGGCGGATGTCTATAAAAATAATATTCCATGTTTATTTCTTAGTTCACATTTTCTGTTGAATATTCAAGCTCCTCCGAATAAAGAATCAATCTTAAAAATAAATAAATATTTATAAACACAGGTGTTATAATATAAGAAAAAAAGCAGGAAAAATTTGTTATTATAAAAACACGTCTGTAATTATCAATTTAAATTTTGCTTTAGCCACTCAAGATTATTGTAAATGATGCACAGAAGAATCAATGTTAGTATTTTTTGCTTCTCCAGCTTTGTTGATCAGTTATTCCTTATCTACTAGGATTAATTATTTTCAGCTTTGACCATGTTTTTTTTTTATTAATTTTTATCACTATACAGCAATATTTATTATTTCATTGTTCATATTTTTCTAATAAATATTCTTTGTGTTGGTAATATTTTAACAACAAAATATTATGGATTCTTTAGTTCCGTAATAAAATATAATTTTGGGAATAAATAATTATAGTAATCAAAAAAACATGTTTTCTTTTTTAAAATTGTTGAAAGTATGACCATTTTAAAGGAAGCTTAAAAATAAAAAAAGTAACGCTTTGGGCTAAAATCGTTTACATTACCATTGCCAAATTGTCGAGACTTGACAAAATGGAATAACTAAAATAAAATCCGCTATCTTGAATTTTAGGAAATTAATTTTAGATTCGTAACCTTGACCCCCCAAACCCTCCTACCTCAACAATATTGGAAGAACATGAGACATGTAAATGTTTCAGTCCGACATATTTTATTCTGCATATTGAGTTTGAGGAAATTAATTTAGAATCCGTAATATGCGTCCCAAGAACCTCCCAATATCAATCTAAATAAAATCGGAAAAATGTAAAATTTTTAGTCCCCCATAATATATCTACCATATCAAATTATAGAAAATTAACTTCAGATTTGTAATCTATGATTCTGAAAACATCCTTAAACCAATTTTGAGAAAATGTGAATAACATAAAATTTTCAACTTACCATATTGAATTTAAAAAAATAAGTCTTAATCTAATCTGAAGCTAGTGCCCCGAAAAACTCCCAGTACCAATTTCGAACATAATCCGGAAATATAAAATTTTTATTCTGCCATTTTGGAACTGCCATATTGAAGTTTTTAAAAATAATTTTAAATTTGTAATTGTACTCTCAAAAACCCTATTATACCAATTTTGAACAAAATCGAGAGATAGTAAATATTTAGTCCGTCATATTGGAACCGCCATATTGGATTCGCCATATTGAATTTCTCAAAAATAATTTTGGAATTCGTAATTTGCTCCTTCAAAAATTCCCATATACCAATTTTGGGCAAAATCGAGAGAAAATTTTGAATCCACCATATTCAATTTTTTAAAAATAATTTTAAATTCGTGATTTACACCCTCAAAAACTCCCCTATACCAATTTTGGAGAAAATGGGAAAAAATTAATTTTTTTGTCCACCATATTATCTTGGATTTTATAAACTAATTTCGACCAAAATAGTATGGGATCAATGCAGCAATTTCCTGAACAAATTGCAAGATATTTCGTTCAAATCGGTGCCGCCGTTCCGGAGTAATCGATGCACTCCTACATACATAAATACAGCTGTCGAATGTTGAACCTCCTTTTTTTGGAAGTCGGTTAATAAAGCAACCATAACAGTATTTTTTTCGAAATTAAAGTATATGTTACTGTGATAAGTCTAATGAATTTGTATAATTACCAGTATTTATACATAATCACCTCTGACCTTGGCGAATATATTTTTTTTTTTGATTTTTGGAGGTATTTATTGCTTTTAACGATTATTATATATAATTCTTACAATCCAGTGATAAATGTAACAAAAACTTTTAATATACTATTCAGTTTATCATAATAATCGGTGATCATATAAAATTTCCGACCGAGTGTGAGAAATAAATTGCGTTAAAAACAGGCAAGCATTTGTTCATATCTGTGTTTATTTGGTAAAAATTTCAACAGATAAAGTGCATTCGTACTGGTAGCTAATTTTTAGCTTCTTTCTAATATTAAAAAAAATGGTTTTAAAAAATTTTGGCATGTTTCGTAAAAGTGTATTATTTTAAATAAATATGTCTAACCACAAAAATATGTCTTACATAGAAAAATTATTCTTTTTGTAAGTCATGTAAAGTAGATAAGAAGGGTTTATCTATTAAACGTAAAATTTCTTAGTTTTGTTACTGCATATAAAATTATAAAAATAAATTTGTTTTACTATGAGTTTTTTCTTCTATACGTAATCGAAATCGAAACTAATCCAGACCCTCACTAAACAATCAATAGTTAATTATCAGAAATATTTTTCATTTTATATCAACAAAACACACTAGCAAGTTTTAATCTTCTTCTTCTTCTGGTGCCATGTGCAAAGCCGCACGTCGGCGATCAAACGTCCATTCCTCTTCTAAAGTTATAAGACGGCCAGGACACCCTCTTCGGCCTGTCTAAATATAGTTGCGGCGTCCGATATTCCACACCAGTCTCTTATATTTCGTAGCCAAGAATGTTGTTTTCTGCCCGGTCCGCGCTTTCCCTCTATTTTTCCTTGCAAAATCAACTTTGGTATGGAGTATCTGGATCCTCTCAACATATGTCCCAAGTAAGACACTTTACGCTGCTTTACCGTGTCCAGCAGTTGTCTTTCTACGCCACTCCTTCTTAAAACTTCTTCATTTGTGAGATGAGCAGTCCAGGGAATACGTAGCAGTCGACGAAGTGTCCATAGTTCGAAGGCTTCGATCCTATTCAGTGTTCTAACTTTAAGTGACCATGTTTCAACGCCATACAATACCATAGGCCATACATAACATTTCAAAACACGTATTCTGGTATTTAGTGGTAAATGCCTGCAAAGAAGAAAATTCTTGATTTTAAAAAATGCTGTTTTTGCTCGGCCTATTCGTCCTTTCACTTCTTCATCACAGTCCCACTTTTCATTCAAGGTAGCTCCGAGATATGTAAACTTCGCGACGCGTTCAATTATGTTCCCGTTGATACTGAGGGGAGTATTGCGTTGATGCCTACTAATCACCATCATTTTTGTCTTGGCAATATTAATTCGTAGCCCAAACTGTTCACCGGATTCGTTAATTTTATTCAATATTGCCTGAAGGTCCTCGATGTTATTGGCTAGTATTGTGGTATCGTCTGCGTAACGAATATTATTCATTGGTATGCCGTTAATTTTGATACCTCGTGTCTCTTCCTCCAAAGCTAGTTGAAAGATTTTCTCAACATAAATATTGAATAAAATAGGGGACAAAATACACCCCTGTCGGACTCCCTTCAATATGCCAAAAGTGTCCGTTAACAGATCGGTATTAATGCGGACTTCTGCTGATTGGTTCCAATACAGTTCTTTTATTATTCTTATATCTTTATCGTCAATACCAATTTCCTGCAATCTCTCCAAAAGTGGCCCATGTCTAACATTGTCAAAGGCTTTTTGGTAATCAATAAAACAAATGAAAACATCCTGTCTTTGGTCATAGCACTTTTGTACAAGTAATTTTAAAGAAAATAGTGCTTCTCTAGTGCCAAGTCCCTTGATGAATCCGAACTGTGTATTGCCACTCATATCCTCGCATTTTTTGTATATCCTTGAATGAATGACCCTTAGAAATGCTTTAAGCGCGTGACTCATCAAACTGATAAGTCTGTAGTCTTCACAAAGTTTGGGAGTTGATTTCTTTGGTATTGCGACAAAGGTCGACTTCAGCCAATCCAATGGAATTTGCCCAGAGTCATATATTACATTAAAGAGATATGTAAGCTGTTTAATATCAACTAGTTTTAAAACTTCTGCATAAACTTGATCATGACCTGAAACTTTACCGCATTTCATTTTATTTACTGCGTGTCTGACTTCACACTCAAGGATTTTTGGACCACTCATATGTTCCGTGTTGTTCCTATAATTATTTGTACGCTGGTCATTAAATAGGGTCTCCGCGTAATTCAACCAGGTCAACTTCAGTTCTTCCGTATCCAATATCAGCCTTCCTTGTCTATTTCTCATGGATGGTAGAGCTGTTTTCCTCTTTATACCAGTTATTTCTTTCACCTTTCTATGGAAATTAAACGAATCGTGCAGTTTATGAAGTCTTTCTGCTTCATCGCATTGTTCTTGAGTCCATATCTCTTTAGCTTCCCCTATTAATCTCTTTATTTTACGATCAAGTATTTTATATTCATCCATTTGATTTTTGGCAAGTCGACGTTCATCCATTAAGTCCAGTATCTCTTCCGTCATCCATGGTTTAATCTTTTCTCGTCTTTGTTGTCCTAAAACATTTTTAGTAGCTGTTTGTATATTTGTTTTGAGCGTATTCCAAATATCATTGGACGCACTTTGTTGGCTGGGTATATTTTCTCGGCAAAGCTTGTCTAATTCTGCCTTCATGTTGTCTTGTATTAATGGGTGTCTCATGTCAAGAATACTGTATTTCTGTTTTTTACTCCCCACTGCTAGTAATTTACAACGAAACCAGAAGTCAGCAACCAGAGGATTATGGTCTGAGCCAGGCGCGGATCCAAGGGGGGGGCGGTGGGGGCGATCGCCCCCCCCCCAAGAGCTCTGAGTTCAGGAAAATAGACCCGATTTTGCCTCTTATACTATAGTTTATTCAAGAACTAGAGAAAGTAGTAAATCGTTTTTAACCATTTTTTTCTATGCAAACTGTGTTTTTTAGTCCGGTGTTTTTGGGTTTGAAATTTTATAATCAAAAATACCTGTCTATAATAATGGACTATTTGGGTTGGATAACAATAGATATTTGGAAGTGTGAAGTGTTAAAATGGATTTTAGTCCTTGTCAAACCGTCGGAAGGAGGTTTATTTTATCCCTAAGTATTTATGGCATAGAATAGTATTTCGGTAATAAAGTTAAAATAAAAAGCTTTTATAATATTTTTTTTATTTCTTACTATTTCACACACACACACAAAACACAATTGTATTTTTATTATTTTTAATTTTGTCATAGAAACCGTTTTAGGCACCTTCAGACAAAAACGTAGCCTTATTCTCTCAAAAAATTCTAAGTTATAATTTAAATATTTACAAAATAACCATTGTCAAAAATACAAAAAATTAAGCATATATAAAAAAATAAATTAGTCCAAATAATATCAAATTTTTTTTGAGGCTTCGGTCGGCGTTTATTATTAATTAAAAACATTTTTAGGACATTTGACGTTTCGGTTTATTTATCTCTTAAACCATTTACAGAATTACAATTAAACACCAAAAAGAGATTCGAATATAATTAGTTTTTATATGTTACAGTTAAAAATAGACCTACTTATTTTTATTTCTATTGTACTGATATCTTAATTTACTTTACTTTATTATATGGAAATCCGATAGCCCCCCCAAAAAAAAAAATGCTAATTCTACACGCTTAAGAAAAAGACACAAATACAATAATAAAATAATAAAAAACTTACGGCTAATTGGAATTAAATATATATCAAATTAAAGAAAAATATATAAAAAATAAAAAAATATATAAACAGCATCAAACAATAAAATACAACAAAACCAAAAATTCAAATAATAAATTGTGTTTACAGTCGTAAATATTACGTATCTAATTCTTAATCAAAGTCAGTGAAGCTATCTTCGCTCAAATTAATTATAACTGGTTCCTCTATGTCACAGATCATGAGATTAAGTTTCCACATTTTGTTTTATTCTTTTATTATATGGATTTTTCCCAATTTTCCGCACTAACTTTATTCAAAAAAATCTTTCAAAAGTTCAGTTAAATTACTAATTTTGTAAGTTGTGTTATTTCTAGTAATTCTACCTTTTACATGAGAGAAATATTTCCTTTTCCAACGAAGAGTTTCCGGACGATCTATAAGCACAGATTTTCTATCTGGTTTTTCCCAGCAAAAATTAAGTTCTATGAGCAATTTCCAGAGTACAGTTCTTTTAATTTCAGGTAAATCGCGATCTTCATTGATTTTAGTTTGAATTTTGTTGACGGTTGGGTTCTGCTTCTCATAATGAAATGTATGTACAACTCCTTTTATTGCAGTTTTCATCTCTTCTTCCAATGTGGTTTTTCTTCTGCCTGTGATCGAATGTGGCTTGGGAGTACTAACAATTCCAGTATTTTTTTTTCTCCTTTAGTTGTCATGTTGGAACACATCTCAAAAGAGCTTTTAACATTATTATTCGTCGGAATAAGTTTAACGATTTTGGAATAAATATTGAGGTGGAAACCCTATCTTTTGGGTATCTCACTAATCTCAAATAATATATAAAAACAAGCGCAAACAAGAAAAATCACTAAGGACACACTGTAAGGTGTACTTTGCTCACTGACAGAAATTAAATTAAACTATGAGAAATTTTATCGTTGCAGTAAATTTATAAAAGCTTATAATTAAATATAATTAGGTTTACGGCAGTCCTCAGTTATCTGCGGCACTGGAGCAGGTACGTTGGAGGTTTCGGTAACAGTTTTATTTGTCTCTCTAGTTCTTGAATAGAGTATAAGAATGTGTATGCTTGCGATCGCCCCTCCCCTTCCCAAGAGCTTTGAGTTCAGGAAAATAGAACCGATTCTGCCTTTTATATTAGGAATTTGTATGCTGCTGGTATTCCCTATCGTTGACAACTTGTTTTTTTTTGCGATAACCTCCTCCAAAAGCGTTTTGTTCAGGAAAATAGACCCGATTCTGCTCTTATACTTATGCTGCTGGCATCCCCCTTGTCGGCAACTTTTTTTTAATTGTTGTCGCCCCCCCCCCTCTCCAAGAGCTTCAAATATAGAAAAATAGACCCGATCATGTTTTTTACACTAAAAATAGGACTGTTGCTGGTGTACACCCCCCCCCCCCCCCCCCCGTTGACAACTTATTTTCGGTTACCATATCACCGCCCCCCCCAAAGAGAGAGGCTGGATCCGCCCCTGGTCTGAGCCGATGTCCGCTCCTGGGTATGCTGCAACACGTGTTATGCTATTTTGGTATCTTCTGTTAATCATAATGTAGTCAATCTGATTACGCACAACGTTCCCTTGTTGATCTTGTGGAGATTTCCAAGTATAAAGCCTTCAAGTTTTAATAATTTTGATAAATACCAGTAAGTAAATTTAATAATTTAAAAAATATTTATTAAATTGGTTATAATTTGGCGATTATCTAAAATTAGCGGTAAAAGTGATTAATTTGCACTCCTTTATCAAATTTACCGGCAATTTTGGTAATTATACATAATAACGAGCAGTTATACATAATAACCAACTTATCACAGTTATTATTTCTGGAAATAATACCGGGAGGACATCCTAACAATATCCTTTTTATAAGTATTTTTGCTTCATGATTTCTTTTAATTTGCTACTGAACTTATATCTCGATAGTAAATCTTTATTGCTGTTGTTGTAGACTCTATTAAAAAATAATCATTTTTGTTTGCTTTTTAAGATAGATAATAGCTGATTTTTCTGATTTTGTAATGTGCTTCAGTACATCAAAAAACAATATACACATGCTTTTTATGGTGGGCTAATTCGTTCACTTAGGAGGATAAAACCATTCTTAAAATTTTCCTCAAAAAATGCATTTTCTGTTATATCTCGAAAATTAGTGTATAATTTTTACCCATAGGGATTTTCAACTATTACTATTATACATGTAGCTTTATGTTGAAATTAAAGGTACTATTCGCTGAAAACCGATAAATTTCATTTACTCTTTCGGACATATTTTCTCACAAAATGTAATTTATAATAATTTTTGAATTATTTTGAAAATTTTATATCAAAAGATTTCTCAAAAAAATTACATTTACCTCTAAAATAACAAGATGAATACCCTTATGGGTAAAAGTTTCACTGGTGACTGTTCCTTTTTATGACAAGTCATTTGGCATTTGATTGATTAATTTTCGAGATATTACACAAAATTTTGTGGGAAAACTTTAAGGCTGGTATTCCCTTCTTAAACGGGCGAATTAATACGTAAGCAAAAACAGGTATATAATGTTTTATCATTTATTATAACATTTCCGAAAATCCAAAAACATTCTCTAATACCTTCTTTGTATTATGTTAACGACAAAATTTTTGCCAAGTTTCCTTTGAAATATGTCTTTTCTATGACCGTATCAGTATTGTTTAATTTAGGTTAAAAAGTTACATTTTATCCATGTTAAGAAAATTTTTTTTTTTCATTAGTTATGTGACATTTTGTTCAAAACTTTTCTTTTTGTTGATAAATTATCAATCAATAAAAAGTTTTAGTATTATCTATTTAAAATTTATGAAAATTCGGTACTATACTTGTAATATGAATGTTAATGTGTAATGAAATCGGGGTATTTCCAGCTACTGCAGGATATACCAGGATATTTGAGTTTATTGCCGAGAATTTCAAGAAATTGTGGAGTAATATTTTCCATTAGTATACCAAATACTCAGGCACTCTTCGGATCATTTTCTATTATAACTATTAAATAATATTATGGTAATTTCAATTTGGAAGTATTAACTCCTTTATCTGTTTTAATTTGTTTAATTTGTTGGAATTACCTTGTTTTATCATACAAATACAATATTACTTTTATAGTAATTACTAATAACACTTTAGTGCAAAGTCTATCTTTTTATTTTCTAATGACAATAAAAACGTCTATTAAGTTTAAAATGTAATTAACGTCGATGAGTCTTCCTGCAACTTTCCATTGACATTTCTTTTAACCTATACAAGTTTTTAAAAGTGATCAACACAGGTTATAATAAGGTTAGTGAAAATAAACGAACTCTAGAAAAGTATATTCGATATACTCAGCGCATTGAAGTTTATGGCTCATTGACAGAGTTGTGAGAAAATAGGTGATATATGGTATATCACTAATTAGCAATTTAAAGCTGTGTTTTCTTAATTTTCGTAAAATGATTCGATTCAGAATGCTGTAACTTAGTAAAATAATGTTTAAAAATGTATATTTTTCCTATTTTGAAAAAATAATATTTATGAAATTAAATTCTGCAGCTTCACTACTAAATCAATTTTTAAATAATAATCATAGCCTGTTAATGTTCCTAGACTTACTGTAATAAATTACTATAAAGTGCTAGTTAAAAAAAAAGAGAAAAATAATTTTAATACAGTTCCTAAATGTGTGGTAAAGAGAATAAAGCATAAATTGATTATTTTAAATATTATGCCTGTGATCAGAAACTTGATTTCCATTTTTTAGCAGCAGAATTTTGAAAACTAGGTGTGACTAAATATGTATGTTTTTTTTTTTAATAATTTTAAACGAAATGAAAATGTGACCTTGAAAGCTAAAACTGGGGTGTACTACCCTAAAAGTATTATTTTAAAAAAATACCTATTTTCCATAAAAGAACTTCAATTAAAAAATTACTCAAAGCGACTTGAGTGGTCTTCAAAAATCAGCTACTAAAAGTGGAATAAAAGTATTTTGATGAAATTCTCCGTATTTTTTCAATTTTTGTTTGACTCTGATCGATATACTGTATAGCAAAAAGGAATAGCTCTTAATGTCAAGTTATTCATTGTTGGTCAACATAGTGTTCGACGAGTGTTTCAAAATTAAGTAAAAAAAACTTTAACCTCTAATTCACTAGCATGGTTTAACTTTAAAAGCGGTCTAGATTGACAGTAGAGAATTTAAATTGACAAGGGTAACAATATGTCAAGCAAGTTTTGAACCTTTAAAATACAATTAAAACAATATCATAAGAAAAACAAAACTGGTCATATGGAAAATCTAATTTCCAAGGCAACTAGATCGGGTTTAAGTCTTAAACCTTCTTAGTGAATCTGGCTATAAGTGTTTTTTTTTTCTGAAAAAAAATCATGGTTTTAGACACTTGCTCGCTCACTTATTAAATTAATGTGAAATTTTGTACTTAAAATTTGATATTCAGAGCTTAGTAACCGATTAAAGGAATAATCTGAAATCCTTTATCATTGTAAATCTAGATACTATGGGATACAATCTGTTACGAGGAAAAATAATAATAAAAACTTTAGGACATTCCTCATGTCCTTAGGAACTACTTCAAATTTGGAATAACAGGCAGAACTTTATACCACCCTAAATTCCTAAGCATTTATAATTTTGTATGGCAGAATCAAAAAAAAAAAAGTTAGGACCCCCTTATTCTTACAAAGTTTTCATCTAATACCCACAATATAATTTTTGTTTCGCCCTCCCTTTACGTTTAAGCAGGACTTCAACCGCCTAATATTATGAAATTAGAATTTTATCATTATTTCCTACCTTTGTTATCGGCAATACATTCTATTTTATCAGCTTGTCGTAATACTTTGGCGGCTTCAGCGGCAAGTTCTTTTTTAGACCTTTTTAAACGTTCTTTTCGAATCGGTGAAGCTATTATAGCTCCTCCATCATGTCCCGATCCTCTTGAACTTTCTCGAGGCACTGAAACAAAAATAAATTTTATTAACTTTGTACATGTATAAAAAAGTTCTAAATGAAGATTATAGTGCTAACAGGAAAATTTTTATGTGACAAAACAAACAAATATATATATATATATATATATATATATATATATATATTGTAATATTGTTATCATCCTATATATATATATATATATATATATATATATATATATATATATATATATATATATGAAGTAAATGCGAGCAGTAAATGCAAACTTCTCTCCATCATATCCTTTCTATGTTAGAGATTGCACAGTTAGAATAAATTTTTATGGAACGCAATGTATCCTATTCCCCCACCATCGAGATGATAGCCTACCTGTACCACCATACCGAGAAGAAAGTCAAAACTTACCCTCCCCGCGACAGTGATACGGCAGAGGTACATGTTTCGTCTTTACTAGACTCATCAGGGTACCGACATGCACCTGGCTGTTACATACTATATATATTACTATATATATATATATATATATATATATATATATAGATTTTATGTATGAGGGGAACTCATGATTCAGGGTTTTTCGATATATCTTTGGAGTATTTTGTTATCATCCTATTTGTTTATGCGATTTTAAGGTGCAAGATGTCGTTCCCAAAGAATAAATGGCTCAGGAAAATGAATCCTATTTCAGTCAGAGATTGGGTGACCTTTAGCAGTAAATAGTCATACTGCAGCATTCAGGTTTTGGTGTAGTAAACATATATTTTCTATGTTACTCATGGGACTTTTATGGCTCCCCCTTTAATCGGGCCGAAGGACCAAAGCCACCGCATCTTTTGTAATACTTTGAAAAATTAGCCGTTATTATAAGTTTCGAGATTTCATTAGAAAATGCTTCTTCTCTTTCGGATGCCACGAGCTATGCCGCACGTCGGCGATCATTTATCCATTTCATACTACATTATAACTAGAGCGCCCTCCTCAGTCTGTGTAAATATGGTTGCGACATTCGATACATGACACCAGTTTCTTATATTGCAGAACCTAGAGTGTTATTTTTGACCTGGCCTCCATCTGCCTTAAATTTTTTCCTGTAGTATTACTTTTTGGTATATAATAGTGAGGCCCTTTCACTATATGACCTAGATATGACACTTTTAGTTATTTTGCAGTAGCCACTAGTTATCTTTTTACCTCAGCTATATCTAAAATCTCGCACATCATCGTCTTTTTTCTATCCTTCCAATACTACTTCCGAAAACTCAATATTCATTCAAATTTATAGATCACTTATTCTACCAAATGTAATTTACGATAATTTTATTGTAGCAAGACTATCCTATAAAAAAAGTACTGAATCCAATTTAAAATCAAGCCTCGAGATTAGCTTGTTCTGCTATTTTAACTTCTCTGTTCTTCTACCATTTAATTTTTTTTTTGCTCTCACCATCTGTAGTAAACAATTTCACCTTTACAGTAAACAATAGATTATTCAGATTTGTTAATGAACATAACATTATTTTCCCAGATTCCTCAACATATTTATTCCCTGGCTCTGTGTCTCTATATATAAACCTTGATCTACATAAATCTGTTAAGCATAACATCTTCATGAAATCATTAAAAATATATTTTCATTTTTCTCATCAATTCTGAATATAAATTGTACAAACCATCTTTAAAGACGGAACCAAATTTCTGATTATGATGAGTCATCCACTGAACCCTCTGATTCTTACTGATTCTATAGGTGCACTACATTGTATCAAATCTTTAGGTTCCCGACATCTCCTAGCACCCCAAATAATCAACCGCCTACCATCAGCGCAACTTCTTCATTTCTCTCATATGGAGCCCTAGTTACATAGGTTTACAGGCAGTGAGGTAGCTGATTCCCAGAAAAAACTTGTCGCTTCTTCAGGTACTCTCCACTCACCTTTATAATCTTACAAATAATTTAACTCATAGAACTTGCACATTATCAAAAGCCTTACCCAAATAAGTTGTAATACTACGGACGGTTCCAACAAACAAGGTTTATCAACATTACTACCAACTACGCACTTAAACCCAAATCAAATCAAGTATCTGTATAATTTATTTTAAGTAAACATCTTTAACTATAATGAGTTTCGGTTTTTTGTGACGTTCACTTTCTACCGGGTATTGTAAAAATACCTTTTACCTTTAAATCCTATTGCATAATTTTGTTGATTTGTGTATTATTTAATAATATATTTACAATTTATTGGTTTCTTGATAAGTAACTATATCGATATTTCAAGGCCCCGATTGTTGCAAATAGATAATGAATTTCGATCTATCTAAAAAAGGAATTTTAATAAGACTTTTCGATCGTGTGACAAATTTTATAAAATTGCAAGTAAACAAATATACAAATGTTTATTTTTTAATCACACACATTATCGTATACAAGAGCAAGTTTTGGTGCAGAAGTCCGTGATTCCTTTGGCGGAGCAAATGTAATATCCAAGGATTTATTGTCATTAGTAGTAGCCACTTTTGTTCAAATGTTCAAAACTATAAAATATCCTATTGACAGTTGATTTAGGAATGGGCTACCGTCAGGAAAAGTTTGATTGAAAATGTCAGTTGCTTGTTGGACGCCTATTCCTGTATCCTATCATCATAAACTGAGTAATACGTTTTTGTTCTGTTAGCTGAACTATAGTATTTTGTTTCGACAAGCACTAGTTTACTTAGGAGGGAAGTTAAAAGGTTAGGATAAGAATAAAATATATTAGGAGTTCGTTAAAATATGTTATCAATATTTGCGAAACCGTTAAATTTACTCATAAGGTATGTTATAAGAAAAATTTTCTAAATTTATCGTATTGTCATTACACAGTTGTTGATATCAGTGACATATGGAATGCACAATTAAAAAGAAGAATTATAGTTCTGAAGGTTGAAGAAAACCGAGATCAGTTATTAATTTCCGTTCGCCTTTAATTAAGCCGTTCCGGAACGTTTACTTAACTCTGTATATATTTTAAAGCAGGTAAAATACATTCCATTATGTTGTAGATTCAAAAATAAGAGAAGGCGTTACAATTTTTACAGTAACAAGTTTTGTAATGGTATCTATAAATTTTTAAATTTATTCTATTAAGAATATTTGAATAAACTTAAAATAATCAAATTCTAAATAAATAGTGATAGAAATAATATATTATTTGACTCAAGGATTATTATTTACTCCACCGATTTATGAAACAACTTAAAGGTGAGTAGTACCGTAATACATCATCATACCAGAACAAGACTTTTTATTTCGTTAAATCAGAATAAATTTTAAGTTAGAGTGCAATAAACAAAAGTTATTCAGATGTAAATGTAAAATATTTTTTCACCGTTGGTTTTGAACTCACACTCTCTGTACTTGGGCTACGGAAATAGGAATGTACAAAAATAATGAAATATATATATTTTGACTTGGCACGATTTTGGCTTGTATCCCTTTATAACTGTATGTAAATTTAGTTAAACAAAATAGTCGTGAAATAAGAATGGCATTTAACCTTATGGTGATTTGTGCGAACAATTATTTATCTGAAAACAGCTTACGATCTAGCGGTTTATATTGTTTTTATCTCTATCCTTAATGATGTTTTTTTTTGTGAGTTTTTCTTAATTTAACAGTATAAATGATCAAATATTAGCAGTATCCTATTATATACTTTGCAGACGATGTTGCCTTGACAGCAGATAGCGAAGACAACTTACAAATAATGCTTTTCCATCTCAATCGAACAGCCAAACAGTATAATATGAAGATATCTGTGGAGAAAACCAAAGCAATGGTAATAGCAAAAGAACCGGTAAGATGCGAACTAATGGTTGATGACAAACATATCGAACAGGTTGGGAAGTTTAAATACCTAGGAGCACATATAACAAGTAACAGGGCAGTAACGGAAGAAGTACGCACACAGGCCAACAAAGCGGCCATGATATCAGGCCAACTAAGAGACATAATCTGGAACAATAAACATATGACGGTTGAGAGCAAAGCAAGAATTTACAAGGTCTGTGTAAGACCGATACTGACCTACGGCGCAGAAACAAGAAATGAAATCACAAAGACAAAACAAATTATGAGAACCACAGAAATGAAAACGCTGAGAATGATCACGGGAACAAGCTTAAGAGATAGAATAAGAAACGCAAAAATACGCGAGGACAGAGGAGTGGGGGATGTTGTGAAGTGGGTTCGAAACCGTCGTAGGCAGTGGAGAGATCACGTGGAACGAATGGACGATGACAGACTAGCAAAAACCGTAATGAGAGAGAAACCAAACACCAAACGGCCGCCTGGACGGCCCCCCAAAAGATGGAGAGACAGCTGGATTTCGACCTCAAACGAGGATCGATGAGGCATTCTATAGATAACAGAACTTGGATCTACCTAGAAGAAGAAGAAGAAGAAGAAGATCCTATTTTGTAATAATTTAAGAGAAGTGTGAGCGATCTAGAGCATGATACATTTAATAAATATTTTCTTCTATTGAATTAATAAAAATAAAGTGATTTTTGTTAAAGCATCTGATGCTTCATTTTAAAGTATAACTAGCAAACATAATTCCAAACCACAATTTCCCAATTGTCTTTAAATATTTATAAGTTTATCAGTGGCAAATAATTTTTTTAGTTTAAAAAAATGATATATTGAATCAATTCAGCAAAGCGGAAGTCCATAAGAGTACACCTCAAAAATTTTGACAAATATTATTAAATATTAAGCAAAATTGATAAACAACTTTATTAGTGACATAGGCCGAGAATATGATTACACAATTTAAAAAACTAATTAAATTAAAATGTAACTTACGATCTGATATCATTGGGAAAATTGTGGTAGGACAATTTATACTGAATTTCCTTATATTCGTGCCTGTATTCAAAATGCATTATAAAAACAGATTCTTTCGTATTAACTACGATAGTGTAGATAATAATTTATTAAAGAACAATTACCTAATACACAAGCGAGAGATGAAAAA
This sequence comes from Diaprepes abbreviatus, assembly GCA_034092305.1. Classification (NCBI taxonomy): domain Eukaryota; kingdom Metazoa; phylum Arthropoda; class Insecta; order Coleoptera; family Curculionidae; genus Diaprepes; species Diaprepes abbreviatus. Next base: position 19,059,184 of record JASJET010000122.1, on the reverse strand, counting down.
TTTCAATAAAGTTATAGGGTGAATGAAATTGTTCAAAATTTTGGACTATAGTTAATGTTACTCTTTTATATGATAATGTAAATTAAATCATGAAAGTACCGCAGGCGAAAATTTCAGCTAGATTTGTGGAAAATCAACAAAATTGGCGATTGCACGATACCATTTTAAGTAAATTTTGATTAAGATTAATTATCATGGAGGATTTAAAACTCAAACGATCTCCACAATATGTCTCTGTAAACTCTAAAAATAAATTAACAAACCAAGAACACTAGAAATTGCTTTGGGTTGCGAGATATATTTGCAGCATATTGCCTTACTTTTTGGCTCCCCTTTTAATTATTTCACAAATATTAAATTAATATATTGTAGAGAATATTACGAAATAAACATACAAATAGAAATAAAAAATGGAAATTTAACATTTTTCGTTTATTATATTAGGCGATTAAATAATCTTGTTGTGATTAACCTAGTTCTTAAAATTATAATTGTTGGGGCGTTGTGAATTTTTAAGACCTGATAGTGGGAAACCTTAACATAACCCTGGCCACAATTAAGGTTATTCTGTAATACTTGGTGGATAATGCAGAATAATAAAATACAACAAAGATTTTTTCAAATGTTTTGGTCATTTGTTCGAGACCTGTGTGTGTTATGTGTGTTAGTTTGTTTCTGTTGTTAATTTTACTTTTAACTTTGAATAAGAATGTGATATATTAAAAACAATTTGTGAATCTATACATATTTTGTATTTGTATTTTTCTGTAATTATACTTTTTTTGGATTAAATGGATATCATTCAATATGAAATTGTTTAATATATTTTGTTATCACTGTTTGTAGATACACACAATAAATACATAACGTCAGAAATGGTATAAAATTGATGCCTTTTGTCTGACTGATTATTGAGAGAAAGAATTTGAATAATCGTCGTTTTTATAATAGCTATGGTAATATTTAATCTTTTCTTATATTGTTTCAGTTGGGGGCTACCAAAAATATTAAATACACGCAACTTTATTTTTTTCTTTGCTTTTCCGTTCTAAATACTTTTAATGACTTTATATAGTAGGTAACTTTTTGATAATTGGATGTTATTGTAATATAATTTTTTTATGGGCTATAATGATTAAGATGTATTTATAATTTTAATAATATAATAGACACATGCATGTCCTATATTTTAAAGGTCATTTTTGTAATTACTACTGGTTCCCAAGACATTTACAAAAAGCTAATTATTAAATATAACTAAAAAACTGGAAATACACAGTTTTTTAATCAACTGGAAATTTGGACTTGAAATTCTTTCCAATTATATTCTTGTTTTTTTAATTAAAAAAACACGAATGAGTAAAAATGTGGGTGATTTGTGTGTTAATAGTGACCCTTCTAGACTTACATTTTTATGCGATAAGATTTGGCTTTAGAGAAAATTTTAAAAATTCGATCAAACTTGATAAGTATAGCCATAATTTGACACACATACACATACATACATACATACATATATATATATATATATATATATATATATATATATATATATATATATATATATATATATATATGTATATATATATGTATATAGGGTGTCCCGAAAATACGTACAACGTTTGATGACAGACTATTGACTTCAAAACAGGTCGATTTAAGCCAACAATACGTCAATATTGATTTTTCCCAAATTTCTTGAAAATGTGGTAATTGAATTTCATGATTTTTGGCGTGAGGTCCAACACTATAATATGACTGACCAAAATGTATTTGTCGGATTTGCATTGTCTTTATTTTTGTTTATTTTTATGACGTTTCAATTAAGTTGTAAGCATAAACATCGTGTCTGATTTTTCATGTCATCAACGTTATGACGACCTAGATGCATATTCCAATTTGCTGTAATAATAAAACAATTTTTAAAATAAATGTTGGAAGTACATGTATGAAGATTGAAAAAACTAACTAAAATGAAAACGTTAATTAACCAGAACTAACCTGAACTAACTAAAAAGAAAACGTTAATTAAGCAAATGTGCAAAATGGCCGCAGTTTTGCTGAATACATTTATTAACACCTTTTAAAAAATGAAACTGGACTCTATCTAATATCTCAGGATTATTAAAAAAGTTGCTAGCGTGTAAAATGTGCATCAATAATTCTTCGTGGGTATTTATACTTCTGTTTTAAGAACGCCCCATAACATATTTAATTGTGGAGAACGTGGTGGTAATCTTACTGGTGCCCCATTGCCACTTTCAAACCATCGATTGGGATACTGGTCGTGTAAATATTGCCGAACAGCAACAGAAAATGGTGTGGGGCACCATTATGCATATACCATAGTTCTCGCCGAAGTAAAATAGGTATACTTTCCAGAAACTGGTAATGTATTAAAAAAATTAGATAAATATTTCCATTTATCCTGTCTGAAATCACAGCAGGACCAATAAAGTAGCGATCAATAATACCTGCCCAAACCTGTATTATAAAGTAATGGTGATGGTATGTAACTTTAAAGGCATATGAATTTTCATTCATACACACATATCCGTTGTGAACGTTGGTGACTCCACCGAAACTTGGATCACAAAATGTAAGGCGCATGGGGGAATCAATCGGTAAAAGTTCCTGATCCTTTTGGACGTGATATGGATGTAATAACAGTTCTTTTAAAATATCATTTACAATAGTTTTAGGGATATCCAACTCATGTTATAAACGGCGGGTACTAACACTTGGTTCTTCAATTCTTTCCGAAATTTACTCTTCTTTTGCAACCATTTGAGTTGGTGGAATACGACCCCTACCTTTAATTTTTTTCTCAAAGCTACCCGTTTCTCGGAGATGGCGCTCAATATTGGCAAATGTTTAATGTTTTAGTATTCGGCGTTAAGAAATCTTTCCATATAAATCTTAACACTTCGACGTCCATTTCCTTCACAAAAACTATACATAAGGAGCATATCAACCTTCTCAGAATACGTGTAGTTGTCTATGTTTAATAGTAAAATAGGCTTAGAAATTTAGAATATTGATTTCACTTTAGTTGACTTCTTCGACAGTAATGGCAATTTGCCGATAGTCAAATTATTAAATACCTTAGTAACAAAACAAAGTCATTCGAAAAACTATTGTTATGGGTATTTTTTATTATTACAGTTAATTGGTGTATGCATGTAACTGACAATATTTTTTTCCTGGCGAAACCGCTCATCCAAAGAAAATTTTTCAAGACGTAAAAAAGCTTCCAAATACATACGATATCCGATAGAAACCTATGTTGTCATACCGTTGATGACGTAAAAGATCAGAGGCAATGTTTACAAGTGACAATAAAAGTTTGTCATTAAAGGTTGTACACATATTTTCTGGACACCCTGTAGTTATACGATCTGTGAACTGGAATATGTTACTTACTAAGACTTTAATTCAAAAATTTATTTGTTGTATTTTTATTAGAATATAGGAAAACTTCATTAAGAAATATCATTATACGTCAAATACAAAATTTCGGGGAAGAATTTCAAATTTTTTATTTTTTCTGTTTATCGAAATACAATAACTATATATTTTTCTGGGTACTTTTTCTTTCTTCAATTCTTGACAAATATTTCATCTTAGAAAGACAACCAACTGGCCACAATCTCTCTTCGTATTAATGATCATTTACTATTTTTTTTTGGGTTAAAACTCAAAAGCGGTCCACATCGTTGCGAGCAATGTAATCATTTTCTAAAACTCATTTTTTGAATTGAAATTTGAATTAATTTGAAATATTATATGGGAAATATAAAATTTACCGTGACAAAGAACGAAATTCGGCATTTTATTTCCGTATTAACATATTTTCAATTGACTACACGAACCTTTATAAACCATTAATATATCTATTTTAGTTTCAATATACTACTCGCATTGTTAATCATAACTTTTATTATATTATTAAAAAGTTGTCAATTGAGAGAACAATCTCGAAAATTTTGTTATTCAAATTTTTTTTGTTAGTCTAATGCGACAAAAATTTTTATAATTTTACTTTAATTAAATAAAAGAGAGATTTTTTTTTATATGAAGTACTTTAAATAAATTTTTCTTTTACTACAAGTTTTGTTCATAAAATTTCGTGATTAGGAAAATATACTATATTATTTTAAAAAGATATCGACAGTCGATAAAGCCAGTAACCCTCTTGAAAATTAATACATTGAGAATTTATTATAATATAAGCAAACATATCAACAATTGGTAGACTGCAACTTTTATGAAAAATATACAAAATATAGTATATGTTTTTATTAGAATGAAAATTTTTAATTAAAGTATTTTCTTAATTTGTTATAAGTTAGTATTAAGTTACCCTTTATTATTTAGTCCAGTTTAATACAGGATATATGTATGTAATATGAAAATTGTAGCAACAAAATTACACAAGATTAATTAACTGTTGATTATTTATAAAAAATTCTCTGAATAAGATTAAAATTTCAAGTGAAACCCAGAAACCGAAATTATTGTTTGACTTTTATTTCATAGCAGAGATCTCATCTATCTAATATAACAAATACTTAACATACAATAATACATATACATATATTGCAAACATCAATTTATTTAGCACGTGTGCGGTCAATTTAAAATGCAAAATCTTGAACCAGGTGATGATTGAATTTCTTGTTAGAGAGGGTGACATTTTAATGCAAATTAAACATCCGTTGGATGTCGTTTATGCCAACGTTTTTCCTCCACATTCCACTATAAAAAAGGATTAACATAAAATAACTGATTAAAGATAAGTCGTGTCAAGGACGACTTATATCTTCAGAAACCTTACTCCTTTCGAACAGGAAATTTTAAGTAACAAAAGATTAAAAACTAAAAACAAAATACTGCAAGGTCGATACAAGTCTTTTACAATTATCAGTTTGTTCTTCGTTCTTTTATAAAACACTATTTTACAGCACTCAGTGGCTGCCCAGTATTAAATATTTTAAAGCAGTGTAAAGGCAGTTACGTAATGGATCCAGTGCTGTCGACAATTTTTTGGATATCTCCAGGAAGTTTAGTATACTTATACAAAAAGTTATTACAATTCGCAAATATAGTGCATAATGAAAATTTTCCATAATTTTATGTTAATAATCTGGAAGAACGTTTTTATGTTTGAAGCAATGTTCACTTTTATTAAGAAAAAACAGGGACCCTTTTAAAATCACTCGATCATCGAGGGGAAATTTGTCAAAGTAATAATGTTAGGTGGACCCATAATATGAGATAACAAAACAATATCAAAACGAATAACGAAGAAAATGATACCATCAACTAAAAATATAGAAAATACCAACAATAGACTGACAAAAATAATGTGAGAAACAGCTGTAACCCTAGCAGCACCGCCAATTCAAAGAAGAGCATATCTAACAACACAAACTAAAAAGTTATTGGGCTCGAAGGGGGGCAAAGCAGAAATGATAAAAGAAATACAGTAGAATATGCAGAAATGAATAAAATAGTCAGAAAAATGGAAAAGCGGGATATAAGCAAAACAAAGATTTCAACGCTTTGAAGAAAAGAAAATATAAACAATAAAGAAATAAATTGGCTGAAAGATAGAAAGAGAAATATAACACAGATATTCAACTCAGACATTGTATAAGTGAATGGTGAATAACGTAAATGTCAAAGAAACAATCGAAAACGAAAAAACTAGAATATGCAAAGTTGGCTCTGAAGAGTTGCAATTATATCTATGAAAAGGACAAGGATAGGCCAGCGATATATTGACAATATTCAGGACTTAAAAAAATTATTCTAAACGATGATAAAGCTGCATGAAATATCCTAAGAGCTAGAAATCCACAGAAGTGTTAGACAAGGGGATATTTCACTTAAATTATGGTCCTGGAGGATTTATTCAAAGATCCACACAAGGGAATGAATATAGCAGCAGAAAGAGGTAGCAACCTCATATTTGGTCGTCTCTGCTACAGACAGTGCAGAACTAAGTGACATGTTTAAAGAAATACAACGGGCTAGAACTAAGCATCACAAACACCAAATTTATGCCACAATAACAGACAAAAATAGAAACGAATGGATATCAAGTAGGAAAGGATAACTCATATGTTTGTTTAGGTCAAGAAAGAATAACCAAGAGCTCTAAATAAACCATAGAATATTTTTGAGATGGGCTGCATATGGTAAAATAAAACACGTCCTCAACTTAAACCTTCCTCTAAAAGAAAACCAAAGTATACATGAAATACATTCTCCTAGTGACAACCTATGGTAGCGAAACATGGGTTATAATCAAAAAAATAATAAACAGATGGAAATTGCACCAACGATTATTGCAACGTAAGAATGCTATAAATAACACATAAAGATCATAAAACCAATGAGTGGGTGAGCAACAAAACTAAAGTCGAGGACATAGCAAGACTATTATGCACTCTAAAATGGAACTAGGTTGGGCATGTAGCCAGGAACACAGCACTAATTTTTTATAAATGACTTCTACTTTACGGCAACATCTCTTTCTGTGAAATTGCGCACAACTAATTTTATACTCGCAAGATAAAACTGTTACATACCTTGTATCTTATGATGAATTAATTCCAAATTTCTGTTCGGCACAATTTAACATGACCGCAAATAATAACACATTCAAATAAAATTAACACTAAAAATATTTTGTCCAACTACTTTCTGCCAATTCCAAAGACTTTTTTTTGGTACATCCCAAAACTGGGAAAATTATTCATATACTTATTGGTTGATTTATTAAAACAAAAAGTATACATTTATATTAATCACCATCATAAATTTTAAATCTCGTTCGATATAATTTTGTCCAGCCACTTACGGCTAATACTGTATGTATATATGCATATATAACTAGCTCTTGGCTTTCTAAATAAAAACCAGCTTATCAAAACTTATCATTGGAGAAAGCACGAATAAAAAACTGATTTTCTTCCTTTTAAATTGTACCGTGTCACATAGATTTCACCTAAATCTATTTTACATACAATTGCAAGGCAAAATAACTAGTCTCTATGTAACAAAAACACGCGCTCGTGTACATTCTGGTATAACATTAATAAAGATATACATAATAATCTTCAAGCTGATTGGCGGAACTTGTCATCGCTAATATGGTGCCTAACGTCATGGTTAACCTTGACCATGGCTTTAGTATTATTTATGTTCTGCCTACGTACCCACAAAACGATTGCCTGTGGGTATTGGGTACAGGTATGCGACAAAAACAAAATGTGTTAATCTTCGTATTATAAAACATAGTTTTACAATTTAGGTGATGACTGAGCTAAAAGAAAATTAATCAAGAATTAATTCGGGTACGCACATAAACTACAATCAATTTAACATGCAATTAAAATTGTGTTTGTTATGGTTATACCCATATCAAATTTTTAATTTTTTTTTTGGTTTGAAAAGAACAAATAATAGAATGGCAGAAGTTTGATTAATACTGTAAACTATGACATTAATGTTTAAACAATAGCAGTACCTGCAGGCTTATAAAATATTCTGTGTTTTAAATTTTTTGCTGATTTGGGTGGGACACCGATTAATTGCCATTCTACTTTAATACAATGTTAAATATTTAATAATCAATTTTTTATTTCTTTTTTTTTTGTCAAATCAGGTAAAACACAAATTTTTTTATATAAAGACCTACACCCAAGATCCGGCCTTGTGCTACTCAGAAAACGCTAATTTTAAGAATTTAGTTTAAAGGGAAAATAAACCTTTTATTAAGCAGCATTTTTTGAAAATATTTTTAATTATATAAGATGACTTAAATATTTGCTCTACACTTATATTTGTTTAAATGGTACATACCATAAATGTAAATTGAATGGTGATTAAGTGAGATATGGCATCTGGAAAATAAGAGTTGCCTCATGCTACGGAGATCAAATGGTGTAAAATAAATTGTACATTCCTATCTTAGTGAACGTCAAAATATTTCGGTGCTCTTAAGGGTACTCTAGAACGTGATGTCAAGAACGATGCCAATGCAGTAATACTTGTCAAGGTTCGTCTGGGGAGACCTTCAGCTTTGCCTGACTGTTTAGAAGTAGAACTAGAAAAATATTGTAAAGAATTGGACCAACGATTTTATGAGTTACGCCTGAAGGATATCAAGGACATGGCGTTTCAATTGGCGATCAAAAATAATCTCAAGCACCCCTTCAGCTTAACTAAAGCATCTGCAGGTAAAAAGTGGCTACGTGGGTTTATGAGTAGGCATCATGATTTATTAGTTAGAATACCTGAAGCAGTTTCTGCTGCAAGAGTGAAAGGATTCGATTTAGTTGCCGTCAACCATTTCTTCGATTTTTATGAGTCAGAAAGTGATAAAATAAAATCGGCTTCAGTGTACAATGTTGACAAGACCTGAATAACAGTGGTACAACATGAACGCTCTAAAATTATTAGCGTGAAAGGAAAGAAGTAGGTTGGTACGTTGACGTCTCTGAAAAGAGGAAAACTAATAACCATAGTGACGTGCATGAACGCTTCTGGTAGCTATGTTCCTCCATTAATAATTTTTCCAAGGAAAAATATGGCTCAAGAACTAATGGACGGTGCATCTGCTGGTTCTATACGTGATTTTTCATCCTTCTGACTGGATCTAAATACACTTATTCACAAAGCGATTTCAGCATTTTATAAATTTCACAAAACCAGTAAAGATGTGATGTGATAAATTTAGCTCGAAAAAATAATGTAACAATAGTCTTCTTACTACCACACTGCACACACCCAATGCAGCCTATGGATGTAGCGTTTATGAAACCGCTAAAGCTTATTACTCCCAAGAAATAGAAACGTGGCTGCGAAACAACCCAGGGGAACATTGACCAACAAATATGTAGTAAGATTATTTGGCGTTGTCTATGAAAAAGCTGTAACTATGAGTAACTTTGTCGGTGGTTTTCGTAGAAATGGGTTAGTTCCTTATAATCGCAATATTTTTACAGAAGATGATTTTATAATTTTCAATGAGGAAGACCAAGGACGAGAATTACCGGATAGACGTTTGCAGGTTCATCAACTTTCACTTGATCGTGAAGTGTCAAATGAAAATTCGGAAGAAACACCTCGCGTAACTTCTTCAACAGAAAATCCGTTTGACATGACTGAAGCTTCCTCTAATCGCGCTGCTTTGTATGACAATCCAGTGCCTAGAACGTCATCTCATGTCCCACCTTTTGCACTTAGGCCAGGTTAGGAATGATTCGTCTAAGAAAACCCGAACTGGAGCAGCTACCATAATTAGTGTTCTCCATATAAAAACTAGCTAATAGAGCCCTTAAATAAAAGAATGAAAGGGAAAATAAAAAGAGCCAGAAGAGAGGTTCTAAAAATACAAATAAAAACAGCAGATAAGGAAAAATATTAAAAAAGCTACGAAGAAAAAGAAAGTTAAGGAGCCAGATAGTTCTAGTTCTGCAGTAGGATGAAGACTTGCCTGATCTTCGAGAATCATATGACGCTGAATGTTCATACTGCAGCAGAAGGATTTAAGAAGACACGAGAGGAGAAAAATCAGTTAACTGTCAAGGCTGTTTCAAGTGGGCACATGAGGATTGTGGAAAAGTAACAGCAGATATATTTTTGTGTTCCTTGTGTTTAGATATCCAAGATTTAAAAAACTACTGTTAAATTGATTTCTTTCTTTATTCTCTAAACCTAAATCTCAAAACCAAAGGAATCTAATATAAGATACTATCTCATATTAGCAACCCTTAGTATCTCATAATAATCAAACTGTTTAAACAAATTTATTTTGCAAAATTAATGATAAATTTGAATCTATTGATGCTTTGATAGCCTTAACATATCCATGGTTTAGCAGAATTCTGCGCTTAGAAGCTTATCGGTCACGAAAGATGAAGGTTTTCACAATTTTCAATTCATGCAAACTAAAATTTTCAAAATTGAATATCTCGAAGAAAACGAAAGATACTTAAGCAAACCCAGCGGCATTTGAAAGATTAAAACTTATAGTTTAAGATGCTATGTATAATTTTTTGAGAAAAAGTATCGCGATGATACATAACCTTCAAATATGTCAAATCGCGTTTTTTGCAATTTTTGCTTAGATATTTAAAAAACCTGATGTGATGGAGCAATTCTGAGATCGGATTGGAATTCAGCGATCCAAAACCTACAAAAAATGACTATTCTTATTCAATGTACAAATTTCACATCGTGCTGTGTTATTAAAGTAATAAAAATCTCAAATGTCGTTATGGCTCTTTAATTGTTCAGCTTTAGGTCTGTGATAATTTGTCTTATAGCACATTTATATTATAAATTAAGGATTTTGTTACCAAAATAGTAAAGGATAGACTTACACTTCTCGACGACTTCATAACCATAAAAATTATTCTACTTTCGTAATAAAATTATTGGGTAGTGGAATATGATAACTTCACACCGGTAGCATTTCTGCCAAAAAAGGATCGAAATTATGCACGGGACACCCTAACAAAATACACTAACTGATGATTTTAATTACAATATCCGATTTTGATTATCTAAGTAGATATATCCTCCCGATCGGACTCATTTGACTGAAAACCAGTCTTTTACTTTAGATTTACAACGGTTCAAGTTGAAAATATTTGAATGTTATTAGACTAAAATACTGTTATCGTTGAATTTCTCGATGAACGCCACAATAACCGATTGTAAACATACATAAACAGGTGTCCACAGTAAATCAGAAGAATGACCGCTAATAGATTTTACCTTTGCTTGTATCGATAACAAAGCGTTAATTTACATGTTTTTTCGTTTACGAAAGGTTAATTTTGTATAAAGTTACAAGGTTACTTTGCGTAAACGATAGTAGAATGTGAACATGAAACCGAACAATCAAAAAATACCTTGCTATAAAGCGCCAATCCTGGTATAAAAAATCGGGTGTGGTTAGAACAAAAACTATAAATAATACTAAGAATGAGAAAAATAAAGTTATTTTTTTCCATTGTAAATATTTAGTAGAGAATTTAAAAATATTATTTTGGAGTTAATACAGTTTCAAAATTTTAATACACTCCTTTACCATTAATTTTTCTTTCAAAAATTTGTTAAAATTTGTTATTTTAGAGATTTGAAAAGTAAATCTAGATATACAGGTTGTATCTAAAAGGTCGGTATAAAATGCTGGAACAAATTTCTAAGGCAAAAATATGAGGATCGAGCTCAATTTACCTTAGACTAAGAGGTAATTTAATTTTTTTTTTTGGAAATATTTATCTTAATAATAGCTTGACTTGCACTAAATTTGATACTTTGAGTTTTTTTGGATGAGAAATTAAGATATGATTATAGTTGTGATGTATATTGCGGCGTGCGTCACCGTGTAATGGAACAAATATTAATTATTTTATACCGTTTAGCGTAAAGAGAAAAGGGCGAGGGAGGTCTTACATATGGTATACGAAAAATCGCTAAAATGCATTAAAATATTGAACGCTTTTCCCATTATTAGGAAACAAAAGAATAATCAAATAACTCACTATAATATGATATATTGTTTGACCGAATGTAAAGGGAGTTTGTATAATGTCTGTTTTTTTTTCTATTCACAAGAAAGAATGAGTGAAGTACTTCTAGACTACTAAAATAGTGAATAGTTTTTTTTATACATATATTAGTATCGATCCCTTCTATTTATAGGAAAACCTAGAATAGTTTGTTTAACTGCCTTTTATATAAGAAAATAAGATTAAGACGCTCAGAGGCCAATTCAGGAATTAAGTATTTGGTATAGAATGCCTAAAGTCCTCTACACTTCATGAATCAAACTGACTCTTACCGGGTTCCATGAGATGATATGGGTGCTAAGAGGATCCGCGGGATGCCGAAGGAGTACAAGTTTGGCTTTTTAAGAAATGTTAAACTTCAGTTACAATCTGGAATTCGTTAAAGTCGGTAGACAGTCTTAAGTACAGTGTCTTAGAAAATTACGTGTTGTGTATATTCGACGGGAATGAAGGTTTTCTTTGCTTTGTTTTTTTTTTCAATTAATTTAGGAAGTTAAAGGAATATCTTGTGTTATTTTACTACAGAATTTAGCGAGTTTAATACAGTTTGTTTAAGTAATATAAATAGCTTTGTTTAATATTTGGTAAGCTATTTAAACATGTTTTCCAAAATTGGGTTTTACATTTTTATTAATAGAAGGGCCAATAAGAGCCATTATATTAGTTTCTTCGTAATTGTTATTTGTTATTAGTTTAAGTTTCACATTGTAAATTATTCGTTTTTCTATTTATTTTTAGTAATTGTTTCGTTTAATTTATATAAAAATCCTTTACTTGAATTAACTTGTGCGCGCCGTTTTGAGAGCTTCAAATTAAGAGTCGTCACCTGATAGCAGCTTTTTCTGAGTCCTGAACTTGAGAGTGATGGTAGTGGTAAGCCTTTGATAACCTGTAGTTATATTGTACTAAAAAACTACAAGACAGATGGAGAACGACTAGACTTCGAGCCATTGCATTTGTAATAATTATTTTTAGGTTTTTAAAATAGCTATAAATTGATATGGGGCAGCAAAATGATTGTAGACGAAACGGCCAACGCTACCCGAGATGTTCTGTTTGCAGGAGTTATGATCAAATGCTGTCACAACCAGCAGCACTGCGCCTACATCTAAAGTTTCATAACTTTTTTGTAGAGATGAAACGGATAATAGTTTGGCCGGATACCGGATATTCGGCAAGCTTTGAGGCCGGATGGTCGGATATTCGGCCGACATGTTTTAACGAGTTTGATTTGAGTTACGTTGCCGCACAGATGCAGTGAACGAGGTCGGAAAAATTCGGGCGTGTTCTTGTGTCATCGCGCGTGAACGACTAATCAGTTGTTTACGTAATTAGTTTGCTGCAAGTGGTTTTTTTGTTTGGTTGATAAAAAATGTTGTATGATTATTGTGACGGCCCCACATCTTAATTTTTTATGTTTTGCCCTATTCCGGTGAATGTATAGACGTCACTCGTTTGGGGATATTTTTTAGTCTGACATCGAAAAGTCGGCAGGTTTTAATATCCTACCGATATGTCTCGGAATTTATATTTTATATACATAGTTGTTTCCTGCGAATGTTCTCGGTTCAATACAGTTCCAGTGATGCGACCATAAAGTTGTCGAAAGGCGTATGAAGAAAGGATCAGAGGTGTAATTGCAGGAAATAAACTGTTTGGATATATTCTTTCCTTTATCTGCTTAAAAGGAGAATATAAATATATTAGCAATGTACTACACAGATTTCTGTATCCCCGTTGAAAAACATTTGGGGCGTCTACGATGAAAATAAAATGTATGCAAGTATAACCCTAGTGACTGATTTTTTAAAATTTTTAAGCCACAAAAGCGCATTTGCATCAACACATAGGGGTATAGAGAAATGTCATCTAAACTATACATTTATTTTTCTGTTGTTTATTGGGGAACTCTATTATACCTATTTAATAAGAAAAAAAAATTGGACGAATAATGGACGAAAGTTATTAAGAGAACATGCTAATGATTATTCAAATAAGTAAAATTTTTTTAGATGGAAATTTACCACCAGGTAAAAAACAAGTACATCTTGAAGACGCATTTCCTACATCAGTAAAAACCCACTGTCTGCAGCTCAGGATTGATACGATTTGGAAGTGATGCCGATTTCGAAGTGATGCCGATTTCCACAAAGAAGACACAAATATCGATAATTATTCCGATTTTGTCTAAAATTAATATTAAATGAAAGAAATAACTACTAATACCACTTACGAATTGCAATAACAAATAAAGCCAACCAAAGAAAAAAGGTCGTTGTTTACAACAAGACTTTGAACAAAATCCAACAGAACGGATTATATGCACGCATATGTAAAAATGTATGTTTGTATATTATAGCTCCGTAAGTCATAGGTAGATTTTCTGTTAACTGATTTCTTATGTATTAACTTGGAGCCGAATTGAAAAATTTCAATTAGAGACAAAAATTTATACACAGACTTTTTGTTTTTGAGTGCTTTCTTAAAAGAATATTCAATTTTTTATTTTTATGCAGCTGCGTTAATATTTTTTGACCCACAAACAAAAAATAGATTAAACAATTCCAACCAATTTATTTGCATACATATTGTAATAGTTCAATCCATATTCTAATGAACAACAAAATATATACATCATAATATTAATAATAAACAATAATTTTTTATTTTTATAATTCCTATTATAATATCTTTGAAATGCCGCATTTTTTGCCTTCATTGATAATTACAAAAACTTGATTGATCAGTTGTTTCAAGTTTGTATATTTTTACTATATATCTGATATGATTTGTTCCTACAATGCTGAAATTCGGAGAATTATCCTCCATTAAAGTATTTGTTCGACAGATTTTTCTGTGTTGACATGTTTACTATAAGGCGGTACAGTCTTTGTGTTCAAAAGAATAATGGACACATTAGGTTCTGCTACCGGCACTCCTAAATTTCAAATTGTGTTGACGGAACTGTATGCAGTCCAGGAGAATGTAAGCTTGATTTTTCGCTATTCCCCTCTGCGATTTAGAAGAATAAATACTTTATGCTTATTTAGATATATTATTAGTTTTTACACTTTCATCTTCATGAATGGTTCTTAGACAAATAGTTTGAAATGCCTCCTTTACGTCTGTAGACATTCCTAAAGAAGAGCACAAAGTAAGATGATGTATGATATCTCACTAAAAAAATTTATGAACGAAAGTTTGTCTATCCTGCGTACCGTGTCTGTTTTTTCATCAATATCTCCAAAATTGCCGAACTCATGACATGAGATTGACTTATTTAAAAATATCAAATTTGGTTCACAGATAGGACTTAACATAAAACACATTTCAGCGATTCAATCGTATCATGTACAGTAATACAGTAATGTGTATTTAAAACAAAGTGGATACTAATTTTAATTTAATTAATTGTGTCTTAAACTATGAGGATTTTATCCAATGATGAATTCATTCTTCCATATTGTTCTTAGATTTAATTACCTTTAATCAATTTTTAACCATAACTAAATTACCTTCTAATTGCTAATCTTTGTATTAATAACTTATTCAAGGACATTTAAAAAATACAAAAAATTAATTAGTCCTGCAATTTTAATTTAAATTTTAAAACTAAGGTTAGTTTTTAAAGTCTTAATATTTGCGTACTATAGATAAAATGAACTTTTTTAAATATATATTTACAAAGAAAATGCAGTTGTTTGTTTTTTTTTATTATTTTTTCTATATTATTTTATTGTTTTATCCAAAATATTAATTTTTTCATGATTTTTTTTATCATAAAATGTATTAAAATAGCGTAGAATAAATTAAACAGTTTTTTTTTGTATATGTGAAGGTAACTTTAGTCGTGCTAATTCGTTGAAAGTCTGTAATAAATGTTACTGTATCGAACTTTTTCTGATTTTTAAAATTTATATTTGAAAAATTCAATAGGGCCACATCTTAAGGAACTTGTGTAGCTTAGTTGAGAAAGATGCTAAAAAAATCTGGTATGCCATATTTAATTATATGCTTTTCACAAGGGTAGGGTAAACGAATATAAATTTCGACATACGGGGAGGTTCCTTATTTTTTCTTGCTTAATGTCCGTATTTTAGGTTAATTAAATCTGTATGCCTGTAAAATGTTATCGTAAAATGAGGATAAATGATGAAGTTACAAGAATGTGATACACAGATGGACGGACAAACGAGCGAACGGACGGACAGATAAACGGCCGAAATTATGAGAATTCCCAAGAAGGAAGTTACCTTTAGGCTTTAATGTAGAAACAAAATATGAGATAATGATCGAATTGTTACTACTACGATAAGTACTCAATCAACGCTGCTAGGATATGAACAAGGATATGTACTTATGCTTTCATGACTTTGACAAAGCTTTTGACAACCTCGAACCCGACCAGCTAATACAGATCTTTCAGAAAGTTAATAATATTGGCAAAAATTTCCGCGTTGTTTATATTATTGAAAATTCTCTAACCCAAGAGTACACAAATTATATACAGAAAATATTGAAATCAATAAAGATGTTCGACAAGGCTGTATCTTATTTAAAGAGACTAGCGACTTATCCCTCTCCCTGAAAATAAGGCTTGCGAAATGTTACACTTTTCGTATATTACTATATGGAGCTGCAACATGAAAAATGACTGATGTCCTCCTGAAAGAAGTAGAAGTTTTCCAGAAGTGGGTGTTTCGCCACCATGTCACCAACGTAAAAATCCTCCACAGAATGGGAAAGGAGAACGAAATATCTCTAACTGTAAAGAGGTAGAAAAATATCGTTTGTTGAGCTTGTTAATACAGGGAAAGAGAGAGATAGTAGAAGAAGTCCGGGGAGAAGATACATTAGTGGCTAAATAATCTAAGACAATTGTTCATTTAGTCGTCAACAAAGTGAGAATTGCCACGTCCGAAATGGATAAGGCATAGGAAGATCGAATTATTTACTAAAAGCTGAAACATTAGGGTTTAATTAATTTATTTTTTTAATTTTTAAGAAATGCATTTTTGCCCTCAAATAAAAAAATAAGTCAAGGTAAATTTTAAAAAATAGACTTTTCATTTAGTATTACAATTATTTTTAGGTTTGTAGCTTACGGCCCTCAAATAGGTGATAGTCGGAAAGTATAATTTAGGTTCAATGATTAAAAATTCTTAGAAATGTTTCACAAATAGTATTTATTGGGGTTAGGCACACACTTATGGGAAATACTTGGTTT
The DNA here is from genome assembly GCA_034092305.1 of Diaprepes abbreviatus. NCBI lineage: Eukaryota > Metazoa > Arthropoda > Insecta > Coleoptera > Curculionidae > Diaprepes > Diaprepes abbreviatus. The sequence continues at coordinate 19,042,363 of JASJET010000122.1, read as the reverse complement.
GAAAGTGGCTTGAAATTAATTTTCTACCGAGATTCAACTAACGGAAATAAACGGGTAGCTTTAAATTTTGTTTTAAAGCCGCTTTATTTTCAATTCGGCTTCAAGCCATCGATATAAACGTGGTGTGATAGACTTAATTATTTTTAATTTTAGCTATCTTGGAAAAGAAGAAATTAAATTTTAAAATATCTACCAATAATTTAAACGTTCCTAAAATTTAACCCCTGGTTTGATTTATATATCGTTTCCTATTAATTATGAAATTATTATTTTCTAGGAAGGATTGTAATATTACGTTTTAGTATAGTAATAATGATAAATAAATAAAATACGCGTGACAAAAAGTTGACTTTAAATGAATATTAAAAAAAAAGACAAAACATTCTGAGAAAAACTGAAAGACAAGTTTTTACTGGAAAATTTGTTTTAATTCAGAATTAAAATGCGGAAAGGATGGATGGAAGCAATCAAAGGTTGTGTGCTAATTGATCGTCAGGTTACTGTTAATTGATTGATAACCATAATAAAACTTGCAATGTTCGCTTCAAAACTATTTTTAATGAATTTTATTAACTATTTCACCACAAACTGACCTCGTTTTTTCAAGATTTATTGAACAGTTAAAGTCTTTTAGAAGGGATTCTTTGATTTATCATTATCTTAGTTTTGGTATATTAGACGCACACCAAATTTTAAGATGTTGACCCTAGTATAAATGTTTTCTTTTGAAAAGGTAATTTTAAAATTTACGAATGGCGACCTCTATAGTATAGTCCTAGCAGAATTTACAAAACTAGTAAGTTCAATGGATTTCGCGCCAGTTAAAATTTTCGGTGACCTCGACATGGTATTATCTCAATTATCCCTCACAAATAGTTCAGTGTTGTATTGAAAGCCGCGGCGATAGCTTTGAGCTCTGGGAGGTGATAATATTGTGATTTTTTTGACCCCTTTGAAATTCAAATTTAGAAATAAAATAGACCCAATTTTAGGACATGCCTTAAAATTTGTTTAAACAATATTTTATATATAACTACTAGCCTATTTGTTTTCGATTTATATTGACAATATAATATATTATATCTCCGGTATTCAACCTAAATTTAAAAATCTGACTACGCCACTGAATTCTACAGAAATATAATTTTGTTCAAAAAAAAGCTCGGGATTACTTTACCATATTTTTAAAATCTTTTACGGTTTCCCAGATACCCAAAACGATTCATCCTGTACGTATTTGAGTATAGAGAAATGATTTATATTAATTTTATCTTGAAATACTTATTCCGAATCTGAATGAAATTATGAAAAATGTCAAGATAATTTTTAAAAGTTGAAAAGAATGGTACACCCTTTTTTAGAATCCCAAAAGTCGGGTCAGCTATGAATATGTTTGACAAATATAAATAATATGGCGTCAAAACGTGAAAATGGGAAAAATACGACTAAAAAGGAATAAAATATATATGACATAGAATTCGTTTTTGAAAAACCGTAATCAAAAATTGTCGCACTGTTGCGTCCTAAATGGGGAAGGTATTCCCTTCACTGTACATAAATAACATTAAATAACGCCGATTTGTTTGACTGTATAATTCTCTTGGTACATGACATCAATATAAAAAAACGTCAAAGTGTGTGCCGGACATACATTACATTAAGGTTCCATAGCAATTGTAGTTTCAGCACTTTTTAATTTTCTCATATTAGAAATCATCCAGACAATGTTGGTTAACGTTTTTGATTTTTCTAATTTTTTTTACCACTTATTTCCCAATATTATATAGCTGAAACAATTTTTAGGCTGATACTTTCTTTTTGGGCGGCCATTTTAACTTTGCTTCGGAATCGATTTCGGCTGAAAACAGGTTTTGCGCAAATGTATCTAACTCTGTTAATTTTAGAGATATCCAGAGAAAAAAAATCAGATGATATCATACCTAAGTAGTGAGGAAAGTGAAGAAAAAAATTCACTACTATAAAGTGAAAATTAATTTAAAACGGGACTTTTAATTCTTGAAAATTATTAAAAGAAATAAAGACGCCTTTAATTTTTTTGTCATGTATAGATTTATTATAAGATTACTTGTTAGAAAAACATCAAGTTGAGAACTTTGTCCTTCTTTTATTAATTTTTAAAAAATTTCCAAAATTCGACTTCGTAAATATTTAAAGTCAAATATCTTAAAATGGACTAAGTGAAAAATTATGACAAAGATTTGGTGACTGAGACTCAACTGGTTTCAGAGTTAAAGTGCATCAAAATTTTCCAAAAATTGCGTTATGCGCACACAAAATTTAACGATAACTCATAGGAAAAATCCATTTTCCTAATATTTAACAGTAACACAATATTTTTGCCATTCAATAAATTTAATTCAGTCAATAGAAATGTACAAAATATGTGCCCTAAATTAACCAAAAATAAGATAGCATTAGAAAGAAGTTAAACTATAAGATAATTTAAAATATTTATTTTTTAAATCTTAAAAAATTAAATTTTTAACTAGACATTTGTTGGGCATTTTCATTTTAATGCATATTGTTTTAAGTTTTAAATACAATTTCCTAAAACTTTCATGTCGATACTTGTTCTTTGCTTGCTGAAGTTAAGACTTGAACAACCTTCTCCACTAATTGAAGTTGATATTGGGCTCACTAGTTTTCTTCTGAGTGAAGATTTGTGTTAAAAGTGTTATATTAGTATATTTTTATATTCGGGAAATGTTTAAAAAGGAACTACTATGTTTTATACCACTAAATTTAGTGGTATAAAACATAGTAGTTCCTTTTTAAACATTTCCCGAAGATGATTAACTACCACATAGTAACGGCTACCAGCATCAACTTTTTTATATTTTTATAGTTATATAACATATTTTTTTATGTGTACCAGTGAATTTGTATTAAAAAAAGAGTTTTGTGGGAGAACTAGTTTCATGAGCAGTGTCACAAACAAGACAATAAAACTGCTAAATTAAGTACTCATGGTGAGTGACCTACCTTTCGAAGAATAAAAATTAATAAAATTGAGAATTAACAATGAAATAAGTAATGTTTGCCATTCTCATAACATTAAACATTTAACAAGTTCGACCACATCTTTGAAAGAAAATGTTGTAAGCTAATGAATGTTCACAAAAAGTCAATTAAAAATGTATTGAGAAAAATTGTTCTTGAACACCTTTCTAAGGGAAAAAATTTTGAGGTTTTAGTACTTGGAAAAGATCTTTGCACAACATGTTTTTCAAAAATATTTGTAAATAAGTTAGACAATTTAAATATTCAAAGAGGAGAAGATACCGACTTCTGGCCTGAAACATATGAGGTAGTCAATGAAACTCTTTACACAATATTAGCTCAATATGTAACTCTTTAGATTTGTTGCCAATGTGTAAAGCAGCTAAATAAATAAAGAACAAAGTCCTTGAATAGAAAGACGGTTCAAATTACACCATCTGTTTAAAGGAAATTAGAAGAATCCTTTCATGAAGATTAAGGCGAAGAAGACCTGGCCAGTTAACTTAGCAGAAAATGATTATAATATTTTAATATAAAAACTTAAAGAAAAATGCAGTTTGGCCAATAATGACGAAAAAAATAACCTTTTGTCTGATTCATTGTCAAGAAATAAAATAGTAAAAAAATTTGGTGTATCCGACTATATTGTAAAATTAACAAAGAACTTGTTAAAGAGCAAGGTATCCTCCCACATCTATCTAAAAAGAATTACAAAAAAAATAGTTGAAGAAGTCACTTTGAACAAATTATAAATTTGTCATGCTAATCGATATATAAATAATAAATGTATATATACAACTTTTTTGTGTAACAAACTTAGTTTCAATAAAATTTTACATTAAAAAAAATTAAAGGTGGGTTTCTAAAAAAAAATGTCTTCCATTTGCCCTATATGAGTTAATTGAATGTATCTTTGACATACAAACGAATGAACGGCACAGGAACATAAAACCTGAGTAACACAGGCTTCAGTCCTAACATTGAAGTAAACCTTGGTAGGCTCTGAATTGTTCGATACTAGGATTTGGTCTGGTACGTACAACATCCGAGGCGGGTGCCGTCGAAGAATCATTAAAAAAAATCTATAATAATGAGAAAAATAGGCGTAAAAGAGGAGGGAGAAAAAAAATAGGTCTACATCAAAATAATGGACTTAAAACGCATGCTATTTTTAGGTTACGAGTGAGGTAGGTACGTCAAATCATGTTCCTTATTTAAAAATATCCACAATCATTAATATTTAAGACGGTAATAATTAAAATAAATGGAACAATCGGATATCGGGTTTATTCCAGAACTGACCAAATTAACATCAGTAGGACACTTTAAAGGCTTATATAGTAACCTTGTACTCTAATATTTGGTCTAGGACCCAAATTATCCTCAATAAAGTTAGCAAAAATGCTACACGACTATTCTTTTTTCTTCTCCCCAGAAAAACATAACAAAATGACGGGAAAAAATTCAGATACCTTTAATTCAACACCATGATAAGTGACAAGTCTTCGAAACAATGAGAAACAAAAAATACCAAATGTTAAAATTATTTCAAAAAATTATGCAATTTATTAAGGAAATTGTGGTATGTTCAAAAATTTATACCGGTTAAAAAGGGCTTTATTGAGATAAAACTCTCTTGCAAGAGAAGCCGAGTCAGTTCTAACCTTAAAGTTTGTTGTTGTTTGAAACCAATGTGATTTTTCGTTTTTAGCTGCTAATAGGTGACATGGGGAAGATTAAAGTACCTAGGAAAGATCCATCTGTATCCAGAGAGCTTTCGCTCAAAAATTTGTTGAACCTGAAGCCAAATGTTTTTCTGCCCACTCGAGATCTCTAGATGAAGATAAATTATTTCGTATGGAAAGAAGTAAAGAAGTATGTTCTTCCAATCGAACGCAAAATACAATCTAAATTGAGACTTTCTGTCTAAATTGTCTATACCGAGCCACTCTGTACAAAACTAGTACTTTTCTATATTTTAGGTACAAGGAGAAAAGTCTTACGAACTACGCATAATAACGACAAGAACTGTCAGAACAAATACTATTGACTATAATACCATAATTGCGAACCCAATTCTAATAAAAACAAAAATATTCCAACTTATACTTTCATTTGTAAATATGCTCCCGAAAAAAAAAAACAAAACACATAAATGATGCAGGAGGTAAGTGTAAAATTATTATTCTTATATATATTTTGAATGGGGAAAAACAAAAACCTAACAAATTATGATGAAATTATAAGAATTATTAGTGGCTATTTAATCTTAAAAACTAAAAATCGGAATAGAACGTTGTTGCAAATTAACTACTGAAATTAGGGTACGAAAGGAACCAACCATCCTCAGGTCTTTTTTAAAACAACAGGTATACAAAAAGTTAAAAATAACTGTATTTTTTAGCTTTTATACTTTATTAAAGTTATTTAGACCGGTTTTCAAAGATTTCTGTATAGTTTAAAGGCATAATACGCTTACATGTTCAAGGATAACAACAAATACAAAGTATTCTTTCAAAAAACCTGAAAATTTTAATTTTTACGCTAGTAAAAATTTATTTTAGTAGTAAATGCTTAAATTTATTGTTTACCTATCATACACGAAGATATTCCTGAAACAGGTTTATTTAGTTTTATCACTAATTTTTATTACATCTCTCGTAACTACGAAAACTGATACTAACATTACTTACACTCACTTTTATTGATGACTGAATATATGAATAAACCAATTAAAACTGCGAGTTATTGACAAGTGTCTATTAATTTACGCAACCACACTTCGTATCAACCAGTAAACAAATCGAGTCATCTTGCTTCATTTAAGTCACCTTCACAAATATTTAGCAATCCGACTGACTAGCTGCCCCAAGAATATCGCTATTATTTTTTTCCAACGAACTCGAAATTTGCATATTTGTCGTCATCGCGAAGAATGAAAGAGAACCACTGGCACTGGCGTCCTTGTCTGTTGCTCAAGTTAAGATAGTCATGAAGCAGGTTATTCAGATATTATATCGACTGTAGGTGTTTATAAGGAGTAAAATATATGCTCGAAACCAGCTGACATTTAAATAATATAAATAATCAACTTCGCCTACTCTGGATTTCTATAACAGGCATCCAGCGTTTTTGTTTTAGTTTTGAAATTCCTTTTTGAGCAAATAACGACTCTTCAAATACGAAACAATCCTTGCAAATTTTATTGAATCTGCCTCTTTATTAACCTTAAAACTAATTTTTTTGGGTGGTATCGAAAACAAAGTTTCATTAGAAATGATTCTATAAAAAGAAAACATTTCTCAATGTATTTTAATTATATAGAAATATTCATAAATATTCTACTCTCTCTTTTTTTTATTTAATTTAAATATTAAATACATACATATATATATATATATATATATATATATATATATATATATATATATATATATATATATATATATATATATATATACATGTCCAATAAGTATCTCATAATTTCTCGGGAGCATAGAGTGGAGGTCAAAATAATCGTACTTTGTCTTTTTTTATTTAATTTAAATATTAAATACATATATATATATATATATATATATATATATATATATATGTATATATATATATACATATATATATATATATATATATATATATATATATATATATATATATGTATATATATACATATATATATATACATATATATATATATATATGTATATATATATATATACATATATATATATATATATATATATATATATATATATATATATATATATATATATACATATATATATATATATATATATATGTATATATATATATACATATATATATATATATATATATATATATATATATATATATATATACATATATATATATATATATATATATATATATATATATATATATATGTATATATATATATATATATATATATATATATATATATATATATATATATATATATATACAGGGTGATTCAAAAATCGATAGGGTAGAGCTTCATATAATTTTTTTTCAAAATGTCATTCGTTTTCGAGTTACAAGCCGTACAAGTTCAAGTTTTTATTTTTTGTTTTTTGAATTACTCGCTTACAGGAAAACCGATTTGACTAATATTTGAAAGATAGGCTAAGTCTTCTGCGCTTCATCATTTTAGTAACAATTCACATTGATTGTTTGCCGCTAGAGGGCACTTTACCTACATTGAAAATGGTTTTTTTGTCATAATTTTTTAGTGTTGACAGCTACAGTAGTTTTTGGCATAATTTCTGAAAGACTGATGCCAGGCCTTTAAAAAAGGTGCTCTTTATTTATATCGCTAAACCCAACGGTTTAGACGTAAATCACCCTTAAAAATTAAGTGGTAAATTTACTTTTCTCATTTCATTACCACCAGCTACCAGGTAAATAGCTATCAAAGTATACTAGAGCTGTCAGTTTAACATCAAATAAATTCGCTTTTTAAACTATTTAATTTATAATCTTAAAATAACTAATAATGGCTAATCAGTAAATATTCATATTATGGATTATTGCGATATACATTTAATTGATAAAAATTAATGAAACAGTACTAAACAAACTAAAAAAGATTCTCAAAATGTCCCCCATTTTCTTCCATACATTTCCTAACACTCTTCAAAAAATGTCGCCTAACTCGATGAAAAATTTCTGGTGTTTCTTTAATAATTTGGCACTTTTCGATTATCCTGAAGCGAAGATCCTCGACGTTGATTACTGGAATATCGTACATCAATTGTTTCAAATAACCCCAAAAGAAAAAATCCATAGGATTAAGGTCTGGTGACCTCGCTGCCCATGCCAATGGTCCACTTCGTCCTATCCATCGCTCAGGATACGTTGCATTCAAATACTGTCGGACACGTATACTAAAGTGGGGCGGAGCTCCGTCTTGGAGGATCCACATGTTGGCCCTTACTTCCAATGGCACATCTTCCAGATACAATGGGAGACGATTTTGGATAAAATCTAAGTATACGTCACCAGTTAATGGGCCATCAAAGAAATGAGGACCAATAAGGTAATCTCCTATTATCCCTGCCCACACATTTAGTGAAAAGCTACGCTGATGTTTCGTTTCTACCACATTGTTTGGGTTCTCGTAAGCATATGTGTGGATGTTGTGTAGATTTGTTATGCCATCACGAGTGAAACCAGCTTCGTCAGTGAATAATATGACGCCAATTAATCGATTATCGTGTTCATACTTAGCTAGGATCTGATTGCACATTTCCAACCGTCTCGGCCGATCATCGTCATAAAGAGCCTGCACCTTTTTTGAATGAAACGGGTAGAGTTGTTCTTCTCTTAGTATCCTCCATGAACTAGCCTGACAGAGCCGCACTTCATTCCCAATTTTTCTAGTACTAATACCTGGATTATCTTCAATAATTTCAAGCACTCTTTCTTCTTGTTGCACGTTTCTAGCAGTTCTAGGTCTTCCCCTATTTCCATTATAACTTTTAAAGGAACCACATTCCGCAAGCCTCCTGTGCACACTGGAAAATGTTTGAGCATGAGGGATATTTCTTTCCGGATAACTCTCCATATAATATCTTCTTGCCAACTCTGCATTACCATTTGCTTTTCCATAACAAAAATGGATATCACAATATTCGATATTTGAATATTGGTGATTAGCCATTATTAGTTATTTTAAGATGATAAATTAAATAGTTTAAAAAGCGAATTTATTTGATGTTAAACTGACAGCTCTAGTATACTTTGATAGCTATTTACCTGGTAGCTGGTGGTAATGAAATGAGAAAAGTAAATTTACCACTTAATTTTTAAGGGTGATTTACGTCTAAACCGTTGGGTTTAGCGATGTAAATAAAGAGCACCTTTTTTAAAGGCCTGGCATCAGTCTTTCAGAAATTATGCCAAAAACTACTGTAGCTGTCAACACTAAAAAATTATGACAAAAAAACAATTTTCAATCTAGGTAAAGTGCCCTCTAGCGGCAAACAATCAATGTGAATTGTTACTAAAATGATGAAGCGCAGAAGACTTAGCCTATCTTTCAAATATTAGTCAAATCGGTTTTCCTGTAAGCGAGTAATTCAAAAAACAAAAACTTGAACTTGGACGGCTTGTAACTCGAAAACGAATGACATTTTGAAAAAAAATTATATGAAGCTCTACCCTTATTTTGTCAAGTAGAATCACCCCCTTAAGTTTCGTGATCGATTTTTGAATCACCCTGTATATATATATATATATATATATATATATATATATATATATATATATATATATATATATATATATATAGTGGCAAATTCCATTTATTTGTTTCCTACTGATTCTAATGAGATATTGAAGGTTATAAAGGGTTTAAAAAACAAGAAGTCGGTTGGAGATGATCAGATACCTATTTCTATTTTAAAAGATGTAGGTGACTTTATTTCTGAGCCTTTATCTTTTATTGTAAATATGTGTTTTACTACAGGTATTTTTCCGGGTAAACTGAAGAATGCCCATATTAGAGCAATCTATAAGAAAGGGGAGAAATCTGAAGAAAAGAATTATAGACCAATCTCGCTATTGCCTAATATGAGCAAGATTTTTGAAAAAATTTTATTTCAGAGAATTGTAACATTTCTGGATAAGTTCTCTGTAATATCAGATAAACAAAATGGCTTTAGAAAAGGGAAATCCACAGTCAGAGCTTTGTACCAAACACTTATACAAATTATAGATTCTCTAAATAAAAAAAAGCAAACATTGGCCATGTGCCTAGATCTCTCTAAAGCCTTTGATGCTGTGGATCATAAAACATTATTATTGAAACTAGAAATGTATGGTATAAGGGGTAACGCGCTGCAATTGGTAAGATCGTATTTGACGGACAGGACTCAGTGTGTTGTGGAGTCTGATCTCCATGGTAGGGCTATAGTGTCTCAGAGGATTAAAATGAAGAGGGGCGTCCCTCAAGGATCAATACTTGGACCTCTTTTGTATATTCTTTACACAAATGATTTACCTGAAATCTCCGGAGAGCAGACTGTACTGTATGCTGATGATACGTCGCTTATATTCAGTGAAAGCACGGCGGAGTTGCTATCGATGAAGGTTCAATCTGTGATGGACGCTCTCGATGGGTACTTTCGGTCCAACAGCCTGTCGCTAAATGTTTCCAAGACACAGTGCATTATGTTTGGTAACAGATTGAATAATCAATTTACAGTAACGTTTGAGGATACAACAATAACATCAGTTGAGAGCGCTGTTGTTTTGGGACTAAACGTCGATAGAAGGTTGGACTGGGGGGCGCACATCGAGAGAGTTGCCACTAGAATATCTCAGTATTGTTTCGCATTAAGAATTATTTCAGAGAGAGTTGGAATCGATGCAGCTCTGTCAGCTTACCATGCATTTGTACAGTCCAGACTCAGATATGGTTTGATGTTTTGGGGCAATTCCTGTGATGTTAATAGAATTTTGATTCTGCAAAAAAGATGTTTACGATGTATTTTTGCAATGAAACAACAAGACAGTTGCAGGGCTGTGTTTATTAGTAACAATATTTTGACGGTTATAGGTATGTACATTTTGGACTCGGTGATGTTTATTGTTGATAACAGGGATCTTTTTGAGGGTGCATCTATTAAGCATAACTACATTACTAGAAATAAAACAAATCTGGTTTCTGATAAATATAACTTTAGTTTTTTGCAGAAAAATGTCGAGTTTTCTATAATAAAAGTTTTTAATTCTTTGCCTGAAAATGTACATTTACTACCGAGAAACAGATTAAAGTGTGTCCTGAAAATCTTTTTATGTAAAAAAGCCTTCTATACATTGGAAGAGTTTTATGAGTGTGATAAAGGCAGTATTGTCTCGAATTAGAATTTTAGTTATTGGCTGTATTATTAAATTTTAAATGTATGTAAGTGTACTTGTTATCTAATTTTTGTCTCATTTATAATACCTTAAGTTTTAATTGTTTTATTTTTACTATACTAACTTGATAGAATTATTCAAGAAAGATATTTAAACCTGTATGATTATTGTTGAGGTTTTTTCTTTTTCATTTATTTTATCTACACCTAAGAATGAATTATAATTTTTATTGTGATGTTTATTACAGTAATGATATTTTTTTGACATTGTTCCATGCCCTTATGGGTTTTTTTTGTAAGTAATACTTATTGGAATAAATAAAGACTTATCTATCTATATATATATATATATATATATATATATATATATATATATATATATATATATATACATGTCCAATAAGTATCTCATAATTTCTCTGGAGCATAGAGTGGAGGTCAAAATAATCGTACTTTGTCATAGAAAATAAATTCGTAAAGTGCCCGTTAATAGAAATACAGAGCCCTAAAGGGGTATCCGGCGATTTACCTTATCAGCTCTAAGTTTTGAATCGACTTGTACAATTTAGTGGAATTTTAATATTTTATAGATGCCACAAAGACTCATTAAACCATTCTACAGTAGATCTTTTAGATCATCAGACGGAATTGCAGCCACACTCGTTGGGCCTAATTTTTGACAGATATCATTTTACAGAGTTAAAAACTGATTTTATAAATACTTTGGTCATTCCTTTTTAAAAAAGGTACTCTTAATTTATTTCGATAAAACTGGCAGTTTTCGAGATAAATCATAAAAACACTTAAAAGTTATTAATGCTAAACATAAATAGATAAAAATAAAATACGCAGAGTGTGCTGATGTGCTGTAAATTTATGGGGAAGCGCTGTCTTACTCTTCGAAGGCAAGAAAATGTTATGCTGAAAGATTTCCAGTTTAGAGATTGTCAAGTCCAGAAACCTTTCAAAGGGTTAATCGGGACTCAGTTAATTTACAATGTTATTAAAATTCAAAAATAGTGAACACGTTTAAGTTTAATATAGGCTTCAAGTACTTCAATACATTTTCTTATTCTTCGAATATTTTCCCGCTGCACTACAAATAATATTCAGGCATTATTACGGATTTCCTTAGAATGATGTGCTATTCTCGCTAGTAGATCTTCTCTAGTATTTACTGGTGTTCAATGAACTAGTTCTTTTAGATGTCCGCAGAACTAAAAGTCTAAGGGATTTAGGTCTAGAGACCTTGGTGGCCATAAAACAAGCCCACCTCCACCTATCCATCGAGGGCTAAAAACGTTAATTAAGTGTACTATATGGTTAAAATGAGGTGGAGCACCATCATGCATATACTACATTTGCCTTCTTCTATCAAGAGGTACGTCTTCCAATAAATTATTTAAATTTTGCTGCAAAAATTGTAAATAAATGTCATTATTGAAGCTTCTTTCAAAAACAAATGTACCTATTATTTATTTTCGATCTACAATAAACCTTTGTTGGTGTTTGTTTTGAATTATAGCGTGCGGGTTTTCATCAGCCCAAAAATGTAAATTGAGTGAGTTTATTATACCATTTCTTGTAAAACCGGCCTTATAGGTTAAATTTAGATATAGGTTATGTTGTTGTATAAACCCAGTTGGAGTATTGAAGTCTTGCGGGATAATCATCCGTTGACATAACGTGTACTTTTTTAACGTGGTATGGATGATGTAACTGTTCTGTTAGAGTTTCATGAATAATTCATTTCGAAACATTGCTTTGTCGTACAATCTTTCTTATGCTGTTTGAAGGGTTGTCAGCAATATCTTGCAAAATTTGTTCCTCTGCATGAGGTTTCGCTCAACCCTTTGAAAAGTTTTTAGACTTGTCAATATTCGAGCTTGAAATCCTTCAGAATAAAGTCTACTTGCCTTCGAAGAATTTGACAGCGTTTCACCATAAATTAAATGCATATCAGTATACTCTGCGTAAGAATATTCTTTCATTTTTTAAAATTATTTTTACTTGAAGGCGGTTTTGACAAATTACATCACTAGTAATTCATTATTCAGATATTAACAATAACCTCATTTTTACTTGTTTGTGTTTAGCATTAGTAACTTTGAGTGTTTTGCATAAAAACCGATTTATCTCGAAAACTGCCAGTTTTATGGAAATAAATTACCTCTTTTTTGAAGAGGAATGACCAAAGTACAGTTTTAAGCTCTGTAAAATGACACCTATCAAAAATTACGCCCAACGAGTGTGGCTGCAAGTTCATTCCTGAATTCTCTGATGATCTAGAACATCTACTGCAGTATGGTTTAATGAGTCTTTATGGCTTCTATAAAATTTTATTAAATTATACAAGTCACTTCAAAACTTAGAGTCAATAAAGTAAATCGCTGAGTACCCATTTGGGGCTCTGTAGGAAATTTTTTTCTGTGACATAGTAGGATTATTTTGACCTCCCATGTATGCTCCCGAGAAATTAGGAAGTACTTACTGGCAACCTGTATTTTTAAATGAATTATACTCAAGTCATAGTATCATATTATATTCTAGTTAAAAAAATGAATCGTGTACAAATTTCTTTTAAACTTTATGTTAACTCGGATTAATTTTAAAAAATAATAAAATATTATCCCTTACTTGGCTCCTATGTAAGAATTTAAAGAAAAGGTAATTAAATTACGTTTTATAAATTAATGCTGATAGCTCACGTATAAAATTTAGAACTGGTGAAGTGAGATCCGTAGAACACGTGTGGATGCCAATAATAATATCAGTTCCCAGTTAGAATTGATTATTAATAAAACCAGTCAAGTGTGTGTTGATCATCCACATAATTTAAAATTTCTCAAAAATAGAAAATTTCCGCGATAACTATAAAATGATTCATTCATTTAAAACTAGATTCACTAAAAAGGTTTAAGACCCGATTTAGTTGTCATGGAAGTTAGATTTTCTACTTGTCCGGTTTAGTTTTGCTTATAATATTGTTACAACTTGTATTACATATTTAATAAATTATATAGGAAAATTAAGGAGAAAACAGTCTAAATTATTAATAGTTTTTTATATCTCATAATTTAGTGGACGTAGATTATTATTATTATACAATGTGTTCCATAAAGAGCTGCCCCGATCGATTTCTCCGAAAATTTTAAAAATTTGGCAGTTTGCTAAAGGCGATGAGGGCTATTCGGTTAAAATATTTTCAAGGTTATACAGAAGATTGATGTCATCTTGCTTATTTTAAATGAGAAACCCTATATGTTATTTCATTTTTAAATTCTATGCAAAATTATAGACATATTTCATATATAATGTCCTCTACTTCAGTTTAACTGTTTTTGACAGGTTTTAAATTTTATGTCAAAAATGGCGTTCGCAGACCTTTCATATTGGAGAAATTGTTATGTTTAGGCCTGCAAAAGTCATTTTTGACATAAAACTTAAAATAACTTAAAAACATTTAGACTTAGATATAGGACTTTATCTGGGGGACGGGTACATTTTAAAATCGACTTTGGAGACTCATATTTTGTGAGCTAAATAAAAAATATCATATGACAAATAATAATAATAATAATAAACGATATCGAATTTAAATATTTTGAAATAGCGACTTAAGAAAATCCTGGCGTAGAAAAATTGATATTGTCTCAATGATTTTTATAACAATTGCATATATATATATATATATATATATATATATATATATATATATATATATATATATATATATAAAACATAAATGTATTTGAATCTGTGGTTGTTTCATTTTTGTGATCTCTAAGAATGTTTAAAAAAATTTTTTCGTAAATACTTCGAAATTCTAGTACTAGTTGTCTGATTTTATAGTCGTGATATTTATTTTATTTTTTGCACCTTCTTAGAGAGATAGTTACTTTTTTTTTTAATTGTGGTGACCACTGTAACTTTTAAATAGAAGTAATAAACTATTTAAATTTGAGTTGGAATTTGATGGAGCAATAAGAAAATAAAAATTCATTCCTACTTTTTATATAGGGGAAGGTATCCGAAATATCTGTATTTCAGTTTTGCCTAATGTTTGTTCCCGGATTAATTAAAAACGTATACCTGCAAAATTTTATGGTAAAAAAGGAAAAATTGACGAAACTGTAATGCTGATAGATGAACGGATATGGTAAAATTATTCGTTCGTAGCTAGCCACGGAGCCTAAAAAAGTAGATATAATTTTAATGATGACTGTTTTTAAATTTTTTTAATTAAATATATCATAATTTTCTGTCCTCAGAACCCTATCAATAACACTGAAGATCTTTATAAGTTTCGGAGACTATGTTACAAAATATAGCATCTGAGAGAACTATTCCCACAATTCCCAAAATTTTGAATTTTGGACTAAGCTTTCAAAATTATCGAACCTCGAGCCTCAAAATGTATACATGTAAATTTAGGGTGCATCCAATTACTGCAGGAAACATGTTCCTGAAAATGCACGTTCAGAGGAATTAGGAGTAGCTAAATTCAAATCTAGCTTGGTGAAACAACTGATTTTAGGTTATAAGATATGTAACCAATAATCAGATAACCAATTTTAGGTTATAACATAAAAGTGTGGATCCTATAGAAGCAAGTTGGATTACACTTAGAAAGAGACAGAGCATTTTTTGTGAGTAGTATGCGGTATCTAAGGACGGTTAGGTGACATTTGGGGTATCGTGCTTCGTTTCACCATTAGAAAGAGAGGTACTACTAATCGAAAACGCTCTGTCTTTTTATAAACGTGAGCCAACTTGCTTCGATAGGATCCGATTACTCTTATAACCAATTAACATATATACAAAACGTTAAATCAATGTTCAAGGCAGTGAGAAGTGGTGTCTGGTTTTTCTATGATTGTAAGCTGAACTATGTGATATCATCATTCGAGATTTATATTCAGTGGTTTCATAAGTTTTGGGTTTTGAGGTAATGCTTTCATAGGATTTAGACATAGACATGATATAAAAACAATAGATCGCGGATCCTATAGAGGCGTGTTGGTTCTCGCTCGGACAGAGAAGGAGCGGTTTTGATGAGTAGTACCTTCCTTCCTGTTCCACGGAATAGAAAGACATATATTAATCGTCGAAAGAGGAGCCAAACTAGTATGCAGTAAATATTCATACAAATATGTTGGGAATTTGAGGGAGAATTACTGTTGATACGTACAGACATACAAGATGTATGCGTCCAGCATCTAAGCTGATGGAATGTAAGGTTATGAGATTGATTGTTCTGAATAAGTTGAACTAGGATTTAGTAAATCCTCCTACAAATATGCTCCGAATATAGTAGGAGAATTTTTCAACCTGTTACTTAAGATTATGTATAGCTCTTCTTACATAAAATTAGTTATTTCGTCAAGCCAGATTTATATTTAGCTACCTGAAATTACGAATTTTCATGAAAATGTTTCCTGTAGTAATTGAGTGCATTCCAAATTCACATTTATGGATTTTGGAGTTAGGGGTTCGAAAATTTTGGAAATGTTAGTCTAGAATCCTGAAAGTATATACAAGAAGATGTCTTATATATGAAAATACACCTTTTTCAGCATGCCAAAGTGGATAACTTTTTATTAAATATTATATTGCACCTTGAACTGATTCATGCATGACTATTCTCAACAATTCCATGGTAGCGTAAACGAATAGTGGGTACAAGTAATTTAATTAAAAATTCGTTCAAATCGAAAAATATTTAACATGATAGCATATCTTTAAAAGAAAAAATTCATTTTCTGCCTACTGTGGATTTTGGTGATGGATTTATATACTATCCATTGCTATGAATTTGCCGACAAATTTTTATATGTTCTCCTTAAATTTAATGCAAATTTAATGTCCATTCAAGATTAAATTTAATGATTTTGTACCTAAAATCGTGAATAATTTACATTTACTTTAAATCTAAAGCAATTCATTTAAATGTCAGTTCGTTGTACATTAAATTTGATTAAACGGTATCTTAAATTTCAATAAAGCACTGAAAAGATATTTCAACTTCCTGTACATCAAAATTAATTCTCATGTACCTTAACATTAAAGGGATTTGCTTTAATATTCATGGTACATTGCATAGGATTCCTGGAGATGGAGCAACTTGTATTGAACTTTTTATTTAGTATGATATAAGTTGCTTAAAGGACTCGATTTTCTTATGATGAAGTGTACATCAGGGCCATGTCAGTAAGATGCTAAAAACGGCAACATCAAAAACAAAAGAATTTAAATTATTTGCGCGGCCAGTTAAAGACAAATGAATTTTTCAGCTCAATCACGTGACTCCACGTCACCCCAGTTCAATCACGTCATCCTCATCCCCAGTTTAAGACGCCGGACGCCATTATTTTCTGGCTTTTTCGCGTACTCGAAATAACAAAGTTGGTTTTCGTCTATTTTGGCTACGTTTTCGTGTTTTAACTTTATTTTTTTTTCAATTTACTTCAGGGTAAGTTTAATATACCTTTTCTGGAATACATCTAAACTTGGTTTTGAATAAAATTTGCATTTTGTTTTAGAAGACGCTGCAGCCCATTTTTTCATCTCCCGAACTGGACCCAAATATTTCCCGGATGGTTATAGAAAACTATTGTAAGTACAGTTTGGAAATTTTCTTGGTAATTACTTGATAACATTTTCGTCTTGGTTTATCATATTCATAAGAACACAACTTCAATTTTCTGACCTTGTTATCATATTTATACATAGTTTGGCATTTATACCAAACATAATTATAAAATGCTGATATTAAATCAAAGGTATTATTGTTTCTTTTTACCTACTTTCCATTTTCGTTTAAGTTAAATATACCTTTTCTCCAAACGTTTTCTTGAATAGTTTGCATTTTGTTTTAGAATACGTTGCAGCCCATTTATTTATGACTCTAACCTGACCGAAATATTTTACATATAGTTGGAGGCCAGTATTGTAAGTATATTTTATAAATCTTTTTGATAAATTACTTCCTAGAATTTTTATCATAGTTTTTCATGCTCACAAATACACAACTTACATTTCATAACTATCATCCCATTTGCATACATTTTTGCATTAATATGATGCATTATAAAATGCCTAAATCGAATTAAAGGTAATATTGTTGTCTATTTAAAGTTAATGAAAAATTTAATTTAATTTCTTGTTTTATGTGGTAATTTGCAGAATTTTTTTACATGTTGATAAACTGGAGACCATTATAGAGATCGTAACATATATTAAATAAAATTATTTTCTGACATCCTTAACAGGTGTGGTAGTTGCTAATAAATTTACAAATCGCCGATATTTAAATTTTGAGTATATATAATTATATAGCCATGGCTAAAACTAACATATGATTTTCATTTTCAGATATGCTATTTTGACTGCCTTTAATTTTCGGCACTCCTTAATCCTAACCTGGCTTTAACTTAATGGATCAGTGTAAAATATTTATTTTTGATAATTATATTGTTTCATTTATATCGTAAATAAACAATAAAATATATTTTCTGTATTTTATAAGTCTTACTATATTATTTATATTTTACCCAGAATTGTGAAAAAGAAATATATCGTAAATAAACAATAAAATATATTTTCTGTATTTTATAAGTCTTACTATATTATTTATATTTTACCCAGAATTGTGAAAAAGAACCTATCCTTCTGAATGCTTTATTTAAAAAGCAACACAGCAAATTAGCGGTGACAGGGTAAAAACTGTTTGTCATAAATCTTTTTATTTTTTTTTCAGGATAATACATCTACAAATAATGAATACTAGCAGAGAAATCTTAAAATTTATGTTAAGATGGTTAAGTACTCATCTCATTTCACTTTTAAAGTTTTTCTGCTCGTATTCAACATTAATATGTATTATTCTGAAAAAAAATTAAAAAGATTTATGATCAAACAGTTTTTACCCTGTCACCATGGGATATTTAAATTTTTCCCGCCATTCATGTGCCTTTACTAATCTCGGCCGGTAAAACAGATGGCTGTTTTACAGCCCAGTTCATTATGTCATCAAAATACGCGAGTTCATTCATAGATGGCTCGAGTTGCTTCCAAAATACAGGGTTGTGACTTTTCTCTAACCTTTTTTGTTCCAGAGTGTACATCTCTGCCGGTACTGACGGAAATGCATTTAATATACCTTTATGAAATTTCCTTCTAGCACATTTACCTTAAATTTAATGTATTTTTTTTACAGTGTAGCTACAAAAAACTGTGAAATTATTACAAAGTTCTCTATCGGGATATTGTTAACAGTCTTCTGTTTTGTAGAACAACATTATGGATATATCATATTGATTTTAAATTACTGCTCTGTATATTAGCTTATAATATAAATTATTTATAACCACAATTTAAAAATGTGTTTTAAATCACTGATATAAAAAAGAAATTATATGGAAATATCTTCTGAAGCACTGGTGTGTATTTACTAAGACTTTATTTCAACTTTAATTAAGCTTAGTTTTATTAACATCGAATAGTGTTCAAATTATTTACTATTAATATTTATGTATTAAAATGTTTTATTACAAAAAATTGTGAACAGGGATCCTACCTGAGGCATACATAAAGATTAATACCCCCAAGGTTGACGAATAAATACTAAATTATATTTAAAATTACCGACTGAACTTGAGCTTCATTTCCACTTCAAACATTTTCTGGAAACATCCTGGCTGTTTCCTAACTGTTTTGCTGTTTTTCCGGACTATATTGACAAAATTGTAATTACTTTTTACAAAGGCAAAAGAACATTTCGAATGAAGTATTGTGCTTAAACCTTCTATATTATATAAAAAACCTACTACACGTTTGATTATTCAAGGTTGATCAAGAAGTATAAAATATAATTCAGTTTATTTAATTGGAAGGATGGAATGAAAGGCGATGATAATGCATTAAAAAACATTATGAAAATGTAAATTTATTACTATAAAAAGTATATATCAATAAATAATAAATATTTTATCACACTAAAAATTATTACCGTCAGTAAATTTGTAGAAAAATGGATTGCATCATCAACGTCAGTTTACGAAAATGAAAGTAATACGTTTTTATTTTTAATGATTTACTTGTATTTATTAATGTTTAAGCTCTGCTAGAAATATCACCATCTATTTTTTGGTTATGTAAAATGTTTCATTTTATGTTAGCATTTGTATTAATTAACTTTTTGAAAAGAAGTCTAACAAACAAGCAAAAAATCAAAGATACCTTAAAATTAAAGGAATGATTTATAGTTATAATTATATAAAGGAATCCTAATTTATAACTTGTTATAATACTCAGTGCCGTCGAAAATTTTATTATTTTATGAAAATCGCTAGTTATGAAAGTATTAACACAATTGATTCTATAAAAGTCGATTTTTATAATGTATATCATCGGGCGCTTTCAAAGTATTTTTGAAGCTTGAACTTTTCGAACTATAAAATCGAATTAATTAATTGAAATATTGAAGTTTGGGAGTATGCTAATTTTCTCATTAGTTTTTCTGTGAAGGTAATGTACAAAGGGAGTAGACCATTTATAAAAATATTTCTTTTATAAACGATTTTATTTCTTTTACACCATGAAAAGATAACTATTTATATCAGAGGGTCGAAATTTTTTTGTCACATAGATAACGAGACAACTTCAATATGTTCAACTATAACAACAGAAGATGGATGAGCATTTCTCTATGAAACTGTTGATGCCTCTGGAAAGTCTCATACTTGGAATACTTAACGGAACTTTGATTTGATCTAATTTTTTCATGTGAAATAAAATATCAATATTATGTAAAATCTTTCATGACAGAAAACGAGGCGAACATGGCTGACATGAGAAAAAGTATTGAAAAAAGTTTGTTCTAAAGTTATAACCGATGGTTGCTTGGAACATGTTTTGAACTTGTTGTGCAAGAACTTAGAAATAAAAGACTTTAAAGAATACATTGTTCAAATAACCAAATATTTCCGTAAAAAGCATCTAGCCTGACTGAAATGTATGTCTCTCAGTGGGATATAATATTAAAAATCTATGAATTAAATAAAAAAGAGATTGATTCCGCCATTTATCCAATATAGGACCTAAATGCGCAGCAGAAGATTATGTAAATATTTTGAAACCTGTAGCAGTAGGATGTGATATTTTGCACAGAAAAATACAACTATTTCAGATGCTATAGAGCAATTGAAACATTTACAGCATATCTTTGGAGAAGAGCTAGCTAGAGCTTTCTTTACTAAAAAGCCGAGGATTTCACCGTCGATATCACCAAGTATAATCTGTATCATTTTGTAGCTTATATGTTTGATCCCCAAAAACAAAAGTATAAGTAGTCTCTAGAAAAAATAAATTTGGCCTTAGAAACTATTGGTTAATTATCTGAAGATACGGTATTGCTACCACCCGTAATAAAATTGAATACATGCTCCAGTCTCTTTAATAAAATGATGTTTTCGGAGGAAATAACACAAAACATAAATGGGACTCAGTGGTGGACCTTACAAAACGATGTGCCTGAAAGTGAAAAACCGTTACCAGTAGTAAAGCAGTTTCTGTGTGCAGGTGCTTCTTCAGCGTCAGTGGAACGTGTGTTTAGCACATTGTGTTTTGTGCATTCCGAAAAAGGTGAAAAATTGGTATTTCTGCTTAAATTTTACAATGAAAATACAAATGATGGTAGGATTTCAAGTTGTCTTTTATATTTATATTTTTTAGCTTTGTAAGATTTAAAAAAATTTAGAAATAAAGTTATTTATGAGTTTGACATTTTGGTAGTTAAAGGTAAAGTTTATCCTTTTTTATGTTCTTAGACATTGCATTGTAGTTATTAAGTTGTTTATGATTTTTTCCATCTTAATTTTTATTCAAAAAGTAATTTAAATCATGCGTTAATCATGATATAAATAATTTAAATAAAGTCAACCCAACTCTGATACAGATATACGTATTTGATAGAATAAAGTGGACAATATTTGAAAAAAATGTTTGAGTTATTAATTAAAACGGTATAAAATCAAATCTTGTAAAATTCCTAAATATATGAAATACATAAAAAAATCAATACTTTTATTCTACTCATCAAACTTAATGGAAAACAAATGAACAGTATTTACCTGTAATACTTGTAGACGAATTAAATAAGTCCGCGCTAGCTCGCCGCCTTCCTGGCAGCTTCGGTTCAAGTCTAAACATGTTTTTACTATCGTGGGTATGAACATAATGCGTTTCTATCAAATGCGAAAGTTTTTACAAATCACAAGTAGTGTGACCATAAAACGAATAGTTATTTACTTACACAATAATTTAATGAATTATACTTAGGTAATTTCTTTGTCTATTTTATTATAAGTATTACGTAAGTATATAGATATAATCTTGGATAGCTACATTATGACCTTTCCGGAACGCTTAAATGTTGGTGATGATTTTCTGAAATAGGGTCCACTCTCGTGTACCCCCATTTATATCACCTCATCATTAGCATCATTAACATGTACCCACAATTTTTCCGTTGATATGGACTTCTTGCAGGTCGCAGGTGACCTCTGGGGGTCCGTAGTGACTACTTTAGGAATCAATGATTTATATTGATTTCACACATGATTTTAAACGTAGACTGATTTCGATAGTCTAATAATGTCTTTAGCATGGTTGTAATAAACCAAAGATGCACGCTATCAAAAACTCCGCCCGTTTAATGTTTCCTTGCCTTATAGTTTATATAAACATATAGTTAGTTGTCTCTAGAGCTAGAAAGATTCGCGATACTATTTAAATTGGCGTTGATTAAAAATTGTCGTCAATGAGACCGTTTACCAAGAGAGATAATATTAGCTTCGTGAAAACACTTTTGTTATTTCTGTTGGAAAATTTAATGTATTAATTATGTACAGAAAAATGGAGCAGGTACACCCTGTTAGCTGTTCCAATGAAAAATAACTTTGAGAGCGAGCCTTCCAGCAAGTAACTATTTAACTGATTGTGATATTTTTTAGATAAGAAACTCTCCTAGATCCAACACTGGGTATCACTTTTCTAGCATCGTAATAAAGTCTTTATTTTTTTAAGTCGTTTCAAGAAAATATTCTATTTTAACATGTTGATGTCTTCACCAAAACCAGTTTAAAGCATAAACTATTCAAATAGGTGATTAATAGATGTTATTTATACGAGACATATTAAGTATTTTTAACTTTTGCAAATGGCAGTATTATCGAATACAAATAAAAATTTTTTAAATGGCTTTAAGGCATCATTGAAAATGGTTGTTTTATTTATATATAAAGTGATCAAACTTATGAAACAAAATACAGAATTGACTATTAAAGATTTATCAAAATATATTTATATATGTTTAAAATTACAATGAGATAAAATAAAATTAGTTGTGTTGAAATTGTTAAGGCAAATGCATACAAGCCATCCTGTCGACTAGCTGAATATCCTGTACAAACTGGGCTGTACGATCCATCAGAAAATATGCGAGTTTTAGAAATGTGATTATAATTTAATAGTACCGGGTAAAAATTTTATTCAGTTTTTCATTTAGGACTAGCCAAACAGAAGGTTTCTGTCCTTACGCCTCGTCCATGTCTTCACAACAATAATTGAGCGAACACTTTTTTCTTTTCGAAATCAGTAGTATACCTAGTTCGTAGTTGAATCAAGAAATGCAGAGCAAATTATGTAATTAGTAGGTGAATCAAATATAATAATAGCTGTTATATTAAAGTTATATTACTAGTGCTATCTTCAAAATGGCAAAGATACGAGATCTATTAAAATAAGAGAAAAAAAAAGTTTTTTAGCCTACTAAAATTAGATTACTTGCCAATTTTTTGTTACTTTTTGGTTAACGTTGTGTTTCGTGGCGATTTTTACCATTTCAGAATTAAATCAGCAAAAAATTTGTAATTATTTTTCTGTTGTAAACAAAATTATCTTAGGCAAAGTTAACCGTGATAAAAATAATTCTAAAAAACAATCAAAACAACAGTATATTATTATGGCATTTTTTAATTTTCAGAGTTAGAGAATTCTTATATTTTCTTTTCTAGTTTTTTATTTTATTATAAGGCCAATAGATTTAGAGATTTACCTTCATATTTACAAGATCCATTTAGGTTCGGGATATAATTATATATATATATCACTTACTGCTAAACAAACAAGTAATCTAAAACAAAGTGCAGAGAGGGATTGAACGATAATTTTTTGTTTTAGATTAGTAATAAATTATAATTCACTTTTTCCAACTGTAACATCTACATATTAAGGAATTATTTAGAAATATAATAAAGAAATATATCTTTATATAAAAATTGAATGCTAAAAGTGATTTAAAAAAAAATGAAGAGTTATTTAACAGAGCTAAAAATGATTAAAACTCATATTTTAAAAAATGGGTAGTATCAAATATTTCTGTACATCATTTTGAAGGGGGCAATATTATTCCAATTTAGACATTGTTATACTTAATAACAACTCTATCTGAAATGTTAAGTCTGAATTAACATACCTAAATAAAAAGGCTTTGCAATTGTCCAACCTGCACATGATGTATAAAGATATTTTTTTCGTTAAAGTATGAACTTTTTTTTTTAAATAAACTAGCTCTATTTCCCGATTAATAATGTCTTGTCTAAGAAACTGCAAAATTTTGAGGAGTTCTTCATGAATTTAAAACAAGGAAAAATTTTTTATGAACGTATTCTAAGAAAGACTTCATCCCAAACTTGTTTGAGGTGAAAATTAAAATTTTTCCGTTGCAGAGATTTACAGCAAACACGTGTATAAGACCTAATAGATACTCAATATTACAAATAATACTTCTAACTTTCTTTTAAAAAAGTAACGGTAAGATTTTAATTAAATTTGGTAATTCTATTTCTGACTTGACCTCTTTTATTAACGTATATTTTAAAATTATTTTTAGCAAACCAGTATACTAATATTATGGTAAAGAGGAAGATATTGGGGAAGATCAGGCCGTATTTTTTAAGAAACACCTTGTAAAGATGATTTCAACTTTAAGCTAATCCTATTATTTTGTGATACCAAAAATCTTAATAAGTTATTATAAATCTGGTTAGGCTGATCTGGTCAGTAATAAAGAATGAAAAATCATTACATGTTAAAAATAATTTTATACATAATCATTTAAATTGTTGTCCTTGAAAATTCTCAGGAGATTATTCAGAGAATTCAATTTTTGTGTTTAAATGCCAACTGTATAATTAATTATTTCAAGTACCAATGCATTTTTATATTTAAACTGGAGTTTTATTGCTATTAATGTCAGTTTTATTGTTCTGTGTTAAATAAATATGTGGGTGCGTCAACCATAATCGGAAAAATAGATACCTCCCAACCTTTAAATCCGTAAACAATATGACATATGAGTTAATTTACGCTACTGTGATGAAAACAAGGCCCCTTGTCAACTATACAATAAAAACACGAGGCCTGTTAAAATGAAATTTACTGTTAGAAGGTAAGGTAGTAAAATTAAAGGATAATAATTAATAGACAAAAAATTTATCAATTACGCTATAAACAAAAGTAGTGCCAATAAACTATCTAAATTAATAACTAAAACACCAACAAAACAAGCAAATTACGTCTTTTTGTTCTTTTTTAAATTGTTAAGAAATATAACCTTTATTAGAAAATTTGCTAGGTGATTTAATAAGTAAAGTAAAAAGGAATAAAAACAAGGTTAATGTTTACATTTTTTATTTTTCAACATAGTCTCCCTGGAGCTGGTAGGAATTATCCAAATCTTTAAAATAGTCTTTTACGGCCCTAATAACCGCTTCATATGATGAAGTCACTAGATGCCAAATCTGGCGAATAAGGTGGATAGGGTACTAATTTAAACCCTAATTTATTTGATTTTGGCACTGCAACGGCACAAGTGTGAACTCGAGCATTGTCTTGATGAAAAAAAACTTTTTTGCGTTGGATGTTTTTTTTTTTTCAATTCTTCATCCAAATGGCTGATAAGTATTCCGTAGTAATTGCTTGTTATTGTTTGACCTTTTCTTAAATAGTCAAAAAATGTTATGCCTTGAGAATCCTAAAAAAACAATGATTATAACTTTACCGACCGCAAAGCAACTTTCGTCTTTTTTGGCACATTCTTATCGAACACCCTCCACTGTTTTAACAGTTGCTTCGACTCAGGCGTGTAGTACTGGATTACGTTTAATCATTGTTAAACACTGCTTAGAATTGATCTTTCGCGTGAGTTTGTTTTAAGCTGTCAACAATTGGGACACCCATCTGGTACATAGTTTTTTCGTACACAAATGTTGGTCAGCTATATGACGGACCTTTATTTGTCGATCGTTGTCGACAATACAATTTATTTTTTTTTAATCATTTCTGGTGAAGTGACCTCAAGTGGGCCTCCCGAGCGTGTTTCATCTTTAATTGATTTTCGACCATGTTTTTAATAAATAGTGTTTAAAGTCGGTGCAGAACTTCTGTGAATCACTATTCGAAGCTCGTCTTTTGCCATTATTTATAGCAATAGTGTGATGACCTGCTTCAAATGATTGGCACATATAAACCAGACATCGGATCATACTCAACTTTGTAGAAGTTCCTCCGAAGAGAACTGCCACGTAATCCTATACATTTAAAAATGATATTGGTGCCATCTATGACTAATTTGCCTTACTTATTGAACCACCCTCGTATTACAATTCTATTGAGATTAAGTTTAACTTTTTTAGCACCAATATTTTTAAATACATCTCAGTTATTGTTTTTGTTATCTACTATTGAAAATTTGTATGATCAACGCATGCATATTTTTGATGCACTATATATTGTTGTCAGAAATTAATAGGGTATTAAAAAAATTAAACCGATTTGGTTGTTCTATATTGTAATTGATTTAATGATAGGAGATCTACAATCCCTCTTTGAGGTCTTATAAAAAATTAAAACGCTCAAAAGTAAAAACGGCCGAGTCAATATTGTAATGAAATTAAAATGGTCCTGAGTATTATTAATATCTAGCAAGGGTCTTCGATAATTAAATGCCCCTCAGAAATAAATTAAAAAACAATGCGAATTGTTTTTCATTAGATTGTGCGTTGAAAATCATATGAGGGCTATTTTTAGGATATCTAAAAATGTAACCTTCTAAAGAGCGGGTACTCCTTTTTATATGTCATAAAAGAGTTTTTACAAGATAACTTATAGGGCGAAGATACTACATTTCTGATAGAAAATTATAATATTAATTTTGGACAACTGATCATATTTTTCTTAGTAACTCCGTAAAGCCCCCCCAAAAGAAAACTTAGATTTGAAAATTTTGTCTCCCGCACACATTATCACCTTATAAATAATTAAATTACCTCAGTGTAAAGGTAACAGTTCAACATATGAGATACTTTTCATATTTCTCTAAAACGTTTTTTAACAAAAATTCAAAAACTTAGTAACGCAATTCCCAACATTTTGGATTGAGAGTAGACCACTCTGTATATGTAACTTTAATTTTGATTAAAAATATTAAATTTGTTTTCATTTTTGATTTTATGATGGGAAATAAAATAATTAATTAAAATTGGTATTGGTTACATAATTAATAAAACACTGATGTTATAAAATAATGTAGGCATTTTAAAAGCGTTCTTCAGTGCCCACATTAATTCCATATTCAAAACTATTTGTAAACACTCGATTTACAAAATGTTTATCAGTTTCAGTAACTAAAGATCTACCAGAGAAAATCAAGGTCGTTTTGAAATTGTATAATGCAATAATTATAATATATTCTTGTTTCCTTGCCTACATTTTTGTTATTCTATTCGTGAAATGCGTAGTCCTGTTATAAGTTCTGTCCCTGACATAACAGCGTCTGATAAGGGTTTATTAGGCAATATATTATTAAAAAGAAAACTAATAATAATTTTATAGTAAAATAAACATCATTATTCATTAAAATTATTATAGTTTTTAGATAAATGAATGCTACTAAAATAAATAAATGTTAGTGTCTACTGGATTTTAACTCTAACTTTCAGAAGTTTCAGGAATGTCGCGTTCGAATTCAATTAAGAGTAGTACTATTTTGTGGTAATCACTAAATGTTACGTTTAATGTGTAATCTTAATATTTTTGTAACATAATTCTAGTTGTCGCCAGCTGACATTTGGGCGAATATTGACAACTTTTTATTCTAAAACATAATAAAAGTGATAAATAAAAGTTTCTTCTGTTTGTGCCTTACAAGTAATGAAAAGTTACAACATGAAATCGAAAGTTCTTAGTGTTACTGAAAGCTTTTTGTTGGATAAAATCGAAAGGATTTCTTATTTTAATAAAAAACCCATCTAAAATTAATTGGATATATTTTGACTCTTCCCTACGTAATAAAAAAATGTAAAAACTTATCAAGATTTCTAGACAGGTTCGCTTGCACAGTTGTCTGGTTGCTGCAGGTTCATAAAAATGTACCTTCTTTCTTGTACAGAAAATTACCAAAATACCAAAGTATAACCGAATTTTTCAGAGAATATTTTAATCGAGGAAAGAGAATATTATTTGACTTTCATTCAAAGATTAGTGAAAATAAATAATAATGATTTTTCCAGCTGCATTTTTACAAACTATACACGGACACTCGGAGAGTAAATTGTGAAATGACTAACTGCCGGGAATACATTATATTAGCTTTCAAAATCTTCATAAAAAGCGAAATCACAAAACGATATTGGATAATTTTAATTCCCAACAGTAATTTTTAGTTAGTCCAAATTGTAACTTAACTTATTTTTACTACTGCTTGAAATTTTTAAGACAAATATTCATTTTAAATCTCCTTAAATATTTAAACCAAGGAAGTTGGAGGGGGTAAAAGGAAGGGGAATACCTTCGGCGATCCGGCGTGTAAAACTGTACTTCTTTAAAGGGGCTACACTGTACTTGCGCAGTAGATCAGGGGATAGGACTGGACTTGAACTAAAATTACAATTTAGAGTTCATTATTAAATGATTAATAAAATAAATACTGACATAAAATAGATTTGAATATAATTCTTTGGGTAAAAATGTGCATTATGGAAAATCTAGGAAAATAGCGTCTTTTTCAAAAAATTTCGGTTCTCCCCCCTATTTCGAGATTGTAGGACACGATTCTTAGTTTTGCGAACTTAAAGTGAAAAACACTTTAGGTTCAATTTGTTGTACTAAATCGTTAAAATTTTCTTACAACGAAAAATTCCACACTGACAGAAGCCTCCGGCTTATATAAAAATTCATAAATTGGCACATTTTTATTGCAAATATCAAAAAAATTAACAAAAAACAAATTAAAACAAAATGACTTCCTCCATTAAATATTGGTGTGACTCGTTCCTAGAATCCGAAAAATTAGCGCTGTTGCCAGATTATCAATACAATTTTTGTGGAATTCACATATATTCTTTTCTTTCACAGATTGGCCCGCCTTCATGTGATTTCTGATCACAAATTTTTGAGTGGTTAAGATTAATTTTACGCTTTTTATACATTACAAAAATTATACCATGTTGTTAACTGTAATGGATAAATTTTATAGTTTATATTACGAAAGTATAAGCCTGGGTCAATTTAGGTTAGTTCAGATTAGTTTCAATTTTACAAATTAACCAAAATCAAGCTAAACCTGAACTAAACAAAAATTTTGGGTGATTAGGATTAGTTTTTTCCCCGAGATTGTATAAAATATTACAAAAATTGAACTATATTGTTGACTGAGACAGTCAAATCTTATAGTTTATACCATGAAAATATTTTACATCTAGCAACGTGTCAAACAAATATTAGTCGTTTTCACGAGCCTGGTGGTCGATGGTCTTTCCGGAATGTGTTTTTAGTTTTTCGTTGAAAATACAAGTTTTTTAAAATTTATTCACTAGAATTTGTGCAAAAGTAGCTGAAATATACTACATACATGATATTTTAACTAGTACAATTGAAAATAAATATGTAAGTTCGGTTTTTTCTTCAGAATTAAAATTGCTTGGTGAAGTGACGCTTGGCGTTTTTTGAGTTTTCCGAGAAAGTGAGGAAAAATAGTGAAAAATTAAAGCCAAAATTGTGTTCTACGTCCTCGAAATAGTGGGCAAGTATCGAATTTTTTCCAAAAAGACGTCGTTTTCGTACATTTACAATAATGTAAATAATTACTAAAATATAAAAAACGTACTTACGGAAAATAATGAATTAACGAGATTTACAAAACAATACCATACATTAATACATTGTTATGAATAAAAATTCTGCACAAATGTCTTTATAACATACACAAATATAAATTCCGAAATTTAACTAATGTCACTGCACGGCACAACAAAAAAAAAGTCAAGAGAAATATATGCGTCGGAACTATGACAAACGACCACATTAAATACAAAGGATACGCCGGGATGCCGCGCTTTCACAAAATCCTACTCTGTTTTCTGGTTCTCATATTGCCAACCCCATACAACAAATTTACTATGAAATTTCTTTCTGCGCTAAACCCACATATCCACTTGATGTCAATTTATGACATTTATATTCTGCATGTTGGGTTAATTTTTTAGGTATTTAGCCTATCTTTGTAGTTTTCCAGATCCCCTCTAACTTCCTTGATTTAAACACAGAACTCTTATTACAATTAAAAAGTGATCGCATAAAAGCGTTTTTTCGCTGGTTTTCGAGCCTGTGAATTTCTACCTCAAATAATAGTATTTATATAGCCATTCACCGAAGAAAGCAAATTTACGTGAAGGTGATCTTTTGTTTATGAGATTTAAGAGGTTTTATTGCTGAATATGAAACATTTAAATATTCGACTCATTGATGCATAACACGGCCCCACAGAAATATGGCTTTTTATCCACTCTTATATACTCATATGAAAACTATAGCTCTAGTACTGAATTTTAGGTCCAGATGACTTCATCAAGTCTTAATATAGATATAATAAAAGATAGTAGACCGCGGATCCTACAAAATGAAGTTGGCACACGCTTAACATGAGACGGAGCGTTTTCGATGAGTAGTATCTCTCTTTCTAATGGCGGTGATAAACACGATACTTCAAACGTCATTGGATAGCCCTGTCATCTTACCAAAATTGGAAACGGAGGCACTATTCATCGAAAACGCTCTATCTCTTTATACGCGTGAGCCAACTTTCTTCTATAGGATCGACACTGTATTGATTACTTTTATGTCTATGGGTCTCAGATTCTCCTAATCTCAAAAATGAAGAAAAATTGTAAAAAAATAATAATGACCCGGTTCCACAAAAAAATCGTTAGACCTATATACCTATGTGAAACTACAACACTGACCTCGAATCTGAAGTTTAAATTATTTCATCGTGCCTACGTACTCGTATTGCTATTAACCTCAAAAACAAGGGTAAAAAACATGAAAAATCGACAATACTCGACTTAATGTACAGCAGTTTTTTTTCCCGTTTTGTTAATTCACGTAAAATATTTATTATGATGTACTGGTGTCGAATCGAGTACTAGGTAAAGTCAAACTCCTTTCTAACCTTAAAAAAAGTCGAAAATCGCAAAATCAGTAAATTTTAACATCAGGTAAAGTAATTTTTTGATTTCTACTAGTTGATTCCTAGAAAATGCATCAAGTACTCCTCTAAACTGAGTAAGGCCCTCAGTAGACAGGTGAGCGAAGCGAGTTTAGTAAAAACACTATAAACCTAATCTTTTAAACCCAAATAACTGCGTAAGCGATCATAATTAGCGAAGTCTCACCACAGCATACAGGCGAATAGAGCGAGGCTACTGAATTGGTCTTGAAGTCAAAGTTTTTGTATATATGTGCTGTGTCTGAACACTTAATATTCAGCACTAAAACCTCTGAAATCCGAACATGAATATAAGACCACCTCAAACTAAAAATTTCTTTTTACGCTGAATATTTATTAATATATCATATCACTTTCCTGAAAACTGGCGATTTTTCGAAGATTCTTTTACAGCTGGAACAAATTGACGAGTTTAGGGGCATAAAATGATTATACATAATGAAGATTTGAATAAAATACAAATAACTTCTAAAAATTTCCAAGTTTTAAAATGGATGGACATTTTAAGTTTACGTCTGTTATTTTATAACAATAACCTTCGAGATTACACTACTGGATCCAGCATGCAAAGCACCGTGCGCGATACAATACAAAGAGAGAGATGGCGTATGTGGGGTCGTTCCAAACCACGATTAGCCGGCGCATGCTTCGAAATTATGGAAACGTTAAGAGCGAGAGAGATAGCACGACTCCATTTTCGCCCTTTAACTCTTTCTCTTTGCCGTATAACGCATGCGGTGCATTATATGCGGCTTTCAGTATTATATGCTCGAGGCAATCATATAAATAGGATTAGTTTGTTTAATTTTTTTTTTTACTTCAGTAACTTTTCCAAACCGCCCCGATTGATTGCTTTGACGAGATGTCATTATGTCAGAACACAAAGTTAATGTCATAAATCATATCACTTTAAATTAATGAGAAAAATGCTGCTTCTGGCGCTTTTATTTAAATAATTTTATTAAAGTTTACTTGTGTTTTTATAAATCTAATTTCGTTATGCAATATAAAATATTATAAGGTATAATGTGGGTCATCATAATTTAAACATAAAATAATTTACATAATAACGCTAAACATATACTGTTATATCGTCTAAAATCTATTGGTGAGAGATTGAAAAGAAAATGACATTTCAAATAAGATAAATATTCAAATAAGATTTTGTAAAGCGTTGCTATTATAAGCGCAACCTAGTTAAATTTAATTTTTGTATAAGTAAACCAAATTATTACAGTATTTTTTGTTTAAAATTTGTAAATCTCAAAAAGGTCAGACATCTTGCACATAATGGCGGCTGGTCGAGAAGCGGTAGTAGTGGTAAATTAAAATAGATAAAATTATAATAAATACTGATATTTGGAAAATGACAATTTTTATAATTTCACACGTTACAGTTTTGATGCTTAACAAGTTATAGTTTCTCCGTCAGAACCTTTAAAGAAAGATAAACCGTCTACACTCTGTGAATTCTATTCTAGTTCTCTCGTCATATCTTTTTTTTTTTGAAATTTTCGATTGCAATTTTTATCTAAGCACTAAAATAAGCCACTCTGTATACAATTATGAAATATACAAGATTTTAGAACTATCTATTCGTAAAGAGACCTAAAACACATTTATGATTACTTATGGGAACGTATTTGTGGGTGTTAAGTCAGGATGGACCTATTGACTTGTGTTGTCATCTGAATTTCTTTACGTTGCCAAGGGAGGAGTAATGATTGCGCACAAGGCGCGCTAAATTACTCAATCAATGATTGTTAACCCAGTCTCTTGGGTATTTTAACTTATTTCTGGGATTAGCAGTAACACTATGTGATGCTACGATTAAAGGTTTATGAAGATCGAGTGCTTTGTCAAAGTACTTGATGAGATAATGGATCTTATAAATAGGTTGATTATTAATAACTTAAGTTTTAAGTTAAGCTTACTTCTGCTATTGAGTGAGGGGTATAAAACACTAATCGAGCGCTTGGCCTTGGTCAAGAGTGTGTCTTTATTGGCAGTCCAGTTTAAGTTGCGATCGAAAATTAACCCTAAGTATTTCGCTTGTGACTTCCACCATGGAATTTTAACTTGAGAGATGAATACTCGGTTTTCGGGAATTGGAAACCTAGATTTCGTAAACTAACGGTCTGGGTTTTTATTTTTATTTTCCAACCTGACATCCACCTTTCAAGTTTATCCCGATGTGTCTGAAGCCTGCTTATAATTATCCAATATTTTTCCGCTGAAGCTGCTATTGCAATATCATCAGCGAATAAATATCAATTAATATGTTTAACCTTAGGTATGTCGTGTGTGTAGATGTTATAAAATGTGGGAGATAGGGGGAACCTTGCGGTATTCTCGCCTCTATTGGTTTTTTAATAGACAATTGTTCATCTAATTATTATTAAATAATTGGGAAACCCCAACCTGATCATTTTAATAGCCAAGCCATTGTGCCAGACACTTTTATGATTAAAAAAGAAAATTAATTTAAGCAAATTGAAAATGCTGTAATTTTACACGAACAGTGTGCCCTCTTTCCAGATAGTAAAGTATATAAATTTGTGGTGTTTTTGTGTGTAAATTTGTTATCTTAGAGTTATGTGGTATTCGCGACTGAAAGTAAGGAGTAGAGAGAGAATATATCAATAACATAATAAAATTAAAAATTGTTTTTATCTAATATAAACGAAATTTTCTCTGATTTGTGTCATTGCGATGCAATAGCCTGTAATGTAAAAAATGTCGCGTTTTAGATATAAATATCTCCATAACTTTAAATTTTAGGTATAATGAAGGTTACAGAAAATTTGTCAAGAATGAATTCTAAAACATCAAAAAATATTGTTTTCCAATCTTTTAATCATCTACAAATCTATATTATTTAGGTTAAAGACAGGGTACACCAGATCTATCGAGAATAAATTTTAGAATCAAAATATGTAAAAAAATAATTAAAAGAAACATTGATCTTTTTTGTTCAGTCTATAAATATTAAATATTATTAAGTTTTCTTAATTAAGATTCTAGCGATAGTGCAAGGCTTGTCCCGCACGAAAGTGCCATAAAGAAAAATATTTTTTTCTGGATGATTAAAAATTAATTTAAAAACCTGCTGTATATATCCATAGGCTTTTGCTCCAAGTTATCTGACATTGGTAGCATGGGAGCTACTCATCAGAATCTCTGGAATAAAATCATCACAAACCAAATATTTTAACATATATTAAATTTTGCTGAGGGGCATCAAACTAAACTCCTGCTAGAAGTCATTTGTTCACCTAAAACCGGCCCTGATTATTAAGTGATTACATCTCATCTAAATAGCTTTGTCAAGATATTTTCTACATTTTTACCAAAAAAAAAGGAAGCACAGATAAGTTAAATGGTAGTAAAATAATATATTATTAAAGGTTTATTAAATATTCAAAATTTTGGGTTTTGTGGAAAAAAGTAGTCATTTTATGAACACAATAGATCTATTATGTTGCAGTGTACACATTCCCAATTTTACACACATACATACATACATGCTTTAAATCTATAAAATTTTAAAACCGACGTATAAAAGTGCATTGATATTTTTTAGTTTAAAAAATACTCGGAAATACGAATAGTCAGCATTGACTAGAAAAATATCAAGTCTTATTTTATTAACACTGAAATATATTATAAATAAAACACGGTTTTTAACACCATTATATAAATATAATACGGTTTTTAAAACCAGTCTTTAAATATTTTAATCATAATCTCAGGATTTCTGCGAGAAAGTTCAGTGTCAATGGCGGAATTTTGGCTCTGTGCGATTGTTTGTCACAATTCAGAGCGTTTTCTATTCTTGCAGTTACCTACGATTCATTTCATAAGGTAATGGCATTTTTTTTTTTGTATTGGCGAACCAGAAACCTAAATTATACTTTTTAATATTTGATATTTTTGTTATTGTATAAAAGTTCATAAAACTGTTGAAATAACTAGAATCAATCATCCATGTCTCAGAGAAACAGATGAATGGAATTGAACATTTAACGTGTGATGCATCTAGTGACATAACGATTTTGCAAGAAATATAAAAATAGAGTGTTCCGTTAACATAAGTAAATTTTGTCTGTCACGCTTTAACATCTGGCATATAAAGATGAAAAAATAAAAAAAAACGGTACTTCAGCATCTGTAGCCTACAAGAGGTGGAGCAGTTATAAACAATAATCTTATACAGTACTATGCATTAGTATGAACAATCAAATGACTATGAGTTGCAAAATTAATTTATAAAAAACAGAGAGATATCATCACATTAGAACTCCTGGTCAAAAACCTATGTATTTATTATTGATTGCCAATGGAAAAATGCAAATAATATATATATATATATATATATATATATATATATATATATATATATATATATGTTATAAAAAGTTTTGCTTGCCTTCGGATTTCACAGACCGCGATCAAAATCATAATAAGGTCTAAAGGGTGTTCAAAATATTCAAAAAAGTAGAATTAATCTTATTTGTATTTTTTGTCAAATTTTATTTTTTTTTTGTTCAAAATAGATACGTAGTTTAAAAAAAATAATTTTTTGGGGTAAGGCACTGTAATAAACATTTCTATTTACGGATTTACCTAGTAAAATGTTTTGCTTGGTTTGAACGCCCGAAATTTGTTGCTTACTACAATATTACGAATATGACACTTACTAATTGTATCTAAGGTATCTGTTGGAATTTGGTCAGATATCTGAAGAGCTACCGATGTGGCAGCGTCATCATGCTAGTACTGCTTTTTTTTTGGAAATTTTTCGCATTCCCATTAGCATCAAATTTTTGAAATATTCAGGACTTTATTATGTTTAGAATAATAAAAACAATTATTCGACTGAATTAGTTGAGTGCTATGTAATACCATCCCGAAAAACATGTAATTTCACACATTTTTTTGTCATTTTTACCCTTTCTAATAAAGAAATCGCAAAATCCTTCCTTATTGTTAACCTATACCATATCATGAATGTGTGTGCGAAATTTCAAGCCAATATCTTTAACCGTTTAGGCTGTACGTTGCTCGATCTGTCAGTCAGCCAGCCAGGACTTCTTTGTTTATATATATATATATATATATATATATATATATATATATATATATATATATATATATATATAATATAAAAATATATTAAACCCAATATGCATTCTGTTGAATAATGAAATTTTGCTTTTTTAAAACTAATTTTTAGCTAAAAGTATAAGTATATTAAGTGATTTTATATTGATCTAATTTTAAAATTTTCCCAAACTATTGCTAATGATACACTGCTGAAATAAATTATTGCATAATGCAAATATTTATTTTTAAACCTATATTTGATTTCAATTTTTATTTAAATTAGACAATTTTTTTGTTTTTAAGGACTATAGTTGGACTTCAAAATTCCTTACACAACACTATGTAAGAACTTAATCTTAAGTGAATTGAGATTGTGTAATTTATCTAACAATGTTTATTTTTTTGTAGGGATTAGAAAATTTTATAAAAAAATCTCATTAAGTATTGTGTATATGATGTTATGACCCATACAAAAAGACTCTAATGCTTAAGTTACATTTTTTTTTAATTAGCTTTATGAATGCAAAGTGTTACACTGTTATAATGGGCTTAATTTTTGAATAGTGGTTAATACAAAAAAGTTGTATCAATGACTTGTAATTATTACTTTTATGCCATATTTTCGCCAGAATATATCTGGATTTTCTCTTTTTTAGGATCAAATAATATCAAGTGCCTTTTTTTCATACTACGTATTTCTGATATTTGTTTGTTTTCCTTTTGCACCGACAATATAGCAGTTTTTATTTTTTTAGTTTTAAAATTTATATTAAAAAGATTGAAACTTTGTTAACAGAAATGTCAAAATCCTAAGAGCACTCCAGTTTATAGTTTATGATGCCAGATAACTGAAATACCTATTGTTATTTTTTAAATGGCAATATCTCCAACATTATTTTTTACTTAATATTTTATTAAAAAATATTTAGACTTTTACGAAGAATTTTCGAATAGATTAATATACAAAGTGTGCTATTTAAAATGACTAAGTTAAGATCTAGTGAAATAACCCTGTAAATTCTTGGTCTAAGATTAGTTTCTTGAACAATACTGTATATAAGAATTGTTACTTAAACAATACTGTGAACTAAATAAATATTTTCAAAATGGATTTAAAAAGTCCTTAAAATATTTTTTTTCTAGATTAAAACTGGTTGAACTATACAAAAGTTTGAAAATGTGGGAAATTTTGAATTTTGTGTAAATATCGCGTATTGAAGTTTTTCATAGATTAAAATAAATTGATCGTAAACGTTAAAGTTTAAGTCTACACTTAGGAAAATATTAAAATAAAAAATTTTACTTTTATTAGATTAAGGGTTACCGACTTTATTGACTGTTGATATCTTAACAGAACACTGAAAAGTAACTACTAGAAAAAATATAAATCTTAAGTTTTTGGTATAAGAGATTAATTTAAAGAAGACGCTTGATATAGTAAACAATATTAGAATTATCTTTAAGAGCATATATACTTTAGAGAAAGAAATATTATCATCTGGTAAAACGAGTCATAGGTAATCGAGTTGTGACAAAATATTATGGAGGGAGGGGCTTATTTATTGACAGCAAATTATGTAGAAGATAAATATTATTGTAATATGATACCGGATTTTCATTTTTGAGACTCCTAAAATAAATTAACCTCGACAAATTCTTTATTTGATTGTAAAATTGTCAAAGAATAAAAGATGTTAAGAGCCATGACATATTTTGTATAGCATATTAGAGAACAGTTCTCTATTTAGACCGTTATTTTTTATTAACAGATCATAATTTAAAACACAGTAAATAATCTGAGGCGAATTAATATCAACATGTATTAATAATATAACTTATATTTTATAATTGTTTTTAGAGACGAACTGAAGTATAGAAGATTTACTAAATTGATTAATAAACTCTCCAAATTTAGACACAAACAAACCCATTATATATATATATATATATATATATATATATATATATATATATATATATATATTTTAGATGGAAAGCTTACATTTAAAATATTGCTAACGATTCTTTTGTGCTTTAATAAAGATTAGCCAGAAAAATAATCTCAATAAGGAAATATATGTTGATTAAATTTGACTTACCCTTTAAAATTTGAATATGTCCCTGTCAACATAAACATACTAATATTCAGTCTTTTAAAAACATGTTAAAATTGATATCCTGAAAAGCTATTAGGTAATAATACCTACGTATTCAAATGAATTGAGACAGTTTTTGTCTTAACGAAATCAGATGTACAAATGATAAGTTATTGAACTTTAAAATTTCATTTAAATTTGACCGAGTATAAGTAGACTAAAAACAATTAAGTATTGTTTAACAATTTTAACGACGCCCTTACGAGCCAGACTGCTATTTTAAATTTATAAGGCTGAAATGACTAAGAAGATGTATATTAAATTTTACAAGATAATTTTCAGAAATGGTTCTTCTCTATCCGACTATAAAAAGAAATTAATCATAAATTATGTTTTAGACATTATCAATGTAAAACACCTTGTTACTGGATTAAAAAAATTGTAAAATTAATATAGTTACTAAGAATACTGCTAGATTAGCTGAAAAACAGGTTGATTTAAATTAAACGTACACATTATTTCAGGTTTGCGAATTAGTGTGCTAATTATACACAATTTCAAAATATTAATATTTAGATAAACCAGGAAAAATAAAATTATAATAATTTAAAAACCATTCTAGTTATTGCCATTAACAGCTAGATTCATTAAGAAGGTTTGAGACTTAAACCCGATGTAGTTGCCATGAAAAATAGACCTTATAGTCGGTCAGTATTGTTTGGCTTATAATATTGTTATAAATTATATTATCTGCGTCCACAAATAAGAGTTTATATAGGAATATTAAGGATAATAACCTAGGAACCAAACCTTGAAATATGTGAAAGAAATAGCTGTATCCGGAAAATAAATAAATTTCTCCATTTTTGCCGGTTCAGTAGTAAAAAAAAATGATTTTTTATGCTTCTATTTTTAAGATTTAAAGCTTGTTTGTTTGTTGTTGATCTTGTTAATTTAAGCACTCTGCTTTCCCTTTAGAACGGTTTTTAAGGACTGGCCATGTTAGTGAATTTGGAGATAAAAATTTAGACAATCCATTTAAATAGAATCTTAGAGGTGTTTTTGTTTTATATTTGTATTAAAAATAATACAATTGGCGAATGGACATAAACTAAAAATATAATCTATTGTATAGAGGGTTTCTAAAAATATAAACAAATTAAATAAATTTTACTTTAAATCCAATTGTGTTATTACCTTTAGAACAGTTGTACTTTACCATCTATTATAAATACATTTTGTGTAATATATTCTAAATCTAAATAAAGATTATATTGACTGAAAGGACGATTAACGGTAGTGGTCGATACTCAAAGTATATCAGCTTGCTGGTCGACAAATTTTGGTTTTAACCGAATAGAATTAAAATTTACCAAAAAAAAAACATTAATAAATTATGATATAATTAATAAACAGACAAGGTACCACAAGGTTTTCAAACCATAAGAAAAGGAATTAAAGAAGTTAATATTAATACAAGTATTTAAGTTTCGCAGGTTTAATTTATTAGGCAAGGAAGATTAGAATGAAAATAAACAAAATTAAATATTAAATGCAAATGGAAATTTTCATTTTGGAAACCATTTTTCTCGGGGATATAAACAACGCTCATTTTTAGTGCCTTGAATTTTATTTGAAAATATTTTTTTATTAACAATTAAGAGAAAAAAATCAGGTTTCTTTAATTAATTCGAAAATTATTGTTTCTATTTAAAAACGTACGATTACATAATTATAGGCAATAAAGAAAATCGTGAAATGCTTTTTTGTTTGTCAAAATCTGTACATTTGTTGCCGAGATATTTGCAAAAAATAAGAAAAAATGGAGTTTTTATTATAAATTTTTGAAATCGTTCATAAACCTATAGATATATTTTTCTGGTAAAAAATGGACTCTAAGAGTTCCATTATTTTTTCACAATTGCAATTATTTTTCCCAAGGTGGAAAGTTATCATTTTTATGGTGTGGACAAGTTTTTTGGCGAATCGTTCAGAGACCCACGAGAGATCCTTAGGTTTCTAAAGACTTGCACTCAGAATTCCGAATAAATAATTACCAACTTTTGTAAGAAAACTTGCACAAAAATACGACAGAAAGAGTTTTCGCTTATAAACAATTTAAATGGTGGAGTTACTTCGAATGCTACATATTTCAGAATGGCAGGATTCGAAAGCTGGGGATAAACATATAATAAAAAGAAACTCTCCATAATCAATAGAAGCCGAGGTAGATTTTTTCGCTAGTGTAAGGTGAACCTGATTACGTCTTAATTTATTAAACGAATAGTTAAATGCTTCCAATACAGCTTCACCCGTATGAGATCCTGGAAAATGTTTACATGCAAGTACAAAATTTGATCTTCAATTCAAATTGGCACTATAAAAAAATTAATTGTAAGGGGAAAAATAATTTTTTGTTTACTTTCACGTCCAATACTTTTTAAGATGTTGCCATGGTCATGTTTTTACCATCTGCTTATTGTCTTCAGCTTTGAGCTAAATGTTATAATAAATATATTGATAAAAAAAATTGCCGATAGGTCGATATATATCGATATTAAACAAAAAATTATCGGTATTTATCGATTTTATCAGTATCAGCTAAATAAACTATTTCTATCAATCAAACACACTATTCAAATTGCCATCGAGACGCTTCTACCATTGGAAAGCACTAGTGGATAAGCCAGACAATATAATAAGAAACCAAATAGAGATCATCCATCCATAAAAACAGTATAATTTCGGCCAAAACTTACCCAGTGGCAGATGTTCCATCTGACCACACCCCAATAATTTGTGTAGTAGAGCTAAACCGCGAAAGTCCCAGAATAATTATGTCACACAGAATAAGAAACAATATGAAATCGACAAGCTTCAGGACAAGGATATTGGGGATGCAGTGGAAAAGATGATAAGCACAGAACTACGAAAGACTCCACTAGAAGATCTTCGAGTAGAAGACATGTGAACGGCTTTCAAGAGCTCAGTGATAGAAGCTTGTGATCAGTTTTTAACTCCTATTAAACTTCAGCAAAAGAAGAAGCAGAAGGGCCAATTATATCAGTTTCCGATAATATATTAGCAGAATTGTTAAGATTATGGACCAGTATTGTATTACCACCCTGACATCACTATTTAGTAATATATATATATATATATATATATATATATATATATATATATATATATATATATATATATATATATATATATATATATATATATATAACAGTGGCACGATTTCAAATGACTGGCATGTCTCTACATTTATAAATATACCGAAGAAATCTAACCCCATATCCTGTGGTGATTACCGTACCATTAGCCTTATGTCACACGTTTTAAAAATCTTTCTAAAGATAATTCATGCCCGTCTATATAAGAAATGCGAAGAACATATAAGTGAGTCGCAGTTCGAATTTTGCAACGGCATCAGTGCTGGAGAGGCGTTATTTGTCATACAAGTCCTTAAACATTACTGTAGGGATATGCACTGCGACGTTCACGTAGGTTTTATAGATTACTCTAAGGCTTTCCACCGCTGTCAACATGAAACAATGATAAAAATTCTACATGAAACGGGTCCAATTTATATTGGAATCAGGAAGCTACCATAAAGCTGGAAAATAGCAAAGGCTCCTTGGAGATCAAGCATAGATTCCGACTGGGGTGCATATTTTCGTTTCGTTGTTTAACCTCTACCCCGACAAAATATTTAGAAACGCACTAGAAGACGCCATAGACAGCATTAGGGTAAATGGTGAGCTAATAAACAACATCAGATATGCCGAGGACACTGTCTTACTGGCTAGCAGCTTAAAAAGGCGACAAGAACTTGTTAATAGGGTTACACATACAAGTGAACAGTACAGGTTAGAACTAAATATTAATAAGACGAAGTATATGGTTATAAGTAAGTTTTCTGATGAAGACAGTGTGCTATACTGAAAATACGAAGCTATCGAGAGAGTGGTCAGTTTTACTTACCTTAGCTGTAAGATCAACGATTCGTGGAACCACTTCAAATAAAGTGTAGAATAGAAAAGGCCAGAGCAATATTTACACAAATGAAGCACTTTCTTTGCTGTCGAGATCTTAGCATGACCCTCAACAAGAGAATGATAGAATGCTGTACTTTTTCAATATTACTCTATGGTGTCGAGGCTTGGACGATCTCTGAAGCAAAAAAAAAAGGATCCAGAGTTTTGAAATATGGATTTATCGAAGATTCCCAAGAATTTCCTGAGTTGATTGGGTTACCAACGAAGAGGTCC
Organism: Diaprepes abbreviatus; assembly: GCA_034092305.1. NCBI lineage: Eukaryota > Metazoa > Arthropoda > Insecta > Coleoptera > Curculionidae > Diaprepes > Diaprepes abbreviatus. Next base: position 18,999,372 of record JASJET010000122.1, on the reverse strand, counting down.
TCAGAAGATTGAACTGCCAACTGGTTCTTATACACACCATAAAACAACGAAAAATGAAGTACTTGGACCATATTATGAGAAACCCTGTCAAATACCGCCTGTTGCAATTATTCCTGCAAGGTAAAGTGGAACAAAGGAGGGGACCGCGTAGAAGTAGAAAGAATTTTTTTTTGGATTGACAGGCTGAATAAAATTCAATTATTACGTCCTATAGCAAAATAGTTTTCCTGTATCTATCATAGTTTTTTATACTGCACGTAAATAATTCAACTTTCTGTTAAGCCGGAATTATAAAATTAGACTCTTGCCTACTTACATACAGCATAAAAACCAGAATAATTTTATACAAGCTGCATGATGCTACATAAAATGTGCCTATAAAGTAAAATTTAAATTAAATTTTATTTAATTTGTTGATCTCACCCTATATAGTAGAAGGTGCTTTTAATTTATGCGCCTTCACCAATTAGGTAATAATTATATTTGTCCCTAACTTGAATTTAAAACAAAAACATAGCCAAGAGAGTTTGTGATTTAATACCTATTAAATTTGGGTGTAATTATTCAAAAGTTGCTCTTTGAATCTATCTGAGAGAATTAAAAACGAAAGAAAAAATACAAAAACATAATTAACACATTTGTCATCTTGCCAAATAATCTAATTAGCAAACCTGTAATAATGTATATGTTTTTGTTTTTCAGCTAAATAAAGAACATTCCTCATAATTACTATTTATACAAATTTTTTATTCATCTACAAAAAAAAAATTGTATATTAAAAACCTGAACTTTTATTTTGTCAATTTCTAAAATTATTAGGTTCTTTCATGACCCGGAGAGACCTCGAGGCTGGTTCAGAAGAGTAAAATTTTTCTTTCTCGTCATTTCAAATTTCAAGATAAAAAATGACTGGAAAGAGTGTATATTAGTGGCGGCTTTTCCTTAGGTTTTCAGGTTTGCGCAACCTCCAAAAAATTGTAGATTAAAATAAAACATACTAGTAAATATAAAAAAAAATTAAAATAAAACATACTAGTAAATATAAGTACAAATATTTTTTTTTAATTTCTACTGATAGTTTAGTGACAAAATTTAAATCAATTTTTTATCTAGATCATACGCGAACGGCAGTCAATTATTGAAATAATTTAATTTACTTCGCCTAAATACATTGGTATTACAGTATTATGTCTGGAAACGTTATCGCTTTGCTGGTTTGCAATTTTAATGCAATCCAAGCTAATCCATTACAGCCTATATGGAGTTGCCTATCTAAGATGTGGAGATTAATTTCGTTTCATAAGCTTCATGTAGATTGCAAGGCGACTTGCAAACCTGTGTTTAGTTTGCCCCACAAAATATCCCTCTACTAGAAAAATTTCTCTTATGCAACCCACTGGGCGAGTTTTTGAACTTTTGCTTCCAGTCGCGCGTGACACTGCTAGTATAGAAAAACGTGCAGTTAAACCATTCCTTTAGCTCAGGTTAGAATATAATCGTGGTGTCTGCTGTGCCGGTATTTCTATGAGTGATCTCTACTGTACCGGTATTTTAATTTTTGTGAAAGTGACCATGTTTTTACTTTGATCGAGATATTTTGTTACGTTTTAAAGAAGTTAGAAATGTTTGGCGAGAAAAAAAACATTCAAAATTAAGTGCTCTGTCTCAAACTGTGCAGACAAATACAGTGGCAGATTTCGAATGAATTTATAAAAACCATCGTGTATGTGGGACATTTTTAAGAATTCCTTGTAAGAGAGCAGTTAAATATAATGCAGTTCCTGCTCCTTATCTTCCTGTATGTGTAAGTAAAACCAAGTTAGCGATTTTTTATTTTCTAGAAAATATGAGCGGCTTGTCGAATAGGGTGCAAGCAATAATAAAAAAAACCTATGAACATGCTGCCTACGTGCATTGTAACGTATATCAATTAAATTTGGTAATGTTAAATGCTGCATCCGCCAATAAAAATATCCGTATATTTTTTTACAATTTACAAGGGATTTGTTCTTTTTTTTTTTTTCAAATAGTCTTCAAAGAACCACAACACTAGATCAAATTGTTAATAAACGCTTACCTCGTTCGGCGCCAATAAGATGCAATTTTAATTCTAGAATTGTTTGTATCGTATTTGAATACAAAGACAGCATTCTAGGGACAATATATGACAGTAGAAATGTTAGTACCACGAACCAATCATCAAGGTATGTCAAAATTATCAAAAGCAAGAGTTTCCTTTCATGGTTAAACTTATTTATGTCTCAAGTTGATTTGTTATTTGATAAGTTTCAAACAAAACCAAATTGACGCTGTTATCGCAAATAAAAATATATTATCATTTGAATCAAAATTAACACAAATTAGAAGCGACGTTGAGCCGTCTCCATCTACTTCCAAAGGACATTAGCTCAATGATTGCTCGGAGTTTTCTTGGGAAGCAAAATAGGTTTGTGATATAATTATTTGTCAAGCAAAAGAACTATTTAGCTTTACAGGTTACTTGGTAGCAGCCAGCCCTTTTTTTCGAAACAGTAAATCAAATGTAGTACATGTTTTCCCGAACATAAATTTAAGGATACAATTAAAATTTACCCCTTTTTTATCGAACAAAAACTCCGTACAGAACTGGCCGTTATATATGAAACTGAAGAATTTAGGTCACTTTCAGCACCTCTATGTACTAAGTAAGTGAAGTAAGTGAAGTTCTAAAAATTTAATTACTATTCCGATGGCATCGGCTGAAGAACGGTGCTTTTCTACCCTCATACAGATAAAAACGTTTTTACGGAATATTGTGAGCCAAAAAAGACTTTTGCTTTAGCAATTCTTTTTAAAGAAAGGAATGTTATCGAAAACATACCTGATTTCAATCAGCAGGTTATTAATAAGTTTACTAATGTCAAAGATCGGCGTATGGATTTTTTTTATAAATAATTCACACAGTAAGTTATACGTGCATTTTGTTTTGACTGCTATATTTTTAAAATTTACTACCTTCTTTATATTTAGTTATTTAAAATACACTGTTCTGTTTCATACTAACTCAATTTTTAAAGACTTTTATTTTTTCATCTACCTATGGCAGGTTTCATACATATCTATGTTTTTAATGTACCATTGGCACTGAAACTCCTACTTTTTTAATGCCCCAGCCGGCACTGGTCTATATGTCATCAAAATTATTAAAAAAGTAGTTTAGTGGTGGCCCTAATATTCTATTGTACACACTAAATAGCAGAAATTTAACATTTAACTGTTTTTAGTTTACTTATGCTGGTACAGATTTAAATACCTTGTTCTCTCTGTATACATTTTAATACGAATGTTTCAGCTACTATTTACATTTTTTTATGTTTCTAAAATATTTGACTCTATTATATACCCGCTGAAAGTTCTTTAATTTATTAGCAATTTTCTTAAATATCGGTACTTTCAGGGACAGATTTATTATTTTAAAGGGTAAATATAATTTACTGAACATTTATTTCCTTACTGAGAATCTTCTTCAGACTAAATTAAACATCAAAGTATCATTAAATATATTGTAATTACAGGTTTTCTATATAAAATAAAAAATATATAATGGACTTGTTTGTGTCTGAATGTGTAGAGTTCAATATCCAATTTGGTAAATCTGTTAAATTCCAGTTCGTCTTCCAAAAGAATTATAAATCTAAATGGTTTTATTATTTCTAGTAAGTTCTAAGTAAGGTTTTTTTAGGAGGGAGCTTGCTCCAATCTGGTGTACAAACATTACATGTCTCTTAACATGCTTTAATCACAATCGTATAAAAAATTCGTCTAATTCAATTTATTTTGCATTAAAAATATCAAAAATGGAAATCAAGTACCATCATAAGATAATTTTTATCAGATTTTAACAACTACTTTTTTAATTGTTTAATCACATGCTATTCTGGAAAATTCGTTGTTAATAAGTTATGTCTCCCAGTGGTTTGGGCAAGCGGAAGCCAGAGAGGGCGTTCTGTTTATGAGCGCCGCTGCAATCCCATACAGAAAATATTTTTTATAACACCTTCCAATATTTATTCCTTAACCAAATTATCTATTCAATCGCAAATAGTGGATGCTTATCAGTTGTTATGTAATTTATTTATTGAAATAAATGCGGAATGTAAATTGGAAACTGAAGAAATATAAGTTTTCTTAATTTTTAAAAAATCAACTTTCCCTATGACTGCTACAAACACTGCAACAGTCAAAAGACGTTTTGATAGATTAAAAATTATTAAAATATATAATAAATTCAGTATCGCTAAGGACACATTGATAAAAATAGCTTTACTCCTGGAAAATACTATGCAACTAATATTAATACAAAAAAAGACAAATTTTTAAAATTACAAGAAGTAGAATAATTATTTTGTAAACGTATTTTGCTTATTTTTGTATTTTGTTTAGAGTTTAAGTTTTTTTTAACAAATAATATAAAAGCTTTTATTACCTATAATAATAGTCCTAAAAAACATAGAGCCCCCGCTAAATATTTGTTCCTTCTACCCCAAAAGGCTCGTTATGCTACTGCCCCCAGCTTGATTATCATTGAATCGTTTAACCAGTAGACAATATTTTTTCTTTAATTTGCAAGAAGAAAGCTAAGTACATGTACGTAATATTCTGTAAAATAAAAATGTTCCACAAGATAAATGTAATTTTATTAGCAATGGTTATGTTTACTACATACGTATTGTCTGCCAAGCGTCTTCTTTAACCTATAAACTTAGGATTTATTTTTTTTCTAATAGTATAATTTTTTTGATAGGATAGAGTCGATCAATTTGATTTTATGAAAAATTTGCACAAAATCAACGTATTTTATTTTTATAGTTTAGCTAGTTGTATTCAAGACTATTTTTTTATGTAAAAAACTTTTGATTCCGCTTTACCAAGATTTAGTATATAGTTCAAAAAATTAATTTTATATACAGTATCTTACAGGATTGTTTCGTTCTCACGGGGTGTCTACTATGTTATCTTGAATATCATACCTACCATATTCTATCTAACCATGTAAACCCTTGTTATACAAAATATTATGTCAACAATAATACTTCAGATATTGTCATATGAAAAATAACAGTTTTTATATTTTGTATTTTAAGGGTGGTTCTGTATTAATGTTAAAATTAGTTGAGCGTCCATTTCTTTTATAATCAGAACCAAAAGTTTCGTCCTTTCCATTATACTGAAAGGGAATAAATTTATAAATCTTGAGTTGGGTAGAATACACCAGAATAGAAATCTAAAAGTATGCTTGGTTTACATCTTAAAAATTACTAATATGTATTTCAATTAATTGGCATCATCACTACATAGTATAAAACCAAGTCCACTGCTGCTTCTGTCTCTCTCTGTATGATTTTCTCAGTAACTACTGAAGGATTTTTATTTGGTTTCTATTATCGGAAGGAGTTTTTCACGAGAAAGGATTAGAAATATAATTTGTGCCTATTTTGTGTAAAATAAAGTCACAACAAGCATTAATCGTCGGGGAAATATCTTCGCGTGCTCTGCTTTAAACATTAACATAACTCCTGGGCGAAGTCGATATACTGTAGTATTCTTTTGACACTTTTAAGTTAAAACTATTATATATATATATATATATATATATATATATATATATATATATATATATATATATATATATATATATATATATATATATATATATATATATATATATTGACACAAGGAAAACACACAAATAACAGTGATCTATAGTGATAAAAAAACAGGCTACTGATATTTAATGCTACAAAAGGGGAAATCCAGGTATCTTTAGATGAGGAGGTGATATAAATGTATTACTTAAAGTATTCGAAATTAAATTTAAGTGTCCCATTTTTTTGTAATAATTAGTATATTTTTAAAATGTTATTCGAATTTTAACAGATTGTGAGAAGAATGACATATTAAATGGAGATTTTTTTGACGTTCTTAGCTACATTTATTATATTTTAAAAACAATTAACACGTTGTCTTAGAAGTAATGATACATATTGCGTCAACAGATTCCTTAGATTAAAATATTGCGAATGAGTTCAAAAGTTAAAATTTTATTTTCGATTTTTTTTTAAATAACTTTTGAAAAAATTCAAATATTGAAACAAAATTTGGTTAACAGCGATTTATTGAGACCTGGAATTGAATTGTATTCATAGTTTTGCTGTTAGTTATGCGTTATAACTTTTTGGTATTTTTATTTTTCACAAGGGAAACTATTTTCCTTTCTATTTTACATAAAAAGACAAATATGTACCTTGTTAATTTTGCTATTAACAACCCTTTTAACTAGTGCAAATTAAAAAACTGCTATATAAATGTTTGATTCACAGAATAACTTGGAACAACACGAATAGAAAATTTATTCTGATTCATATGGCAAAAAATGATGAAAAACGATGACTTTAAAATAAATAAGGGCAACATAAATTATTTCGACACAAATTTTATTTTAAAAACAATAAATTCTACTAAGAAAAATTGTTTCCTTAACCTTATTTAAATTTGGCTGGATTGGAAGTTTCAAAGCAAATATCTCCAAAATGGTTTGCTGTAATAATATTTACAAAGTATGCCTAATCTTATGTAAAAACACAGACAATAGTTATATATGATACATGTGTTAAGAATGGCAATAAAACTGACGAAAAATAAATCTATTATTTTAGCAACCGTGAATTTTATGAATTTGACATTTGTTTAGCATTGAAAGTTTTATTATTTAAACTTCTATTGGCCAACAACTATCAATATACTTTTAACACTAGTGTAAATCATTTTTAACACTAGTGAAATAAAACGTTACTTTTCACATTAAAATGGGAAGTAAAAAGCCTACTTTTAATAGTGTTTGTAGAAAAACATATTGTTTTTTCATAAAAAAGATGGGCGTGATGTTTTAAAATCACGCATATTCTAGGTGGCGCCCTCTATAACTAACGGTAAAACTGTGAATATAATTAATTTTGTCACCTCCTAAAAAAATAATCAGTAAATTTTGCTTATATATCTAAATTTAAAAAATCAGAAATAAAATTTTAACTTTGACGCACTGTATCTCGGCCGCTGTATATCGTCATTATTGTATTTTGTTTGTTACGACTTTTTAACAAATCGCTCTGTCAAAATATGTTTACTACTCCTTGATTATTATAAATATTTGGTTAATCAAAATTTTTAACAAAAAAAAAATGAGGAAACAAATTTTTTGGTAATTTTTCATATTCTATTTATTTCCTGAAAAATGTATAGATTTTTCTATTTGGAATATTTCTTAAAGTTTTTTTTTGGTTCATAAAATTAATTAATTAATTTATTAATCTCTATATTTTCAAATCTGCAAATAAAAGAAACCTCTACGTGGGAGAGATTTCGAAGTCACGGGTGACAATAGTGTTTGTTTCCTTTTTTAAATAATGGATATCGCGTCACAATACAGTCCAACTTTTTAGAATCATGGCTTAATTATCCTTAGTGAGACATTATTTCTTAAAAAAAGAAAATATTGGTATTTGTTTACATACGCATTAATTAGTAGATATGATAATATAAATTCCAGGTTTTCTACACATCTAAAGACACGACCCAAAAGTAGAATGAGAATGGTTCAAAAACCATATTATTGGTTAATGAACTTTAAATATTCAAATTTTTAAATTTAAAAATCCGCGTTGGTGCATGTTTTTGGTGTAAATTTGTGATATAATCAATAACGTTGGTGATCGTTTTATTTTAAATTTGATATAATTCAAATAGCTACGATAAAATATGAAGGCAGTAAAAATAGTTAGTTAATGATACCTTTAGTTTTTGTAAGAAAGATTAGTCCAAAGAAGAAACTTAGTAGGCAGAATACAATAAACAACATCACTTACAGGTTCGTTAACTAGATTTATCCACTAGGCGCAAATAAGTAGACGCGGCGTTTAAACCCACAATCGGCCACTTAAACTACACTAATTACGTATAAAATTACGAAAGCACTCAAGCTGTTTATTCCTTCACTTCTATATTCCGACTAAAATATTTGACCATTGAAAACCTGAAATGAATTTTATGTCTACAATCTAAGTTGAAGGTTATTATCAACTTCATTTTACATCCACGGAGAGGTCTGTCTCCTTTCATTTATTTATAGAGGAATTTCAAGCTGCAGCTTACAATTGCAAGCAATTTATTAATGAATATTAGCAATTACATTGGACCATTCTTTACTGCGAAGCTACTACACTCTTTTCTATTTTTGTTTTATTTTCCTGTCCTTCGATGTATACGGCAAAGAAATTGTAATTAAGGGTATACATACTCTGGACTTTTTTTTTATTAATTGTAGCTTGCAATTATTGGAGGGCCCCAAAGAGTTACCTTGCATTATTAAACGTCTAGATAGTCATTTTTCTTTTGTTTGTAATTCGGATTGACTTTGCCGTTATTGCGACTGTAATAATAATTCTAATATAAATACAAAAAATTAGCTACGTTTGGAAATATATTTTTAAAGTGAAGTAGAGAAACCTGATGATGTTATTTGAAATTTTTCTTAATGTTATTTGAGAGTTTTTGATGTCCCATTATGTCTAGAATAAATTTATTTTCCCTTTGTCTGATTTTTGTTTTATTTTCGGTGATGTTTAACTGAAAAGCATTTTCTGTTATTAAGTATTAGTTTTTCAATATCAAAATGTAGTTCGAAAAAGGATTCATAGACTTTGTGGATTGTAGAGTGCAAGTGGATCGATAAGATTTTTCTTGTTTCTTTACAGCACTTCGACTTATAAGATCTTTTGTACGTTGTATGTATGTATGTGCGTAGAATTAGGGTTTGTAAGAGTTACCTTATCAGCTAAAGCACATCCTCTATTCCTATTTCCCTGAGGAATCTTAGGACGTTAGACGACTTCAAGGTAGCTCCCGTTCTTCGATTCGGTGTGTTCCCAAGAACAGCATTTTAGGGTTTTCTAGAGCGCTGTACTTTAAAATGATATGAATAGAGATTTCGCCCTTCTCCTTACAGAATCTATAGTCTTCTCCTTCTACCAGTCCGTGTTTCTTGACGTGTCCCTTCAGGTGCCAATGCCCCGTCAGGATCCCTGTTAGAACTCTGAGTTAGTTTTTACTTAAGCTTATGTATTCTTTGAATCTCTTCTGGTCGTAGTTCCCAAGAAGTATTTTCGCTTGTCTCAATCCTTGCAGCTCCTTCCAATAATTGGATTTCCTGCTTTCTTCTTCTATCTTTAGTTGTTTCAGCACTACGCTGGTACTGATTCCATAGAAAGGCTCTGGCCCCAGAAATGGTGTCTCAGCCCCTTTCCTCTATTTCATTTCCCTCTATTCCGATGTGTCCTGGTACCCACATGAGAGGGACTTTATTATTCTTTCTCAATCATTTAATTTCTCTAGGCATTCTAAGACCATTTTGAAGCTGATAACTTGAGAGCTCAGCGCACTGCTTGACTATCTGACATGATGATAATTTCTTGGCCGTGATATTTTTTTTTTGTTGAATTGAATATATTTCCTAATGGCATGTATTTCTGCCTGGAAAATGCCTGATTTACCGAAGCTTTCGTAATGTCTGGTGCCGGGTCCATACACTCCTGTTCCAGTTCTCTCCGTTATTTTGGAGCCATCTATATACCAAATAATGGATTTCTTCTTGAGTTTTTCAGTGGTGTTTTTGTCTCATTCGCTTTTGCGACTCAACTTTTTGCTGACGTTTTTCACAAAGTTAAATTTCTTTTTCATTTCATCTTAGGGCATGTCCCAGGTTTATCTTTTGTACGTTGCCTTAACCTGTATAAAATAGGCCAGGGATATTTAGATTTTTCACGAAGTTTGTTATTTTTCTGGGGAGTAAGTGCTTTATTTTTTTGGGCGTCAATATGTGCTTCGCTGTTTCAACTGCACGGTCGTCGAAACGGTAAATCTCGTTTTCAGCTTTTCCTATTTTCCCGGGATAGTATCTCAGAGAGCAATATTCTGTGGAGAGATTTGTTATTATTTAGGCGATGAATTTATAAATTCCTCGCTTATCTGAGACTAGGCGATTTGTTCCATCTAATTTGGTCTCATTTTATTCCAAGCCCCGGTGCTCCTCTTTTATGTCCTTTTGGAAGTCCACAGAATGATTTTAGGCCTAAAAATGCGTTATTGTCCCTTTTTTGCGAAGTTATCCTTTTCTTCATTCCACTCAATTCCCTTGTACCCTGGCACGAATTTTTTTAGGGATTCAACAAGCCTGAAGCCTGGGCCTGATACTTCCACCTTCACTCCCTCTTACATTTTGGATACATACTATTAAATTCTTCCCTAGTCGAGGTAATTCCTTTCCGTTCACTTGGTAGCACTCAGCTCCTAGTTCATAAATTAGATCAAAGTTATACCTAGTAGACATGAAGTTTGTCGATTTCGATATGGATATCCAACAGTATCCAAAATCTTCATATGCTCAGCAAAATCTCCAGGTTTGCAGGTTTTGGTTTGGCACACCTTAAGGGCATTTGTTGTTGTCGTCCAGAACAGAGCTGTGTGAAATGGAGAGATTCAGCATTGTCTCTATTGCCGTTGTGAAACATGATGACTTCGTTTCCGTGACTTCTGCACAGGTAAACTTCTGTATTTTTGCAGCTTTTTTGAGCTCCTGCTTGCTGTATCTTTAGCCATCATACTAAAAACGCATATGTGACTATGACTTCGACGATTTTTTCATATGATTATAAGACCGTTTTCGGTCTCTAGTTCTAGGTTTTTCCAAAGTTTCTAAGACTTTGTCCTGCTTGCCGTTATTACATTTTTTTTTCAGTGTGGCTATTTCAGGTCAGTTTATTATTGCTCTTAGATATTTAACTCCTTTGGAAAAGCTGAGCATCGTTCTATTTAAAGTTGGAGCATTCATATTTAGTTTTCGCCTTCTCGTGAATGGCAACTGAATGGCACAGCGACTTTACTCGTTTTTTGTTTGCTATTTGCAATGTTCAGAATAATTGTAATAGATTTTTTGACGTGTTATTTATTACCTACCACACCTGCAAAAATTTATTCATAAGGGATTTCTGTAGCTTTGACTGACCCGTTAATGCAGGAATTTCAGAAAAAATTAATGTTACATCATAGGCGTGCATTCTTTCTTATAGTATAATAAATAACATAATTATCTTACTAGTTTTATTCGTTTTAAAAACAATATATAGTTTCGATTAAGTAGTTATACTATACTATGGCAATATTAACCATTTTTTCATTTAGAAGTATCGATTGGGAAAATGAAAATTTAATTTTACGGAGACATTTAGTTTGCCTAATTTGGAGATTAGTTTGCCAATGCTTTATTCACCATTTTGTCGTCTTTACTGTTTTATACTAAAATTATAGAAATAACCGTTCTTCCACTTTGGAAACTTTAACAGCCTGATTAATTAAAAAGGTTTAATGCTTAGACTCGGTCGAGTTGTCATATGAATTAGATTTTCTAATAGTTTTGTTATAATTATAATACTGTTACCATGTATATTACATATGTCAACAAATGAAACTATGTAATTGAAACAGGAAAATAAACAAAATTTTCTATTTTGGCCGGACGGATATAGAAAACAAATGTTTAATTCCTTAAGGTATAAAAATTGATCGACATATTGTTGCATAATAATTTAAACCATTTATTCCCAACTTAGTTCAGTTTTAAAGTTATACCGTGTTAGTGAATTAGGGTTCAATTTTTTTACAAAATTACTATGATTTTGATACAATTATTGTTTTTAAATCTAAGGTCAGATAAAATATATAGTTTCTTTTGTTTGTCGACGCATTATTTCCAGCAGCACATTATTCAAATTCCAAATAAGTTGTTTCTAAACTTCATTAATTGGAATTGCGATTAAAAAATTAAAATAAAGTAGTGTTATAATAATAATCAACGTTATGCACTAAAATTTTCCAAAGTGAAGGACAGGTATAAAATTAAATTGTTATGCTACCAATAAATCACATAAAATATTTTGTTCTTTGTGCTTATTAATTTATTGAAAGAATAATTTCAATTATTTATTAATTTAAATATCGTTTTCTTTTAAACAAGGATATAAAATAGGACATATTTGGTTATGAATTTCTTTTAGAATTTATCTCACACCTTGAGGATAAATAATAGATGTCCCAGAAAAAAAAATCATTGCTGCAAATTATTACGTTTCAGGTACATCAGGTATCAGCGACATTTGCTAATATGTCAAAATACCGTTACCATTATTGGTATCATTCGATCTCTAATTAGACTCACATTCATAATGACGGTCATTTCTTTATTTATATTAACTATTAAATTTTCACATATTAGATTTTGTGATAATTTGTTATTGCTAACAGTAAAACAGTAATCTAAAATCATTTGCTCTTACCACAAGCCAGGAAATCAGCAGGCGTTCAAAGAGGAAAGCGAACTTTTTATTTAATGACTTTTTAGTACCTCATTAAAATTAAAATTTATTGGTTAAGACAATTGTATCGGAAAATATATAGGTTAGTTCAAGTTCATTTTTTGTATCATGACTAATTGGTAAGTTATAATTTAATCAAATTCTGCTCCAGGTGTGTTATAATGAGTATTAAAAAATATTTTTAGTTAGAATTTTGCCATGGTGATACAACTATTGTAGGGCAGATTAGGACAACATATAGGGTTATCTGCTTCTTAGAGTGCCATATACCTAGAGTGTATCGGCAATCACTGTTAGTGCTTGATGTTCCGTAGCTAGGAGATTTGTGGACAGCCCACGTATAGTTTATCCTCTATTTTACATTGGAAAGAAAGCTGTAGTATTCTGTATTATTCTGCTCTTAAGATACGATACAGGTAACCAACTTTTCGATGTTTTATTCGCTGATAAAGCTTCCTTTCTACTCCTGTTTTCCTCCCTATATCTTCATTTCGTACTCGGTCCATTCAAGAGATTTGATGCATTCTTTTCAAAAGCCACATTTCAAATACCTCGAGTATATTAATAGATATTTAAAGCACTTCTATGTCTTTATTGTCAATTGTTATACCGGTATTGGGATAATCGCTTATATTTACGATCAAGAATTTTGTTTTATCTGTGTTTATAAATAAAGATATTCCTCTTTTTCACTTTATTAATTTTATTTAGAATTAACTGGAGATACTGTTCGTCCTTAGGCAGAATAACAATGTCGTTCGCATATCATAATTTATTTATGACAAGCTTTTACCAGGACAGGAAACATAGCATATATGGAAATAATATCTGAAAACCATTGGATTATGCATTATTAGGAATTTTTAACTGAAAAGAGGGTTAAATATGTGGAAGAAAAAGCTATAACTAACATACAAGGAGAATACGTCGAAATAGATATAAATAATGTCATTAAAACTGTAAAAAAAAAGAAAGAAACTCAAAGTAGAACAACAAAGCTTTTTAACATGGATATTTAATAAATATCTCAAAAGTCAAGAACACAATGAAAAGAAGATCACATTATCTTAATCTACTAAAAAGGAAATAAGGAAAATTGCCAGAATTATGGAGATATATCAATAACTAGCTTAATGAATCGATTCTATGGAAAAATATTCAGAGACTCCATTGAGAAAAGTACAATGAGGAAGAATAACAGAGCAGATTTGGTAGTGGTAGATCCAATAATGATAACAATGAAACAAATAACTGAAAAAAGAGCCACTAAACTATGGGAAACGATAAAGAACTCAGATACAAACCATACACTTATTAGAGCTATAAATTTATATATAGATTCAGTTTCAAAAATCAAAATGAGAAACCAGCTATGGAAATCCACTAAAATCACCAAAGGATTAAGACATCTCACCCACATTATTCAAGGTATATGTGAAGAAAGCCTTATCAAAATAGTAGCAGTCATAGAATGGGAATACAGTTAACAGACACAACTATATGTACATTACACTCTCGACGATCAAGCAGTACTAGCAGGCGACAAAGAAGATCTTGAACACATGGTAAGCAAACTGCAAGAAACGTATGAGGAAAGGGGTCTGTCAATAAACATTGAGAAAACCAAATACTTATGCATAGGAGATAATAAGAGTAATCTCCAAATTAATGATAATACAGAAGTACAAGGATGCAACGATTATAAATATTTAGGAGTCATCTTTGATAGAACAGGAACAGACGATAAAGAAATTCATGCAAGAATTATTCAAGTTAAAAGAGTGATAGGATGCCTAAACGGGATATTGTGGAGCAAAAATACTAACAAAAAACGAAATATAACATAAACAACACAATAAAAACCTAAGACTTGAAGACTTACAGAGAAAAATAGAAAACGAGGGGAAGCTGTAGAAATAGATGCTATAAGGAGGTCAACAGGAATATCACGAACATAGAGAATAAGACACAAAGAGACATTACGACATGGGAGAAGATACGATCATGAAAGAAGTAGAAAGAAAACAATTGATCTGATATGGTCATATAAAACGAATGGCTGACTCACAATTGCCCAAACAAACTATGTTAATATATATAGGAGAATAAAATAACTTTTCCAAATACATAGACCGTGAAATTGTTATATATATATATATATATATATATATATATATATATATATATATAAGACAGATAGATTTTAATTTTATTTATATGTATAAATTGATCCGTTTACTTTTAGTCCTGCATCAACATTTTCCAACGCCTTTTAGAAAATATTTTCGACACATAGATTGTCATGCATTACTGATACAATGCACTCTTGGTGAACTATTTTCAGAAGTTCAAATTTTTTGATTGTCTTTCTTTATTTGAATCTTGGCTTCATGATTTAAATACCCATTTGGAATTATCCTTATATCGTTTTGATTTATGTGAGTAGATTATGAGGGCATCGTGTTTGATAGTGTCAAGTGTCTTTTCATAATCTATGAAGTATAGGTATACATCCTTACGTTAATTAAGACCCTTCAGTACCAGAATGTTAAGATAAAACACTGCCCCCCACGCCATTTTTAAAACCAAATTGTCTTTTACCGCCTAACTCTTCTAATCGTTTGAATATTTGCGTGTGTAGAATGCGTAGGAAAATCTTGAGTTGGTGATTCATCAAGCTTGTTATGCGGTATTCCTTACATTTGGTGGTATTCGATTTCTTTGGAATTATTATAAAGCGAGACAGAGGCCAGTCATTAGGGATTTGTCCATAGTCCAAACCATAGGTAAATATAGTGACGTAAATTCCGAGATGGATGAGACCTACCCAGGGGTGTTGGGGACAATGTAAGAACAAACTTTACATAAAATGTAACAGCAAAAAATATGTTGAGGCCAAGAAGGGGGTGTCAAAGTTGGCTCCAACAGGTTTTTTGAATCTACAAGCCAAGGAACACATTTTGGAAAAAAAGATTCAAATAAAAGTTGTAGAGATTTTAAAAACTTACAGTTTGTGCGATCATTTTTGTTAATTTGTTATTACAACAAGGTCAAAAAACCCTTAAAATCGGCCTCGTCTTATGAACAAAATGATAATTTATAATAGTAAATCGGATAATTTGTTGCTGAGATATTGCTATCTGTTTATCCCAAGAAGCAAAATGTTGATTACTATGACCTTCTTTTTGAGCGAACATTTTGACCTCCACAAAGGTTCAATCTCTTAATGAAGACCTAAACTTTCATGTCTTCTTAGGGCCAGACAAAAAAATTAATTTTCAACCCCGTAAATTTTATTTTAAAAAAGGTGTTTTTTTTTTTATAAAGAAATAGAACTCTTGTGCGCATGAGAAAATTGAACTCGCAGCTTCAAATCAGCACAACTTCTAAAAGTTCGCCGTATTTTTGCAACGAATGGACTAATTTCGATATATTTTTTTTAATCTGAGGTCGCTTGAAAAATTATGAATATGGCACACCTTACCACAAAGGTTTGAATTATCTAAAACAAACAGTAAATTTGCTAAATTTATTGGCTGATCCTTCCTCTGGCTACCAGACAAAATGTGTGGTTCATGCACCATGGTGCACCCTCACGCTTCACATTAAATGTCAGAAATCATTTAAATGCGAATTTTCAAAACCTATAGATCAACAGAGGAAATGATGCTTCTGGAAATTGGCCACCCTGCTCATCGGATTTAACGTCTATGGATTACCTTTTGTGGATAACTCTTAAACAGATTGTATATTGTACACCTGTAAATATTGAAGAAAAATTGTGGGCATGGATACAAATTTCAGTAAACGCTTTTCCCGTAATTCACTAACATGGTTTAACTTTAAAACCAGTCTAGTTTGACAGTAGATAATTTAAATTGACAACAAATTGATAACAATACGTCAAGCAAGTTTTGAACCCTTAAAATCCAATTAAAACAATATCATAAGAAAAAACAAAACTGGTCATCTAGAAAATCTAAATTCAAAGGCAAGTAGATCGGGTCTAAGTATTAAACCTTCTTAGTGAATCTGGCTATTTATGTTTAGAAATAGGCAAACGGTGCAGCTTAAGTTTTTCAGTAGAATTAATTTTTGTGTACATAAAATCGGAGGTCGTTTCGAATATTTAATTAAACATTTAATTAAATACATTTTTTTACTTTGGTTTATTATTGACTTTGGGTGTTATTCTTACTGTTCTTTGCCAGTTATCAAGCTTTAGATGTATAACTTTGTCACTCTGTATTTCGGAAACTATCAACTTTTGGACTAAAGTAAACTGGACTATTTTAGCCTCAGGAATTTGCCCTGGCGTTTCGCACAGATCTTTTAGAGACATCCTGTATCATCCCAAACTTTTTGAAACAATTAAATTTATTTAAAAATTTCATTAAGTGAAACTATGCTAAAAAATGTAAAAAATTATTTATGTTTTATAATCACTTCTATTCAGTATTATTTATAGACTTTCCAACCAACAAATATTGGGTATTTTCTTAGTTTTTTTCCATTGTAAAACTAAGTGACGCTTTCAATATACAAAAAAGTGCTAGAACCACGACTTATTAGCCTTCGCAATATGATGAGCTGCAATAAGTTTTAGAACTAACCATAATAAATTTGGAATTGGATTGCAACAAAACCTTGTTTTTTCGTATTCAAAGATCTAACCGAGTATCATAATTAGATACTTTAGAGGTAACCTTGTATTTTGGTTATTTTAAAAATAATAAAATAGACAAAATGTTATTATAAACATTTTAAACGCCACCAAATTAATTAAAATCTAATTAGGTCATTCTATTTTATTCTAACAATAAAACAGTCAACAAATCGTCGTTCAGATGTTAATTTATCAATATTTTCTTAATCTATTAGAAACATTTAATGTAAATAATACTATGATTGATTTATATATTCATCTAAGAAGTTTAATGATTCTCAACGTGTCCTCGCTCTTACCTTATAAAGAACTGCAATCTAAAAAGGATATTTAACAGCCTTGACAATGCAAAAAAAGTGAACGAAGCAGATTTCAAATTGTAATAAAATACTTAGATATGTAAAGTTCTTTAGGCATGATTTTCTTTGCCATTAAATTTTTTATTGCTTTTTATGATTCTGTAGCTAGCTTGGAATCTTAGCACTTTCGTTATGTCCGTCCATTTAGCCATGCCATAGCGTTCTATAACTTTATCAGTTTTTCATTTTTTGCAATAAAACAGTTATTCTAAACTAAACTAAAAAGTAGGGATGAATTTTTTTTTCGTTTACCTCATGACTGGAATGATTTTCAAAATGTAACTAAAAATGTTATATATGTTTTATTTAGTCCTTTCATTCGCGAATTACAGTGTTTTTTAAAATGCCCCCTCCCTTCTAATTATACAACGGTAAATTTTAAAAATCTGAAAAAATTTGTCGTCTTGCTAAATATACTCCATAAAAATTGGTGTTATCTACTAATTAATGAGAAATATTATTTCTTGAACTAAAGGGTGTTTTTTAGAGGTACACAATTTTAGAAATTAAATAAAACATGTATAAATAATGTTAATAGCTATGGTTCTGACTTTATTTAAAAGATAATTGTATGCCATTAGTGTTTAAATATGATTTCAGGCATATGAGCTTCACGGCTGACTCGAATGAAACGCAATCGGGAAATCAAATTTTCGATCACTTTATCGAGCAACTGGGGCCGTATATCAGCAATTAAGTGACGAGTGTTGACTTCCAAGTGGTCTAAAGTTTGTGGTATAGACTAGTGACTTTTCATATCCCCAAAGAAAGTAATCCACAGGTGTAAGTTCACCCGATCATGGAGGCCAGTTCACAGGTCCATTACGCGAAATGACGAGCTCATTGAATGTTTCCTGCAATAAATTGATGGTGTCGGGCGCTGTGTGGCAAGTTGCGCCATCTTGTTGAAACCAAAGCTCAGTCACATCAATACCATTTAACTGAGGAATGTAGAAGTCAGCAATCATGGCTCTATAGCGCTCTTCATTGACATTAAAGAAATATAGGCTAATAATTCCACCTGTCTATAAAGCACACCAAACAGTGAATTCTGAGGGATGGAAGGGCGTCTCAATAAAGGCGTCTGGGTTTTCTCCGCTCCAAATTCGGCAATTCTGTTTATTAACACATTCGACTAAAAATGAACCACAACGCTGAACAAAATTTTGCGTTGAAAAAGAGGATCAAGCTGAATATTGTTTTCGGCCCATTCACCGAATGTGATCACGCCGCTTCAACTCTTGCACAAGCTGGATCTTGTAAGCTCGTAATTCAAGATATTTTCACAAAATATTCCACAAAGTGGATGGGCACAGATCCAATAGTTATGCATGATGGCGAGTCGACTCATTCGGGTCCTCCTCAACACTACGTTCCATAGCACCAATAACTTCTTCTGTGCGCAGTGTACGGCGTCTTTGTGGATGCGTATTATCAACCAGAGTGTACGTAGTGCGAAAACAACCCACGGTTTACCGAATATCTTGCTCGGATTGACGATTCTGTCGACCGTAAAATGAACGTAGTGCACGGTAAGTTTGGCGAACTGAACCATGGTTTTCAAAATAAATTTACACAGTTTACAAGCGTTGTTCTAGCGTAAGTCTATTTATGGTTAAATGGCAAAACGTACTGATTACGAATCAACTATCAACTGGCAAATTTACAGTCATTAGAAATAGTGTTGCTAATTTAAAAACCAAACCTCTAAAAAAATATCCTTTATAAGCATCTTTTGTGTATAATTATCGCCCTATGTAATTTTTAGTAAATGCGCCGGGCATGAAGTGCGTAAGTTAAATAAAAATTTTGTTGCTTCTCTAAGAAATGAAAATGTGATGGGCTTGGATAAAAGGAAAGATAATGTCATAATAAGGATATTTTATCTTTGTTACGTTTGAAGTAATGCATAAGTATGTCACTGTCTTCATAGCGATAAGGAAACCAACCATGGATGCCACGGACGTTGCCTATTTCATCAGTATAAAAAAGTTTGTACTGTTTTATGAATCTTCCACAATACGTATTCTGCATTTTCAACTGAGCATCTCTATCAATTCTTATTAGCAGACAAAGGACGTATTACTATTGTGTTACGGATGGAAGTACAGCAAATCGAAAAGTGATGCTGAATACGGATTGTTAATTAATCCAAATATTAAACTTATCCGTATCCGAATCATCTGAATATCCAAATCATCCGAATATTTACAACACTAATCTGTACTTGTTTTAAGTCATTATAGTATTTGCGTTCAATTTTTAAGTTTATTTATACATCGATTTATCTAAAACAATCTTGTGACACAAAGTCGTAGGATTTAGGATTTTAAACAACGACATATTTTTTTCAAGGACGCTTCTTTACCGCTGTCTCCTATTTAATAAATATTTATTTAATCTGAGATAAAATATTACTAAATATAATGATAAAAGTTGTATTCAAAATTTAATTTGATAAATCTTGTTTTATTTTAAAAGGATTTTAAGTCTCTACTGGTATTTCTTTGTGTACCGACTTAAATATCATTTACTGCTGGTATTTCGGTGAGTTTGGTTATTAGTAATTTCGTCATAAATAAGCCCATTATGACCTTATTATGCGACATTTGTAAAGCTGTTAATTAATTTTTTCTATTACTCGTTTGTGTTCTATATTTTTTCTTAAATAAATTAATAGTTTATATATATCCTTATAAAAAAGGATTAAATAAATGCCAAATTAAAAAAAAAAACAACACCGCAACCTCGTTTGACAAATTGTACGAGGTGTATAAATTAAGTAATGAGACTGGCCACGTAGCATTCAATCACGCAATATGTGATATCTCGTCAATACAAGTTTCAACTCGCTAGAGCCATTTGGTTGCCCGTAATAATTTTTTTTCATGAAATAGTTTTTTTTAGTGCGTTCTAGAAATAAGTGATATCAATTTCGAACAACGGTGTGCTATCAGGTTTGCTTCTGACGTAGGCACAATGTAACGGAAACTTTTGCAAAACTTCAGTAGACTTACAGGGATAGTATTTGTCAAGGGCCAAGGTTTTCGGTGGTTTAAGACATTTTCAGAAGAAAGAGAGTCGATTGAAGATGAATCATGCAGAGGAAAACCTTCATCCTTAAAAACCGATTAATCGATGGTCGTTGGATGACAGTCAGAATGATCGGGAAGGAGTTGAATTTGACACACACCGCTTCTAATAAACGTTTTGCAGAACTAAAAAGACATCAGGAGAGAACGGTACCTTGACTTTTTGGAATCGATTTAAAATAAACCCCATTTTCTGGAAAGTGTTATTACAGGTGACATCTTGGGTGTTTAAATACGACCCAGAAACAAGGCGCCAGAGCATGGAATGGCACATATCAACCACTCTAAGGTCCAAAAATGCAAGTTAAAAATCAAATGCATGTTAATTTTATTTTTCGCCAAGAGTTTGTACCTGAAAGCTGAATGGTCAATAAACACTTTTGCTGAGAGGTTCTTGAAAATCTTCGGAAAAGGGACAAGCGTGCGAATCTAAATATCAAGAATAATTGGATGTGACATCACGACAATGCTCCTTGTCACACAACACTTTTCTGTGGCTCCTTAGTCTCTAGGGATGTCATTTTGGGACACTCTGAAACATTCAAACGGCTTTAACCAATCAGCTGAAGGCGCTGTGTGACTTCCCAAGGAAGTTATTTTGAGGGTTAAAGTATTGAATTGTAATTCTATTTGAATAAAAAAATTGAAAAAATTAGTCTCATTACGTGATATACACACCTCGTATAATTTAACTAATCCGTCAAAAATGAGAGCAAATATATTACTATTGTTAACTTTGATATATTAAGTGTTGTAGAAATAATAAATTGAGTACTACATGGTGTAAATATCGATACTTCAACGAGAATCAATCAGGTGTAATTTTTCATCATTTAGTCTGACTTCCTAATATATTAATCTTCATATCTTCAACCGCATTCGGGATACATAAATAAAACATAAGAATGTTTTCGCAATAAGAGAAGCAAATAATGTTTCCATTTAAAAATTCTCATTTTTTAAATGTTTCTGTAAATTTCTAAAATCTATAAAAATAAAATACTTTTATCTATACTTACCAGCTCATATAAAATATTAAAGCATTTTTATTAAGAAGCAAAAAGACACACTAAATCTACTATTAAAAGGAGTAGAAAAAATAGTAAAGTAGCAGAGAATCCCGAAAAAAGAATTAAATTTTATAAAAGGGCTACAAAAAGATTAGGACTAGCGTCTCAACAACAACTCTGATTTCGAATCAGGTATATTTGTGGTTTCTAATTGAAACTTAAACATTTACGAAAATGTCGTGTTACATTTTGGAAAAACGTTTATTAATGGTGAGAACCGATTACAAAATGAAGGAAATTTTACAGTGACAATTCACATGCATGATCATTTTGATGCGCATAATTGCCATCATAGCCCAATATTGGAAGTTTAATCCAGAAATCTGAGAGAAACTTTTGACCGAAATATGAGAAAAACCTTCGCATCGCACACAGGAATTAAAGACTCACCGTAGCACTTACCAACGAATTTTGACAAAAAATTTGCACCTTTATAATTACAACATCCAGCTGACTCAAAAACTGTAGTACCGAAACGTCACCCACTGGATCTTGGAACAGCTTCAAATTGACGATGTATTCCATAACAAAATCATCTTTAGTCACGAGGCTCAATTTCATCTTATTGGCTTCAAAGTTTCACTAATCTTTCAATTAAAACGTCCGCTCAAATTTCTTGATTAAATTTTTAATAGCGGGCGGCGATGTTCTATAATGCACACCAAAATGATCACGTTGCTCGTAAATCGTGACTATAAAATTTTCTCCATTTTTGTAGTGGGCTTTTATTATTAATAAACTTTCTTCTAAACTGTAATACGACATTTTCGAAAATTTTAATTCACTTAAAAAACTACCAAATATGGCTGACTCAACAATTTATACATGAAAATGGCGCACGATTTGAAATATACGTTCTTGCCACACTTTTGTATCTGTTTAAAATTGTTAAGTATCCAATAGTTATAATTCATTATTCAAAACCAAATAAAAAATTCAAGTAATGAAGAATTTAAATAAAAAAAATTCTGATTAATATTGGGCGAAATATTTTTATCTAAAAAGTTGAAAACACGCAGGAAAACTAATACGCTGCGCTAGCTGGATAACAAGTCACTAAGTAGCCAATATAGATAAGGCGACGATTTCGGCTCCGTGGAAGAAATTATCCGGATGAAATTCTCTTCCAGAGACCCCCCTATATATAAATCAAAAAGTCACCGAGAGGTAACCTGGTCCTAGTTTGTTTAAATATTTTTTTTTAACAAATTAGTAAAAATGGTTTTTTCGATCCGAATATTTTCAGATTTGTTGGTTCATTCTCAACATTAAAGGTCTCCAGTAATTTTTTCGTAGGATGAGTTTTTTCGAGTAAAAAATTCCCAGAATTTCAAAAAACGCGAAAATTTCTATTTTCAAGCCTCAAAAACTTTGTTAAGTATTATTATTTTTTTTAGGTTGCCAAGTGCCTAAATCCAAGTTTAAACATCCCGCTACAAGATTCTGAAGAGTAATTGAGGCTTATTTTATTTTAGAGCATTGTTTTTTAATTGTTAATAATGTACTGTGACCGGTAGCGCGCACTCTCGCTGCCCCGCTTGTGGCCTGTATACAAGGGTTCTATATATTCATCATTCTGCATGCGTTGACACGCCTATAGATTTTTCATTAATTCTAATAATTAACTTTTGTTGTGAAAAATGACAAATTCCTAATATACAATTGGAAAAATCTATAAAAATGACTCCGAGATTTGGTAAATGTGATGAATTTATTTACTTAAGATCTCACATAAACCAGAATTACATCCGCAAGGTATACAATTCACATTTTTGTTTGCAATTGCACGCTTTAGTTTTACAATATTTTTTTGGCATTTACACCGACTAATCAATTGATTTGGTACTGATTTTTTGTCATAAATTGAGGTAATAATTCACCTATCTGCCCCAGAAATAAATATTTAAAGTCCTGAAACAAAAATTCCAAGTTATATCAAAACTTTGATGACAAATGCAAAAAGCAAGCTTCAGTTGGTAAAATTCTTATGCAAAAATATATTTCTCAACCAGTAATCAACAAATAATTGTATCAGAAGATTCTGATAACATTGAAAAATGCTACAAAGTACAAGGAGATATTTTGTATGAAATTGTCGAGCTATATGCTTCCACTAAACTCTGAAATAATAATACATTTCGTCGATATTGATATTTTCATTTTAGGAATTTACTTTTGAACTTGTTTTAAATATTTAAGTTGTCAAGGGTTATATTTCAAAGTACATAGTCAGAAAACAATGTTATTAGCTTGCTATATTGCAGCAGACTTATTAACATATCGAATGTATCAAATTTTACGAACTTTGATTCAAGGGTTGTGATACAACCAGTAAAATTGGCCCAAACAAATGAAGTTTAGACTTATTTTACGATGAAGAAAATCAAAATGTTCTTGAACCTCTTAGTAATGGGTTATTGTTAAACATACGTGAGATCAATGCGTTGAAAAAACTTTATTTGAAAATTTTAAATAAAAATGGTGAAACCACAGATGAAGCTAGACAAATCATTTTCGCTAGTACTTGTGAAATTAGTGTTAATTTAGGTAATATACCTTGCACATCGGATGCATTCAAACTTCATATATTAAGAGTTTCATTGCAAACTTATATATGGAAACAATCTTTATATTCTATGTACAAAACTCTTAGATTTTACAGCCTTTGGTTACACGCAGCAAACAGGAGAATTATTACTTCAATTTATGAAGAAAAAATCAATACCAGATTGATTAGGTAGTGTAAATATTAAAAAAAAATTGTAAAACTAAAGCATGCAATTGTAAAACTAAAGCATGCAATTGCAAAAAAAATAATGTGAATTGTATACCCCTTTGCGGATATAATACTGATTTATGTGAGAACTTGAGTAAATAAGTTCATCATATGTAATAAATCTCGGAGTAATTTTTATAGATTTTTCCAACTATATATTATGAAATTGACATTTTTCACAACAAACTATAAAAATATGTAAACATATTACAAAGTTAGTTATTAAAATGAATGAAAAATCCATAAACGTGTCAACGCATGCAGAATAGTGTTTATTTAGAGCCCCTGTATACGGGCTACACGCGGCGCAGTGAGAGCGCGCCCGCCCGTTCACAGCAGATTATTAACAATTAACAAACAATGCATCAAAAAATAAAATAAGCCCCAATTGCTCTTCGGAATCTTATAACGGGATATTTAAACTTCAATTTGGGTACTTGGCAACCTAAAAAATAATAATTTTTAACACAGTTTTTGAGGCTTGAAAATGGTAGTTTTCACATTTTTTGAAATTTTGAGAATTTTTTACTTCAGGACAACGCATTACTAGAGACCTTTTCTATTCAGAATAGTTCAAAGAATCTGAAGATATTTTTTTTTGAATTGAAAAAACTACTTTTATTAATTTGTAAAAAAAGAAAATTTGAAACAAGTTGGGACCAGGTTACCGCCCAACAACCTTTTCGTTTATACATAGAAGGATCTCTGGAAGGGAATTATGGGAAAAAAATTTCATCCGAATGATTTCTTCCATGATGCCGAGATCTTCGCTATATTATTTTTTCTAGCAAAAACAACTTCCTTGTCCCAGAAATGTCCCTTTGTCGTCGAAAATCAAAAACAGAAATTAAATAATTTTCCACAATTTTCATGACGTTTTTTTTTTCAAAGCGGCTGTTATTTGGATTTGTCCAAAAAAAAAATAAAATTTTAACAATGGTTTTAGAAAAAACGCTTTATTTTTATGGTTTGGAAGGTCAGATTGTTTTGTGAATAAAACTGTAAAATATAAAAATGCCTAAAATTTACGAGAAAATAGGACATTTTTATTTGATTAATCTATACTCACGTACTACTTTTATATAAGTTAAAAAGGAAGCCAAAGAAAAACACGTTGAAAGAGAATATTGTAGTCAAAGTACGACAGTTTGAACATGTACTGGAAAATGAGAGAAATCACTAAAAGAGACATATCAAAACCAGTAAAATAGTTAGTGGGTAACGAGAGCAATGAAATTGTTGATAAAAAAGAAATTATCGACATGTAGAAAAATTATATAGAACAATTATTCTTCGATAATGGACTAGACCTCACCCCATTCAATAATGGAGAATCCATCTTCTGAAAGTATTTTTAATGATGATTTACAACAGGATATGTAAGCATGTGAATAACAAATATCGATTACACAGTTAGGCTGTAGAAATGCGGTTGGGACAGGAAGCCTTGCTCAGCATCCAGGTTTAATTTTAGAGGTATAGAGACATGAACTGTATTATCAAAAGGCCTTTGATAAAATGTAACATCTAAAGATAATAAAGAGATTGAAAATCATAGAAGCGGATGAAAGGTATATCAGAATAATCGTTAATCTGCATTGGTTTCACTGTAGAGAAGACAGGAAATATGGATATTTACTGTCTCCTATGATTTTCAACGTATATTTGGCACACGTTTTCAAAGAGACCCTAGAATACCAACGGTGGAATTTTGTGGAATTGGGAAAATAGAAAAATGGAATTATTCTCAGGAGATCAACTATAGCTAAACTCAACCGATTGAATGGAATTTTTAAAAGTCATCTAACAGCCCTCATAAACATTAAACTTTTGTAACGCTATGTTTTCTCCGTTCTGTTTGATGATGCCGAATTTTGGACCCTGACGGAGAGTGTAGGTAAAAAACTGAAGGTGTTTGAAATGTAGCTTTACCATTGAATTTTGAGAGTGTCATTGACGAATTGTCTACAAATGGAAGATTCTTCAAAGAATTGAAAAATGAAAAAGTGTTAACATCAGTAAAATCACGAAAAAAAAATTGTTGCAGATAAAATTGCATGGTCTGTATTAGAGAGAAAAGGTACATGAAGGAAAAGAAACTTACGGCAGAAACCTTAGAAACTGGTTTTCTATGTCTACCACTCAGCTGTTTAGGACAGCGGTTAATAAGGTAATGATAGCCACCATGGATGCAAACTTCCATATCTGCTAGGAATTATAAGATGAAGAAGAAAACGTTAAGAATTTTAGTTATTTTATATTAAAATGGAAACGAATACATTTGAAAATTTAGATTGAAATAAGCAAATAATTTTGTGTCAACTGTCAAAATTTTTAAAGTTAGATATTTATGTATATGAGATTTTAATATTTCTTTGGAATTTTTAAGAACACTACTCGGATCCCAGAAAGATATAGGGTTTTCTATTTAAAAGAAAAAGTTGGCCATAGTACAAGTTACATTATAGACAATAATGTAATAATCTGAACATTGACAAAAGAACACTTTATAAAATACAGGGGTACGTTATTTGAGCCATCATGTACAGTGTAAAAGTTTCTGGTTAAGAATTTATTATAATTATTATTGCAGTTAATTAGGTTAAGAGGTTATTTGCCAACAATACTACTTAATTAATGCATACAACATACGCTTAATAAATGGGTTAGCTTTGGTCTTAGTCGTTAGGGTCGTTAGAAACAAATTACGATTTTTCGTACCGATTCGTTTGACATGTACATCTCTATTAAAGGACACCCTCGGTTTTTGAGATGCATCCGACTTATTTGAATCGGAGCGAGTGACCTCTGCACTTGGCATTGCGCACAATCGGTCACCAGTTACACGGAAGGATCATCTGCCATTTTCCTAGGTCTTCCCAGCCTCATCGATGATTGTCTGAAATATGTAACTGTATGGTCATTTTCTGTATCAAATATAATTAAAACATATTAACTGAAGTTTACTTATAAAGTTACCATAGTTGTCCTATCCATGCTATTTTTGAGCCCGGTAAGATATTGGTATCGGGTGAAATACAGGTTACAATAGAAGAGCGACTAAAAGACTTGCTATGTAATAAATCGAAATGGTTCGTAATAAAATTATTTAAGTCAATATTCAATAAAGTTTACTTCCAAACAAAACGTCATTGAATTAAAATACGAAATATTATAGATTATTAAACAGTTTTAAATCAAAAGAGAGGGTTTCGTTTTTTAGCAGCTTTTTATAGAAATATTAGCGATTGGAATTAGGTACCAAATTTAAAATTGGTTAGATTAATTACAATAACTTTCAAATGAAATATTACATGATTTCATTCAATTTTGACCCTGTTCTTTTATAATATGTCAAAAAATAGTATAAGCAACACAATTAAAGTAGAATTTCACCCAATACTGCTATCTTGTTTGATTCCCAAGCTAGCATGTAGCGAAGATGCCCGCCTTGAACGTGTTGCGTGTTAAACAATAGAAAATTTTTTATATCAAAAGAAAAGGAAGATTGCTATATTGGATCTGCCATAAAATAAAAGGAGTAAATGTTTATTTATAATTTGTGACCTCACAAACTGTCAGCTGCTTACTTTGACTGTATTTAGATGACAGACTATGTTTTGATTCGTCATCTTCAAGTTTTAATGTTATATTAGGTTCCCTATATACCATTTCTTATCAAGTATTTTATTTAAATAAATCGTTGTCATAAACTTCAGTTAACAATATAAAAATCCATCGAATGTTTCGTGAGATGAATTATAAACAATGCTGTTAATATGGGAATGAAAATGACCGTTAGTTCTTAAAAATTAAAAAGAGAACATGTAAAAAATTCCTCGTGTTTGAATAACAACTATAAAATCTGACTATAGATTGCGTCTTTACCATAGAACGGATTATATAAAAGGTATTCCAAAACCTATATTTTTTTTATGAACAGTTAAAGTTAGGAAAAAAGTAATGTGGCACTTCTGAGCTGTCTTTCGGAGAAACTAAAAACGTCGCAAATAGAATAGGAAATTTTTCTTTTATGTCGGAGGTACAGGGTAAAATTCAAAAGTTGCCAGTTTTTAAAATGCTCGGTAACTTTCTTATTTCAAAAGATAGTTTAAAATTTATAAAGATGTAAGAAAATGCCATTTTAGTAGATTCTCACTTGCTAGTTAGAAAAATTATCGAAAACTAAGAATTTTGATGTAAAAATGGATAAAAATTTAAATTAATAGCGATTTTCAATATATTTACGTTTAAACGATGATATGAGAGCAAAATAGATCATCTCTTGTTTGATTTAAACGTTATTAAGAACATAAAATAACTAATAGATAATTGCCAAGATACGCTGCGTGAGTCTAATTAATTCTGGTTATTAAAATTGCATGTTTTTGATATGTTGCGAATAATATCTAATTTTGAAATATTTAACCAAAAGTAACATAACTTGGCAGTAAAAACATATGTAATATTTTCTTTTTCTTTTTAAATTTAATATGATCCTTCAAAACTGTATAACTAGGTTATTGTTTTAATAACACCGTTCAGCATTTTGAAATTTTATGTCGCTCCTTCTTATTTTTTTTTTTGGGTTTTTTGTGTCTATCCATAATGTGCTGAATGCAAACAAGAACTCGGCTTTTATCAATCACTCAATCAAGTTTTTAGAGAAGAAAAGAAGAATATAAAATATGACAAACTCACACCATAAATAATCTAGTGAATCTAGTTTTCTTAGAAAATATACTTCATTTCGTATTGAAAAAAGTTTAAAAGAATCAAATAAATTGTTTTGTTTTCTTTTTTCGCTTGTATTCGCCGGGATCGGTTTCATGTTTGAGGGTCCAACATTAGTCCGCTAATATATTTGGGATTCATTTTTCACTATACCGGTTCTCCATCTGAACAATTTGTTCGTCTGAAACTGCAACTAAAGTGGCAGGAAATAATTCCAAATGGGAGTGAAGAAAATGCAGCTTAAGTGACATGTTGCAACCTAATGTCTTGTAAGATTGGATAAGTTCTTCAACTAGATCTTTGTAGTTCTGCGATTTTTTGTTACCTAGAAAGTTGCTACATACATTTTCGAAGGCAGTCTATGCCCTATTTTCTTTTCTCGAAAGTGTAGTTTGAAAATTTGCGTCCATAAAAAGCTTTCGTATTTGCGGTCCAACGAACATTCCTTCTTTAAGTTTAGCCTTAGCCTTACTTATACACGCGCATTTCCGTTTCAAATGAAGAAAAACATTTCCTTCTCTATTTAAGGCTTCAATAAATTTTTTTCTAAGCCCTAGTTTTATGTGCAGAGGAGGTAAATAAATTTTCTGCTGTCCTATAAAGCGTCTATTAAGGACTTTTTCAGACCGAGCACAATGATTTTACGTAACAGCCATTTTTAATGACATAATACTGATCTTTGTCTCTGCTGTTCCATTCGCATAAAAAAGCAATATTTGATGTAGTCACTCTGCAGTTCTGTAAGTAGATCGGCACAAATATTCATTCCGTTTATGATCTTCGTATTTTACGCTTTAAAATAATATATGCATGTTCTTGTACGCTTCTTTCATATTTACAGCATGACCACGGGAACAGATGTTTGTTTATTTACATTAAACAATACAATACGATCTTTAGACTTGTCTTCTAAGAGTCAGTAAAAAGTCGTCGCTCGGTATGTTTATAGAAAAGGCTAAGTTCGTTAATTAAACCTGAAATATCATGATATAAACTAAGTAATTTGCTATTAAGAAAAATACTGCTAGCTTAGACTTCCGTTTCCGAAACGTGGAAATTTTCACTCCTTTGTGTAAGAGATTCCATTGCGGTAAACAAGGTCCAAGAAGCTCTGACTTTGTTTTGGGAAGATCCAAATCATGAATAAGATCATTGAGCTCTTCCTGAGATAAAAATGGGGCTGTTTGCTGTTATTATATTGGTAATCGTCTTTCTCTTGAAAACTTGGACCGGCTGTTGGTTCAAAATCATTTAGTTCATCCGATTCCGATTTGATTTCGTATTTTTCTGGAGGATTAGGGGCATGTATGCTAGAAGAATCATAAGGTACAGATCTTGTAGCTAAGCGGATATTAGGATATTCAATTTTATTTTTGCTTTTACTAGAAAACTCCAGTCATGATAGATTATGTGCACACCTGTAAATATACTTCCACTTCCCTTCATACGCGGCGGTGAGTACGTTATAATTGATGAAACTCTATTTGTTTATGGCGTTAAAAAACAATAAAAACATCATATTTTCGCCTTGCAATTAATTTCTTTTAGTTTTAGACTTGGACTCTTAATTCTTCAAAATTTTCGTGTTTAAAAAGTTCTCATATTTGCGGCGGCCCAACGAATATTCCTTCTTTAAACTTTCCCTTACTTATACGAGATAATTTCCGTCTCAAATAAAGATAAGCATTTCCTTCTCTATTTAAAGCTTTAATACAATCTTTTATAAGGTCTAGTTTGTGTGCAGAGGAGGTAAATAAATTTTCTGCTGCTTTAGGCGCGGATCCAAAGGGGAAGGCAACCGCCCCCCCTCCCTCAAGCACTTCGAATTTAGAAAAATGAGACAAACGCAAAATCCGCCTCTGGATGCTCTACTTAGGTTTCATTAAGGACGGACCGAGCACAATGTTTTCACGTATCACGATCGCCCCCCCCCCCCTTTCAAGAGCTTGGAGTTTAGGAAAATAGACCCGATTTTGCCTCTTATACTATAGTTTATTCAAGAACTAGGAAGAGTTTTTCATTTTTTACCTTTTTTTTCTGCGCAAACTACCTGTGTTCTTTAGTCCGGTGTCTTTGGCGAAATCTGTTAGACACATATATTTTTCATAGGAATGGGTTAGAAATTTTATAATCAAAAATACTGGTCTATAATAATGGACTATTTGGGTTGGATAGCAATAGATATTTGGATGTGTCAAGTGTTAAAAAGGATTTTAATCCTTGTCATAGGCATCGGAAGGCGTTAAAAGGAGGTCTATTTTATCACTAAATATTTATGGCATAGAGTATTATTTCAATAATAAACTTAAAATAAAAAGTTTTTATAATATTATTTTATTTCTTATGTTTTTTTAATAATTCACATATAATAGAAAATATAGATAATTTTGACATATTTAACACAAATCACAACTGTAGTTTTATTATTTTTAATTTTGGCATAGAAACCGTTTTAGGCACATTCAGACTAAAACGTAGCCTTTTTCTCTCAAAAAATTTGAAGTTATAATTTAAATACTTACAAAATACCCATTATCAAAAATACAAGAAGTTAAACATATATAAAAAAATAAATTCATCAATATAATATTAAAATTTTTTTGGGGTATTGGTCATTTTATTATTAATTAAAAACATTTTTGGGATATTTGACGTTCCAGTTTATTTATTTCTTAAACCATCTGCAGAATTAGAATTAAACACTAAAAAAGGACTCAAATGTCATTAATTTTTTTGAGAGAGATATTTCCTTCACCAACGGACATTTTCCGGACTATCTATAAGAACAGATTTCCTATCTGGTTTTTCCCAACAAAGCAATTTCTGGAGTTCAGTTCTTTTAATTTCAGGCAAATCCCGATCTTCATTGATTTTAGTTAGAATTTTGTCGACGGTTGAGATCTGCTTCTCATAATAAAATGTATGTACAACTCCTTTTATTACAGTTTACATCTCTTCTTCCAACGAAGTTTTTCGTCTGTCTGTTATCGAATATAGCATTGAATTACTAACAATTCCAGTCGTTTTTTTCTCCGTCAGTGTTCGGTACATGATAGATTTTCGAACTCCTGTTATATTGGAACACATCTCAACAGAGCACATTATTATCTAGATATTAATATCTTAAGGCATCATAAACATTCATCGTAATAAGTTTTTCGTTGAGGAAAAAATGCCCTCGATCTTTTGGGTATCTCACTAATCTCAAATAATACATAAAAACAAGCACAAACAAAATAAATCACTAAGGACACACTGTAAGGTGTACTTTGCTTACTGGCAGGAATTAAATTGAATTATCAGAAATTTTATTGTTGCAGTAAATTTATAAAAGCTTATAATATTTAAATATAATTAGATTTACGGCAGTTCTTAGTTACCGGGGGCACTGAAGCAGGTACGTTGGAGGTTTCGGTAACAGTTTTATTACTCTCTCTAGTTCTTGAATAGAGAATAGGAATGTGTATGCTTGCGATCGCCACTCCCCTTCCCAAGAGCTTTGAGTTCAGGAACATAGAACCGATTCTGCCTTTTATATTAGGAATGTGTATGCTGCTGGCAACCCCCCCTACCCCCGTTGACAACTTGTTTTTTTTTTGCGATAGCACCCCCCAGAAGCTTTGAACTCAGGAAAATAGACCCGATTTTTCCTCTTATACGAGGAATGTGTATGTTGATCGCATCTTCCCACCCCTGGCGGAAACTTGTTTTTTTCTTGTGATCGCCCCCCACTCCAAGAGCTTCAAATTCAGAAGAATAGCCCCGTCCCTGCCTTTTACTCTATAAATGGGAATGGTGTCCCCCACCCCCCGGGGACAACTTGCTTTCGCTTGCCATGCTGTACTTTTGTGATATCACCGCCCTCTCTCAAGGGAAATGCTGGATCCGCCCCTGTATATATATATATATATATATATATATATATATATATATATATATATATATATATATATATGTATATATATATATATATATATATATATATATATATATATATATATATATATCATTTTTCTTTTATTTTGTCTTTTCTTGGGTTTAGGTTCTATATTTAATAAATACATAAAATTATTGATGTTTCGCCCTTTATTCAAGGCATTTTCAGAAAATAAAGAAAATATATATATATATATATATATATATATATATATATATATATATATATATATATATATATATATATATATACATACCTAATAACCAGTTCGTTTCAAAAATGACAATTACCAGCAAATTTTAATCTATTTAAAATTTTTTGCATCGAAATCAGAAATGTTTTATTTGATACTTCACAATAATACTCAAACATTCAGAAAATAATAAAATATTATTAACCTACTTATGTAATTCAATTAGCCATATTTTTAAAAACAGTTATATTTTATGTTGTTTATTGACATATTTAAATTTACAAAAAGTTTGCAACGTGTCCCAGAAAATTGTTGCAAAATGAAAAACATGTTGAAATTGATTTCTCAAAAAATTATATTTTTGCTAAAAAATTTACATATTTCATTAGGCAATTTTTTATTAATTGATACAGAGTGTTAAAACTGTAAAAAATAACTGATAGAAATTAGAATTTGTTAATTCAAAAATTCTCCAAAAGATGAAGAAGTATTAGTCTTAAGAAAAATAATTACATATCTACAAGAAAAATTTGTTTTAACGCTATTTTTTAAAACGTATTTTTATATATTTACTACACTTTTTAAGAAATTAAATTCCAATAATTTTTATCGTTAAAAAATCAAGAACAAACATTTCTTTCCATTTGACAAGATTTCTCTGGGGCTTTCTGTAATTATACAAAAAACAATTATCCCAGTTTATTGGTCAGCTCGCACGTTATATAGAGTAGAAAGTCGCATACCATTTGTTATCTACCGTATTTAAACAATATCAATTTTTCATGATCTAACTATATTACTTTCAATTTTGGAAACCAGTTTAAAATACACGATTGGTATATCGACCTAGTTAATAAATTATATTTACAAGTTACACAACATTTATAGCAGGTTCATATTATGTACATTGTTTTTTTTTTAAATATACACGGCTTGTCCGACTATTTTAAATTAATTAAGTTATGTAATAATTTATTTATTATACCCTTAAACGTCAGGACGTGTGGGATATTGAAGGATGTTTCCGCCTTTTACTAAAAATTTGATTGTTTTCGTCAAAATTAGACAAATTTTGCTTTTGTAATACAAAACAATTGCTATATTTTAATAACTTTACATTTTTTAAAGGAACAATTAACTAAAAAATGTATATTTGTATTTTCTTATTTTAGTTTTCGACTTAAAAATCACTAATTTTTATAAAAATATCATCGATATTATATCATTCAATCTAAGTTTTAAGAAGTTATTATAAATATAGATCGAAATTCAATGACAGATAATGCACAACACAGGGGTGGATTCAAGTTTCGGTTACTGGGGAATGTCAATCATCTACCAAAGTCTTAGAAAAACTAAACTCTATGTTGAAAAGTGCATTAAAAGATTAAACCTACCTACTAGTGACTGTTTAGTGACTCTTCAAAGACAAGTCTAATGGAAGTAATCAACCATCTTTTCTCGTGGGTCATGTGTAAATATGAACAAAACATACGAGAATACGCGTATATTACTGCAAAGCATAAAATACGAAGATTATAAATGGAATATTGGTGCCGATCTAAAAGTTATTGCACTACTTACAGGACTGCAGATTGGCTACACCAAATAGTGTTGTTTTTTATGCCAATTTGTCAGCAGATTCAGAAACTTACATTATGTGGCCGTTACGTGAAAACATTGTGCCCGGTCCGTCCTTAATAAAACCTAAGTAGAGCATCCACAGGTGGATTTAACATCTCTCTTTGGGGTGGAGGATATCACAAGAGTACAGTAAGGCAAGTAGCGAAAGCGAGTTGGCGACGGGCGCATGCCAGTGACATTCACGCTCCTAATACAGCAGGCGGGGAGGGGAATGGCAGTGATATTCACGTTCTTAATGCAGCAGGCAGGGATAAATCCATTGTTCTAAATTCAAAGCTCTTGAGGGGGGGGGCGATTCCCTGCCCCTTTGGATTCGCGCCTTAGAGCAGCAGAAAATTTATTTACCTCCTCTGCACACAAACTAGACCTTATAAAAGATTGTGTTAAAGCCTTAAATAGAGAAGGAAATGTTTATCTTTATTTTAGACGGAAATTATCTCGTATAAGTAAGGGAAAGTTTAAAGAAGGAATATTCGTTGGGCCGCCGCAAATATGAGAAATCTTTAAACACGAAAATTTTGAAATTATATTTTCGAGAAAAGAAAATAGAGCATAGACTGCCTTAAAAATGTATATAGCAACTTCCTAGGTAATAAGAAATTGGAGAATGACAAAGATCTATTTGAAAAACTTATCCAGTCTTACAAGAGGTTAGGTTGCAACATGCCACTTAGGCTGCATTTTCTTTACTCCCATTTGGAATTCTTCCCTGACAATTTAGGTGCAGTTTCAGACGAATACGGCGATAAATTTTACCAGCAAATAATTCATATGGAGAAGTGGTATAGTGGAAAATAGACTCCAGACATCTTAGCAGACTACTGTTGGACTCACAAACGTGAAACTGATCCCGGCGAATACAAACGAAAAAAGACAACAAAATAATTTATTTACTTGTATTATACTTTTTTCAATGCAAAATGAAGTATGTTTTGTAAAAAAATGTGAGTTTGTTTTTTTAAATCTTTGTAAATTCACTAAATTGCTTATGGTTTGGATTTCTTATATTTTATATTCTTCTTTCCTTCACTAAAAACTTAAGGGTGATAGGTAAAAATTGAGCTTATATTTGAATTTAGCATGTTACAGTAGATTAAAAAAAAATCCAAAAAAAAATCAGGGAGCGGCAAACAATTTCAAGATGCAATGTAATTAGAAACTAAAAAATTGCCATAAATTTTTTATATATCGCATGTGCTTCAGTTCGTAAATGTAATTTAAAATGTAACAGCCAGATTTACTCAGAAGGTTTAAGACTTAATCTAATCTAGTTGGTGAGTTTGCTTTTGCATATGATAATGTTATAATTTGTAATATCTATGATAAGAAATAAACGCTAATATAGAAAAGCTAAAGCCTTGGAATCGGTGAGAGATATAATTGTCTCCTGAAACTAAAAAAAATTAACTTTTTGACTGTTCCGTAATAAATACAAACGATTTTTTATTCGTGTATTTTTAAGATTTAAAATTTGTTTGACTTGGTGTTATTGTCAGTTTAAACCCTTTACTGTTAACCTAAGTTACGGTTTTAAAGTTAGACCATGTTAGTTAATTAGGAGGTATTTGCTCAAAGATAAGCAAAAATAAGAAAAAATTATTTGTAAATCTACGGATATTCTGAATTCCAAAATTGGTCCATAGATTTAACTTTTATTTCTTTCCCAAATTTGCAAGCTTACTTGTAAAATTATTGAAGTTGAGAAATTCTAACTCTTGGAAATTTTGAGGAAAATTTTGTAGAAAAGGAAATTTTAGGTACAGAACTTGTACCAAACTTAAAATGAGTTGTAATTTTGAGCCTTTTCGCTCTTTACGACAAAGATGTAAACTTTTTTATTATAATAATTTTTTTTCTAAAGATATCTGGAATTTGCGATAAATATTCTTCTTCTTCTTCATGTGCCATCTCCGTTTCGAAGTTTGGCTATCATCATAGCTATTCGGACCTTAGACACAGCTGCGCGAAACAGTTGATTGGAGTTACATCCAAACCACTCTCTTAAGTTTCGTAGCCATGACATTCTTCTTCTCCCGATACTCCGTTTTCCCACAATTTCTCCTTGAATTATATTTTGCAGGAGTTGGTATTTATTTCCACGCATGATGTGGCCAAAATACTGCAACTTTCGACTTTTGATGGATAGTAATAATTCTTTTTCTCTCTTCATCCTTCTAAGTACTTCTTCGTTTGTTATTTTATCGGTCCAGGGTATTTTCAATATTCTTCTGTAGATCCACAGTT
This sequence comes from Diaprepes abbreviatus, assembly GCA_034092305.1. Taxonomy (NCBI): domain Eukaryota; kingdom Metazoa; phylum Arthropoda; class Insecta; order Coleoptera; family Curculionidae; genus Diaprepes; species Diaprepes abbreviatus. The sequence continues at coordinate 18,962,196 of JASJET010000122.1, read as the reverse complement.
CGAACGCTTCTATTTTATTGCAGCAGTATTTATTCATGGTCCATGTCTCCACACCATACAGAAGGATAGAGTGAATATAACACTCTACCAAACGTATTTTTAGTTCCAGGCTTAAGTCTCGGCTGGTTAATATATTTTTCATTTTCATAATGATAAGTAAAAGAGAGCTTTTTAAGGATATGTGAAAAAAATAAAAGTTAAAATTAATATACTAAATTTTGGATCTATGATATTTACGGAAATGCAAATAACTTTTTCTTAAAACATTTATTTATATTTGGACAAATAACGACACTTTCGGACTTTGAAATTTTATTTTTTGGTGTGTAATTAAGTAAAAATAAACTGTAAAAATCGTTTTTTAAAAAGTAAATAAATAAAACTTTTTAAATGTGATGCATACTCTTCCGCGGGCGCAGTTTATATATAGAATTAAATCAGTATGTTGGAAAGCTTAAAAGATCAATTAGTATGATTTGAATCTTACAATTTTACTTAACTTTTTTCCGTAAGACGAATATAAAGTCGAAACTTCTGAATATTCTCGCTCTACTAGACAGAATTTTCAAACTTAATTAGAAATCGGGTCTGAACATAAACGTACCAATAATGGCATAAAATGATAAATTAATCTCCTTAAATATCTTGTTTGTGACATTGATATCATAAGAGAACCATTAATAATATACCTATTATACTGTATATAGTTGAATTGTATTCAAATATTTTAAAAATTTTAAAGAAAAAAATTACAAATAAATTTGCACACACCCAACCTTATAATATAACAAATTCTTTATATATTAGAAGAATTGGTGCTTTTTCATACAACGAGGTAATTTTGAAATATTGAATTTGAATTTTTCAGCTCATTGAATTTATACATCTTTGCAGTTTCTTATTATCTCTGAAACCATTTAGGTACCTATCTTTTGGGATATCTCGAAAAACTTTGTAAATATCTTTGCTTTGTTTTTTATTAATAATATTTTTATACTTTTTATGTAAATTGAAAAAAAAATCTTTTAAATAGGGAGATCGTTCATAGACTAGAGAATTTTTAGGAAATAATTTTTATTTTAAATTAATATTGTGGTAACTTACGTGTAGCATTTTCCGCCTGTGGAAAAAATCATATTCTCTTCCATCAACTACTAAGGAATTATCATATTTTTTGTAAATAAATTATGATTAAAAAAATTAAGCCACTTTAAAAAAAACGCCTCAAACGATAATAGGATAATTTTTATAGGGAATTTAAATTTTTTATTTTATATTAAAGTTATTGTATTGTTTCTCTTCCTACAAAATAAGTTTTGGGGGCGCAAAATTCAAATCTTGCCCTGGACGCTCATAACCTTAGCTACGAAACTGGTAACTAAAGTCAATTCCATATACGAAAATTATTTACAGTATTGAACAAAAAATATTTCTTTTAGTCAAAACTATGACAAGTAACAATAAATTTTTTGATTCCGAAAGTTCTCCAAATTCCAATATCGAATGAAATTACATCAAACAAAAAATTAGCCCGCCCATATTGAACTTTCAAAAATTAATTTAAATTTGTAATTTTCGCCCTAAAATAATCCCGTATCCATTTAGACCTATACTTTTAGTCTGCCATATTTAATTTAAAAAAAAAATTGATTTGTAATCTGCGACCCCAAAAGTTATCCTGAATCAATTTTGAGGAAAATCAGACATATTGGTTATGTTGTTCGCCATATAATAAGTGTCATATTATTTTTATTTAGAAATATTAGATTCGCCATATCCAATTAAAAAATTATATTTTTAATCCATACCGCAATTCATTTAAGTAATGTAGCCGCTATATGCTCCCAAAAACCTCCACCACTCATTTTGAAAAAAAAGGGAAACGTAATACTTTTACAATAGTCAATTTTTAATAAATCATTTTAGATTCGTAATCTGAGATCCCAACAACTCTCCTGTACCAATTTTGGAGAAAGCCGAGTGATATTGATTATTTCACAGGCCATATTATAAGCGTAATCGAATTTTTAGTCAGAAATATTCGAACTGCTATATCCAATTTTCAAAAAAATAATTTTAGTTTCTTAATCTGTGACCCCGAAAACTCCCCTTACCAATTTTGGAGATAATCGGACAATATTGATTATTTTATCTGTCATATTATAAGCGCTAGTTAGTTAGGCATATATATGTACATAGGTATATCAAATGAAAACCTACATATTTTCAACATAGTTTCTAATCCTTAAAAGATTTAAAACATTTTTAATCAGCACACAATAATTAGATATTATTAGTATTAGCTTCCTAGGCTCTAATGATAATTTTATATATTCTATTTATATTTTTTTTTGTAATCATGCTTGTCAACAAATACACATTTTAATTAATACAAACTATATAAGAATGTGTTATTTTAGGCTAGTTATATGTTATGCAGAAAAACTACTTAGAAGTTGCATGACTTCTAATTTCCTATTGCTAATTTTATAGGCATACTTTAGTACATGAATTCAAATTTGTTGATTTTTTTATAGTGTAAATCTTGGTAAAAGCATTATATTCTTAAAATTAAATGAAATAAACTTATACATAATTAAAGTAAATCAATAACATGTTTGTTGTTTGTATTTCCAAATTTTTAGTAAATAATTTGTGTAATGAACACGTTTTGGTTAAACATGCTTGTTTAAATTTTTTTCCAATGTTAAATCGTTTGGTTGAAAAATGCCACCACATAACCGCTATCTTGAGTCGACAAAGTTTTGATTCGAGGCCTGCAGAGTTTTAATTTTGTTTCGGTTTATCCGTTGTTTTTATAGTTTTAAATTAAGTTTGTAGTTGAGATGTAATTTTTTTATTTATATCCTTAAATAAAAAAATAAATAAATTTAAGTCAAGTCATAACTGCTTTATACATGTTCAGTAAATATATTTTTTAAACGTTAACTTATCTTTTAATAATACTCGTATACATTTCGACTTTTTTAAAAAATCCAAATTTCAGTAAGAAATAAATAAATCTATTTGCAGCGTTTAACTAGTTGCCTATATATTATTCTCCTTTTACGCAGAGAAAAAAAATAGGAAAAATCTATTGAAACAATTCATTTTCTGCAAATACAACTCTGGCTCTCCCTCCATATGCGTTTTGACCACACTATGGTCTCCTCAGTGGAGCTGTATCGAACCGAGAGCAACATTCGCAGGAAACAACTGGTATATAAAATATTAGTTCCGAGGCATGTCGGCAGAATATCAAAGATCTAGCGACTTCGATACAGCTCCACTGACGAGATCATGAGGTGGTCAAAACGGGTATCAAGATAGGACCCGAGTTGTATTTGCAGGAAATAAACTGTTTCTATATATTTTTTCCATTTTCTCTGCTTAAAAGGAGAATAACATTTAGGCATATACACTGTTAAAAATAACCTTAAATTTAATGCAAGTTTAATGTCCATTCTATATTAAATTTAATGATTTTGTACCTAATATCGTGAATAATTTATATCTACTTTAAATCTAAAGCAATTCATTCAACTATTAGTTCGTTGTACATTAAATTTGATTAAATGGTATCTTAATTTTTAATAAAGTAACTGAAAGATATTTCAACCTTCTGTACATTAAAATTAAGTCACATGTACTTAAACATTAAAGGAATTTACATTAATATTCATGGTACATAGCATGAGATTTCGGGAGATGGCGCAACTTGTATTGAACTTTTTATTCAGTATGATATAAGTTGCTTAAGGGTATCAATTTTCTTATGATGAGGTGTACATGTCTGCCGGTACTGACGGAAACCAATGAGTTCGAAACCGGTCTACCGATGACAGTACACTACCTATGGGAAAAATTTCCACCTTTTTCTAGTAGCAGAACCCTCATATTAATGGGGGGCATTAAATTTGTGATAACATATTTTAAATTCAATGAACACTGTCTATATATTTAATGTATATAGTCACCTTAAAAAGTAATGATTAAAACTTTAAATTTAATATATGATTACATTAAATTTAATGGAATGAATTAATTTAAATTATTAAATTTAATGCTTTACATTAATTGAATTTAAGAAATGGTTTATGAAATTTGCTTTCAGCACATTTAATTTAAATTTAATGCATTTCCTTTTTACAGTGTACATTTAGACTAGTTTGAAAGAAAAAACCTATACTTAAATACTGATAGTTCTAATAAACAAATAAGTTTTATTGCAAGATCAGAGAAGAAACAATCTGTATAATATACAAGACGAAGTACAATAATTTTGTGCTTTAAAAATAGTGGTTTATTGGGAATATATAAATTAGGAGTTGCTGAGCTTGAGAACCATATCTGAACTTCTGTAAAAGTGGAGAAATTAAATTGTATTTTATATACGATAGGAGGTTAAACGCTCCCATTAGCATTTTAGGCCATCTTGCAAAAGGAAAGTCGAATAAGATGGAAAAATTAGAAATAACTTTTCCCAAGGTAAACATTTGAAAAAAACTTTGAAATCAATGATGCAATGATAAAAACCCTTTTTTTTGTCGTTAATTTTAAAAAGGATTTGAATTTACAAACAGAACACCGGAGATATGATTTCTCCAAAAATAAAGCTTTATTTCCTCCTATGCCTAGCCTAGTTAAAAAATATAACCTTGATATCGGAATTTCTGTTACTTTTCTGACCAGTTTAAAATATAAAAATAAAAGTTTTCTTCTATCTTCACAATTTATTTTTATTTGATAATATCGAACCAATAAATCTTAATTACATATAGTTTAAAAACAGAACATTTTATTTAGAATAATAATATACGTTATTAATACGAAATAACAAGTAACAAGTGACCTTTTTCATTGTATTTTGAAATGGCCGTTTTTCTATTCTAGCATCCAGTTAAACTAAGAAAGTATTGCTTTTAGAATGATAGGGTTAAAACCACAATTATTTTTACCCTACATAAAATATAAAAAAAATTGTTTATCTTCTAACAATGAAAAATATTTTTGAATATATGATAGATATTTCTATTAAAATCCTAATTTTTGTAAAGTAACAATGATTATCTAAATATTCATAACTATTTTTTTATCACTACCACTGTTTTATTTTTTATTTGCCATCCTTTATATATAAATTACAGCCTTCGCATAACTTCACAAGCCTCCTTAAAATGTTTCTCTCTATAACACTTGAAGTATTCTTCTTAATACCTAATTTATTCAATTATTTTGCGATCAATTCTTTTAATTTCAGCGATTTTTAATCCTTTCGGACGCTATTTTGAATCCGCCTTTTGACATTAGATAATCTGACTAGGATATTGATAAGTGGCCTCGAAAATTCGGTTGTAATTTTTGTTAAGCAAAATTTAATCCTTGTGAGAACAATAATATGAACATTTTATTGATTTTTGACACTTATGGACGTCATGTATTAAATTTCGTAAATAAACTATATAGTCCATAGGACGTAACTTTTATTTCAACCTGATTGTCCCATTCTTCAGAAGAGTGTTGAAAAATGGGTTATGTTCTGTAGATTAATAGTAAGTTAATTTTTTTTAGTAGTACATATATATATATATATATATATATATATATATATATATATATATATGTTATAGCGTAATGTTTGACGGATGGGGACATGTGATTCAGTATTAACCTTTTGTGCTTGCTGGCTGCAGATCAACTAGCTGATGAAGATGGCAAATGAGATTTTAGCGAAACGTCTGCAAATATATATATATATATATATATATATATATATATATATATATATATATATATATATACGAGGGCGGTCCGATAAGTAATTAGCCTACATAAAAAAAACGAAACTCAACATAGTCTCCTTTTAGCTCGATACACTTGACCCAGCGATACTCCAACTTCTTTAACTCGTCTGAAAAATATGTTTTCTGGAGGCCTGCAAAGTAGGCCTCCGTGGCGGCGATAACCTCCTCATTCGACTCAAATTTCTGCCCGGCGAGTGACTTTTCCAAGTTTGGAAACAAAAAGAAGTCGCACGGAGCCAAATCTGGAAAATACGGTGGATGGGGCAACAGTTCGTAGCCCAATTCGACCAATTTGGCCATGGCGACGGCGGAGGTGTGAGCCGGTGCGTTGTCATGGTGGAAGAGCACTTTTACTGTTCCTTGGTCTCTGGTGTGTACCAGTGGATCCATGTTTCGTCGACGGTCACGAAACAACTCAGAAACTCCTTCGGACTGCGCTTAAACAGCGTTAAACACTGCTCTGAAGTGGTTTCACGGTTACGCTTGTTGTCCGGAGTGAGCAGAACCGGCACCCATTGCGCCAACAGCTTTCTCATGCCCAAAATTTCATGCAGGATATGACCCACGCGGTCTTTTGAGATGCCTACTGTCTCAGCTATCTCGCGCACCTTTAATCGGCGGTCTGCCAATACGAGATCGTGGATTTTTGTCCCGTTATCCTCCGTGGTAGCTGTTTTCGGGGCATCTGGGCGTGGCTCGTCAAAAACCGACGTGCGACCACGTTGAAACTGGTTAAACCAATTTTTGACGGTCGCCATCGAAGGGAGAAGAGTCACCGTACACCGCATACAAGCGCTCTTTGATTTGGCGTCGCGATTCCCCTTCCAAAAATAAGAATCGAATCACCGACCGATATTGCTCTTTTTCTATTTTTCTAAAATCCGCGGACACGCCCGCTTCCACACGCGGTTAAAACAAAACTGCGAGACCGATTCGGCTGAAATTTTGACAGCAGCCGTCTACGAGAACGTACTACACGATAGTAAATTTCTTTTGCGAGAGTGGCGCCATCGGGCGGTGAGATTAAGTACTTATGTACAGGGTGCGATATTGATCTTGACATAACGGAATATCTCTCGGGTCACATTTTTTTGAAAAATGTTTTATATAAAAATTATAGGGTTGTAGGAGGACTAAGTAATAGTGAACTTGAAGATGGTCTTGACCTTGGATTTCAAGGTCATTTGAAGGTCAACTTTAGAATTTTAAATAGGACCCCCCCCAATTTCGACCCCGGGAATGAAAAAGGCAGGAAATTTGCCATCATAACCTAACCTCAAGGTGAAGGTCAAAACAAAAAGTTCGTAGTATTTCGTGAAATATTTCGTACAAAAGTTGTTGAGTGGCACGGGAGCTTTAAAAGTTTTCCGTCCGTGAAATCAGCAACCGATCACCGTGCTTTCGAAAGCGGCAATTGCTGCGATTTGTTCGAAATGTACCAAATTATTCGAGTACTCTTCCCGACAACACTAATTTTGAGATTTCACTATCACATTTTCGCAATCCTCTCCCGTGAAATATTTCGATTTTTCTGACCCTAATATTAGGTTTATCAAAACGCTTTATTTTAAGGCATTATAAATAAGTTGTTGTTATTAAGTTTTGTAACGTTTGGAAGAAGAAGTTTATTGTATATTTTAGTTTTTAAAGTTTAATCTCTACTGTTGCTTTTCCCCTTTATAAGCAATAGATGGTCTTTTGAAATAACAATAAGAAATTCTGGATTCAGTGTTACGAAAACTAAATTTGGGTCCAGCGGTTCATGGAAAAGTGTGTTAGGAGAATAATATACGATTATGTAATAAGAGAATCAGGATATTTTTCTGCAGATATTATTAATTGAATGCAGAAAAAAAACTTATTGATGCCCTTTTCAAATTGAAATGAAATAAATTACAGTAAATTCAATTAACTTGACAAAAAATTAAATTAATGAATCATTTAGCTAAAACGATATATATATATATATATATATATATATATATATATATATATATATATATATATAGATGTGTGTGTATATCTATGCAAGTGTTGGTTTAGAACCCTTTTCTATTCTTGCCACTGGCAACCAGGGTACTCACAGTTTCTCTTATTTCTTTCGTCTACTTTTTTTTAGGTTTTTAGGAAAAGGATCTTCTGCGGCATTCTGGTTGCCATTTCATGTTTTTTTTTTTTGAGCAGTAGTCAGTCAACCATTCATTGTACAATACCATACTAGATTAATTGTCTTCTATCTATATCTTTCAGTGTACCTGCTATCCTCATTTGTTGTAATATCTCCTCATTCTACAAACGCCAATAGGAATACTTTGAAATAAAAAAAGCTTCCAAAGCAGCACCTAATACAAATATCACTCTCTATAAGTATCATAACATAAACTTAATATTTAAATTAAGACTCTAAATTATGTATTTTCTAATTTGGCTAATTGATGTGTTAAATGTATCAATGTCTTCCCCCGCCAATAATAACCGATTGCAATCTGAGAACATGCTGTTTACAGGAAAGCAACTTATAGGAGCAGTTGTAAATAAATTGTGCTGTCTCGGCCTGAAGTTAATATAAGGAACATTAAATTTAATAAATTTTATTAAAAAGGAATCTTTCTACTACATGCTATTCAAAATAAAATATATAAACAATGCAGAATGTATTGACCTACGTGTACGTAAATATTGAAAGTAGCCAGCGTATTTTTATAATAATATCAACAAAAGAACATTTCGAAAAACATTGGATTTTTTTTGAAATAAAGATATCGAAGTCGTTTTTGGATTCTCCCTATGAAATTAGTGCTGCTCTCTGCTGTAGATGACCAGATTACTCGAGCATACTCTAGGTGTGGTCTTACTAGAGTATTACACAGTGTTGTTAATGTAGTAACATTTTTAAATTCCTTAGTATTTGTATTACGAAGTATATTTAAGCTAAAATTGTAATGTTGCGTATCTCCGAAATCTGTACCGGGATCTCTGCTGTCAATCTTTTACTATTTATACTGTATTCAAATTCAATTATATTTTAACGTCCAGGAAAAGTTAGAGTTTATACTATCAAAAATGTTGTGACACTTAAACTGTTCTCTAAAGAGTAAACATATACGCCATAGGAGTTCATGTACATCGCTCTTGTAATTTTCCCAAAGTAACTGCAGTTCTTACGTGAATGCATTAACACCCTTTACAGTCGAAATTATTTTATAAGTACCCTAAAGCATTTACCGTATTTACAGAACCTGTATTACATACATATATTTGAATAATTGGCCTACTCATCTGAGAATTGTGTACGGCACAATTAAGGTCATTAATTTTTAATTACTGTGTTCTGCATTCAAAATAACCTACAACATTTTCACGACCACTTAAACATTAAACATAAATATCTACCTGTGCGGAATAAAACAATGAGCACCGCTTCACATTCGGCACGATAAATATTTTTGTGTTTAATTGTGTGCATTCTAGTCACCTACATTACATTTTCATAATTACAGTACTTTGTCTAAATTAATAAAGTTATTAAAAAAATTAATTCAAGTAATTGGACGCTAAATGGGATGATTAGATCTATCATTACGGTAAATACAAAAAGAAAATCTGCTCAGAACGAACAAAAAAATAATATATATATATATATATATATATATATATATATATATATATATATATATATTGTTGTAGAAACGGACATATCGGTATATCTTACCGGTATGTTCCGATCGAAATTGAGTTCAAATACAAGGTACGCCGAGGACGAAACATGCTATTTTAGTGAGCTTTATTAGCGCGTATTTCGCGGTATTCGGCCCGCGAAATACGACATGGTGCCGTGACCAGGATGGTGCACAGCATAGGGTTGCTGGCACCATGGCAGCTAATGCAGCGTCAGGATCTGGGAATCACGCGGGATGTCCGTTCCTACGTTTACTTTCAGTCACCCGCTTTCTATATCGAGACTGTGGAGTCTCAATAAGCGAGAGCGACTGCCTCGACATACTCGGAGATCAATATGTTCTGTATATTTTACATATTTTATTTTGAATAGCATGAACTGTAAAGATTTCTTTTTAATAAAATTTACTAAATTTAATGTCTCTAAAATCAACTTAAGACCGAAACAGTACAATTTATTTATACATGTTCCTGGAAGTTGCTTTCCTCCAAACATGTTGTCAGATTGCGATCGGTTATTATTGGCGGGGGAAGATATTGATATGTCTAGACAAATTGGAAAAATTTATATTGTAGAATCCACATTTACATTTAAATTTGTCATATAGTGTGTGACATCTATGTTAGGTCTTGCCTGGGAAGCTTTTTTTTATTTAAGAATATTTCTATTGGCATTTGCAATTATTTTATTTTGATTTTTAATATTTTACTATGTAGATTGTAGTTAGTTTATTGTTATTTGTTCTGTTATATTTTTTTGTTGTATTTTCCCTTACATATAATTACTGTAGTGCTTTGAAGATGTAGGGAATAATAAACAAATATATTTTATTAAATTGCAAAAAAAGTCAATTTGTAAGTGAAAAGTCACTATTTTAACCTGTTGTATTGTTTTGAATTTTAAACTTTAAGACTGTTGTAAAATTTATATTTTTATTAATTTTGATTAAATTGAAAATATAAATGTAATGTGTAATTACTGTGATATATGTTTATTAAGAAAAAATTTGTAATTTTGTAGATTTGAAATAAGTATACCAGCTCTTTGAAGAAGCTCACTATGTAGAGCGAAACGTCAGAAAAATTGTTGTCCTTTGTTTCTCTAATGGAAAAACCTATACCCAAGAAAATATTACAAATATATATATATATATATATATATATATATATATATATATATATATATATATATATATATATATATATATATATATCAAGAAAGTAAGAGGGGATATGGAAAGCTGCAAGAATAGGCTAAATGCCCAAAAAATTATCCTAACATGCAGAAAATAAACGTCATAAATTGATATGAAGTAGCTACGTGGAGTAGCAAAAAGAAATTTCATAGTAAATTTGTTGTATGAGTATGAGGTTGGCAATATGCAAACCAGAAAACCAGAGCAGGATTTGCGAAAGTGGTGATTGGCGTCCCGGCGTATTCTTTGTGTTTAATGCGGTCGTTTGTTATCGTCCTCGACGCTTAAATTGATTTTTTGATGAATCATGCAATGACATTAGTTAAATTTAGGAATTTATATTTATGTATGTTATCAAGACATTTGTGCAGACTTCTTATTTATAACAATATCTATGTATGGTATTCTTTTGTAAATCCCATTAATTCATTATCTGCAGTAATTTTTTTTTTTATATTTTCATAATTATATGCATTATGGTAAATTTAGGAAAACGACGTTTTTTGGAAAAAATTCTATACTTATCTCCTATTTCGAGGTCGTAGAACACGATTTTGGCTTTGATTTTTCATTATTTTTCCGCAGTTTTCCGGAAAACTGAAAAAAGTCAAGCGTCACTTCATCAAGCACTTTTAATTCTGAAGAAAACACTGAACTTACATATTTATTTTCAATGGTACTAGTTAAAATATCATGTATGTAATATATTTCAACTATTTTTTAATAAATTTTAGTAAACTAATTTCGAACAATTTGTATTTTCAACGAAAAATCGAAAATACGTTCCGGAAAGGCCATCGAACATCAGACTCGCGACAACGACTAATATTCGTTTGAAATGTTGTCAGATGTAAAATATTTTCGTGGCATAAACTATAAAATTTGTCGATCTCAGTCAACAACTTAGTTTAATTTTTGTCATGTTTTATACAATTTCAGCGAAAAATTAATCTTAACCACCCAAAATTTTTGGTTAGTTGAAGTTTAGTTTGATTTTGGTTAATTTGTAAAACTGAAACCAATCTGAACTAACCTAAATTGACCTAGACTTATATTTTCATAATATAAACTAAAAATTTATCCATTACACTCAACAACGTAGTTTAATTTTTTTGTAATGTATACAAAAGGATAAAATTAATCTTAACCATCCAACATTTTTGGTCAGTTTGGTTAGTTCAGGTTAAGCTTTGTTTTGGTTAGTTAGAGAAGCTGAAACTAACCTGAAATAACCTAGATTTGTTAATTAAAAAATGTTATTGTCCAGATCACATAAAGGCGGTGAAAGAAAATAATATATGCGAATTTCACAGAAACCGTATTCGTAATCTAGCAACAGCGCTAATATTTCGGGTTTTAGGAATGAGTCGCACTACTATTTAATGGAGGAAGCCATTTTCTTTTGATAAAAATGTACAAATTTGTGAATTTTTATATAACACAGAGGTTTCTTATCAGTGTGGAATTTGTGGGTGTACCAAAATTTTTACCCAAAGAAAAATGTTTAAATCTATTTTATGTTAGTATTTATTCTATTAATCATTTAATAATAAACTCAAAATTGTAATTTTCCAATCTAATAACGTAAGAAAAGATTGCTAAGGTCTAGTTCTGTCCCTTTACCTACTGCGCAAGTACAGTATAGCTCCTTAAAGGAGAGTACAGCTTTATATGCCCGATCGAATTTATTTTAGGGTACTCCCCTCCCTTTTACCCCTTCCAACTTCCTTGATATATATATATATATATATATATATATATATATATATATATATATATATATATTTTTTTTTTTTTTTCTAATATTTTCTTGGGTATAGGTTTTTCATTAGAGAAACAAAGGACAATAATTTTCTTTCTGACGTTTCGCTCTACATAGCGAGCTTCTTCAAAAGAGCTTGGTATATTTATTTTACATCTACAAAAATTACAGAATTTTTTATATAATAAACATATATCACAGTAATTACACTTTTATATTTTTAATTTAATTAAAATTAATAAAAACAAAACAGATTTTAAAATAGTCTTAAAGTTTAAAATTTAAAACAATACAAACAGGTTAAAATAGTGAAGATTATAAACTAGTACATACCTTGAAAGTAGTTTTGTGTGTATGTTTAAAAATAAATTCAATTATGATCTTTGGTATGCAATTTGTATGGATAGATTTATTTTTATAAAAAACAAAAAATAGGAAAAAAAAGATTATTATTTATTTTTTAATGACGTTCTTTCACCTGTATGAGTGTATATGAAATCGTTCCAAGCATCATTACATTATTTCTCATATTTATTATAGAGTCGCTTCAAGCATGTTTTATTCAAAAATCAAATTATAGTATATCTGACTTAAATTTTTGACATCTTGCTTGTCATTTACAACATTTTTATCTTTTTTTATGTGTATCATTTCTTTGATGACTAATTTATGATAATTTCTGTCAGTATCTAAAATATGGGTGTTTTTAAAATCAAATTCATGCTTAGATGTTTGTTCATGCTTATGTAAAGATGTCGATGAGTAGTGAACATAACCCGATTCGCTCGATCCCCCCACTCCTCGACCTTGACCTTGACCTTGCTTCACCCCTCTTTGGCCCCGCCCACATGTCCTTGTCATTGACCTTGAAAGTGCACGTGTGCTTTGGCCTTGGCCTTGTGTTCAAGGTTGTGTGTGTGACCTTGACCTTGACCTTGGTCGAGACGACCTTGACTTTGCTGAAGGTCATCTTGGGTGTGTGACCTTGAAGTAGTTATTTGTGCATTGTAATAGTGTGGGATGATCTTGAAATGATTTCGACCTTGCAAATTGTTCTATAAATTGTGTGAGTCTACTTGCATTCATTCAGTGTGAAATGTCAGATACGGAACTATCTAAAGAAAAAATTATAGAGCAAGTCGGCAGAGTAATTTGTTTATATCAGAGTAATTTAAAAAGTTTGTGTGATTTTGAAGAGAAGGATCTAGCATTTTTTCCTCTCGAATATTTAAAAACTTGCGTTGATACGCTGAGTTTACGGCAAATTTGGGATAAGCTGCCAGCGTCATATCGGTGTAACAAGGAACTACAGTTAAGCTTACCCTGTTACATTCACTATGAACAAATATATCGTCATCATATAGATGGGCCACCACCAGCAATAAAAAAGTGTCGTGAATGTAAAAATGAGTGAATAATATGAATAGTGCTTTGCAAGAGACAGTAAAAAAATTGGGCGATGAGTTCACTGAAACGGCTAGTAATTATTTCAATGATGCAATGAAAAGTCGAGCAGAATGGGCGTCGCGCTATTGTGATTTGGCTTATGAATATGAAAAGGCTGCGAATGCATGTCGTAAATATTGCAGCAAAACAATAAATTTACAAGACTTTGTTCGTGAGATAAAAAAGTTGGGGTTTAGTGACTGTTTGGAAAAACTGATTAGGTTCATTGCAGATCCGGTTGTGTTAGATGAAATTAGAGTGTAGGACTTAAGTTTAACGTAGTAGTAGTTAATATGGAAAGTTTAGTGCGAGAAATGTACGAGGAATTTCTAATTTCTGCAGCCTGTTCGGAATTTTACGCATATGAAATGCAAGATTCGGAGGCTCAGGACTTTAGTGTATTTTTTAAGTATATGGACCATGCCGAAGTGTGTCTTTTAGCTAGTATAGTTTGTAAGAATTTTCTTAGAAATAAAAATAAACAATTATTATTGAACAAATTAAGGAAATTAGGTTTAGGTGATAATGTTAAACGCATAGAAGAATGGCAGAAAAAAATCAATGAATAAAGTACATAAAATGTAGTTATTTGTTTCATTATATTTTGTCCTTGAAGTTATCCTTATACCAATTTAAATGTGTGACGTCATTTGACCTTGAATACTCCTCCCACTATTTCTATCGTTAAGCTACCCCCACCATTGTTACAATTCGACCTTGAAACCTCGCTATAAAGGTTCGTGGGAGAAGAAGTGACTTCAAACAGTCGCAGATATCAGTGGCATAAACATCAAATATTGTGTTCGTGTAGTGTTCTGAAAGTGCTTTTATATTCACGGTAATTTTTGGATTTATATACCATTTTTTTCAATAATGAGTATTGCAAAAGAAACTCTAGATGAAATTAATGAAATGTTTAGCAAAGATTTCGAGGTTTTAGAGAAAAAAAAGGTTACCGAAATGATTGTAGGCAAAGTGTATAAAATTGTAAAGATGGTTTCAATGACTACACGATTTGGTAAAACTCTTTTAGTGGCTTTACACGATGACGGTGATAATAGCACATTTGAGACTTTTTTACCAAAACGTGTGGCCGAAACACTACCTGACGATATTGTAGATATTATGAGTAAAACTAAAGATAAATACACTCTAACTTATTTGGGGCAGGGCACTAGAGTTTTTGGAAACAATACTCGAACATTATTACGTTTTGGCTCATTGGAGTAAATTGTATGTAAATTGTTTGAAAAAAAGGATGTAATTAAATTTAAAATATAGTTGCACATGTCAGAATACTTACGCGTGTTCATTATTTCTGTTAAAGATGTCTGCTGATGCGACGACGACGACGACGACCGCCAACGAATGTGTAGATAGATACATATTTTGGTTGGGGAGAGAATTAAGAAATAGGGCTCACGATATGTTAGATAGCGTAAATGATTGGTCGCATATTGATGTAACCAAAGATCAATATAAGAACGAGATCAGGGATACAATCAATTTTATGGCTGGGGCACACTTGTGCGACAAATTTTTATATGGTTCCATAGACATGGATACATTTTGTGCTGAAATGGCTGAAGAAGAATTAAAAGAATACCTCGTCAATATTCCACATTTACCAGGTGAGCTTGCTGCAAAATATGAATTGGTTTCTGCAACAGCAACAGCCCAAGACGTTGACGATCGAAATAGTGTCGGATGGGATAGAATTTTGAGCAACGAAAACGAAGACATGGAAAATTAATTTTTTATAATTTTTGTATTTGTGCAATTAAATAACTGTAAATAAATATCTGTTACAATCACAGTTTTATTTTATTTCTTTTATAAACATACCAACCCAGTAGATCATAGTCAGTGTTTCTTTTTCTCAGCTGAAATATTTAATATAAGTAGGGCAAATAAAAATAAAATAGTTTAGTAAAGATTGAAAATGAGTCGAGGAAACAACACAATTGATAAATTTGGTCGTCAGAAATATAATGAAAAATATCATATATTATCTGGGCCACAAGGGGTTGGTTTTAAACTTACAGCGGATGGGCAGTATGATATGGGTGGAAAAATCATAACCAACTTAGGCGAACCTAAAGATGATGACGATGCTGTGACAAAACACTTTGTTAATAGAAAGTTTTACAATTTTGCAGCTGTAATATGTGACATATTTAACAAGGATGTCCTCCCCATGATATACAAAAATAATAGTGAGCTTAAAACAAAAATTGAAGTTATGCAGAAAATACTCTATCATCAGCCTTTAAATGACTCATTAAGCGCACTGTCGTACGACTCGACTTCAAAAAAAATCTAAAAAAAGCAGGTTAAAGAATAGGAGAACGCACTCCGAGTGGCATAGCCTTGAAGATAACGTCGTAGTCGTCGGTGAATTGGACCTTCCCTCCAAGAATATTGAAATGTTATTTATGTGTATGATGTTTTATTGTCATTGTTTTTAATAATGAAGATTGAAATAAAAAACTTTATTTTACAATATATTGTTTATTTATTTTACATTTTAAATAAAAAAAATATAGTCATACAATATGTTATTTAAACAATATTAGCTTTATCTATCCAAGAGTTGAAGTGGTTGGGAAATCCTAGCCATTTGACAAATAATTGTTCGATGTGATTTTTCTTGCGTTGTCTAAGGACCTTTTCTACTAGATAAACGTCAGGACTGCTTGTTTTTTGTAGTTCTGATTCGTAAAAACACCCTCTTATAGGCTGACCTTCTAACGATTCCAACAAGTAAGTAGGTGGATTTGTAACGTTAACTTTTACAACTTTAAACAATTCGGTTGACCAAGAGGGCGTATATCCTTTCTCGAATAAGCTTTTGTACTTGCTAATACGCACAATGTCACCCATGGAAAACTTAAATTTTTTAGGTACAATTTTTAAATAATCATATGCTTTAATATGTGTTTTTTCTTGCACGTCTGCAGGCTTCATTCCAATGGTGCGATGTTTCGAATGGTTATAGGTTTTTGTTACTGCCGATAATATATGTATCCATTTGTAAGATCCTCTTGTCGAGAATTGTTTATATAAATTATTTTTTAAAGTCCTTATGACTCGCTCAACAATTGCAGCTTTCTTTGTGCTGTATGTGGAATAATGATTTATATTATATTTTTTCATCAGGGCTTGAAAGTTTGTATTATAGAACTCCTTTCCTTGATCACTTTGCAGATTTGTTGGTGTATATGATGCCTCTTCAATGATGCTTTTCATCGCATTAGTAACTTCTATACCAGTCTTGTTTTTTATGGCTTTGGTATAGACAAATTTCGAGTAACAATTTATACAGACCAAAATATAACGATAACCATCGTTTTCATCAGCATACTGTTGCATTTCAGCCAAATCAATTTGCCACAAATCTCTGTATCCTTTTATTATCGTGCGCCGTCTTACAAAATTTTTTCTAGCCGTTCTATGTAGTTCATTAACAATCTTGATTTTTTCTAGACTGGGCTCCATATTATTAGTAATACTAAAGGTTTCAGATCGAAGGAAGAACTGAATAATATCATTAAATATTGAGCTTAATATATTATATCTTCTTCTCGTAATTCCTCTATGATTGACATAATTTCATTTTCGTGTCCAGTGTGACCGGCCATTTTGGAACTCCACAACAAACGTAAACGATCCACCAACTCTTTAGCTTTGTTCCAGTAGACATATTGAAATTTTTTCGAAGATAATTTCTTGTTTGTGGGTAACTGTAGTTTTTCCGAGAGATTTTTTCTTGTAATAGTACCACCTAATTTTGTGCCCATTATCAGAGGTTTAATAATTCGTAAATATTTGTTCCATCTGGTCTCCCGTAAACCATCACTTTTTTTAAAATTGTTGTCGACAGCATTCGTTGATTCCAAAATTTCCTTGTACGTTGAAAGTACATTATCACTTAATTGTTGTTGTTCCTTGCCTACACTTGGGGGTGTTTTAAGAAATAACAAATCATAAAGTGCCGGTGATCCACCATATTCTGCAATATTTTTCCCTTTTTTGTATAAGACAATATTTCCATTTCGAAAACGCACCTCTAAATTACCAATAAAATTTTTGTTATCTGTTTTTGAACCAAAACGTACACCATATACAGTATCGTATAGAGATGGTTTCGAACGTAATCCTTTCAGGTGTGCGTTTAAAGTATCGGAAGTTGTGGTGTCAGCGGATGCGAGAGATGTATTAGTTGATGTCGAGGGTGTATCAAACACCGATTGGCTAATATCTTCTTTTGAAATGCGATGCTGCTGCTGCTGCTGCTGAATAGGTGTGGAGGTTTGAAAGGAATGTGTAGGTTGGGGAAAACCTGATATTTGAGTCGACTGCACTGATGTACTGAGACTATGTGGCTTTGTAGTTGGATAATGTTGTTGCTGTTGTTGTTGCTGCTGCTGCTGCTGCTGACGTTGCTTAACCACATCAGATATAGTTGTCAACGGCTTAGAAATGGGTTCGTAAAACTTTTCCAATTCCACAACATTAAACTCTTTAGCCGCTTTAATTTGTTTAAATTTTTTTCTGACGGCATTGGTAGCTTCCACTAGTTTACGTTTTAAGTCGATCGCGTTATTCATGATGTTAACAAAGGACGTTTCAACAATCAAATGAGCGTTTTCTCTTATTATTACAGTAATATATAGCTATCAAATCCTTTGCGGTATCTTCCCGATTTCACATCACTGTCTTTATCAATTACTAAAAATCCATACTTATTATCCCAACATTTTGAGCACATTTCTTGAAATTGAGTAAAAGTTAGATCCGGTGAAACGTGGTCGGAAAATATGTGTTTCATATTCAACTCATCTTGTTTAAACATAATAATAAAATTGGCGTTGTCTCGCACAAGCTGTTTAGGCACTCGCGAATATGTTTGCGCTAGGTAAAAGGAGTCGATATTTTTATGACGTCCCATGCTAAAGTACGATCTTATAACATCTTGTTTTTCACATATAACATCATCAAAGATAAATATAGAGTTTGGTTTTGCATCGGACGGTTCCACAATATTACTGGAATCACTAAAGGCATAGTAGCCTAAACCTTTGATGGGCGCTAAAATTTTCCTTAAATACTCATATTTCGGTTGATACAGAGATTTCGAGTAAATATAGACATTTTCGAAACGTAGCCCAAGGGGGTGTGTAAGCAGCGAAATCATGACATTAGTTTTTCCACAATTGGATGGACCAATTAACAGGCCGCGAATAGAGGAAGGAAGTAAAGGACCGTGTCTCTTCATTATCTTCTTTTCAAATCCAAGTCCGACTTTTTCATCGAGATTGTCAATAGGAAGTTTTTGTTTAAGATCGATAACGCGCATCTTAGGAAAATTTGATATTTTATAGGCAATTTTTCACAAAAACTGTCATTCAGATGCCGAGCGTCAAACGAAGTAGACGGTCTCACGTTTCCAACAAAACTGGATACGGTATTGTGAATTCGTTAATAAATAAATTACCATTCGAGGTACACATTCCTGGTTATCAATATTGCGGACCCGGAACAAAAGTAATAAAACGTGTAACAAGAGGTGATCCAGGCATTAATCCTTTGGATGCCGCATGCAAAAAACACGATTTAGCCTATTTACATAATAAAGACAACATAAGTGCGAGACATCGAGCGGATTACGAGCTCGAACAAAGTGCTTGGAATAGAGTAAAATCGAAAGATTCCAGTTTAGGTGAAAAAACAGCGGCTTGGTTAGTTACAAACATTATGAAAGGAAAACAACGTTTTGGTATGGGTGTACCATCATCATTATCAACAAAAAAAACATCTAGTAAAGGCACGCGTCATACAAAAAGGAAAGGTGTTAATAAAAATCGACATGTTCGGAAAGCCAGTTTCGGAACAGCTATTCGACAAGCAGTTCGAAGGGAATTATTAAAAGCCGGAAGTAAAAATGTGTTGGAAAAAAATGTCATGAATGCATCTAAAATAGCTCTGTCGGCAGCACGTAGATCGGTAAAAGCGGCAGGTGGCAAAAGGAAGGTTCGTACACCGAGAATAATACCGATTCCTAAAACTGGTGGAATATTACCATTAATACCAATTTTTGCCGGGTTATCAGCTTTGGGTTCATTAGCCGGTGGGGCAGCGGGAATTGTGCGCGCCATAAAAGCAGTAAAAAAAAGCAGCGAAGATAAAACCGGTGCCGGCCTGTATTTAAAATCGAAAGGAAATGGTTTGTTTCTAAAGCCATATCGTAAAGGTATGGGATTATTTTTAAATCGTAGATCAAAAAACTAATTGAATCCCTACCTCGAAGACCACTATCTAACATCGATATAGAAAAATATGCCAAAAAGAAAAGAATAGGACACTTTTGAGGCGTTTATATGAGGGATTTATTACCTAGACAAGGTCCTCGACGTTACGAAGCAGCAATAGTGAATTTGGATAGTACGCGTGGTGCAGGGACTCATTGGGTAGCTTATAGAAAAAATAATTCTAAAGTAACATATTATGACAGCTTCGGCGATTTACCCCCACCGATCGAATTGGTACGATATCTACAAACGGGATCGGAACCATCAAAAATTATTTACTATACATACGATCGTCAGCAGGATTTTGGAACAGTCTGGTGTGGACATTTGTGCTTAAAGTTTCTTGTCGAATCATCAGCGTAAAAGATGTCATCATCATCATCGTCACCATTAACACCGCAAATGGATCGCAATAACTATACTAAAATGTTGCAATCACTGAAAGCATTTCATCTAGCCGGTGGATTAAGGAAAATGACCGTGAAACAGTTAGAAAACATGCCCAAGGAAGTAATGATTGCATTAGCCCCAAATGAAATTCCATTCGTTTGGGAAAAGTTGCCGGAGCACCTTAAAAGCGATATCGATATATTAAAATATCAGTGCGGTTGCAAACATTATTTCAGCAGCAGCAGCAGCAATTTAAACGAGGTTATGACTGATGAGGATCTTACGGCTAGAAAAATATTTTGTTGTTATTGCAAAATCAGCGATGTGCGCATAAAAGCAGAAAATAGCATAAAAACATCACTATCTAATGCAGTGAGAAAAGGTGTGACGATGAATCTTTTTAAATGTTGCCGCTAAGAATAAAACCGAGATGTGTGATGTTTTAATGGTTAGTCATGTCTTATACGTTCACACTAACAGGACACTCGAGCGTCTTAAGCGCCGATTTTTATCCACCAGTCGAATTAAATAGAGAAAACAAATATGGTCTGGCATTGTTGGGATTTTACACATACAATTCAATTTTTAATGTGGACGAAAGCAACAATAAGTTTGCCTACATGAAGGAGGGTTACACCACCGAGCCGATACAATTGCAGATTCCACCTGGGGCCTATGAAATAGATGAGATAGGTAAAGCTATGTTGGAGGCTTTGAGGATTTCAACTGAAGAAAAGAACGATGGAATCTTTTACTTGGTTGCTAATAATAATACGCTGAAATGTGAACTGAAATCCCAATATACTATAGATTTCCGGGGAGAGGCGAGTATCGGTAAAATGTTAGGATTTAATCATACAGTGTTAAAAAGAGACAAAAAGCACGAATCAACCGAGATGGTGGAAATAATGAAAGTACGCATCATACGCGTAGATTGTAATATAATTTCCGGAGCATATATGAATTCGGTGGAAGGTCATACCTTGTTCGAATTCGATATCGACGTGGAGCCCGGTTACAAAATCAGTAAAGAACCACAAAATAATATTTATATGCCGTTAATGCCGGCAGGACGTCAGTTTATCGACAACATTACTCTTCGCATCTTGGACGATAGCGGTGATCTAATCAATTTTCAAGGCGAGAAAATAATCGTGAAATTGGAACTGAAGAAACTTTCATAGAAATGGGTTTTTGCTTCAATCGTCAATTGTGTGTGCTGTCGACTAAGATGGGGGAACCGCTGAAACATAATAAAAGTAAAAGAAGAGTTAACGTCAAGGTTAGTCGTCGTCCAGACGTTAGATCACAAACATCTCAACAGTTATCTGCCGAAGACTATAAATTTTTAAAATCAATCGGTCTTAAAGTGCGAAAATGATTTCCACCACCAGCGATAAAATAGAGGTTTTCTCCGAGCCCATCTTGGACAATTCCATTATTAGTCTAGAAGAGCATACGTATAAACCATACGGATCTCCATCATTCAACAATTCGGATGAAGTCCGTATCCCCATTAATTTTCAAGATATTATACTGGATATCGCCGAAAGTTACATATATATCGAAGGAAAATTTAAACCCATAGACGCAACGAAAAGATGTTTTTTATCAAATAATGCCCTCGCATTTTTGTTCGATGAAATTCGCTACGAGATGGGAGGTGAACAGGTCGCCGTGGTTCGTAAACCTGGAGTTACGACGACATTAAAAACCATGGTTTCATTCGGAAGTTTGCAACAAAGATCTCTCATGACGTGCGGATGGGGTCTCGACGAAGCAAACCAAGATATCGTAGACACGGCAAGTAACGTATTCTCCGGGAAATTACCCTTAAAATATCTTATGGGATTCGCCGAAGATTACGCAAAAGGTGTTTTCAACGTAAAACAAGAGCTTATTATGATTATAGCTCGCACTTTTACCAATTGTTACGTCGGCGAAGTAGAGGCAGAAATTAGTATCGACAAAATCGAATGGAAAATTCGTCACATCATTCCAGACGATAAGCAAAAATTGAAAATACTGTCTCGCATTAATAAAGGAGGAAACAATGCCAGTATTCAAATGGCATATCGTAAATGGGATCTGTACGAATTACCAGCTTTAAGGCAAACATCTTCCGACGTGTGGGCCTTGAGAACGAGTACAAGTCTGGAAAGACCGCGCTATATAATCGTCGGGTTTCAAGACAGCAATACTTGCGACAAGAAAGAAAAAAACGCAACCCAGTTTACCCACGCCGACGTATGCGACATTAGACTGTATCTGAATTCAACCGTTTATCCATATGAAAGATGGAATTTAGATTTCGCCAAGAAACTGTACGCAGCAGCCTATTACAATTACGAAAACTTCCAAAGCAGCTACTACGGGCGCGAAATAAACGATCCGATGATAACGTTCGCGGAATATATGAAAAACCCCGTTTTTATTATCAATTGCAGTCATCAACCAGAGGCGATTAACTCATCGACAGTGGATGTAAAATTGGAGTTCCAAACGAGAAAGAATAAATTCCCCAAAGACACTAAAGTGTACGCATTAGTTATTCACGACTCATTTTTTAGTTATAATGTATTAAACGGTTCGGTGACCAATAAATCTATATTTTAATGTATCTATTATATGTAACACAAAATAATGTTCTTGAATCAATAAATTTGTAATGAGTGAAGTAGTAGTTTTATATTTATTTGAAACCCAACCAAAAAAAAAAGCTGGCGGAAAAGCCCGCTCTTTAAGAAAAGAGTACGGGAATTTAGAAAATGGTGGTTTATTAAGTGGAAAAAAGAGCTTAAATAACACAAGAAAAAATTTTTAAGGCAAAATATGAAAACAACGATTTAGAAAATTTGT
This sequence comes from Diaprepes abbreviatus, assembly GCA_034092305.1. Classification (NCBI taxonomy): domain Eukaryota; kingdom Metazoa; phylum Arthropoda; class Insecta; order Coleoptera; family Curculionidae; genus Diaprepes; species Diaprepes abbreviatus. Next base: position 18,938,750 of record JASJET010000122.1, on the reverse strand, counting down.
AGGAAAGTAACGGTTAGGAATAGGGAAAAAAGTTATAAGAAAAAATTATAGAGGAAATCGAGTACTATAAGCAAGCATTTTTCTCGATAGTAAAAACGTAAAAAAAAAATTTTTTCAAAAAAAAAATTGAAAAATGGTGAATGCGCGCCAAAGTTGAAGTTTTGGAGCAAAATGATATTAGGAAATTAGAAAGAGAATTTTTTTCTACATATGGTAGTACTTTTCAAAATTCGGAAAGATGAAATTTTAAGAAAAGGGTTACAATAAGTTAGTAATTTGGATTTTTTAAAGCGCTGTAGCTCGGGAACCGTTCAAGATAGAAAAAAAATAAAAGCACTTTGATAGCCCAAAATTTTGAGGAGAATGCGATGGTGTAAAAAAAATTATATATTTTTTTTTTTTTTGAAAATGCTGAATACGCGCTAAAGTTGAAGATTTAGAGAAAAACGGTATTGGGAAATTAAAGAGAGAATTTTTTTCTACATATTGTAGTATTTTTGAAAATTCGAAAAAATGAAATTTGAAAAAAAGGGTTATAGAAAGTTAGTAATTTGAATTCTTTAAAGCGCTGTAGCTCGGGAACCGTTCAAGATAGAGAAAAAATAAAAGCACTTTAATTACCTAGAATTTTGAGTAGAATACAATGGTGAAAAAAAAATTTGGAAAATCTTAAAAATGACAAAAAATTTAGACGAAAAAATTGAAATTCTCGAGTTAGGAGGCTAGGGCCGCCGAACGGGAGTATGTGGAAGTTGTAGGGGAGGGTTTTTTTTTTTTTTCTAAGTCCAGGCACCCCACCCTCCCCCCAGGCCCTTTTAGGGCCACAAAAACGGTCCTTTTCAGGACCACATTATATTTTGATCGTAGTTTAGTAATCGTCACTTATGGGGCGAGATATTCGTTTAACGACGATTTGTCTCGTAGCTTAAGTGCCAAGTTATATGCTTGAGAACCTATGAAAATGTTAACAGTTCAAACAAGGTTTCTATTATTTTTTTTTTTTTTTGTAATGTATTCTTCACAAAATATTAAGAATAAGTCTTATTGTCTAAACAAATCTAATTCCTTATTTAAAGTTTTTGAAAAAATCAATAATTCTATAAGCTCTCACCAATACATAACATTTAGAATCCGTTGGTGGGGTGGGGGTAGTTCTATATATATGAGACTGGGTCAGTTACACAGTCATATATTCATCAACCCTCATACGATGAACATGGAGGAAGAAAGACCCGCCAGCCGAGGCTCATCCATCTTTAGTGATGACACCGTAGCCGACAACGTTGGAGACCTGCAAGTCTTCGACGACGACGACGAGGTGGATTTCGAAATTGACGTCCTACGTTGGGACGACTTGGATGAGCCGATTCCGCTAGTATATGACCATGATCCGGGTCTAGTGGAATTAGACGACGCGGGTGATTGGGTCTTACAAAGACTCGAAACTCCGTCGCCGCAGCCAGAGCCGGACTCGACGGAAGATGCGGTGCTGGAAATTCCAGCATCACCAACACCCGACGACCCACAAGGCCCCTGCGATTCGTCAAGCTGGTGGTCGACCAGCGAGGATGGGGCACCATAAGCCCCACACTCTCCCTGGCCCTTTTTAAGGGCACACAACAACGGTCCTTTTCAGGACCACAAAATACTTTGATCGTAGTTTTAGTACATATTAGTACTTTGTTACTAATATTGTATGTATAGAATATACAATATTAGATACAAAGTATTAAAACTTTAAGTGCTGGTGGAACCCAGCTAAATCGTTCGTTCGTATTTGAGACCACGAACAACTTTTGGTCTCAATACGTAATACGACATTTGTTTTCACCCCCCACCATTAATTTGTCTCTATATATACGACCACCAATACTTATTACAATCATTTTAGTTCAACATGTCAGCGACTCAACAACAACAACAACAACAACCCATCCAATGCCCTGTGGTAGATTCTACCACAGAGAATTGTTTGGAGTGGGAGCCGAACGATCCTAGATGGGATGAACTTTGGCGGTTCATCATCGAATACACAGAGGACAGCACCGCCACCCCCGCTGATGATGACGGGCCGTGCGACTCCACAACTCAATAAAAGAGTCGCATGTTTTACAACCAAACGGTCCTTTTCAGGACCACAAAATAATTTGATCGTAGTTTTAGTTGGTTATAATACTTTGTAACCAATATTTTATGTTTTTTTCATAAAAACATACAATATTGAGATACAAAGTATTAGAAGTTCTGGCGACAGAACCTTAACTTCATAAACCGAACCATGTTTTAGCATACTTGTAAATATTATCAGAAAATATTTACAACTATTGCTATTGCGTAGTTTTAGTGGATTATTCACTCTTTTTTTTTTATTACCTAATATTATGTGGGACAGGGCCTATATGAAATAACACACAAAAATAAATTTTCAAGTCATTTTTATTCTCATTATAAAATATAAAAAATTTGATCAAACACTTTTTTATTAACTACAATATATATATATATATATATATATATATATATATATATATATATATATATATATATATATATATATATATATATATATATATATATTTACAAACTTAATACTATAAATTAAAAGCTAATATCTACAACTACCTAACACCTACTACATAATTTATTAAAGTCCTCTAATTGTCTTTTTAACCGCGCAGATTTCACCTTTTTTATCTCTAATTGTCTTTCAAGTTCTATAATGTCACTGGCACACTCGTTCACTTCATTCACTAAGCGTTTTTTCATGGCGTAAATGTCTGTCAATTTGGTCTTCTGAGAGTTGGTGAAGTCTTCGACCTACTCCGGTTGTGATGGCTCGGAAGAAGACGCGGTTTTATTTGGTGAAGACGATGACAACGACGACGACGACGAAGCAGCGGAAACTTCATCGCCTTCAAAACAACGCTTAAACCGCTTCTTCATGGGTTTCCGGCACCCCAATATCGGCGACAGGGGCGCTGGCGCTGGGGAAGACTTCACCTCCGACACTATTTCATTCTCTACGCTGACCGGTGTTGGTGGCGTTGGTGGTGTTGGTCCATCGGGGCCTTCTATGACTTCCACTTCTACTGACAGTGGCTCTTGCGGTGCTGTTTTTAGGAAGTCGGGTAATGGAACAGGGGTGGAGGGACGCTTAAAGTTAAACTTTTTCTTCTTCCCTTGTCCCACACCTTTAATCGCCGAATAAAATGTTTTTTTATCGGCGATTTCCGACTTCCGCATAGTCAAGAGCTTTTTCAGTTTTGAAGCTTTCGGAGAAGATTCCCTAGGCCGCGATGCTTTTCGCACAACCACATCACTAATCACATTTATCTTTGGCTCCTTCTCCTCCGTCCAGCACTACACCACCTTTATTCCTTTTGTTCGATGCATTAAGTATAATATTTAAACTTGTCAGATGCAAGGCCAAGGCCAAGGCCGACGTAACCGGCAATACCAGGGTCGTTTTCAAGGTTGTAATTTTCATGGATTTTTTTTTTGCCCCTGTCAAGGTTATTTTAAAGAAGCATATAAATATAGTACTAAACTTGTTAGATGCGAGGCCAAGGTCAAAGTACCCGTCAATGTCAGGGTCGTTTTCGAGGTTGTAATTTTCAAGGATTTTTTTTGGTCCTGTCAAGGTTATTTTAAAAAGTAATACATAATTAGAGTACCGCGATTGAAAAGTACAACATATTCAAACATCATGTTGCCAACTGATGAACAACCTAGTGAAGCAGCCAAAACATACAGTCATATACCAAAAGCTTTTTATTTAACTTGTCATCATTGTAAAAGACTAGGTATCTGCTGGCGAAATGATCTTACGTACGACTTCAACTACATTGACCTTTTCAGGGTTAAATTTGTACAATGCGGCTTTTGTGGACTAGTTTACTACCAGTTCAAGGACATTAATGAACGTGCTATCCAGAGAAGAAATTGGGTCATAGAAGAAGCTTACCTGTACAGAAGAAATTAACATGTATTTTATTTCTTAATTTTTAATTTTTTTGTTTGTTATTTTTTTTATTTTTTTTAATAATAAAAAGTAAACTCAATCTTTTGTTATATTTTAATTTTTTTTTTCAATAAAACAATAGTAAAATGAATCTGTATGTGTATTTATTAAACATCACCTAAAATACGTTTTGCAATCCATATTTTTCTGCAGAGTCCGTTTATTAATGAAATAGAACCATATATTAGGGTGAAATCTAATGGTTTCAAATCAGTCTCACATAACAATGTCAGAAGTAAACACTATTGATAAGTTCGGTCGCAAAAGAAAATTTAAGGATTTTAACTTTATGCGAGGTCTTTCAGGAATAGGTTTTAAACTTACACCTAATGGAGATTACGACATGGGAAGCAAAAGATTGTGCTATTTAGCAGAACCTCTTGAAGGAGACGATGCGACCACACGAAATTATGTTGATAATAACCTTGCTCAGTGTGTGCAAGATACGCAGAAAGCTTTACATGACTCAACAATTGTTATTAAAGATATATTCAGAAACCAACTTGAAGGTTACGTACGCAAGAAATTAATTGAAACCGGTCAAGAACTTAGAGGATACATTGATGATACTGTTATTGCAATATATGAACTTAGGCAAGACGAACTGCGTGATGAACTTAACTCTAGAATGTTGAAAATTGAAAAGACTATGGAGGATCTTGTCAGCAAACCTGTTTCACATTAAACATTTACTCGTAGACCTGTGCGTTTAATTTACTATTAGACAAATTTTTCAACAATAACTTTTACAGTTTGTTATTTGTCGACACTTCATTATATTTATAATTTTAAAATAAAGGTTCAATAAAAAAGCAATCAAGTAATGAATACATGTTTTTTATTTAAAAAAAAAAAAAAAAAAAAAAAAAAATTACAATACTATCGTTACATATTAATGTTGTATGTTTAATAGAAATAATAAAAACAATACAAATAATGAAATATGGATTTTCCAGATTACGTGCTGTCCTGACTTAGAAATGATTCCAACACGGTGACTAAATTTGCTAAGTTTTCTTCCGGGTCTGTTTTGTAAAAATCTATGTCTGCATGCCCCCAAGGTAGAGTTTTGGTTGAACTGGGAATTACATAACGTTTATCATCGCTATGTGACAATGCTACTTTATTTATTATGTTGGTATAAATGTTATGTAATTCACTTCTAAATGTCTTCATCTTTCTTAATATCAAACCACCCCGTTCAACAATTCTTTGGTAGTCTTCCTGATGAAGGTCTTTCTCGATAACACATTTTTTGATACCTTTGGCTTTTTTTAATTCATTATTAATGGACTTTACATAATAAGCCTTCGCGCCGGTACCATAAAAACTTATTATCGGATCACCAGGAAACTCATCTTTCATTCTACCAACTACAGAATTACTTTTAATTATGTTGAAATTATTAATTTCGGGGTAATTTGATGTATCGAATTTTTCGGGGTTTTCTGATATAGTTTGATAAAAGTTTTCCGTATACACTTTTAATATAAGCGAGTCAGTATCGGTGTAAAGTAACGAAGCATCATCGCCAAACTTGGATTTAATAAAATTATAATAAAAATCGTATATTACAGTCTTTGATATATCTAATATGGAAAAACCGATATAAATTGGTTTATTGTACAATATTTTAACTTTATTCATATGTATAGCAACAAAGTTCTCGGTAAATATCGAGCTACTATTGAAATTGGGGCGGGATATTAGTGCTCTAGCTCCATTTCTGCCTACACTGTTCTCCCAATGTGTTACTAATTTTATATCCTTTCGATTTTCCACATTTTCCATAGTTTTACCAAATATCGCGTTATTTTTTAATTTAAAAGTGTCCTTCGCAAATTTTGTGGTGGCCTTGTTACGTAAATTGGTATTAAAATCAATATACGATTTTAGCCATTTTGATTGCTCAAACTGTAATACTCGATGGGTTTGCATTACCACTAAGCCGTTGGCGATGGCTTGTTTTAAAGTTCTATAGTGTACAATGTATTTTTTTTTATCTTGTAAATTAGGAATTAATTTCGGTAATTTAGCGTTTTCTGTTGGCGGTATGATATTTTCTACTAGAAATGGAAGATCAGAATGTGCATCATGCAACTCAGTCGGATAATGCACATCCACTTCCAAAACGTAGCCATGTAAACTATCATCACCAACAGCCATAATATTTAAATCCAGAATTTCGCGCTCGCTTAACCATCGAAAACCACCATATGGTAATGCTTGTGACATACTATGACCATATAGATTTGTAGCATCAAGGTATGTTATAAATGAAGAAGGTTTTGTTGAGTCATAGTCTGGTAAAAAAATATTATTAGCGATGTGCTTCCTTTCTGTACACTGGCTTATGCCGCCGCGTATACCTTTCTTAAAAAAATGTATCATGTCTATATCAGTTAAGAGCTCTAACTCTACCTTAGTCATACGTAGCATACAATCAAATGATAAACTTGGAAGGGTATAGTAATGTGCTGGATCAAGTTTATCGAATTTTAAACAATTATTCCGAAATTGCTCAAAAACATCACACAATAGCAACACATCTGATTTTAAATACACGTCCGAATAGTCCCCCAAAGTTTTACACCCAAACAAGCGCCATACTTCTTTTGCTCTTCTATAGCTTTCATCGCTAATATGTTCTTCCCGCAAATTATCATAAAATTCATCTTTACTTGGAAGACATGTATTTTCCATTTTTCCTATAGAGTCAATAAAGCTATAGGGAAAAACACCCTTTTGACGCATCAAATTAAATTGGTTGATATTTGAAAAATGTTTCCGCGTTTCAATAAAATCGTCGTCGTTTAAACCGCTGCCTAAATTTTCCAAAGACGTTGACAGAAATTTAAAACTATCAATAAATCGCAACTTTAAATATTTCCTCTTGACTTTTCCACATTTACTATCAAAATAATCGTGCACATAAATGCTTTTGGTAAATGATATGTACTTTTCCTTACTTTGAGCCAAAACACCAATTGTATCCCCATATTTACATAACTCTTTTATAAATAAATGGCTGTCGTAGCCGCTTAAGTTATGAAATATGATAGGGATAAAAGAGGGTAATTTATAATTTAAATTACAAACGGAATGTGCAGCACCAAATCTTTTTGCACCAGTTATGTGACAGTGGTCTCGTACTTTAATCTCACCCTCTTCAAAAGGGCCTTCACATATACCACATATTTTAGCATCATTAAACTCCCTTTTTTCTTCAGGCGTTAACGGTTTCATAGGCTTAATGTCTTTTAAATATGTGTTGTATAGAGCCCTTAAATCACACTCGATACGATCCACAAAGACTTGAGCTGCATTATTCCCCCGAAATAGCTCAAATTTCGAAAGTGAGTCGTCAAAAGAGCATTTAATTAAATAAGCAAAAGAATATGGTTCATGTTTAAAACTTTTTACAGTGTAAGAATTTTGTGGGTTTGGTTGTACCGTTTCAACGGGTTTTAAAACAGATTCGAAATCTGCATAAACCACGAATGGAACGCGCATTTGCTTTTCTATACCCTCGAATTTTAAAATATTTTCCGGCACACTCTTTCCAAATTTATCGATTTTTAAATCCACTGAGGGTGTTTGCGTGAAAATGTGGTTACAATCGTAGCTTTGATGTAAAGTTAAAGCTGACGGTGTACTAAAATAAATGAGGCAACCATCACAGAAATATATTTTATGTTGTTGACAACTAATTTGACTTGAAACTAAACGTGATAAATCCCGAATCCAATTAATTAACAATAAATTTACATGCCTATCCAACTTTTTTGACGCATACCTCAGTGGACCAATAACTTCATGTATTACTTCATTATTTTCATATTTAGATTCCAGACCGTATACGTTAATTGATATGTTGTTCATTTCCTCAAATTTTTTAATGTCACGTAATTTTACTGGAAAATCCATACCTGTTACATTTAGCACTCTAGAAAAATGGGGGTAGGATGTCTTCTGTGAAGGCTCTGCTGTTGGAGGAAACAATGCTGATGTTACAGCCCACGCAAAGCAAAATTCGTCCTGGTTAATCACATTGACGACAGCTCCTTTCTTTTCAATAGAACACGGCAACTTGATGTATGATGAGCCACCCATAGGCATATACTTGTTGATACCAACTTCCAAGTATAAAATTCGCACAAGAGCCCATCCTATAACAAGAAAAATAATATATAAAAATCAGTTTAATATATCGGGTTTTGATTTTTCCATACCTGAATCTTTCTCCTGGAACTCTGTCGCCTGCGTTTTTATTAATTCGGTGAAAGAATGGTAAACGGCATCCAAATCACTTTCTACACTAATTATTTGATTAGCAGTGTTGAAGGATTTTTCACTGAATATTTCTTGTGATGGAAGCATGTACTCGCCAACAGCTGTCATGTTAACTTTTAAAGCATGATGCACACGCAATAAATTATTAACAAGTTCCACCACCTTGGATTTAATGTCTGCAAAGAACATTACGTAATCGGAATGCTCCATATCACTGCTAACCCGATAGGTTGCAATTCTCCTTTTGAAGGCACATTCAACGAGTTGCACACCATGACATACCGGCAAACATGAATTATTTTTATGTTGTTGTGTTCGTTTATGCACCGACATATGATTTATTGGAACATCTACATTACATGTAGCGCAATTAATTAGCGGAATCGTCGATGTATACTCTTCAATTCGGAGCCGTTTTCCTCCAGGCACTTCATTAAATCTCGCCGCACACGATTCTCTTTGATGACGTCTCATATTATAAATATTAGTAAGCTTAGAACCGCAATTTTCACAAACATATGCCATGATTTGTCAAATATTAACACATGTACTACCTATACAAGTCAGAGCCAACTGATGAATGAAACTGCCCCATACCTTATATAAAACCATTCAAGGTCACCCCCAACCATGTAACATATCTTCAAGGTCACACACCCAAGATGACCTTCAACAAAGTCAAGGTCGTCTCGACCAAGGTCAAGGTCAAGGTCACACACACACAACCTTGAACACAAGGCCAAGGCCAAAGCACACGTGCACTTTCAAGGTCAATGACAAGGACATGTGGGCGGGGCCAAAGAGGGGTGAAGCAAGGTCAAGGTCAAGGTCGAGGAGTGGGGGGATCGAGCGAATCGGGTTATGTTCACTACTTCGATGCGTTTTTAGTATACTTGTGTCCATTCACTCTATTTTCAATATATTGTGTCGTCATGCCAATGTATTTCTTAGGACAATTTAGGCATGGAATTGCATATATTACGTTAGATCTTTTTTTGGTGGGAACTTTACATAAGCATGAACAAACATCTAAGCATGAATTTGATTTTAAAAACACCCATATTTTAGATACTGACAGAAATTATCATAAATTAGTCATCAAAGAAATGATACACATAAAAAAAGATAAAAATGTTGTAAATGACAAGCAAGATGTCAAAAATTTAAGTCAGATATACTATAATTTGATTTTTGAATAAAACATGCTTGAAGTGACTCTATAATAAATATGAGAAATAATGTAATGATGCTTGGAACGATTTCATATACACTCATACAGGTGAAAGAACGTCATTAAAAAATAAATAATAATCTTTTTTTTCCTATTTTTTGTTTTTTATAAAAATAAATCTATCCATACAAATTGCATACCAAAGATCATAATTGAATTTATTTTTAAACATACACACAAAACTACTTTCAAGGTATGTACTATTTTATAATCTTCACTATTTTAACCTGTTTGTATTGTTTTAAATTTTAAACTTTAAGACTATTTTAAAATCTGTTTTGTTTTTATTAATTTTAATTAAATTAAAAATATAAAAGTGTAATTACTGTGATATATGTTTATTATATAAAAAATTCTGTAATTTTTGTAGATGTAAAATAAATATACCAAGCTCTTTTGAAGAAGCTCGCTATGTAGAGCGAAACGTCAGAAAGAAAATTATTGTCCTTTGTTTCTCTAATGAAAAACCTATACCCAAGAAAATATTAGAAAAAAATATTTAACAAAAGGTTTAAGATACAAAAATAAATTATATATATATATATATATATATATATATATATATATATATATATATATATATATATATATATATATATATATATATATATATAATGGTTTGTACCGACTGCGGTGGCCTGACGAGTCCCATATTAGGACGAAACAGCGCTGTCGCCATCTGTCGGACCCGGAGTTTTCCCATATTTTTGGAGTGCTCTTTTTAACACGAGAATCATGTAGATTGACAAATTTTCACGTCCGCTTCGCCAATATTTTACTTTATATATATATATATATATATATATATATATATATATATATATATGAGCCTATTTAAACTATCTATTTTTCATTATGTCTGTGGGATGTTACAACTGTAGACTAGACGCCGGACTATAAACCTTAAAGGGCATAAGGAAATGTTTTTTATAATAGTGTCATAATAATATATCTTAGTAAAAATGATAAATTAACAATATAATTTATTCTATTAGTGTAAATTATTAGAAATAAAATTTTTATAGTAATATTGTGAATTCTGCTACTTTCATTTTTCTTTGAATATGGCATGTCGTATAGGTATACGGACAGCCCTCAGGTAATAATAATAATGTTACAAGAATGCAAGAAAAATTTTTAAAAGAAAGTTAAAATAATATATATATATATATATATATATATATATATATATATACATATATATATATATATATATATATATATATATATATGTATATATACATATATATATACATATATATATATATATATATATATATATATATATATATATATATATATATATATATATATATATATATATATATGTTTATGCAGATTTCACGGATTCCTCCGTGTGAGATGCAATAGCAGTGGATATATCCACATTATGCCGTTGTAGTGCTGAAATCACATTCAGCAAACGTACAACTATATGCAGCTCCGCGTATGAATGAAGTAAAATGCGAACAGTAAATGCAAACTTCTCTCCATCATATCCATGCATATAGTTGTACGTTTGCTGAATGTGATTTCAGCACTACAACGGCATAATGTGGATATATCCACTACTATTGCATCTCACACGGAGGAATCCGTGAAATCTGCATAAATATATATACGCCATCCGGCGGGAGGTCAGAGAAGCCGCGTTCAGTATTTGCATGCTTCCTTCCGATCTGTCCTTTGCACAGCCAGGTGCATGTCGGTACCCTGATGAGTCTAGTAGAGACGAAACATGTACCTCTGCCGTATCACTGTGGCGGGGAGGGTAAGTTTTGACTTTCTTCTCGGTATGGTGGTACAGGTAGGCCATCATCTCGATGGTGGTGGAATAGGATAAATTGTATTTTATAACAATTTATTCTAACTGTGCAACCTCTAACACAGAAAGGATATGATGGAGAGAAGTTTGCATTTACTGTTCGCATTTTACTTCATATATATATATATATATATATATATATATATATATATATATATATATATATATATATATATAAATCCTTTACATATATTTAATGTTGACCTAGTCCTTGACTTGTTATAATTTTCTAATTAAGGATGTTGTTCAAATTATGCACGATAACGCATTATAGAAGATATTAAATATCGAGTTTCTCAATAAAAAGTTTGGTAATTTTAAAAATGTATCCTAATATCCTAAAAACATTATCGGACATATGCATATTAAGAAGATTTAATAATTAATTTAATAGACAAAGCTATTTATATGCTTCGCCAAAGAAGTTACTACATCTACTTAATATTCAATAATTATTGTAATTAGTTAATAATTATAGTTTTATGCGTGCGGCCACGTAATGTGCGGATGATATTCTTTGATTATATGTCGAGAGTTTGTAGTTAGTCACCATATTTGGAATATTGAAGTTAAATGAATGAAAACGTTCTACTATATCTTCTATTATTTATTGTCAGGTTGACTTTGATTGATTTTTTAAATAGTTTTTTAGATATCACATAATGCTGTTTTAAGACTAATTAATAAATAATATTTTATGTCCTCACTAATGGAAACTTGAGATTTTTGCAATTACTGGTTAGATTGGAGTATGTTTATACGAGGTGTACGTGAATTCATAACGATAGATGGATCCATCATTACAACTACGAAACTAAAGGTGCTTATATGGAATGCAACGATAACGGTCTCCGTTTTTTGACATGATCAGGGGATCCTTTTTATAAATGAAAATACAGGAAACATTAAAAAAATGTTTTAACTTATAAGTGAAGCAACAAATGAAAAAAAAAAAAGAAATCCTCAATATCACACAAATAAATGATAACAATGAAAGCATCACAGATCCCAGGATCATATCCGATCGTTTAACAAGTATTTTATAAACATGGGAAAGATAATGTCAGAGGCAATAAATTGTCCAGAAAACCCCTATAAAATCAAAAGTACAGCTGACTCATCAATGTTTCTAAGACCTACAAATGCAGACAACGTTTCTATGCATATAAATAACCTAAAGAACAATTTCTCCTCAGGCTGTGATCAAATTTCGACCAGGACACTTAAGTTTCTGCTGAATGCATTAGGATGCCTCTTGTTCATATAATAAATTTAACCTTTCAATCTGGAAGGGTTCCCACCTATTTTAAGGAATCTGTTGTCACCTCGATCTTTAAGTACAGTGATAAGAATTGTGTGGGAAGCTATAGGTCTGTGAGTATGATCTCCAACATTGCGAAAATATTTGAGAAATGCTTAAAGAGGCGTTTTATAGATTTTTTGAATAAAAATGATGTGCTGTCAAAAAACCAGTTTGGATTCACTGATGCAGTGTTTGAGCTAGTAAATAGCGTCAAGAAAGATTTGAGTGGTGGAGATAGGTGTATTGCTCTTTTCCTTGATTTGGCGAAGGCTTTTACACGGTCTCCCGCGCTCTTTTTCTCGAAATGTTGGAAGCATGTGGAGTGAGGGGAATCGTGTCTGAGGTCTTTCGAGATTATCTCAGGGAATGTCCCTAGCGGATCAGAATTGGGGAGACTATCAGCGAAGCTAGAATGGTGGAGCATGGCATACTACAGGGAACTGTGATCGAACCTGTTCTTTTTAGTTTGTATATCAATAATGTTTGCGGTCTTGGTTTGGAGTGGAAGATAGTGTCGTATTCTGATGATACTGCTATGGTCTTTTTTGCTAAAACATAGGAAGAGGTAAGAGAAAAGCTAAAATCACGCTTTAAAATGATTATTAGATACAATACAAAATACAAAATAATCTAATATTGATTTATAGAGCACTTGTTGAGTCTTTGTTGAGCTATGGCGCACTGATTTGGGGAGGGGCATGTAAAGGTTATCAAAAACAATTAGCAATTACACAAAACTATATTGAGAAAATTGTATTAAAAAACCAAGATTGTACCATACTAATTTGTTGTACAATGAGGCAATTTCTAATTTGAAGAGTCTGTACATTATCACAGTTTGTAATTTCGTAATATCGTATTGAAAGATTTGTAACTTTAGCAATGTCTCATGTATATGAAACGAGGGGTAACACCACTAATTTACTCAACACCAAATATTGTGGAAATAACGTGTAAATATACGTAATATTACAAGAAGGAAACAGTTTAAAAAGGTATTTAGCACATTTTACTTCTCAAACAGTCATCTCTTTTTGAACATCTTTTAAAATGATAAATATATTTTAATATTGTAATATTTGTTTTAATCTTTTAGTAATTTTAATAATTGTTTTCATATTTGCACTGTTGTTATTTCCTGTCTTGTCTATATTGATTAACGTAAACATCTTGTTATGTGGTATATTTTGTTAACTACTGTAGAGCTTGATATTCCTCAATAAATTGTATACTAGACAGTTACATTTTTTGTCATGTATCTTTGTTGTTGATTGAACTGATTGGTGAATATGCAGTCATGTTGAAATTTTATTTGGTTATTGCTTAGTCTTAATGCACATACAGGTATTTCATACATAGGTGCTAGATAAACTTTATGATTTATCCAAAATTCTGATTAACACCAGTATAGTATTTGTTTATTATATCTTAATATTTGTGAAATAATTTGAAATTGAAATGGAAATTGATTATTTAAACAAAGGGCCCATAATAAGAGGGTGTTCTTATGCCCAACATATATCAAAATCGGGAGATGTAAAGAAAAATACATCAAGAAAACTGGAAACCCCGCAGGCCCCGCGTTGCGTGGGGGTGCAGTCAATCCAGGGGCACCCTCAAGTCCCTTGATGAAAATGAATAAATGCCAAGGATCAAGTCGGGTGCAAAATAGTAGGGCGCATTCAAAAATCTGCTGGAGGAGTACATACTCTTAGTTACGCCATTGCTTACTGAGCCTAGCTTTATAAAGCCTAGCATATTTCTTGACCTCGTTCTTGACCACAGGGATAGCAAGATACCAATGGAGGTAGCTGTTATGTAAATACCAAGGGGCGAATCATTGGTGCATCTCTCCTTATACAGTTCGATAACGATATCGGTTTTTGGACCTAATTGTAAGTAAGTATTCATTTCTTAGAGCAGGCAGATAATTTATTACCAGTTTTACCCTTTTTTTAAGTCATAATGCAGATTTTTTTTTACATGGGTTTTCCGTTCAAGTTTTGCGTCCAAGGTAAGTCCAAAATTTAATTTAAGAGTATGGGTCTTTTTGTTTTACTCTACATCTTCTTCAGAAATATATGATGACAACTTTTACGAATTATTTTGAGAGAATTTTGGCTAGTTTATGGATAAAACTTCACACCTTCATGCCACACTTTTCGATGGTCTATACCACATCGAGCATATTGCTTTTTCTTCAAGGATATTATTTATGTCATCTGTGATACTATGAACTTGGTCAACGGTTGAGTGTTTTTTCCTATGTACGAATTGGTAGTAGAGTATCAGATTATTGGGTTATGATCTTAATTGCTTTAATAACAGATTTTCTCGTAAAAGGAAAAACAGCATATACAATATCTTTCCAGGTTTTGGTAGTATTATTTCTTCTGTGACTTTTCACACGTTTCAATTTAAATCAAGTATTTATCAAATAAGTTAGTATTACTACTTCACTGGTGGTTGTTTCAGTATATATTCAGTAATTAGGTCAAATCTAGGGGCTCCTTTTGGATTGGCAATAGTTTTTATTTTTTTGGCTACATCTGGAGTGACAAGTCAAATTTCTGAGCCATTATTGTATTGTATTTCTTCCAGAATTAATATAGTTTCAACTTGGTTGGGTTAAAATATTTCAGTCATATTTGTTAATTCCAACTCAGCAGTAAGTTTCCATTCTAATGGCGGAATTTACTTTACATGGTTGTATTTTTGCAAAAAAAAAACTAAAATTTGTAAAAAAACCTGATAGACTTTGCAGCATCTGTATGTATTTTGTCTGCCTGTGCATGATTTTCTCTGTAACTATTGAACGGGTTTTATTCCAGTTTCTACTAAGGGGTGGAGTGCTTCACTTACTTAATGACAACAACAACAATTCCCGTGCGAAGCTGGGGCGTATTACCAGTGATATCTGGTACACAAGTTAATATTAGATATTGCAGATCGATTTAACTCAAAGAACTGCAACTATATAGTTAATATTAAGATTGGAAAACTTTTTCGAATATGTCCTCTAAACAACATGCAAAAAATGCGCATCAAGATATGTCGAGCTGTTCTACGTAATTATATGTACGGATAAGATTTGACCCAATATAGCTTTTGTTCTTAATATCTATTACCTAATTTCAAATAAGGAATATAAAAGAGTGGTCAGAAAATATTAAGTGAAGCTGCACTTTATTTAAATTGCATTGTATTTGTATCTACTGCGCCTTAATACCACTCGGAAAACGTGACTGACGGCTAATAAAAAAATTATATAATTAAGGCGTTGATAATATTCTTCAATTAGGTGTCAAGAGTATGTAAAGTCAGTCACCATATTTGGAACAGTAAAAGTTTAATAATAAAGGCAACCGTTTTTAATCCTTTCATGAATCATATTGTTTAGCTGACTTTGATTGATTCTTTCTGGAACACATTTTTTTGAACACTACATAAGACTAATTTGCTACTAATTAATAGATATCTTATGCCTTGATTGATAGAAAAGTGAATGATTTGTAATTTCCGGTTGTGTCTGGACCTTTTTATGTTTAACTTAATAATTTATAGTTATTGGTAGTAAATATGGTTAGCACAAATATACAGTTTATTTTGGTACAACTACGAAATACGGAAATTTTTAAAAATATATATATATACAACATAAAAACAGCAAAGACATGAACTGAATCTAACCATTAATTTTATTAAAGTTTGAAGAAATAGTAACAACTTTTTCGACTAGAAATAAATTAATTTAAAGTTTTTAAAAAATTCATATTACTTGCTATGACTGAGATTTCTTCACAAACTATAAAGAATATTGAAGATTGTGAAACTCGATTATTACTTTAAAATTCTACTTTAATTAG
Organism: Diaprepes abbreviatus; assembly: GCA_034092305.1. Classification (NCBI taxonomy): domain Eukaryota; kingdom Metazoa; phylum Arthropoda; class Insecta; order Coleoptera; family Curculionidae; genus Diaprepes; species Diaprepes abbreviatus. Next base: position 18,922,211 of record JASJET010000122.1, on the reverse strand, counting down.
AATTTGAATTAATATACATTCAACATGTTTCGCTATACGGTAGCTTTATGAAGAGTTTTATTTCGTTGTCTTTAATGTATTTTTTTGTCTACCAAAGCTATCTGTCTATCCTTTTATTCCGATGCGGCATACCCTCATGTGACCTATGATGTCTGACATCTATACTTGAATCGGTCGTTCTATATTAAGGAGTTTTTGATGTAATTCAGATAATTTTGTTGTTGGAACGATCTGATCTTGTAAAGTGGGTAATACGCCTTTTGTATCTAGAAATATTTTCTCTGACTTTAGCCAGTAGTTTGATTCTAATTGGTCGATATTTTCCTGGATGACCTCATTTGGGCCAGCAGACTTGAAGTTGCTCTTGGCCTTTTTTGTGTAATCATTTCATGCTCCCTCAACCGTAACGGCGTAGCATCACATGTGGTCTGGTGTAGATTCGAAGAGTATTCCAATTTGTGAAAATATGAACGTAAAGTTATTATTTATTTATCCAAATGCTTATTAATATCCACCAATCCTGTTCCTCCTTTGTATCTTGAGAGCATTTTATGTTCAGTAAGAAATAGGAGGGGGATGTTTTTGTGTCTTCGTCAAGAGTGTTCTCACTTTTTCTTTACAAATTTTTGATGTCCGTTCTACTCCAGTTCACAATTTCAATAGAGTAGCTAAGTGCAGGGCATGTATACATATTAAACAGATTTTACCATTTAAACCACTTCGTAATACCTACCTTACCCTCCTTATTAATTCAGTTATCAGTTCGGTCATCATAGTCAATTCTTTGTGATGTTTTATCCATTAACATTAAGTTGTAACCGTTCTGCTTCTCAAAAGCTCCATTTTGTATATTTCTTTCAGTAACGTTTAAGGTACAGCATTTATCAAAACCGAGCAGTATTTTACAACTTTAAACATCATTTCCAGCTTATTTCGTTTTATTACCTCTGCGTTATCATGCCTAACACCGCGTAATAGTGGACTCACTCCAAGGCGGATCCATATTTTAAAGTTTCCTTATGCAGCGTATGTACAAAAATGGGCCCATTCTAATTCAGAAAAAAAAATTGGGTTTACAGTTGAAAAAACATATCGATGATGTCAAAGTTCCTTATTGAGTTATCCTGTATATTTCGATATCTTGCAAAAAAACTCTAAAGTAAAAATGAAATTCTAAAGGTCAGCGTTTTTCCAAACAAGTGTCCATATTAATTAATCCGCTACTTTACGAAAGCATTATATGTATATATATATATATATATATATATATATATATATATATATATATATATATATATATATATATATATATGAGTCCAAATCTTTGGCAACAGTTCTTAAAGCATATATGTTTTTACTAACAATTTTTAATATACATATCAAATATTTGTTCTCGTACTCTTTACAAATATTATTATATTAACATAAATTTAATTATTAATACATACAATTTACATAAAGTATAAATCACTAAACATTAAAACGATCAAACCTTAAAATTGAAACTACACTGTACTACACGTGAACAATTAAAGCGAAAAATATGTTTCATACTTGACTAATCCAAACAGCCTCAGAACGTGACACACAATACGCTTAGGTGTAAATGCAAATATTATCCATATCTAAATAATTGATGCGTATTTAAAAGAAGTTTTTAATCTGCTGTTGCATTATTCATCAATTTTAAAATGTACATAAGTAAGTTTAGTTTTTTACCAAGAAGAAACTTCCTGGCATAATTTTAAATCTTAATCACAATTCAATGTTTCGATATATTCAAAGCTCTGAATGTATTTTTCCATCATACAGTTGTTAAAATTACCGAAATTGATTAGAAATGAAAATAAAACAAAAATATCGTCATCGACTTCAAACAACCCAACCAGAAATATTAATCAAAATTTCAGCATTGGCAACTTTAAAGTATTTCAAATTTATATTTCTTGGTCTTCTTGGGGCCAATAAGAACTGTACCATGGAGGTAGTAACTTGAATGGTAGTGGCTAAGTAAATATGTAAAAGAAATTAGGACTAAAGAACCAAATCAATGATTTACAAGACTCTTAACCTCACCGATACATATGGACCAGAAACGTGGACCCTCTCAAAAGCAAATGCAAAACCTTTTACTTATTTTCGAACAAAAGAGTATTTGATTAAATCTGAGAAAATAGTATGTGAAAGAGGCGATACTACTTTGACATATTTAAGAAATACACATAAATAGAAAGTGAAAGACGTTATTTACTTCAAAGAAATTCGAAGATTAAGATGGAAAGGATACCTGGCAAGGTTTACTGAAAACAAATCGGGCCGGACCATTATGTCACCGTGCGGGAGATGTAGATGTAAAAGCAGACCAAAACTACAGCGAGGAGATAGTGTGGAAGAATATACTAGAAAAATTGGCACGAATTTGATAATGTTTTGAAATGGATAGCACCAACTAATGAGACAGATAAAGGAAGGTTAAAGCTCAACTAGGGCCGTAACACCAGTGATATGATGGTGATGATGATGATTAAAGTTTATATATCTACAATAAAAAAATGCAACATCGGAACAATAAAGACAAAATATATCTTATCTAAGTTCAAATAAATATAATGACATAATCCAGATAGTTTTTTGTATTATTTCTTATTTTTAGGTAGAATCTCGTCCTCTACGCTAAAACTTCATTAGAGACCGTTCATAAATCTCATGACGGATTTTTCAGTATTTCTGAACACTTCTCTCTCCCCGATCACGTGATGGAACAGGATTTTTTACCACCCCTCGTCTCAGGACTATTACGTCAAATTTCAATTTTAAATAATAAGAATAAATTCCACTTGTTTAACTTTTTCATTAGTTATTAATTTTATAAAAATATTTATAAATATATTTTTTAAATAATTTTTAAACGCAGCTTTTTCTTAATATTAAATTATAAAATTATTTAGCTTTATAATCAATTTTCATTTCCAATTCAAGAAGTTTGTATGTTTTCTTCTAAAGTAATAAAAAGTGCTGAGCATTCATCAGTACAAGTATCTTCTATAATCTCATTTTCAACATAGTCACTTTCGTCAGTAACATCATTTGAAGTTTTGATAAGAGTTAAAATTAGTGCGATGTGAATGTGTGGATGTATTTTTACGGCTTGTTGACTATGGAATGGTTTGTATTATTCCGGATATGTTACTATCTCACAGTAATTATGTTTTGAAAATAAGGAAATCAAATTGATATTATTGAACGTTGTAAAAATAATTAATTTTATTGATAAGACTACTTTCGATAGATTCCACTTTCAATTTATTATAGATAATTAATTAGAAAAATATGAAAAATCTTACAGTTCGAAATATTACGTGCTTGGTTTTAGTACCCCCTCCCCCCGTTAGGTGATCGACCAGTCCATTTTTTTGAACCCCCCCCCCCCCCCAAGACGGTCACGAGATTTATTGACGACTCCTTAGTCTTTTAGGCCGACTTACTGTCAACCTACTTCTATTTAAAATTAATTATTTAAAATTATGAAACTAAATTTTTAAATAAAATAAGTACAAACTGAAACTTTATCTAATATTTAGTTTAATTATCTACTCAAAATGATGCTTTTATGTTGACTATTAGTTCCATAAACTCTTTTCGATTAGTTTCTGGTGGTTAAAAACCACATAAAATTAAAAATTTAGCTTGAAATGAAGGCCGGTTAGTAAAAAATAAATAAATATACGGGACATGCCTCCACTTAGTTTCACTTGAACTTTTATCACTCCTGCATAGATATATCATTATATTATTGTATCCTAGAACAGTTCAAACAATGGGTAAACACTGAGTAAGTGGTGCCCCGAAAATATATTTTTATTCTGTTGAATAAATTATACAATATAAAATTGTCATGAAGGAGTAGAATGTATTGGGTTGACTTTTTTCGAAAGGTTCCATTTTCTATTGTCAAGAAAATTTTGAAATATTTGAATGTTGTCATAAGTGATGGTTTTTGCCTATTGTCGAGGGCTGTAATGTTTTTGGTTTTTGGTTTCTTCAAAATTTCTGTATTAGACGTAGTATTAGAATTTAATTTTATATCAGGTTAAGGCCTTCTTGTTCTAGAAAATTGATGATGATGCATTGCGACCAGCACGAATATGTTTTTTGCTTATATATAGTGCTAATGATACATAAATGAGTTTGTTAAAGTGAGAATACAGTTTAGAAATTTGTAAACTTGTCACATTAAAGCCAGAGTCTCATTACATTTTTTTTCCTAAATGACTTCGAGAACATAATTCTTGCTGCTTATATATAATTTATTCTCATATTAATGTGAGTAAGAAATAAACCCAAAATACTGGCGTAATTTAACTTCCTTAAATAGGCGAGAAGGCGAGTTAGCAATATAGTGTTAATGTTCTGAAAAAAAGGAGTTATTTTATAACATTGTTTTTAGCTGTTTTTAGCTCTTTCGGAGCAGTGGATATTATGATTTTTTAAATTCTTTTACGCATAAGGAATTTCATTTTTTTAAGCTTTTATTCGATACCTTTTAAGGATTTGTTTGAGATTGTAAATAATTTGGAATAATGACTAAACGTGGTTGTCCGACTTATATTTTTGTTGTCTGATTTTACGACGTTTTGGTTAGACTGTATCTCTAATTGTTATCAGTGAAATGAAACTTCTCGCTTTAATGTACACCACTTGTAAACACCAACCTTTTAAGAAGTCTTATATTTTTGAAATACTTTCGGTAAGTATGCAGATAAATACTATTTTTAAGCATATTTTTAAATAAGTGATTAATGTTTAAATTCGTATAGTGTGCATTAACAATATCTTTAACTTTTTCCTTATGTATGTAGCTACGTCTCATACCAATCTTCAAGTTTATTTTTAAAAAATCTATAGAAAACCGGTGTTATTAATATTTTGTATGTTTCTTTCAATCTTGTGTAGTATATTTTCATATTAATCACAAGTTGACTTTCGCATTTTCGTATTATTTCAGAATTAAAAATTTGTTGGTCCATTTACCCTCTTGTTAACACAATTTCTAAACATACATAGCCGAATTCACTAACATGGTTTAATTTTAAAACCATCCTAAATTAATAGCAGAGGGCTTAAACTGACAAGAGCAACAATAAGCCAAACAAGTTTTAAACCCTAAAAATACAAGCATTAAAAATCGTTTTATATCATTACTGAACAGAGAAAAATGGAGAATTTTATTTATTTTCGAGATATAACTATTTTTCTTACATATTTCAAGGCTCTATCGCAAGGCTCTTATCCTTAATATCGCTACATAAGCATTTTTTTGTTGACATATGTAATAAAAATCATGACAATATTATAAGCAAAACAAAACTGGCGGACTATAAGATTTAAATTTCATCGCAACTAGATCGAGTTTAATCCTTAAATCTTTTTAGTGAATCTGGCTGACATAGTGTAATTTTAGTTAAAACAAGTTTCCCACCTAACCGACTGTCGTCTTCTAATTTAAATTTATCAGTTAGGACGGCAACCTCTTGGGGAATATTCGTTTACTTGATATAGGCAGGAATCTTGTTGGAAATTGAGTCTTGCAAAGTAATTTCCAAATATTACCGAGAAATTTTTGAAAATTTTTGACAAAGGTGCATATGCAAACAGTTAAGTATATTTCGGTACCAATATAGTTGTGAACAATTTGTTAGCTATTCTACATTGTTCCTTCACTGGCTTACTATTATACGATATTTTCTAAAATAAATTCTGTGAACTGAAGTTAAAATATATGTGATACCGGCTATATGCTTGCTACCTAACAATATGTTTTTTTTGCAAAGCCGTCACATGTTTAATACACGAAAGATATACTTTATAACTAGTTTGTAGTTTAGTATGATTAAAAAGCTCACGCGGCGAAAATTCTTTGCAAAGGCCACTCTTATTACTATGACTTATTATTATAATACCTTCACAAACCACTTTGCCGTGCTGTATGTTTATACAACTTTATTTTAGGTGACAGGATATTATTATTTTAATAGAAATACGTTGAACAGAGTACATTTTAATTAGCTTAATAATTGTTTTAGTGCAACTTATCATATACGAAATATAGCTCTATTTTCTTGGTAGAGTTATGAGTAAATGTAGTTTAAAATTAAACTGTCTCTCCTGCAGAGGGAGTGTGTCAGTTATTGCGATTTTTATAACTGGTTAGTAAAGCGTAAAGAAAAAGCTAAATAAGGGGAATTGTTCCTTTCAAGGGCATCGAACAGGTCCCCGTATAACGATTTGAAGTCTTATTCGAATATATTACACATATCAAAAATTTTGGCATGAGTGTAGTCTCTAAAAAATCTTTAATAATTTACTATCATAGCTTTAATATCAATTTATAATATACAAAAATATGTTGAGTTGGTGATTCCAATTGGTAATACAGTAGTTTTTAAAACGATGTAAAAAATGTTTTTGATGACAAGAAATAATAAAATATAGAAAGATGAAAGATTTTGAAAAGATATATGTATAAAATATTTTTTGGGTACTAACAATTTCGATTTTATAATCCGCTGGCAATGGCTCACAAGTTTTTTAAAATCTGCGTACAGTTTTCGTGTTTTCACTGCATAATCGACAAATAATCTGGTTATGTGATCACTTATCAGTATTTATTTTTATTCTAGGGTTATTCTGCGTACAGCAGCACGTATATATTCAGAAGTAATATATAAAAACATTAAAAAAACAGTGATAAAACAACACTGCGTTATGGCGATGGTCACGCAGTTGCAGAGGTAGAAATATATTGACGAAAACTGCAGTGTTTTTCATAGAAAATATTATTATAGGAATAAATAAATGTTATTTTTATAAAAAAGAAGTAAAAATAAACATGACAGTAACACCTGCGGAGCAACTATTTCTAATTTGGCCTTTCGATAATATTGTAACATGATATGGAAGATAAAAAATTTATGTTAACGAGAAAGACAAAATACCAGTTAACCCGCTTTTAGGAAGATTCAGCCATCACGTTATAAATATGGTCAATGATACCTAAATGTTTGTTTCAAAAATTTATTTTGAGCAATGACATTTTAACACATGCAAATTATAACTGTTAAAATAGTTATGTCATGCAATTTGTTTAATATTAATTAGGCAACATCAATTCATGTGAATGGAATAATCTGCATAATGAATTAAAATAAATGATTTATTTTTAAAAATGTACGTTTATAAAAAAAATAAAATATAGTCCGATATAACAATAAATACATTAATTTGAATTATGAAATAATATTAATTTTACATTTATTTATATTAATTTTATATTCAAACTATATTTAAAAAAATATTGTCATGGACTGAAAAAACTAAACTCTAAAAAGAACAAAAAATAGTAAACAAAACTTCTACTTTATAATTTGGGATTTCTAGACACAAAGAGACATTTTCGTTTTAAATCTGGGCTTAAAAGGTGCCCTTCCTTCACAAAACATCCCATTCTGTATGTGATATATGTACTTTCAAGTAACGTGCAACTAAATATATATTGTACAGTAAGTATTTTTTTGAAGAGAGAAGTTTTTCGAAGGCTTTTGGAAAAAAATCATCTTCTCTTCCTCAAAAGACTCAAATTGTAAAGAGGACGTCTTTTTTGTTCTGTTATTTTAAATTTCTTAAAGTGATATTTGATGTTTTTAGGAGTATTTGAGATATGAAAATAAAATAATTCTTAGGCCAGGTAAAACCCGCAACGTAATGTTAGTATTAAATGAATTTAAAACTTTGAGATTAGTTATTTTAGCCATTTGTTTATATTCTAAGTTCCCATTGGTCCAAGCAAAGTCTTAGGATAATACACAACTAATTATATAATTTTAAAGTTTTCTTTAATCCCGCTTAATCTTAAAATTCAATTGATAGAACCAAATAAAAAGAATTGTCACGACAAAATGGTAACATACATCTCCCATTTTGTGTCGAATTTAATATACCAAGTGTCATGCGAACGATCAAGAGGAATGTTTTATATAAAGCTATATCAAAGTCGATGTGTTTTTAATAAAACTGTCATTTTCAATTCGCAAACATCGATACTACATGTATATAATCTTGTTTAAAATAAAAAAGACTTAGATTCGCTTTTTTCGGTTTTCTATTTAGGATGGAGAATTTTTAACTTTTCTCTTAAAATACAAGTGTCTTATGAACATCAGGAAACACGTAGTCACACATATAACACTCAATTTTTGAATTAAACTTAAAACTAATGAAAATGAAAGGGTATAAGAGATTAGATGGTGTTTATGCGAAAATTTACAGTGTTAAAGGAAAGTTTTCATTGATAACTTACTGGATGTATATGACGTCCAATTTTTAGATGTCTGCATTATTAAACTCTTAGAATTATATTAAGAATTCGCTTTTTCTATTTTTACAGATAAAAACAATTATGTAGATAACTATATAATTTGCAAATTGAACAATTTACTAATACACTGTAAATATTTCATTTAATTTAAATATTAAGCTTACTTTTTGAATGCTTTGGGCGTTAGGACAGAATGTGTGTTAAGATATTCTTCATTATATTTTTAGTTATCTTTAACTCAACAATTTCACAAGCTCAAACCGACATTTGGTATTCTATTGATTCTAAGACTTTCCTCAAAAAAATCAAAAGGGGTCATATCGGGTATTTATGAAATAAAGTTTTAGATATAGCATCAACCACACCAGAAGATATGAAATATCGATTGCATGTATATCAGTAACTTCCGATATAACGTCCGCAATTTTTGTCAAAAAGAATCCAAAGATATTTAGAAGTATATTAAGGTCATTTTCAACTCCTTTTAAAGCATGACCATCGGCTTTGTTGTATTTACGGTAGGAAGTGCAATACTTAATTTTTTTCTGATTTAAAAAAATCTTGCTAGACAACTAATGAAGAAATTGCAGAATTTTGAGAATCAAAATTTCGAAAATAAAACGTTACCATTTGGTATTTCATTAACACCTGCTCTATAATATTAAAAAAAAAACCTTAAAATATATCTTCCTAAAGCTTTATTACTTAAACTGTTTCTCCGATACTGCTTTGTAACATTTCAAAATCCTCACTCTGTACCATTCAAGAAAGTCCGTATTAATATATATTTATTTCAGTTTGAGTCATTCCCTCTTTAAGTTATGCATAATAAAAATAATATAAATTTACATATAGTTATTTTTGTCAATTTTCTATAAATAAGCATGTTAAAAATACTACGTTTTAAAACTACTCGTTTATAAATATTAATTTTAATATATTTATTATGAAAAAAAGAAATCTTTCTAAAAAGAATAAGTTTTAATATAAAAATATTTTAAACCATTTACTAAAAATTTGCTTTTTTGCTTTTGCTTTTGAATTAGTTCAAATTATGTATTTACAATACAATACTTGAAAACATTTTACATATGTACATTTCATTCAGGATGTGTGTGATGGGATAATCTGTTTCTTGTATTTCGTGAGGTTTTTCTGTATTTTCAATGATAACATTTTTGTTGGGTTATTTTTTTGAGGTATTTTTGGCTTGACTCGAAAATTTACTAACATGTTTTTCCAGATGCAACTTTAACAACCGAAACGATAGCCGAAGACTACCAAACACATGGAGAAACATATTAGTAAATTTTCAAGTAAAACCAAAAATTACCCCAAAAAACAACCCAACAAAAAAAGTTATCATTGAAAATATACAGAAAAATATCACGATATACAAGAAACAGATGGCCCCGTTATATATATATATATATATATATATATATATATATATATATATATATATATATATATATATATATATATATATATATATATATGTAACAAATTTAAAATATTTTCTGTATAACATACGTTATGTGTAAATTTAACTGTTTCGAAAATATTCACAATTTAATTTAACGAACTTATAATACATTTTATCCTTATCCTACTCTCTAGGTATTTACCTAAATAAGTTTTGATGGTCTATCGAGTAAACTAGTACATATCGAAACGAAATTCTATTAATATTCAGTTAATAGAACAAGGAAGTATTATCCTGCTTATAGTGCTAAGATAAGGAGATAGACGTAAATTCTTCCCACAAGCTACTGATCTTTTCAATCAAATTTTCCCTGAATGTGTAATGTAAAAAATCTATCAAAGACCTAATCTGAAAACAATTACTACTGACAATAAATCCATAGATTTTTGCTAGCTCTGCAAGAGAAACCACACACTTCTGTACCAAACTTCTCTTGTATACGATAACAAGGTAGGTTCCATTAGAAGAATCCTCAAAGAAAACAAAATGCATCCTTATAAAGTAACATTACCTTGGAAATTATCAGGGAACGATCCTGATAGAGATATGCAATTTTGCTAGGAAATAATGGATACTATAGACCTCCAACTTGATTTTGTAAACCATATCTTATTTTCTGATTAGGCCACATTCTATCTTAATAGTTTCGTCAACAGGCACAACTGTCGATATTGGTCTAGCCATATTACCCATTGGATGATGCAACACCATACGCAACATTCTCAAAAATCAAATGCCTATGCAGGCATCATTGGAAAACACACTATAGGATCTATCCTCCTTCACTAAAATTTGATGGCTAATTTCTTCTTGAATTTGCTATAAAATAGAATTACACTCGATTTAGTTAATTTAATTGATGATGAACACAACGACCTGATATTAAGAGAAGACATTTGGTTTTATCAAGCTGGAGTTCAAACGCATTTTCCTGGAAGGCTGTTAGGTAAAAGAGGGTCCATTAAATGGCATCCTAGGTCACCCGATCTAACGCTTTTAGATTTTTATGTTAGGGGCCATTTAAAGACTGAAGTCTATAGTATAGCATGATATCCCTCATCAATATTTGCGCAAAGTGCTTTCCCTGTTCTCAGAAAGGTTTGGAAATTGTCACGTGGCTAAAAGAAAACAATTCTAACATTTTATTAAATACTTATTTATTTAAATTATTGTTTTTTCTATTAAAAGAGTTTTCTTATATCTTTATTCGTCACTATTTTCGAAATAGTTGAATTTACCTTGAGAGAATACTGTAAAAAATATGCATATTAGAATACGCAATTAATTAGAAGAATTTTGTTTTTGAATGTTGAAGAACGTCCGGATGGGTGGGGTGCTAAATAACTAAAAATCAGTTAAATATTGATTTATCGATCTAATTAAAAAATGGACAATAAAGTTTTTTACTAATTAAATTAGTCACGGCAATACTATACAGTTAGTTCCCTTTATGATAAAACTGGCTGATAATTCAGTAATTTCCACACTTTAACTACTAATAAAACTATTTTTTTATTTATCTAAACCAAATTAATTAATGTATTATTACTAAAGTTAAACAAAGCACTTGTCGACCTTCACAGTGACTTTTATGTCCCATATTGTTATGCATATTAACAATGTTTTCTCGAATTTATTGTTTATGCTTATGTTTTTGCTCTCGTTTAGTATATAGCACAGTTGTAATTAACCTGAGGAATTGATTGGTTGCTTTAAATGTTAATGTTATCTGGTAGAAATTCTTGTAAATAAAATAAACCATCTTGTTATGTACCTATAAAAGGGCATAAATTAAAACACGCTTATCACTGTATGTAGGCTATCATGTTAGGTGCCAGGTTTTTGTATGATCGTAACTAGAAGCCTTCACACAACTGTATGCAAGATATAATGTAGAACATTAAACCTTTGTTATCATTTTAGTTTAATTCATCTCTGTTGATCAACAGAAATTATTGCAGAATGTTCAAGCATTCATAATGCAGCAAATCATTCTTTGTTCTATATGATACTTACATTCAGAAATGTAATTCATTGGTTTAAAGCTAGATTTCAGTTTAAAACTTTAAAAAATATTTAATTTAAATTTTAAAAGCCTTACAAATCGTCTGTTAAATTTTTAGTAACTATACAAAGGGTAAAAGCTATATCGCCCCAACCATGTTACATCATAGCTCCTCTATATTTAAAATCATGAACTGTTTGAAAATTAATGAAAGAGTTTTAAGAATTTTAAGATTTTTTTTAATAGTCAAGAGAGGAATATCTTGCCTCCGGAGCAATTCGACTTCAGGAGCAATCACAGCAGCGTTCAGCAGACCACCACGCTGGCATTGATGATTATACAGAGGTTTAATAGAAAATTCCATACAGGCGCAATCCTATTTGATATCAGCAAGGCTTTCGATAAAGTATGTCATAACTAGCTTGTTATCAAACTGATAAGGCTAGGAGACCGAGCTTCCTCGTAAGACTAGTCTCAAGTTTCCTTGAGGATAAATCTTTTGTGGTGTCATCGGATGATGCTGTTTCAAATATCGAATCTATAAGAGCTGTGGTGCCGCAGGATTCCCCCCTGTACCCCACTCTTTTCAAGCTCTATACAGCTAATATTCCCACAGATAATTACAGCAAACTTTTCTTATTTACTGATGACACTGCATTCGCGACATCCTCAGAGTCTTTTCGCCTTATAATTTTAAGGCTACAGCGTCATAATAACAAGTTAGAGAGATGGATGGCTGATTGGAAAATCATGCTCAATCCGGATAAAACTCAAGCCATAATGTTTAGTAGATCTAGATTTCCGATTTCGGACAATCATCAACAATCTCCAATACTGGCATTCCCTGGTGGGATCAAGCGAAATACTTAGGACAGGTCTTCGACTGGAGGCTTAATTGGCTAGAAAACACCAACAATATGCTATCAAGTCAAAATGTCTAACATAAAGTAACAATTTATAAGCTCTTTTTACGATCCATTCTGTTCTTTGGTGCTCCAACATGGATCAAAACAGTCAGAACCAGGTTCAGACGGATAGAGAGCTTCCATAGCAAAGTCTTCAGAATGATCTGCGGAGCCCCATACTATGTAAGAAACATTATCATCCACGGGGATCTTAGAAGCGATACTTTTCATGATTTCATTAGGGACTCTATAACGAAATATATAGACAGAGCAGCAACATCCACCAACACTGATAACTCAATCCCATAATCTGACCGCCAAACCACGACAATGTCATCGGTACGTCAGAGACTGGCTACTTGATCATTAGCTCGGGTCATTTTCCTTTCTTAAAAATCTGGCTTAAAAACTAAACGTAATTTTTCTCATCCTCATAACCTGTTCAAAGTTCATCATTACAACATACGAGTCTATAGGCCTGTACTGACTTTTCAAAGCAGATCCAATGAAACATTTAACAATATAGAACATACAGTTAATATAAGTCTAAATACTTCAATATTATTATTAAAAAACTGTTTCGATTACAAGAATTCTTCTTAGAATAGTAATTTATAATAAGAATAAACAGTTGTAAATAATTATGAAAGGATTTACGACATATTTATCTAAAATTTTCCAAGAAAGTAACTGCGTACAACAGTTCAAAAATAATAAAATTGTGAAAAACATTAAAATTAATTATTATGTACATAACAGAACTTAAAAAATAAAATACGTTCTTTATAGAACGGCAGTTACAGGTTGCAAAAACAAGTACTGAATTACAAATACCTTTACAAAAATATAGGACCGATCGATCGAAGTTCTTCCGAAATTCCGAAGTACTCGTAAGGTCGAATTGGACCCAGATACAGGTGCCGCAAGAGTGAGGAAGCAGTAACAGAATAAATATTAGTATTTTTGATCAGAAAAGGGTAAAAATGGTATTAACTTTTTCAAAGATTATTTCGGAATATGTGTTACAAATACTAAATATTTTTTTTACATTACAAATCATCAAGTTTCGCCAAGGTCAAAGTGTCCTAGTCTGACCCGGATTTAAGGTAATTTCGTCAAACAATCGAGAAGGAATAAGGTTTAGATAAATATCTTTAAAGCGTGTAGGTAGTGGAACTAAACCCGGTCAATAATAATAATTAAAAAAACTATATACTGCTTTGGCTAAAAATATTCCTTGCAAATAGTACGAGTAACTCATCAACAAAGGTGAAAACTTGCAAATCATTCTACAAAAATATTGTTTCAATTCATCTAGAATTATTTGAAGTTGTAATTAATTACGCGTTTCAAGATATTAATAGATTTTAGAGCTCTTTTAAGAATCTCAAACAAATAATGTCTAAGTTAAACCGAATTTCCAATATCTTTCAATTCGTGTTATTACTTATGACATATTTCAGAGTGAGTAACCTGTTTCAAATCTTATTAAACATATTAAAGGCTTATTTGGAAACTCAGCGGCTTCACTGCCAGTAAATGATACGCGCGTAGTAATAGATGTGTACCTCGAGAACAAAAGAAAAGTATATGAAAAAAATAACGCTATCTTAATTTTAAATTTGTTATATGCAAGGAAGGGTAATATATACATTTCCTTGCCTTGATTGAAATTTTTCATTTTTGAGTTATTCAAGACATTTCTATAAATATTTAGTGTACTTGTAAGAAACTAACATTCGGTTCGATAATTCATAGCGAATGTATTAAAGCTGAATATTAATTTCAAGTATCCCAATATAATTTCTTTAACCACTACCTATAAAGTGTGTGTGTGTATATAAGTGTGTACTTTGTAGTCATGACCTAGGTCTAAATTTAAGAATCCAACTTCTACCCTGCTACGTGTTTTCAGTTCTTCTTTGTGGTGTTGAGGCTTGGACACTTACGGAATGTTCAGTTAAGAAACTAGAGGCTTTCGAAGTCTGGACATAAAGGAGAATATTAACGATAAGTTGGATGAACCGAATAAGTAACGAGGAAGTTCTAGGGAGGATAAATAAGGAAGGAAAAAGTTATAAAAACATGATAGCCAACGTGCGATAATCGGATATGGCACGCTAAGAAGAAGAAGTGAAACTCAACAACTTTATTGTGAGGTGTGCCGCGATAGACGTGTGACTAGATAACCAAAGAAGAAATTCTGATTTTATATTTTTGGTATTCTATGAAAAGTAGATTTATTTATCGTTTTATTACATTAAGCGTAAAACTTAACGCATGATTACATGGAACCTGCGCAACGCAATATTAATAATTAAAAAACATTACTGTGATTAAAAGCATTCTTCGCAGAACCGCAGCTCATAAATAAAAACAAGCAGTTGCAAATAACTTTGCAAGAATGCAAGACCTACTTATCTGAAATTGTCTTCCAACGGCCAGTGGATGCCGCTGCTGAAAGTGATTTTCAATTATAGGTGAACACAGTGTCTTCGCGAATAGAAGAATTTACAAAGTATGCACATCACGATCTTGTTACCGACGTTGCCTGGGTATCTATCTCAAGGTCAATATTTGTATGGCTATAATTATTTATTTTTATTTACACAATGACTTTGCGTATATAGTATTATCTTTATCTGATTTATTGGCAACTAGTACTTTATATTAGTCTTCTTCTCGATAAATTCGTAATATATGCAAATGTTATGGTATTCTAGACAAAATATCTATACCGTTCAAATTTCAAAAACCATCAATTTATCTGTCGTCTCAATCAGCCTGCATTGGGGAACGGAGGCGTCATGTCAGTTCTACTCTACAGCATTACATTTTCCACCGATTTGTATGATTTGTTTTTAAATGAAACTAATCGAATTTCGAATTGATTTTTTCAGCCAAATTTATGAAAAAATTTTTTTTTTCTGTGCTGCAAAAAGAACGCCAAAAACGATCGATTATTCTATGATGAAAGTGTCAAAAATCCGTAAATAAACTGGAAACTTTTGAAAATTATATTTCTCTAAAATATAGATACTGATTTTGTAGGCAAAATATTAAATTTCCCATAAAAACTATTCATTCCGCCAATTTTGAACTAAAAGTTTGAGCGGAACCTAGCAATATTTTTCCAATTAGGATGAGTTTTCTTTTGAAATGTCAGATAAATGAATTTTAAATTGATCTCCCTTGCCCGATTTGTGTGAAAAATGCAAAAATCATTCTATACTATTAAAAATAAAACTTTGAAAATCACCCGTTAATCTATATAAAAAATTTCAAAGATTTGCAAATCTAAAAAGTTTTAGAAAATGGAATCCTGAAGACATTCATTGTAAAAAAACTTTACATTATTTTTAAGGTAATGTCCAGGAAGCAAATTTCATAAACCGTTTATTAAATCCATTTAATATTAATGCATTAAATTTAATAATTTTTACATTAAATCTAATGTAAATATATGAATAATTCAGTAACTTTATTGAAATTTAAGGTAACATTTGTGTGAAAAATGCAAAAATCATTCTATACTATTAAAAATAAAACTTTGAAAATCACCCGTTAATCTATATAAAAAATTTCAAAGATTTGCAAATCTAAAAAGTTTTAGAAAATGGAATCCTGAAGACATTCATTGTAAAAAAACTTTACATTATTTTTAAGGTAATGTCCAGGAAGCAAATTTCATAAACCGTTTATTAAATCCATTTAATATTAATGCATTAAATTTAATAATTTTTACATTAAATCTAATGTAAATATATCAATAATTCAGTAACTTTATTGAAATTTAAGGTAACATTCGATAAAATCTAATGTACAAAGCTTTAATTTCAACGTACACGTAACTTATTCACAAAATCATTAAATTAAATTAATTAATTTATATTAAATTTAAGGTTATTTTTAACAGTTCTGTCAAAAATAACCTTAAACTTAATGCAAATTTAATGTCCATTCTATATTAAATTCAATGATTTTGGAATTTAAATCGTGAATAATTTACATTTACTTTGAATTTAAAGCAAATTCATTGAAATATCAGTTCGTTGTACATTAAATTTGATTAAATAGTATCTTAAATTTCAATAAAGTCACTGAAAAGATATTTCAACCTCTGTATATTAAAATTAATGCAAATATGCCATAATACTAAAGGAATTTACATTATTATTCAATATGCATGGGATTCCGGGAGATGGCGCAACTTGTATTGAACTTCTTGTTTAGTATGATATAAGTTGCTTAAAGGAGTGAATTTTCTTATAGTGAGGTGTACATGTCTGCCCCGTACTGACGGGAACCAATGAGTTCGAAACTGGTCTAGATGGCGGACACATCTTTTCCTGGTAGTTTCGGAATATCTTAAACTCATATTAATGTTAGTGCATTAAACATGTGATAACATATCTGAAAATGAATTAACACTGGCTGTATATTTAATGTATATAGTCACCTTAAAGAATAATGATCAAACTTTATATTTAATGTATGATTACATTAAATTTACTAGAAAAAACTTATTTTTGATCAATGTAAAAATTCTTAAATTTAATGCATTACATTAAATGCATTTAAGAAATGTTTATAAAATTTGCTTTCAGCACATTTACCTTAAATTTAATTCATTTCCTTTTTACAGTGTATTAAATCACTTATTCCATAGAAATAAAATAAAATACCCTATGAAAATCTTTAATCTGCGAAATTAAACAAGTTAAGATATTTGATCATGTAGAAGTTAATTCTTCTCTAGATCTATTAAGGTTTGACCGACTTGGATAATCTTTTATCTTACTTCAAAGACACCACTGCACATGAGACCTTAAACGGTGTAACAATTTTTTAAGTCAACAATAAAACTTGGAGGAATAATTTCTCAAATTTTTTGCCAATTATTTGATTGAATATCTATTAGGAAACGGCTGTTTAGAAGTAAAACTATCCATTTCAAATGCACTAATGCATGCAAATACTTACAGAGATTCAATAATAAATTTACAGACGAACGATTTAGAGCGATCGTAAGAAAATAATTTCACAATGGAGGGTATTAGAAATAGAAAATGTTCATCAGAAACCGTAAAATTCATCAGAAAATTCAATCATTGTGAGATTAATAGTTTGGACTTCCTGTTGATTTCGGCGACTTATGACTATTATCGGCGCCATATTGGATTCGTCATTTTAACATTTAATAAATTGATTCTAAATAAGTAATGCGGGGCGAAATACAATTCTTGTGCGATCAATGGTATAATAACTTCAGATCGATAGAGATTCTTTAAGTCAAAGGATTTTTCTAGAAAAAATCATATTTCACGCGTAGAACAACACATTTTTTGTTTAAAATCAACAAATCAACAACAATTTACTTATAATTAGTAGTATTACTAATCTTATCTTTTACATCCCGAGTCAGAAAGGCACAAAGTTGCTTAGTAAACAAAAATTTTTTGCATCCTGATTTTGTTAGATTTGAATCTGCTTGCGAAATAGCAAAATTGATCTGATAACCGAATTCATTAGCTGATTCTGTCACGGAAATATAAACCAATTAAAATATAATGAAATAAAAAAAATCAAAAACTATTGTTAGTATATATTACGTTCACTTGATAGCATTTACTCTCAATTATTTAGTGCGAAAATAAACAGAAATAATAAGTTCTTGAAAGTACAGTAAAACCCAACTACATATAATGTTTGAAAAACCAATAAAACTTTATTTGTTGACCAACTGATTATTATTGGACATTAACTAAATAATCAAAATTCAATCTCCTAATTTTTGTAATGTCATTTTATTTTCTTGGAGATCATAAGCAGCTTGAAAATAAGTCATAACTTAATAATATTATTGTTCTCTCTCCTTTCAACTTCAAACTTCCCTCCAGAATATAAGGGTATTTTATCTGATTTAGACTTGAGTTAGTCTAAAACTGAATTTAGGAGTTTGAGTCAGAGGAAGAGAGCAAACAGCATCATACAATGCAGTCACTTGTATTTCCTTATGTCAAGAAATTTTTGGAGAACTTCAAAATAGGATATGGGGATGTCTAGGATTAACCTGCCATAGCAAATTCTCAACCCCTAAGTCCAAAGTATAACCTATCAAGAATATCAATGAAAGATTTTTCTCTGATTTGAAAGGAGAAGTATTATTTATAACGCTAAGAGGAGATGTACATTAAATATTGTTGTTTATTACATGTAGACCCAAGGATAAACGTATTATATTGTGAAAATACTTTATTATGTAAAATAAATGTGGCGCATGAAGCATTATTGGTTGGCAAGCAAAATTTATATTTATCTGCACTTCATATAAATTTAAGCCTTTTGAAGATTTTTGTTATAGTCTTGAATAGACATATATAATAGAAAAATTTGCAGGTTTAAGTTAGCTTAAGATAAAAGAAAAGGTTTTCGTTGGACCTCACATAAGAAAACTTTTTAAAAACTTTGGAACAACAATAAGTTATATTTTTAATATTAGTTCAAGTTTTAGCATTTTGCATAACTTGGCAACACCGCGTGCGGGATGACTCTAATATACGAAGTCCCAACCCCGACGGGGCTTAAAATAAGGGACTGTACAGCCCCTGTATAAAACTAATGACTAACGCCACTATTGCGAATGTTATGGAACTGAATAGAAAATTCTCAAATATTCTCTAAAAATGTAGAAGTATTTGGATATATAAGCAGCTGCAAAGCGGAGGGGTTAGTTAGGTTTGGACCCCTTTACGGAAAGTCCTAAGACTAAAGGCTGGAAAAGTCTTTCAAAAAGCCGAAGAACATGACAATCCACTGATAAGACAAGCAGTAGATTACGACCCAGAAATGGCCGCAAGAAAACATAAAAGACCTAGAATGCAACTCTAGGTAAAGAATCCAGGAATAATCCAGAATATCAGGTAGAAGAGAGAAGAGAAGAAAGAAGTAGAAGAGTGAAGAAAGAACTCCGAAGAAAAGGAAGAAGCAAAACCGAACGGTAAGCAGATCCCGTAGAGGAATTCCAAGAATAGCACCGAAGAAGAAGGGAGTATGAAGCCCAGGTTAGATTAATATATCAGGTAATGAGAGAAAGATGAGCGAATAGGAGCGAGATCTACCTTATATTGAATGCGAAATATAAGGCGGTGAGAAGCAATAGGTGCAACGGCACCTGGAGCGGAAACACCAATGAGTGACGACCGGAGGTTTATAAGGCTTCGGCCCGGAACCCAATGGGACACTCACAGTGCACTTCTGTAGGGCTCACTAAAGCAAACAGAAGGAGATCGTGAGGACCTTAAGTCCAGGGGGGTTTTAGCCGGTAGGAATCCGGCACTACTTGCACACTTCGTGTAGGTATCTATGCAAGATTTCCCCTCCTCTAAAAAAAAGGGGAGGGGGTTAGTTAGTCGAAGTTAGTGAGTCGAATCAAATAGTTGAGATTGTAAGATGTCTCAAAAATATGTAAACAATCCCGATCACTTCTATTATGTTTGTGGTGAGGCGACTGTTGCATCTTAAAAGCGGTCTGTTACTCCATTGATAAAAAAAGGCATATCAGCTTTATTTCGGTTGCAATATTGGGAATCAAGACAAACAGTGGGCGCCACATATCTGCTGTAATGCATGCGCTTCAAGTCTGAGGAACTGGTTAAATAGTAAAAAACGATCTATGTGGTTTGGTGTTCCTATGTTTTGAAGAGAGCTTTCAAATCATGGTAATGATTGCTATTTCTGCACCATACGTCAGGTATATCCAAAAGTCGGTTATCAACTATCCAAACATATCATCTGCCAAGCGACCTGTACCTTATAGTGACGAACTTCCTATTTCAGAACCCCCAGAAACATTCACTTACGAATCAGATAATAACTATAAAACGATTTCTCAAGAAAAAGTTATGCCATCAACATCAAGAAATCCTGATTTCACACCCAGCACGTTATACCGCCAATCATACAAAATAACCCAATAAGAATTAAACGATCTTGTGAGAGACTTAGAAATTCCAAAAATTAAAGCGGAGTTACTAGGATCAAGATTGCAGGAGTGGAACTTATTAGAAGACGATGTTTCAGTATGTATTTTTCGTAAACTCCATAAAGGCGTAGCACCATTTTTTAACATGGAAAAGAACTTGGTTTTCTGCAATAATATTAGCGGTTTATTGGCGGCTTTAAATATAAACTACAAGCTAGAGGAATGAAGATCATTTATAGGCAGTTCAACAATGAGTTTAAAAGCAGTACTATTGCATATGGGAAATAGTTTACCGTTTATTCCTGTTTAATATGCAGTTCACATGAAAGAATCATACGACAATATGAAGTACCTATTGACAAGTATAAAATACGATAAGCACCAATGGCAGATCTGTGGCAACTTAAAGGTGAATGCTGTTTTTTTGTGTGAATGAAACAATCGGGCAAAGGCACTTCATTAGAAGAGAAAAGACTGGTCGACAATCATTAGAGCCGGGTGAAAAGAATGTACAACATATGCCATTGGTAGACCCCAAAATGATTTTGTTGGCACCACTGCATTTCAAATTGGGCCTAATGAAAAGCTTTTTTAAGGCACTAAATACAGATGGGCCAGCTTTTCAGTAGCTGCGTCAGAAATTTCTAAGGCTAAGTGAAAAAAAGATTAAAGAAGGTATTTTTGCTGAGCCACAGATTCGAAATATTCTGAAAGATGAACATTTTGACACCATTCTATCAGATATTTGGAATGACTTTCACCTCGTGGTCACTAATTTCTTCGGAAATCAAAAAGCTGACAATTATGTTATTCTTGTTAAAAATATGCTATCATCGTATCAAAAAATAGGTTGCAATATGTCTCTAAAGATCCATTTCCTACACTCACATCTGGACTTTTTTCCTGAAAACTGCAGAACTGTAAGTGATGAGCACGGCGACCGCTTCCATCAAGGATATCAACAGTGAAGAAAAGGTACCAGGGAAAGTGGAATGCTTGCCGACTACTGTTGCATTCTTGCTAGAGATGCTCCAGAAATAATTCACAAAAAAACAGTTTATTTAGTGTCTCTAGAAAAGTAAAAGTATGTATTTTTTATTATTTTTTTAAAAGAAAAAATAAAAAAATTTGTTCTTAAAAATTGTAAATAAATTTGTAATGTCATTGTTATTTTTGTGTTCAGCGCCCCAATATTAACAAAAAAGGCACCTCTCATACAAGATATAACTAATAAACTAAAATTTGTTACGTGGTGTAATTATAACTGACAAGACAAGCTATATTCCAGAATATTTGCAGTCATATTTTGGGAAATAGAGAATCCGAAAGCTTGTAAGTCTTACATAAAATAATTTCTGACATCTTATAAACTCATGGTTCTACTAAACGTCTGTAAAACTATATTTTCTACATACAGTTTGGGTTGACGACTAAACAAATAATAAATAAAAAGATTTTCAAAAAAACATAAATCAAGAAACAATAAATGAAAGTAGAAGAGAAGTACTAATCATAGTCATATCATAACAAAGAAAAATTGAGTGGGGAAAACGGCTCTAACTGATCTTGTCTTGCAAAAGAGGTTTTATTTATCATGTTCGAGATAAAATCAAGTAAGACATGAACAGTTGCGGAATCTTTTCACCAGATTTATTTTTCTATTTCATTATATGAAATAGAGATTAACAGACATGAAATACCTTTCGTGTCAATTCATTGATTTTAAACAATTCTTATGCGATAACCATGATCCGATCAGTATTCTACGTTGCAAACAAAGTCTGCCATTTACTAGTAAAACCGGAAATGATCTACATTTCAAAATGAAAAGACCTTACGAATGACGAAGCTTTTTCATTGTTTTTAATGACATACCCATATTAACGTTTAGCTCGTTTTAAACATTTGTTTTCTATTTCACACGCGTTGCACCATTTAATTTTCATAGAATATTTTAACATAATCGTTTCGAAGTTTTAAATAAACGTAGTAGGCATGTAATTGCAGGAATCAAAAACTTGACAGCCAATTAGATTAGAAAGTAAGCATTTTACTACTTATTTGTTCAAGTATATAAACTTTTTAAAGGATAAAAGTGCGAATTAATTGTTTTTCGTTATGTTCATGTTAAACTAGCAACCGGACTTAGATATGAATAGAGTTCTGAATGAGAGTTAAATAACAATAATTTGTATGAACGAAAGTGTGTATGTAATCTGATGTGTTATCGTGTCTGAAATTTTTGAAATATGACTTCTATTTATAATCGATTTTTAAAGGACAAATACAATTTTGATGGAACATCCTGAAGAGATAGATTTATGTGGGAATATAATCAGAATAACAAGTATACCATCTCCACAAAAATTAATTAATAAAGGTGCTAGGGTTCCTGTGACCTTGACTGACGATAAAATAAATTAATTTTTAAGGAGACTTACTAGTTACCACTATAGGCATATATTTTTGGCTAGGCTCTGTTGGATAATACTATTATATTATATATTTTTAGTTATTTCAATAAGAATATATAATTAGTGGTTTCGGTAATTATTTAGTCATACTACACCACGCAAATATTAGCCATTTTTTCAAAATATATGTATTTTTGGATTTTAACATATATCTTCTTAAAATGTACCTACTTCAAGGGTTAAATTATTAATGATTAATTTGCCATTCTCTTTTCTTTATTGTTACGTGTATACATCACCCTTTTTTACTTTAGCAATAATACAAGTTATGCAAATTAATTTTTATGTAATTATAATTTTTAAATCTAAGATCAGAAATTGGAGATCTTAATTAACGGCATCGATAATTTTTTTTTGTGTCGTTAACCCCATTTTATTCAAATTCCAATACAATTGTTACTAAATTCCACTAATTGGAATTCCCGTTTAAAATAATTGAAATCAAATTTAAATAAAATGGTGGTCAAGACAGTCATGCGAACAAACAAAAAAAAAAGGTTTTGTGTGATTGCGATTATTTACACTTCCAATTACTAACTTAACACCTTAAATTAAAAATCGCATAAAAATTCATATTACTCACTAAAATTCTTAAAGTTTCCATAGAGAAAAAAGAGTGATTCTTATAATTTTAGAGAAAAACTGCATAAACTTATAGTAAAGAAGAGAAACTAGGCAAACATTGAAAACCTAACTTCTAGAGTAGGAATATATTTTTTAATCAATTCTGAGTGATGTAGTACAACTAAATAACACAGGTACACAAAAAAAGTTTCTTGTCCGGTATACTATAATCCTCTACTTCTATGTAATTTAATGCGTTGAATCCAACTCCGGAATCCAAATAGCTCCATCAGGTCAGGGTGTCCCGTAATTCCGCGAAAATTATCCAAAAATGTTAAAATTTGCCATTTTTCAGATTGAATGGTAATTCTGACCAGTTGAATTACCCCGACTGGGTAACTTTGTATTTGTATCCTATCAAGAAGAGATGTGAATTACCTGGTTCGCGCCTAGGTAATGAACGAACAAAAAGTGTAAAATGTAGCGATGTTTTTCGATTTTTCAATTTTCAGCTGTTTATAGAACCGTAAATGACAACATTGGCAGCAAAGATAAAACAGGTTTCTAAGGAGCATAATTCCTTTTCTGCCTCATCTGAAAAGCTTTATAACTCGCGACTCTATAAGCGTTTGAAGTTAAAAAGAACCCGATTATTATCTACAAGCATTTGGAAATATTCATATTATTTTTGTCATAAGTTCCGAAATTTTCGAAACCTTGTACTCTAAAGACACAACGGGCCAATCTTAATCATTACTTTATAACTAGAAAGCCTTTAAAGCTTTTTGATGATAGCTGACATCCTTATTTCGAAGGCAATCAAAAAAAAGTCTTTTGTCTAGTAGATAGACACCTCTTCTCCTATGCCTAAGTCTAATCCCAGTGTCCAAATGGTCCATTAGGTCAGTTCTCCGAAAATCTGCCTAGGCGATCTCATTCCTCATCAGGTTAGGGTTTTCCGTAACTCGCGTAATGATTAAAAAACGTTGAAATTGATCATTTATTGGATTGAGTGGTAAACTCAAGTTACTTCTTTCATACTAACCTCATGCAAGGGTCAAAATTTCAAGATGGAGTGTAGGTACCATGGGCGTTGGGATATCAACATGATACTTCACTACTTCACTACTGTTGAACATTAAAAAGCGGAACTTGTTTCAAAAGGCGTTAAATGGAAGCGGAACCCACTTCACAGTTCTTTAAAAATAAAAGGGCCCGCTACTATCGAACAAAATAAACAGGATTTCTTTATCCAGTATAGCACATACAGTGAATGTTTAAGTTTGCCCGTTATGCATTTAGATCACAAAACTTCGAGAATTTCGAAAATTGTGCTAAAATAATTGTAAACAATTTTTAAAAATTTGTAGATATAAATCCTATTCTTTGTAACTCCAAATGCTTATAAAATTGTGAGTTTAAAAGCTTTTAATATGGACAAAAAAATAATTACTTATCCTAAAAAAATATTTCTGCTTATAGTGTAATTTGTGACATTTGCATGCTACAAACAGCTGAAGTTAGCACCTATGGTGCTTTTTTAGGGTTAAAACTTCATGTTTTTGCGCGTTTACCACCTCATACTGGAATCAAGTAATTTATAAATACAAATTAACCTAAACGAGGTAATTCAGATTGTCAAAACTATCATTCAATCCCGAAAATTGTCAATTTTGGTGTTTTGGATCATTATGGATTTATGTAGAGTCCTGACCTAACAGAA
The DNA here is from genome assembly GCA_034092305.1 of Diaprepes abbreviatus. NCBI lineage: Eukaryota > Metazoa > Arthropoda > Insecta > Coleoptera > Curculionidae > Diaprepes > Diaprepes abbreviatus. The sequence goes on along the minus strand of JASJET010000122.1, from coordinate 18,896,696 downwards.
GCATTTGTATTCTGTATGTGGATTAAGCATTAGATAGGGGTAGAGGGGTCTACTATATTTTTTTTTGTGTGCCCGCGTAATTTTCGTAGTATCATATAAAGTCTTATTAGAACAAATTTTAAGATATTTGAAATTTCAACTTACTTTCTTTCTTAATTTAAAATTTAAAAAGTAAATTCGAGTAAATCTACTAGGTCTTTCAATTCTACGATATTTAGTCTGTAGTGCATATATTTTTTTATGTATGTCTAGCGATAATCAGTTTAAACCAAGAAACTTGAATTTGCAACTATCATCATATCGAAGTGTTGTATACGCTGACCTCTATTTGTATATATATATATATATATATATATATATATATATATATATATATATATATATATATATATACATATATATATATATATATATATATATATATATATATATATATATATATATCGAAATTAACCCGAATATTCAAACAGACGCGGCAGTTCTTTCTCGCAGTAAAAATATAAGTGGGAAAATGCTTCGTCAAATAATTGAAATGTATAACGGGATAACAAGGACAATTCCAATGTTAAATTTAATTAATTATCACTTTTTTAACCTTTTACTTGGTAAGAACAATAGACAACCAAACTGGTAGAAAAAGTTAATCCATTTTTATATTTCGTGGGAGGTATTTTATTAAATTTTAATATTTTAAAAGGAATTTTCTCACCCCAGTTTTTTTGTCTCACATTTTTGGGGATTTAGAATAGTAGTTGGTTAAATTATATATATATATATATATATATATATATATATATATATATATATATATATATATATATATATAAATATGTAGATAAGTTTTTGTCCGTGTAATTTAAAATAAAATAGAATAAAATATTGGCGAAGCGGACGTGATGGTTTGTACCGACTGCGGTGGCCTGACGAGTCCCATATTAGGACGAAACAGCGCTGTCGCCATCTGTCGGACCAGGAGTTATTCCATATTTTGGAGTGCTCCGCACTTTTTAATACGAGAATCATGTAGATTGACAAATTTTCACGTCCGCTTCGCCAATATTTTATTCTATTTTATTATATATATATATATATATATATATATATATATATATATATATATATATATATATATGTTAAGCCGTACTTGTGTGTCAAATATCAAGTATGAGGAAAAAGTATTTTTGGATGAAGTACGAATCTTTATATTAAAGGTATAATTTTGTAAACAGTTCAGAAAATATAACTTTGTTATCTCAATAGTCTTTCCTGCATTAATTACTCGCAGCTGAATAAAAATATCGTGCATTTTTGCTACTTACAGAGAGAAACTGAATTTGTGATCGTGCATGGAGACCAAAGAAAAAATGACTTTATAACTCTATCTCATAATTAGAAATTTTTAAGAAATATTTTTGTTTAAATTTACTTATTTTGGGCATATTGTTTATTAGAAATAACATAATATGGAAAATATTATAACGAGAGAAGTCTTTAGATAATGTTGTACTATTTAAATTAAATTGTATATTAAACAAGGAAAGAAAATGATCAATTTTTATGATAAATTCTGTTTGTAAGCAACGAAAATAGCTCTATAGGTTTTGATATATACTAGCATTCAACAATGCACTGATTGATTCTCGGTATACCTTGATCATCAATGATATATACAATAAGTTCACGGTTCATGTTGAGATTAACGATGATAAGAAGACAGAAACCATCAATTTTGAAAGAAGAGTTCACCAAAGTAATGTTATCTTTCCTAAACTTTTTTCTCCAGCTCTAGAAGACGTTTTTAAACAAATCAGTGAGTGAGTAAATACATTTCTAGAAGTGCCATTTTTCTGGATTGCGAAGCTCGTAAAAAATGTTTAATAGAAAAGTAGCTTTTAACAAATTTAACAAGAACATCAGTTGAGCTCTTGGATATAACATAACCTTAACTAAATAGTATTGTACTAGGATAGGAATGCGTAAATTATTTTGCATGAAACTATGCCATTAACATTACGTCATAGGGTAAAAAATACCCATTTTTAGATTTAAAACGATTGATTTTAAGTCTAGAAAATATTACGTAAAATTTGTTCAGAATTCAGAATTAAAAAACATAGGTTTTGTAAATAAACTTTCTTGTTCACCCTGTATAAATCAAATAATTTCAGTAATGTACATTTAAGATATACCCTTGATAAGCTAAACTTTTAATCATGACTGACGATACCTGTCATTTTCTTTCTTTATAAAGTTCAGGTTAGCTCACGAATACAAGACGGATTTGTTATCGAATTACTACAAAAGTAAAAGCACGACTCTTTTGACGAAATAAATATCAAAATATTAAAAAAAAATTATCGATCCGAGACTAAATCTAATAGTAAGTTGTTTCTCCCTCTTTATCTGAATCAGGAACATTCAACTTCCTCGTGGTAAAGTCCACAACCTATATGATTAAAAATTAATTTTTTTTTATTGGCCACAGAAAATAATTAAAATTTTAGATTCAAAGGCCTGCGAAACATTCTGGTACATTAATAATCTGTTTGCTTTGTTAGCAAGACAGCTCAAATTGAAGTATTGTCTAAACAATTATTGTTTTAAAATTGAATGTATTAATGTTAATAGGTTTTAAGTGTATGAAAATAAACCAGAAATATTATATAACGCATTTCCTAATAATTATAAGACCGCTATTATCATCAGGTATATAAAAGCTTAGCGCGTTAAGTGAAGTTGGGTGAATAACCTCTTGGTAAATAAAGCATATGAGTTTATCTAATAACTTTCTCCAAAACATAGTTTCTATTAGAAGCGTAAGATGAACAATGAATGATCTCCTAAAGAAGTATCCTGTAGAATTTTATACTAGAATTCAGAAGTGGATTTAGAGAATGGTTAATGAAGCTTTTCTAAAACACGCCGAACCAATTTCATTGAAGATTTTTTTAAAATGGCAACATTTTTTATTTTATAGACTTGGTTGGAATAAAAGCCAATCTTTAATAAACAACTGCTTTACTTCAAAATCCTTCTAATTATCACTTTACAATAAAACGCCAAATTAAATTTGTTTTTTTAAACAAAATATGAATTGAAGATATATTTTTGATTATCGGGAAAATAACTTGAGTTCTAGACACGTCATAGATAACCCTAAAAATAGAGCTAAACAAAGTTTTCAGATGGATAATATTAAAATAAAAGAATGTTATCGTGTAATATTAAATTAAATATATCGTATATTCTTAATCTTAAAGAATACGTATTAGATGGTATTATCTATTCTATGAAAATCATACCTGAAGTAAATGTACACAGCTTCGATTTAGAGTGTTTAAAACACGCAGGTGTAAAATAAATGTACTGATCGTGTAATAAACCGAAAATATCCTGACCATGCTATTCGCCATATTGGGGAAAGTTCACTTATAATAAGAGTGAATACGCTGTTGCCGTAGGAAAATTATAAAGGCTAAATATAATCGACAAGGGTAGAAGAAATTGGCGTAGCTTTCCGAATTTGTATCGACATAAGTAATTGAACGAAACGAATAGTAGAAAGAGATAAAATGATAGTATTATGTTTTAAACTCCCCTGACTGATCCAGTTCGTGTCAATTAATTATAATCTCTGGTCGGTCATTAAAAAAAAAAAGAAATAAGTTGATGAACCGTTTTTTCCAAACGTTTATTTGTTGAAAAAAAAACAGTTGAAATGTTAGTTAGGTGGTTCCCAGTTATTTTCAGTACTTTTTAATTTTTAATTAAAATATCCTTAGAAAGTTGAATTTCTCGTAAATTTCAAGTGAATTTGAGATTATAGACACTAAATTCTGTTCATATCTCAATAGTATTAGTGTGCTGTTTAAAAATGTTTTCCTACAGCTAGTTCTGATTATAGATTTAACATAAATACTTGTGTCCATATGTCGATAACAGCCGAGTATTATACTTTTAAACCGTTAACTCTAACATAATTGTTTTCGTCAACATAACTTATAAAAAATTTGAGAAATAACAATTTGTAAGATATTTGAAACTTTTATTTAGATAAGTAACATTTATATTCAAATAACGTTAAATGCAACATTTTACTTTCTTACGCTGTGCTAAACACTTCAATTAAATAAATATTATTATATTATGATTATAATTTATTAGGACATATAAATTTGAACCCTACAGGCCAGCGAAAGAGGTTCTTCAGAATAAAAACCTTATTTATAGTACATTTGATCTTCAAGCGCCTACAAATTTTTACAAAATAATAAAAAAAGTATATTAAAGCTTAAATGTGAGATCTGCCAGTATCATTAATGGAAGTCTTCTTGCTGGCCATTATGTCGGTCCCTGGTCGTACACACTTAGTTGTCAGGACAGGAAGTCTTGCAGTAAGAAGCTGGATGTTTAGTGAATTCACACAATAATTGATTGGATGGTTTATGTAGTGGATTGCTAGAATGATGGATATTAGTCATACTACATAGAGCTGCAGTTTCCACTGTTTCAAGGTTTATCAGTGCTGGCTTCCTACAATTATTATAAGTAGGGAGCATGTTTTCCAATTAAAGTCATTATATTGCTTTGTATATACGAGCTGTTGTTTTTCTTGATATGCCTTTTTCTTTGTATGTAAGATTTTAATGCCAATCAATAATTTCACAACAATGACTTTTTTTATGACTTTTGACGGTTAATTCGACTTACCAAAACGTCACTTTCCTCAATATGGCGCCGAGCATACTCCGGGCATTTTTCGTTTGACAGCTCCATTACAATCTGTCATCCATTTTATTCTAGGAAATCCGTGATTTAAAATGAACAATAAAAACAAGTTGTCGTGCAGTATTTTAATTTTCATTTTTTTTATAATTGTAAGCAAAACAGTTATATATTTTTGATACTGGTAAACTGGTAAAGTCCTATTTACAGAACATGTTTTATTAAAGAAATTGAGATTATTAATTAACAAAGAGTTGAAAAAATATAAAGTAGAGCTTCATCTGTATTCGTTCTAATCCCGTAAATATATATATATATATATATATATATATATATATATATATATATATATATATATATATATATATATGCTTGTTTTTTTTTTATTTTCTTTAATTTAATAATAACATTTTCCTTTGTCAAACAACCTAAAAGTAAAAATCACACAAAATATGGTTAAAACCTTCCATGCAGGTAGAGAGTTAAAAGGCAATTCAAAAAATTTTTAAAATAACTTATTTTGCAATCAAAAGTTAAAATAATTTTAAAATTTTTCATCTTTTACAAAAATATATTCACCTTGAAATTTCTGTAGCGATTGGTATTGTGGTATTGAAAAAGCTATTAATTTTTTTATTAAATTATTTTTTAAATCATTACTTATAGAATCTTTGATTTTTATAACTGATAAAATATATTTTAACAGGATATTCTTATTTGTTCAGTTTTATGAGGGTATATTAGTTTTTAATAAAATATGTGTAAATTTGATACAGGTGACTTATATCAATTCTAACATTAACTGCGTTTTTTCTCTTTTTATTTCCATTTTCTTTATGCTCAAGTTGTTATAATTGTGGTCACGTTCAATTATTGCTGTATTGTTGTAGTCGAAGGAAAGGCTTGTTTTCCTTACATGTTTATTTAATACAATCGTAACATTCCTCGTAATATTGTACCCATTTAATGAATTTGTGTGGCCATTCCTATATATATATATATATATATATATATATATATATATATATATATATATATATATATATATATATATATATATATATATATATATATATATATATATAAATTAAAACTGTTACTTTTATTGTATATAATCTTTCCGATCTTTTTTATATCTGAATATTTATGATATACTCCTTTTTGTTGTATTTTTTATTATTATTAATAGACAATCATCCATATATCTCTTAAAAAATGTTATACTGAATTTAAGGTCTTCAATAACTCTTTCTGAATGAATGAATTTGTGTGGTCATTCCTATATATATATATATATATATATATATATATATATATATATATATATATATATATAGGACCATTGGTGCAAGGAATTGAATATACAATATTAGAGTTATTCATTTTAGGGGTTTTGCTTTTCAATTTTGTAAACAAAAAGTCTAATTTATTTTGGGCTTTGTGACAGACAATGATATTATGTTGGCCCAGAATAGATTTAATTTTTTTGATCATCCGTTTGTATAAGGCAAGGCAATAAATTTCGATGTACCATAATTGTTGTCGAATTATAAAATTTGTATATTCGCTCTTTTATTATTTTATCAATATCCCTGTGTCTAAAGTTTTTCCTTAATAAGGTCTCTTTCACTTAAAAAAAAAAAAACGGGGGGGGGTCTAAATTCAGGGGAAGTTTAAGTGATGGCTCTATCTGCTAAACCAATAATAACACTATTTTTCTGAGACTTTGGATAATTTGAATGAAATTTCAGGTATCTCCTTGAACAGGTGGGTTTAGTATACCACTCAGTTAAGATTTTATTTGTTCTTCGGATAAAAGTTACATCTAAAAAGGTTATCTTGCGGTCTTTCTCTAATTTTGATGTGAACTGCAACAGCTTTAGAAACTGTTAAACGCGAATTTCATTCGTTTTGTTGGAGGGGACAGTCAATAAACAATCATCCATATATCTCTTAAAGAATGTTATACTGAATTTAAGGTCTTCAATAACTCTTTCTTCGAAATATTCCATAACTAGCAGTGCAAAATTTATATATATATATATATATATATATATATATATATATATAAATATATATATATATATATATATATATATATATATATATATATATATATATATATATATATATATATATATATAAATTAAAACTGTTACTTTTATTGTATATAATCTTTCCGATCTTTTTTATATCTGAATATTTATGATATACTCCTTTTTGTTGTATTTTTTATTATTATTAATAGACAATCATCCATATATCTCTTAAAAAATGTTATACTGAATTTAAGGTCTTCAATAACTCTTTCTTCGAAATATTCCATAATTAGCAGTGCATAAGCATAATTTATATATATATATATATATATATATATATATATATATATATATATGTTATGTCGGATATTCTCACGGGTGTGATGTGTAATCGAAGGTTTTCGGGCATGAAAACCTTCGATTACGCGAGTTCGCTCGTAGACGCCATACAGTGAGCTTTGAAAATGGTGAATGAGATTTCACCGAAACGTCAGATGCATTACAGTCCTGAGAGGGACTCAGCACATACACGGGATGCCAGAAAACCTTCGATTACATATATATATATATATATATATATATATATATATAAATTAAAACTGTTACTTTTATCGTATACAATCGTTCCGATCTTTTTTATATCTAAATATTTATGATATACCCCTTTTTGTTTTATTTTTGGTATGTTCTAAAGCTTTAGGTGTGAATCAGATGTGTTTATAGATATACTTTATTTTCACCTTCGGTTTTTAAGTTAAGACATAAACTTTGTAACGTACAAACCGATTACAGGAACTTACATTCTTATCAATAATATCACTATAAAAGTAATAAAAGCAACGTTTAAATTAATTTTGCTAATCTTAAAATCGCAAGTAACCAACTGCCTGAAAGAGTGTTCAGTATCCTCGACCTCATTTCTAGACACAGTACTCGTAAGTATTAAACATTAAATAAATTTGTTTACCATGTTCGAGTGCATTAGAGAGTTACTGAAGTACTTCCGACAATGTTATTTTATAGCTTTAAAATTCGCAATAAATTTACTTATTTTTTAAGCTGGCAGTTATAACGATAAATCAACAAAATAAATTAAGGGTTAACAACAGTTGAATTCCTCTTTACTTTTGGTTTTAAAATTTAAAATAATATTAGGTTAGTTATAGTTTTCAAAATTTCTGACCAAAATGTTTTTAAATTGAACCTTTAAAATATTTTTTAATTGTTTAATACCGATACCTATTAATATCAACCTGATTCATGTTTATGTACTCACAGCTTATAAACCGGAAATTGAAGTTTGTGTACAAAGACGTAAACCAAGCATTGAAGCTCATAAAGAAAAACGATATCAACATCATAATGGGCTACTTCAATGCCAAATTTAGTGAGGGAAGATGTGCTGACGTAGTGGAAGATTTCAGTCTGGGTAATAAAAATGAACGAGGAAAGTTACTGACGCAGTTTTGTGAGGAAAATTACATCATTATATCCAATACGTGGTTTCAGCTTCCACCAAGAAGGTTGTATATGTATAGCTAGCACTAGGTCATATAATCCGAAATCAAATTGATTAAATATTGATAAATAAAAGATTTCGAAACTTTATAAAAAGAGTGGTCGCTTACCCTGTTGCAGATATTTCGGGTGATCACAACCCTCTAATCACGAATGTAAGGCTTCGTTTCCATAAAGAGAACAGCTAACAATAAATATATAGACACGAAGACAGTAATGACAGATGAACATCTTAAAGCTACATATAGTAGACATATCAACGAAAACTTTAGAAATTTAGATCAAGAAAACGAATAATATAAAAAGGAACTGCAAAAACGAATGGATGACGGAAGAAATACTTGACCTAATAGAGCAACGCAGACAGTACAACATCCATCAGAACCAACAGAAATAAAAAACGCGGCGCAAGATAAGAGCAAAAATCAAAATAGTAAAGGAAAACTGGATGAAAGAACGATGTGAAGAAATAGAATCTTTACAAGAAAAAGTTGATCGCTTTGGACTATACAAAAAGGTTAAGGCATATATACAGGAAACACCGTAACTCTTGTCTAAAAAATGATCAAGATGATTGCATCCATACCCAGGAAGAACTAGCTAAAATCTTTATCATAATCTGGACAGAATATACTTCGTCTCTCTTTAGGGATAATAGACCAAATCAACCAATCACAATCCTACCCACGAAAGACATTAACCGTAGTGAGTCGGAATATGCTATAAAAGCGGCGAAGCTGGGCAGGACTCCTGGACCGAACGTCATTACTGCGGAGGCCATAAAATTGCTGGAAGATAACAACATCGACATGTTGGTAACGGTTTTCCTTGCTATATATAACACAAGCCATATTCCAACGTAAAAAAAAATACAAAAATATAATTATATAATGAAGCATATAACAGGCAGCCGTAAAAAATTCTTGTTAATTTTGAAAATTTTTGGCTTTCAAATTTTTTTCTTGAGGTTTATGACTCATCAATCAAAGGAGAAAATTAAATTACGTCGATTTGTCATAAAAAAAATAAAATTTTGAATAAAACAATGGCTATATTTTTTTGCACTGCAAAAGTACTAATCTCAACTTTAACATCTCGATAACTTCGTTGAAAATGATTTTTTCGCAAAACGCAAAATACGTCTACGCTTTTTTGGTTTCTATAAGGATGAATTATTGTGTCTCCCCTTGCATTTGATTACCCATGAAAACAATTGTAATTGAAAAAGCATATAACAAGAAACCCTAAAAAAGGTAGTTTTTGAGAAAATCGCAAATTTTTTTTTTCGAAAAACAGCTGCCATTTTGTTAAGTTGAAAAATTTGGCGGTTTTCAAATTTTTTTCTGAAAGTTTATGACTCATGTGACTTTAATTAAAAGAGAAAACAGAATTATGTGGATTATTCATAAAAATATATAATTTTAGATAAAAAATTATCTTCATTTTCTTTACTGCAAAACTCTCAATTTTAAAATCTCGATATCTTCCTTAAGAATGATTTTTTCGCAAAACGGCAAAATACATGTATACTTTTTTTGGTTCTAAAATAATGTGTTTCTCAGAAAAAATATTTGATTATTTTTACTATTTTCACTGCATAATTTTGTATTGAATCGATCATATTCACTATAAGGAGCTCAAAATTGAATCATTTTAGTTACTACTTATGAACTAGCTTAGAGGACTACTTCAATTCTCATCAAATACGAAGACATTAAAGATCTTTTTGTCAACGCATCGGCTATATTATCATTATGTCATAATTTATACAAAAATAATAAGTGTGGATGTACAAAGAATATTGTCGAAACCAGATTTGGATTTTAGTGATGTTATTATTTGGTATTTTGGCTAATTTTTTGCATTTGTATTCTTTAAACTTTATCTGTAATTACATTAGTATTATTATTACCATTTGTACTCTGTATTATACTTTTCAAGATAATGGTTATTCGCAAACTGTTAATGACGTGTCATGACTACACACAAACTAATAGAAGCTTTCTAATAAAAAATTATACTCGCAAACAAAAATCAATGGTAATTAAATATTTGAAGCATGTTGAATACAGTTTTTAAATAATTTTCCACCTATTCCTTTTTCTCACTTTTTTATTTCGTTTATTTTGATAAAAATACTGTAATTTAAGAATTTCGATTAGTTCGGGTTCTCAGAATTAAATTAAAATAAACTAATAAAGGATCACATGAGTGGTGCATAAATACCAAGAAAGTAATGAAAATAAAAAAACTGGTTCATTTTAATTCTTAAGTGTCAAGTATATATATCTTGCAAGGTGAAAGTTCAATTTACTTTTTCAAGTACATTTTAACATTAGAATTAACTCAACAAGATTAAGCCTCTAAATCAAAAAGTAATCTAACAAGGTTATTCGTTGGTTAACATATTTTGCTAGAACTATCGCTAAACCCAAACACAGTCTGTATTCAGCTTTTATACTGGGTATTTTTTTATTATTTTTATTTTTATATCTGATACTGAAATTGAAGAGTAAAAAAAATCCAGGTCGGATTTTAGAAAAACGAAAATTACAGTTGACTATTGCAGAGAGAGGTACAGTGAGAATAATTTTTTTTTCATAAAAAGTAGCTTGAAAGTAGTTCGGACCCTAGCTATTCTCAAGCTACTCTCTTTTGGGCTTTGAACCGTTCGACCATGCAGCCAGTCATGCTTTATTAAAATTCGACATTCCACAAATTATACAATCAAAATCTAAGTTAAATCTGAGAACAAATTTTACAAATTTCATATTTAAAGTGCTGTCATAATAGATTTTCTATATTCCAGAAACCGAAAAAAAATTTTCTTCACTGATCACTTGAAAAAATGGAAGCTATGTTCTAATCTAACTGACTTCGAATAGATTTTACTGTTTCGATGTTCTACACTAGAAAAATTATATTTTAGTAATTTTCTGAAAAATCAGTAATGAAAAAATTGTCGACACTTGCAATACTAGCGTGAAAAAATACCCAAAATTCACCTTCACAGTGACTACGAGATTGGATTTTTGAATATGTTTCGGATCCAACTCATTATTTTTCAATAAAACAAATTGGAAATTATTCCTTATAAAAGTGCTGTAGGCGTTGTAACTTCTAATTTTTATTTTCAAAAATTTAGTTTGTCAGACTTATTTATGATCCGACCTTGTTAGCTAACCACGTCTTCCTATTTGATTTATCCTCTAATGTTAAATTATACCAAAAAAAGCGTTAAGATGACTGTAAAGAAATAATACTACTACTTATTTCTCAAATATAACTGTTTTTTTTTATTAATAAGGAACTACACTCAGAAATTTCACTTAGACACTAAGTATCATTTACAGATACTAATTAAAACAAAATGGAGGATAATTAATAACATAAAGTTTTAATGAAAAAAAAACCTATACGTTAAAATGCTAATTTTTGTTTGACCTTTGTATAAAAGCATAAAATATAAAAAATAACCTCAGATGTATTAAGGAAATAATTAACTAAAATCATTCCAAATTGTCGTAAATGATTATATACGAGTGTGTTCTTAAAATTATCAAATAATGAAATACAGAGATTGATCTAGAAATAGTACAACACAACAAATGGAATTCAAGCTGAGATTCTGCAACAATCAAGGAAAAAGCAATTCAGAATATTTGTGACGTTGAAATAAAGAATACGTTTGTAGTTGTCTTAGGAGAGATAAAGAAAGGGTCCCAGATATTGTATCCTCTGTTTTTTTTTAACAATAATTCTTTTACATAATTTTTTGGGGCACGTAGAAAGTGCAAAATAATGATAAAAAAGATGGCTTGAATGCCAGCGATGTATTACCTAAATTTTAAATTGTATTTGTAATTTTTTAATTCTATTTACTGTGTAAAAAAATCGACTTCTTGGAAGCAATTTTCTCAAAAGGTTAATATGAATCGGATACATTATCGAAATTTGGTATTAGGAAAATCTTGTGAATGTTTGGGTAGTCTGTATGTACGTACATTTATCACATAAAGACTAATTTCATACAAAAATTCCTAGGCGATGCTGTAAAATGAAACCAAATATCAATTTTTGTTATCAAAATAGCTTTAAAAAAGCTGATGATTGGAACAAGACAGTGCAATTTTCTCATGAGTTATTTGTGTTGGCTTCATCAGGTAAACAATAGCTTAAAAAAATTTTTGGTTCTTAAATTTGAAAGATGACTATAATTGCAAAGGTTTTTGAGTGAACCACCATCCTATTCAGCTCTGTTCTTGGCAGAATAGACAATCCTTTTTTTTTGTATTTCTAAAATGTAACCTTGCTTAAAAGATTTATATAGTTTATTTTATTGATTTCCTGTTATTATTACACAGGTATTGCGAAATAATCTAGTTCACATTCATTTCACGTATAAGAGATTTTAAAAAAATTAGTATGAAGCAAATTGATAATTAGTGATGTAAATAAATAGTAGCAAAATCATTTGCTGTATTATTAGTCTTCTCTGCTATTTGGTTACTGTATAATTATTTTTCAAAGAAGTTAAGTATGCGGTTTGGCAACTTTTTTTTTATATTACTAATTACTTTAAATCAATCGCTACATCTTATTAAATTAGACCGTTTTTTTCGTTTTCTATTTGAAACTTGGACATTCTATTATAAACTTGAAAATTGTGAATGTATATTTCATAAACAATCTAGTATTAAAGAAAATACATTTTTAATAATCAAAAAGTTACTATTATGTTGAAGCTTATAATAATTACCTAGTCAGACTAAAACAATAGCACTAAAGACAAAAGAACTTTACTGAAATATATATTTCTATACACATGAAATAATTATAATAATAAAAACTAATAGAACATATTATATATGAGTTATACCAAAAAATACCACAATTACACTATTTTACAGCTAATTTGCGACTGTAGTGCAAAAGGCCCCCTTTGATTAATTTTTGGTCTCTAAATGCGAAAATGATGGTTACAACTTTCTAACACGTAAAATTTTTGAGTTATGCTTTTTTAAGCAAAAATGAATGGGTATTTTAATCACATTATTTTAAAAAGTAATTTGTAATATACGAAGCGTGACGTTGCCAGTTTTATGTTTTCCATAAGTTAGGGGAAATTGTGCACAATCTGGAAACGCCACGTAGGGGTGTTTAGTCAAGCACAAAGTCTCAAACCCTTAGGGCTTAAAATAACGGAAGTATCCATTTAAACCCATATAATCCAAATTTCACTGTGCCCCGTAGCCGAATCTACTTATAGATGGCGCCGTATACGAGAAGTATGCCATCGCTTTTTGAACTTCCAATACCCGATGTTTCTAGAAAATACCAGAAATACGGAATGGCTATAAAGACACCTGGCCGGGAGTCGTATCATCAGTATTGGTTTAGCACGAGTAGTGGTCAGTATTAGATAGAGAAGCGAAATGCACGAACAAGCCAATAATAAGAGCTTTTATATTAATATTATCTTAGTGTTGAATAAAGTTAGTTGACGCCTTTAAACGTAGCATCACATCTCTGAACCGACGTACACGACAGTACTAAAATGTTTAATGTACAGGAACGTGGCTGTGTTAATCCCGTGGATAGTTATTGCTACACATATGGTCAGTTTACCCCTAAATCGCAGTAAAGGACACTTAACAAAATGACCAAAGTAGCTTATCATAAGTATTTTGGATGTCTTGTTGGCGATCAAGATCGGGACTGGGTTCCTCACATATGTTCCTAAACTTGTGCATCAAATCTAAGTAATTGGTTAAATGGAAAACGCTCTTCTATGCCTTTGCAGTTCCAATGATTTAGCGAGAACTAACAAAGCATTTTACCGACTATTACTTTTGCATGACAAAAGTGTCTGGGTTTTCCATAAAGACTAAACATAATAATGAATATCCGGATATTTTCTCAGTAATAAAACCGGTTCTTCATAGAAGAGGTATACCAGTTCCAGTGCCTCCGGCAAAATAGGAGGAATATTTAGAAATGTACGATGATAAGACAGAACCCGATAACGTATCAGAAAATGACGATTCTTATTTTCCCAAAAGTGAAGGAAAAGCACCCCATTTAATCGAACAATCTGAATTAAATGATCTAGTTCGGGATCTCCTCTTGTTCAAAGGGCATGCTGAAGTATTGGGGTCTAGATTGCAAAAATGGAATTTACTAGACACTTGAACCAAAGTTACAATATTTAGGAACCGTAACCAGGAGCTATCCTCGTTTTTTACTCTGCACGATAAAATGTGTGTTTGTTTTGAGCCAAATAGAGTTATCCAAAAATTAGCATTTGCACATAACCCGGACGAATAGCGCTTATTTATAGATTCTTGTAACATAAGTTTAAAAGCAGTTCTGCTCCATAATGGCAACAAAACACCCCCTATTCCTCTTACACATGCAGTTGACATGAAGGAAACATACAAAAGTATGTTATTCTAAATGTAATAAGCTATGATACCTATAAGTGGCAAATATGTGGTGACCTAAATTTTATAGGACTATTACTAGGGCTTTAGGGTGGATTTACGAAGTATTGATGTTTCCTTTGTCTTTGGAACTGTACAGCAACACAATGTCATTACCAAGTAAAAGAATGACTTCCGAGATATCAATATATTCCAGATCAAGCTAACGTAGAGAATATACCTCTTGTTGATCCCAAAAAAAAAATACTGTTACCTCCATTACACATTAAAATGGGATTGATTAAATATTTCGTTAAATCATCAGATCAAGAATGTGATACGTTCCTAAAATAAGTGATTCTAAGCTTAAGGAAGGAATATGTTGGACCACAAGTTAGAAAAATACTAAGAGATCAACAGTTTGATTAAAAATTAAGTGATGTTGAATTTTTTCGAAGTTTTTACGAAACAAAAATGTAGAAAACTACGGAAAACTTGTAGAAGAACTACTTAAAAGGTACTGCAAAATGGGATGTCGCATGTCTCCTAAAATACACGTCTTACACAGAAAATTTGAGTGTGGTTAGTGACAAGCAAGGAGAAAGGTTTCACCCAGACATATTAACAATGGAGCAACGCCATCAAGGCAGATGGGGTTCAGTAATGATGGGACATTATTGTTGGTTTATTATGAGAGAAAACGATCAGGAATATAAACAAAAGTCAATATTTACAAAAAAAGTTATGTACAAAAGACTTACTATAAATGTATTTTCATTAGTATCTTTGTAAATAAGTCCTGTTATCCTTAAAATATATTTTTTTATTGTTTTGAACTTACATATAAATATTGTATAAAAAGGTTTGTATTAAATAAAAATAACAGATACATTCTATAACTCAAAATCTATTCATGACGGAAAATTTTCGTTGTTGAATTAGCAATCAGGATGTTTTAAACTGCCACGGACAACCATTATAACAGTCGCAGTTTTTTTTTTGTATTTGTTGACTAGTGTTATGGTGACGATTGCGGGGGCAAAGAAAAGATGTCATGCTTCAGTCAACTCATGTATTACAGTGATAAAAGAAAATATCGATCATTATATAGTCTTAAAATAATTGGGATCGAATAAGGTATAATTAATCCTATAAAAACGGATACTTGAAAACTGGGATATTTCGTGAGAAACACACGATTATACAAAGTGATTTTACAAAGAATCTGTGGTCACTTATAGCTATTATTTAACACATAGCACGTATTTTTCATACAAAATATTTACTCTAATGTTTCAGATTTTTAAAATTTACCGTTAGAAAATTAAATGCCTGTCTTTGTGGCTAGACCACTAAAGAATTTAATAGAAAAATAAGGAAATATAACGAAGTTGCAAGGCTGTGATATACAAATGAATGGACGGATAGATAAAATATATAGTTATGAGACCCTAAAAATATATTTATTTATTTATTAATCACTTTTCGTTCATTAATCGAAAAATTAAATTTTATATATATTTTAATAGATTTTTATCGTTATTAAATCAGAAGTAAAGGACGTTTACCTCGCACCTTATTTTTTTATAGTAAATTTGATATTTTATATAATCTGGTTTCTATGTTAAACTCATTTGGTTGTAATGTCATAGAACCAAATAATCTGTTATGAATAATTAATTTTCATTAGGTATTTAATATTCACTACCTTAATTTTAAATACTTTACAAATCGTAAAAATACTTACAGCTAGAGGGCAAATAGTGATGAAAATGATTGATGTTGGTGAGATGATACGTCTGAAGTAAAGATGTTGTACCTGGAACAAAGAGTTTAAAGTTCATAAAAATTTTATAATGAACAAAAAAAATTACGATTAATGAATTATCTAGTTAGAGAAAACCGCTGTTTCGACTGGCCAGGACCTCCTGCCGTGTTTTACGAAACTGAAGTTATTAGCTATGTAAATTTAGTTTACAAAATGTATCGGCTATATCTTTGGTATAAGAAAATTAAATGAGATAAATTTTTTATATTGATTTTTCTTCTTTGCAGACGGATGAAGATTTTTCACCCAAGAATCTTGCATTTTTCTTGTTGGAAATCACTCTCGCCCAAGTTTCCAAAATTTGAGATTCTTGTAGTCTTTGATGAGTGGATCCAAAGTCTCCAGTCCTAAAAAGTAATGTTTTAAAGATATAGCCGTTTGAAATGGGGCTGCTCGTGTGTTTATAGTAGCGTTAACATATTCTAACTCTGTGTGTAACCTTCGAGGTCATTTCATAGTCCAAGTGTTTTTTGGCCGTAAATAATAAGAGACTCAATGGCGACTTTTGCGTTAATCGGAAGGATTACTTTGAGGGTTACCTTGAAGGTCAAGAAGATTTTTTTGTTGAAAGTCAAAAGGGGTTTTTAATGGCGATCCTCTCTTTAAGTTTGGCCATCACTATGAAATAATCTTCAAGGTGACCTTCTAGGTCAAAGGGAGGTTGATATTGGGTTTGTGGTGTGTTCTGCAGCAGCATAAAACTTTCTTATAATAGCATGATTTGAACATTTCCGTATTTATAAATTTATATATACATGTTATGATTTCTTTTTAATTCAAATAATCCCAAAAGGCTCAAAAGCACAATATGACTATCCTTATCTGACTTATTACAGAAAGCATACTCGGTTTTGGAGAGAATCCTTAAAACCTTGTGGGCAGAATGCATCCCATTTAAACAGGGTGTCCGGGAAAATGTGAGAAGATGATGTATACCAGATAAAACCCTTCAAATTACTATCCAAGGAAGTGTTGTGATTTACTCACAGTTGCTGGGACGGACTTACTGTGACACTCATTATTTTACACCCTGTATGATAAGAACTTTGGACAACATTTTTTACATATCTTTCATTGTGGACTTCTTATATGATGAAATATCTTCCTGAAAAATAGTTTACCTTGAGGCTCCATCGTGAGTAAATCTCCCCTACTAGTTAAATTTTCTTAAAGTGACAACAAGCAACAGAAATGGTCAAAATATTGATATAAATTACTTATTTTCTAACAGTAGAATCATAACGAACGAATATGCATCGTCATTAATCTTTAACCGATTTAATACGTAGACTTCAATTCATAACGCCCTATATAGCTACAGTAAAATCAAATTTTACAAAATCTTTTAAAATTACTACAGTAGGATATTTATTGGTTAATATGTTATGTTCATATTTTTTTATCTGAAAGAAATAGAACAATAAAATGTAAATTAAATTATCAATCTTTCTTTGGTATCACTTGACGGTGAATAATTTTATTCGATAATTATAGTTTCAAAGCAGTTTTAATGCAATTATCAGAACTTTTTTTAATGTTCGATAATTTTTACCAGTTTTATAATTTCTGATGCAGAATGTCTTGTACAATGCAGTTGGTGCTAAAGGATAATTTTATTAGTCACGCAAGTAAAATAATAGTTTTTGAATATAATGCTACAATACAGTTTTCATGTTTAAAAAAAATATCGTTGCTAATCAATCGGGTTTTAATAGTACATAATCTTAACTAAAAAGTATGCAGTTACTTTTATTAAAAAATCTTATATAAAAATATAACGTGTAATTTTAGAATGTCTGGAGAGTTTATAAAATATGACTATTTCGTTACCCTTTAGTGATTCTGCATTCCAAAAACAATGGCCCATTAAGGGCAACCCACAGATTTCTAAATATAAAGACGGAATTTCTAAGCCCGTCCACTTAAAGATTAGTTGCTGAAAGATTTAGTAGAACTATAGGCGAATGAAAACAATATATTTTTTCTTTAAATGCTTCGTGTGGCCGACCAGTTGTTTTGAACGAAAAAGCATCATGATATTATTACATCCCTTTTCATTAGATATGTTGTGTTGATAATTTTGTCTACAAATTATGTTTCATCGAGTTTCCGGGAAATAAAACTGTTCCAGTGCAATTTCTTTATTTTGCATTTTTTCTAATCAAACAAAAGATTAGAAATTTTTATAAAGTTTTGGCTAAACTAACAAAAAATTATTATATTATTAGTGTCGAACAGTGGCACGTGACTGTTTAGGGTAGTGCCAATATATGGAACAACATATAGAGTCCCAAATTTCTACGACCTATCAACCTTATATCGTTTATTTTAAAAACGATAAAGAAAGCAGTTGACAATTACATTAGAACAGAAATTGACACTGTACCCTCATCAACCTGCATATCAAACGGGCAAATCTACGGAAAACGCACTGGGACAATTAATAAATGAGGTTCAAGACGCACTGAACGACAAAAGCATAGTACGTGCCTTTCTAAATATAGAAGAGATTTTTCACAATAGGGGATTACACGGAACGACATCTAAATGGATAATGTGACTTCTCTCAATTAGAATAGCAGAGACAGAGACATGACAGGACACTATCGCCCTTTGTGCCACCAGGAAACACACTCAGGGTGGAGTAGCCTCTCCACTTATGTGGTGCCTAATTGTAAATCGACTCCGCTCTCCCCTGACTGACCTCGGCTTATCCAGTCAGGGCTATGCCAATGACGTGGTCATAATCGCGAGAGGGAAATTCGAAAATACCCTCTGCGATATAGTCCAGAGAGGACTTGAATATACCCAAGAATGATGCCAGATCATTGGACTCAATGTCAACCCCACCAAAAGCATCTTAGTAGCCTTTACAAGGAAAACAAACCTTAATCCAAAATCAAATGGTTGCGAACGTTATTTAATGAAAGTCACAGATTAAATATCTAGGACTGATCCTAGATAAAAAAAATTCTTTGGAATAGACACGAAAAGAGGTAAAGAACAAGGCTACGAAAGCCTTGATGGATGATTTACTCTGCAATAATGAGAACAATCCTCACGTATGAGACAGTTATCGGAAGTAAAAGAACCAGTCTAGCCAATACGGGAGGTATCCTCTCGAAAGTTCAAAGACTGTCCTGTGCACGTATAATAAAGCAATGAGAACCTGCCCAATGGCCGCCGTGGAAGTAATCCTAACCTTTACATCTCTACATATATTGGTAGAAAGTATAGTGGAGAAGACAATATATAGGATGATAAGGGATGAAGTCATAAAACGAGGGCCCAACCTCTTATCCAGAAATCAACAATGAAAAATGAAAAAGAAGTTCAACTCAAAAGATATACAGATGGCTGGAAAACAACGAAGGGAACTGAAATACGAGTGTAGGAACCCAGTACCAGACACCATGAAAGTTTGGGTAACTCACCAAACATATCCCAAACAGAAACACACATTATCAGGAAATGCATCCAATTTAACAAAGAGAAAAACTATCGCGGAACTATCATATCGGATAGTCACGCAGCCATCAATGCACTGAGTCACACGTAGTCAGGTCCAAGATGCTCTGGGAATGTCTAAAAGCACTAAACGAATTAAGCAAGAATAATAAGGTGACCCTCCTGTGGATACCGGAACACACCGGGGTAGAGGGAAATGAAATTGAAGACAAGCTTCCGAAAAAGGGGTTGAGACACCATTTCTGGGGCCCGAACCTTTCTGTGGAATCAGCAGCAATGTAATGCTGGAATAACTAAAAAGAGAACAAAAGAGCAGGAGATCCAATTACTGGATAGACCTGCAAGGAATGAGACAAGCGAAGATACTTCTTGGGAACTACAACCAGAAGAGATTCGAGGAATGTATCAGCCTAAGTAAAAACTAACTTAGATATTCACTGTGCTGATATACCAAATAAATACTGGCATAAAGATATAACAGTCTTAAGACTCTACATAACAACTATCATTCGTATGAAATTTGGCCATGCCTGTTATCCTGCTCATCTACATAAAATTAATGTCCTACCGACAGAAAACTGTGATGTATGTCATATAAGATGTGATCTGCATCATATAATTCTACAGTGTAGAAAATACCAGAATGAAATAAATACACTGCTTGAAATTTTGTTAAACAATTGTAAAGTTGGGAGTCCTTTTAATATCCTTAGTCTTCTAGCGTTAAAAAAAATAGAAGTATATAATGCAATTATGCTTTACCTATATAAAATAAATTTAAAACTATGATCTCACACTCCTAATTTTATCCTTCAGTGTACATCCTTTTATAGTGGTCTTTCTTGTTTGTCTAATCAAAAGACGCCCTGATAGACTCCAGCGACGTGAAGTGTGTGTCCCTGTTAAACACTTATGTTAAATCATTTTTTCGATATCTCAAAACCTAGTGAAGAATTTGTTTTTTACTATTAATATCAATATATTTTTGAATAAAATAACACTTCGTGACTGGCTGCATGACTGATCAGCCAATGTCAATAAATAAAAAAAAACTTAGAGTTCTGACAGAAATATTAACGAGGCATTGCCACCTGAAAGGACACCTCACGAAACTAAGATTGACAGAGAGGGATAGAAGAGTGCAAATTTTGCAAGGGGAAGGATGAAACCTCTATCCACATCTTTTCAGAGTGCAGAGCTTTCGAAAACTTTAGACTACGATTCTTGGGAGCATACCAAATAGAAAAGAGATCTACCCCTTCTAAAACCGTCCAACATTCAAAAGTTTCTAAAAAAAAGGACTGAAGGACCACCTCTAGTCAGCAAAGTATTCCCAACGACTTGGTAGCAGAAAGGAAACACAATAGATCTGTTATGTCGCAGTGTGTTCATCCTAAGTTCCAAATCCAACATGATACAACAATTCAAATACCTACAGTCATGGTAAAAAACATTTAACTTTGTTTTATGTTTATTTTACCAAGAATAGAAGAGCTAAAACACTATTTATGTAAACCTTATATATTTCAAGAACCTTTATTTTATCGCATTTACGAACAATGATCTGCTCCTTTTTTTGACAGAGTTTTGTCACCTCCAAACAACATCCGGACAGCCAACTAAGTATTCTTATCATTTTCCAATTTCTTTCTGTCTTTCAATTTTTAAATGAGATAAATGGGCGTCCCAATTCTTGTACCCTGTAAATTTTTTCTTGAACGAAAGCGCACTAAAAACTTACTTTAGTTGTAGTCATAATGGCAAATAACTCCACTTGTAGTAACAAAACAAAAACACAGGCCGGCGTAGAAAAAAAATGAAAATGTATCTATAAATACACAGTTAATAACTACAATGGAATTTAAAATGAAATGTTTTTTTAGAACTGCCAAGTGTAAACAAAACAAGCACGAATTCAGAAATAAAAACCTAATGCTACTTCTTACCCAATCAAAAGTGGCTTATTTATTTGATATATTTAATACCATTATAATCATTTAGTGTCTGACACAAATTTCATCATAGCTGCATAAGGTAAATATTAATACATAGTACCATCTTCGTTAGGTTTTCCACTTGACCATATCAACAAATGGCACGATCCTATGTTAACGATCATAGAAGATCTGAACGTTTTAATCTATTTAAGGGAAAAAAATTGGAAAGTTTAAAGCTAAAATAATTGAAGAATAAATCCTTCTATGGCATTGTAGCTATACTCTACCATCCGTCACTGATGTTAAAGCTGGTTCCAAACAATAGCAAATACTCAAGACACACTACATCTATTTTGGCTTATTGCACTTAAGACACTATTAGGGGATAAACTAAAGGAGTCTGAAATTGCAAGGACAAATATATTAAACTTACCTGACATATTTAAAAATAGCTTTAAAAACTAAATTATAAAATGTTAATTTTATTCGACATGGAAATAATGATACTTAGTTTAGTCTTCGAATGTTTTTTAAATTTCTTGTTTTATTTCAAAAGTTAGGTGATGATATAATAATTTTTAAATTTATCACGAATTAATTGTTTCTGGTAAGTCATTAAAATATTCTTAGTATTGAGAATGTTTCTGATCAGTCTAATAAAGGCTTATTGCCATTCCAGATATTTCGTCCTTAATTAGCCATAATTGAGGTCTCGGTCAACGGTAAACCTTCAGTTTTGGATCCTTACCTTGTGTACCAAAAATATTTCGACGCTATAAGCAATGAGCAGATTTTTAGCAACCTGTAATAACTAGCGACGGTTATGAATTTTATATTACCAGTACGATATTGAAGTTGGTCAGAGGGACAGTTAATAATTTTTGAATTATAAAAACAAAGCTCTTTAAATTTCAAATTATTATTAAACTTTTTATTTTTCCTTTTAAAATACGTTTAGATCAATGTCATAGTTTAAACAAAAAAAAAATAAACTGCTGGAAATGAACAGGCTCATAGTTGACATATTGAAAATAATCAGAAATTCTCAAGCCATTTTACTAACTATAATTGATTTAAAATGAAAATCTATATTTTTGTTTCCCAATTAAGGGTGAGGAATTTAGTATACTCCGTCGGCACTCCCTTAATCATGGTATTTTTAACGACTAGCCGATAGTAACAGTTAATATAATATTTAATAACTTTTTTCATATTTTTTTTCATATATACGTAAATATGAGCAACTTTAAAATCCATACTATATGAAGATACATTATTTTACTGAATTGTGTACTTTTCCAAATGACAAAATGGTAATCTAATGCTAATTTTAAATTTGTTACGCTATATAAGGTCACAATCCATTTCAACTAAATACAACGATCTCTTAGTATATGATTAAACCAATCAATAAATCGTTTTTTTATTAGGCTTACAAAAAATTCAAAAGTACGAGTATAAGTAATCTTAACATTTAGTTTGGCTTCACTTGACCTAAATTTGCATCCAAATTTGGAATCGCTAAGGTTTTGGGTTTGCCGTGGTGCTTAAAACATATCTGATTACAGACAGGGTTGAGGACATATTTGAATCACTGTATAAACGTATATTATACTAAGATATCCGTTTAAATGGGTTCAAAAGAATGGTATATTTTTAACAAAAGTTTCCATTGATTATGCGTTTATCGCTAAAAGTTTCCTGCACTTAAAATAGTAGTATTTTAATATTTCTTGATTCTATGGTTAAAACACATAGCATAATGGTATAAATATAGTGATCATAAGTAACAAAAACTTTAGAAACTTTAATTTAATATTCAAATATTAATAAATTTAGTTTCTAGAAAGAAGCTAACCCGGCCACAGTTATCTAGAGATCATATAAAATTCAAATTTATATATATATATATATATATATATATATATATATATATATATTAGGGTGGGTCGAAAATTTCCAGGAGGCGCTTGTTTCGCGCGCCCCCAGCCAAAAGTTGGTAATTGGTACGAAACTTACTACTGCATCTTTTGTATGAGTATAGAGGAGGGTTTTTCGGTCGTACCTAACCTCATCATTTTTGTGGCATAAAACAAAAGCAAAGATTCTATATACCCTACTAAGAGGTTTTGGGGGTCGCTGAATTCAAATTCGATAACCATTTTCAGATATTCAGACGGCGGATCCCAAAATGAGGCTGTGTCCGTAAAAACTATTAAGTGTTAGTCACAAAGAGTTACTAAAATGTCAATAAAAATAAATCTGTCCCGACCTAGGAGTTACATGATATAATTTAGTACAAAACTCCTAGGACATAACCTAAAATACAAAAATCATTCTCCCAGTCATAAAACGAAGTCAGCGACACTATATACTCTACAAAAGGGCTTGTGGGGTAGTTGAATTCAAATACGGTGTCTGTTTTCAGAAATTCTAGATCGCAGCTCCAAAATGGCGGATCTGCAGGTGAAAATTATCAAATAATAAACATAAAGAGTACATGAGCTCTTAACAACTAAACTCTTTAACCCCTAAGCTATCGATCCTTAACTCTTGGCTCCGAAATCCTTGAGCGTCAGCTTTGAAATCTAATTCAATAATCCTAAAATGTATAACCCTAAGTTCTTAAACCAAAAAACCCTAAGACCTTGAACTTTAAATCCTTTAACCATAAAATCCCAAAATTACTTTAAATTTACAGTCTTAAAGCCTAAACACCTAAGATATTGAACCGTAAACCCTTGATCTCCAAATCCTTAAACCCTAATCTTCGGTTCTAATTTGACAGCAGAGTATTTAAAATGACAATAGCATCAATAAGTAAGCCAATTTAAAACCCTAAAAACACGAAAATAAAAAAATTATTTTCTTTTATTACTGAACCGGCAAAAATGGATAATGTTATTTATTTTCGGGACACAACTATTTCTTCTACATATTTGAAGGCTTTATCGCTTGGTTGTCATCCTTAATATCCTTATATAAGTGTTTGTCGACATATGTAGTATAAATTATGATAATATCATAAACCAAACAAAACTGGCCTGCTAGAAGATCTACTTTTCATAACAACTAGATCGGGCTTAAGTCTCTTCTTAATGAATCTGGCTGTTAAAGTTTTGAACCCACGGAACACTAGATGCTTAAATTACAAGGCTGATGTTCAAGAGCTTAAGAGTTTAGGATTGTAATGTTAAAGGTTAACTTTTGCTAAGGTTAGACTTAACGGTTCCGGGTTTTAGAATCTGTGGTACAAGGCTTCAGAAATCATGGGTTAATGTTAAAGGGTTGAATGAAATTCAAGGGTAAGGGATAATGGGTTAAGGTGTAATGGTTTTGGATTTGAGCGCTTAGTGCTATAAGGTTTAAGTTTAATGGGTTAAGTTCAAAGGTTAAGCTATAATATTTATGTGGAACCCACCAAACTTCTGTCTATAGGTTGCTGATTGTTGTTGAAAGGGAGGCGTAGAGGCGCTAAGCACATAGAAATTAGACTTATAGAACCTATGTCTATAGACCTTCGTCCTATACACCCTAAAAATGTAGACCTTAGATTTATGGATTTTTCATTTGAAGACCTATTGACCTTGTTCCCATAGGCCCTAGGAAGGAATTTTTGAGCCCTTTCACTCTAAACCCTGTGCTGGTAGGTCTTAGAACTGATAGAGCCTTGACCCACAAATAATAGGCCCCAGTGTTATTTTTTTCAATTTTCACCGGCGTATCCGCCTATGCTGCTATGTGAGATTTCTAAAAACAGACACCATATTTGAATTCAGCTACCCCAAAAACTTTTTTGTACAGTATATAGTGTTGTTGACTTCGTTTTAAGCCTGTAGGAGAACGATTTTTGTTTTTTTAGGATAGGTTCTAGCAGTTACTTTCTAAATTACATCACTATATCCCTAGTTGAGGCAGGTTGATTTTTATTGACATTTTAATATGTTCTTGTGACTAACATTAAAGAATTTTTACATACCAACTTCAATTTTCGGTTCGTCATCTTGAGTTTCTGAAAAGAGACATCAGATTTGACTACAGCGACCCCAAAAACCTCTTAGTAGCGTTTTGAGGTTAGGTACAATCGGAAAACACTCCTCCTTATTTAAACAGTGCAGTCGTAAGTTTCGTGCCAATTACCAACTTTTGGCAGGGGGCGCGCACAGCAAGCGCTTCCAGGAATATTTTCCTATGTGAAAGTAAGGTTATTTTGACTTCCCCTATGTCAAAGTAAGGTTATTCGATCCCTAAAAACAAAAGTATCTCAAGAAGAAATAAATTTGGTAAATTATTTGAAGATACGAGATCGACCAGCAATAAAATAAAACGCACACTCCAGTCCCTTTAAGAAAATAATGTTTTCGGAGGCAGTAATAAAAAACATAAATGGGATTCAGTGGTAGACCTCAAAAAATGATGAACCTGAAATTGTAAAACAGTTACCAGTAATAAAGCAGTTTCTCTATGTAGTTGCTTCTTCAGCTCCAGTGTATTGTGTGTTTAGTACATTGGGTTTTGTGCACATGGATTTAAGACATAGATTGGGATTGAAAAAGGTGGAAAATTGGCATTTACATTTAAATTCTACAATAAAAATGTAAATGATGTAAAATTATAATTTTAAGATTTCAAGTTGTCTTTTAAATTTATGTTTTTTAGCTGATTTAAGTTTTAAATATTTTAGAAACTAAATTATTTGGTCTAAAAGTTTATGACACTTAGGTAGTTTAAAGTAAAGTTTATAACCTTTTTTTCTGTTCATAGGCGATGTATTGTAGCCATCAAGTCGTTTATGAAGTTTTTTTCGCAAGTTGTTTGAAATATTATAATAAATATGTTTTTATTGAAATCATCAATTTTATTGAAAAAATCAAGGAATGTAAAACAGGATTTTAATCCTGCTATTCAGGGAATATTATATTACAACTTACTAATGAAGTCTGAACACTAGTGAACAAAACATTAGAGGTTGATTTTAATTTTTATTTAAATGGAACCAGATCAGTTCATAATATTTTCTTGACGATACCAGCCCAGTATTGATAAGACATACACTCTTATCCTAAATAGCAATATAATTTTTATGATTTTAAATCTATAAAACGCAAGATTAGCGTTCATCAACCTTTCATTTTGTTACACAAATTACTAAGAAATATTCATCAACTTTGTATTTTTTTAATTATTACTTCCTGTTTCAGGTTAGTTCAGGTTAGTGTTTATATTATTGTAAAAACAGTCATGGTATAGATTATTCTCTGAAATTTTATTCAGAATTGTTAATTATGTACCAAGGACGTAGTGTTGACTTTCGGCTCGCGATTAAAACTTGTCGCTCAAGTTTGCCATGATCACATAAGAACCAAAAATATATTTTACGTCAGAGGGGACCACTGACCTGCATAATGGACTCCGATTCTTGTAGGCTATTCGAAAAATGGCAAAACATGAACGAAAAAATACATTTGTGCACATGGCTTGTCAGTCACAATTTTGAATCTTAGTATTTATCGGCTTGCGCACTTAACGAACCTACCATTCTAGGGTATATTTAGATGTTTGCTTTGACTGTTCGTGGTTTATTACAACCCGCGTCAAATTCTGGGGGGTAACATCCAGCCGACATGTTATAGAATGGAAATTTTAACTAGGTAGTTATTTCCTATAAATTTTGATCTTGGCTCGTTACATCTTCTCTGACGAGATCATTAGCTGATAGAAACTACTATAGAAAAAGAACCAGATTGGAATTTATAGAGAGTAAACTGTCAGCCCCTTTCTTAATATATATATATATATATATATATATATATATATATATATATATATATATATATATATATATATATATATATATATATATATATACAGGGGCGGATATCACAAAAGTACAGCATGGTAAGCGAAAGTAAGTGGGAGGCGCCAGCAACATGCCCATTTCTAGTGCAAAAGGCAGGGTCGCCACCCTTGATCCGCGCCAATCCCGGAGATGACGCTCAATATTGGCAAATGTTTAAGGTGACTATTAAGCTTTGAAGCTATTAACATGTCACAGTTGAAAAAAAAAGATATACTGTTTATTAAATAAAGGTTCTTGTGGAGCCAATTTGAGCATTAAATTGGTAAAACAACTTCATTAACCATAGGAAAAGTATCACGTGAGTTGAAAAATAGCGTGTTAATGATATCTATCCCAAAAATGAATTGACCGAGAGTTTAGGTCTATAAATCTACTACCAGTGGCGGATAAAATCATTGAAGCTATTCTTTGCAAACAACTAAGGAAGTATTTTGAGAAAAATCAGCTATTTTTCAAGGGTCTATCGAGGTTTTGAAGTCAACACTTTTGTGAATCAGCAATCAATTTTACCAGTGCAGATTGGAGAGAAAAGATAAACGATGGTGGAATAGTAATTGGTGTTTTTGTAGACTTTAAGAACACATTTGAGACAACTGATCATCAAATTTTTATATGAAAATTAGCGCGCTATAATATTGGTAAGTGTACTATAGTTTGGATTGACGATTATTTAATAAACAGATTTCATAGGACAAAAATAGTTAATAGGGAATCTTCAAAAAGGAAACTATGTTGGGTATACACCAATTGAGTGTCTCCAGATCCCTTTTATAGGTGATATGGGTTAACGATAGGAATAGAGTTTGGAAAGGATTGTTTCATTGATTAATTTTTTTGTGATACTATGTAAAAAATTAACTGTGTGGTTAAAATTCCTGCACAGTTATTCTATAAGTTTTAAATCGAAATATTCCTCAGATTTGAACGTTAAAGCAATAGTTTTCGCCCCCACTTAAGGAAAGAAGAAGCTTTGAAAGAGCCTCAAGCAGCCACGCGATGATGCAGAGAAAGAAAATGTTAAAAATTATATAGATTATACTTGTAGCAAGCATAATATAACAATAAAAGTACGTCTTTACAGTTTTCTCCTAGGGCAAACTAAAGTATATACAATTTTATATACTTTGCACATAATAGTGAAATATTGTTAATAAGATAAAAAATCATTTTTTTTTATTGAATTTGCTGATTAAAATATTTAGTTAAAAAAATAGGTTAGCATCTTACATCTTTTTACAACTCCTTTATTATGAAAATTCAAGTTTAAACGAAAACCGTCTGGGAGATACGCTCAATGTTTAATATCATATGGAAAATATATGGGAAGTATTAAAATTAAAAAAAACTGAAGCAGCGATGCAACACATGCAAAAATAGTTATAATAACTGAAGTTCCTTATGCTATTGTATTGTTTATTTTATGACTAGATGCTATTTAAAAAATAGACATATGTATATATATATATATATATATATATATATATATATATATATATATATATATATATAAAATAAAATAGAATCAAATATTGGCGAAGCGGACGTGAAAATTTGTCAATCTACATGATTCTCGTGTTAAAAAGTCCTAATATGGGACTCGTCAGGCCACCGCATTCGGTACAAACCATCATTTCGCCTTTGCAACCTATAAAGCTGAGTTTAAAATCAAAAAACAGCAAACAAGACGACAAAGGCGACATCTCGATGGTCCACTTGATAATACAAGAACCACACAGATTAACAAAGTTTGTAAAAGAACCGTCATATGGTGGCGCGACGGTGAATTAAAACAGAAATATGTAAAATCGAGTACACGAAACGCGCTGCCCACAGGATAGGGGTCGCATTTTTCGGTACTGGCAACCAAGCCTACTGCTCATTTCAGCAGCCAAAGCGACGTGTCGCACCAAACGATCCCACCATGAGAGCAACGTTCAGCGTGTTTCAAAGCCAAACAAGTAAATAAATAAATAGATAAGTTTTTGTCCGTGTAATTTAAAATAGAATAGAATCGAAAATTGGCGAAGCGGACGTGAAAATTTGTCAATCTACATGATTCTCGTGATAAAAAGTCTGCTTCGCCAATATTTGATTCTATTTTATTTTAAATTACACGGACAAAAACTTATCTATTTATTTATTTATTTATATATATATATATATATATATATATATATATATATACATATATATATAAATATATATATATATATATATATATATATATAGATATAAATATATATATATATATATATATATATATATATATATATATATATATATATATATATATATATATATATATATTTACAGGGTGCCCGGTAATTAAAAACTAGTTTTTTAAATACTTTGGTCATTCAAACAAGCTACTGGTAATTTATCTCGATAAAACTGGGGGTTTTCGAGATAAATTGGTTTTTATGCGAAAAACTCAAAAGTTACTAATGCTGAACACAAACAGGTGAAAATCAGATTGTTATTGTCAATATCTATGTAATGAATTACTGTTGACGGTACTTGTCAAAACCGCCTTCAAATAAAAATAATTTTAAAAAATGTAAGAATATTTTTACGCAGAGTATTCTGATATGCATTTAATTTATGGTGAAGCGCTGACAAATTCTTCGAAAGATTTTCAACTCGAACATGGCCAAGTCCAAAAACCTTACAAAAGGTTGATCGAAGCCTAAAGGAAACAGGTAAAAGATGATTGGAAAATAATTATTATAGTAACCGAATTGATTTTTTACATGTTTTATTCAGGGTCATTTTTGCCGCGACATGGCGGTGAGAGCCCCCCAGGAGAGCACGAGACCCTCACGTAGAGGAACAAATTTTGCAAGATATTGCTGATAACCCTTTAAATAGCATAAGAAAACTCGCGACACAAAACAATGTTACAGAATGGATTGTACATAAAACTCTAAGAGAATAATTATTTCACCCGTACCACGTTGAAAAAGTACACTCTGTGTCTTCGGATGATTATCTCGCAAGACTTCAATACTGCAACTGGTTTTACAACAACATAACATACAAAACATGGCATAATAAACTCACACAGTACACGTTTTTGGACTGATGAAAACGCTATAATTCAAAACAAACACTAACAAAGGTTGATAGTAAATGTGTGGGCTGACATCACCAGAAATAAATTGATCTACCATTTATTTTGGAAGGAAAACGCAATGGTGAGATTTATTTACAATTTTTGCAGCAAAATTTAAATAATTTGTTGGAATGCGTACTTCTTGATAGAAGAATGCAAATCTGATACACGCATGATGGTGTTCCACGTCAGTTTAACCCTATAGTACGTCCACACTTAACTAACGAGGTGGGCCTGTTTTATGGCCATCAAACTGTCCAGACCTAAATCTCTTAGACTTTTACTTCGGGGGACATCTAAAAGAACTAGTTTCTTCAACACCAGTAAATAGTACACAAGAACTATTAGCGAGAATAGCACAGCATTTGAATGAAGTCCGTAATAATGCCGGAATATTCTTTGAAGTGCAACGGAAAAATATTTGAAGAATAAGAAGATGTATTGAAGTTCGTGAACATTTGCCAAAATAACATTTAAATGTTTTAACTATTTTTGCATTTTAATAACACTGTAAATTAATTGCGTCCCGATCAACCCTTTGAAAGGTTTCAATGTCTGAGTTGAAAATCTCATAACATCTTCTTGCCTTCGAAGAGTGAGACAGTGCTTCGGCATAAATTAAAGCACATCAGCACACCCTGCGTATTTTATTTTTACTTGTTTGGTAACTTTTGAGATTTTTGCATAAAAACAGATTTGTCTCGAAAACCACCAGTTTTATGGAAAATAAATTAAGAGCACCTTATTTGAAGGGGAATGATCAAAATATTTAAAAAATCAGTTTTCAACTCTGTAAAATGACACCTGTCAAAAATCAGGCCCAACGAGTGTGGCTGCAAGTCCGTTCCTGATTTCTCTGATGATCTAAAACATCTACTGTGGTATAGTTTAATGAGTGTTTATGATCTCTATAAAATATTAAAATTTCATTAAATTACACAAGTCGGTTCAAAATTTAGAGCTGATAAGGTAAATTTCTGGGTACCCCATTAAGGCTCCGTATCTTCGTTAAGGGTTACTTTAGAATTTTTTTTTCTATGACAAAGTAGGGTTATTTTCACCTTCCCAGTATGCTTCTAAGAAATTAGGAGGTACTTACCGGACACCCTGTAAACATTTGGCCGTTAAGAAGCATTATCGATTGGTGCAAAAAAATGCTCAAAAGATACGACCGTGATACTTCAAAAAACATTTATAGGATCGGGAGATATGACGAGTCTTGGATTTATGTGTATAATTATGAAAGTACATAGCAGTCAACCGCTTGGTAAGCAAAAAAAAGACGTTGCTAGAGAATGGTAGAACGATCAATTCTGAATAGTACATAACAATTTGTTGGAAGTCTTCGGTGAACTGAGAAAAACAAACTGGATACGACGGATCATTCTCCACCATGACAATACAAGCTCCCACACATCGGCACAAACAAGTGACTTTTTGGGTACCCAAAACTTGGAACTGATGGATCAGCTGCCGTATAGCCCTGATTTGGAATCCAATGATTTTTTTAGATGGTCAGTTATTTTTAAATATGTGTTTAATAAAACAATATATTAGTGAATTGTGCTACAAACAAATATATTAAATTTAAATGGCGCATATAAAACTTGTCATTTTCACTTTATTTTAACATTAACATAAATACTGAGGTTGCTTATTTGAGACTTTGCGTAATTTCTGGAAGTAAATTGTATCAAATAAACAGTAGTATTATCCTTATGGTGCTATTGAGGTCGGAACTTGCCCAAAGAAAGACAACAAAATGACGTGCTAAAAATCTACCCCTTTTAAAAATAATTGTCGTCATAATGAAAATTATGAAACTGCTAATCTACATTTTGTAGGCTCGTTCCACGTTCGGTGTTTATTTAGAGCCAGAACGACCCTTCAATAAATGGCACAGAAACAGTTTGGGGACTTGTCCATGAAGGTTCTTGGATAGTCAGGTCTGTACTCCCGAAAATCCCTTAATTTTGCACTGCATAATCATATAAATTATTGGCCACAATAGCTCTACGTTTTTTAAAATGACGAAATCATAACTTAAACAATCCTAATGCATATTCTGCCGAATGTAGAGTTGACAGCCCTTCACAAGTATATCCCCTTTTTTTATTACATAAAGGTTTTTTCTACAGAGCACGCCAACAGTAACGTAGTGTAGGTTTTTGCCACTCAAGGCAGATACAGACTTTGCTACTCGAGTTAGATGTAAAAATTGCCGCCCACAATAATAAAAAAAGAAATTTAAACGGCAAATCTGAGAACTTGCAATAAAAAAATTTTCCTCAAAAATCCAAAATTTTAAAAACTAGAAAACAAAATCCAATTATAATTTTAAAAAATTCTTGTTAACGGAATCTCAATATAAAAAGGTTTTCTTTATTGAGAAAATTATTTTTAAAATTAACTTTTAACAAAATTATCCGTTCCGTATTAAAATAAAACAAAAGTGCGTTATTCATTTAAAACATCCTTGTCAACCTTTCGATTATATCTGAAGACAAGAGATTCAGGAATCCTATTAAAAATTTTCCACATTTTTATAAAAATTGATAATTGTAAGACTAGATTTAGACCGAAAACGAAAATAGTTAAAAATTATCGTCATCAATATAAATTTCGCAACACATATGAAAATCCGTATTCGTTTCGTATTAGACTAATACGTACAAATACGGATATATTCGTATATATGGCAATACTTCTCATTTATAAAAATATGTACAAATATACAAAAATATGTAAAAGAACGGGATGATCATACTCACATGCCGATAGGGAATTCCCCCTATCAAGGAAAAAATTAAAAGAAATTCTAGTCGAATTAAAATGTTTTTTGGAAATTTGCGGCCGGAAAAAGTAGCCCCCCCACCCTCAATGCTACATCGCTACAACTAACCACACATAAACTTTCCCCAATATACATTAGGACTGTCCTTACAATGAGCGTACTACTCAACACAGATAGCCTTATGTCCCAAAAAATCCAAACGTTTTTTCTCACTTTTCGCGAGAACGCATCCACGTCACTCAGATAACGGAAACGAAACTACTTTTGTTAAAAAATTTATTTTCTTCTCCCATTATGATAACTGTTATTATAAATTACCTATCCTATCAGAAAAAAAATCAACCAAATATGGCGAGTTTTATGAAGCTTTCCAATTATGTGTTTCAAATACATCGTGCCAAATGTTAGTTGCCCAAATAACATCACTACATTTATGGTATACCGGGTGTCAACGAATCTATTAGACAAGTCATAATTTCTAGAGTAATATGTGTGTCAAAATGAGAATTGGTACAGGTAAATGGTATGTGAAGGGGAGAGTTTTCGCATATTTTCCACTTTCCGGCCACTTCCGGTTTCACCGGAAATGGCCCCGGTTTTGAATTTTTAAATGGAACACCCTGTATATTTTAACATTTTTGGATTTCTGAGACAATTCTAGAACAGAATGTGACATTTTAAAAACTTTTTACGTCTACTTCATTTTTTTAGAGCCACTTTTAAAATTGCATCTAGGTGGTCATGATCGGACGCAAACTAATCTAAGGGCCTTAGGTGATGTCAAAAAAATACAATTGCAAAGTTTTAGTTACTAGTATGAAAGACAGGAATAAGACAAGTTGACAAAATTACGTTTTCATTTCTAACTATTAATTTTCAAACGGCGACCTCTTTTTGACAACTACTTTTCGAAAAAAGCATTCTTTGACGAATCTAACGGTACTAATTTATTTGCGATTGGATTAGACATAAGAACAGAAATTAAATATTATTAAGCAAAATACTGGATAATTTATTTACTTATGATAAGTGCGCCATGGACAGCCATGATGCATAATAATTTGCAACTGTTTTTATCAAGTCTTCTTTGGAAAACAAAGCACTCACTTAAGTAGATAATGACAGTGACATACGCTCTAAGAATAGACGTAAAAGTTTCTTAATTTTCGTTAAGTTTAGTTTAAATTTTCGTTAAAATAATGTATGCTCAAAGTGAAAAAGTGGATATGTTATTAATATTTGGAGAGTGTCATAGAAATTCAAGGAATGCTGCCGAGTTGTATGCTCATAGATATCCGAATTGGCAACATCCAGCCCATCAGTATTTTCCGTATGTCGAGACTCGTTTTAGGCAAAGAGGAAATCAAGAGGCGGAACAGAGATTTATCATAAATGAAGAGACTGAGATTAACGTACTTGCTATGGTTGAGGTTGATAAAACAATTTCGTTAAGAAAAATTAGTCAAGAACTGCAGATAAGTTATGAATCAGCAAGAAAAATACTGAAAAAGCATGGATATCGAGCATTTAAATCAACATTTGTATACTGAGGATGGCGATAGACGGGTAGTGTTTTGTGATTGGCTGCTTCAAAATCATTCAGTTAACCCAAATTTTATCGATTTTATTCTATTTTTCGACGAATCCCGATTTACAAATAATGGTATGTTCAATAAACAAAATACGCGGTACTGGGCCCAACAAAATCAACATGAAATGAGAGAGGGCAATTTTCAAGAAAGATTTGGCGTCAATGTCTGGGCTGGTATCGTTGGAAACAGAATAATTGGGCCAATATTGTTTCAAGGTCAGGTAACAGGGGTTAGATACTTAGGTTTTCTTCAAAATTAAATCGAAAATCATATCAATGATGTACCTTTAGCAGTTTTACGGCGAATTTACTTTCAACAAGATGGAGCACCGCCTCACAATACTAGAGAAGTTCTTAATTATTTAATCGAGCATTTTAATAATCGAATTATTGCAACCAATGGTCCGGTACGGTGGCCAGCCCGCTCACCGGATCTTACTGTGCTCGATTTCTTTGTCTGGGGATATGTTAAAGAAAGGGTTTACTATGGAGCAGCCCCAGCTACTTTTGACATATTAGAAGAAAGAATTTTACGGGCATTTAGAAGTATAACGACCCAAATGCTACAAAACGTGTTGAGAGAAACAATTGAACGAGCTGAAATGTGTCGTGAAAAAGAAGGAATGCACTTTGAACATTTACTACACTAAACTTTTTAACAAATTCAACTACTGTACTTTAAAATATTTTAAGTGCATCGTCTAAGTTATTAGTTTATTTTGTTAGTTTTTTGTTAATTTTGTTAAATTTTTAATCCAATTCCTGTCTTTCATACTAGTCACTAAAACTTTGCGATTGTATTTTTTTGACATCACCTAAGGCCGTTAGATTAGTTTGCGTCCGATCATGGCCACCTAGATGCATAAGTTATTAACAGGTTGTACACCGAAGAAATCAAGAAATAGACGGGTTTTGTATTTCAGTGTATGTTTTTATTAAAATCGGCCAAGCGCTTTCGGTCTAACAGACCATCCTCAGGGCTCAGACCTCGTCAAAGGGCACACCTTAACCCTGCCAGTTTGAGAGCAGTCGCCAGCCGTAGCCTCCACACAGAACAAATTGTACACAATTAAAAAACTTTTAAAAAACTTTGTCACAAATTAAAATTAAAACCTAGATGCAATTTTAAAAGTGGCTCTAAAAAAATGAAATAGACGTAAAAAATTTTTAAAATGTCACTACTGATCTAGAATTGTCTCAGAAATCCAAAGATGTTTAAATATACAGGATGTTCTATTTAAGAATTCAAAACCAGGGCCATTTCCGGTGAAACCGGAAGTGACCGGAAAGTGGAAAATATCTAATAATTAACTCTCCTCGTCACACAACATTTACCTGTACCAATTCTCATTTTGATACACATAATACTCTAGAAATTATGACTTGCCTAATAGATTCGTTGACACCCGGTATAGAATTATGATATTAATATTGTGTATATTGGTATGTATCTTTTTTAAGAACTATTTATTAATATCTCGTTTTCAATTAAGAGAAAAACGTGGAAAACAATAGTCGACATCAGTTATTAAACTTATATAGACCTTGATTATAAATTGCATGATCTACTAAGCATAAAAAATATGCACTATATAAAAAGAATCAGACTATTTTAGAAAAATTGTTATCTAGAAAAATAAATATTTTTATTAACTTTCAAGGAATACGAATTAAAAAAAGTAGTTTGTATCCTTCATTATTTTCGGTAAGAAATTAGTATTCAATACAGTAAGAAGTATATCACTTTTATTTATGTATACATCCATATACCATTCAAGTCAGTTGCACGTACATGTTCTTCGGCTTATCGGTAACATGACATGACACGTGAAACTGAAACCACGGTTCGTGTTTTAAATTTTGAAGAGATTTGCAAGAGTCAAGGTCCTTTAATAGTTTAAAATTCTTGGTAGAAATATAATAAAATACTTTTATAGCGTAACTTTTTCCAACGAGAAAAGAACATATCTAGAGGACATATTTCATTTATTAATTGGTTTTGATACCTTCTGCGCTTGCTATGCCAATAGAATAAATACAAAGGGTAAATTACGACGCGAAATCTTTGTATAAATCTTGATAAAAATAGCTGGTGTAATACTTAAATAATATCTGGAAATACTGCCAACTCACAAGATCATGTCTATTTTATTAAAAATATCTGGATATATTCAGAATCAATAATACCTGGAAATACTCAAAGTTCACTCACCACTGTGAAGTTAAAGGGTTGGGATGCCTTAAAATTTTCAAAAATTGTTTTTTTGTCTTGATTTATTACTTTCCCCATATCAAAATTTGAATTATTAGCGGAGACATAGCATTTTGAAATGAGCGCTGCAGGAAATAGACTCGAATATCAGATATCGACCGGAGATGTGCAAGCGGATAAACCATTGCACTAATTGTAAGTATTGTTGAATACGTTTTTATATTTGATCTTTTAAATTAATCAAATCTTCCTTCCTATAGTTGTCCGAGAAGCAATTAGAACGGTATACAAAAAATTAACTGATCCGATTTGTTAGAATGCTGTTTAGAAAGATAATGACAAGAGGCTCATCGCGGTTACTTGATCTCCAAAAATCCACTCCAATGATATAAAAACTGTTGAGATTGAATCCTATAGCGCAGCTAAGAGATTTAGTGATGGACATAGTAGTGTATTAGTTATGCTGAAAGTAATAAATCTTACAAATGGGCCAAATGTACTGCATGCAGTAGATAATTTGGATGCGCAAAAGAAAACAACATTGAAAACCTGAGAGGCAAGCAGAAACCAAAGGGCTAGAAGGTTAAGAAGGACAAATTAACTACACACTTCACAGTGTTTAATAGTAGACGAGTTGTGTCGGCCCTATTGAGTACCATTTCGTTGGTCTGCCTAGCTGTCCAAGGTATTCTCAGCATTCGCCGATGTAACCACATTTCGAGAGCCTCCAACCGATTAATCGTGTCAGCCTTAATTGTCCAGATCTCTGCCCTATATAGTAACACTGGCCAGACGTATGATCTTATCATTCTCTGTCGTAGTTTTAGGTTGAGGTTATCATTGCAGAAAAGTGGTTTCATTTTTTGAAAAGTTGCTCTAGCAGTCTCTATTCTACCCTTATTTCTTTATCTGGGTTTAGATTTTCGGTGATATAACATCCAAGATATTTAAAATGAGTCACCCTGTCTATACTTTTTCCTTCTATTTGTATTGAAGAGTTAAGATGAGGTTGTCTACTAAAGACCATAAATTTTGTCTTTTTGATATTTATGTTGAGCCCCATTTCTTGACCCTAAGTGTTAACACAGTTTAATAGATGTTGCAGGTCTTGTAGTTTGTTGCTTAGGATAACAGTATCGTCAGCATATCGTATTGTATTTATATATTCTCCATTGATTTGTACTCCCATTCGTTGTCCTTGAGTAGCCCGTTTAAAGATTTTATCTGAATATATATTAAAAAGTAGTGGAGATAGTATGCAGCCCTGTCTGACGTCTCGCAGAATTTTACTTTTTTCTGTGAGTTTTCCACTTAGCCTTACTGTTGCTTTCTGCCGCCAATTCTTACGTCTCTGCTGTCTACCCCTACGTTATTTAAAATGTCTATGAGTTTTCTGTGCTGTACTCTGTCGAAGCCCTTCTCGTAATCGATAAAACATACGAATACATCCTTTACTTATGCATAAAACTATAAAACATATGTAAAAGTAAAAATTATTTTATATATACAATAGTCGCACCAAAAAAAAAATAATTTTTTTTCTCGCAGAAAATTCAGTGATGTGAAAAAAAAAAACGCCCGGCTACCGATAATTTTCTCAGATAAAAAAGTTTTTCCCACTCGATATAAAGAACATATATACGAAGTTTCATTGACGAGGTAATCGAAAAATCTAAGTGTGGGCACGAAGATTATCTGTCACGATTTTTCTTCTTGTAACAATCTTGCCATGGATATATATATATATATATATATATATATATATATATATATATATATATATATATATATGTACTGGTGTTTTTCCGGTTCAAAGTGCCGCCGTGTAATGTCTGGTTGTGCTGCCTTGAAACACGAAGTTTTCGAGTTTTTAACCTTCAATTTAATCTTTTGTCAAAATATAAGTGTGTTATTCACGACACTTCCCTCCTAATTCACTAACATGGTTTAATTTTCAAACCGTTCTAGATTGACAGCAGAGAATTTAAATTTACAAGGGTAACAATAACCCAAGCAAGTTTTGAACCTTTAAAATACAATTAAAACAATATCATAAGAAAAACAAAACTGATCATCTAGAAAATTTAATTTCCAAGGCAACTAGATCGGGTCTAAATCTTAAACCTTCTTAGTGAATCTGGCTATTCGTATTTCGAGGCAGCACAGCCAGACATTAGACGGCGGCACTTTGATTCGGTACGATTTCAAAACGCGACGTCACCACTACTATAAAAGAGAAACGACAGCAGTGAAATTAAGAGAGTGCTAAGCAATGCGTGCACCGGCACCCCAAGCGAAAATACTGTGTGATGACCGGAGGTTTAAAAAGGCTACGGCCCGGAAACCACACTCATCGAGCGCTTCTGTAGATTGTAGCTTCACTGCAGTCAATTCAAGTAGAATCGTGGGGACCTTCAGTCCAGGGGAAGTCTTAACTGGTGGAATCCGACACTACTTTCACACTTCGTATTGGTGTCTATGCAAGATTTCCCCTTCTTGAAAAAAAAAATGAAATTAAGGACATTACGGGTTGCTTTCTCGGAGTTAAACTCGTCCTTTTTCTGATAGAGCATAAGGCCACGAAACTGCTCTATATTCTTGGCAGACCGTGATACTCAAAGCAAGTTGTCTCTGACAATGTAACATTCTGCAGACAACAAAGATTGTGCACATGTCTTAATTGCTGAAATTGATAAAGTCGATAAAAAGGCGAGGTTAGTGGCGCGTACGAATTATTTTACATTCACGGGAAAGTTAAATAATTCAGGATTCGGAGATTAAATCTTGTTTAGTAAGGTCTTGCAAATAAGTCTAAGCGATCGTACGTTCGGTAAAGGAAGACTATGAGTCGAGTGTAATGCTCGGCAAAGCTAAACAAATAATATTTTGCCAGTCCTGAAAGGTTTAGTAATACCGGAAAAACACGTATTCACTTAAAATAAAAAAAACTTACTAGAACGTGACAGAGTGGATAGAAACCTGATTTAACATTGCGACTAATAGCTCTCTGTTGGCTATAAACTTGTGACAAAGCCGATTTGGCCAAAATAAAACCCGAACGTGACAGTGAAGAGTAAAATAATCCCGAACTTGATTTGCGGAAAACAGTACTGAATTTAGAATATAAAAAAGTAATCGGAAAATCATAATAATAATTGCGTAAATAAATAATTTGTTATTTATTCTTCAGAAAGGAAAGTCAAAAGCATAGCGGAAAAAATAAGGTAATAAATGATATCCTTGACAAGCGAAAAAAAGTAATTTGAAAAGTTAACTGAGAGTTTAGGATAACCTCTTCATAATTAACATATTAGAAGCGTTCTCTGTTAAAAAATTAAAACCTAATTTTCATGGGTATTGTGAGCAATCTCTATTTGTTTTAGATTCTCACTGATATTTATAGTCGAACGAACCAATTAATTTGCGTGGAATTTGCGTACATATTTAAATTTAATATCTGAAATAACTAATTTACATCAAATATTACATTTACATAACTTAAAAATCCGTTTTAATTGATATAAGCTGCAGATTTTAAAGAAAATTTAAAATATATTTTGACAAGAATTTATCTAATTTGCTCTGAGAAAATAATCAATTTATACGCCATTATAATATATTCACCAAATTAAAATATGGTAATTTAAACTACAAATTCTTGACACTTTACAGGACATAAGCTTTATATTTGTTTTAATCGTAAAGAAATATTGCCTTTAGATAAGGATAAAGCGACCTTTTGTTAAAGTAATTAAAATAAAAAATAATAAACATAGATAAACAAGTTCCAAAATCCCTTAGTTAAAAACGATTTTGTTATTTGAATATCTTATTACTTCCTAAATAGATTAATAATATATAAACATACATATCCCCAAAATTAACAGGTATTACGAATTCGTAGATTTTTTGTAACTCATTAGAAATTATCTTTTAAGGAGGCTGTGATCAAAAACCTCAGTAATAGAAACACCTTTTTATCGAAAAAATGAATACTCAAAATTAGTACAAAATGTACATTTTTGCAACTAAGCAAAAGGATATGTCAGAGGCGCAATGGGTTGCAAGGTATAAATTATTATCGATTTGGTTATCTGTAATCAGAACTCTATCAACCGCCTACATGACTAGCTAGCAGCGATACTGAAAAAATTTAGAGTCGATGTATAATATTATGTCGTTTTTAAAACACTTCATGTCAACTTGCAGAACTAGGATCCAAAAGCAAATACTTTCCAGCTTCAACAATGAGACAGACACAATAAGGAAAATATCCAAGGAGAGTCTTTAAGCCCATGACCTTGCCATGAA
The DNA here is from genome assembly GCA_034092305.1 of Diaprepes abbreviatus. Lineage (NCBI taxonomy): Eukaryota > Metazoa > Arthropoda > Insecta > Coleoptera > Curculionidae > Diaprepes > Diaprepes abbreviatus. The sequence continues at coordinate 18,854,879 of JASJET010000122.1, read as the reverse complement.
CTCACTATCACGCTATTTAAATGTCACCGGATATGGCTTCAGAATTAAGAACAATCGTGAACAAGTGATAACACTAAGTCATCTTCTGTAAAAGGATCATTTTAATTTGATGGCCGCCACCAGAAATCAGCTAAAACATATACTTAAAATTATGGAGGTCTCTGAGGATATAGGAATGGTGTTTTTTCTTGATAATTACCGCGATCAAACCATTGCGACAATGGAGGTAGAACAGACCTATAAATACTTTGACAAGAAATAGTCAAAAAAAATGACCAACGAACTATAAAGATCGAATTAACCAATGAAATCATAAGACTGGTGAGGCAAGTACTGCAAAGCAATCTAAACAGTAAAAATTTAAGGTACTCAACCCTTACATACATTTTCCAGTCAGTTACTCTTTTGAAAATGTGGAATAGAGCAGGATAGACATGGAAAGTCTACAGAGGAAAGTCAGAACACTCCCGACGAAATCACATATATATCATCTTCGTAGTATTATTGAACGGACAATGCTATTAAGATACCACGGAACAAGATGACTGATGAATATGAGAAAGCAATTGAATTAACAAATTTAAGCTCATACTTTTACAGGTTAATCTGCGAGGCAGAAATCTTAACACCGCTACGGCGGAGGGATCAGGAACTGACTTCTCGTCATCAACCAAAGCAAGATAAGCTTCAAGTCTAGCTACAGAAGCCTCTTCATGGACGACATCCAAATGAGGTCAATCAGAAAAGTATCGATAAATTAGCGTCGAATTACTAGTTAATGTCAGGGCATATTTTTCATGAATCGAAGGCTTTCTACTAGCTATCCAAGATCAAGTCAAATAAAAAATAAAGACCTATTATGGCAACAATGCTTTATGATGATAATTCCCCTAGAGAGTAAAGTAGTAGTAAAATAAAATGTAAAATATGTAATTGTATCAACGAATTCCCTCGCAGAATTAATATATTGCGTTGTGTGATTGCTGAATAACGTGATAATATTTTTATTTATATTTGGAAATATATTAACAAACAGTGCGAGTTTTTTTTATTTCGTAATACCCACACCGATTCTGTGTTGTCTTTTTCTAATTGCGATATTTAGACTAGCATAACATACTAGTCCGTAAGTCAGTTCGAGACTAATGTAACACAGCAATAAAGTAAGAGTACCGATTTTGGGTTACTTAAATTATTTTCTTCTCTGCAATATGTAAATAATATCTATAACAATATTTACGAATTAAAATTAGTTTCTAAATTCTCTCTTTGTTAATATTGATTAACCTAAGTTCATCAATGGTAATTTTTAACACCTCAAAATATTCAAACGGTCACGAGAAGCAAAAAAACTGAAAGCAAATTTAAATAAAAATTTTAGTATATACATATATATATATATATATATATATATATATATATATATATATATATATATATATATGAAGTAAAATGCGAACAGTAATTGCAAACCTCGTTCCATCATATCCTTTCCGCGTTAGAGGTTGCACAGTTTGAATGATTTGCTACAGAACACAATTCATCCTATTACACCATCATCGAGATGATGGCCTACCTGTACCATCATACCGAGAAGAAAGTCAAAACTTACCCTACCCGCTACAGTGATACGGCAGAGGTACATGTTTCGTCTCTACTAGACTCATCAGGGTACCGACATGCATCTGGCTGTGCAAAGGACAGATCAGAAGAAGGCATGCAATTACTGAACGCGACTTCGCCGACCTCCCGCCGCATGGCGTATGTGTCTATGCGGCTTTCACGGATTCCTCCATGTGAGATGCAATAGCAGTGGATATATCCACATTATGCCGTTGTAGTGCTGAAATCACATTCAGCAAACGTACAACTATATGCAACTCCGTGAATAGATGTAAAATGCAAACGAATTCTTCTGATCTGTCCTTTGCACAGCCAGGTGCATGTCGGTACCCTGATGAGTCTAGTAGAGACGAAACATGTACCTCTGCCGTATCACTGTAGCGGGGAGGGTAAGTTTTGACTTTCTTCTCGGTATGGTGGTACAGGTAGGTCATCATCTCGATGGTGGTGTAATAGGATGAATTGTGTTCAGTAGCAATTCATTCAAACTGTGCAACCTCTAACGCGGAAAGGATATGATGGAACGAGGTTTGCAATTACTGTTTGCATTTTACTTAATCTATTCACGGAGTTGCATATAGTTGTACGTTTGCTGAATGTGATTTCAGCACTACACGGCAATACACTGCAGAGGAATCCGTGAAAGCCGCATAGACACACACACACATATATATATATATATATATATATATATATATATATATATATATATATATATATATATATATATATATATATATATATATACTAACTGTTTGATATATCAAACAGCAAAAAATTCTCTCCCTCAATGACCATTAACAATGTTTAAACAAATTTATTGTTGTTTATATTTACTTGTATGCTCGACGTTTTATATGTATTTGTATAACGATAGTGAGTAAACAAATCTAATAGCATTACGGAGAACATTTTTAGACATATCATCATTAATTTCTTTATCCAAGCCTGTTATATTCACTGCACTGTTTTCATCGTATTCTGCCCTGAAAGCATTGCTGCAAGCATTTGCCTACTATGGAAATTATGTCGCAGGTAAGCGATCGGGCGGTCGTTTTGATATTCTTGATCTCTATTCAAAAGCCTTTTAGTGCATCCGTAGTTCTCTGCTTGTCATATGCCCCACTCAATTTCACCTAGATTAAGGAATTGTTTTAATGACATTATTTATCTTTATTCATAGTTTTAGGCTGAATACCTCATAAATATGCGAGTACTAGTTTCGGCAGTTTGATTTTTCACTATATCGAAATCGTCCATGTTCTGGTAGATTGGAAATAATTTTTGTCTAGATTCATTTTAAACCAGATGTTTTAAGCTCAATTTTTTAGATCATTTTTCATAAAGTGTATTTGATCTATATCTTCGTATATTAATATACTATCATCGGCGAATTTGACGTTGTTTGAGTACTTATTGTCAACATTGATTTATATTTTAATTTTCTGAATTCATTTTCCAAGACTAGGTTTCAAGGCTTGGAAAACATTGTATCTTCGTGACGGAAAGCTCTGTTTATTAGAAACTTATCAGACTTGTCCTCACATATGAAATGGCTTTGTAATAGATGCCATTTTTATCAAGGAAAAATATCTGGAGTCAATTCTACAGTCCATAAGTACATAGTAGTAGTCCCCATCTCATCAGATTTTCCAAAAAGTACAAATTCTTGTAGCTAATATATGTAGAAATGATGTGGTGAATATTATTTTGGCTAGAAACTTCTAAAAAATGTCGAAAACCGTGTTACAATGTAGAGGTCTCGAGCGCGTCGAACGGTACACAATTATGGTTTTTTCGGGTAAAAAAACTTTAATTCGTTTTTCTTAAAACAACGTTTTTTGACCTGGTTGACATGATTGAAAGAAAACTACTGAGCCGATTGAGCTCATATTTGGATATGTTATTTTACACATGAATAGCTATCGTCCCTACTACTTTTATAAATTTTCATTAACATTTCATATATTATTTAAACAAGTTGCAAAAAGCAGATCGAAATTTTCAAAAGCCATTTTTTTTATATAAAACCACCTGATAATAGTAGGGACGATAGCGACAAATTCCTGGTATTATACAATTTTCATACGAAACGTCAACTGTCATGTATCAACATATTATTTTAATAAAATTTATTTTACTAAGAAAAAAAATTCTTTAAAATAAACCCCGAGATGGGGGACTACCACTATAACGTATGATCCACATTTCTACTTAATTGAACTTTTTTTAACAGTCAATAAATGTAGTTTTTGATATTCTGGAGTATTACTATGTGTAAAAGACATGCTAACTTGATTGGTATTCGTCGAATCATGTTTATATATTTTTACATATATTTTACACAGTAGTGATCTGTTTGTATAAATGGATGTGATGTGTGTATAAGTTTCTAATCAAGTTATATCATCCTTTTCGTGTAACAAAATAACAGTGTCATTGTTCCACTCGTCTGGTATATCTGTAAGTAAACAATTCAATGAACAACTTTTGAGGTGTCCCCCATGCAGAATCATTTACTTCATTACTTCGTTTGCTCCTGTTGCTCTTCGATTTTGCATTATCTCGTAAGTGGTAATTTCGAGTATTTCATCTGACCTTATATTCGTGATTGTTGGCCCGTCTTCATTCGGATGTGGTTCAGGTATTTCAGGAGTGTATTGTCTTCTGCAGAAGTCTCTTGCTGTATTGAATATTACTTCTCCTGTTCCAGTCTTTAATTTGATTATTTGTTTTGTTCCTATTGATGTCTTCGTGTGTAACATTTTTCCACTAGGAGCCATTGTATTTATCTTGTATTATAATTTATAATGTCTCTACACATGCTTTCCTTATTTTCTTCTGCAACGTTTTAAATTAATATTCTTCAGCTCCTTTCCGGTATAATTGTTCCTTTATTTCCATTAATTGTTCCATTTCTGGTCTCTTTATTCTCTAAGAGTAAGGAAGTGCTTCATTCATAGGTCATTCTTAGCACTTACCATTTCTTCAGTTATATGACGGTTGGTTTCATAATAGAGTTTATTTTTTATTGTTGCATAAAAGTATCAATTTTGCCTACGTAGGTGTCATTTTATTTACGTAATAGTTCAAAGTCATTAGTCTGGCGGGCAATCTTTTGATCATGTTTTGACCCACGAGACTTATAAAAATGATTTTTGGTACTGGCATAGAAAATACGTCCCTTAGCATTGAATTTAGGAATTTATAAATCGTTCCTGATCGTGTCTGTTAATATTTTTTTGAAATGTCGCCTGTTGCCTGTCCGAATTTATCACGTTGTATATGTAAAAGTCATTGACGATGATGTAAGGATGCTCGGTTTCATTTTGTTTATACCATCAAAGAATGTATGTTTCAATTTCTGCACCTATGTTAACCAGGAAGAAAAACTAAAAGCATCTCTGTCCAGTTTAGTAATAAATACATTTACCTGAGGTTACACCGATTATTTTTAATAAAAATCAGACTATTTTATGCAAATCACAGCAACATATTTTTTAATTTGCGTGTATTCTTTATGCTAGTAAACCGGAACAAATCTTCACAATCATATTAAAACAATATTTTTCTTTATTTTTTTTTTCATTATATAAATAAAACATGTTTTCAGTGACTATGCTCTAGAAACTAAAAATAAAGGTTATGGAAAATAAATGCTAGTTAAAAATGGTATTTATTTTAATAGACTTGTAAGGATGTTATATGCGGTGGCATGTTTTCATTTAAGAACGTGCGAAGAAATAATAGGATTTATTATTTCTTATAATTTTTTTACTTGCATAACACATATACATTTATGTATATATTATTTCTTATCGCGCATTTATTTTAGCAAATAACTGTGCTGACAGTTAAACGAACGGCAGTTTATGCACAGATGATATCTAAAGAGTCGGAGACATTTAAATATGAGGCTCGTATTTTTGCTTTTTTATAGTAGTTGCGGAATTTTTTACATGTTCGCTTATAGCACATAGTCTTGCATAAGATCTATCCATAATAAAATCGTGTAAAATTAAACAATAAAATAAAATTTTTATAAAAAAAAATTGAACCGACTTCTAAAAGTGCGTTAAAAAGCGAAACTTTAACTTTTTGAAGTCGGCGCCAACTAATACCTGACAAAATGTGATTTGCATAAACAGATCAAAAATACTTTATTTGTAATTGCCTTCTTACCACAATTTGTATATATTAGTAGTTATTTATTTTATTTACAAATAATTTGCCGCCTACTTCAAAAAGTTCAATTTCATATAAAAATTTATAGTTATTTTTCACTTTTTAGCGCACTTTTAGAAGTCGGTTCAATTTTTTTATAAAAATTTTATTTTTCTATTTTTAGTTTTAGAATTCATTATTATGTCCATAAATTATTTGAACTAAGTACTAATCGAGATTAGTGTTCCTCGCAAGGACTCTAAGGTGGCAAAAAAGTACCCATTTTATCCATAGTTGTAAATCACCCTAAAATGAATCACTAAAAATTCTTTGGTTCTTAGAGTATATATATATATATTTAGTCTGTCATAGTAAATCCACTATCTTAAATTTCAAATTAATTTTAGATTGGTAATATAGGCCCCAAAACCGTCCAATATCGATGTTTAAAGAACCTGAGATGTAAATTTCTTAGCTCGATATATTTTATACTGTATATTGAGTTTGTATACGCCTCGAGAACCCCACAATATCAATTTTCAATATTTAAAGAACCTGAGATGTAAATTTCTTAGCTCGATATATTTTATACTGCATATTGAGTTTGTATACACTCCAAGAACCCTACAATATCAATTTTAGACAAAATCAGAATATGTAAAATTTTCTGTCCCTCATATTGTATCTTATCAACCTAATAGTTGTAAAAATGAACTTCATATTCGTAATACACGACCCCGAAAACCCTCTAATACCAAATCTAAAAAAATGCGAATAAGGTAAAGTTTTCAACCCATCATATTGCATCCGCTATATTAAATTTCAAAAATTTAATCTAAATCTAAACCCGTCAAAGCCCCCTAGTACCAATTTTGGATGAAACCCGGCCATATTGAATTTTTGAAAATAAATTCAGATTCGTTATGTACGACTCTGAAAACTCCCTCGTACCAATTTTGGGGAAATCGGACAAAATTGATTATTTTGTCCGCCATATTAGATCCGCCATTTTGAATTTTTTAAAAATATTTTGGATCCATTATGTGCGACCCCGAAAACTCCCCCACACCAATTTTGGAAAAAATCAGACAAAATTAAATTTTTTGTCCGCCATATTGAATTTTTTAACTAATTTCAGATTCGTTGTGTACGACTCCAAAAATTCCCCTATTCCAATTTTGAAGAAAATCAAACAAAATTAATTTTTTTGGCCGCCATATTGTCAGCGCTATCTTGGATATTACTGTACCAATTTCGTCCAAAAAAATATGGGAGAACCGCAGCAACTTCCTGAACAAAACGTAAAAAATTTCACTCAAATCGGTGCAGCCGTTCCGGAGTAATCGGTGTATATTAATAAAAAAAAACATACATACTCGACGAATTGAGAACCTCCTTCTTTTAGAAGTCGGTTGAAAAGGAAATCAAGAAAGTATAAAGATGTATGTTCGTTTAATAGAAATACAACATATAACAACTTCCCAAAATATCCAAAACTAACTACTGAGGCAGATTTAAAGATGTAGTAGATCCATTGATAAAAAAATCTTTAACGCCTTCATATTTGATCAAATTTGAAGTAGGCTTACACTAAAATATTCCACAAAAATACAGGTCATCAAATCAAATGAGGCGCCTTCTTTTTTCTCTAAAGTATAACTGTATGTTTCGTTTTTTCCGTCTTTCTATTAACTCGTTTTTTGGTCTGTCTGTTTGTTCAATTATGAATTATCGAATAAATATAAATTTACTGGAGTATGAAATCATGTTTGTTCGTTCGATACAAGTTATGCTATCAATTTCACACTAACTTCCCGCTGAACTAGAGACCCAAAAGTTTAGACATAGCTCAGAACTGGATGACACTGCAGTATTAATTAGCTTTCTTGTCTGCCTCTTTATTTGTCTGTTCAGTACAAATTTAGAAGTAAGTTTTAAACTAACTTCCCAATGAGCTAGAAACTTCAAACTTTAAACATAGCTTAGAACTAGATGAAAGGAAAAAGGGGAACACGTCTATTTTACGACTGCTTATTAACAAGTAGTTTTTTTTTTGCCAAACATGATTTTGGCTTCACATATTGTACATACGATTACCTAAAAAGTAATTTCTACATTTTTAGTATCTCGCCAGATCACGCCAAGACTATTGCATAGAACTTGTTCAAACTTCATTAGTATGTAGCAATAACAACATAAAATTTTCTTTACATTGATATCGTAAATATAAGCAGATTAATAGCGGAAATTTTAATTAATTATAGATGAGTAATGTATTAGCCTCCCAAAAATATTCCTGACTACCCCCTTTCCTCTCCTTTCCTCTTGTCTAAGATAGCTGAGCACAAAAATGTCAGGTATATCAAGTATATAGCGTAAACTGCGCAAAGGCACGTACATGCCCACGGGGGGCCTAAGGACTAAATAATTTTACTAACCAGATATAGTTCATTATTTGTGCTATTTCTCAATAATCTGAAAAAACATAATAATGTATAATGAAGTGAATATTTGAAAAGTGAATTAATTAACGACTATAATGAATTTCGAGTAACCCTAATCGGATTATTTTTGCGTAATTGCTTATTCATTTACGTTCTTTCAACATCCAAAGAAACTTGCTAAATGGGGTTCATCATAAAGGCTTCAGAACAAATATACAACACAATATATAATGCGCCAAACCAATATAAAAAATACATTTATTAAATCACTGTTTTTAATTTTAACAAATAATTCACTTTTCATTCATATTCATATAATATATTTATTTGTTTTCTGGTGAAATTATGGAAGTTACTGGCTAAAAGATATTATTCATCTTGAATCAATTATTTCATTCTTTAATATTTTTATATAATATTAGATTTTTTATTTAAATATTTATTTTAATAAAACCCTCTTCGTAAAATATATGATTACAATACATATTCAAATTATAACTCAATCGAATGAGCGAGCGTAGCCACAACGCGTAACGGCTAATATAAATACATAGTTCCATCTTTGTCGCTCACATATAAGCCTGGTTAGATCTTCGTCTTTTCACTATGTCGTATTTATAAATAGTATAATTCTATATTGCCGATTATAGAAAATACGCGCATTCTAAGCTATTACGCTATTGCCAGATGTTCAAGTTATTAATAAGGAGAAGGAAAAAAATTCGTTTAAAGTTTAAAGTAACAATAATTAAAATAATACATTTGAAAAAAATTTAATAATGCCATGGCACTGTCGCACGAGCCGCCACTATTTCTAGATATCCCTAAATATAAACCTTCTAACTGGACTCGAGAAAACTCTACGTTTCTGTCTCTGCAACTAAAACTTATATCAAGTATGTATCTGTTATAAACACTTCGACTGGCTTAAGTTATACTTCATGATGGCATTGTTGAAAAACTGAAGCCTATTAAATGAGATATGGGATTTTCATAAAACTAAAATCCATCATAAAAATTATAAATAAAAATACATTATAAGAATTCAATTTATTTGAACACAATATCTAAATACCACGAACGATAGATTATTCACCGTTTTCTACGTAACTGAATAAATGACCAAACTTGGACGCTGAGCCATCCTGCATAATATTAAATAAAATAAAAGCAAACAAACATTCTAACATAATGACATCATATCATTAAATTAAAATAGTTTAAGATAGTTAAAAAAAAAGTTGAAAAACTTCTTTTCTTTATTATTTATAACCAGAGACGGCTTCTGAGTCCAGACAGGTGAGGAACTAATGAAAAGCTTCCATTCCCGTGGATTCAATTTTCAAATCGTTGATTAAGCCATTAATGTTATGACAAGTTACAAGCTGATTTTAGGATTAAAAATATAGCATCAAGTCTTTCTAACGATTTCTTTAAAGGCTAATTTTAACAGCTGGTTATAGCAAATTCCATTGTTTAAATACTGATGATCCCAGTAATTCTGCTATATGTTTTGGCAAATTTAAGTCTCGTATGAAGTCACTGAGTTCGTCGTGCGAAAGTCTATGAGGTCCGTCACAAACAATATTTTCGCTCTAAAACTCTAATTTTGCGATGCAAATCGGTTCTGTGGTACTGTTCGTGTTATCGATGCTATGTCAGGGTATATCATATCGGATAGGTGGTGTCAAGTAAAAGTAACAGTCATTCGCATGATTAATAGGTTCCCTCCACATCACTGGAACACCAAAAAGCAGTGAATGTTTCATTTTGTTAAGCCCCAAGTAAAACAAGTACTGTAACTATGTGGTACTCAATATTTGTCTTGGTTTTCAATTTTTATTCCAAAGTAATCGAAGTAAGTAGTTTCTAAACGTTGGATTATTGGTCATCTTTGGCTATTTAGATTTACGTTATTAAATAAATAAATAAATTTTTGTTAACCTGAACTTTTGGAGCATTATTTTTAATAGATTGACATGTTCTGATTCAGTTTCCAGCATGTTGTAAGGAACACTTGCAAGAAGATTCCGTTAAACTATTTTCAAGGTAACAAAATTGTTGGTCAGCGAACTTAATCCCATCACATATGTAACAAAAATTATCTGCACTTTTTGCACAATTACGTGATATAATGTAAATTGTAGATTTAAAATTCACATTTTAACTAGACACAGACTGCATTAGGCACAACAAACGAAAAAATAACCAAATTTACGAGAATAAACCACAAAATATTTTTAATTTTTATATTAAAGATGATAATTCTATCAAGCTATCAGCTATTATCTTAAATATGGCATAAATGAACAATGAGAGCTAACTATTAATTTTGAGTTACAAATAGATATAGTACATTTTCATGAAAAAGGAAATTTTTATGTACACCAGTGATATATGTTAGTTGGTATAACCTATACTAAGGGCAATAAATTTTCTTTTAAGCAAGTCTTAGCTCCCTCCTATGAATAGTAGTTAGAATAGGTACAATGGATTAGGGTGAGATAGCAACATTGCAGAATAGTATAAATTTCTGCTTGAAAGACTGTCGCGTGGTGTCTGACGTCCTCTTGTTTTAAAACTAAATATTAACAAAATATTTTAACCAACGCATTTAAGAAGTGACTGCATTGAACTAACTGTAGTTTAACCTACTATAATATGAACAAGGTAATACTTTAGCAAATTTGCAATTTTTATACGTTTTATTCTTACAAGAAAACATTTTACAACCTCCCACTTGAAAAACAATTTAACTATAAGGTCAAGTGACCAGTATTTTTGATGTAGGAAATCTTTATTTTCTGGAAAAAATTTGCATGCTGCCTAACTTTTCTAGCAATGTCTTTAGAGTGATTTCATAGAAACTAAAAAATCGTCATTTGTTGTGTTTATGGATTTTTGAAATTGAATTTTTTAGTACAGATGTATTAATCAACCTTATTGCTCATTCTCTTTATTTTAGGAAAACTATTTTTCATAACGAAAAAAGCTTTTTTTATGTATATTGCATAAAATTTCTAGCTTTCTCTCTTTATACAAGGGCAGCCGTTTATATTTCGAAAATAACGAACAAAACAAATATTAGTCATAGAAAATTGTTTTATTATTTTTCAGTATATTATCTACGATGATCAATGTACTTTGGCATGCATTTAAGCCAATCCGAAAAGCACTTTTGACATTGTGAAGATGGTATCCTTAAAATCTGGATTTTGAACTCATCAAATGGTCTACGAAGTCGTTTGATTACACTTAGGTGCCAAATCAGTGCTGTATGGTGGATGACAAATCAATTCCATGATTTGAGTGCACAAAAAGTCATTTGTTTGAGCCGATGAGTGTTAGCTCCTATTGTCGTGAAGGAGAATGATTCGCTCTTTCCGGGTTGTTGGATATCCTCGATTCAGCGTTCCGATCAAAAAATGGATGTGTACCATTTAGAATTGACTATTCTCCAATTGTCTATAGGCATGGTTGCCATATAGTTAGTTTTTTTTCCGAAAAAACAGGCGATCATTTGCTTCGAAGTGCTTTGTGATCAAGGAATTTAGAGGGGGTAAAAGGAAGGGGTATACCGTAAAATAAATTCGTTCCGGCATATAAAGCTGTACTTCCCTTAAAGGGGCCATACTGTATTTGCGCAGTAGGTCAGGGGACAGGATTGGACTTGAACAACATTTTATTACGTTATTATATTGGAAAAATTACAATTTAGAGTGCATTATAAAATTATTAATAAAATAAATACTGGCATAAAATAGCTTTGAACTTAATTCTTTTCTTTTGGGAAATCTAGGAAAACGATGTTTTCTTGAAAAAATTTCGATACATCCTCCTATTTCGATGTCGTAGAACATGATGCTGACCACCGTTTTCCATAATTTTTATTTTTGCGGAAAACAGTAAAAAAGTCAAATTTTGTTACAACCACAAATTCCACACTGATAAAAGCCTCTGTATTATATAAAAATTCATAAAGTACATTTTTATCGCAAATATCAAGAAAATTATCAAAAAACAAATTAAAACAAAATAGCTTTCGCCGTTAAATATTGGTGTGACTCGTTCCTAAAACTCGAAAAATATCGCTGTTGCCAGATTGCCAATACGATTTTCGTGAAATTCACATATATTCTTTTCTTTCACAGATGGTCAGGCCTTCACGTGATTTCTGATCAAAAATTTTGGGTGGTTAAGATTAATTTTACACTTTTTTATACATTACAAAAATTAAACTAAGTTGTTAACCGTAATGGATAAATTTTATAGTCTATATTACGAAAGTATAAGTCTAGGTCAATTATAGATTAGTTCAGAGTAGTTTTAGTTTTACAAATTAACCAAAATCAAACTAAACCTGAACTAAACAAAATTTTTGTGTGGTTAAGATTAATTTTTCCTTGAGACTGTATAAAACATTACAAAAATTGAACTATATTGTTGACTGAGATTGTCAAATTTTATAGTTTATACCCCGAAAGTATTTTACATCTAGCAACGTGTCAAACGGATATTAGTCGTTTTCACGAGTCTGATGGTTGATGGTCTTTCCGGAACGTCTTTTTGTTTTTTCGTTGAAAATATAAGTTTTTTAAAATTTATTCACTATAATTTGTGCAGAAATAGCTGAAATATATTACATACATGATATTTTAATTAGTACCATTGAAAATAAATATGTAAGTTCGGTTTCTTCTTCAGAATTAAAATTGCTTGGTGAAGTGACGCTTGGTGCTTTTTGAGTTTTCCGAGAAAATGAGAAAAAATAGTGAAAAATCAAAGCCCAAATCGTGTTTTATGTTCTCGAAATAGGGGTTAGGTATCGAATTTTTTCCAAAAAAACGTCGTTTTCCTACATTTACAAAAATGTAAATAATTACCAAAATATAAAAAACGTATTTACCGAAAATAATGAATTAACTAAATTTACATAAACAAATATAAATTCCGAAATTTAGTTAATGTCACTGTACGGCAGAACAAAAAAAAATCAAGAGGATTTTAAGCACCGCAACGATGAGAAAAAATCACATTAAGTACAAAGAATACGTCGGGATGCCGCATTTTTGCAAAATCCTGCTCTGTTTTCTGGTTCTCGTATTGCCAACCTCATACAACAAATTTAATATGAAATTTTTTTCTGCGCTATCTCCACATAGCAACTTGATGTCAATTTATGACATTTATTTCCTGCAAGTTGGGTTAATTTTTTAGGCATTTAACCTATTTTTGTAGTTTTCCATATCCTCTCTAATTTTCTTGTTTCTGATAGACACTTTTCTTGGTTTTGACTCGTCACGGAAGACTCAGACTATTAACTGGTGTTTACTTTCTAGATCAGCGTAGATCTGTTTTGGGTTGATATAAAAGGGGGCACGCTAATTTTTGCGCTAAACCCTCCAGAATAACTTACATAACAATAATTACGATATGCTCCCTCAAAGAAAGTTGTGGAAAATTTATTAATTAGTGAAAATGTGTAGAAAAATAGAAAGAAGGCTTTTTTTTCTCCTTCTCTTTCTTATAACTTTGAAAGTATTCATTTTGGAGGAAAGTTGAACAGAGAAAAAGGTTTTATACTTAAATTTCCTACAAGCTAGGGTTAAATAGATATCTCAAAATTGATTATCCTTATTGCAAAATAGTAATAACTAAAAAAAGGTAAAAAAAATAGTGTTTTATCTAATTTTTTTGGCCATTTGCATTTCTCTGAGGACAACAAGCCAAATTTTGTTGAAATCGGTTCGATAGTTTTTGCATAATCATTTTGCAATTCAATTTTTTTTTTAAATTGAATTGAAAATTTTTCAAATTTGATTGTCTTAAATATGAAACAAATACTTCATTTATTTTTTCAAATATACTAGAGATCTCAAGTTTCCAAATGTTTCTTTAAAAATTAACCTAAATAAAAATGTGATTATCACTAAAGAAAATGTAGTTTTATTTGGAGAATAGTGAGATTTACTATTGATTCAAATAGTAGTTGTTTGTGAACATTATGGTGTTTGTTTTGTGTAATACATCAATAATACATCACAATTCAAATTATCCATCGTATATTTACTTATTTTTCAAGTTCCGTAAACAATTGCCTCTGATTACTGCTGGTGTACCTTACAAAGTTGCGAAATTACATGTTGTACAGATCTATTACCGGAACAGAATATAAGTTCAGTATTCTCAATTTACATAAATACAACAAATCAAACCACTGGCAATAAATTTTTCATACACACATTGCCACAAATATTTTACTTTCACAACCTTGTAATATCGATTTCTCTCCTAAAACCAACATAATAGGCAAATCGCGAATTCAAGCTCCCCGTTAAGGGTATCATTAAGTAATTTTTAGATACCATATAACAAACACACAAATAATTTAATATTGTGCAGCCTCTTAATTGTAATTGGGCCTTGTAGAATAATATTAACATTTATAATTCCAGTCTCTCCGCTAAAAAATATTAGAGAGGCATATTAAGACTATATTTTCATATATATATATATATATATATATATATATATATATATATATATATATATATATATATATATATATATATATATATAATCGAAGGTTTTCGGGCATCCCGTGTATGTGCTGAGTCCTTTTCAGGACTGTAAGGCAGCTGACGTTTCGGTGAAATCTCATTCACCATTTTCAAAGCTTACTGTATAGCGTCTACGAGCGAATTTGGAAAAACTTTTTTTAATAATTTTTTTTCGATATTTTGAGATATAACGCCACTTTTGAATTTTCTTTGCAAAAAATTAAAATTTGACAGATATTGCTAATCAAGTGACTACTATTTTTTCTTCTAAAAGAAGGAGGTTCACAATTCCTCGAGTATGTATGTTTTATGTTTTTTTTATGTTTATATATATATATATATATATATATATATATATATATATATATATACATATATATATTATATTACTCCGGAACGGCGGCACCGATTTGAATGAAATTTTTTACGTTTTGTTCAGGAAGTTACTGCGGTGATCCCATTTTTTTTTGGACGAAATTGGTGCAGTAATATCCCAGATGGCGCTAACAATATGGCGGCCAAAAAAATTAATTTTGTTTGATTTTCTCCAAAATTGGCATGGAAGAATTTTTTGGGGCGTACACAACGAACCTCAAATTATTTTTAAAAAATTCAATATGGCGGACAAAAAAATTTAATTTTGTCTGATTTTCTCTAAAATTGGTGTGGGGGAGTTTTCGGGATGGCCCATAATGAATCGAAAATATTTTTAAAAAATTCAATATGGCGGATCCAATATGGCGAACAAAAAAAGTTAATTTTGTCCGATTTTTTCCGAAATTGGTAAGAAAGATTTTTCAGGGTCGTACATAACTAATCTAAAATTATTTTAAAAAAATTCAATACAATATGGCGGACGAAAAAAATCAATTTTGTCCGATTTTCTTCAAAATTGGTACGAGGGAGTTCTCGGGCTTGCACATAACGAATCTGAAATTATTTTTAAAAAATTTAATATGGCGGATCTACGATGGCGAATTAAAGATTCTACATCTCCCGATTTTGTCTAAAATCAGTATTGGTTTTTTTGTTAGTGTTAATTATGAATTTAAAATATTTTTTAAAAAACACAATCTGGCAGATTCAATATGGTGTCGTAAAAATTTTACATTTTTCGATTTTCTTCCAAACTGATATAAATGGTTCTTAAAGGTGTAAATTATTAATTTAAAAGTATTTTTCAGGATTCAATATGGCAAATCCAAGATAGCGGGCTAAAAATTTTATATTTCTAATCTAGAAATTTTAAATTTCCGGATATCGTCCAAAATTGATACTAGGGGGCTTTGAAGGGTTTAGATTTAGATTAGATTAAGACTTAAAATAATTTTTTTGAAATTCAATATAGCAGATGCAATATGGTGGTTTGAAAATTTTACCTTATTCGCATTTTTTCAGATTTGGTATTAGATGGTTTTCGGGGTCGTGTATTGCGAATATAAAGTTAATTTTTTACAACTATTAGGTTGATAAGATACAATATGAGGGACGAAAAATTTTACATATTCCGATTTTGTCTAAAATTGATACTGTGGGGTTCTTGAGGCGTATACAAACTCAATATACAGTATAAAATATATCGAGCTAAGAAATTTACATCTCAGGTTCTTTAAATATTGACAACTGATATTGTGGAGTTCTTGAGGCGTATATAAACTCAATAGGCATTATAAAATATATCGATCTAAGAAGGTTTTGGGGCCTATATTACCAATCTAAAATTAATTTGAAATTTAGGATAGTGGATTTACTATGACAGACTAAATATTTGTTTGACACAATTTTACTAGTATTTGGAAAACTCTAAGAACCAAAGAATTTTTAGTGATTTATTTTAGGGTGATTTACAACTTTGGATAAAATGGGTACTTTTTTGCCACCTTGGAGTCATTGTGAGGTACACTCTCTCGATTAGTACTTAATTCAAATAATTTATGGATGTCATAATGACTTCTAAAACTAAAAATAGAAAAATAAAATTTTTATAAAAAAATTGACCCGACTTCTAAAAGTGCGCTAAAAAGTGAAAAATAACTATAAATTTTTATATGAAATTGAACTTTTTGAAGTCGGCGCCAAATTATTTGTAAATGAAATAAATAACGACTAATATATACAAATTATGATAAGAAAACAAATTACAAATAAAGTATTTTTTATCTGTTTATGCAAATCACATTTTGTCAGGTATTAGTTTGGCGCTGACTTCAAAAAGTTCAATTTCATATAAAAATTTATAGATATTTTTCACTTTTTAGCGTACTTTTAGAAGTCGGTTCAATTTTTTTATAAAAATTTTATTTGGTTAATTTTCATCTTGATCTAAGCAGAAATTGTTGCCAAAGTCAAATTTCGAATAAAGCCACATATTGTATATATATATATATATATATATATATATATATATATATATATATATATATATATACATATACTTTGTGAACTTTAGGCGAGGCTTTCAACCCTTTAAAAAGAATCTCTGCCGATAAAATTATGTGTATCTTATTTTCACGTTCTCTAAAATATATTATAGTTTCATCAAAATAGGAGCCGAATCCTTCGGATACCTTCCTTGTGACACATAATTGAAAGGGTTTATAGGAGACTAAGGAATTCTAAAAATGAGTTATTATATAGAATAAATTTAAGTAAATTTATGTTTGCCAATTTTCAAAAAATAAAACACAATATTTTTTTTGTCAGGAAACCGAGTTTAATCGTTTGAAACATTACGAACATTCTGTATATTTATATATTAATTTAACATTTTTTTATCTCATCAGGCCTTTATACGTTCTCTTAAATCAAATTATGATAAAATTATTTTTTATTATACTTCAATAATTATTTATTGCGGTTGGTATTTATTACAGGGACTTTAATCGTCGCAATTTTTATATATTTAGAATTGCTTCATTTCGCTTCTACGAAGGCTACCAACCATTAAGTCTTATATATAAACAGTATTATCTACTATGCAATTACTATTGTAAGCGGTATACCAATTTTAACCTAAGATTAGAATGAAAGTGGAGCGGTTTGCAATAACGAAAATTAAAAAATCACTAAACTGCTAGTCATAGTAAATTTATTAATTTTGAGATGAGAACAATTTTTTAAAACTTTTTTGTAAATATTTATTTTAATAAGAGCTTAATTTACACTGAATTTGGTACTTTGAGGTTTTTCAGGATGAGAAATAAAGATTTTCGATGTACATTGGATGTGTGCCTAGGTATATAAAATTTCTAATTCAAAATTCTTATTCCTTAACATCTTTTATCATAAAAAGTAATAAATAGGTGGAGCTTCGAGCAGCCATTTCTGAGATAATCAAATTTAAATGTTTTATTGTGTCCTGAGACTCATTGTAGCCTCCTTGATGGTTTATCCAGGCTTAGGACTGATAAAAAAAATTGGAGCGTATTTAAGGGCCCGCAGTTATTAGTTACAAATCAGTATTGTCAAACGATTCAGTCTGACAAACCCATATTATTTAATTTAAAATTTATCATTTAATTCTTAAATTGACCGATAAGATATTCTATTTTACGGTTATTGCTAAAAAAGTGATTGGGGGTCAGTGAGAGTATATAGAGAAAGATTTCCAAATAGACGCGTACCAAACCACCAAATATTTGCCTTTGTTGAAACGCGTCTTCAAGAAACTGGTAGTTTTGCTCCTGGAACGATTAATTACGGTCCGAATCTTCCGATTAGGACACCGCAGGTAAAGAAAGAAAGATTAGAACGAGTTGAAGAAAATCTGAGTCTGAGCACCAGACACTTAGGTTTGGAATTTAGAATTTGTAAAGATACAGTCAATACTACTTTAAAGGCGTATATAAATATGGAAAGCCTAGCGGGTGATGCGCTCGTGACAAGCCTCCTCTGAACTTTACCAGTTATATTGAATTGAAGATGAGCGCACCATGCAAATATGCCATGAAACACTTTTTCAAAAGTGTCTGGGCGGTGGAAACCAAAAAAGGGTAAAGACAAATAAAAATATATCAATGTTTGTAGACAGAGATAGATATTTATAAGTATTTGTAAATTTTGAAAATTCTTCGCACCAAATGTGTTTTTATCACCGATACTGAAATTTGTTATCCAGTGAGTCTCGTAGTAAATTTTTACAAAGAATTTTGTTAAGAAAGTTCGACCAGGTTTAAAGTTATTTCTTTTTTAAATCCCACTTATTGACAACGGAGAACAAATGGTAACTTTGCTAGTTTTATGCAATGTTGTTTAATTGTCATCAAGTTTATTCAATAAAAAGCGACAACCTCAGCGATAATAGTGCTCTACTTTGTATAAGCAACGATCAGGATTAGAATTTCTCCGTTAGATTTTAAATATTTGCTAACCAAAATAGGACCAGTCATTTCCAAAAGAGAAATATCTTTTTTGCAGCCAATTTCCATTTGACAGATAAACTCGAAATTTTCTTCTCGCTGGCCTCTCCTGTAAATTCAACATATGTTCTTCGGACCACTTCATATTTATTTATCAACAACTTCATTTTATTAGCCAAAAAAATAAAAGAATCTGGTGTAGTCAGTCTCGCTGAAAAGTAAATTTTTTAAGAGAGCGTACCATAAACCCGTCTCACTAAATAAAAAAATTCCTTTGATTTCGCACCAAAAACCTATACGAAATGGATCGCTGCGAGTCTCGGTTGTGCTGCTCGCGAACAATAGAAATGTAATAAAATTGGCTTGTATCCGAAATGCTTTTATGTTCTCCTTTGACATCGGCCGGATATGACACGCTCGTTACACGCGCGTCTAGCAATATTTATACGTATCTTAAGAGAACAGCTGTCGCATCCCTTCCACCTCCAGACCTCGAGTTGAGACGAGGCTTCTATCGATTCACTAATAAGCAGAGAGCATACTTTTATAAAAAAAATTATTTACCGATGAGTGTTTCTTTATAAGGGGATGACAAATTTACTTAAAGAACATGTTTATGCTAACGAAAACACGCATGTAGTAAAGGTCTTGTATAATCAATACGAATTTAAAATTAACTTATGGAAAGGAATCATATCTAGAACATCTAGTAAATTGGTCAAATTTACTGAATGACCCCGGCACATCACATTAAATGTTAAAAATCATTTGGATGAGAGTTTTAAAAATTGAAGGCTCGACAGAAAAAATGATGCTCCTGCAAGTTCTATGGATTACTTTTTATGGAACTCTTAAACAGATGACATACTGTAAACTTGTAAACACTGAAGCGGAATTATGGACACCAATACCAAAATTCAGTGAGCATTTTATGCTTAGAAGTAGAGATGATGGAAAGGATACAGTTCAACTTTCCTCATAGAATTAATCTTTACGTACATGAAAATGAAGGCCATTTACTTAGATTTTAATTAAAAAATTAAATAAAATGTTTCTGTTTTGTTTTACTATTGACTTAGTGTGTTATGTTTGTTATTCTCTGCCAGTTAATTTTTACATTAATAATACATTAATAAATTTTTGTTGTTGTTAGCCTATTGGCCATTAAATACGCTCCAAACTGCTTGAAACAGCTCTAAGTCTAAGAAAGTGTAAAGGGGGCTATGCAATAAAACATTTAAATTCGATTATCTTAGATACGACACCTACTACGTAGAACTTTTCGGGATAAAATATATCAAGGAATAAGAATCTATAAATCGAAATTTTATATACCAAGGCATAAAAAAGTTATAAAGCTTTAAATGTAAAAGAAGTGCTGCTGGTGGCCTCTTCTGCAACGTACATTAAAGTTATAATCAGTTCTTCATTTTTCATCCTAAGAAACCTCAGAGTACTAAATTTAGTGGAAATCTAACTAATATTAAGATAAATATTTACAAAAAAGTTTTAAAAAATCATAACATTGACACTTTGTATTTCGAAAACTATCAACTTTTGGACTAAAATGAATTAAGCTAAATTCCTATAGCCTTATAAATTTGCGCTAGGGTTTTTGTTCAGACCTTTTAGAGGCAGCATGTAAGCTTGTCAAAGATTTTATAATTTATAGTTTTTAGTAAAGTTTCATGTTTATTTTCACATTTTTTATTAACTGATTCATAGCGGTTCTTCTGTTTTTATATTTTTTTAAATTTTCATTGTCATATAAGTCCTCCCTTCTTTTTCAATCTTGGATTCGTTCCTACTCCTAATATAAACTGGTTCGGATTTCTGATATTAAAACACTCTTTATATATTTTTAAAATAATATATATATATATATATATATATATATATATATATATATATACATATTTGTTATATCGTAGGTTTTCACGGATGGTGGAATGAATGATTTGGTTATTCCGGATTTCAATCCGTTCGTTCAAAAAATCGTTTTCACAACGTTTCTACAAAATCTCATTTGGCATTTTCAAGTGCGGTTTGTCTCGTTATTCGCTGAGTTCTCAACGAACGGATTGAAACCCGAAATAACCAAACCATTCATATATATATATATATATATATATATATATATATATATATATATATATACATATATATATACATATATATATATATATATATATATATATATACATATTTATATATGTATATATCCTTTTATGTTCATTTAAGAACTGCTTTTTATACTTCATTACATTAACTAATTGTTGCATGTCTTTAAATGTTAAATGAAACAGTTCGTTGGTCATTTCAAAGAAAGTTTATTATTATTATCAACTGGAAACGAACTTACCTTAGTATATATTCAAAGAATCCCACGGGCTTTCGTAATAAATGTTATTTTTTTCTTTAAATCACTCACAACTTAACATTTAAACGGAACGTCTCGAAAAACGCAATTCAGACACTGAAAAAGAAGAAAGAAACACAATTAATTCGGGATTTACAAAATATTATGGCTAAAAATTATTTAATTATTATAATCATTATTTCCCAAACAACATATAAAATATCTCAAAAATGGTACTGTATTCAATCTTTCGCTTTGAATTTTACTGCTTTTTACATGCTTAAAATTTAACAGCCCGATTTACTAAGAAGATTTAACAGTTAAACCCGATCTAGTTTCCATGAAATTTAAATCTTTAAGTCGGCCAGTTTTGTTTTGCTTATGATATTGTCATAATTTATATTACATATGTCAATAGATAAACGTTTATCTAGAGATATTAAGGATAAGAACCTTGCGATAAAGCCTTGAAATATGTAAGGGAAATAGTTGTATTCCGAAAATAAATAAAATTCTAAGTTTTGACCTGTTCAGTAATAAAATAAAATGACTTTTTAAGCTTGTATTTTTAGGATTTAAAACTTGGTGTTATTGTTACTTTTGTCAGTTTAAGTCTTTTACTGTTAATGTAGGACGGTTTTAAAATTAAACCATGTTAGTGAATCCAGCTGATTACCATTTATTTCAAAGTTTTCAAAACTCTTTAAGTGGTAAAACTGTCACAATTTGCTAATAAGGACCAAAATTTCTACCAAGCTGCAAGAATAATGGCAAAAGGTCACTAAACAAAATCAAAAATATATAATATAATTGATTAAAGTTTATTCTTTGTTTAAAAAAAAATTATTTTACACTACAAAATCGAAATTATTTTGAGACCTGTGAAATTTATTTAGCCTCTTTTTGTCAGCGCCATAATATTTGAAGGGTTTATTTTTAGATTAATTCTAGATGGATTGATATTCTTAACTGATTTTACTTCCTAGTCATTATAGCATTGTTTACAAAGATTTCAATCGTTCCATTTCTTTTTGTCTGAGCTCAGAAAGTGTCTTTGTGTAAATTGCAAGTATTTTCTAAAAATTTTAATTTTGGAGCCAATCTCAAAAAAGGAGTAATAATGTACACGTATTAAATTAATTGCAATATAAAATAATTTCTAATTTATAAGGTTTTTTAAATATTTTTTTTTTCAGTGAGTCTCTAAAGTGGGTAGCCGAAAAACGTTTCAACGATAGCGAAAAAGAAAATAAATTTCATTAAAATGAGATGAAAAACTTGACGATTCAAATAAAAAATAAATACATTTCGCTAACCAAACAATTCTGTTTTCATTTCTTCAGCTTTCAACCTTACAACAAGGCTGAAATCCATCAAAAGTTATAAGCAAAAATTTTGCTCATGAATAAATTTTTTCGTTCTTTTTCCAGTTTTTAGTCTTCTTGCATAAATCTACTATAGAAATATTTTTATGGAATCCCTTGGGGTACTCTCTATAATATATTCTAAACAGCATCTGAATTCTCCCTATTCCCTATTGAACATTTTTTTTAATTGTTCCAGGTTTTATTCCTCCTGTAATATCTTTATAAAATCACTTCAAGGAATCCCTTAGAATTTAAAAAAGAGTGCACGTCGAACTGATAATCTTCTTTTTTTGAAGGCGGTTATATTTAAATATATCCTAAAGCTTTTACTCTCTATTTCGCTTTTCTTAAGATATAAAAAATATTTTAAGAGAAAAAAAAATAGTTAAATATGTATAGCGTTGCTTATTGACACCTAAAATAGATATATAATGTCCAATAAATGTTGATCAATATCTATTTTTTCGTTAAAAAATATACAAAATGGTTTCAACTGTGTACTCACGATTTCTTCTAGATAATTTAGCTGCTAGCAGTAAAGTTTTTCATTTGTATTTCATTATATATAACATGTAATACAAGTTAGCTTTACACATCTTTTTGCAAACTAGATACCTAATTTACTATTTAAAGTTTTAGAGTATAATACAAATAGGTAGTAAATCGCACTATGAACATATTGCCCATACTTAACATATTATCCTATTCTTTTTAAGTTTAATGGTCCTGAAAGTCTGATTTAAATGTAACCCATTATTTTTATCTTCCATAATGTTGAACGCTTGAATTGTATTATTTATTACCACTATTATGGACAAACCCACCAATGTCAAGGGCGTTTTTTTTAATTAGGTATTTCTTTAGATTAGAACAATGAAATAGATAATTAGTTACAGGATTTATACAAACCGCAACTGATACTTCTACACTAAAATTAAACGTCTGAAATTTCGTAATAAAAAGGAGCGATACCACTTAAAAGTCAATTTGTTACACTGTGTGGTTCTAAACACTTTAATTTATAGAGGAGTTATTTGAAAAGATTACGATTCTTTAACGAAGATGAATTTAACTGTTTACATAAATTGCTGAAAATTTAAATGTTTGTGTTATGGTGACATATTTTTTATATCGTAAACTTCAAAGTATAAAGTTGTTCAGAGGAAAATGCGTAAAGTGCCGAAATTGACTCCGTGATAAAAAATTATTTTACTAACTTTACCAAGTTTTAAGATCACTCTAATTTTCATCGACCATATTACTTTTTTGAAATATTTACCTGGATGACACTCAAGCTTTTCGTGTTATATTTCAAAATATAAAAAAATTAACTAAAAATAACTGACACTGGACAACAAATAATCGAAAAAAACATAATTATTTTTATTCGGAATCTGCTCATAAGCCAGGTCTAAAGATATTCAAAGTCTTACACAACATCATACTGGAAAATTTTCAAAAGCTGCTAGCAAGAGGAACGTGGTAAAAAATTTGTTGATATCTCTTGATTTACTTATATCCAGTTGAAAATAATTTATCATCGGTTATACTTGCTGTCCTTAAACCATCACAAACAGTCATATATATCTCTTCTGATATTAACTCCTTTAAAAATTATATATACATATATAAATAGATATATATATATATATATATATATATATATATATATATATATATATATATATATATATATATATATATATATATATGAAGTAAAATGCGAACAGTAAATGCAAACTTCTCTCCATCATATCCTTTCTGTGTTAGAGGTTGCACAGTTAGAATAAATTGTTATAAAACGCAATTTATCCTATTCTACCACCATCGAGATGATGGCCTACCTGTACCACCATACCGAGAAGAAAGTCAAACTTACCCTCCCCGCCACAGTGATACGGCAGAGGTACATGTTTCGTCTCTACTAGACTCATCAGGGTACCGACATGCACTTGACTGTGCAAAGGACAGATCGGAAGGAAGCATGCACATACTGAACGCGGCTTCACCGGCCTCCCGCCGGATGGCGTATATATGTTAATGCGGATTTCACGGATTCCTCCGTGTGAGATGCAATAGCAGTGGATATATCCACATTATGCCGTTGTAGTGCTGAAATCACATTCAGCAAACATACAACTATATGCAGCTCCGCGTATGAATGAAGTAAAATGCGAACAGTAAATGCAAACTTCTCTCCATCATATCCTTTCTGTGTTAGAGGTTGCACAGTTAGAATAAATTGTTATAAAACGCAATTTATCCTATTCCACCACCATCGTGATGATGGCAACCTCTAACACAGAAAGGATATGATGGAGAGAAGTTTGCATTTACTGTTCGCATTTTACTTCATTCATACGCGGAGCTGCATATAGTTGTATGTTTGCTGAATGTGATTTCAGCACTACAACGGCATAATGTGGATATATCCACTGCTATTGCATCTCACACGGAGGAATCCGTGAAATCCGCATTAACATATATACGCCATCCGGCGGGAGGCCGGTGAAGCCGCGTTCAGTATGTGCATGCTTCCTTCCGATCTGTCCTTTGCACAGTCAAGTGCATGTCGGTACCCTGATGAGTCTAGTAGAGACGAAACATGTACCTCTGCCGTATCACTGTGGCGGGGAGGGTAAGTTTGACTTTCTTCTCGGTATGGTGGTACAGGTAGGCCATCATCTCGATGGTGGTAGAATAGGATAAATTGCGTTTTATAACAATTTATTCTAACTGTGCAACCTCTAACACAGAAAGGATATGATGGAGAGAAGTTTGCATTTACTGTTCGCATTTTACTTCATTCATACGCGGAGCTGCATATAGTTGTATGTTTGCTGAATGTGATTTCAGCACTACAACGGCATAATGTGGATATATCCACTGCTATTGCATCTCACACGGAGGAATCCGTGAAATCCGCATTAACATATATACGCCATCCGGCGGGAGGCCGGTGAAGCCGCGTTCAGTATGTGCATGCTTCCTTCCGATCTGTCCTTTGCACAGTCAAGTGCATGTCGGTACCCTGATGAGTCTAGTAGAGACGAAACATGTACCTCTGCCGTATCACTGTGGCGGGGAGGGTAAGTTTGACTTTCTTCTCGGTATGGTGGTACAGGTAGGCCATCATCTCGATGGTGGTAGAATAGGATAAATTGCGTTTTATAACAATTTATTCTAACTGTGCAACCTCTAACACAGAAAGGATATGATGGAGAGAAGTTTGCATTTACTGTTCGCATTTTACTTCATTCATACGCGGAGCTGCATATAGTTGTATGTTTGCTGAATGTGATTTCAGCACTACAACGGCATAATGTGGATATATCCACTGCTATTGCATCTCACACGGAGGAATCCGTGAAATCCGCATTAACATATATATATATATATATATATATATATATATATATATATATATATATATATATAATAAAACTTTTGATAAAGTTCTTTAGGTGTAGTCTATTCTTCGATAATATACAACTTGCCCAGAAAGAACTATCGTTGATAACACAATTCAAGGATGAAAAACTGTTCTTCTCACTGAAATTTAAGATGTATTAAATAATACCCATAAGTTAAGAAGATCTGCAAACTTTGGTTAATACGTAGGTGAGAGCAATGACCTTGGGACCTTCTGAAGACAATACGCCAAGTGATGATTAGTATAATAACTTCTTAAAATGTGTGGTGATAATTTAGAAATAATTATATTTACGTTCATTGGTAAATTTAAATATGACTTGAAATTATTAATTTCCTTATGATTTTTAATTCACTGACATTTGTAACTGACGAATAGTAATAATATAAGAGCTGGTGAATGATTTGCACAAAATGTCTTACACCGGATGAGATTTAAAGAATAAATAAATAAAACTTTTATTGCCGTTACTTTTATTGGTGAAACATTACAACGTCATAGGTTAAATTATAGAAGTAAACATACATACCGTCACATACATACACTCAACAGTCGTTGACATACACACCTTGATGTCTAACTCTTCCGTAAAATTAAAAAGAATTAACTATTACTAGTAAAACAGTATTTTATTTTGCATGAAGAAAAGTTTCCATTACTGCCTGAAGTTATAATATTCGTCTAGTGGATTAAAGAATTTTCGAGTAAAATTATCTTTAATTTTTCAGTTGCAGTTGTTTTAATGTTATTGGGTAAAAATTTTAATACAATTAAAATAAGGATTCCTTTCAAACATCGAGGTTGAATGTTGGGGAACACTAAGACTTCTGTAGCCCTATGCGGTTATATTATTAAAAAATGCTCATTACTAGAAAATCCCTATGCATTCTTCTTCACAAATAAACAAATAGTCACAATATCTAAATATACAAGCAACTATAAGAATTTGGGTTTATTTAAAATATGGTCTACAAGACTTTTTGCGGGAGGGATCCTCGTTTTAATAGAACATAAAACAAGTTTTTCAGTATTTAGTTTTAAATAATTATTTGTGCAGCAAATATCAATTCTTGCTACAATATCACTGGACTATTTTAAGGCACTTAAAATATCAGCTTCACCTACAAGGATTTTCCTAATTTCCCATCAAAATCAAAAACAATATTAGTCTCAGCATTGACCCCTGAAGCGCACTTGTAGATACAGGAAGCGTCTCTGAATAGGAAACTCTCTAACTGCCTGAGACATTAAATATTATGCATACTCGTTGAATTTTACCACATCGGATCAGATCATTCGCAAGACCCCTAACTCCATACATATTTAATTCTAACAGTGATAAATTATGAATAATTGAATCAAATGCGTTTTAGAGGTCAAAATAGCTTACCGTCATCAATCTCCTGCATAGCTAAATTTCTAGATTTAAATTGGCATTCTTCAGCAGAACAGGAAATTTACCTTAGGGAAAACGACTATATTGGTCAATGGATAACAAATTATATAACATATTGTTTGCAAAACCATTGGAAGTAGTTTACCAAAACCACCCGAGTGCTCAGGTAGCACTAGCATAATAATATTTATTATTTCATCTGGTTTATAAGGTATTAAAAATGTACTAGATGCCTGCGATCAGCTTACACCATCCTGAGCCCCAAAACTTTGAATATAATTGGTGCCAACTCGGCATTTATCATTAAATAACTAAGCAAATTTATTTCAAGACATTTTTTGTATGTACAAAGCAGAAACCAAAAACCTGGCAAAGCAATCCCGATTGCTATGCCACCCAGACATTTGTGGAAATTGGAAAAATTAAACAATTAAGTAAAAAAATTCTAATTGGTTTTTAATTATTGTCAATGATTGCGATGTTGCATTATTTAATAAAGGAGCTGGAATATTTTATACTGCTACAAACTTTATTTTAAACACTATATAAAATAATAGATATTACAGGCCAGGTGGTTTCGATCGTTGGAACATAATAAAATACGTCAAAAGTTGTTTCATGTAAAAGCAATCGGGATCGTTCCGCCCGACTGTCGGTATCTGTTTTGTATCGACAGGACATTATATTTGTCAGAAATTTTAACTGCTATTAATTATTTTGAACAAATGAGAAACTAGTTAATATCTGAAATGGTTCCTATTTCGATGTTATCTTTATATAATAATTTTTCTACAAATCGAAAACTTGAGATCAAGATATAAAAAAATGAGGTTTCCTATTTCTCAGAAAACCACAAATAATTCTTGTTGGAGTGCACTGTCAAGACATTTTGGGTTCCTTATTTTCTGTTTACAGCAAGAGTAAATAGTCAAATATTTTTGAATTTATCTATATTTTCTGTCTAGATCTCTTCCTTAAGGATTGTCAACATGTGAACTTCTCTTAACCACTTCGCCAAACTCTACGCAAGACCTGTTTGGTTTTTTATGTGAATTTGAAACTGTACTATTACATAATAAATTTCTATTGACAAGGTTTCAGTTATTTAATAGGCTTTTAGAGGTAAAACTGATCAGTGTTCTAATCTCGTCCAGTAAAGATCCCTGAAGATGCCTCGAGCAATCGTAGGCGAAACGTCGGATAATAATTCCAATTTGACGCAGTCTAGGCCCAAAAACCATGATTTTCGTTGTACGGAAAGTTGAAATATCTTTTCAGCCACTTTATTGAAATTTAAGATACAATTTAATCAAATTTAATGTACAAGAACTAATATTTGAATGAATTGCTTTAGATTTAAAGTAAATGTAAATTATTCACGATTTTAAGTACAAAATCATTAAATTTAATGTAGAATAGACATTAAATTTGCATTAAATTTAAGGTTATTTTTAACGGTGTAGGATATCTTTTGTTTCTTGCTACACACACCGATTATATGCAATCCTTTTCCAATTGCATTATTTAAACTAGTATAACATGCTAATCGGTACTAATATTTATCGATAAAAATAAGTTTTTAAAGCCTTTTTCCATTTATATTAATTGTAATTTTCCTAGTGGTAGTAACTTCTAACACTTAAAAACACCGAGAGACGAGCAACGACCAGCAAATAAACTAAAAGAAAAATTAAATAAAAATATTTATATCTGTTTAATATTAAAAAGTCCCTCTTCTACCAATCATAAATAGCCTTCAGGCAAATTTTTTGTTATTTAAACTTACTGGTATGATCGAAGTTTATTCTCATATACTACAAAAAAAATGATGCTAAGTTACAATTTGGATCATACAATTAACATCTGAGTTAAAAACACAAATTAGCTTTGTTGGACGGCTGTTTTCATTAGCTAATTTATTATATAACAGAAATATTAATTTTTTCTTTCCCAAAACATTGACCTCTGTAGCAGATTACAAGTTTAAAATATACAAATGAGTTTTAATTTAATGATATATCGAGTCATTTGCCTAGTCTCCAGTCTCGTCCTATGTATCTGCATAGTTAATCACTATGTACAAGATAGACAGGACTTCTACCTACATTATATGTTTGACTTACGTCAGCTGCTACTTTTAGAATTCAACCGGTAGGCGCACTAACCAACTTTGGCATATCGCAGGAGAACAGTTAGCTCGAATGGAATATTTAACGCCTCTTCCACTAAAACAAAAATTTAATTGGTAAAACATACCTAACTGTTCGGCCAAATAAGAGAACAATATGTTGACGTAGAATTGTCGTCTGAAAATACAAAGTACAGCAAACGAATTTCACTTTTATTGAATAAAAAAGATTTAACTGTAATCATGATATTTTTAATAAATATTAGTAACAAGTTATCCAAAATATCAAGTTTAACTATTTTCAATGTTTTCTACGAAAGGTTTTTAATTAAACTAGTTGTGGAGAGCTAAAATTGGAATTATCAGTTAACATAAGTGTAAAGTTTTAAAAAACCTCATGTTGTCTATGGATCATAGTTATTTTACCACTCGCAGAATATCAAAAAATTTAACTCTGTTTATAGAGTAATTATTATTTTAATATGTGAAGCCTAACAAAAGGTAAAAGCTCTGTTTAAGTTCGCCAGATACTTGTGAGATCAGCCAGCTTAAAAGCATTTAAAAAGGTACAAAGTTTTTTTTACTTGCGATCTTTCTTGCACTTCCTAAAGTTTCTAAAATTCTTTTGAAAATGCTCAAAGGGTTACACCACCTCGAGATTCTCATAAAATCGATTTTTTTCCGGCTAGATAAATTGTTTATACTTTTAGGAATATTTTCAGCGTTTAACCATTTTACAATTTAAAATATTTCCAATATTATAGCAAATAAAAGTGAACGCGAAAAGGCGTCGGTCCGAAACTCAGGTAACAAGTTGACCGGTTAGAGCCTTGACAAAGGGTATTGTTGAATATTGTTTTATATTAGATATTTTGAATCAATCCTTGATAACTAGAATTACTTTGAGGAATTTCAGAAAGTAAAAATTACTCAAGTGCCTAAAGTTTAGATTCTCTAAATAGTCAAAGTAATAGAGTCGGTTTGCTGTATTACGTAGTAGTGTACAGATCGCCACGTTTATTATACATTAAAATTGTCGCAAGCACGATGCGATTATCCAAGAAGTTGGATTCTTAGCGAATATTTATAGCCAACATGAGAATCCAAAAAAAGACTATAGAGGCCAAAAAATGGAAAAGACCTGCTTGCTCAAAAAGAGTCTGTAGATATTGTGGTATCAATGGAAGACCTCATATAGCGTCCAGAAATCGCAGACCATAGGTAATTTTCATATATATATATATATATATATATATATATATATATATATATATATATATATATATATATATATATATATATATATATATATATATATATATATATATATATATATCTGGAAGATACATGTACAACGTTTGATAATAGAATCTTGACGTCGAAATAAGTCGGTTTATGCAAATTCAGTGATATCCGATACTACTTCGTTTAGGCGGAGTTTTAAAAAAATATTGATTTTTCCTAAATTTTTTAAAAACGTGGGAGTGAATTTAATGATTTTTGTGTGTGGTCTAATACCATAATCTGACGTTTACTAGTGGTATAGCGACCGGACTTGTAAACATCGCTCCTGATTTTTTATGTCATTAATGTGATGACAACCTAGGTATTTTTATCGGATAATCGGATATATTTAAAACCTTTTTTACTTCATAAAAATTTTCATTGGATGAGCGGTTCGTTAGGATAAAATATTTTTTATTACATGCATACACCAATTAACTGTAGTAATGAAACATGTCTGTAACAATAATTTTTCGGGTGACTTTGTTACTATGGCATTTAATAATCTGACTACTGACAAATTGCTGTCACCGTCTGAGAAGTCGACTAAAGTAAGATTTATATTCTAAATTTTGAAGTTATTTTACTATTAAACATGGACAATTACACGTACTCCGAGTAGGTTGACATGTTCTTAGTGTATGGGTTTTGTGAAAGAAATGGGCGTCTAAGTGTTAGGTTTTATAAAGAAAGATTTTCTAATCGCCGAATACCAAATCATTAATCACTTGCCAATATGTAGCATCATCTGCGAGAAACGCGCAGCTTTGGAAAAAAATTTTAAGGAAGGGGTCGTATTCGAACAACTCGAACAGTTGGAAAAAAAGAGGAAATTTTGGATAGACTTGAAGAAGAACCGGATGAAAATTCATATGGCATTACAGATGCATACCATGATCATAACTTTAAAATAAGTGTTTGGGTAGGTATTGTTAATCCTACCCCATTTTTCAGTTGCTGTTCACTGTTCGGCAATATTTACTTGACCAGTATCCCAACTGATTGGAAGAGGCAATGAGGCATCAGTAAGGTGATCACCACGTTCTCCAGAGTTAAATATGTTTGACTTCTTTTTGTGGAGAGCTCTTTAAATAGAAATATAGAAAACTCCGGTGAACACCCGTGAAGGATTATTGATGTGCATTTTAAACGCTAGCAGTCTTTTTATCTGAGATATTAGATAGAGATCAATTCTATTTTGTACATTTGCTTAATTAATGCTTTCTTTTTGGTTAGTTTTTACATTTTTTTTTAAATACATACATGTACTTGCAACATTTATTTTAAAAATTGTACAGTAAATTTGAACTGTGTATTACCAAAATCATCGGAAAACTAAAATTTATATTTCCTTTTCTTCGTTGTGATACATTGTTAAAAATAAACTTGAATTTAATACAAATTTAATGTTTATTTTGCATTAAATTTAATAATTTTGTACCAAAAATCGTGAATAATTTACATTTACTTTGAATTTAAAGCAATTCATTGAAATATCAGTTCATTGTACATTAAATTTCAATAAAGTAACTGAAAAGATATTTCAATTTCTGTATATTAAAATTAATTCACATGTACCCTAATACTAAAAGAATTTACATTATTATTCAATACACGTTGCATGAGGTTCCGGGAGATGGCGCAACTTGTAATGACCTTTTTGCCTAGTATAATATAAGTTGCTTAAAGGACTCCATTTTCTTATGGTAAGGTGTACATATCTGCCCCGCACTGACAGGAACCTATGAGTTTGAAACCGATCTAGATGACCTACACTAGCTATGGGAAAAATATCCACCTTTTCTTGGTAGTTTCCGAATTTTTTAAACTCATATTAATATTGATGAATTAAATATGTGATAACATATCTTAAACTCAATGAATACTGGCTGTATATTTAATGTACATGGTCACCTTAAAAAGTAATAATCAAGCTTTAAATTTAATGTATAATTACATTAAATTTAATGAAATAAATTAATTTAGATTAATGTAAATTATTAAATTTAATGCATTTAATAAATGTTTGTCAAATTTGCTTCCAGCCCATTCACATTAAATTAAAGGCATATCCTTTTTACAGTGTAAGAAAGGTTTAGCGAGGGTGATAGAAACGTCATATGTTTTGCGGTCGTATTCTTAGGTTGGTAAATTAAGTTCATCAAGGATATAAAATAATTAATATTTTAATTAAATTAAATCGCAGGATCGATATCATAATATATAAGTATTTTTTCTTATACGAAAAAAGAGTTAAATTTATTTGTTCTTTGGTAAAATACAGAATTTTGGTATAACTTTGATTTCTTGATTTACAGTGTAAATATTTTTTTAACAACGAGTTACTTTAAAGTAACTAAAAAACAAGAAATCATTAAGAAAAAAATAATAATCATCGACTGCTTAAAAGTTATTTCCTAACTATAGCAACATTATTTGAGTCACTAATTTATTCAATTAAATTTCTTTTAAGTAGGTGTAAGTCAATTTCGACCTATATAAATTGTAACTGCTTGTTAAACTTATGATTCCGTACATCCATTATATTTATTTATAGTGATTACCTATAGAATGAGAGCTGATAAAGAATTTGCTCAAGATATTTTGTATCGGTTAAAATTTGTTACAAATTTACGATCTTAAAACATAAACACATTCCTGTACTTTTAGAAATGCACATTAAGAAATGTTCAGCTGACCACTAATAGGACCTTGTTTTGGCAAACACTTTGTAGAGTTCGTTATATTGAATAAAACATACAAAATACAAATAAATAAGTCTCTTAAAATACTCTAATTTCATCTAAATCGTACACAACTCACAAATGAAAAACTGCAAAATATAAAAATAACATTGAACTCGTACTGGTCTTTTACAAGCGACGCTATCAACTATTACACCATCCGACCAGTAACAGGAAATCGATTGTGCGCATGCCGATGTGTACGGGTTTTTCAACAATGATACTATGCCCGATAAAAGCAATCGCCTAACCTACAAGAGTCGGCGGGATCCATTAGGGAGATCAGTGGTCACAACAGGTACAAAAGATGACATTTTAGACCCTTTGTTGGTAATATATAGAATTTGGGTCTGCGTTGGTTGATATGTGCCAACATCGAAAATGTTCGATCATTTAATTTGTCGATTGTTGCAAGGCCACACGTGCCTTCATAATGTATCTAAACGACAAGTTCACATCGGATGTCGCCAATAAAAGACCCCGTTCTAACCTTATGGAAATTGATTCGCGATAAATGTCTCTATATCTGAGATAAGTCATAGTTACCATGAGCGCAACCTCCAAAAATCAAAAGCCTTAGAAATATCGAGTGGTCAACCTATCGAGATTTAACCTCTTCTTGTAACTATTGCGGACGGTTTGAGTGTAATATCGGGCTGAAGTTAGAATCGCTTGACAAAACATAACGGGTATTCGGTTATTGTCAAAAGGTATTCTAGGTGACCTTGAGCATGACCACAGTGTTAATAACTCGAGAGTAAACTCTTTACTATATGGTTCAGTCTAACAGTATACTCATCGTTATACGAGTACTTCGTGGTCTTCGTGAGAGTTTGAAGGAGTGTAAATAAATCGTCAAAGGATTGTTCATGGCCTTTACAGACTGCCATTGTTTTTACCACCAGCTACGTAGATAGGAGAGAGTTAATGAACCAACAGTACAAGCTCTAATTTAGTAACTAGTGGGTATGGTTGGAGACTACAACACCACATTGTAATTTGAGACTTAAATTAAGACTTCTTTGCAAAAAATGAAGGGAATCGTAACAAGGTATTTTGGGGTGAGCTTGATTATGGGATTACCTAGTGGGTACGGTTTAAGAGTACATCTCATTGTAATATGAAATTTGAGATTTCTCTGCAAAAGATAAAGAGTATCATCGTATCAAGGTACTCTGGGGGAAGCTTGACCATGCATTTTTGAATTTAATGCAAACCCAAAATAAACTCCTTATAATATTGCATGACTTTAGTGAAAGATTTGAAAGGATATCGTCAAGGGCTCTTTCGTTGTATCAAGTTTGCTAAGACCAATAATACGTGCGTTGAACACGGACTCCTAAGTTAGCTTAAAACATAGCATTCATTTATGGTTTATGTGAGAGACTTTCAATCCGATTAATGGGTATTGTTCTGGTTCTGGGAGCTATATTAGTATTTATCTTATATCTTGAGGATTTCTTCAAGTATCAAACATAATTTGTAATCTTATGCATAAAGAATGACACCACTATAAGCAGTTGACCAGAATTAGAGTTATTACTGCCGTGTTCTTAACTACGACTCTCCACTTTAAACTTAACTGGATCCAATATTAATCCATGTTAACTCGTATTACATCCCGGAATATCCTTTTGCGATACCTGTAAAATGTAAGTAGTTACAAAGTAGAGGTTGATTATTGATGCGTTAAACCTTTAATACCTCTGAAACTTTTGATATTTTGGGGCTGCGGATGTTAATAACTATAACAAATGGTTCTAAATTTTTTTTTTTCGATTTTACGAAATCTTTGTCAACTAAAATACTTCTTGAGAGTTACTATAATAATAACTTGCCTGCTGAAAAACAAAAAACTTTCTTCCTGCCTTATGGACGTTCCTATGTCTTTAGCTCTCTAATATAAAGTATTAAATAATATAGCTGGTACAGTAATAAAGATAATAATTATTCTTATTTTGTGCTTTGAGTGCTAACTGTTATATTCACCAACAGCAGTTATTACACATTACCATTCGCGACGTTACCTATCAGAAACTTAAGTTAACTGCATATGTTAATTTGTAAAAGATATTGTTAATTCCGTTTACAAAAATTCAAAGAACCAATAGGGATATTTCATCATTATTACATTTTGGGATTTATGTAAATTTTTTATTAAAGAAAAAAAACCTACTAATTTTGAAAGTAGGTCTTGGCATTTTTGTAATAAAAGGAAGGAAACGTATTTTGATTCTCAGTAAGAGACCTTGAATTGTTGATATTTTGTAGCTCGTACCAAAATAACATTTTACGATTGCTGATTTTTCGCACATAAATTATTTTAATTAAAAAATAATAATTGCCAATTTACAGTGAGAGACACCTTATAGACGGTATATACGGTAACTGCGAAAATCATCATTTCGTATTTTCTAGAATTGTTTTTTTGTTATATTAAAATATTTATCAAAAATCCAGCTGAACCCTTCTATATTCATTAATGGCCATTTAAAATATATATATATATATATATATATATATATATATATATATATATATATATATATATATATATATATATATATATATGTTATGTCGAATATTCTCACGGGTGTGATGTGTAATCGAAGGTTTTCGGGCATCCCGTATATGTGCTGAGTCTCTCTCAGGACTGTAAGGCAGCTGACGTTTCGGTGAAATCTCATTCACCATTTTCAAAACTCACTGTATGGCGTCTACGAGCGAACTGACGCCTGCGATTCCGGTGTTGTCGGTACTGTGTTCGCGTCGGACGTGTTCGTTTTCCGAATGGTTCCGAGCCATCAGGTGGCGTGACCTGCTGCGCGTCATCGGCCCTGTTGCCAGTGTTTGTGGTTGTGTTGCCGAGTTGTAATGTCTTTCGTTACTATGTGGTACTGGTTGATGTTTTGTAAGCAGATTTTTCCAAGTATTAGGCACACGTTGGCTATTATCTCTGCTATTTAAGTTGTTGGGCCTCTTTGCAATTTCAATAGCCTCCCTTATAACTCTTGTGGACAGGTTTTCACATCTCGATAG
Organism: Diaprepes abbreviatus; assembly: GCA_034092305.1. Taxonomy (NCBI): domain Eukaryota; kingdom Metazoa; phylum Arthropoda; class Insecta; order Coleoptera; family Curculionidae; genus Diaprepes; species Diaprepes abbreviatus. Next base: position 18,817,980 of record JASJET010000122.1, on the reverse strand, counting down.
CATTTTTGTTCCCGAGAAATTTATCTTATGTCCTGTGTTTAACCAGTGTTGGGTCAGAGCAGAAGAAGTTGTTTTTTGCTTGACAGCGTTTATATGTTCGTCTCTTCTGGCGCTTATCGGCGTTGAGGTACCTGTTGGTGTGAGTGGGTTTTCTGTAGACAGTGTGCGAAAGCAAGCCATCCTCTTTTCTTTTGAGTAGGATATCCAGAAACGGTAGTTTTCTTTCCTGTTCTGTCTCCATGGTGAATTTAATTTTGGGATGTATACTGTTTAAGTGTTCCAGGAAACTTTTGAGATTTTCTTCCCCATGTTGCCAGATAACGAATGTGTCATCCACATAACGTAGCCACAGTCTTGGTTTATGTGAAGAGGTCTCCAAAGCTTTTGATTCAAAGTCTTCCATAAATAAGTTAGCGAGTGCAGGAGATAGCGGCGATCCCATCGGGGCTCCCTCGACTTGTTTTACATCACCACCTCGCCCAATTATTTGCAGTAGTGAAATCACTTGCGTTTCGATCGCAGTCCCTTACAGATCCAGAAAATTATCACAAAGAGATGAACATACTGCAAGAAGCCCTAACAAAGAACGGTTATAAAAAAGAACATATAGACAAGGTTCTAAAAAACAAACACTTGGCCCCAAAAAATCGCGAAAACCAAGAGAATAGCTCCAAGGTTTTTGTTCCTTATGTAAGAGACACCACAGACAAGATCGCAAGAATTCTCAGGAGACACAACATTGAAACCATTTTCACCACAGACCGTAAAGTAAAAGATCTCTTGCCAACACCTAAAGAAAGAATCCCTCTAGAAAACCAGGGAGTGTACGAAATTCCATGCGAAGAGTGCAGTTCATCTTACGTAGGCCAAACCAACCGTAAAATAAGTGCCAGAAGAGATGAACATATAAACGCTGTCAAGCAAAAAACAACTTCTTCTGCTCTGGCCCAACACTGGTTAAACACAGGACATAAGATAAATTTCTCGGGAACCAAAATGCTATCGAGATGTGAAAACCTGTCCACAAGAGTTATAAGGGAGGCTATTGAAATTGTAAAGAGGCCCAACAACTTAAATAGCAGAGATGATAGCCAACGTGTGCCTAATACTTGGAAAAATCTGCTTACAAAACATCAACCAGTACCACTTAGTAACGAAAGAGATTACAACTCGGCAACACAACCACAAACACTGGCAATAGGGCCGATGACGCGCAGCAGGTCACGCCACCTGATGGCTCGGATCCATTCGGAAAACGAACACGTCCGACGCGAACACGGTACCGACAACACCGGAGTCGCAGGTGTCAGTTCGCTCGTAAACGCCATACAGTGAGCTTTGAAAATGGTGAATGAGATTTCACCGAAACGTCAGCTGCCTTACAGTCCTGAGAGGGACTCAGCACATACACAGGATGCCCGAAAACCTTCGATTACATATATATATATATATATATATATATATATATATATATATATATATATATATATATATATATATATATATATATATATTAAATGGATCAAAATTGTCATCTGTAGACATTTTTGAACCCTGAATTTTTGGAGTTTCCCAGTATGGACCGGTATGTTACTAAAATTATGGTACACCATCCAGAGCGGCCAGAAAGAAATAAAGTTGTGGAAGTAGCTATTTTGAGATACGTTGCGTTACATAATAGCCAAAGGGTTCGCCAGGTGACTACTTCCCCACGCGTATTCCGTTCCTCTATGGATAAAATATTAAAATTACAAAAATATTGGTCTCTTTAAACTGAAACTGCATCATATACTTAATGAAGATGACTTTAATAGGCGCTTGAATCTGTGTGATGACATGCATCAACGAATAAATGATAAAGTCAATTTGCCTTTTAATATATGTTTTTTAGAATATGCATGTTTTAGCTAAATGGTAATGTAAACAGGAACAAGTGTCGTTATTTGTCTTAGGAGGATCCCAATTTATTTAGACAGGGATACTGGGAAACTAGATAGTAGCGTTGCTTTTTATTATAAGAAATTTAGTAGGTGAAATTTATGCAAACATGTTGGAACAAAAATATCAGAAGAAGATCCAACTATTCGCAATTTTTGGTCTTCACTTTTTGCAAGATAAGGCATCTCCGCATTATGCACCTACAGTTAGAGGGTTTTGGGCACTCGATTTGTGGTTAGTAGATTAGCAAAAGAGATCGAATTGAAGGGCCAGCTAGATCTTTTGATCTAAATTCCTTCAGGGACACTTAGAAACTACATGTTTTGTAACTCAATTTAATTGTCTCGACGATCTTTGCCCAAGAATCACAGCCAAATGCCAAATAATAGCTCAGGAGATACGTAACAATGTCAGAAATAAATTTGAATGAAACTTTCATTATTGAATGGGCATAAAAGGGTAACATTTTGAACATTTAATAAATGTACAAAAAGCTTTTTTTTAAATTTTTCTACTTGTTTTTATTATTTCTTAATACATTTTAAACTGTAAATAAAGATTTTTATAATCTCTAAACTGACGTATTACTTAAACTTCTATACTGTATTTTAACCATTGAGCTTCACACTTACCCTTAAATAAAGAACTAAAATTCATTAAAAGTGTCTGCCATGAATTTATTATGAGTGGCAGCCTCAAATCTTACGACTCATCCATTTCAAAACGCAATTTCTCAAAAACTACCAAACCAATTTCAAAAAACTGGATACTAGTAGAAATAAAATTTGATGGTATATATATATATATATATATATATATATATATATATATATATATATATATATATATATATATATATATGTATGTATGTGTGTGTGTATGTGTGTAAAAGTCGAAAACATTTTTCCCGTCTATCAATAAGTTTAAACTTACATTATAAAAGTGGTCTTTAAATTAACATCTTTTTAAAGGTTTTTATGTTTGGTTTCACTTGCCTCAAATGTTTTAACTATAAAACAAAAAGTGGTTAACATAAATGCAGCTGTTAGTTTACATTAACTTTTTTATTTTATATTATTTTCAAAGCAATATTTGAAGTTTTTCTAATAGGCAGTAAAAAATAATGTTGCGGTTTTATTAAATTATATGCATGAAGTGGTAAAATGGATAACCCAATATCTATGAAATCTCTACTATCCGCCATCATCTCTGATAGAAGCTTTGTCGCCGATGAATCTGCTCATTCATCGTGCCTTCTTTACCAACTGTGGGAATATCGTTTTTGCAATCATAAATTGCATCTGACGTCTGCAAATCAGTCTAGTCACCGTCCGCCGATCGCATTTCCAATAAAATTCCGTCAATCGAAAGTTAATAGATATCGCCGCCGTCATACTGCATAAACAGGCAGGGCCGTAGCCCTAAAATGCACTTATAGCTGGCTAATAGATAAGATTAGTTAAAGATGTAATTTATTATGTCACTCTTCATTTACATAACCACGAAATATCAACAAAAGAAACATTGCTCTTACATCAACCAGATAAAATGATGGGGTTTCCAATTTAAAATTGTTTCTCGTAGCCATACATAATTAAATTTGTCATTGCTAAGGTCAATTTCTTCAAGCTTAATTATTAATTGTTGTTCAAGTTAATGTTTAAAATTTCCACCTTTTATAATTGCTAAAATAATAGTTTAAACGTTCAATCAATGGTTAAAATAATATACTATTGATACCGACAATCAACTTTGATGGAACTTTATCCCTATATTTTCAAGAATTGAAGCTTGAAATTTGCTGACTAATCTGACTGTGGGCTCTCAAAACATGAATGTTACATCCCAAATCCAAAAAAATTAAAAATTGTATTAAGCTACCGTCTCGCTAAACTGAAAGCAAAGAAAAAATAGGCGAACAGAGTGAGAAGAAAAGGAAATAAAGGAAAATATGACAGTGACTATTTACAACTGAGTTTTTATTTTACCGGGGAGGAGTTAGAACCCAATCCACTTTGTGTAATCTGGCCAACAGCAGTTTAGAACTACCTCTTCTTCGTAAGCACCTTGAACAAGGATCGGGATCACAAGGATAAACCTATTGAGTCTTTTAAAAGAAAATTGACAGGTAATAAAAAGTCTAGTCTAAAGTGTAGATTAAGCTATCATTTTAGTTTTAATAATGTTTGTCTGTAAATGTTTTACGATTATGTTTTAGTTTTTCGTTATGGTTATCAAAATAAATTTTGATTACCCAATTTTACAGTTTAAAAGGGGCTAGTAAAAAAAAGGTTGGGAACCGCTGATTAGATTAACATAGATTCAGAGTAACATAAACTTCTTGCTCTAATTGAGAGAGTGGTTAATCTTGTAGTAGAAATAACTTTATTGCTTAATTGTATGGGAGATATAAATATTTGTATACATTTTAATGTAATAATTGAGTTAATTTTGACAGATTTTTAAAATTGTTTATTTAGGTTAGTTATGATTAGCTTTAGATAATATTCATATTTTCTGGCAATAACCACGTAACAATTATAAATGAAAAATGCCTTTATATTACAAAAAAATTATTTATTACAATAAACAGTATTTTTTTAAAGAAATGCTAAACCATGGCACAGTCTCGCTTTCAATAGCTACTCCACTGAGCCATGCCATGACAAAAAAAACATAATAATAAATCTTAATAACATGTACATAATAAAATTCCCAAAAAATTTTAGTGATTAATGCTTCAATAAATATTCCTAATAAAATCTGAATACTGATTAATTGTCAGAAAGATTTTTTTCATCTCTTGGGCAGATTTAACAAATATTTCTTTTATTGAGTTTGAAAGAGTTTAGCATTTAAGTTAATCAGATGACCGGACAAGGAATTGTAACAAATTAAAGCTCTATAGGTGAAAAATCTCTAAAACCGTGTGCTCTGATAGTAGCATTAATCTATCCCCATAATGAATATTAACTGAATATATGCTACGACAAGAAATAAACCGTTCACGGATAGAACTAGGAGAAAAAGATACATGTTTGTAATTAAATAAAAATGCAGAAGTGTAGAAGTCTACGGGAATCCATTCGTAGCCAATTTATTTCAGATCGAATATGAATCGTACACAAGCATTTTACACTCCGAATAAGAGTACAACCTTCGTTGTTAATACAGAAGCCATATATGAAATCATACTACTTAAAATTAGAAACAACAGTACATTCGCAAAGCATTTTCTTTAGTTTGAGGTTTAATGTGTGCCTATTATTACATAATAGTTTTAAATAGAAAGAAATATATATTACAGAAGATTAAATTGCATATCTGGAGAATGCTATATAGAGAAAAAATTACTCATATAGTATCTTTATTTTATTTTCAAAATTCAAGTTGTGGGAGTAATAAGGAAATCAACAATTCAGAAAAAAATTCTAAATAAAAAGACACATAAAGCAGACTGTTGAATATAATATTAGAACGTGCAATGCTAATGAAGGAAAATGGAAGATGTTGGATTTTTGGTATGTTGGTCACAGTGTATATTGTCAAAATATTAATAGTGCAATGTAATAAAATTAAGACTAGATCTATTTCGGAAAATGGAATAAAAATTGCAAAAGCTGATTAAAAAGTTAACGTCTAAGCATGGTCTCAATAAAAACTATTGCAATTTTGTAAAAGTTTAAAAAATTAAAGCTTGTTAATGAGTATTGTAGGTTCATCAAAACAATATTTTTTCGCTTATGTCTTACATATTATGGAGCTTTTAATAATTATAAATACATAATTATCAACAACTATTGGATCTAAAATTTTAAATTTAAGGTGGCTACTATAGCTTGGAAATATATATCATAAATTATCAAGTTTAGTTTATGAGTTTTCTGACCTATCACTATTAATTTCACAAACTGAAATACAACTTAATTATATCGTATATTTTTGTTAGCAAGAGATCGCCTAATGTTGCTTTATTTCATTTTTGATATTTTTAAGCGAATTTACCATAACTTTTTGACCAAATATAACGTAACTAAAAATATTTGTCGCTTTCATGTTGATTTTAGATTTAGATGCATCTTTTTGATAACTACGAGGGTCGTCTTAGGCCATGTTGAAGGAGACTCTAGGTCGTAATTGAAAAATTAAAATGCTTTATATTTTTGTAGAAGTCTAACTTGAAAATAAATCATAAAATGTGTTTCAACTTGTATCGTTTTCCTTTTTGACGCCAGTTAATAGTTTTATATTATAGAGCTGGATTCAACCGTTTTTGTAACAGATATATAGTACATTGATATATTTCCATTACTAAACGTTAACTAATCCTTTGTCTTCTTTTAATTAAGCAGGTAAAAATAATTTTTCTTTTTTTAGGTAAATATAACTTTTAAATAATTTAGTTTAATCCTTATATCATCCAACCTAAACCACCTGAACAACAAACCATAAAGTGCGGTGTTTAAATTTGGGCCATTCAAATGGTTTTCGTCTGGTGAAGAAGTATTTGAGTTCTTTACTATTTCGAAATATATTTCATTAATGGGAAGAAGTTAATCATGATGCGTTCACTGCGTCTGGTGGTAAAACGCCAAAAAAAATGTGTTTAAGTGTTGATGACAAGGAAATTGTAAAAAATGTATACGATGTTCTACTCAACAGAGGCTAGCTTATGAGTCTCGCTTTAAGAGAAATATGAGATTTGACAAAAACACCTTTTTTCACAATGAGAGCCTCTTAATGTGAGAAAAAACGTCGTGAAAAGGTTTTCAAAAAATTTGACGAAGGTGGCACGAACTTGATTCGAAGAAAAATTTATTTCGTGTACGAAGAAAGTTTAATACCACTATAAGTTCTCTAAATGCACGACTTATTGCGGATGACAAAATAATATTCTGTTCAGTAGCAAGTATTTGAAGAATTGTATTAAAAATGGGTTTTAGATATCCCAAAATCGATAAAAGGCAAGTGTTAATGGAATTGCAGCGACTGCACCAGTGGCGCTATGAATACCTCAGAGCTGTAAAAGAGTATCGATTACAACGTCGATCCATCATATACCTCGACGAAACATGGTTTGATATATACGATAAGGCATCGAAAAGATGGTCCGATTCGTCTGGCAGATGTCAAACAAAAGCTCCATCCAATAGAGGGGAAAAAATTGCCACATTGTATGTACGATCAGAGGCTGGTTGGGTTCAAAATACTTTGTAGCTTTCTGCCAAAAACATTAAAGATTCCTCTTTAGATTACCATGAAGATACAACTGCCAACTTTTTTGAAAACTAGTTTAAGGCTTGCTTGATACCAAAGATTCCTTCTAATAGTGTGAAAATTATGGACAATGCTAGTTTCCACAGTCGCCAACTAAAGAAAGTGCCTAATTCAAGTGGCTCCTCATCGGATATTCAAAAATACATGCTTGAACATGACATGTTTTTAGAATATTTTTATAGAAAAAATAGATACTTTAAACGCGCTGAAAGCATTTAACCTTAAAAAAAAAGTACGTGTGTCACACAATGGCAAGAAATAAGGGTCATATAGTTCTGCGTCTTCCTCCATACTATTGCATTTTCAATCCCATAGAGCATATGTGGCATCAATTAAAATCTAGGGTACGCTCTACAAACACCACTCTTGTACTAAGCTTTAGCGTTTTAGAGTTGATTATGAGAAATATTATAGATCATGCAGACGCAGAGAGCTTGAAAACTTCAGTTGAACACGTTATTAAGATTGAAAATTCTTACTTATCTTTATATGATATTCTAGACCGTCTTATTATTAGGTTGGGTGAAGACAGTGACAGTGAAATTTAGTTGGATTTATAGTTTTTAAATAATTTGTTTTTTTTTTCTACTATAAATACCCATTTTATAATAAAGTGTATTACTATATTTATGTACAGGGTGAGTCAACGATTGGATGAAGTAGGTTTGTGCCTTTTCGGTGAAATTAATAAAGAAACTATATTTATTGTTTGATACAGTTTATTTTTACGCAGATTTTAAAAATATTTAGGACTCTACAGGGTGAGCCAAAAAACTAGAACAACATAAAGTTGTATTTTTTTAAATAGAACATCCTATATACGAATCGTATTTTCGATTTAGCTTATAATTCTAAATCTTTTTTATTAAGGGTTTACTATAACAAAACTTTATAGTTTCTGAAATAATTAAGTTTAAAGAAAAAAAGTCACATTTTCAAGCATCAATTCAATCCTAAATAACGTTTTCAATTTTGTGACAAATATATTTAAATTTGGAATTTAGCAAGGCCAAGGACAAGTTAACATAATTTTTACCTAATATTTGCAATAAAAGCTACAGGGTGTTGAACACATCAGCTCAAATTTGAACAAGTTTAAATGAATAAATATCCTTTTTTTTAAAGGTACACCCTGTATATTTTCATGTTATTTAATAGAGTAATAAAAACCCTAAAAGTTTTGTTCAATATATCCTATACCTATTTATAATAGTTTTTGAGATATTTCAGTTTTTCTTATTTTCCATACTTTTTTACAGAAATAGTCTTCATTATCATAGTAGCCATAGCAAAAACAATGTAAAAGAACATTTTTCTGTGTGTCAAATTTATAACCGCAATCGCTTTTTTTGGTTTTTATGTAGTGTAGTTTGGTTTTTTTTGCATTCATCTTATATTGTAAAATGAATTTTCCAAAGAATGAGTTAATAGATATGATTTATACAATAGGAGAGGCTCAAAAAAATTGCCTTCTTGCTCAAAGAATTTACAAAATGAAGTATCCTGATCGACGCCAGCCTAATACCCATACTTTTCAAAACTTAATGCAAAGATTTGATTCTTCTGGTACTGTTGATTATCCAAAACGTAAAGTGGTCAACAAACCAGTAACTAATGACGAAAAAGAACTACAAGTATTGTTAAATGTTCAGGAAAATCCTTATATTGGTAGCCGTCAGTTAGCAGCATTATGTGAAACATCACAATCCACCGCTAATCGCACTACCAAGAAATATAGGTATCATCCATATCACATGGAATTACACCAAGAATTGCATGGACAGGAAGTCGTGTAAACTTTTGTCGTACAATAAATGCGGAGATTCAATTAAATCCAAATTTATTATGCAAGGTAATGTTTCGTGATGAAGCTACTTTTAGAAGTAACGGTGCCGTAAATAGACACAACATGCATTATTATGCCACAGAAAACCCATTTTGGATTAGAGAGGTGCAACATCAAAACCACTGGTCATTAAATGTTTGGTGTGGTATTCATCATAATCGAATTATTGGACCCCACTTTTTAATGAACCACTAAATGGCCATAGTTACCTGAACTTTCTACAAGAAGAACTACCCCAACTGCTTCAAGGTCTAGATAGGGATGAGCTCGACAGTATGTGGTTCCAGCACGATGGTGCGCCTCCGCATTACCATCGTGAAGTTTGTGCGTTTTTGGACCAACGATATCCGCAAAAATGGATTGGACGTGGGGGTTTCATTGAGTGGCCACCAAGGTCTTGCGACATCACCCCATTAGATTTCTTCCTATGGGGTTATATTAAAAATAAGGTGTATGTTAATCCACCAACAACAGTGGAAGATATGCGAAACAGGATTAGAGATACCTGTAGAACAATAACGCCACTAATTTTGTCCAGGGTCCGAGAAAATTTGCAAAACAGACTAAATTTGTGCATTGCACAAGAGGGTCGTTTATTCGAACACTTATTAAAAAGAAATAATTAATCTCAGTATTTAATAGGTAATTTTTTTGTTTCAATTTAGTATAAAAGTAAATATGTATTTGCCTTGTCGTTATTGTTGTGTTAATTTTTTCACATTATGTTTAATTAAACTATTGCCGTTGTAATATAACGAATAATGTATTTCATCATATTTAACCACATTCTGTTTGTTTCTGTAGTTTCTTTTTATTATTTTACATGGCTACTATGATAATGAAGACTATTTCTGTAAAAAAGTATGGAAAATAAGAAAATCTGAAATATCTCAAAAACTATTATAAATAGGTATAGGATATATTGAACAAAACTTTTAGGGTTTTTATTACTCTATTAAATAATATGAAAATATACAGGGTGTACCATTTAAAAAAAAAGATATTTATTCATTTAAACTTGTTCAAATTTGAGCCGATGTGTTCAACACCCTGTAGCTTTTATTGCAAATATTAGGTAAAAATTATGTTAATTTGTCCTTGGCCTTGCTAAATTCCAAATTTGAATATATTTGTCACAAAATTGAAAACGTTATTTAGGATTGAATTGATGCTTGAAAATGTGACTTTTTTTCTTTAAACTTAATTATCTCAGAAACTATAAAGTTTTGTTATAGTAAACCCTTAATAAAAAAGATTTAAAATTATAAGCTAAATCGAAAATACGATTCGTATATAGGGTGTTCTATTTAAAAAAATACAACTTTATGCTGTCCTAGTTTTTTGGCTCACCCTGTAGTGTCCTAAATATTTTTAAAATCTGCGTAAAAATAAACTGTATCAAGCAATAAATATAGTTTCTTTGTTAATTTCACCGAAAAGGCACAAACCTACTTCATCCAATCGTTGACTCACCCTATACGTATTAAATAATTAATATTAGCTATTATAGTTAATTTATTGTCTAAATATAATTTTTTTTTACTTATTATATTAATGTTTTAATAATCTGTTTATTAATTACTTTAAAAAACGACCATATTATAAAAATTTTCTAAATGTGATTTTAAAAAATACTTCTGGCCTGTTGTCTATATTTAAATTTGGCCTCGTACTCGGTACCACAAAATGGTTTTAATGCCCCAGGTAAAGACTTTCATTATTGAAGCCAGAAACCAAACGATAGATCTTGAAACATACTTTACCATGTTCGTAATTAAATTTCAATAGTTCCTTTGTTAAACTCATTTATTATAATAAAGTATATCTAAATAAATTTTAAATTCAATTATTATAATTAAGTAATATGCCTCTTTTCAATCATTTCTGTTACTTGTACCTTTAAAAAGGTTTCAAAAAAAAATAAGTACAGTCCATATACTGAATGATAGCCCAAAATTTTGCAAGTTATAATTACAAACGAAAGTATTGATAATAAGATTAAGTAATCGAGACGGGTCCTGGGCGTGTTGGCCATTAATGTTGCACAAAATAAAAGTGTAGCTTGTATTGAATAAGAAAGTTTTTTAACATGCACCTGTGGAGCATCAACCCATTAAATGTTAAGAGAATGAACTTTTGTTATGTAATGGTTATTAATAATCAGATAAATGTACAGTTATAGCAAATTTAGCATTTGCAGTTTTCCTAGTGTATTTTTTTTATATGAAATAGGGAGCTACTTGATCTCTACGTAATAATTTCCGTTTGGTTAAGGTAAACTATTTCTATCTAATTCCTTAAACAATTTTTACTTAGGATTAATTTTAGCCTTCTTATTTACTAGCATGGTATAATTTTAAAACTGGTTCAATCAAGCTGTGAAATTTAAAGAAGCAAGTGTTTTCTATTATTGCCTTACAAGAAATAAATTATTTTTTTTTTAGTTCAGGGAAAAACTATCCTTTTACTGATTCCAATTTCTTATTTATATTATTTTATACTCAATTTTCCTAAGTAAAGGTTTTTTTGTTGACAAGTATATGTGAACAATGCTGGAAATTAAAACAATTTCATAAGCAAAATAAAATTGACTGAAGGTCTAAGTTCCGTGGCAACTACATAAATGGGATTTAGAAGTAAAACATTTTAGTGAATTTGTTGTCACCCCTTAATTTACACACATGATCTAAATTTAAAACCAGTTGACTATAATATATTTAAATTAATAAATGTTAATAAGATAAACCTTTGTTATGTAATGGTTATTAATAATTAGAAAAAGGAACAGTTATAGTAAATATGGTAATCAAGTATTGAATTTTAAAAAATACTGATAAAAATGGAAACTGTCCATTGTTCGCTCACAGACAAGTCGCATGAGGATCGTCCAAAATCATTTGTAGTGCAAAAAAAACAATGACGCCGTCCATGAACTGATAATAGAAGGTCGTCATGTGACCAATATACTGAGCAAGAATCTGAAGGAAAAGTTATATAATGCTGAATCATGCCAATTATGCGGGTGTGGTATTTGGTCTGTCTGGATGTTCGCTCAAGTTCTATTGTTCAAAAAATTCAAAACTTCTGTATCAGATTCATATGTGGTGTCCGAAAAGGGGAACATGTTTTACCTAAGCTGGTAGAATTGGGGTGGCTTAATATGCATATTAGACATAAATTACATCTAGCGTCATTGGTTCATCGGATACTTAAAACGAACTCTCCTATGTACCTCCGAGTAAGGACACTAGTAATGTTTAATTTGCTGGATGTTCCTAGGCACAGAACGTCTCTATATAAGGGATCATTGAGCTATACGGGAATGAATGTTTACAACTGAGATGTTGACTGTATTCAAATATAAATAAAATTTTGCCGCGAAACGGTAGTTTCCTAAAAAACACAATATTTTTCTTTATTTTTAAGGAATTTAATTTTTATTTAATATTCAAAATGTAACTAAATCTTCTTGGAGTCACGTGACAACGACCACCAATCAAAGTGAATGATGTCACTCCATACTCACGTAATCGCTGGCACACCGTCCTGATACGGTTAATCTTTTAAGTTATTATTACTTTCAGTTATATCACTTGAAGTAATCATGATCACTTCGACCTAATGACAAGTAAATGCATATTCAAAAGAACATGAAGTTATCAGTTTCACTTTTGAACATTTGATAATTACTCTAAAGAATGCAGCCAACGTCATCGCTGTGACGAACTTGACATATAAATTTTTTGGTTTTATGCCACATTCGTGATCGCTGTCAACGGGTATTTTGCTTGGTTAATATTTTATAGTCATTAGCATGTAATTTCTTCGATATTTGCTTACTGTTGTCTTTGAAAACGATTCTAAGAAATTTTTCCATGATGGAAAGTGGATTCATTAAGGCAAATAGTTCGAATTTGCCGAGAATTCATTGTTTCATAGTGGCCAATTTCTTCGCAACAAAGAGTAACTTCTGCTCTACTGAATTTAGAAATGTGAGGACTTGTGATAGTAATTTACCAAGGATTCTTATTTCCAGAACCGATAATGAATACACAATAGGTATCACAGGTATTTATAAGGTTAAAACTAAAATAAAACAAGTAGTGCCGAATCCTTGCAGGCTAGCTGAAGTCACATTTTTCTATTATTTTTCGAAAATGGAACCTGAATAAATAACTTTTCAGATGTTTTAATTGTAGTACTTGTACACTGAGGCACCGCATAACACTTAAAATAACTTAGAACTCATCTTTTATTACAAAAATTACGAAAAAACTGTATCTGCTTGTCAGCTTATCAGTGTTTATACACTAGTGACGTCACAGAGATAAAGTGACAAGTATTGGCGTTTTGGAGGGAAATTTGAAACGGAATTAAAAATTCATGATTTTTATAGTTATATTTAAAAAAAATTTTAAATATTTTGGGCTACATTAGGTACTTATACATTGTTTTAAACACTTGCTCATAAATAGTCAACATCCCAATTCGATTCCTCCTGATATTGGGTGAAAATTAATTTACGGCTTTAAAAGGCAATTTCTTCTTAGTTTGATGTAATCTGAATTTTACTTAGTCTGAAGTATAATATTATTATGTTCCTTTTAGTATATTGTATAAAATATTTATTAGGTCAAAGTCCTATTTTGGAATTTTAATATTTATAATCTGTAATTCATATATTGCAAAGTTTTATTGTATTCGGTTCAGCAGAACAATTTCAGTGAACTTCGTTGAGTCTAAAAAAAATACATTTTAGTATTATTATTATACATTCATGAACATTTGACCGTGAAAAACTATGATCTTCTTGAATCCGGTATAATTTGGCAATCACTAAAAAAAGGCTTGTGTCGATTGGTGCAAAGAAACGCTCAAAAAATACTATTTTAGAGCTTCAAAAAACATTTATAAGATCGTGACAGGTCATTAACGATCTTGAATCTATGCGTATAGGCCTGAAAGTAAACAGGTGTTGACTGTATAAGTCTTCCATGATGAGTCAAAGCCAACAAAATTTGCTGGTGCCCGAAACATTTGTCTTTTTGTTTCGGAAAAACTCATGCTGTTAATTCTAAATGATACATAGCGTCAAACAAGTGACTTTTTGAGTATTTAAAATGTGGAATTGAAGAGTTTTCCGCCTTATAACGTGGAACTTATCAAAACCGCCTTCAAGTAAAAATAATTTTAAAAAATGGAAGAATATTCTTACGCAGAGTATGCAGTGAAGCGCCTTTTTTGAAGACGAATGAGTATTTAAGTATTTACATAATCGGTTTTTAATTGTGTAAAGTGACATCTGTCAAAAATTTAACCCAACGAGTATGGCTGCAAATCCGTTTCTAACTTCTCTGATGTTCTAAAACATTTACTGTAGTATGGTTTAATGAGTCTTTATAGCTTTTATACAATATTAAATCTCATTAAATTAAACAAGTCGGTTCAAAACTTAGAGCCGATAAAGTAAATCGCTGGATACTCTTTTAGGGCTCTGTAGCTCCGATAAGGGGCAATTTAGGATTTTTTTTCTATGACAAAGTAGGGTTATTTTAATCTCCTCTGTATGCTCCCGAGAAATTAGGAGGTACTTACCGGACACCTTGTATAAATGGGTCAAAGTTTTCATATTGAATGTATTCAGAGATCTAAAGTACATGCTCACGCAACGTTGCCACACGTTTCCACTCCATTTTAATGCAGACTAATCTTAAATTCTATGTTATGTTTTTTAACTGATATGTCAAAAACCCCATGGTAATCTAAATATCTTATCGCAAAAAAGAAATCTGTATATCTTAAAAAGCCAATTTTAATTTTTTTTTAACTTCATCTAATCGACAAATCGTAGTATAATTTAAAGAAAAGAGCCAAGACCCTGATTTTTCAGAAAACTTAATACAAATTTTATATTTTTGAAAACTCAATTCTCAAAAATTTACACGGTAAAATTAATCAAAATTATTTGATAGCATAGATTAAGACTTATACTATTATAACAAAAAAAGATTTTTATTATGATCTAAAGTGTTTTATTCAACATGGACAACGATTGGACCTCCACAATAATAAAAATATAAGTGTTTACGTAAACCAATCTTCTCTACTTCACAGTTCGCCTCTATAAAGCTAAAAAAGTTAAAATAGGATGCATGCATCATTTTTTTTAGCTATTTACTAACCTTGTTCAAATCAATTAAATATTAAACAGTAACCGTTCTAGAATTACCCTAGAAAATAATGGTTTTTCATAAATAAGACAATATACATATAGTTCATTACTTACTAAACTTAATCCTCTTACATTTTTCGTTTTCATCTATCCTGCAAAATGCTTATTAATCTTTGACCATCTGTTTTAGCACAACTTCAATATAACAAAATACAAAGAGTACCTTGAAAAGTTTAAGTATCTCCCGTGAATTAAAAGGTTTAGAGACTGAAAGTAAAATGTATGTATGTTCATACTTACTACGCTGACATTGAAATTTCCGTAATAGGAGATTCAGTATAAGTATTTGTAATGAAAATGAGAACAAATGGCCACATCATAATGCATGGTTTACGATTTAGTTTTCGTACTGGATTTAAAACAATTATTCTTCAAGGTTGCAAAAATGTTAGAGTGAGAATCTTTACCCTTTTTATCTTTTATGTTATACTGATTAGTACCGTATAATACAGAATAGATTAAAATTTTAAAATCTCAGCATTTGTTAATATTTTTCGCTTTTAAGACCCTGATGGTTTAAATGTGAAATTTTTCTAATGTCTACGTTATTGCTAAATAACTATCAACTTTGTAGTTTTTTACTCATCTTTTAGAGGATTAGTAGTGATACTTTGCAATTCAGGTTTTCCTTGATTAGGATTCTAAAATCTACCATCAAACAGTTACACAATTGTCCACTGCTGGACATAAGGTTCCCGTAGTGACTTTCATATTTCCTTGTCTTGTGCTATATTCATTCAGTTAGTGTGGATGCGCTGTAGACGTAGGATTACCAAGTGAGCAGTCTGCCTTTATTTCGAAAAGCGTCGTTACGTGATCTCCATTTTAATACCCTTTTCATCCATCTGTTATCTTCTATTCTCTCTAGGTGACCCATTTAGGTCTATTTAAGTTTAGCATTCTTAACTTTGCTTCTTCTGATTTCCACATTTGGAATCTTGTCTCTGGCAAATCCGTATTTATTTACTGCGTGCTTTGTTAACGTTAGTCTTTCGGCTCCACATACAGGTAGAATTCCTTGGTCGAATACGTTCTTCTTAGGCAGATGAGGATACCAGATCTTAGGATGCATAGTAACTTCCTAAATGCTCCCTATGCCAGGCCTAGTCTTCTAAATATTTCGCAGGTTTGGTGGTCACTCACTTATTCTTTTGATTCAGGTACCTATGAGTGGACCTGTTCTATATTAAAATTGTTAACTATAATATTTTCATTGGGGACCAGATTAGTCATAATTTTAGTTTTAGTGGTGTTCATACTCAAATCGACTTGCTTCGATACTACTTCCCGCTTACACAATAGTTACATAGCTTCGCCAAGATTATCCGTCACTATGTCTGTCGTCAGCAAAGAGAAGATAATTTAACCTTTTGCTGTTGATATTGATTCCAGTTCTGAATATCTGTACCTTTAAAAATTGATATGTTCCGTCCTACTGTCGTATCTTTTGTCTAAAATATTCTATCCGTTTGTTATCTAGCCTTCTTTGTTGTCAATTTCACAGATTTATTTTCTGCCTTCTGACAGTTTCCTCCTCGGTATACGAGGTTTGGCTAAAAAACAACTGGACAAATTTTTTAACAGACAAACAGCGCGGACCTTAAGGTCAAACACTATACTAATGAGTAACGTGGCTTTCCTTCTCTGCATTCCTGCTACTCGGTCGCCTGCTGACCGCTCAGTCATAGGAATGCAACATGGTTCTTATGAACATAGATTTTTTCAACATTGTTGAAAAAAATTGGCCTTAAGAACGATACATCGATGTTTTTTCAATATTTTGAAATGTTTTACGAAAGTGACTTTATTTTATGTCTTTTGAATCTGTTATCATCTGTTTCAATTAAGTTTAAACATTTTTATCCCAAAATATTAGTTGCCATGTTTACGCACGGATCGATGATTAACTGTTTTCACTTAAGCTAGACCATCAAACTAAATAAAACGAATCTTAAATAGTAAACATATTTCTTTATTTTAATTTATTTGACAATTTTTAAATGGAGTTAGGAAAAAAAAGCATAGATAATCTAGTCCCCAGAAGCCTATTTTTTCCTGGGTGACTTGGCGACGGTGGGAAGGTGTATCATTGCAGTCTTTGCAAGTGTTGGAAAAGAGATTTAATATTCTCTCAGATTTCAGTGACGTATCTTTTTATTAGTGTGATCTGAAGTCGCAGATACATCTGAACCTCTGTTTCTCTGATGGTTCCTGTAGTTGTAGAAGATGATTAATTTTTCATATTTTCGTGTGTCCACTGCTTATGGTATTTTCAAATGTCAAATTGCGAATCTTCTTATCAGACTCATCAGATTTGTCATTCCTGGATGTAGGCAAGCTGTTATGTTCCCGGACATATGTATTTAAGTAATTAATTATTTTGCCTTTGGCTGCAGCATCTTTGAAATGCTTAAACCTAAATCTGCTGTCGAGAGTAGTTTAAATGGCAACAAAGGCGGAAACCTTCCTGCTAGTTGTTTGGCAGATGCGTGCGCATAAGCAGGATCGATTCTTTAAAAACCGATTTTTTTCGATCAATTTTTTCAGCAATCGATTTTTCTAATAACTTGGATTTGATTTTGAAGAACTCATTATTTTTGTCAGATCGTATTTTTCTAGAAAGAATGTAGGAAGAGATGACTGAACGATGTCGATTGTTAGTAAAGTTCATAAACATCAATGTTACACCGATGTTTTACAAACATCGATATATCGTTTGCGTCCCTACTCTGTCAGGTAGTGGCCTTCGTTTGTGTTAGACGATGTATCCGCAGCCCATCGAAAAAATGCTTAATCTTTTTTAAGAGCAATGTATTAACGTGATATTTTTAGTAAAACTTGAAAAGTCCCCCATAGAGATATATTTTTCGTGGAAGATGATGATTGTCTGTCACGCATTCAAGTTTTTTAGTAGTCTAAGAGAATCAGGAGGGACGAGAAGAGACTGAAGATGACTCACGTTGAGGGCGACCCTCAACGACAACAACTGATGTAGACTTTGAAAAAATTTGAGGTTTATGACTGAACAAAAACACTCTCGAATGAAAATTTTTGCTGACACTCTGAAAACCATCCAAAAGGACCCTAAATTCCTTGAAAAAGTAAGAAAATGAAATGAGTTGTGCTTTTTCACTTAAGATTCGGATACTAAGCGCCAATCAGCGCGCTGAAAGAATCCCAGTTCACCGAGATTGAAGAAGGCTCGAAGTCAAAATCAAAATTCAAAGCTATGATTGTGTTTTATGACATCCTTGAGATTGTTTACGTGAATTGAGTGCCTAAAGGTCAAACTGTGGATAAGAAATATTATCTTGAAATCATATCTACGCTCCGTGAATAATTAAGAAGAAAGCGACCTGAGTTGTAGAAAAACAAGTCATGAATTCTTTATCAGAACAATGTCCCGACTTCTACTGCATTAGTTGTCAAGTCGGTTTTGGCTAAGCATGGGATGCTTGTGTTGGAACATCCACCCTACTCACCAGATCTTGGTCCGTGTGACTTTTTCTATTCTCAAATGTGAAACTTGTACTGTAAAAAACGAAATTTGAGACAGCTGAAGCGGTGCAAGAAAAATCTAAAACATGCTTTCAGAAGATAACTTCAAACACTGCTTTAACCAGTGGAAATCAGGTATGGAGCGATGTAAGAAGCATGGAGGGGAGTATATTAAAGGATATACTGTTTAAGTTGTGAAAAAGTAAAAATAATCAATGTTATAGCCCTAATCCGGTTTTTATTTAGCCAAATCTTGTATCTATACCTGTGGCAAATTTAAAGGTTATGTTTATATAAAAAACTAAAAATTTGGTTTGATTAATTATTCACAAATATGCTAAAATAATTTTAGTGGATAGTGAATCCGAAGGGTTTATGAGAAATTTATTAATTTTACTATTGTGATAAAGAGGTTTTTGGACTTTATTCCAATAATATTGGATTATCCTAGAAAACAGCTCCCTTGAATGTTATATATGTAAGGGGGTTGGGGATAAAAATGTTGATTTTTTCGTTTAACTAAGCCCGTAAAATAAGAATTTAAATATCGATGTTCCACTTTCCCTTTTACTGTTTGTTTAATTTTCAGTAATTAGCTTACTGATTAGTCAAACGGTGACAAATTTAAGTTTTCAGTGTTATCTTTATACGAACAAGGTGATTGTCTTATTAGTATTATTTTAAAGGTTATTAAGAAATCGTAAAACAGAAAATCTTTAAACGCACGCCAATTAGAATATATAAAATCATAATTTATTTTATGTATAATCACAATTTAATATTCTGGAAAATTTACCTGTTAATAAGAAGGCAGTAATTTACAATATTGCTTGTTTACTTTAGGTATAGGTATTTTATAAAAAGTTTTCATACTTTATTGAAATAGAATTCAAGTTTTATTTTTCGAAAACTACGAAATGGATGTTTAATATGTTTAAAAATATATAAAATTCGAAACATCATAAAATTTTGTGAGTAAAATATAACTTCCTCCAAAAAAGCGCTCAAAAACAAAAAATTATTTTTCCATATTTCTATATGGATATTATGGATGACATAAAATTTTTTTCATTTTGAGAACTTTCAAGCCTATAATTATTTCAAATTTATATTATGTTTTAAAATGAATTAGGAATTCCCAAGATTTTTGAAAAATACGCCTATACATATATAACATTCTATTTGTAAAGTATATATGTTCCAATATTAACACTAAGTTTAATTTCTCACTTTTATTTTATTTTTTCTATATCAGGGGTGAATTAAGGGTTTTGCTTGAAAGAAGATGGAGCGATAGTTCGCCTGATGGAAATTAGCTCTTTCTTGATGAGTTTTTATAAATGGAGTGTTTTGACAATTATTTTATGAATTTTTATCATCAAAAATAAAAACTATACAGGTCAGATATTTTATCTTTATTACTTTTACTCTCAAATGGACTTGGCGCCGTCTGACTTGTAAGAGTATCCTCAATGTTAATTATCATTAACTACTACTATTTCGAAATAATAACTATTCTGAAATAGGAAGTTGAGAAATGTGAATTATTAAAATAAACACATCAGTTAAAATTGACTTAATTTGGGATACCTGACCTTTGAATACTAAGTACATTCTTATATTTTTATAGTACTCTAAAAGTGATTCGCGAATTAAAAGAAAATAAAATATTCTCATAAAGCTTATAAATAAAGACATAAATGTAAAATAAGAAAAACAATTTTTGATTTATAATTATCAATTGACCTTAAACTCGAGCTTTTTATTTCTAAGCAATCCAAGATTATCTTATCTCCTACTTCTGTCATTAATTCACTTTAAATAAATATTCTATTTATAATATTAAGGTTATCAAAATATTCTCCACGAGGATCAACACACTTTTGCATGTGTTTGAACTAACCCGAAAACGATGGTATCCCTAAAACATGGTTTTTGAACACATCAACCGCCTCTTGTGAAGTAGAAAGTCATTGACAACACAGTTTGTTCTTCATGTACGAAAACACAAAGAAATCATTAGGTACCAAATGTGTAAAAGCTCATGTTATCATGATAGAAAATGATCCATAGTATCCGGTTTGATGTCCTCAATTCATCGAAAATTTTTCGAAAAAACAGGCAATCATTTGCTTTAAAGTGATTTGTGCACGAGCAACTTTGACGGAATATCCTGATTACATTCAGGCTCATACGCATAAATCTAAGACTCGCCACCTGTCATAATCTTCTAAATGTTTTGAGATACCACAATCGCATTTTTTAAATATCTCCTTAGACACGACCAAAATATACGGGATCCAATGCGAACATGACTTCTTTAGTATCAAATGTTTATGCAATAGATTATATAGGCTCCAGATTTTTTCGCCCAGGGTAAATCAAAACGGATGTATTCGCGGGTTAATACTGAACCATATATATATATATATATATATATATATATATATATATATATATATATATATATTTGTAGTTTGTAAGGTTTTAGGTTTATTTTCTACGAGTTCATAATTTATTTAATTAATTTTACATTTGTTAATTTCCTCATAAGATTTCTACGAAAGAAGGTCTGGAAATTGCCAAATTATTTTTTCTTGTTTTTATTACCATGTAGGACGAAAATCCTTCTAGATGATTCAGGAATCTTCTGGTATCAGCGAAAAAGGTATAAAGAGAATCCAAATTGGTTTTCGTGGACAGTTTATTTTGAGAAAACGTTGATGTAACTTGAGTTGTTTGTCAGAATTAAAAGGTTATAAAAAAATACAGTGTGTATAAAGACTGGTCGTCCGGATCAAATTGGTATCGGAAGTGGATGAAACCCAGAAGAGATTAAAGAAAAAAAAAGTGAATTGAAATTGTATGCCAGAAGAAACTAGAAAATAGAAAGCAAAAATGGAAGGGCAGCTTCAAATTAGTTCAAATCAGATACTGATGATGATATAAGACGTGAAAAAAGCCAACACGATATAGAAACAAGAATTGACACTGAAAACAAGCATGGAAAATATGAACCAAGAATTGAAAGAAGACATTAAGAAAAATCAAAAAAATAGTATAGTAAAGTATAAAACAAGAACTGAAAATAAGCCTGGAGGATACGAGACAAGAACTTAAGAAAAATCAAGAAGATATAAAGTCCATAGAACAAGAAATACAACAGAAGATTAACAAAATTAGATAATATGTACATGGCGAAATACAACATGTGCTGACTGGAATCCAGAAACAGATGCAACAATCACATTTGCAAATCGAGATGGTAGCTAGTAAAGGTATAATAAAGGTAGATGGAGTTCCTGCAGCTAGTGTGATGAAGCCACCTACCTTCGACAGCAAAGTATCTTGGTTTACCTATATCCGCCAATTCGAAGCTGTCTCCTCCTGCAATAACTGGAGTCCACCGGAGAAGGCACGTGCTCTTGTTCTAGCACTCCGAGGTGAAGCTATGTATGTTCTACGTAACATTCCCGAGGAAAAATAAAATAATTATGAGTTTATTGTTACTTTTCTGGAGATGCGCTATGGGGAAGCCCCCCTCCAAGAAGTTTATAAGGCCCAAATCCAAGAAAAAAGACAAAAATACAACGAAAGTCTTCAAGAATATAAGGCGGATATAACGAGACTAATAAATTTGACATATCGGGAAGAAATAAAGCAAGAGTTAGCAATAAATAGTTTTATGGAAGGTTTACGCGACCCAAAAACAAGTCAAATTCTAATAATGGCCGACTGAAGAAAATTTACGAAACTCTTGCTTATGCCTTTCACTTTAACACAGCCAAATAGACTACAAGGATCCAAAGAAGAAGCATAGCATGAGTCAACGTTTCCCAAAATAATCGCAAGATCAACGAGACAATCTTCCTGAGGTTAATGAAGGAGTTGCAAGAATTTTTTAACCAACAAAGAA
The DNA here is from genome assembly GCA_034092305.1 of Diaprepes abbreviatus. Taxonomy (NCBI): domain Eukaryota; kingdom Metazoa; phylum Arthropoda; class Insecta; order Coleoptera; family Curculionidae; genus Diaprepes; species Diaprepes abbreviatus. The sequence continues at coordinate 18,795,273 of JASJET010000122.1, read as the reverse complement.
CACATGACAACAAGAACACAACCTTCCATAGCAGAAATAGAATTTGTTGTTGGAAGTGTGGCCAAGAGGAGCATATACAAAGCCGCTGTACTAGCAGTACTGCTTATGATAGTAATCCTGATGGTTATAGGCTTCATATTGCTGATATAGGTGATGAAGTTCGAAGGAGCGACTTGGAGAACATCTTTGCTCCTTACGATGAACTCAAAGAAGTCTGGTTAAGTAATAGTATCCCCTGTCTTGGATTTGCTGTCTACAAAGATAAAAAAGATGCTGCAGTTGCCGTCAAGATTTGCGATGGAGTTGAAGTATGCGGTTGGCACATTAGAGTGACTTATGCTAGACCAAAGAACAAGGTATCAGGGTCGCCGGTTCTATTCAAATCACATGCATTGTTACCAGTGCGGATACAGCGGTCATTTTTGCTGGTGAATAGTAGAAAGTACCGCTACGGAAGAAGAACGTTCTATAGGTCATCCTCGAGAAGGTACGTCGAGAGGGACCGTGATCGCGAAAGGGACTAAGGAAGAAGAACATCTTAAAGTTATCCTCGAGAAGGTACGTTGAGAGGCATTGCGATCATGAAAGGGACTACGGAAGAAAAACGTCCTACAGGTCATCATCGAGAGGGTACAGCGATGACTACAAATAGAAAGCGACAGAATGAAGACCCACTATGATCTCAACAGTGCGTTTGTACAATTCGAAAAGAATTAAAACGCGTTTACAAATCCTTCAGAAGTCATGGGAAAGTCCGTACAACGTAGCTATCTGACTAAACGATCTGGTGTACCGAATTCAGAAAAGCCCTCATGCAAAGATGAAAGTCATGCATCTTGGCAGATTGGCTCATTATCAAGATGAAGAAGGTTAATCGGGACGATCAAAACTTGGAAGGGGGCAGTTTACTTTGGGAAGTCGTTGATGTAACTTGAATTGTTTGACAAGTTGTCAGAATTTTGAAAATAATACGGTGTGTATAAGGACCGACCGTCCGGAATATATATATATATATATATATATATATATATATATATATATATATATATATATATATATATATATATATATATATATATATATATATAAAATGACATGTAAAAAAATAATTTTTTTAGTTCAAACCTATTTCTTAATTAATTTAAATACTATTTTATTAGATATAAAACTTATTGCTGAACCAAAGTATAACCAAAATAATGAGTAGACTGTCTCAAAAACCGATTCATAAAGTCGCAAGATCTGTGATCTCAATTAGCATTTTGATTATTTAATTTTAGCAAGAATTACTAGTACATCATGGGCGGGCCAGATCTTTGAGTGGTCACTTAGCCGAAGTATTTTAATTCAACTGTGACTGAACTATGTATTTTCATTATTCGGGTATCCCCTACTGATCTAGAAATTTAAATTTTTTAAATAAATTCACAGAAGGATTAAAATGTCTAAAGAAATGTCTGATATTGAGATATAATTTTTTAACAAAAAATAAAACTCAAGATCTCTTTCGAGTGTCAAACTTTCAATTAAAATGACAGTAAGATAACAAATGAAAATGTTATGTACAAAAAAATAGGCCAATACACCAGTGACCAAAAAATTTTTACCGAACGTCAAATGTGATTGGGTTTCCGCTGTATACATAGATTGATAAATTGTAGTAAGACCACAGGTAAAATTTTTATTGTCCATCTACAATACATGATTGTTTCTATTTACCAGTGACAATAAAAGAAACTTGACCTAGTTAACGATACAGAGGTTAAATAAAATTTGAACCTTGAAATAAATACTCATTTATGCGTATCCTCTTCTGAATATAGTTTCAATAAATTTGATAGGTATCAGACAGTGACCAACCCCTATTAAATATGTAAATTCGACTTTGCTTATATAATTTTGATTTAAATATGTTCTTTATTCACAGAAAAATAAATGAGAATAATGCAATTTAATATATAAAATTATTTATTTACAATTTCTAAGATTAAATTTTGAAAGTATATATATATATATATATATATATATATATATATATATATATATATATATATATATATATATATATATATACAGTGTGGCCAGTTTTATTTAAAATTTGACTTTGGCGTCAATTTCTATTTCGATCGAGATGAAAACTATCTAAAAAAATAGTAGTCACGAGATTATCATTATTTGTCAAATTTTAATTTTATGCCAAAAAAATCAAAAATGGAGTTATATCTCAAAATATCGAAAAAAGTCAATGGAAAAAGTTTTTCTAAATGCAATTTTTAGCTCATATGCAAAATTTCAGCTGTATAAGATAATTTAGATTTTTTGTCCATTTTTTGTAAATTGCACCACTGTTGCAAAATAAAACTCAACGCAATCTACATAAAACTTCTTAGTTTTGACAATGCTTCATCTCAGATATATTTTGTTTAAAGTAGCGCCATATTAAATGGGTGTTTTTCGACAAAATCCAAATAAGGCTATTAAAATTTGATCACATGTGATGCAAAGTGTATTTGTTTTTGACCCTGTATAAGGTAGCTTTTAAAAAAACTATTTTTGAAAACGTAGTTTGTGTCTAAAAATAATCCATATTGTAATTAATAAAAACAAGTACACAGTGTCATCACTAAAGTCTGCATTAGATGGGAAATAAATGTTTATTTAACTTTACGTAAAGTTTATTTAGTTTCAACGATTTAATTTAAAACTATTTTCTTAATATTAATGTATATTACTTTTAGACACAAACTACGTTTTCAAAAATAGTTCATTTATTAAGTTACCTTATACAGGGTCAAAAATAAATAAACTTTGCATTATGTCGCCAAATTTTGATAGCCCTATTTGGATTTTGTAGAAAAACACGTATTTAATATGGCGCTACTTTAAATAAAATATGTCTGGAATGAAGCATTGTGCATTGTCAAAACTAAGAAGTTTTATGTAGGTTGCGTTCAGTCTTATTTTGCAACAGAAGTACTTGTACAGGGTGAGTCAACGATTGGATGAAGTAGGTTTGTGCCTTTTCGGTGAAATTAACAAAGAAACTATATTTATTGTATGATACAGTTTATTTTTACGCAGATTTTAAAAATATTTAGGACTCTACAGGGTGAGCCAAAAAACTAGGACAGCATAAAGTTGTATTTTTTTAAATAGAACACCCTATATACGAATCGTATTATCGATTTAGCTTATAATTTTAAATCTTTTTTTTTAAGGTTTACTATAACAAAACTTTATAGTTTCTGAGATAATTCAGTTTAAAGAAAAAAAGTCACATTTTCAAGCATCAATTCAATCCTAAATAACGTTTTCAATTTTGTGACAAATATATTCAAGTTTGGAATTTAGCAAGGCCAAGGACAAGTTAACATAATTTTTATCTAATATTTGCAATAAAAGCTACAGGGTGTTGAACACATCGGCTCAAATTTGAACAAGTTTAAATGAATAAATATCTTTTTTTTTTAAATGGTACACCCTGTATATTTTCATGTTATTTAATAGAGTAATAAAAATCCTAAAAGTTTTGTTCAATATATCCTATACCTATTTATAATAGTTTTTGAGATATTTCAGTTTTTCTTATTTTCCATACTTTTTTACAGAAATAGTCTTCATTATCACAGTAGCCATGGCAAAAACAATGTAAAAGAACATTTTTCTGTGTGTCAAATTTATAACCGCAATCGCTTCTTTTGGTCTCGATAGGGATGAGCTCGACAGTATGTGGTTCCAGCACGATGGTGCGTCTCCGCATTACCATCGTGAACTTCGTGCATTTTTGGACCAACGATATCCGCAAAAATGGATTGGACGTGGGGGTTTCATTGAGTGGCCACCAAGGCCTTGCGACATCACCCCATTAGATTTCTTCCTATGGGGTTATATTAAAAATAAGGTGTATGTTAATCCACCAACAACAGTGGAAGATATGCGAAACAGGATTAGGGATACCTGTAGAACAATAACGCCACTAATTTTGTCCAGGGTCCGAGAAAATCTGCAAAAAAGACTAAATTTGTGCATTGCACAAGAGGGTCGTTTATTCGAACACTTATTAAAAAGAAATAATTAATCTCAGTATTTAATAGGTAATTTTTTTGTTTCAATTTAGTATAAAAGTAAATATGTATTTGCCTTGTCGTTATTGTTGTGTTAATTTTTTCACATTATGTTTAATTAAACTATTGCCGTTGTAATATAACGAATAATGTATTTCATCATATTTAACCACATTCTGTTTGTTTCTGTAGTTTCTTTTTATTATTTTACATGGCTACTATGATAATGAAGACTATTTCTGTAAAAAAGTATGGAAAATAAGAAAAACTGAAATATCTCAAAAACTATTATAAATAAGTATAGGATATATTGAACAAAACTTTTAGGGTTTTTATTACTCTATTAAATAACATGAAAATATACAGGGTGTACCATTTAAAAAAAAAGATATTTATTCATTTAAACTTGTTCAAATTTGAGCCGATGTGTTCAACACCCTGTAGCTTTTATTGCAAATGTTAGGTAAAAATTATGTTAACTTGTCCTTGGCCTTGCTAAATTCCAAATTTGAATATATTTGTCACAAAATTGAAAACGTTATTTAGGATTGAATTGATGCTTGAAGATGTGACTTTTTTTCTTTAAACTTAATTATCTCAGAAACTATAAAGTTTTGTTATAGTAAACCCTTAATAAAAAAAGATTTAAAATTATAAGCTAAATCGAAAATACGATTTGTATATAGGGTGTTCTATTTAAAAAAATACAACTTTATGCTGTCCTAGTTTTTTGGCTCACCCTGTAGAGTCCTAAATATTTTTAAAATCTGCGTAAAAATAAACTGCATCAAACAATAAATATAGTTTCTTTGTTAATTTCACCGAAAAGGCACAAACCTACTTCATCCAATCGTTGACTCACCCTGTACTTTATTTCTCTATTCACCAAATGAAATTAAACATCATATCATATGTCTCAGAAAACCAAATAGCAACTCAACTGGCTGTAAAAATATCATAGCTCTACCATTTAATATAAAAAATTGACACTAGTATCACATACTTTATAGAGAAATAATATATAGTTTTTAAATATATTAGGTTCATTAAAAATAGCGCTGGACATTGCAAGATTTCCAACTATTCTAAGTTCATAATAGAAAAAAACGACTGCTTCGTTATAAAAGCTGCAAACTAAGATGTTCAATCAAGCAGAAACATACTACCTAGTAAAATGTAATTCAAAAGCAAAGAACTGTAAACACTGGTATTTGTTTTTAAGTCTTTTATAGGAAAACTATTCGGACACGGATATAATGTAAAATGAACGGTAGTAAGTAGTAAATTTTTTTAGGGAATAAAGGTTTTATAATATTAATGAAATTTTTAAGTAATATAACTTGTGGGAAATCAGAATTATATTTTAAATTTGAAAATAGTATCCCACCACGTAATGGAATATTTATAATATCATGATACTTGGCATGCTTACCTAAACAACAAATTAATATAAAATAATGTGATATATTTTTGTTTCTACTTTGTTCAAAGTGTTAAATTATTCTAATTTAACTGACTTCTTATAGTTTAAACTAATAAATATAATCTTTCCTTTTCTACATTGTTATTTTTGTGAGAAGGCAGTAGATTTTAATGAATACTGAGTGATAATGGAGAAACTAGATTGTGTCCGAATATACACTCGTTACAAAACATATGTAAAAAAGAGTAGAAACATGTCAGATGAACAATTCAATTCATTCATTCATGTAAAATGTTTCCTATTTAATCCTAAAACGAGTAAGATTCGCCATAGTAAATTAAAAATGTGAAACAGTGAAAACCGAAGATCCACCTACCCAGAAGCGGAAGAAAAGACGAAATTGCTGCCAGAGGAGAAAACATCTCTTAGAAAGGCAAAAATGAACATTGTTTAAAAAATCGATGAATTTCTATATTATATGAACATTTTTTAAATATTTGCGAAAAAAAAAGATGCTGATCAGTTGGTTCAAGCCAAAGCCATGAAATGCAATACACACACTCGTTCTTTTCTATACTATGGTACTATAACTAGATGCCTGCTATGCAAATTAAAATTACAAATTTTTCCCTCCACAGCCTCAAATATGCATGTTGGAATTTTTGATTGCAATATTGGTATTTGACATCAAGGCAAGGAAAATACCCGTCACTACAGTGAGAAAGAACAAGACAGCCACAAAAAACTTTGGGACTCCCCCCTAGAAAAATAATATATTTTTTAATAAATACATAACTTACACGTTACGCGTGGCTTATTTTTAGAGATCCAGCTTTGAATATAATATTACTCCCAAACTTTTACAGAAGAGGAAGCCAGGAAAAAATAAAGTACTATTTATTCAGTATTATTTTTAAACGTTCTATTTGAGTCTAATTTCCAAAAAGGATTTAGTGAGATTAAGTTTTAGTAATTGGTATGAAGCAACTGTATAAAATTGATTTAGAAAAAAATTAATACAGTTCTGAAGTTTCTCCGCTTAAAGCTCTGTAAAAAATTTATACTGCTGGGTATCTTCATCGTAAAAGTGAAAGTTTTAGTTAACGCAAAATAATATCCTGCGGTACTAATGATTTATTTTAGTCAATATGTGAAAAAAAAATTGATGAAATTATGAGAATCTTCACTAAAACTCACAAAATGTAAAACAAAACTGAGAATAGTATGAGTCTATATTATAAAGACATTACTAAGATCGACCATAATTAAAACACTTACCTTATTTGGCTAAAACTTGACTATTTTATTGGTAAAGTATTATTCTGATTGAAAAATAATTTTACCGGATTTTGCATTTCATTTTCAAATAATTTTGCCAAAGTAGGAAGTACGCCTATGCGCCTTAAATTATCGTAATTACTTGACTTATTTCTGGCCGAGAAAATGACAAGAAGACTCAAGAGGCCCAATTCTGTAAGTATATTTTTTGACATTCCCGTTCCTTATCTCTTGTAGGACAGTGACATACTTTTGTGTTACTATAGACTGAACAAAGGTGGAATATCCTTATTATGACATTCTCTTTCCCGTTACTTTTATAGAAACACAGCCAAAAATACATCTAATAATATGTGTTACAAATGACATAATAAATAAAATCCTTATTATATTAATTAATTCAAATCTAATAGCTCCAGATTTTATAATTCCAAAATTTCCAATATTTTATCCACATCTTCCACAAATTACAGTACAAAGCCTGTTAATATTTTCAAAGATGATATTATTATAAAAATTTAAAATCTCGAGCTATGATTTATTATTAATACCTGCAGAATTAATAAACAAATTGTTGATGTTATCTCAATTCCTCAAATTTAATAGTACCTATAAAAATTTATTTGCTTTATGAGGTTATAAGTTTTTCAATTCTCGCCATTTGAGTTATTTTTTATTTATATCATTCTTATAAAGGTGACTCTTCGTGTACACTGTTGAATTTAAATTTTAAACTGTACAAGGTGTCTCTAAAAGATGTATACAAAACTCTAACGCAAATTCCTGAGGCTAAAATATGGCGATCAATTTAATTTTAATAAGAGCTTGATTTGCACTAAATTTGGTACTTTAGGGTTTTCTAGGATGAGAAATAACGGTCTGATTGATTCAGTTTCGATATACATAGCAGAGGGCACCACCAGCAGCAGCTCACCTACATCCAAAACTTCATAACTTCATTGTGCCTCGGTACATTAAATTTCTAATTAAAAATTCTTTGACATCTTTTATTTAAAAAAGTTATACCTAATAGGTCTCGCTTCGAGCAGACGTTTCTGAGAAAACAATTTAAATGTTTTATTGCATACTGGGCCAACAGGTCAACAACAATAAAAATTCATATAGCAACGAGCTAACAATGATAATTATGTATGAATGAACTGGAAGAACAATAAGAATAACACATAAAGTCAATAATAAACTAAAACAGAAAAATTTGATTTATTTAATTGTTCAATTAAATCTTGAGTAAATGTTCAAAATCATCTTCGCTTTCATATACAGAGAGATTCATTCCACGGAGAAAGTTGAATTGCACCCTTTCCATCGTCTCTGCATCTAAGCATACAGCGTTTACTGAACTTGGTATTCGTGCCCACAATTCTTTAGCGTTTACAACTCTACAGGATACCATCTGTTTAAGAGTTCCATATAAAAACTAATCCATAAGTGTTAAATACGGTGAATGGGGTGGCCAATTTCCAAGATCATCATTTCCTCTGCTGACCTATCGACTTTGAAAATTTTTATTTATATGATGTCTAGCATTTAATGCGAAGTTTAGGGATGCATCGTCGTACATGAATCACATATTTTGCCTAGTAGCCACTGGATGATCATCTAATACATTTGACAAATTTAGTAGGAGTTCTAGGTAATTCAAACCATCTAAATGAGGTAGTAAGGACCAGTAATAAATCTGTCAATGTTAATTTTTAATTCATGTTGATAACGCACAACCTTTATTGCATGCCGGTTTTTGTCAGCATAAATATGTTTATTATTTAAACATGTACTACAGCTTCGTAAATTGTAGGCAGCTTTTCTGTTAACTGATTATTTATGTATTCATTGGGCGCCGACTTTCAAAATTTTAATTATAAACAAAAATTTATAGGCTTATTTTTCGCTATTTAATGCGTTTTTAACCGACTTCTAAATTTGTCATAACACTTTTTGTAAAGTTACAGTCATTGGCAAATAAATTGTTTTTACGCTCTCTTCGAGGTTGAGAGGTAAGAGCTCAGTTGTTTTCTTAAAGTCCTATTTACTGCATCTTTAAAAAATCTAAGTTTCAAACCTAAATATCTGGAGCTCAAACTAGGATTTTCTTTAACTACTTCTAAAACTTTTTTCTCAACCTCCGGTGTCCTAGTAGCAAGAGTCCAGCCATAATCAATCATTGCAGGAGCAAAGCTTCTAGTTTGCCGAAAACGCCTTTCGATAGCTGGCAATAATCATAAATTTATATCCGTGATTTCTGCGTTAATATAATAATCAGCGATAACGAAAAATTTAAGAACTAAATGACAAATTTTAAACTTAAACGATAAAGTTTGTCGGACTGAATTGTTTGATAATACTTTTTTGTAATTAATGACGCTACTTATGATTCTTAGTTCTTTGTTATGTAAATTGTTATTATTCTTGGCCTGTTGGCCCTTAAACCAGTCTTAAACCTGGATAAAGTGTGAAGCGGGCTACGAGTCTCAGTACGCAATAAACATTTAAATTTGATTGTCTCAGAAACAGCTATTCGAACTGACATCTACTAGTATAACTTTTTTGGATAAAACTTGCCAAGTAAGATTTTTTAATTAGAAATTTAAAGGTGCCAATAAGTACAGGTGGTTCGAAAAATCTTTTTTTTTTTCATTCAAATATAAGATCAAAATTTAAAAATTCGAAAAAGTTATGAAAAAGTTGAAAAAAAGTGCTTTTCTGACGCACAAACTGTAAACTCGTTTTTCTCAAAACCACCTTTTCCAAATTGACTCGCATGATGGAACAAGAATAGCTTGACCGATTTCAAAATTTTCAAATTAAAGAGGATGAGATTCTGCATAGAATGTCGTCTCGTTTAAAAAAATACATAAAATTTACAAAAAAGGGTTTAAAAAAATTAAACTTTTTACAAAATACGCTGTGATGTATAAAACAAAAGTAAATAGAACGAAATGACGTTCCATGGACCTTTCAGGTTAAAGTAAGATATTTTGTAAGCTTACTTCAAGATCCATGTCAGTTTCTTTAAGTTTCTACTTGGTATATATAACCTTACACTAAAGCTTTCTACAATTCTTCAAACAATATTTCTGAAAGCTTTCGTGGAATCTTCCAATAATTACTTAATGTCCATGATAAATGCTAACGGAAAGATTACTTCTAAACTTACGATAACCTTGCAGGAGAGCATAACATGAGACTCTTTGTAAGCGTAAGACAAGACTCATGTAAGGTTCTGAAAGTTTCTACTTGGTATTTATAACCTTACACGAAAGCATTCTGGAATCTTTCAAGCAATATTTATGAAAGCTTTCTTAGAAGCTTCCAATAATTACCTACTGCCCGTGACAAATATTATGGAAATGGTTCCGTCTAAGCTTTCATAAAAGGTTATCATAAGCTTAAACGGAATTAGGTAATTACTGGAAGCTTCTATGAAAGCTTTCACAGAGCTGTTTCGTCCTAGCCTAGGACTCATCACGCCATTACGTTCGGTACAAACCATCATTTCACAAATGTGCACTATCAGGAGACCACCAAATTAAAAACACAGTAAACACGATACAGCGGCGACATCTCGAAGGATCACTCAATAACACTTTCAAGGAAGATATAATATATAAGAGGCTTAAACGATAATTTCACGAATTCATAATGGAAGCTTCTATTCGAGTTTGCAACAAAGCATCCGTTAAGATCCTAAGGAGGTTATAGAATGATTGCAGAAAGCTTTCTTGAAAGAATCAATTTGGAATGATGAAACTTTCCTTGAAATCTTACTGTAAAGTTACACTAAACTTCAAAGTTTGCTTATTTGATAGACTGCACTTTTTTTTCTTTAAAAATCTTGCAAGAAGGTTTCACAATACTTTCTGAAAATATGGAAATACATCTTAGATATTAGCTTCCATAAGGTTTACACTAAGGAAAATATATAACAGACTTACAAGTTGCTTTCATGAATTCTTAATAAAAGCTTATATTTGAGTTTGTAGCAGCTTACACATTAAGATTCTAAGAAGATTACTGCACGATTACAAAAAATTTTCTTGAAAGTATTAGTTTAGAATAACAGAAACTTTTTTTTGAAATCCTGCTGGAGAATTATACTCAGCTTCTCAGTTTGTTCACTCGTTAGATTACATATTCTTTTCTAAGAAGATTGCATGTTACCTTGCAGAAAATTGCAAGAAGGTTTCACGAAACTTTCCAAAAATATGAAAATATATCTTAGCTTTCAAAAAGTTTGCATTAGGCTTTCAAAGAAAATATATATGAGAGACTTATATGATGATTTCATAAATTCTAAATCGAATTTTCCATTCAAGTTTGCCGCAATTTACCCCTGAAGGTTTTAAGAAGGTTGCTGAATAATTACAGAAAGCTTCCTTGAAAATATCAATATGGAATAACAACTCTTTTCTTCAAATCTCACTGAAATGTTACGCTAAGGTATCCACTTTGCTTAATTGGTAAATTAAATATCCATTCTTGGAAGACTGCATGTTATTTTCCAGAAACTTGTAGGAAGGTGTCATGACACTTTCATAGTTAGTTTGACGTTAACCATCCATGTAACATTTTTTTATGTTTCTCGGAATCTTTCATGAAAAATTACGTGAGATCCTTTAAAAAATTTATTTACAAGCTTCCTGGAATATTTTTGGAAGGTTACTTAGGAAACTTACATGAAACTTTTATCGGTAAGGTTTCATGCTATGTGGGAAGTTATGAAGTTTTAGATGTAGGCCAAGTGCTGCTGGTGGCGACCTCCGAAACGTACATCGAAACTGTAATTAGATCTTTATTTCTCATCCTAAGCCATTCTAAACTACCAAATTTAGTGCAAATCAAGCTATAATTAAGATAAATATTTACAATAAAGTTTTAAAAAATTACAACTTTGACACCCCATATTTCGGAAACTACCAACTTTTGAGATAAGGTAAATTGAGTTAAATCTTCATATTTTATACTCAGGAATTTTTGCTAAAATTTTGTACAGACCTTTTAGAGACACCCTGTAGAGGCGAAAAGTTCAGTAAAGATTTAAAAAATATGATACATAACAGATTTAGCTTCCAGATAAATGGTTATCCAAGAACTAATTAACCAACACTAATTAATTTTATTACGAAAATAAATAAAAATAAAAAGCAGGTTCATCAATTTTTGATTGAAAGTTTAACCACTTTGTTACAATATGAAAAGTATATTATACAATATTTCAAGGCAGGGCCCTATCAATGAAAGCGAAACTAAGTTACTACCTTAAAACTGGGCCAACTCATTATAATGATAAACAGGTACATCGATTGCAAAAAACCAACTAGCTTTAAAGAAATAACCTTAACTTAAACCGCGATGGATGAATTGGTGAAAGCTGAAGATGTTCTTTAGTCATGTCGGCCGGTCTCCCAAATATGGAGATACGTAAACTACAGAATCGGTCGTTTTGCAACAATTATCGTAATTTTGCCCAATGACTGCTTGGAATTCCGTACTAAAAGTGTTTTATTTAATGAATTGCACAGTAAGAGTTAAAACACATTATTGTTCCTAGCATAGGGATACCTCGTATGTTATACTAAAAAAGAAAAGAGTCATAGTAGAATATAATCAAAATAATGAGAGATATCTTCACAAAAATTTCTTTTCTAAAGTTGCGAAACTTTTTGTGACATTGGTCAGTGCTATGACGAATGGATTTTAACAAGAATTACTAAAACACTATAGGCAGTTATTTTAAATTTTTCCCAGTACACTTAAACTGTAAACCAAACTCAATATTGTGTTAGAAGGTTTTTTGACATTAATCTGTATTAGGTCTAATCTTCACAGCCACGGTGCAGTAGCATAGAAAGTGTTTTGCCGTTTCTTTATCCTCCATAAAAGGAGGATATCACTCCTCACTTTCAGATTGTGTTAGTCGACGTACTTCATTTTGGATATACATACACTTATTTGATCACTATATTTTTCACTGTAACCTTTGATCTCTTTTTTGATAGACAGCACTTGAAAGTAGTTGTCTATTGACTCTAACGTGATATGCCATGGGGGCATCAACTAGAAGCTGCAACACTTTGCTTTGAATCGTTGTGAAATTGTGAAGTTAAAGTTAGTAGCTGGATAACACAGGTCCACACCGACTTGAGAATAGCATTGTAACGAGCAGTTTATTTTCTAAGGTTAGTTTAGAATTTCTACCAGTTAGCTAGTAGATTTGCTGAACTTCGATTCCAACTTGTTTTCTTTTGGCATAAATGTATTTCTGTCAAATTAAACGTTTATCGAGGTGATTCCTGATGCACTGCTATACAATCTTCTAGGATTAAACTCAGTCGTTTCAGGAGAAGCTTTTCGAATACTTTAGACATAATTGGTAGTAAGCTTATTGGACTATATGAAGTTTAGCTTTCTTCCAATGTTCCTATAAAAATAAGTTGTGAGATTTTCTATTGACTAAGCTCCTACCTCTTTCTCAAAATCGTATTGAAGATTTGATGTATACCTTTAAAACCTGGTACCTTCTTCAGGTTTATATTGCTCAGAAATATATTTTAAATTCACATTATTTTTCAACGTACATTGCATGAGATTCCGAGAGATGGCGCAACTTGAATTGAACTTTATATTTAGTATGATATAAGTTGCTTAAAGGACTCAATTTTCTTATGGTGAGGTGTACATGTCTGCCCCGAACTGATGGGAACCAATGAGTTCGAAACTACTCTACAGGTGCCGGTACACTACCTATGGGAAGAATTTTTACTTTTTCCTCGTAGTTTCAGAATTTTTTGAACTCATTAATGTTGGTGCATTAAATATGTAGTAACATATCTCATATTCAATGAACACTGGCTGTATATTTAACCTATATAGTCACATTAAAAAGTAATGATCAAATCTTAAATTTAATGTATGATTACATTAGATTTAATGCAATCAATTAATGTAAATTATTAAATTTAATGCATTACATTAAATGCTTGTAATAAAAGTTTGTGAAATATGCTTCCAGCACCTCAATATTAATTTTAATGCATTTCCTTTTTACAGTGTACTTAGAGAGTTAAAATTTTAACTATTAATATTAATTTTCGTACTTTGGTCCTAAAATACCCTATAATTTTTAATATTGATGAAATAAGCATCAAACACAGTGGTTTTCTCTATCCTTATTGCAGTTACAAATACATTAAGTAAAATATATATAGAAAACTTCTAAAGCGAAAAATCGAACAGAATAGTTACAGGGAAGCCGAAGAGCAAGTGAGCTTTAGTATAGAAAGATCTACAATAGATCATCCCGTCTGTATTTCCTGAATAATACTATAGAAAAAATATGATTTAATTAAAAAGTCGATTTAAAAAAAGTGTATGAAAGTGTTCCACAAGAAAATACGGCATGCTCTTGAAAGCCCGAACAACAATGTCACACTAATAAAGACTCTAAAGAACTTACACAACGATAAGAGTTAAAATGGACAATACAATGTCGGAGGAATTCAATGCAAAGGTCTCAAGCAGTGATGTTGTCTTTCGTCAACATTATTTAAAATACATTTAGAACAGATACCAAAACAGTGGAAAAAAATGTAGCACAATGAGCTTACTCTTACAAGGTACTACCTTACACATAGTGTGCTTTACAGATGACCAAATAGTAATAGCTTAGGGGTATGACAACGTAGAGCATATGTCGAGAAAGCTGATTGAAGAATACAGCCAGTGGGATCTAGACGTAAACATGCAAATATAATTCTAGAAAATGGACAACGTATAAAACACTGTAAAAACCATTAAAATCTAGGAGTGAAAATTATCAATAACAGAGCAATTAGACGAAGGATCATAAAAAAAGATTGATAGCAATGGAGGTGGTATATTATAGGACCGACAAACATTAAAAACAAATAATTAGAGAATATTTAACACCATAATAAAACCTCGTGTAACATACAGTAGCGAAGTATGGCAGATGAAAGATACCTCGGAACTACTGAAATAGAATAGTGGAGACTGGCAGCAGGAAAGTTCAAAATGCAGAAAATAAATAAAATCAGAGAGATCATGGGAGTAACAAATGACATATATAGGGTAAAACATCTGAGGTGATATGGACACGTACAAACGATATCTTAAGGAAGACTCCCAAAAGAAGTGCTAAAATGGAACCCTCAAGAAAGAAGAAGAAGGGGAACACGGACAAAGAATTGGAAAGGGTATAGAAAAGATATATGATTGAAAGAGCTAGAAGAAGATGAAGACTGAAAATTGTAGGACGTCGGTGAACATTTTGAACCAAATTATATATATATATATATATATATATATATATATATATATATATATATATATATATATATATATATATATATATATATATAAATATAAATATATATATATATATATATATATATATATATATATATATATAAATATAAATATATATATATATATATATATATATATATATATAAATATAAATATATATATATTTATATTTATATATATATATATATATATATATATATATAGAGAGAGAGAGAGAGAGAGAGAGAGAGATGCAGTCTGTTTCTAGGCCTTGCTAAGGAAAAAAACCCTTTCTGATTCTGTCAAGCGTTCGAGAATTTATTTATCTCTTCTTCAGGACATCTCTACAATTATTAGTTAAACAATTAGAGTATTAACCCAACTTATAACTATTAAGTAACTCACCAATGTGGTTTGAATATGAAACAAGCACAACATAGTTGAAAAACAGGGAAAAAAAACCAACATTAGCACTTTTAGAGGCAGATTTTGATAGAGGCATACTTTGATAGAATTGTAAAAATTCGTTGAAGTTCTAGAAAACTCGAAAACAGTCAAACATCCTACTTGACTATATTGACTATACCATTTTGTAGTGACACCTGTCATGTGTCAACCGGGAAGTGTCGTGGGTGGTCTAAGTAATGGGGGAAACTACGGATCCGTAAACAGTGGCTTAGTCAAGTATGAGATTTAGCAAAAATAGAATATAAAGTTAGGAAATTACTTGTTTGATATTTTTTAGATAATATAAGAGAAATTAACGGAAAATTGTCCAGGAGGCTCAAATAATTTTCTTTTATATGTATATATATATATATATATATATATATATATATATATATATATATATATATATATATATATATATATATATTAAAAGAGGGTTCAAGATGGGCTCCGTAAAGTCTGATACACTCGCGGGTACGACGAATTGAGAAATGCTATACCCGCCACATTAACTCAGCCTTGTTTCTTATTTGATCACAATAAAACGTAATTCTCCGTACAAGTTCCCCTCTACTATCGATCAGATTGAAATACACCTAGGTTTTAAAGTGTTCCCACAGGTAAAAATCCAACGGCATTAGGTCGGGAGATCGAGGAAACCAGGCAATAAATCCTCCTCTACCTATCCAAAGGTTTGAATACACGTTATCCAGGTATTCCCGCTCAGAAACGCTGAAATGAGGCGGTGCCCCATCGCGCATGTAGTTCATGTTTCGGAGGGTTTCTAGTGGTAAGTGTTCTACTAAATCGTGGAAAGCGTTCTGGAGGAAATCCAAATAAAGTTCTCCATTCAGTCATACTGACAATATAATTGTCAATGATTCCTGCCCAGAAGTTAATTGATCGGAACCAATCTTGATGATGCGAAATAATAGTTGCAAGAGAATTTTCATCAACCCATACATGTGAGTTGTGTAAATTTATGATACAATTTTTGGTAAATCCTGCTTCATCCGTGAAAAGAATAGTGCTAATAAAGTTCGTATTATTTCGTTGCTGATCCAAAAGCCAGTTTGCAAACTGCATTCTATCGATCTTCAGGAATCAGGTAATACACTTTTTTCAAATAATATGGATATAACAGCTATTCTTCATTTACTATTGTTTTCGTATTCAACTGCGCTGATAATCTTCGAGTGCTCGTTGAAGGAGTGTCATCTACAGCATTTAAAATATTTTCCTTTAAATGCGGTATATGTACTATTCTTCCCGATCAGTATCAATACTTATTGTCCCAAAATTTCTAAGATTATGAAGAAATTTAATAATATACCTTATTAAATGGAATCGCCTACCATTCTCTCTTAGACGTTAGTCAACTTGTTGAAATGTTATCTGATCTGGAAGAGTACGATTAGGATATCCTGGCTTCCTAAGCATTGCAAGATGCAAGACCACAGATCAGATGCATATCGGCATACTCAATAAACGTGTATTCCATATTTCGAATTATTTCACAATTAATTTAACCCCGAAATCCAAAAATCTGTCAAATAATATCCAAGGAAAGAATAAATGTGTCAGCGATGTGAAAGTTGACAACTTTTAAAATGCAGGATATTTCATTGTTTTTGGTGCCGATAAAATAAAAAACAATTTTTGAGAACTTAGGTCTAACTGCAATTCCGGAAATTAGACATTTTTAACTAAAGAGGTAAACTCAAATTATGAATCGAATTTTTTTATCATAAAGCTGAAGGTTGAATATTTGATAGGAACAAAAATGTATCTTGTAACAATTAAAAATACGTTTTTTTGAAAACGGTTAGGATTAGCGACATGAATGAAGAGTACATAATTTTTAGTCAACAGTGAAAAGGTATGTAAAAAATGTTGTCCAAAGTTCTTATCATATAGGGCGTAAAAAAATGGGGTCATGAGTGTCACAGCTAGTCTGTTCCTGCAGCTGTGAGTAATTCACAACACTTTCTTGGACAGAATTAGATGTTGGACAGTAATTTGAAGAATCTTACTTGGTATATATCATATTAAAAAAAATTGAACTATAGCTGGTAATTCTATAGTTTTGTGTAAAAACTTCATTTCATTGCATTGCAGCTCTTTGGGAGCCCATATCTCCGAAGAGGAGGCTTATACGAAAAAAGTCCATATGAACTTGTAGTATTCCTTTCACATATTTTTTTCATATCCGGGAGATTTCCCACATTTTCCCGTACACCTTGCGTAAATATATATATATATATATATATATATATATATATATATATATATATATATATATATATATATATATATACAAATAAATAAATAATGTATCCTTGGATTTATCCCATTAAATGTTCAACATCTGTTAATTTGACTCTAGTCATTTATCCAAGGTGACTTATTTAAATAGCTGGCGTTTCACATTTTCCTATTTTATAGATGCTTATAGATAAAGAAGAAAATCAGCAAAACCGCAATTATACAATCAACTTGAAATTCTTTGAATTGAGTAACAAGCGTGATTTTGCAGCCATTAAATTGAAATAATATTATTATATTACCCAGGTATTTATTTAACACCTCTGCATTTATTTTGTTGCCTTTGGCTGGGACGCATTTAAAATTTAGAAAGGCGGCTAATTATATATTGAGTTATAAACGATTTTCCTAGTAGATATATGTATACATAGAATGAATGACTTATGTTATTTAAATTTTGCATAAGTATAATTTATTTTTTCTACAGAATTATTTTTAGGAATTTATTGTCTATAATTCTTTTAACGATAATTTTATGTTATGCATGGGTGTTACAAATTCGATTTTATGTATAAGAATTTTAGACTGGACAAAACATAATTGTTAAATATGACGCTTAATTTTGACAATCGCATATTGACAAAATTGTGAAATATATTTGTGGATTTTTATTCCATTTTTAATTTTAAGTTTATTAAGATACTGGAAAATAAATGGTATTTAAAGTATTTTAAGTAACCCAATTTGACGTTTTTTCTCCTATTAATATATATTGCTTATACAGAGAGTTGCCATTTTAATTAATTTTTAAAAGTATTTTGAGTTTTAAGTAAACATGTAACACAATTACTAAAAATAAAGAAAAATCAATAAATTAACAAATCTCTCTCTCTCTCTCTCTCTCTCTTACTCATTGGACTCTAACATAAATTTTTAAATGTAATATGTAAAGGGCTTTAAACAATATAATAAAAAAATTAGATATGTATTCTAAAGATGGATTTGATGACGTAATCGGGAATATAAACCATTGACATAAAATTATATTTGTTTTTTATTTATGGTATTTGCCTTGCAAAAGCATTAAAAATAATTCCACGCTTTAGTACTTGTCAAGAGTTTATGAAACCAGTTATTTTCAGCCTGATAGTTGAACTTTTACTAGCAAAAACACGATTTTTTTAGGCTAGTACGCGAGTTGGTTTCGCGTTAAATAACCAAAAACAAAATTGAGTTAATTATTTTAAAAATCTCCAGTATAAAGTAACGTTTCAATGGGTTGATATGTTATAAATTTGGTACGAAACAATATGTAGTATTCTAAAATCTGCGCAGAAAAAATATTTTCTCTAACTTTACATATAAAACAACTATAAAAACGGATCTAGTATGTGACACTAATCTTAAGATTACTTGTTATGCAAACAAGAAGCGGGAACTTGCGTAATAAATAAGACAACTATAAAACTTAAACTTTCATTGCATTCACCCAACAACGGGTACGAAAAATATTGCTAGTTAAGGCTTACTTCCCATAGCAATAAACCGGAGTACTTAAAATATTTTTCTAGGAGATAAAATGGTAGGGATATTTCAGTTACGTGAGTACCATATCGTCAGTAATAATGCATATAAGCAGAATAACGAGAAAGTGCATTTTCAATTCAAAAAGAATAAATCTAATATTTTACTTTTTTAAAGAAATGGTTTAACATACATTTTTT
Organism: Diaprepes abbreviatus; assembly: GCA_034092305.1. Lineage (NCBI taxonomy): Eukaryota > Metazoa > Arthropoda > Insecta > Coleoptera > Curculionidae > Diaprepes > Diaprepes abbreviatus. The sequence goes on along the minus strand of JASJET010000122.1, from coordinate 18,775,744 downwards.
TGAGTACACTTGATATTCCGTTACTAATTCAATATAAAAATGCTAATTGCCTACATAGTGTGAACTCTAGAATTTAAATCAATTGTAATGGTAGAAGTTAAAATAACAGTTTGAAAATTCACCAGTAGATGACATTAATTTTTTTACACGATCCAGTAGTCGACACTAAAAGTTTCAGTAATTGACACCTACAATCCATCAACGTCAAATTTTCTCCAGCTGATATTTAATTGAGAAATTCCAGTTTTTCTTGATCTGTGAACATCTTCATGGCAATAATGTAATTTTTGTTCAACTTAATGCTGTTTTCAGTTCATTTCAGATTATTATATCAACGCAGATGTATTCGCGTCCCTTTCAGATTTTTCGTACTTGAATCTAAATTTTCTTCATTCTCAATGACATTATGGACCAACACTGGTTATATATTTGTAAAACGTCTCCTCGTCATCCAACCGCTTTCACTTTTTTTTCTTGATATCTGAGAATTTTTCGTAAGGAAACAATATCATTGATGGTGACAAGTTTCGAGTAGCGTTAGCGGTCATTAAAACTATTAATATTTTTTTCATCCCAGTTCTCTCCTGTTTGGGCCAAGGCTTTATTGCTTTTCGTCCACTTAGGATTATTTAAAATCTCTCCAACTTCTTATTCATTTATATGAATTTTGACTTCTTCAAACCACTGTTGTAACTCTTCTTTGGCCAATGAAACTCTGCTGATGGTTAAATTTTTAGCAGTATGTGTTTCGACTTCAGGATTTCCATAAAAAAAACTGCAATAATGTTTTCGTCCAGGACTTGGTTGTTGGATTTATTTAATCATATGTTGGATGATGGACTCTGCTCCCATTCGTTTGACCTGTACCAACTTTTCTTTTAATCTACTAATTGGACTACTTCTGGGCACACAATATGATTATTCTTCCATGTATTGCAACATGTTGCCTTTAATTGGTGGCATAATGAATCTGAAACACCAGTAGGTAACACTTCCGTAATCCAGTACATGACACCCTCTTACCTATTGGTACACGTTAAAATAAAATCTTTAAATTAATTTTTAAGATAGATCGCTTTTCAGTTATAATTTGTAGAAGGTATTTAGCACCAAAAAATAAATATCTAATTTACCACTAGTTGACTCTGATGTCATCTACTGGTACATGGAAAGATTTAGGAACCAATACATGACATTAAAAAAAGAACGAAAATATCCTTGTACACGCTTGGTAAAGGTATTAACAGTTGGGTTATTTTCTATAGCATATATCAAACTAGCAAAATTATTGGATATACCCAATTTAATATAAAAAAAATTATAATAGGAATTTTCTGCACTGCACCTGATTAACCTAATAACAAAAGACGCCATACTAAACCCACGTGGAGTAAGAAAATCTGACTTATGTTGATAAAAGATAGGTAACATCTACTATTATTAAAAGGAGAAATAGGAAACAAAAAATTAACCTTTTTTTGTGAAGTTGAACTTTAAAATGTCAACTATTGGATCACTCTCAGCAACCGGATCCTTTATTTTAGTTGAAAATACTAGTCTTCCCTTTCGAAACCTATTTGTATTTATATTGATATCTTTTTTCATTTCTGACATATCGTCAAAACTATCGTAAAACCGTCATTTCTAAGACGGCGGATTTAATACAGCGGAGTGAATTTTTTAAAAAACCCAAATTTGTGACTGAAACTTTGTACTCGGAGGTTTTTGAGGTCGCTGAATAAGGAAATCGACCCAAATTTTACAAATTTTCATATTTAAGATGAAAATTTAGAAAATTTGAGTTGATTTCTGTATTCAGCGGCCTCAAAAACCCCCGAGTAAGAAGTTTCTGTTACAAATAGATTTTTTTTTTAAATTTCAGTCCTCTTCTATCTTAAACGAATTTACGATAGTTTTGATGATATTTTAAAGATAAAAAAACCTTAACTTTAGCCGCCATATTGAATTTTCCATAAATTGTATGAATGAACTGATACTAGCACTTTAATACGATACATGCTTCAACAAAAGAAGTATTTATGCGCCAAAGCCGAACGACCGACAGCTGTGTAGCGTAAAGCCTTCTCTTTCGAATACGGCACCTCCCGTGTCTGTAGACAAATCAGTTTGGCCGTGGCCTTCGACTGTATAAGAGCTGTTTTTGTTTTTCCAAAAAAAATGATAAGTGTAACAGTAGAGTAACAAACTGTAGTAAATTATCGTATGAAACCTGGAAAAATTAATAATGAAACTTATATTAAAAGAAGTGTATGGCTATGAATGTTTATCACGTGTGCGAGTTATTGAGTGTCAAGATGGTCGAGAAGATGTTGAAGGTGATTCACCCTTCCACATCAAAAACGGATGAAAATATTGGAAAACTCGCTAATCTGATTCGACCTGACAGTTGATTAACTACTCGTACGATTGCTGAAACTGAACGCGTAAGACAAATTTTACATAACATTCAAACAATGTATGTGAAAATGGTGTCCAAAATTCTGACAAATGAACAGACAAAAGCTCGTGAAAATGTTTGTATTGACACTTTGAATGCCATTGAAAATGACTCTAACTTATTGAAAAGAGTGATAACATGTAACGAATCTTGGTATTTTACTTATGATCCTGACACTAGGCGCCAATCTATGCATTGGAAGGACCCAACTTCACCGAAACCTAAAAAAGCTCGAATGAGCAAACCAAGATTCAAAGCGATGATGATTATTTTTTTCAATATTCATGAGATTGTGTACTTTCGCTAAATATCTGAAGGTCAAACAATTAATCAACATTACTAACTTAAAGTTCTTGTTCAATTCCGTGAAATAATAAGAAAAAAACAACCCAAAGCGTGGAAGAACAAGTCATGGGTTTTCCATCAAGACAACGCACCGGCTAATTCAGCATTGTCTGCCAAGACATTGCTAGCCAAGTACAATATCCCAGTGTTAGACCATTCGCTTTATTCACCTGACTTTGTGCCCAAGGTGCCTCAAGGTCAAGTTTACATTAATAGAACAATGTTTCAGTCCGCGTCATGAAATAGCTCACAGAAGAAGACTTACAGCGCTGTTTTGAACAAAGGAAATTTCGCATGAAGCGTTGTAGGTATAGAGGAGGAGTTTATATTGAAACTTTTTATAATAATAGTCTCGTTACTTTATTGCAATACCTTGTAGATGGCAAAACATGAATTTCCTTATAAAGGAAATCAATTTGACCAGGATTGGGTGGTTGGTCTTTGACAGGTTGTTATGCCAAGCTGATAAATTTCAATTGACGATATTTTAGAGACAAAAAAATAAATCGTATATAGTTTAGCGATACATTTTAAAACACAGGATCGCGACGACATCGTTTACACACGGCGAGGATAATAGCACTACTATAACGCTATCACTATTGCTAGTTCTTTGTACTTCTATCGTATATCCAATACTGATCCTCTGACGACCGGTCTGCTGCTTATATACCCATTTCTTATATTTGGTGTTTTTTAGAAACATCGGGTATCGAGAGTACCAGAAACAACGACATAACTCCTGTATACAGGAGCCCTTAGATAAGAAGCAGACCCTTCGACGACTATGGGGTATCGTGAAATTTGGAAATACATCGGGTATATCCGTTATTTTAAACCCTAATGGGTTGAGACCGTAGATGGACAGTCTTCCCTATAGAGGAGGAGTTTATATTGAAACTTTTTATAATAATAGTCTCGTTATTTTATTGCGATACCTTGTAGATGGCAAAACATCAACTTCCTTAAAAATGAAATCAATTTGACCAGGATTGGGCGGTTGGTCTTTGACAGGTTGTTATGTCAAGCTGATAAATTTCAATTGACGATATTTTAGAGGTAAAAAAATACATCGTATATATAGTTTAGCGATACACTTTAAACCTGTCCTGTTACATAACCTTAAAAATAGTAAAAAAAACCGCGATTTTCGAACTTGAGGTTAGAAGCTACAAAAAAATTCTTATTTCAGCTTCAGATTAAGCATGTCACGGGCTTAAGGATTTTTTTGTAATAAAATATAATATAAGTACACAGTATATAAAATCTCAAATATTTTAACCAAATTACTCCATCCTTACCAGAAAGGCAAAATTACAAATAAATTTCTTATTTTTTAAGTTATAAGTTGTATTACTAGTAGTACTATGTATTTTTTTGTGCTCGATAATCAATAAAGACAGTAACTCCTAATCTGTACTAATATTAAATATAAAATGATAAAATTAGTACATTTATTCTTTTTTGTGTAATCAAAGTTATTTTTGTAATTTCTCAGTTCAAGTACATTTTATAAAAATGAATATTATAATGTATTCTATTAACTTAATAAAAATAGGTCTCTACAGATAAAGTCATAGATTATTAACATAAAATTTAATTATTAAAAAAATAATACTACATAATTCCTTAGGAAACAAAACGATACATAGGTAAATTGAAAGATAGCGGGTAAAACTTAAATAGGTGAAATAAAAATTTTCTCAACAGAAAAACTAATGTGGAGGTATTTTATTCAGAAATATATCAAAAATATTCAAAGCGTAAAGTTTAATTTCAATAAGAATAACTAAGTTCGTTAGTTATGTTCTGTTTATTTCGTTGTCGTAATTTCAATAGTACATATTATTTTAAGAGTTAATTGTTCATATCTTGCATCTTGTATTTATCATTTCTGAAGTATAACTGTAAAACAAAAAAAAACGTTTTATCTAACTTTTAGATACCTAAAGATATTATTTTGAGAGATATATTATGTGAATTAAACAAAAATGCTCCAAAACTGTTCCTAAACTGTTGATTTCCTAAATCTGGCTAGAGAGGTTTATGATCAATACGCTATCATTTTCTTGAATTTTAAAATATAGATAAGTATCGATTACAAGAATATTTTTATGTTTATAAGAAAACTTTTAACAATTTGTAGTTTATAATATTATAATTACCACACAGAATAGATTTATTATGGTTATTACAAGATATAAAGGGAGTTTTTTATAGAGGTATAAAACTTTAAGTTGGCAACACTTTTTTAACTGGCGGCCATTTTGTCAGCTGTCAAGTGATTTATGTTTAGTTTGGTTTGGCATTTCAACATGAATAGACTGACGCCTGAACAACGCTTCCAAATTGTGCAAATTTATTTTGAAAATCATGGTTCTGTTCGAAATACGTATCGCGCACTACGTCCATTTTACGGTCAACATAATCGTCCATCAGAGCAATTAATTTGATTAACTATGGAACGTTTTCGCACCACGTTTACTCTAAAAGATAATACGCATCCACAGAGACGTCGTACAGTGCGTACAGAAGAAGTTATTGCTGCTGTAGAGCGTAGCGTAGAGGAAGACCCGAATCAGTCTATCCGCCATCGTGCACAGGAATTGGGTATGTGTCCATTCACTTTATGGAAGATTTTGCGGAAAGATCTTGGTTTGCGTGCTTACAAAATCCAATTCGTGCAAGAATTGAAGCCACACGATCACCTAGCAAAGCGTAGATTCGGTGAATGGGCCCAAAACAAGATTGCCGTTGATCCCGATTTTCATAAGCGAATTTTGTTTAGCGATGAAGCTCACTTTTGTTTGAATGGATACGTCAATAAACAAAACTGCCGTATTTGGAGTGATGATAATCCTCAAGTGTATGTTGAGACACCGTTACATCCAGAAAAACTGTCTGTTTGGTGTGCTTTATGGGCTGGTGGAATCATTCGTCCGTACTTCTTTAAAAACGATGCTGGTCAGAACGTTGCAGTCAATGGTGACCGCTATAGAGCCTTGATTACTGATTTTTTCGTTCATCATTTGAACAACCATGATGTGCAGGAGCTGTGGTTTCAACAAAATGGCGCAACATGTCACACAGCTCGTGCCACAATTGATTTATTGAAGGAAACATTTGGTAACTGCATAGTTTCACGTTTCGGACCCATGAATTGGCCTCCAAGATCGTGCGACTTAACGCCGCTAGACTATTTTCTGTGGGGATATGTGAAGTCGCTAGTCTACGCCGATAAGCCCGAAACGATTGATCACTTGGAAGACAACATTCGCTGCGTTATTGCCGATATAGGGCCACAAATGTTGGAAAAAGTCATCGAAAATTGGACCTCCAGATTAGACTACGTCCGAGCCAGCTGTGGCGGACATATGCCAGAAGTCATATTTAAATTATGCCAGAAGGTTATCTTTCGAATAAAGTAAATTTCATGTCAATTTAAAAAATTCATCTTTGTTTTATTCCATTTCAAAGTTCTATACCTCTATAAAAAAAACACCCTTTATAATATTTTTAAAATGCTGCTATTATTTTAACACACTGTATATAACAATAATAACTCCGAAAATAAAAAACGATATAGTGTTAGCCTATACAATACTTTCTTAAATGTTGAATTGTGACGTCAGGATTTTTTCAAAAACTTGAAGCTATTAGTATCACTTGTTTCATAAGCTAATAACAAGTTTTCGGAAACTAGACAACTAAATTATATTTTCTTAATTTTTTATATTTTTGACATTAACAATCCTAATCATTTATCTTATAATTCTCAATCCCATTCCCCTATATACGAGATATAACATGTTCTTTTCTGACTATAGAGATATTATCATGGTTAGAGCTGTTATGCAAGTAGGCGTATAAAGTCATTTAAATACAATTTTTTTAGAACTTTTCCTGATTTTTCAGAATTTTTCAATATTATTTGAGATTGCCCAAGATTATCCAATTTTTTTTTTTGAAGATCTAATTAGAATCTTTAAAAAATGCATTGTATCTTGTAACATCTTGATGGACTTTCGGGAAATAGAATACTTGGGAATCTCGGACAAAAATCTATAAATTTGTAGGATATCAGTTTGTGCAAAATGTGAATTCGTTAGACACTGTTCGAACCTTCACGGGTAAAATTGCATATTTCAATGATTAATCATAATCCACAGAAAAAATACCTAGTTAAGAAAAATGGGCGGTTAATATACGGAATTCCTGCCTTTGCCATCATGTCTGTCTTCAGACTCATTTAGTTGCTTAATTTTTCATAATTCGAAAGCAGGTATCCACACCTACGGTTGGGATAAAAAAAAAATCACAGTTGTAAAATATAATAACATTAATCACTTATACCAAACTTTTTAGCTAAGAAATAAAAAATCAAAGAGAGAAAAAGCCGTGGTTCACCTACAGCCAACAAATAATTTTGTAACATATTTATTTTAATGAAACGCTTGAGCACACGTTCAAAATAAGATCAGTGTTTTGAAAATGATAATCTTTTATTTGTTTCCAAATTTGTATTTAAAAGAAGGATGATGTTTACTCCAAAAAAGTTAAACTTCACCTGCAAGATGCAAAAGTATGTTCAAGAATGGCCTCTTTTCAAAATAAAACACCAATACGTTGTTGTTTACAGTTAGCTAGAGAATAACTGGGATAACCAGTGTCATATTGAGTAATATTTTGTGATCAACATGGGTTTAGAAATAACGTTTTGGAGCTATTTTTCTAATTATTGAGTGAGTTCTATATTTTAAATTTAAAACATTATGACAAATATTCTTGTGAATATTTTGCGAGAGATTATGCTGCTTTATAAAGAATTAAAGAAGCCTTTGAAATGAATGCTTATGCATTATAATGATCTCAAGCACAAGAGTGGGAAATGTAGAAGCAAAGTATTGAAAATTTTCAAAATGGAACGGCCAACTTAAAACTTAATCTGAACCTCATATTAAATTTATGGGGTGATATTAAGGACGCGGTAACCCGCGAAAAACCTAAGAATCAAGAATAGTTTTAGAAAATATTTAAGAATCTTGGTAAAATATTTCTGTTAAAACATGTGATGATCCAGTAAACTCTATGACTCGTCGATGCAAAGTAGTCATTGCTAGAAAAGATATAATTAAAAATTATATTTTCATTATAGACATACTTGTTGGTAAAATGTGAAGAATATATATATACTGCTGTTATTTTGACCCTTTTGTTATATTTCTATGTTTATATAACAAATATATTTTATGTATATAAGAAAACTTTTAACATTCTGTAGTTTATAACATTATAATGAATACAGTTTTAATTAATTCTCAATTAAAAAAAAAATAGATTTATTATGGTTATTAAACGATATATAATATTTTTAAAATAGTGCTACTATTTTAACATAGTCTATATACAAACCATAACTTCGAAATTAAAAAAACGATATAGGATTAGTCTATACAATACTTTCTTAAATTGTTGAATTGTGACGTCAGGATTTTTTCAAAAATTGCAAGCCTTTAGCATCACTTGTTTCATAAGCTAATAACAAGTTTTCACAAACCAGAAAACTAAATTATATTTTCTTAATTTTTTATCTTTTTAACATTGTATATACAATCTTAACTATGAGCAACTTACTTAATATTTATAATATTGCAAGATATATGCATATTTATATTTTTCATATTAATGCCGTTAATGATTTTCTATGCATCAAATTACTATGTTAAGTAATATATTAAATTTACTTAATTTACATTTTCATTAATAATAAGTTATAGTCATTCCATTCGAACTAATGTTGAGTAACTCTGTTCTCAAAACTAAAAAGCAAATAGGTTTTTTTATAAATTTGATATATTGCATTTCAAAACTTCATAAAACTTATGTAATATTAAAATAAGAATACAAATCATGGATCTTGGGTTTAGCCAGTGTCAAGTTGAAATTATTATCCGACGTTTCGCCTACGACTGCACGAGGAACCTTCAGGGATCTTTACTTCATGAGATCAAAATACAGATCTGTTCTGATCTCGTCGAGTAAAAGTCTCTGAAAATGTCTCGAGCAATCGTAGGCAAAACGTTGAAATCTTTTGTTCTTTATTAATAAGTTACCATGTTTAATAGCAAACTAAAAATACTTAAATTTTTGAAATCCACACATTTACCTTTTTAAACTAATTTTGTATATTTGGACCTATTTTAATTTTAGCATCTATTGCTAAACTGGATACCAATAATTAAATTCAATAGATTCCTTATTAGCTAGTTGAGCGACAAAAGCACAGACTGACAAGTGGCAGCCAAAATATCTATACATACTGAGTCTCTTGAAGATTTCAGATGTATTAAGCAATTTGGCGCGTTGATCCAAGTGTTAAAAATTAAAAACAGCAAATAAACAAGCTTCTTTAATACAAACTGGACTTAAAAAACGATTTTTTTTCAATAAACTTAGTCCTTTTTGTTAGCTAATCATATTCATTACCGCGCAATTCCACGTAGATACAACAGTAAGTGATTGATTGAATATATATATAGCATCTGATCTGAAGTAATTTTGTCTGCAGTATTAAAAATTAAATCAATAAATAAATAAAATGTGTGAACCTGATACCGTAGAGCAAATTTTTAATCGGTTAAAGAATACAAGTACTTCTCTACAATTATACAAAAGAATATTTTTTTTACTTACCGATTAAAAATTTATGCAAATAAATTCACAATTTTTTTTAACAAAACAAACCGCAAATACGACGAAGAAAACCTACTCCGTATTATTCTGCGACGTAAAAACGACAACATAAACGATAAACGGCAAAATATGTGGTCTCCTGCTAGTCAGCAACTTTGCAGGTGACGCTCGGCAGAAGACTAATCTGGTAGAAGTGGTTAAATGCAAAGGCGGCTGTGACGGCCGCGGCCTACTTGGTATCCTAAGTTGATTACTGTTCTATGCGGATGATAAAATAAACTGAATTTATTGAAGTCCACAATACGTAGTTGATACAGCAAGACATTAAATAAGGAAATAGATAGGTTACTAAATTATTACTGCCTGTATATCTTAGCAGTAAGTGCAGCCTCAAATGGTGTATCTATAGTTGCGAATATAAGACCTGGGCCAAATACAATCTGTTATATAAAGCAGCGGTTCTCAGTCTTTTTCTTCTTGTGAACCCCTTACTTAAAATCGGAATAAATTTGCGAACCTCCTGTGCAATCATTAGGAATATTAAATGAAACAGTAAAATTTATTTTCCATATTAAATGACAGTTAATAACGAAGAACTAATACATAATCGTAAAACATTTACAGACAAACATTATTAAAACTAAAGTGATAATTTATTCAACAAAAAATAACTAATACCAAATGAATACAATAATACAGAACTTGAAAAATACCCTTAATGGAATATTTGTACCTGTTTGGTGGAACAAAGAAATTCAAAATTTGGTTTGATGTCCGAAAGTTTGAGTTTTAAATAAGGTTCTGCATTTAACCTGTTTTTGTAGTTATCTTTCAGGTAAGTGTATGTTGAAAATCCTTTAACACATAGATATGTTATACAAAAGAGCAATCAAACTTTAATGGCTCTTTCCGCCAAAACAGGATACTCATTTCTTACACTGAGCCAAAAATCACTAAGAAGCAATCTTTAAAAACAATTTTTGGGGTATTGTCAGAGTCAATGAGCTTTTCTATTTCCAGTAAAGTTAAAGAAATATCCGAAGTTATATCTTCCCTGAAAAGGATTACTTATCCAGTTGTTCGAGATAGATATAATGAGTTTATTAGTAAAATAGTCCTTCAACGTTAATTAAAGTTGTTTGAGATGTTCAGTAAAGTCTCTTTTAATATTTTTGTTAAGTTGAGTTTCATTTTCTAATAAAATATTGCTGAGGAGACAAAAACTTTCGTACTCATTCACCTGCAGACATTGAATCCAAAAGTTGAACTTCTTGAGCATGGCTGCTATTCTATTATGCACATTAAAAATGGTAATACCTGGGCCTTGTAAAGACAGATTTAAATGACTTAATTTTAAAAAAGTACACCAGTTTATGCATAAAAAAAATATCAAATACACAGGAAGACAAATAAAATGGATGGTCAAGAAAAAATGTTTGAACTTCAAACTTTAATTCCAACAAGAGGGTGTACATCTTGCCATGAGAAAGCCATCTAACTTCTATATGAGGGAGTAAAGAAGACGTGGAGGCTTCCAAAGTCCTCATGAAGCGCAAGGAATAGACGAGAGTTTGTAGTACGTGATTTTTTAAAATTTTCAATTTTTACAGCGTCGCTCTAGGTGCCTATGTATGAATACAGCAATGAGTCCATTCATATTTCTTGTTGATCTTAATCCACATCACAAGACCAGAAAATGTCTCAGTCCTTGATTTTGCATCATCAGTGCACACAACCAAACAAAAAGATCAATTTATTTAGTTTTTTTCATAATTGTCATGGATCATATAGAAAATTGAATGGAATTCTTAAAAATATATCTAACATAGATAAGCAACGCTGCAACATTTGCTGCATCAGTCGACACTTTCCACCTCGCCACATCAATAATTCTCTGCGATACTGTGTCGTTTGATAAGGGAAGAAGGTCAATTTTCTTTGCCGCTTTTGCTCTAAACATACACTCCGTAATGTCTTTAGCATTCAGTCCAATCAAATTTTGTGCCACTGTTTGTGCAATTCTGTAACTAACTGGAAATGGTGCCTCAAGAGTCATTTCTTCGTTTAAATCTGTTAAAAAAGCAGAAACACTAGACTTTTTATTAACTGCCAAGTTTCTTTTAAAATACTCAACAGGTTTATGCTTATGATTCAGATGTCTTGTTTCAAAGTACCTACGAAGAAGAGATAGTTTCAAACTGCTGTTGGCCAGGATTTCATTCCAGATTACACATAGCGGTTTAGATTCTGACTCCTTCCTGGTACCATAAAAACTCATTTGTAAATAATCACCGTTATATTTTCGTTTCTTTCATTTTTTCACAATTTACTTCATTTATACACGGAGTTGCATATAGTTGTACGTTTGCTGAATGTGATTTCAGTACTACAACGGCATAAAGTGGATATATCCATTGCTATTGCATCTCACACGGAGGAATCCGTGAAAGCCGCATAAACATATATATATATATATATATATATATATATATATATATATATATATATATATATATATATATATAATATACAATCTGATAATGTTCTATTTAGAGGAGAGCAAGATTAGTTGTAAATAAATTATTCACATATTTTTTCTTTGCTTTCATTCTGGCGAGACTACCACGGTCACCTTGTATTGGTTCCCAATCAGGGATTGAAGGAGAAGGAGCAATTAATCAATTAAGCAATCACTTGTCCAGTTTTTCACCAGATTTAACAAAACTACCTATTTTTAACCAACGATGCGTCATATATTTATAGAGCAATAATTATTTACTTTCACGTTCGACGCGCGCATGTGCGATTTGTAAATCTTGGGTATTTGTTGTCATTTAACAGATCATATCCTGTTCGGTATAACAAAATAATAATAAATGACCTGAAAAGAAAGGATCGACTAAGACATAAACTAAAAAACAAATATAACTATGCCCAAAACCTAGAGTTGTCACATCTTAGAAGAAAAATTAAACAAAGTATAACACGGGCACATAAAAATTATATAAATAAAGTTCAACAAAATATACGTAATGATCCCAAGTCTTTTTGGAATTACATTAATAATAAAAAAGAAACAAAACATATACCAAGCAGGATGTCCCTTGATGCAAAGTAATGTAGCACTGGTAAAGAGGTATGCGACGCCTTCGCTGAGTACTTTGGCGGGGTGTATTCTGCCAATGTTTCTCTAAATGATGAGCTGATAGATAATATGTATTCTGACATGAGTATGATTGATTCCGTCAGTGATAGCGATGTAGTTGACGCTATTGCGGTACTTAAAATGGGCAAGGCAATTGGTTCTGATGGCATCCCGCTTTATACAATTAAAGATCTCTTAGACGCATTTAGATTTCCGCTAAAAACTATATTTAATATAAGCCTAAAAATCACTATTTTTCCTACTGAGTGGAAAAAATTAAAATTTGCCCCGTTTTTAAGAATGGCTTGAGAACTGATATAAAAAACTACAGACCACTATGGTCGAACATTACACTAAAGCAGAAATGACCGATATGATATTAGTTTACGGTTATTGCCAAGGAAATGGTCGGGAATCGGTGAGAATATACAGAAAAAGATTTCCAAATAGACGCGTACCAAACCACCAAAGGTTTGCTACTGTGGAAATGCGTCTTGGAGAAACCCGTAGTTTTGCTCTTGCAACGATTAATTATGGATGGAATGGAATCTTACAACTAGAATACCGGAGATTGAAGAACAAGTTTTAGCACGAGTTGAAGAAAATCCAAGTCTGAGCACCAGGCACTTAGGTTTGGAACTTAGGGTTTTCAAAGATACAGTATATATGACTTTTAGATAAGAACTGTGACATCCATTCCATTTCCAGACAGTACAAGAGTTTTTACCTCTCGACCTCGAACTAAGACTAAGCTTTTATCGGTTCATTATTGAACGGAGAGCACATGATATAAATTTTCATAAAAAAGTTATTCACTGTTGAGTATTGCTTTATAAGACGCGGTATGATAAACTAACATAATGAACGCGACAGTGACGAAAACCCGCATGCAATAATGGTTGTACATTATCAACATGAGTTTAAAGTTAACATATAGGCAGGGATCACTCATAGATTTATTACTGGTCCTGTCATCTTATCTAGATTTTGAAAATGAACTTAACCCATGTCTACTACGAAAAGTATAATTAAATAGCATGTGAACTTGATGAAAAACCGCTCTCATAAATTTACGACGTGATTTTCCCCGGGCCCGGACTTTTCAAGCGGCCCAGTTTTGTGACTCCATAACTCAAAATTTTTAGGATGTGGATTTTTTAGAGTATATATACAGGCGCCCGTAAGTTTTTCCTTCCGATTTCACTGTCTACGGCCCTGCTTATAATAGGTAATGTTGTGATAGAGATAAAAGAATTGCGACAGGAATTCTCCCTACAGTGATAGAATTAAAATTGTCAGTAGACTTATTTGGGACCCAAAATTTTCATAAAAATCGGGATTAAATTGAATTACTTTAAGTTAATTAAGGAAACGCTTTCAAATTAGCCATAAAATTAGTTGGCATGCGTTAATCAACGCAATCCCATATTGGAATGTTTTTTCTTGTTGGTAAAGGAGAATTTGACCTTGTAATTGACCTCCTATTGATTTTCAAGAAAACTCTTCTACTAGGAACGAATCTTCAAATTAAATGTTTGCTTAAGGTTATGCTTGAAGTCGCTCTTTATACAGATGACACTTCTGTGATAGATGACGGTTAGAGAAAGGACGTTTCATGCGAAACTGCGGTTGAATGGATAAGGCAGATCTCTACCTGGTCAGAATGAAATAATCCATAAAAGCTAAATCTGATTCTGATTTTATATTCAAGTATCAAGGAAATATAATTATTGAGAAGAAGACAATGACATTGACATTGACAAAAAGTTAATCATGGTACACTCTTATTGCTTTATTATTCAACAATCTGGCTTCTCGAAATTTTTGCCTACTACAAGTTTAAGATATTGATTATTGATGACGTTTTATTATGAATGTGTTTATTCTATACTGAGCTATGGAATTATATGTTGGGGTAACTCTGTGATTGCAAAAGAGAAGATAATACGTAACATATTTCATATGGCTAAGGATTTTTACTTATTTATCCGTAAAAATAAGAATTGTGTCTTTTTTTAAGTAGACCAGAAAAAATCGACATGATTCCAATGTAAAAATTACAATTCACAATTCTTTCCTTTCTGAACATAGTGGTATAAAGAAAAAGTGATGTTATCTTGGAATATCGACTATCGAAAATTGACACCTACAAAGTATTTCCACATAAGTGCGAATAATTTTAAAGAATTATTCTTGAGCTAATTTTAAGCATAAAAGTTCATATAAACATATGTCCGATAATGCTTAGTTTTTATGATACAGGGTGTTAAATTTTATAATCATTTTTAGTTTTTAAAATTTATATCATTTCTTTTCAAAGATAATTAAGCAAGTTTGGAATACATGACACTTATTACAGTTCTCATAAAAAATTATTATTATGTGGTACTTTATTTTCGGGTCTGTAAAATTTTACCCTCTCCAACTTTTTTCGGGCGCCAGTGACTCAATTTGATTTTTCAGTTAGCTTTCCAATCTTACTGTGAAATTTTTTTGACTCTCAAGTTTTTCTCTAAAAGTCAATAGTTTTTCCACAAAAAAATATATTTTCAAATGCATCTTCAATTAAGTTGTGTTATTAAGAGACCAAAAACTATAGTAGGCTGTTGTCAAATAAGTTCACGCCTAATTTGTCATATTGTTTTTTTTTTTGCTGCAATGTGTTATAATTTCTGTAGATAAGTGTGATTGATTTTATATACTCTTTATGTAAAGTAAGTAAAAAAAATAGTAAAAATAGCAGTGCTTACAAATGTTGAAATATTATATATGCATTTTGTTTATGGTCGTGCTAACGGAAATGCATTAAAAACTCAACGGATTTATGCTGAATTATATCCACAAGGTAGGTTACCTCATCATAACATATTTGCTCGTATTCGTCACCGTTTCCGAGAAAACAGTGCATTTCTAAAACGAACTTCTGATTGTGGAAGTCTTCGGGAGATAAGAACCAACGCGCTAGAGGAAACTGTTCTTAATTTAATAGAAGAATCTCTTAAAACAAGTACGAGAAAAATTGCCAATATATTAAATATAAGCAATCCCACAGTATTCTGAATTTAAAAGAAAAAAACATCAATTGTATTCCTACCGTATTCAGCGAGTACAGGAGCTTTTACCTCGAGACATTTTGCCACGTATAGTTTTTTTCCAGTGGATACTTTAAATAGTCGCCAAATCTCCTCTCTTTTTATCTCGTATTTTGTTTACTGATGAGGCAAACTTTTCAAGGGAACCCATAAGAAATTTTCACAATAATCGAATTTGGGCTAACGAAAATCCGCATGCATTTCTTGAAGCCCGTTAACATGAATTTTCATTAAATATATGGATTGGTGTTATAGGCGATTATCTAATTGACCCATGTTTTCTTCTAATAAGATTAAATGGCTACTAATACTGTCACTTTTTCGAGGAAGAATTACCTACCCTTCTTGAAGAGGTTCCTCTTCAAGTTGGACGACTTATGGTTTATGCACGATGGCGCTTCAGCACATTTCAGTATCAATGTACACCGTTACTTAGAGGCAGTGTATCCAAATCGTGGGGTAAGTCAAGGAGGCATTCAACACTGGCCTGCTCGATCTCCGGATTTAAATCCTTCGATTTTTGCATGTGGGGTTTCCTTAAATCTTTGATTTATGCATCCCCTGTTGAATATTTGAGAAATCGCATTATTGCGTCTTTCGAATGGATAAGAGATACTCCAGGATTATCAGATTCTCGCATTGTGGCTAAGGGAGGTAATTTTCAACATTTGTTGTACTTCTGTTATTAATATTTTGTTACTGTTATTATAATGTTGTATTTTTTTCTTAGTCCCTGTTGGTTAAAACAAAAATGAATGAAAATTGATTAAAACAAATACATTATGAGTTTTTACTTATGTATTTTTTTTAGTGGAATAACTATTGACTTTTAGAGGACAACGTAAGAGACAAAAAAGTTTCACAATAAGATAGGAAAGGTAACTGAGTAATCAAATCTAGTCAGTGGCGCCCAAAAAAAAAGTTCGAGAGGGTAAATTTTACAGACCCGGGAAAAAGTAACATACTGTATATTACTTCACATAATAACAATTTTTTTATGAGAATGAGAAGTGTTATGTGTTCCACATTTGACTTCATTATCTTTAAAAACAAATGATGTAAATATAAAAAACTAAAAATAATAATAAATTTTAACACTGTATCTTAAAAACTAAACTAAGCA
The DNA here is from genome assembly GCA_034092305.1 of Diaprepes abbreviatus. NCBI lineage: Eukaryota > Metazoa > Arthropoda > Insecta > Coleoptera > Curculionidae > Diaprepes > Diaprepes abbreviatus. The sequence goes on along the minus strand of JASJET010000122.1, from coordinate 18,758,888 downwards.
TTATCAGACATATATTTATATGAACTTTTATGCTTAAAATTAGCTTAAGAAAAACTCTTTAAAATTTTTCACCCTTATTTGGAAACACCCTATATAAAAAGATATCAAAATATAAATTTCCACGGATATCAGTTGATTAATTAGTATTTAAAGCTGGATCTTCATTACCACTAAAAACCAAAAAAGAATGTACATTAACAGAAAATCGATAATGAAAAAATATCTAATTTAAGAGGTAAAACCTAAATTTCCGACAGATGATAGGTTTCACAAATGAACCTTAGATAAATAAAATTTTGAAGTTTTTTAAAACTATATATCTATGATTTCCGACCTGTTAAAAAATTAGGCAATGTTTAAGATTGACATAATATGCAAAACTTAAGAAAAGGAGGGATTTTAAAAAATTCTATGTTCTTGTATTAGCATATATGGAAAGAAACTGGATAATATATTATATGCATGTATTGTCATTTACTATTTACAAAAATTGTAATAATAAAGACATTTTTAACGCAAGCTTAGGGGGATGATCCACTTCTACGTAAATATATAATCCAAGCCTCTTATATCCGTAGGTGTCAATGTGATTAAATGTCTTCATTATCTTGTGACCTACAATTTTTCACATTTTTTCTCTTGCCAAGCTTGAAGCTAGTTGCCAAGTTTTGCTTTAAGTTGTCAGTATTTCAGAAATGCGATGATTCCAGATTTTCCTTGGTATTTATTTACGATTTTCCTTTCTTGAATTGTTTCCCACACTAATCTGATTTGTCATTTATCGTCCATTCTGATCAGATGTCCAGACCGTTTTAATTTATTTCTATTATTTTATTCAACGATTCAACCTTAACTTTGTTTCTGATATCCGCATTTCCTCATTTTTCTGTTGAACTTTAAAAACAGGAGAATAATGTTAAACAAGCATAAATTGTACAAATTGTTGTAACAGGATTAATGTAAATGGAATCAATGTTTTCTTATATCGGTAGGTTTGCTCTCTGGGTTAAGGTTACTTTTAAGGTTAAAGTTAAGATGACACGGTCTAGAACTAAAAACAATGATTTATCATTTAAGTAAAGCTATTTTATGTTCAAAAAACAAGCTGTAAAACATACATTGTCAATTAAATTGGTTTTAAAAGGGTATTTTATTTATAACATATATAATTACATTTAAAAGTTACTTTTTTCAAACTCTTCAAACTTAAGAATTTTATCCTATCTAATTTTCATTTTTTGAGTCGTAAATATTTCTCCTATAATTCCTTTGTCCATTAAAATATTGACAAAACCTTAAGGCCTATTACATTAATATTATGCTGAACATCCCGGCTATTGAATATTTAATATACATTAATACTTTTTGTGTCCTATTAAATATACAGACGAACCATTGCTAAAATATCAGTGAGATTGGTTTTGTCAATCCTCCTCTCGATTTGTAATAGAGTGAATTAACAGAATTTAACAAGGAAGTGATTATTTTGGGCAGTTATAATTAGTTGTTTTTATTAAACAAAGCTAATTAATCCAATCATAAATTAACAGGATGACTAGAAAAGTGTATCTTCTATCACACCCGAAATGGTATTCTATCCGTACTATCCAAAGAAATTGGATGGGTAAAGGGTACAGAAATAGGTATGTTGATTTGTCTTAACTGACGATGACTCCCGTAATTCTTCTAAGGTTGCTTCTCGAGATGATTATTTTCTTCTTATTAGAATAAATAGATAAAGTCAGTATCATTTAATTTCTCTATTAGAATCATAAATGTTACAAAATGACATCTTGAAGGGCTGACATAATTATAAAATTAATAATTCTTTTATTACCAAGAACCAAATATGACACACTGACTATCATTGCAGCTATGTCTCACTAATAAATACAAAAAATTTATCTATTGACAAATATACTGTTTTTGTAGAGAATAACTACACTTCTTTATACTTATTAATATTTACATTACTTATATTTAAATAATTTAAATCTAATGATTTTCGTTGGATTTTCATGCGATTTTTCAACCTGTGCAGTACCTTCGCACTACAAAGTGGTACATCTTGCGAAGTAGTGTGGTTAAAAAATCTTTTATTTACATTGTACTCAGCTTTAATTGCATTATATTCGAGGCAGGGACTGAACTGGCATCCCCACATGATTTCTTTATTAAGGTATGAAGTCTGGCTTTTAGTCAACTGTCCGGTTTTAACAGAACTTCCCGATACAACCACTAATATTTCTAACCTGAAAAAATTTAATAAACATGATAAGAGACAGATTCACTAAATAATATTTATTATTGCTGATATAATAATCAGCTTAGCTAATAAAATTTAATTATGCCGATCGATATGACATTTTTTGTTAATCATTGAAAATTTTTAGAAACAACATACTGATATAAAAAACATATTAGCCATTTGTAAAGCAAGAAATATTATTATCATCTTAAATAGAATAAGAATCACTAAGAAAACACCAAGAGCCAGGTAAGTGTAATGCAAAATTTTCCTTCTCTCTCTAAAATTATTGCTTATAGATTATTTCCAACCAGTGTATTGAGAAGATAACGGATAGGACTATGCTCTACAGCATGTGATTTGTATTTATTAATGTAGAAGTCCAATATTATAGTTTTAGCACAAATAAAACGTAAGCAGTTCTCACGTTCGAAAATCCATGACCAATTGTTGCGGAATGCGAGAGAAACTCTTGTTTTTGGTCAGAAAATCGTTTTAGAAATAAAAATACATTTTCCCGCCGGTTTTAACCCAATTTTATGAATTTGTTGACCAATCACTAGTTCCCATCATTTACAACATTACCACTGTGACAAGATCAGTTCATATTTTTAATTGTAATTAAATAATTCTCTTTCAATCATGGGCCTCTTTTTGGCGTGCTGTAAAAAAGATTTCAAGAATTACGTCTGCATTATATGTAATAACGTCCCAGTTACGCAGCACCCTTAAATGCCACAAAACCTACTGTTCTTCAAAATACCGCGCCAGACCGTAAACGAGATTATGGTGGCCAACTTTTAAAAGAAATCGAGGACAAACAACAACTTATTGTCATATTAGAAAAATCCAGAGAGCAGAAAGATGATAAAATAAACAGCCTAAAATGTAAACGAAGAAAAGTACTAAAGGAGCTAAAAGACAGGGACATATACTAAAGGAGAGAAAGAACGAGAACATGGGATTTTTTTGATGGTGTTTATAAAAACGAGTACTAGACTAAAAAGCTAATAGAGAAAAGTGACGTTAGTGCTGCTTTAAGTACCGAAATCTTTTTTATTATACAGAATCTTAAAGGATCAGATTAGAACCAGTCAGGGCAGGTTAGACCAGAATGAATTAGATAAAATGAAAATGACTAGTCGCGAGATGATCACTTTGATTAGAGTTCTCGAATAGCAAAACGAAACTTATTTAAATGAATTACACAAGTTAAGACAAGAAATCAAGTCATCTACGAAAACCAGTGATAATATGATGAGAGTAAAATGTCATGTCCAATAATAACAGTCAAATCTTAATAAATGGCGATAAAAATGTTATAGGTTTGCAAAGTTCTGTAAAAAACAAATTAATCAACCAATCGATATCCACTGCCAATGATCAGACAGACTAACCTTCGAACAACATATTGAATTGTGCATTACTTTATCAAAAAACTTTTCAGGTTAATTTGACAGGTCATATATCTAAAAGAGCATCATTAATCTTACACAATTTGGCAGAAAAACCATTATCATTTTAGGACCGCCCTAATACAGTGGAAGACCCATTTTAAATCAACTGGTGACTAAATACAACTCCTTATTATCCACTATTATTACCGAAAGATCAAATAAAGTATTTTTCCTGCCTCTCTTGTTTAACACAAATAATAGTTATTAAACTTCGATGTTAAACAAAATCTATCCTAATATATGTTCCTATTGTTAGTCAGCAATCGAAGTTAGCGTGGGGCGATGTGCGGTTCATTGTCGGATGAGATACGCGTCCTTTCTGGTATTTCTCATGGGTCTCATATAGTGCTTACTTCTGCTCATCAATAACGTCACGTCCAGTTTCATCTCCTCTCACGTCCAATTATATGCCAATGACTTAATTTTACAACAAAGTTAGCTCCGATCATAATCATTTAAAAGCTGATCAGGATAAGTTCGTTGGCTAGTGTCTATTAATTTCTACAAAATCAACGTCTACGAAAGCAAATCAGTCAGCTTCTATAGGTGTGATTACTTATACACAATACAAGGTCAGTCCATCGAGATCGTTGAATTTTCCCGAAGGATTTACAGTTCAATGCTCACATAGACAGTATCGCGATCAAGAATTTAAAATGCTCGGCTTTATTTAAAAGAATTCAAAACATAATAACGATACCAACTTGCATCTATAAGTTTCTCGTTCGGGGCATTCTCGAATATTGCTCAATTATTTCGAACCCCTAGTATATGACTCATAAAAGCAGACTTGAGAGAGTCCAAAAATAAATACACCAAATATCTGCTATCTATATATTCCATCATACGGCCTAGCTTATGAGACGAGATTGATGTTGTGTTGGCTTAAGTATCGGTAGAGCAGAAGAAGAGAAGCTCTGTTTTTGTTTTGTTTAAAATATTTAATTGACTGCGACATGTTGCGAATCCTCTGAGGGTCCCATTAAGGAAAACTAGGCTGCAACAACTATTCTCGGAAAGTCATCATAGTCGCACCAACTACGACCAGTCCGCCTACATAAACAGATTAATGGTTAACTACAACCAATTTTACATGGGCTATGATATTTTCAAGAACTTACTGGCGAGGATTAGAACGATTATAATTTTTAAATAATATACTTTTTTTAAATTTCTTTTTTACCAAATTTTAAATAATGTATTTTTCGTTTTTTTTTATTCTGTGTCATTTATCATTCCTCCAACTGAAAACAATCATTTTAAAAGGACGGACGAAATTTCTCCTAAAACCTATTCTCCTGGTATCATTTTTTTCCACGAAAAGCTAATCTAATACAGATTAACCAGTGATGAAGTTAAGAACTAGATTTAATAATTGGACAGTGACTGTGTGTCAAGTGATGTGTTGGTCATGAAAACGGGAATCATTTTAATTTGAGGCGGCATGTCATATACATATATATATATATATATATATATATATATATATATATATATATATATATATATTTGAAGAATTTTAAAGATTATTTAAACAAATATAAAACATCTTGTTATATATAATATAAAATATATTTCTTATTAACTTCGCACCAACAACTATTTTTACATATATTTCGAACGTCTTGTATATCGGTGATGGTATATGTTAAAACGGAAAATTTAATAAAGTTGTGATCCCGAAGCTGATCAACTAACACGGATAATGAACGAAAGATAGGAAAAACTCTATACCTACTTTGTTGTCATGAGGTCATGGGCAGATAAATCCCACAAAGGACTACTTGGTCCAATTTCATGTACAATATCAACTGGCCAAAACAACATACCAAACGATTTAGTATCTAATTCAGTTACATAGTTTTGAATTGTTACATCTTCTTGCGTAGTTGCTTCTTTTACCATGTATAAGTGAACATCACTGTTGATCCAGTGTCGTCCTTCTCTGTCGTTAACTCGAATAATAAGGCAAAGCTTTCCGTTCCGTAAGGCAATCTACAAAATATTTTATTTGTTTTCATCTTGGTATACCTTAGCGCTTTCCACATATTTTGACTTAATTTATAGATTTTAAAGATATGTGGTTAAAAAAATTGTAGTTATATTTTATTATTCAAAAAACAACAAAAGTATGAAAATATTAACTTTACTATGGGTCTACTCATGTATTTTATCGATATGAACACCTGAAAAATTCTATAGAATGGAAGCAGACTAGAATAAATTCGGAAACAAAAAAAAAGCGAACCATTTACCAGAACAAAAACAAAAACGCTTAAGTTTATATTTTTATTCGAGCAAATTGTTAATTTGTTTTTATAAATATCGAATTCTTTTTAAAGGGGAAAATCAACTCCTCATTTTCTTTACAACTCTTGTCTTATGAGCTCGTATTTAAAAGGTCCTTAAACAAATGTTTCAAGATAGTTGCCGGTATGTTATTCTTCTTTCAAGCAGAGAAAAAGAAAATAATATATAGAAACACTTTATTTCCTGCAAATACTACCGTGGTCTTCTCTCCATATGCGTTTCGACCACCTTATTGTCTCGTCAGTGGACCTGTATCGAATCGAGAGTAAGATTCGCAGTAAACAACTGCTACATAAAATATAAATTCCAAGACATGACGGTAAGATTTTAAGATGATAGAATCACGTATGGAGAGAGGACCAGAGTTGTATTTGCAGGAAAAAATTGTTTCTAAATATTCTCTCCTTTTTCTCTGCTTGAAAGGAGAATAACATATAGGCAACTATTTAAACAAGGCAGATAGATTTATTTATTTCTTACTGTAATTTTGATTTTTAAAATAGTTTCGAGATAATTCGACCTTATTTGATTTTTAAAAAATACAATATTTAAAAAAATTAGTTATAAATTATTCAAAGAATATTTTACTCATATATCTTTTGATTGTCAGTAGAAACTAGAGCAAAAATGTATACTTTAATATTTCTTAAAAACTGACATCTCATTTACAAAATCAATTATATAAGTTAGTCTAAATATTTTTTAAAAAATATGTTTTCTATTTTTGAAAATGTTGCCGAACTTGTTGTAAATTAAATTTTAAACACATTTTTCAAATAAGTTTATATAATATCTTGCCAACTAACCCTACATATCGAATATACATAGATAATTAGCAGAAAAATTTTGATATTCTGAAAAAAAATTCTACGATGTGAAAATCTTTTTTTGAGGATAACAAAGAAAAATAACGACATTTAAATAATATGACAAAAGTAAAACATTAACTTACCACTGCCCTTCTACTAAAAATGTGGCCGTACATATTTGTGTCCTTAGTTCGATTTAATTTAGCGTATACTACTGAAATAAACGCGCCATCTATAAGAATGCTCGTAATAGTACTAAAAGTTAAAACAATAAAATACAAAGTGCAATGTTCCGTAGGATGTAAATAACCATAGCCAGTTGTAGTAACTGTTTCGATTCCCAGCATAAAAAAATCCTGAAAACTTTGCACTCCTTCGATACAAACCAAATGATCTGAAAAATACAAATGTTATATTAAATAGGTATTTATATTAAATAGAAAATTTAAAAATTGTAGGAAGAAATGTCAGTTTTTATAAAAAGAGTTGAAAATGTGGATAAAAAAGATATGGAATAAACAAAAAATTTTATAAAACTGCATTATGTTTATTTTTTGAAAATTTGAGAACGCTCAAATGCGCCCATGTTTGACTATAAAACAAACACCTTATCAGCTCTATCTCCTAATAAACGTTTTTAACTTGTATATAAGCTGCGATCTGGGGCATAACGGTTTCAGTTTAATTATAGTTCACGTCGGTAATATTCAGGATTATTGTATTTCCGATTGTTAAAACAATCAGTATTTTGTTTACATCGTGTGTAGAAGAGAAGGGAGCTTTGTACGGTACATAAAGAGATAGAGAAAGGTCTTCTATTCTCTCTCTATTTTACTCTTTCTCCTTTTTATCAACGCAATGCCCCCGTTTCTACTAAGTATCGTAAATGCTATACATTGTTTCCTAACTAGACCACTAACTAAGAAAGATCGGAATCGGGATCGGATTGTCCTAATTAAATTTCTAAATGCTATTACGCCACACTGAATTCAGTTCCTAACTTCATTTGGAAGGCTGAATTTCGGACTTCTTTCACAAAAATAGGAAAAATTTCCAAAAGTTTAAAAGTTAAGTAGCGAATAGACGTATTAATGGTTAATTCTTAATATCAAACATTTAAGTACTTTAAGTCCTCTGGGCCCGTATTCTCAAAAACGTGAAGTGATATGAACGGCAATCTATACTTTCACTTCATACTTTGACAGTGAAGGCAGTATTCTTGAATTAGCAATGTTGCCCAGATATTGAACGAGCCTTTAATCAAATTTTTACAGTTTTATGCAAGGCACATCTGTATGAAAGAGCAATTTGTGGAATATTTAGGGTTAATTTTTTTTTTTAATTTCAATTTTGTCAAGTTCTTCTTTTACGCAGGAATAAAAAACCGAATTTTGGTAATTATTTAAATTAAGGAAAAATCTAAGAAAACGACGTTTTTTTTGAAAAAAATTGGACACTTACCAACTATTTCGAGACTGTAGAATACGATTCTAACCACGGTTTTCTATAATTTTTCTTCAATTTTATGGAAAAATAGGAAAAATCAGTTTTTACTTTAGGTTAAATTTTTTGCATTAAATCGTTAAAAATTTTTTATAACCACAAATTTCACACTAATAGAAGCTTCTGTATTATATAAAAATTCATAAATTTGCATTTTTTATCAGAAAAATCAAGAAAATTATCAAAAAACAAATCAAAACAGATAAAAATAAAATGGCTTTCGCCATTAAATGGTGGCGTGACCTGTTCCGAAAAGGCAAATAATTTGCTCTATTGCCTGATTGCAAATATGATTTCTATTGAATTTACATATATTATTTTTTTTCTATTAAACTGGAAAGAAAAGGACCCAAAAACATTTTTCCCTGAACAATAACTTTTTTAATTAATAAATCTAGGTCAGTTTAGATTAGTTCAGGTTAGTTTTAGTTTTCTAAACTAACTAAAACGAAGCTAAACCTGAACTAATCTAAACTAATCAAAAATTTTGAGTAATTAAGATCAAGATCATCAGACTATATTGTTTACTGAAAAGGATAAATTTTGTAATTTATACCACGAAAGTATAAATTTAGGTCACTTTGGATTAGTTCAGGTTATTTTAAGTTTTCCAAACTAACCAAAACCAAGCCGAACCTGAACTAACCAAAACTAATCAAAAATTCTGGGTGGTTAAGATTAATTTTACCCTTTTTTTATACATTACAGAAATCAAACCGTGTTGTTGACTGAGATGGACAAATTTTATAGTTTATACTGTGAAAGTATATCTGGCAGCGTCGCAACGAATATTGGTCGTTTTCATAAGTCTGATGGTCGGTGGCGTTTCTGAGAAGTATTTTTGGTTTTTCGTTGAAAATACGAGATTTTCTAAATTTTTTCGCTGGAATTTGTGCAAAATAGTTGAAATATGTTATATACAGTTCGGTTTTTCATTAGAAATAAAAGTGCTTTGTGAAGTGGTCCTCGGTGATTTTTAAGTTCTTCGGGAAAGTCTGAAAAAATAGTGGAAAACCAGGAGGTAAGTTTTGAAATTTTTTCCAAAAAATTGTCGTTTTCTTAGATTTCCCTTAGTTTAAATAATTACCCGAATTTTTAACAAAGTCCTTTGATATATTAATATGTAATATTTTCAATTTTTCGAATACTACCATCCTACACAGATCTTTGACTTGCAAATCCTTGATAATTTGGTTTGTCAAAAATGCTTTGTCTAATTCCTCATAATTAGAAGCCTAAAAAATATAATTTAACTAAAACACAACGCTTCATATACTTAACTAAGCAGCAAGTACGAAAAAATACTAATCGTCAAGTCTGACATATCATTTTCGCACACTCCGGCCACTCCTAATTTATTAATAGTTTCATCTAAATATTTTTAGGTGTTTCAAAGAAATTTAAAAAAAAAACACGATATATAGAACCGGCAGCCACATAAAATTTTGTTTCAATTTTGCCTACACTTACATATATACAATATTCCAAATGTCATTTGATACCCCTCTCACCTGACCGCTATTAGAAAAAGAGATAAATACATCGAGAATGCTCTATCTCTTTTTAAGTGTAATCCAACTTGCTTTAATAGGATCCGCAGTCTATATATATTTAACTTTTATGTCTATGGTATTTAATATCTCGAATTTCTAACTTTAGATTTAAAAACAATAATTTCATAAATATCAGCGCAATTTTCTTAAAAATTAAAAATTATACCAAAGTAGAAGAGGAGCGATTTTTGTGATTTCATAAAAAAATGTACCAATATAACAAAGACATGACTAATTGAGCAAGTTAATCTTGGAAGTAGGTACATCTCATAGACGTAAGAAAAATTAATATTACTTCAATATAAGCTGCTGAGCCTATAGAAAAAAATTGGCTCACGCTTAAAAAGAGATAAAGCATTTTCGAGGAGCAGTACCTCCCTTTCTAATGACGGAGTAAAACGCGATACTCCAAATATCATTCGATATTCCTGTCACCTGATCGAAATTAGAAATAGAGGTCCTACTCTTCGAAAACGCTCCATATCGTTTTAAGCGTGAACCAACTTCCTTCTATAGGATCCGCAGTCTATTTTAAAGTAATATTAATTTCTCTTACGTTTATGATACATCTTAAAAAAGACCGTCTCACAGAAGTAAAATACATCTATTTCGAAAAAATTGTTAATTGTGACTTGACTTGATATAGTATAACTAGAAAATTACTCAAACTACTAAACTTATATTGTTTGTAAAAGAAATAAAAGTTTTCACAATATTATCTTAATATATCAAACAAGGCTTAACAAGGAACGCAGGACGATTATGCAGAAGTAATTTTCTTTATATTCAATCATTATCGGTTAGCATAGAAATTCTAAGAATGAATTTTTATAGAGACAGCGGACTCGTTGTTTTCTGGCTTAGCTTTGATATTTAAAAGGTGGTGAACAAAATAAGTGCTGACTTAGCCCCTCCTTCCTGTCTCTTCTGATCATTTCTAAGTAAATAAAGTTAGAGACTTTATCTGCAAAAATAATTCTTTTTTTATCTATTCAGTGCTCACTCGTTTTTGAAATCGTTATAATAGCGAAGCGTTTGAAGAATCACTCTTCTCGTAAAACTAACGCTCGTAGCTCAGCAACTGTCAGAATGTCAAAAAATAGTCAATATCAGCACTAAAGTACACCTAAACAAGATAGCATGTGTCGTCAACTTTTTTTTTCGATAATTCCACATCAATAATTCTCAAATATTCAATGTGAATGGGATATGAGTAGTGAACATAAACCGATTCTCTCGATCCCCCCACTCCTCGACCTTGACCTTGACCTTGCTTCACCCCTCTTTGGCCCCGCCCACATGTCTTTGTCATTGACCTTGAAAGTGCACGTGTGCTTTGGCCTTGGCCTTGTGTTCAAGGTTGTGTGTGTGACCTTGACCTTGACCTTGGGCGAGACAACCTTGACTTTGTTGAAGGTCATCTTGGGCGTGTGACCTTGAAGATATGTTACGTGGTTGGGGGTGACCTTGAATGGTTTTATATAAGGTATGGGGCAGTTTCATTCATCAGTTGGCTCTGACTTGTATAGGTAGTACATGTGTTAATATTTGACAAATCATGGCATATGTTTGTGAAAATTGCGGTTCTAAGTTTACTAATATTTATAATATGAGACGTCATCAAAGAGAATCGTGTGCGGCGAGATTTAATGAAGTGCCTGGAGGAAAACGGCTCCGAATTGAAGAGTATACATCGACGATTCCGGTAATTAATTGCGCTACATGTAATGTAGATGTTCCAATAAATCATATGTCGGCGCATAAACGAACACAACAACATAAAAATAATTCATGTTTGCCGGTATGTCATGGTGTGCAACTCGTTGAATGTGCCTTCAAAAGGAGAATTGCAACCTATCGGGTTAGCAGTGATATGGAGCATTCCGATTACGTAATGTTCTTTGCAGACATTAAATCCAAGGTGGTGGAACTTGTTAATAATTTATTGCGTGTGCATCATGCTTTAAAAGTTAACATGACAGCTGTTGGCGAGTACATGCTTCCATCACAAGAAATATTCAGTGAAAAATCCTTCAACACTGCTAATCAAATAATTAGTGTAGAAAGTGATTTGGATGCCGTTTACCATTCTTTCACCGAATTAATAAAAACGCAGGCGACAGAGTTCCAGGAGAAAGATTCAGGTATGGAAAAATCAAAACCCGATATATTAAACTGATTTTTATATATTATTTTTCTTGTTATAGGATGGGCTCTTGTGCGAATTTTATACTTGGAAGTTGGTATCAACAAGTATATGCCTATGGGTGGCATCATACATCATTGCCGTGTTCTATTGAAAAGAAAGGAGCTGTCGTCAATGTGATTAACCAGGACGAATTTTGCTTTGCGTGGGCTGTAACATCAGCATTGTTTCCTCCAACAGCAGAGCCTTCACAGAAGACATCCTACCCCCATTTTTCTAGAGTGCTAAATGTAACAGGTATGGATTTTCCAGTAAAATTACGTGACATAAAAAAATTTGAGGAAATGAACAACATATCAATTAACGTATACGGTCTGGAATCTAAATATGAAAATAATGAAGTAATACATGAAGTTATTGGTCCACTGAGGTATGCGTCAAAAAAGTTGGATAGGCATGTAAATTTATTGTTAATTACAAAAGACTGTAGTAGTAAAGATGGCGGTGAACATTTTTGTGATACGACTTGTTCAAAGAGTCATTATTGTTGGATTCGGGATTTATCACGTTTAGTTTCAAGTCAAATTAGTTGTCAACAACATAAAATATATTTCTGTGATGGTTGCCTCATTTATTTTAGTACACCGTCAGCTTTAACTTTACATCAAAGCTACGATTGTAACCACATTTTCACGCAAACACCCTCAGTGGATTTAAAAATCGATAAATTTGGAAAGAGTGTGCCGGAAAATATTTTAAAATTCAAGGGTATAGAAAAGCAAATGCGCGTTCCATTCGTGGTTTATGCAGATTTCGAATCTGTTTTAAAACCCGTTGAAACGGTACAACCAAACCCACAAAATTCTTATACTGTAAAAAGTTTTAAACATTAACCATATTCTTTTGCTTATTTAATTAAATGCTCTTTTGACGACTCACTTTCGAAATTTGAGCTATTTCGGGGGAATAATGCAGCTCAAGTCTTTGTGGATCGTATCGAGTGTGATTTAAGGGCTCTATACAACACATATTTAAAAGACATTAAGCCTATGAAACCGTTAACGCCTGAAGAAAAAAGGGAGTTTAATGATGCTAAAATATGTGGTATATGTGAAGGCCCTTTTGAAGAGGGTGAGATTAAAGTACGAGACCACTGTCACATAACTGGTGCAAAAAGATTTGGTGCTGCACATTCCGTTTGTAATTTAAATTATAAATTACCCTCTTTTATCCCTATCATATTTCATAACTTAAGCGGCTACGACAGCCATTTATTTATAAAAGAGTTATGTAAATATGGGGATAAAATTGGTGTTTTGGCTCAAAGTAAGGAAAAGTACATATTTACCAAAAGCATTTATGTGCACGATTATTTTGATAGTAAATGTGGAAAAGTCAAGAGGAAATATTTAAAGTTGCGATTTATTGATAGTTTTAAATTTCTGTCAACGTCTTTGGAAAATTTAGGCAGCGGTTTAAACGACGACGATTTTATTGAAACGCGGAAACATTTTTCAAATATCAACCAATTTAATTTGATGCGTCAAAAGGGTGTTTTTCCCTATAGCTTTATTGACTCTATAGAAAAAATGGAAAATACATGTCTTCCAAGTAAAGATGAATTTTATGATAATTTACGGGAAGAACATATTAGCGATGAAAGCTATAGAAGAGCAAAAGAAGTATGGCGCTTGTTTGGGTGTAAAACTTTGGGGGACTATTCGGACGTGTATTTAAAATCAGATGTGTTGCTATTGTGTGATGTTTTTGAGCAATTTCGGAATAATTGTTTAAAATTCGATAAACTTGATCCAGCACATTACTATACCCTTCTAAGTTTATCATTTGATTGTATGCTACGTATGACTAAGGTAGAGTTAGAGCTCTTAACTGATATAGACATGATACATTTTTTTAAGAAAGGTATACGCGGCGGCATAAGCCAGTGTACAGAAAGGAAGCACATCGCTAATAATATTTTTTTACCAGAGTATGACCCAACAAAACCTTCTTCATTTATAACATACCTTGATGCTACAAATCTATATGGTCATAGTATGTCACAAGCATTACCATATGGTGGTTTTCGATGGTTAAGCGAGCGCGAAATTCTGGATTTAAATATTATGGCTGTTGGTGATGATAGTTTACATGGCTACGTTTTGGAAGTGGATGTGCATTATCCGACTGAGTTGCATGATGCACATTCTGATCTTCCATTTCTAGTAGAAAATATCATACCGCCAACAGAAAACGCTAAATTACCGAAATTAATTCCTAATTTACAAGATAAAAAAAATACATTGTACACTATAGAACTTTAAAACAAGCCATCGCCAACGGCTTAGTGGTAATGCAAACCCATCGAGTATTACAGTTTAAGCAATCAAAATGGCTAAAATCGTATATTGATTTTAATACCAATTTACGTAACAAGGCCACCACAAAATTTGCGAAGGACACTTTTAAATTAAAAAATAACGCGATATTTGGTAAAACTATGGAAAATATGGAAAATCGAAAGGATATAAAATTAGTAACACATTGGGATAACAGTGTAGGCAGAAATGGAGCTAGAGCACTAATATCCCGCCCCAATTTCAATAGTAGCTCGATATTTACCGAGAACTTTGTTGCTATACATATGAATAAAGTTAAAATATTGTACAATAAACCAATTTATATCGGTTTTTCCATATTAGATATATCAAAGACTGTAATATACGATTTTTATTATAATTTTATTAAATCCAAGTTTGGCGATGATGCTTCGTTACTTTACACCGATACTGACTCGCTTATATTAAAAGTGTATACGGAAAACTTTTATCAAGCTATATCAGAAAACCCCGAAAAATTCGATACATCAAATTACCCCGAAATTAATAATTTCAACATAATTAAAAGTAATTCTGTAGTTGGTAGAATGAAAGATGAGTTTCCTGGTGATCCGATAATAAGTTTTTATGGTACCGGCGCGAAGGCTTATTATGTAAAGTCCATTAATAATGAATTAAAAAAAGCCAAAGGTATCAAAAAATGTGTTATCGAGAAAGACCTTCATCAGGAAGACTACCAAAGAATTTTGAACGGAGTGGTTTGATATTAAGAAAGATGAAGACATTTAGAAGTGAATTACATAACATTTATACCAACATAATAAATAAAGTAGCATTGTCACATAGCGATGATAAACGTTATGTAATTCCCAGTTCAACCAAAACTCTACCTTGGAGGCATGCAGACATAGATTTTTACAAAACAGACCCGGAAGAAAACTTAGCAAATTTAGTTACCGTGTTGGAATCATTTCTAAGTCAGGACAGCACGTAATCTGGAAAATCCATATTTCATTATTTGTATTGTTTTTATTATTTCTATTAAACATACAACATTAATATGTAACGATAGTATTGTAATTTTTTTTTTTTTTTTTAAATAAAAAACATGTATTCATTACTTGATTGCTTTTTTATTTAACCTTTATTTTAAAATTATAAATATAATGAAGTGTCGACAAATAACAAACTGTAAAAGTTATTGTTGAAAAATTTGTCTAATAGTAAATTAAACGCACAGGTCTACGAGTAAGTGTTTAATGTGAAACAGGTTTGCTGACAAGATCCTCCATAGTCTTTTCAATTTTCAACATTCTAGAGTTAAGTTCATCACGCAGTTCGTCTTGCCTAAGTTCATATATTGCAATAACAGTATCATCAATGTATCCTCTAAGTTCTTGACCGGTTTCAATTAATTTCTTGCGTACGTAACCTTCAAGTTGGTTTCTGAATATATCTTTAATAACAATTGTTGAGTCATGTAAAGCTTTCTGCGTATCTTGCACACACTGAGCAAGGTTATTATCAACATAATTTCGTGTGGTCGCATCGTCTCCTTCAAGAGGTTCTGCTAAATAGCACAATCTTTTGCTTCCCATGTCGTAATCTCCATTAGGTGTAAGTTTAAAACCTATTCCTGAAGGACCTCGCATAAAGTTAAAATCCTTAAATTTTCTTTTGCGACCGAACTTATCAATAGTGTTTACTTCTGACATTGTTATGTGAGACTGATTTGAAACCATTAGATTTCACCCTAATATATGGTTCTATTTCATTAATAAACGGACTCTGCAGAAAAATATGGATTGCAAAACGTATTTTAGGTGATGTTTAATAAATACACGTACAGATTCATTTTACTATTGTTTTATTGAAAAAAAAAATTAAAATATAACAAAAGATTGAGTTTACTTTTTATTAAAAAAAAAATAAAAAATATAACAAACAAAAAAATTAAAAATTAAGAAATAAAATACATGTTAATTTCTTCTGTACAGGTAAGCTTCTTCTATGACCCAATTTCTTCTCTGGATGGCACGTTCATTAATGTCCTTGAACTGGTAGTAAACTAGTCCACAAAAGCCGCATTGTACAAATTTAACCCTGAAAAGGTCAATGTAGTTGAAGTCGTACGTAAGATCATTTCGCCAGCAGATACCCAGTCTTTTACAATGATGACAAGTTAAATAAAAAGCTTTTGGTATATGACTGTATGTTTTGGCTGCTTCACTAGGTTGTTCATCAGTTGACAACATGATGTTTGAATATGTTGTACTTTTCAATCGCGGTACTCTAATTATGTATTACTTTTTAAAATAACCTTGACAGGACCAAAAAAAAAATATCCTTGAAAATTACAACCTCGAAAACGACCCTGACATTGACGGGTACTTTGACCTTGGCCTTGGCCTCGCATCTAACAAGTTTAGTACTATATTTATATGCTTCTTTAAAATAACCTTGACAGGGACAAAAAAAAATCCATGAAAATTACAACCTTGAAAACGACCCTGGTATTGCCGGTTACGTCGGCCTTGGCCTTGGCCTTGCATCTGACAAGTTTAAATATTATACTTAATGCATCGAACAAAAGGAATAAAGGTGGTGTAGTGGGGGAAATGGGCATAAAAGCAGACTTGCTGGCTCGAGCTCTTCACAGTTCGTCAGAACACCAAACAGTACAGTGCTAAGATAAAGTTAATAGTGTGAGTTTTAATATCGAAAATGTCGAGTGTACGGTCTCTTTTAGATGCTCTTGACGTGAGCTGCGGTTCGCAGCAAGGCATGCTGGATAACATGAGTGGTTTGGAAGTGTTAAGTCCGGGGGTATTCGAGAACTGGAATGGCATGGAGCATGAAGATGCCGAAGACCGAGCCCTCAATGATGGTCGCGACGAAGAGATAGTTCAGTTGGCAGCGCAATTCCTCGAATGCTGGACGGAGGAGAAGGAGCCAAAGATAAATGTGATAAGTGATGTGGTTGTGCGAAAAGCATCGCGGCCTAGGGAATCTTCTCCGAAAGCTTCGAAATTGAAAAAGCTCTTGACTATGCGGAAGTCGGAAATCGCCGATAAAAAAACATTTTATTCGGCGATTAAAGGTGTGGGACAAGGGAAGAAGAAAAAGTTTAACTTTAAGCGTCCCTCCACCCCTGTTCCATTACCCGACTTCCTAAAAACAGCACCAAAAGAGCCATTGTCGGTAGAAGTGGAAGTCATAGAAGGCCCCGATGGACCAACACCACCAACGCCACCAACACCGGCCAGCGTAGAGAAGGAAATAGTGTCGGAGGTGAAGTCTTCCCCAGCACCACTGTCGCCGATATTGGGGTGCCGGAAACCCATGAAGAAGCGGTTTAAGCGGTGTTTTGAAGGCGATGAAGTTTCCGCTGCTTCGTCGTCGTCGTCGTCGTCATCGTCATCGTCTTCACCAAATAAAACCGCTTCTTCTTCGTTAATATATTCCGAGCCATCGCAACCGGAGTGGGTCGAAGACTTCACCAACTCTCAGAAGAGCAAATTGACAGACATTTATGACATGAAAAAACGCTTAGTGAAAGAAGTGAACGAGTGTGACAGTGACATTTTAGAACTTGAAAGACAATTAGAGATAAAAAAGGTGAAATCTGCGCGGTTAAAAAGACAATTAGAGGACTTTAATAAATTATGTAGTAGGTGTTAGGTAGTTGTAGATATTAGCTTTTAATTTATAGTATTAAGTTTGTAAATATATATATATATATATATATATATATATATATATATATATATATATATATATATATATATTGTAGTTAATAAAAAAGTGTTTGATCAAATTTTTATATTTTATAATGAGAATAAAAATGACTTGAAAATTTATTTTTGTGTGTTATTTCATATAGGCCCTGTCCCACATAATATTAGGTAATAAAAAAAAAAAGAGTGAATAATCCACTAAAACTACGCAATAGCAATAGTTGTAAATATTTTCTGATAATATTTACAAGTATGCTAAAACATGGTTCGGTTTATGAAGTTAAGGTTCTGTCGCCAGAACTTCTAATACTTTGTATCTCAATATTGTATGTTTTTATGAAAAAAACATAAAATATTGGTTACAAAGTATTATAACCAACTAAAACTACGATCAAATTATTTTGTGGTCCTGAAAAGGACCGTTTGGTTGTAAAACATGCGACTCTTTTATTGTGTTGTGGAGTCGCACGGCCCGTCATCATCAGCGGGGGTGGTGGGTTGTCCTCTGTATATTCGATGATGAACCGCCAAAGTTCATCCCATCTGGGATCGTTCAACTCCCACTCCAGACAATTCTCTGTGGTAGAATCTACCACAGGGCATTGGATGGGTTGTTGTTGTTGTTGTTGTTGTTGTTGTTGAGTCGCAGACATGTTGAACTAAAATGATTGTAATAAGTATTGGTGGTCGTATATATAGAGACAAATTAATGGTGGGGGGTGAAAACAAATGTCGTATTACGTATTGAGACCAAAAGTTGTTTGCGGTCTCAAATACGAACGAACGATTTAGCTGGGTTCCACCAGCACTTAAAGTTTTAATACTTTGTATCTAATATTGTATATTCTATACATACAATATTAGTAACAAAGTACTAATATGTACTAAAACTACGATCAAAGTATTTTGTGGTCCTGAAAAGGACCGTTGTTGTGTGCCCTTAAAAAGGGCCAGGGAGAGTGTGGGGCTTATGGTGCCCCATCCTCGCTGGTCGACCACCAGCTTGACGAATCGCAGGGGCCTTGTGGGTCGTCGGGTGTTGGTGATGCTGGAATTTCCAGCACCGCATCTTCCGTCGAGTCCGGCTCTGGCTGCGGCGACGGAGTTTCGAGTCTTTGTAAGACCCAATCGCCCGCATCGTTTAATTCCACTAGACCTGGATCATGGTCATATACTAGCGGAATCGGCTCATCCAAGTCGTCCCAACGTAGGACGTCAATTTCAAAATCCACCTCGTCGTCGTCGTCGAAGACTTGCAGGTCTCCAACGTTGTCAGCTACGGTGTCATCACTAAAGATGGATGAGCCTCGGCTGGCGGGTCTTTCTTCCTCCATGTTCATCGTATGAGGGTTGATGAATATATGACTGTGTAACTGACCCAGTCTCATATATATAGAACTACCCCCACCCCACCAACGGATTCTAAATGTTATGTATTGGTGAGAGCTTATAGAATTATTGATTTTTTCAAAAACTTTAAATAAGGAATTAGATTTGTTTAGACAATAAGACTTATTCTTAATATTTTGTGAAGAATACATTACAAAAAAAAAATAATAGAAACCTTGTTTGAACTGTTAACATTTTCATAGGTTCTCAAGCATATAACTTGGCACTTAAGCTACGAGACAAATCGTCGTTAAACGAATATCTCGCCCCATAAGTGACGATTACTAAACTACGATCAAAATATAATGTGGTCCTGAAAAGGACCGTTTTTGTGGCCCTAAAAGGGCCTGGGGGGAGGGTGGGGTGCCTACCGTGGAGTAATACCCAACGATATTAACACCGACCTAGGTGCAGCCCTTGGTCTTCTCATTGGCGGCACCGTCGTCGTCGCTGGTGGTGTCGGCGTTGCAGGCGGTGCCGAAGGTGCCGCTCCTGGTGCGGTACCCCCGCACTCCTCACACTTGCATATTTTGCCGGGCACGAATGGCCTGACAATGCCAATGATCCTTTTTGGTATATCTTCCATCTTGCCGATCGAATGTGTAATGATGAAATAATTCTAATACCGGCCTCTATATACATTCAAAAAGTTGGAGGGGGTAAGGTGGAGTGCATATATGCATTATATAAGTTTGAGAATAATATGATTTTATAACTCACCGTATCTCTGTTATGGACACAAACTACCCCCCTCCACTTTTCTAGCATATAGTACTAGACTTTCTCTACATTTTTTTCAAATAATTTTTTTTGATATTTCTAACCATTACTTTGCTACATATTTACAAAAAATGCAAATTATGCATAGAAAAAAAAAAAAAAAAAAAAAAAGAAAACCCTCCCCTACAACTTCCACATACTCCCGTTCGGCGGCCCTAGCCTCCTAACTCAAGAATTTCAATTTTTTCGTCTAAATTTTTTGTCATTTTTAAGATTTTCCAAATTTTTTTTCACCATTGTATTCTACTCAAAATTCTAGGTAATTAAAGTGCTTTTATTTTTTCTCTATCTTGAACGGTTCCCGAGCTACAGCGCTTTAAAGAATTCAAAATACTAACTTTCTATAACCCTTTTTTTCAAATTTCACTTTTTCGATTTTTCAAAAATACTACAATATGTAGAAAAAAATTCTCTCTTTAATTTCCCAATACCGTTTTTCTCTAAATCTTCAACTTTAGCGCGTATTCAGCATTTTCAAAAAAAAAAAATATATAATTTTTTTTACACCATCGCATTCTCCTCAAAATTTTGGGCTATCGAAGTGCTTTTATTTTTTTTCTATCTTGAACGGTTCCCGAGCTACAGCGCTTTAAAAAATCCAAATTACTAACTTACTATAACCCTTTTCTTAAAATTTCATCTTTCCGAATTTTGAAAAGTACTACCATATGTAGAAAAAAATTCTCTTTCTAATTTCCTAATATCATTTTGCTCCAAAACTTCAACTTTGGCGCGCATTCACCATTTTTCAATTTTTTTTTGAAAAAATTTTTTTTTACGTTTTTACTATCGAGAAAAATGCTTGCTTATAGTACTCGATTTCCTCTATAATTTTTTCTTATAACTTTTTTCCTATTCCTAACCGTTACTTTCCTACAAATTTTCTAAATCGCTGTTTTCATATTTTGCCTTAAAAATTTTTTCTTGTGTTATTTAAGCTCTTTTTTCCACTTAATAAACCACCATTTTCTAAATTCCCGTACTCTTTTCTTAAAGAGCGGGCTTTTCCGCCAGCTTTTTTTTTGGTTGGGTTTCAAATAAATATAAAACTACTACTTCACTCATTACAAATTTATTGATTCAAGAACATTATTTTGTGTTACATATAATAGATACATTAAAATATAGATTTATTGGTCACCGAACCGTTTAATACATTATAACTAAAAAATGAGTCGTGAATAACTAATGCGTACACTTTAGTGTCTTTGGGGAATTTATTCTTGCTCGTTTGGAACTCCAATTTTACATCCACTGTCGATGAGTTAATCGCCTCTGGTTGATGACTGCAATTGATAATAAAAACGGGGTTTTTCATATATTCCGCGAACGTTATCATCGGATCGTTTATCTCGCGCCCGTAGTAGCTGCTTTGGAAGTTTTCGTAATTGTAATAGGCTGCTGCGTACAGTTTCTTGGCGAAATCTAAATTCCATCTTTCGTAGGGATAAACGGTTGAATTCAGATACAGTCTAATGTCGCATACGTCGGCGTGGGTAAACTGGGTTGCGTTTTTTTCTTTCTTGTCGCAATTATTGCTGTCTTGAAACCCGACGATTATATAGCGCGGTCTTTCCAGACTTGTACTCGTTCTCAAGGCCCACACGTCGGAAGATGTTTGCCTTAAAGCTGGTAATTCGTACAGATCCCATTTACGATATGCCATTTTTTCCTAAATCCTTAAATCCTAACATATACTGGCATTGTTTCCTCCTTTATTAATGCGAGACAGTATTTTCAATTTTTGCTTGTCGTCTGGAATGATGTGACGAATTTTCCATTCGATTTTGTCGATACTAATTTCTGCCTCTACTTCGCCGACGTAACAATTGGTAAAAGTGCGAGCTATAATCATAATAAGCTCTTGTTTTACGTTGAAAACACCTTTTGCGTAATCTTCGGCGAATCCCATAAGATATTTTAAGGGTAATTTCCCGGAGAATACGTTACTTGCCGTGTCTACGATATCTTGGTTTGCTTCGTCGAGACCCCATCCGCACGTCATGAGAGATCTTTGTTGCAAACTTCCGAATGAAACCATGGTTTTTAATGTCGTCGTAACTCCAGGTTTACGAACCACGGCGACCTGCCCATTTCCCATCTCGTAGCGAATTTCATCGAACAAAAATGCGAGGGCATTATTTGATAAAAAACATCTTTTCGTTGCGTTTATGGGTTTAAATTTTCCTTCGATATATATGTAACTTTCGGCGATATCCAGTATAATATATTGAAAATTAATGGGGATACGGACTTCATCCGAATTGTTGAATGATGGAGATCCGTATGGTTTATACGTATGCTCTTCTAGACTAATAATGGAATTGTCCAAGATGGGCTCGGAGAAAACCTCTATTTTATCGCTGGTGGTGGAAATCATTTTCGCACTTTAAGACCGATTGATTTTAAAAATTTATAGTCTTCGGCAGATAACTGTTGAGATGTTTGTGATCTAACGTCTGGACGACGACTAACCTTGACGTTAACTCTTCTTTTACTTTTATTATGTTTCGGCGGTTCCCCCATCTTAGTCGACAGCACACACAATTGACGATTGAAGCAAAAACCCATTTCTATGAAAGTTTCTTCAGTTCCAATTTCACGATTATTTTCTCGCCTTGAAAATTGATTAGATCACCGCTATCGTCCAAAATGCGAAGAGTAATGTTGTCGATAAACTGACGTCCTGCCGGCATTAACGGCATATAAATATTATTTTGTGGTTCTTTACTGATTTTGTAACCGGGCTCCACGTCGATATCGAATTCGAACAAGGTATGACCTTCCACCGAATTCATATATGCTCCGGAAATTATATTACAATCTACGCGTATGATGCGTACTTTCATTATTTCCACCATCTCGGTTGATTCGTGCTTTTTGTCTCTTTTTAACACTGTATGATTAAATCCTAACATTTTACCGATACTCGCCTCTCCCCGGAAATCTATAGTATATTGGGATTTCAGTTCACATTTCAGTGTATTATTATTAGCGACCAAGTAAAAGATTCCATCGTTCTTTTCTTCAGTTGAAATCCTCAAAGCCTCCAACATAGCTTTACCTATCTCATCTATTTCATAGGCCCCAGGTGGAATCTGCAATTGTATCGACTCGGTGGTGTAACCCTCCTTCATGTAGGCAAACTTATTGTTGCTTTCGTCCACATTAAAAATTGAATTGTATGTGTAAAATCCCAGCAATGCCAGACCATATTTGTTTTCTCTATTTAATTCGACTGGTGGATAAAAATCGGCGCTTAAGACGCTCGAGTGTCCTGTTAGTGTGAACGTATAAGACATGACTAACCATTAAAACATCACACATCTCGGTTTTATTCTTAGCGGCAACATTTAAAAAGATTCATCTTCACGCCTTTTCTCACTGCATTAGATAGTGATGTTTTTATGCTATTTTCTGCTTTTATGCGCACATCGCTGATTTTGCAATAACAACAAAATATTTTTCTAGCTGTATGATCCTCATCAGCCGTAACCTCGTTTAAATTGCTGCTGCTGCTGAAATAATGTTTGCAACCGCACTGATATTTTAATATATCGATATCGCTTTTGAGGTGCTCGGGCAACTTTTCCCAAACGAATGGAATTTCATTTGGGGCTAATGCAATCATTACTTCCTTGGGCATGTTTTCTAACTGTTTCACGGTCATTTTCCTTAATCCACCAGCTAGATGAAATGCTTTCAGTGATTGCAACATTTTAGTATAGTTATTGCGATCCATTTGCGGTGTTAATGGTGACGATGATGATGATGACATCTTTTACGCTGATGATTCGACAAGAAACTTTAAGCACAAATGTCCACACCAGACTGTTCCAAAATCCTGCTGACGATCGTATGTATAGTAAATAATTTTTGATGGTTCCGATCCCGTTTGTAGATATCGTACCAATTCGATCGGTGGGGGTAAATCGCCGAAGCTGTCATAATATGTTACTTTAGAATTATTTTTTCTATAAGCTACCCAATGAGTCCCTGCACCACGCGTACTATCCAAATTCACTATTGCTGCTTCGTAACGTCGAGGACCTTGTCTAGGTAATAAATCCCTCATATAAACGCCTCGAAAGTGTCCTATTCTTTTCTTTTTGGCATATTTTTCTATATCGATGTTAGATAGTGGTCTTCGAGGTAGGGATTCAATTAGTTTTTTGATCTACGATTTAAAAATAATCCCATACCTTTACGATATGGCTTTAGAAACAAACCATTTCCTTTCGATTTTAAATACAGGCCGGCACCGGTTTTATCTTCGCTGCTTTTTTTTACTGCTTTTATGGCGCGCACAATTCCCGCTGCCCCACCGGCTAATGAACCCAAAGCTGATAACCCGGCAAAAATTGGTATTAATGGTAATATTCCACCAGTTTTAGGAATCGGTATTATTCTCGGTGTACGAACCTTCCTTTTGCCACCTGCCGCTTTTACCGATCTACGTGCTGCCGACAGAGCTATTTTAGATGCATTCATGACATTTTTTTCCAACACATTTTTACTTCCGGCTTTTAATAATTCCCTTCGAACTGCTTGTCGAATAGCTGTTCCGAAACTGGCTTTCCGAACATGTCGATTTTTATTAACACCTTTCCTTTTTGTATGACGCGTGCCTTTACTAGATGTTTTTTTTGTTGATAATGATGATGGTACACCCATACCAAAACGTTGTTTTCCTTTCATAATGTTTGTAACTAACCAAGCTGCTGTTTTTTCACCTAAACTGGAATCTTTCGATTTTACTCTATTCCAAGCACTTTGTTCGAGCTCGTAATCCGCTCGATGTCTCGCACTTATGTTGTCTTTATTATGTAAATAGGCTAAATCGTGTTTTTTGCATGCGGCATCCAAAGGATTAATGCCTGGATCACCTCTTGTTACACGTTTTATTACTTTTGTTCCGGGTCCGCAATATTGATAACCAGGAATGTGTACCTCGAATGGTAATTTATTTATTAACGAATTCACAATACCGTATCCAGTTTTGTTGGAAACGTGAGACCGTCCACTTCGTTTGACGCTCGGCATCTGAATGACAGTTTTTGTGAAAAATTGCCTATAAAATATCAAATTTTCTTAAGATGCGCGTTATCGATCTTAAACAAAAACTTCCTATTGACAATCTCGATGAAAAAGTCGGACTTGGATTTGAAAAGAAGATAATGAAGAGACACGGTCCCCTACTTCCTTCCTCTATTCGCGGCCTGTTAATTGGTCCATCCAATTGTGGAAAAACTAATATCATGATTTCGCTGCTTACACACCCCCTTGGGCTACGTTTCGAAAATGTCTATATTTACTCGAAATCTCTGTATCAACCGAAATATGAGTATTTAAGGAAAATTTTAGCGCCCATCAAAGGTTTAGGCTACTATGCCTTTAGTGATTCCAGTAATATTGTGGAACCGTCCGATGCAAAACCAAACTCTATATTTATCTTTGATGATGTTATATGTGAAAAACAAGATGTTATAAGATCGTACTTTAGCATGGGACGTCATAAAAATATCGACTCCTTTTACCTAGCGCAAACATATTCGCGAGTGCCTAAACAGCTTGTGCGAGACAACGCCAATTTTATTATTATGTTTAAACAAGATGAGTTGAATATGAAACACATATTTTCCGACCACGTTTCACCGGATCTAACTTTTACTCAATTTCAAGAAATGTGCTCAAAATGTTGGGATAATAAGTATGGATTTTTAGTAATTGATAAAGACAGTGATGTGAAATCGGGAAGATACCGCAAAGGATTAGATAGCTATATATTACTGTAATAATAAGAGAAAACGCTCATTTGATTGTTGAAACGTCCTTTGTTAACATCATGAATAACGCGATCGACTTAAAACGTAAACTAGTGGAAGCTACCAATGCCGTCAGAAAAAAATTTAAACAAATTAAAGCGGCTAAAGAGTTTAATGTTGTGGAATTGGAAAAGTTTTACGAACCCATTTCTAAGCCATTGACAACTATATCTGATGTGGTTAAGCAACGTCAGCAGCAGCAGCAGCAGCAACAACAACAGCAACAACATTATCCAGCTACAAAGTCACATAGTCTCAGTACATCAGTGCAGTCGACTCAAATATCAGGTTTTCCCCAACCTACACATTCCTTTCAAACCTCCACACCTATTCAGCAGCAGCAGCAGCATCGCATTTCAAAAGAAGATATTAGCCAATCGGTGTCTGATACACCCTCGACATCAACTAATACATCTCTCGCATCCGCTGACACCACAACTTCCGATACTTTAAACGCACACCTGAAAGGATTACGTTCGAAACCATCTCTATACGATACTGTATATGGTGTACGTTTTGGTTCAAAAACAGATCATAACAAAAATTTTATTGGTAATTTAGAGGTGCGTTTTCGAAATGGAAATATTGTCTTATACAAAAAAGGGAAAAATATTGCAGAATATGGTGGATCACCGGCACTTTATGATTTGTTATTTCTTAAAACACCCCCAAGTGTAGGCAAGGAACAACAACAATTAAGTGATAATGTACTTTCAACGTACAAGGAAATTTTGGAATCAACGAATGCTGTCTACAACAATTTTAAAAAAGTGATGGTTTACGGGAGACCAGATGGAACAAATATTTACGAATTATTAAACCTCTGATAATGGGCACAAAATTAGGTGGTACTATTACAAGAAAAAATCTTTCGGAAAAACTACAGTTACCCACAAAAAAGAAATTATCTTCGAAAAAATTTCAATATGTCTACTGGAACAAAGCTAAAGAGTTGGTGGATCGTTTACGTTTGTTGTGGAGTTCCAAAATGGCCGGTCACACTGGACACGAAAATGAAATTATGTCAATCATAGAGGAATTACGAGAAGAAGATATAATATATTAAGCTCAATATTTAATGATATTATTCAGTTCTTCCTTCGATCTGAAACCTTTAGTATTACTAATAATATGGAGCCCAGTCTAGAAAAAATCAAGATTGTTAATGAACTACATAGAACGGCTAGAAAAAATTTTGTAAGACGGCGCACGATAATAAAAGGATACAGAGATTTGTGGCAAATTGATTTGGCTGAAATGCAACAGTATGCTGATGAAAACGATGGTTATCGTTATATTTTGGTCTGTATAAATTGTTACTCGAAATTTGTCTATACCAAAGCCATAAAAAACAAGACTGGTATAGAAGTTACTAATGCGATGAAAAGCATCATTGAAGAGGCATCATATACACCAACAAATCTGCAAAGTGATCAAGGAAAGGAGTTCTATAATACAAACTTTCAAGCCCTGATGAAAAAATATAATATAAATCATTATTCCACTTACAGCACAAAGAAAGCTGCAATTGTTGAGCGAGTCATAAGGACTTTAAAAAATAATTTATATAAACAATTCTCGACAAGAGGATCTTACAAATGGATACATATATTATCGGCAGTAACAAAAACCTATAACCATTCGAAACATCGCACCATTGGAATGAAGCCTGCAGACGTGCAAGAAAAAACACATATTAAAGCATATGATTATTTAAAAATTGTACCTAAAAAATTTAAGTTTTCCATGGGTGACATTGTGCGTATTAGCAAGTACAAAAGCTTATTCGAGAAAGGATATACGCCCTCTTGGTCAACCGAATTGTTTAAAGTTGTAAAAGTTAACGTTACAAATCCACCTACTTACTTGTTGGAATCGTTAGAAGGTCAGCCTATAAGAGGGTGTTTTTACGAATCAGAACTACAAAAAACAAGCAGTCCTGACGTTTATCTAGTAGAAAAGGTCCTTAGACAACGCAAGAAAAATCACATCGAACAATTATTTGTCAAATGGCTAGGATTTCCCAACCACTTCAACTCTTGGATAGATAAAGCTAATATTGTTTAAATAACATATTGTATGACTATATTTTTTATTTAAAATGTGAAATAAATAAACAATATATTGTAAAATAAAGTTTTTTATTTCAATCTTCATTATTAAAAACAATGACAATAAAACATGATACACATAAATAACAT
This sequence comes from Diaprepes abbreviatus, assembly GCA_034092305.1. Taxonomy (NCBI): domain Eukaryota; kingdom Metazoa; phylum Arthropoda; class Insecta; order Coleoptera; family Curculionidae; genus Diaprepes; species Diaprepes abbreviatus. Next base: position 18,730,591 of record JASJET010000122.1, on the reverse strand, counting down.
TTCAATATTCTTGGAGGGAAGGTCCAATTCACCGACGACTACGACGTTATCTTCAAGGTTATGCCACTCGGAGTGCGTTCTCCTATTCTTTAACCTGCTTTCCCTTTTTTTAGATTTTTTTTGAAGTCGAGTCGTACGACAGTGCGCTTAATGAGTCATTTAAAGGCTGATGATAGAGTATTTTCTGCATAACTTCAATTTTTGTTTTAAGCTCACTATTATTTTTGTATATCATGGGGAGGACATCCTTGTTAAATATGTCACATATTACAACTGCAAAATTGTAAAACTTTCTATTAACAAAGTGTTTTGTCACAGCATCGTCATCATCTTTAGGTTCGCCTAAGTTGGTTATGATTTTTCCACCCATATCATACTGCCCATCCGCTGTAAGTTTAAAACCAATCCCTTGTGGCCCAGATAATATATGATATTTTTCATTATATTTCTGACGACCAAATTTATCAATTGTGTTGTTTCCTCGACTCATTTTCAATCTTTACTAAACTATTTTATTTTTATTTGCCCTACTTATATTAAATATTTCAGCTGAGAAAAAGAAACACTGACTATGATCTACTGGGTTGGTATGTTTATAAAAGAAATAAAATAAAACTGTGATTGTAATAGATATTTATTTACAGTTATTTAATTGCACAAATACAAAAATTATAAAAAATTAATTTTCCATGTCTTCGTTTTCGTTGCTCAAAATTCTATCCCATCCGACACTATTTCGATCGTCAACGTCTTGGGCTGTTGCTGTTGCAGAAACCAATTCATATTTTGCAGCAAGCTCACCTGGTAAATGTGGAATATTGACGAGGTATTCTTTTAATTCTTCTTCAACCATTTCAGCACAAAATGTATCCATGTCTACGGAACCATATAAAAATTTGTCGCACAAGTGTGCCCCAGCCATAAAATTGATTGTATCCCTGATCTCGTTCTTATATTGATCTTTGGTTACATCAATATGCGACCAATCATTTACGCTATCTAACATATCGTGAGCCCTATTTCTTAATTCTCTCCCCAACCAAAATATGTATCTATCTACATATTCGTTGGCGGTCGTCGTCGTCGTCGTCGCATCAGCAGACATCTTTAACAGAAATAATGAACACGCGTAAGTATTCTGACATGTGCAACTATATTTTAAATTTAATTACATCCTTTTTTTCAAACAATTTACATACAATTTACTCCAATGAGCCAAAACGTAATAATGTTCGAGTATTGTTTCCAAAAACTCTAGTGCCCTGCCCCAAATAAGTTAGAGTGTATTTATCTTTAGTTTTACTCATAATATCTACAATATCGTCAGATAGTGTTTCGGCCACACGTTGTGGTAAAAAAGTCTCAACTGTGCTATTATCACCGTCATCGTGTAAAGCCACTAAAAGAGTTTTACCAAATCGTGTAGTCATTGAAACCATCTTTACAATTTTATACACTTTGCCTACAATCATTTCGGTAACCTTTTTTCTCTCTAAAACCTCGAAATCTTTGCTAAACATTTCATTAATTTCATCTAGAGTTTCTTTTGCAATACTCATTATTGAAAAAAATGGTATATAAATCCAAAAATTACCGTGAATATAAAAGCACTTTCAGAACACTACACGAACACAATATTTGATGTTTATGCCACTGATATCTGCGACTGTTTGAAGTCACTTCTTTTCCCACGAACCTTTATAGCGGGGTTTCAAGGTCGAATTGTAACAATGGTGGGGGTAGCTTAACGATAGAAATAGTGGGAGGAGTATTCAAGGTCAAATGACGTCACACATTTAAATTGGTATAAGGATAACTTCAAGGACAAAATATAATGAAACAAATAACTACATTTTATGTACTTTATTCATTGATTTTTTTCTGCCGTTCTTCTATACGTGTAACATTATCACCTAAACCTAATTTCCTTAATTTGTTCAATAATAATTGTTTGTTTTTATTTCTTAGAAAATTCTTACAAACTATACTCGCTAAAAGACACACTTCGGCATGGTCCATATACTTAAAAAATACACTAAAATCCTGAGCCTCCGAATCTTGCATTTCATATGCGTAAAATTCCGAACAGGCTGCAGAAATTAGAAATTCTTCGTACATTTCTCGCACTAAACTTTCCATATTAACTACTACTACGTTAAACTTAAGTCCTACACTCTAATTTCATCTAACATAACCGGATCTGCAATGAACCTAATCAGTTTTTCCAAACAGTCACTAAACCCCAACTTTTTTATTTCACGAACAAAGTCTTGTAAATTTATTGTTTTGCTGCAATATTTACGACATGCATTCGCAGCCTTTTCATATTCATAAGCCAAATCACAATAGCGCGACGCCCATTCTGCTCGACTTTTCATTGTATCATTGAAATAATTACTAGCCGTTTCAGTGAACTCATCGCCCAATTTTTTTACTGTCTCTTGCAAAGCACTATTCATATTATTCACTTATTTTTTACATTCACGACACTTTTTTATTGCTGGTGGTGGCCCATCTATATAATGACGATATATTTGTTCATAGTGAATGTAACAGGGTAAGCTTAACTGTAGTTCCTTATCACACCGATATGGCGCTGGCAGCTTATCCCAAATTTGCCGTAAACTCAGCGTATCAACGCAAGTTTTTAAATATTCGAGAGGAAAAAATGCTATATCCTTCTCTTCAAAATCACACAAACTTTTTAAATTACTCTGATATAAACAAATTACTCTGCCGACTCTATAATTTTTTCTTTAGATAGTTCCGTATCTGACATTTCACACTGAATGAATGCAAATAGACTCACACAATTTATAGAACAATTTGCAAGGTCAAAATCATTTCAAGATCATCCCACACTATTACAATGCACAAATAACTACTTCAAGGTCACACACCCAAGATGACCTTCAACAAAGTCAAGGTCGTCTCGACCAAGGTCAAGGTCACACACACAACCTTGAACACAAGGCCAAGGCCAAAGCACACGTGCACTTTCAAGGTCAATGACAAGGACATGTGGGCGGGGCCAAAGAGGGGTGAAGCAAGGTCAAGGTCAAGGTCGAGGAGTGGGGGGATAGAGAGAATCGGGTTATGTTCACTACTGATATGGATCATCTGAAAGATAATACTAACTAATAATAAAAAGTAAGTAATAATAAATTATAATATATAGGTAAAACACATCTGGTAATTTAACTACATTAAAATTTTACATGGTTGTAATAAATTGAGGTAACTTATTTCAATTTTTACCTGGCCGATCATCAAAATCTCCACTGAACCACGAATCATAATAAAATAACACTCCACATCCAAAGTAGGCCAAAAGGTTGACCAAAGCAACGACTAAAGTTAGCCATCTCCACTGCATATTAACCAGAGTATTCCATAGATCTCTAACATATCGAAGAGATTTTTGTGGAATTTTTGTAAAATAAATCTTGACCCTTCCCCTTTTACTGACTAATCGGGCCTCAGACTTACGATAGAATGAGTTTTGAATAGATATATTTCTCCTGAGTGGATCATTTTTAGAGCTTCTGCAAGAAATAAAAAATAAGTAAATGCCGTATGCTGTGGAGCATAAATACAGAGTGTTTAAAAAACACGTGCCAAGTTTCTTCAGCCAAGAATGAAGACATTGTTCTTAGCAATAAGTTCATTCTATGTATAATATTGGTGTCATTTGGTGACATCCATCTCATTGAATAATGATTTACGAATATATATATATATATATATATATATATATATATATATATATATATATATATATATATATATATATATATATATATATATATATATATATATGGTATCGTAGGTTTTTACGGATCGTGGAATGTGCACTGGTGTTTTTTCTCTTTTCAATAGAAAAATCTTCACGACGTTTCGCCAACAACTCAGCTGGCATTTTCAAGTGATGCTCCCTCGACGGCTGCTCGACTTGGAAATTCCAAGCATCACTTGCAAATGCCAGCTGATATATTGACGAAACGTCTTGAAGATTTTTCTATTGACGAACGGATTGAAAACCGGAAAAATACCAGTACACATATATATCTATATATATATATATATATATATATATATATATATATATATATATATATATATATATATATATATATATATATATATACTAGAGTGCATTGGTTTATTTACATTGCGACAATATTAGTCGGGCTAAGAATGTGAATTTTCTATGAATTATTTTGTATATAAAAATATTCTAAATTTTATTTAATAAAGCAAAGCTTACATTGTTGATTTATTATAATTCTATTAAATTAAATGAAGAAAAAAAGCGAAATTTAATTTTTTCAAATGGACGTAGAGTAGTCGATGATTCTTCGGGAAAATTGTTGGGTATCAGTTTGGACGACAGAATTTACATATCACATTATTAAAGATTGAGTTGGCATACTCTATGTTTGTTCCTAGGCAGCTTCGTGGGTATCTTTACTGTGACACCATTCTCTCTGTTTATTACTACTCCTTATTGCATTCTTATATTTCATACGGTTTGGGTTTGGGTTTGCTGTTCTGGTGCGATTCAGATTTTTAGAATGCAGAAAAAGTCTACTGGACTTGTTATTGGTATCGGCTATAACGACCACTGTAGACCACACTTAATAAAATTGCGAATACTGACGTTGTCTATTTTTTTTATCTTCTACAAGTTTACTAAAAATACATAAAAACAGTGGAAATTTCCACCAAAATTCCCATTTTCATTCTTAGAGCATTAGATCATCTTAATTAGACCTTCAATAGAAAGAAATAGAAATAATACACTGAATGTTCCATTGTACAACATGTCGCCTGACACAAATAAGGATTTAGACTTAATAAGGTTTCAAAGTAACCTAAAGAAATTTTTGTTGGAGCAAGCATAGCAAGTATTTAATTTGTTGGTTTTGTATTTAATATCGTTTTTGTATAATTCACTTTTTTAATTTTTACTTTATTATTTTGTTATCTGACTGTAACGTATTACAATTGTATATTTTATGCAAAATTTAATGAAATAAATTTATCTATCCATCTGTTACAAAAGTAACAAAATTGTAACTGCTTTTAAATTGAAAAAAATAATAAAATTAAATATTTGGGAGTTATTGTTGATGAACATCTAAAGTAGAATGACTATATACTTTATTTAACTACAAAAATCAGAATGAACTTTTATAAATTTGTTAAGCTCAGATATGTTTTAAGTAAAAATTTAATTCTGACATATAATACATTGGTCGATACTGTTTTAAGATATGCTATTATAATATAGGTTGGATTATACGACAGAAATCTGAAAACTTTAGCAACTTGTCACAACACTGTTCTAAAAATTTTATTTCATAACCCTCGTAGATACTCTATAACTTTTTTATACGAGGAATTTGCTATTCTTAACATACGGCAACCTTTGTGCATTGTCAAGTCTTACATATTTACCAAAAAGTAACAAATTTGCATACCCATGTATTATAACTCATTTTACTGTAGATTTGTTACATACTTCGTGCTAAAAATGCATAACATACTGCCACATTCCATCAAGATATTAATTTTCAAAGATGTTGGAAAGATTAGACAACCAATAAAACATTTTGTATCTCAGAATCAGGAACTTTTTGTAAGGTTGTTTTCTAACTGATGGATTGTTTCTTTTTTTGTTTGCTTTGTTTCTGTGCGAGCATGAACAACTCAGTATTGTTCCTCTGGCTCCAGTAAGCTTCCTTCCATATAAAGTCACGTACAACTTCAAGTTGGAGGCACAGATTTAAAAAAATAAAATGGACGACTGATTGAAACAGAGCTATCAGACCAAAAACGTTCATAGTATGCTAGTCGCTATTTTGGGGAAAAAGTAGTTTTGGCACATTATTATTAGTGTGAAGTTATAAATTGGCATTAAAATCTTTGTTCTTTTCCTGGATTAAATTAATTTTATATTATTAACAAAGAAGTAAGATAGATCAAGCCATCAATCAAATATTTAGTCGCAAATATAGACCACAAAATTATCTTAAATCGGCACTCTAGAACTATTAAACAAAAATGCATACAAAGAGCCAAATACTTTAGGGGAAGAAGCAATATGCCGACATCAATGGAATGCATGCGTCCTATATACAGTAATATATGACCCTATATACAGTAACTGCAAAAAGCCAGCACTGATAAACCTTGAAACAGTATAAACCAAAGCTCTAAGTATTTTGACTAAAATCCATCATCCTATCAATCCATTACATAAACCATCCTATCAGTTATTATATGAATTCACTAAATATCCAGCCTCTTACTGCAAGACTCCCTGTTTTGACAACTAAGTTTGTAACAAAATCTGAAACTTCGCAATGATAGAGGAACTGCGTAAGACAATGGACCAAAACCAACGGCCAGCCAGAAGACGTCCATTAACGATACTGGCAGATCTCATATTCATCCTTTAATCTACTTTTTTTTTTATTTTGTAAAGATTTGTAGAGGACTGAAGATCAAATGTACCATAAATAAAGCTTTTATGCTGAAGGCCCTCATTCGTTGACCTGTTGGGTCCTAATAAATTATAATCATAATATTTATTTAACTGTAGTGTAGTATAATGTTGAATATTGCCTAATTAAGTTAAATGTTGTAGTTAACATTATTAAAATAAAAAATGTTTTACTTATTTAAATAAAAGTTTCAAATATCTTACAAATTGTTATTTCTCAAATTTTTTATAAGATATGTTAATGAAAACAATAATGTTAGACTTAACTGTTTAAAACTAAGATATTCGGCTGTTATGAACATATGGACATAAGTATTTGTGTTAAATCTATAGTCAAAACTAGCCGCAGAAAAACATTTTTAAATAGCGCGCTCATACCATTGAGATATGAACAGAATGTCTTGTACTAATTTTGTATGTCTGTATTCTCAAATTTACTTGAAATTTGCGACACACATTCGACTTTCTAAGAATATTTTAATTAAAAATTAGGAAATATTAAAAATAACGGGGTGCCAACTAAATAACATTTTAACTGTTCTTTCCAAAAATAAAACGTTTTGAAGAAATGGTTTGTCAACCATATTGCTTTTTTAATGACGAGTTATTTTTGATAACCAAAAATATAATAAAATTTTTTAATCTGTTAGATATCAAGAGATTATATTCAATTGACATGAATTAGATGAGTCGGGTTAGTTTATAACGTAGTGTTATCATTTTATGTCTTCCTATTATCCGTTTCGTTCAACTGCTTATGTCGATATAAATTCGGAAAGCCGCGCAAATTGGTTCTACCCTTGTCATTTAGAGATAACCGACTATATTTAGCCCATATAATTTTCCTATGGCGATAGCGTATTCACTGCTGTTATAAGTGAACTTTCCCCAAAATTGCGGATAGCATGGTCTCGACATTTTCAGTTTATTACACGATCAGTACAGTTCCTTTACATGTGTATGGTTGGAGAAGATCTCGCGACACAAATTGATTTGCAATTTAGGCGGGATCTCTTCCATCAGGCTTAAGGTAGAAGCAAATACTCAATTTGAAAGTTTAGAGTTGAATAAATTTTATATAAGAAATGTATATTATTATTATTTTTTTTTAATTTTTATATATTTAGCTCTCTATACTACTGAGAAAATAAAATATAAAATTTCCCAAATAACAATAACTAAATACTACTATGCTCTTATGGTATTTAAATCGACACTTAATAAAATTTAAAGGGTACTTACATAACACTGTGTTGTGTTTTCAAAACAACAGGAAAATCCAATCTATTTTTACTATCCTTCTGCAAAAATTTTAGCAACTCATCTTTTTCCCCAGGCATACCGTTCGTCTATAAACCGTTTACCATTTTGTAAAAATCACGTACTTTGTTAATGTGTTCAAAAGATAAGATAAAATAAGTAGGTAATGTATTTGCAGATTGTAAAAATGTAAGACCAAAAGTAATTTACTAGTATATTTTTAAAAAGGATTATAATCTTGGCTTTCTGTATAAATGAAGTATTATTTCGCGATGATCAAGAAGACCCTCAATTGCTATAGATCAAGTTAACTGGAAATATAAGTACCGAAAGGTCCTGAATAAAAGCGTGACTACGCAGAGTATTTTCCCTCCACGATCAATGTAGAAAAATACAGTGACCTATATCACAAATAACGGTAACAAACATTTTAAAAACTACTGTTAGAACTAATCAAAACAATAAATGTACCTTAATTTATTTCTTTGAAAGTATATTAAATTAGTGAATGAGTGAGAAATAATAGTGCCTCACTTATTTGAACTTTAGATATCACAATTACGTGTTATAAAATTAGAAAAAAATATTTTTCAGCTAGTATTATAAATCTTACTTATAAATATTTGATTCCAAGGTGACATCTTAAGTTATATTAGGAATGAGCCTAAAATTACTATTTTTCATGTCCTCTGGATTCGTTTTTCGATAAATAATAAAAAAAAACATTATTATACTGATCAGTTTGTACACGTCACGTCCCGTTTTTGATTTGATAAAATGTTATATGACTTCAAATGTTGTTTGACTAATGAATGAAAGTGATGATACTAGATCTCCGATGCTTAGGCCAGTTTGGGCCCTTTACATCCCACCATAATTTCAAGTTGGTTGAGGCAGATCGCCTTTGCAAATCTAAGCAGCCTCGCTAACTGAATTAGCCCAACGGCTTCAGGTAATAATATTATATCTTCGAAACATCTCAGCCTCAGTCCGTTGAGTGCTGGGTATTTTCTCGGGATATGGACAATGCATCTTCCTCCAGACAACTATCTGCACATCGGGCCATCCAAGATGCTAATCTTATGAAGATGGCTACGCAGATTAGTTCAGCAGTCCTAGCAGTAGTCCAATAACAATTCACAGTTCCTTTCTCTACAAGGAGAGTAGTTCTCTGGTGTGCCGGGCGTTAGGTTCAGTTATACGTTCCTCGGCACGTTTCCGAGAACCTTCAGGATTCAGGAAATTTGCAACAGTTTTATTTCCCTCTTTCGGACGGTAACTGGAACAGGAACATAATTGGTGACGAATGCGGACCCCATCCTTGCCAAATGATCTGCTTTCTCGTTCCCATGTATGCCCAAGGGATCCGGAACCCGCACGAGCTTAATTCTGCATCTTTTCTTTGTCAGACTATCCAATACATCCTTACACTCAGACATTAGTCGTGAAGCTGCGATATTATATTTCAGCGCCAGTATGTCAGAGCAGAGAATATGTTTATTGTACCTCTCACAGAGATGGCACATTGCAGAATAGCATAAATTTCTGTTTGAAAGACCGTTGCATATTATCCAAAAAATAAAATTCTCTGATTCAGCTCTAGCTCTTATGTCTTGTGAAGATCCATATGTAAACAATTAGGAGCCAGTTCTCGGAAGAGGTTGCCTCTCCTAATCATTTCAGCTTGGCATAAGTTTCACAAAAAAGCGGTTTGGTTTCAGTATGAATAATGAAACACAATCGCAACTTTTCTAATTATAAATTATATCTGGAATGCACAGTAAAACATTATATTCGAACCAAAAGTGGATACAATACACTTGCAGTTGGGTGTATAAAATACAATTATATAAGAGAAACTATCTCAGATTTCAAGAATACCAAGAAAGGGTGGAAGCTATTCCCATGGTGGTGTACCTCCATCTGTAGAACGGTTTCGAACTTGTTGGTTGTCGTCAGTATAGAACAGGCCAGCGTACCTCAGCATCGGAGAAATAAATCCTTTAAGCAACTTATATTAGACAAAATATGAAATCTAATACAAGCAGCGCCATCTTCCAGCATTCCACGCAATCTGAATAAATAATCTCTCTGTGTTAGAAGAGAGTACATTTTTCCTTATAATATAAGGTTTTTTAGTTAGTTGAGAACTAAGTTTCTCTTATGTAATTGTATTTTATACACCCAACTGCAAGCATATTGTATCTAGATACAGATCTCTACAAGATAATATATTCAGATTGCGAGGAATACTGGGAGATGGCGCTGCTTGTATTAGATTTGATATTTTGTCTAATATAAGTTGCTTAAAGGATTTATTTCTCCGATGTCGAGGTGGGCTGTCCTATTCTGTACTGAGGAGGACCAACAAGTTCGAAACCGGTCTATAGATGGCAGTGCACCGTCATGGGAAAGGCTTCCACCCTGTCCTGGTGTTATTGCAATCGAGATAGTGCTTTGTCTCTGTGTTAGAACAGAGTACGTTTTTTCCATATAGTATAAGGTTTTTTTCAGTTGGTTGAGAATTAATTTTCTCATATATAATCGTTTTATATTCAAACTCTAAGAATATAATCAAAATAAACGGTGAAATGATAAAAGATGAACGAAATGTTTCAACGTTTCAGTATTTTACCCATAGAAATAGAATGAACTAGATGGCACGTCCCCAATTCCGCCATTTCTCACAATGCCAGAAAAAAAAAGAGTGAAAGCGTATTCAACTTTCTTTTTAATGGGCGGAGCATAGAACACTGCACTATGAGAATGGTGGGTATTGTGGACGCGCAGTCTAGTACGTTCTATGTCTATGATTTTATCATGCCAATTCAAAGTCTAGCTTAACTTACATTTTTTAGTTTTAGAAATTTGTTCCAGCATATAAAAGTTTCTAATTATATAAATTTCAAATAGTGTTTCCATTATTCAAACCGGTCTAACTTTAAAAACGGTCTCTCCCTTGTATGCTCCAGACAAATTAGGACGTACTTACCGGACACCCTGTATAAAGGAATAAAATGAATTCCTCGTTGATCGACAGCCTGGCGAAAATGGGTAAAAAAGCATAAATTAATTTAAAACTGATTGTGTTCATCTCCTGTTTTTGATTTTCGTAATAAAACAACCTACATTTTAAATTCAGTATTAATTACAAGGTAAATATGTTTTATTACATTATTGTTCATTTAAATCGCATTCATATAGTGAACTAAAAGTAATAAAATGCTTTATATCTTAAAAATAATTACGAAAATAAAAAAAATAGCTAAATACATCGGAATAGACTAATGTATTTTCGTAAATGTTAATAAAAAAAAATTAGTTTGTATCTCAAAATGCATTTTTAAACTTGGTTGTATAATTTTTGAACTTCGTGATCCTAATAACTTTAAGTTATTACTTATTTTAAATTTAAACTTTTTTTCCAAATGTTATCTGCCATCAGTTTGATACATTATACATATTCCGATTAGGAGATTTTGATAAATTAAAGTCAAGCTTAGTGAAATAATTTCTCTAACATAACTACAATAACGATAAAATGATAAAAGAATAACTATTTTACAGTCTATTATTTCACTTCACATATTTGTTATCTTGTCATCCAAATCTAATTCGCTTACATTTATGTAATTATCTTGAAATTTATCATATTACTTATTGCAAATAATTTGCATAACAATCCAGTTTAACACTTTCATTTAAAAAATTTAAACTAGCGGGTCTAACATGGAGATATTGGGAGTTTGTGGTGTCTGAATATGAATATTTGTTCTATCACAGATCCAATATGACAGACAAGTTTTAGCATTAATAGTTCAGTGCGACTAAAATATATATATAGCCTCTCTCTTTGGGGGGGGGGGGCGGGCGGTGATATCACAAAAGTACAGTGTGGTAAGAAAAACAAGTTGTCAATGGGGGGGGGGGGGGGGGAGTGCAAGCAGCATACTCATTCCTAATTTAAAAGGCAGAATAGGTTCTATTTTCCTGAACTCAAAGCTTTTTTTTTTTGGGGGGGGGGGGGGACGAACGCAAGCATACAGACTCCTATACTCTATTCAAGAACTAAAGAGAGTAATAAAACTGTTACCGAAACCTCCAGTGCCGCAGGTGACTGAGAACTGCCGTAAATCTAATTATATTTCATTATATTTAAATATATTTTATAAATTTACTACAACATAGAATTTTTGATAGTTTAATTTAATTTCTGTCAGTGAGCAAAGTATAACTTACAGTTTTTTCTTAGTGATTTATCTTGTTTGCGCTTGTTTTTATATATTATTTGAGATTAGTGAGATACCCAAAAGATATGGCTTTCACCTCTATATTTATTCCAAAATCGTTAAACCAGGGCATTTTTTCCTCAACGAAAAACTTATTATGATGAATGTTTATGATGCCTTAAGATATCAATATCTAGATAATAATGTTAAAAGCTCTGTTGAGAGGAGTTGGAAAATCTGCTATGTACCGAATACTGAAGGAGAAAAAACAACTGGAATTGTTAGTATTCCCAAGCCACATTCGATCATAAGCAAACGAAAAACCTCGTTGGAAGAAGAGATGAAAACTGCAATTAAAGGGGTGGTATATACATTTTATTATGAGAAGCAGATCCCAACCATCTACAAAATTCCAACTAAAATCATTGAAGATCGCGATTTACCTGAAATTAAAAGAACTGATCTCTGGAAATTGCTCAGAGAACTTAATTTTTGCTGGGAAAAACCAGATAGAAAATCTGTTCTTATAAAGCGTCCGGAAACTGTCCGTTGGAGACGTAAATATCTCTCCCAAGTAAAAGGTAGAGTTGCTAGAAATAACACAATTAATAAAATTAGTAATTTAACTAAACTTTTGAAAGATTTTTTTGAATAATGTTACTGCGGAAAATTGGGAAAAATCCATATAATAAAAAAATAAAACAAAATGTGAGAACTCGATCTCATAATCGGTGAGATAGAGGAACCAATTATAATTAATTTGAGCGAAGATAGTTTCACTGACTTTGATTCGGAATTAGATACGTAATGTTTACTAGTGTAAACACAATTTGTTATTTAAATTCTTGTTTTTGTTGTATTTTATTGTTTAGTGTTGTTTATATGTTTTTTATTTTTTATATATTTTTATTTTAGTGTGTCCCACTCTTTAATTTTATATATATTTAATACTAATTAGCCGTAAGTTTTTTATTATTTTATTATTGTGTTTGTGTCTTTTTCTTAAGCGTGTAGAATTAACATGTTTATCTTATTTTTTTGGGGCTATCGTATTTCCATATATAAAAGTAAATTAAATTAAGATATCAGTACAATAGAAATAAAAATAAGTAGGTCTAATTTTAATTACAAAAAAAAAAGTAATTACATTTGAATCCCTTTTTAGTGTTTAATTGTAATTCAGCAGATGGTTTAAGAAATAAATAAACTGAAACGTCAAATACCCTAAAAATGTTTTTAATTAATAATAAAATGACCGATAGCCCCAAAAATATTTTATTATTATGTGGACGAATTTATTTTTTTATATGTTTAATTTTTTGTATTTTTGACAATGGATATTTTGTAAGGATTTAAATTATAACTTAGAATTTTTTGAGAGAATAATCTTACGTTTTAGTCTATTATTATAGACCGGTATTTTTGATTATAAAATTTCTAACCCATTCCTATGAAAAATATATGTGTCTAACAAATTTTGCCAAAAACACCGGACTAAAGAACACAAGTAGTTTGCGAAGAGAAAAAGGTAAAAAATGATTTATTACTCTTTCTAGTTCTTGAATAAACTATAGTACAAGAGGAAAAATCGAGTCCATTTTCCTAAAGTCAAAGCTCTTGGGGGGGGGGGGCGATTGCCCCCACCGCCCCCCCCTTGGATCCGCGCCTGTATATATATATATATATATATATATATATATATATATATATATATATATATATATATATATATATATGTTTATGCGGCTTTCACGGATTCCTCCGTGGCTTTGCACAGCCAGGTGCATGTCGGTACCCTGATGAGTCTAGTAGAGACGAAACATGTACCTCTGCCGTATCACTGTGGCGGGGAGGGTAAGTTTTGACTTTCTTCTCGGTATGGTGGTACAGGTAGGCCATCATCTCGATGGTGGTGGAATAGGATAAATTGTGTTCCTTAGCAATTTGTTCAAACTGTGCAATCTCTAACACGGAAAGGATATGGTTAGAACGAAGTTTGCATTTACTGTTCGCATTTTACTTCATTCCTACACGGAGCTGCATATAGTTGTACGTTTGCTGAATGTGATTTCAGCACTATAACGGCATAATGTGGATATATACACTGCTATTGCATCTTACACGGAGGAATCCGTGAAAGCCGCATAAACATATATACGCCATCCGGCGGGAGGTCGGCGAAGCCGCGTTCAGTATTTGCATGCTTCTTTCCGATCTGTCCTTTGCACAGCCAGGTGCATGTCGGTACCCTGATGAGTCTAGTAGAGACGAAACATGTACCTCTGCCGTATCACTGTGGCGGGGAGGGTAAGTTTTGACTTTCTTCTCGGTATGGTGGTACAGGTAGGCCAACATCTCGATGGTGGTGGAATAGGATAAATTGTGTTCCTTAGCAATTTATTCAAACTGTGCAACCTCTAACACGGAAAGGATATGGTTAGAACGAAGTTTGCATTTACTGTTCGCATTTTACTTCATATATATATATATATATATATATATATATATATATATATATATATATATATATATATATATATGTATATATTAATAGTACGTATACTAGTAAAACCTACAACATATTTCAATTTTATCTTGAAAAGAAGTATTAGCGATACTCTATAACTTGGATTTGTATCCACTACCGTTCATATATATATATATATTCCACGATGAACTGCCGTCGAAGTAATTCTACAGATGTGTACAATGTGTGAGAAATAATGACCCCCTCTGCTTCTTTGACAGGCAATAATCCTTTTGTCCAAATTTTTAATAACGTCTAAGCACAAGTAGGGTCCTATCTCACTAATTACGCACCTAATCTCATTCTTTAAATTGTGAATTGTTTGTGGATTGTTGATATACACCTTGCTTTTCACCACGTCAAGTCACAACATCTCGGCGGCCGTTTGACGTTACCATTTCTGGAAGGGATTCTGTCCCCAAATTTGGTTTGCAAAAGGGCCATTGTCTCCCGAGCCGTATAGCATGTTATCCCGTCCTGTTGAAATCACATACCGTCTAGATCAATATCTTCCAGTTCTGGCTATAAAAAGTCGTGTAACATGGTGCGATAACGTTCGCCATTTACCGTTAGGGCTTATGCTTCTTCATTTTCGAAAAAAAAATAACCCAATAATGCCCCGCGCCCAAAAACCACACCAAACGGTTAGACGTTGACTATGCATAGGTTCTTCCTCAATTTCCCTTGGCTTTTCATCACTCCAAATTAGTCAGTTTTGTTTGTTGACGTAACCTGAAAGATGAAAATGTGCCTTGTCAAAAAATCAGCTTCTAGCTTTTGTTCTCTCCATCGAACAAACTCACGTTGCTGCCTATGATCATTTAGCTTTAGGTCCTACATCAGCTGGATTTTATATGGTTTAAGAGCCAAATCTTTTCTTAGAATACGATAGGTTGATGTTTGAGTAAGGCCTAATTGCTGCGAATGTCGAGGAATATACATTTTCGGATTTTCGTTTACACTTTCTCAGACCCTGATAATATTTTCAGCTGAGCGGACTCGACGGATACGAACAGGTGTCTGTATATCTGTAACATATCCAGTTTCCTCAAATTTTTGCACCATTCTGTAAACACTCTTTTTCGATGAACGATTATTCGCACCAAAAAAATCACGACGTTGTTTGTATGTTTGTTTTCGAGAAGACCCATTTTCATAATAAGTGTTAACAATATGAATAAGCTCTTGCACTGTGTATTGTTCCATGATGAAAATTGTACTAGTTCATAGAAACATGCTGCCCAAATTTTATTAACCTACGATGTTGCCAAACTGTCAATATTTTGTGAACAAAATCGGGACGCTCTTATTGGAAGACCCTTTAGGTTAGTGTACTGTATTGACGTTTTGATAATAAATAAACACAGGGTGATCAAAAGCTAACATTAAATATTAACTTGAAAAAGCCGTTAAAAGTCAATTTTTTTAAATATAAATGACCTATTTTTATAACGTTATATTATTTAGTATTAAAAATAAGGGTGACTTTGAATAAGGTTGTCTATTTTAAAAATTTCATAAGAATTTATTTCAATAAGTACTCAAAATGGTTACCTTCAACTGCAGTATTTATTGACTAGCACTTCAAAAGATTGCACACAACTGAAGAGCATTTCAGATGTTATTTTGGCACCAAACATCTCTGATTCGCTGCTTCATGTTTTCAAGAGTTGTTGGCACGTCTTTATAAACGTCGCTCGTCAAATAACGCCTTAAACAAAAACCTGGTGACGTAAGGTTTGGAGATCTTGCGGGCCGCTTTACTGGACCTCCTCTACCCATCCACCGTCCGTTGAATTTGCGATCCAACACTTGACGAGCTAATTGGGAATAATGCGCTGGACATCTATCCTGTTTGAACCATATGTGTTGCCTTACATCTAAGCGTACGTCTTAAAGCAAAAGTGGAAGTTGACTTCCTAAAATATCACGATGTTTTAAGAAGGTCAAACCAAATTACCTCTTCAAATTTTGAAATTGAGCTTCAAATGACCTTGAAAGTTAAGGTCAAGATTATTTTCAAGTGATAGTGACCACTTAGCCCCCGTGCCACCCAACAACTTTTGTACGAAATATTTCACGAAATACTGCAATCTTTCTGGTTTGGCTTTGAAATGATCCTGATATTTGACCTTCACCTTAAGATTAAGGTCACAACCGATGGGGGGTTCCAATTAAAGTTCTGAAGCTGATTTTCGGTGATCCCACCGAGATATTCTGTTGTCTCAAGATAAATGCCGCACCCTACATATGTATATATATATATATATATATATATATATATATATATATATATATATATACATATGTGTGTGTGTGTAATCGAAGGTTTTCGGGCATCCTGTGTATGTGCTGAGTCCTTTTCAGGCCTGCAAGGTAGCTGACGTTTCGGTGAAATCTCATTCACCATTTTCAAAGCTCACTGTATGACGTCTACAAGCGAGAGAGAGAAAGATTTTATCGAAAAATACCTTTTTACCACATATTTACCGAGCCTAAGTTAGTTCACTTCCATTAGGACAAATCAGAGTTCTCAGCAGAGCATCATCACATAGAGTACGACGTTCTCCCACCACTTAATTTTAAAGAATAAAGCTACAAGTATGAAACAGAAATAGTTTAAAATTTTCTCAAGATTAAAACTCAAATAGTTTCATTGGGCAAATTATGAAAACAAAATATTTTTCCTAATTGACCATAGTTGTTACCCCCCTAGCAACGATCCTAGGAACTTGAAAATAATTTCCAGCGATTTTTTAGGGACGTTTTTACCCTAAATATTTTTATCTGGAAGCTGTACAATTAATGATTTCTGAGATACATAACTTCTCTTATTTAGCCACCCGATATATATATATATATATATATATATATATATATATATATATATATATATATATATATATATATATATATATATGTGCAAATAAGTGCTCAGACTCAGTTTTGATTGAGACAAAAAGAAAAGAAATTAGACACAGAAAGTATAAAAGATGCATTTTAATGGTTAATATACCAGTAAATTTAGTTTAGAATAGGGTAGAATTAGGTTTAGGTATAGCATAAGATGTATTGTTAAAATATTAGTGTAAATAAATATAAAGTCTTAACAAAGACAATAAAATCCAAAATTTGTGGATAAGAAAAGAATTGAGAATTGGTATATTTAAAAAAAAAAGACATATTTCTTCTCATAAAAACTAAAGTTAGTAAAAAGACTATATAAAAGATATGGTATTAGTTAGAGTAAAGTTCAGTACAAAAACAAATATATAGGTTAAAATGAATAAAAAGAGTGTGGATGCTTTAAAAAAGCTAATAATGAAGTGTAATACATCTTCGATTGTCCCATTAAAACAATCAATCGTAAGACACAAAAGAGCGTGAAGTGGAAAAACTAGTGTAAAGTTCAGAGAAAATTGTCACAAATAGTGATAAATAAACACTAACGAATAAAATATAAGAAAAATGCTTTAATTTTAAAGGTTATTGAATAAATTAAGTACAAATTAAAATCATATTTTATATAAAAGCATAGAATGTAAAATAGATTAAATTAGTTTATAAAGTAAATTTAAGCTTAGTTTAAGAAATATTGGCACAAATATAGTAAGAAAAACTTGCTGAATAAAATTATAATACCATTAAAGCAGCAACAAACGTTTTTTAGAGTCTTAATGAACCAAATTTGATAAAAATTGTCATACATTTTTAAAAGGGCAGAATGATCATTTTTATCAATTTTAATATATAAATAATGTACCAAAGTAGCTTTTATATATATCAAAATGTCGAGAAAACTCTAAAGTTTAATTATTGCAAATTCAAGTAAGCTCAAAAATCAAATTTCTGTCAATATATTAAAAAAAACATTAAAATTCCAGTCAAAAATTGGTAAAATAAAAAGGCCATCATAAAATTCAATTCTCCAAGATATAAAAATTTATCAAGTTGCCTGGTGTCAAAAATCAAACCAATCAGAAAACGAAAATTTCTTATGTTTTGCCTACTATACAACGCCAAAGCAAGACATTTTCAACGGAGTTGAATTAATCAGTTTGCAGGAAGCACTGCGTTTCTTGAGCTCCTGAAACTTGACACAACGCCAATTTTTTAATCGTTGTTTAGAAAAAAAAGATCTTCCTACGTCACAAGTAAACAAAATTTTTAAATATATTTTTAAGGAGGTTATGTGTTACTTTTGTTTTAAAGTATAAAGAAATTAATAATTTTTTTAAAGCAATTAGTAAACGTTTATAAGTTTTTATTAAATAATTTTGCAACTCTCAAACAACAAATGAGATATTATTTTGATAAGATTATCGAAAAAAATAATTTAAATTGAATTAAGAAGAACTTGGCCGAACGAGATTTTGGAAAATATTTTTGTCAATTCCTTACTTCACAGGAAACGACAACTAATATTTTTTTTTGGAGATATGGTGGATTTTTGAAAAAAGAAAATAAATAAAGTAGCTGGAATTGTGTGGTAATATATTGGGACGAAATAAAAAAACATACCAAGGTATTTATATATATATATATATATATATATATATATATATATATATATATATATATAGTGAAAACGGCTAGAGATAACTACTAGCCGAAACGTCGTGATATTCAACAAAAAAAAAGACTGTGGAAGTCCAAGAGATATCTATTATTATTATTATTGCCATGCAACACTATTGCTACTCAAGATTACTTTTTAGTTAATTTAATCTACCATACATTAACTTTTAACTACCTGGATCACAAATCGGCGACATTTAATTTTGTAATATATTGGAAGGTTAATTTGATGATAAGTTAGAAAATTTGAAAATATTTCAAATTGGTAAAAAATAATTTTACTATAATTATTTTTTACCTGGCGCTCAATAACAATAAAATATAACCATATATAAGCAATAAATACTAATATTTTATTTAAATTTTGGTAATATACTGAAACTTAAAAATATAAATAAAGAAGTAAACATTGCAAAATTTTAAACAACAACAAAGTTTTCTTAATTTTTTTTATGGGCATTTTGCGGGTAATCGCAAGTAGTGTAGGTATAGCACAAATGCTATTATCGTCACAATATATATATATATATATATATATATATATATATATATATATATATATATATATATATATATATATACTCATCCAACGTACTTTGTGACCTCCTGTAAAATTTTCGACTTTATGGCATCCACTAGAAAAACAATATAATTCGTCAAACCAAAAATATGACTTTTCAAAAACAAATAATTTATCCATTTGTGAACAAAAAAATCAAACCATACACAAATTAAAAAAAAAAAATTTTCCTACCTCTTCGACATCCCTGTATATTTAATATACATTTCTATTTAACATCCCTTGTGACATCTGTAAAATAACTACATACCTTGTGACATCATCGCGGTGTTGCCACTTTTAAATTACGTAATATAAGGAATGAAAAGGGGAGGAGCAATTAATCCTATAATGTTTAACTTTCGCTGTAAATTGAGTAACTGCAATTTTCCAAACATTGGATATAGTTCCAGCCAAAGGTAAAAATTAGTGCTGTTTTTGACGTAAATTCCGAAATGGATGAGACCTATCCAGGGGTGTTCGGAGCAGTGAAAGAACAAACCCTACATAAAAAGTAACAGCAAAGAATAAGTTGGGGCTAAGAGGGGCGGTCAAAGTGGGCTAAAACAAGTTTTTTGAATTTACAAGCCAAGTAATTCATTTTGGAAAAAAAAATTCAAATAAAAGATGTAGAGATTTTAAAAACCTACAATTTAAATACTCTTAATCGGCAATTCTTTTGATTTTAAAGGGAAGCGCTCATCATTTTGAACAAAACGATATTTGATAATGGTAAATTAGACAAAAATGTAGCTTAGACGCAAAATATTGATTGGTATAACTTCTTTTTGGGTGAACATTTTAAACTCCACAGGCTTCAATCTCTTCGTGAAAGCCTAAATTTTCATATGTTGTTGGGGGCAAATGAAAAAAAAAATAATAATTTCCAACCCCTTAAATATCGCTCTAAAAAAGGGGGTGGTGCCATATTCATAAAACACAGAAAATGGTTCATTCGTTGTTGAAATACTACGAAATTTTCCGAGCGCTGCTGATGTAAAGCTGCGAGTTCAGTGTTCTCCATGCGCAAGAGCTATGTTTCTTTATAAAAAGAAAACACTCCCTTTTTTAAAGCGGTAATTAAGGGGTTGAAAATTAATTTTTAATTTGTTTCTGACAAAGTATGAAAGTGTTGGCCTTCACGAAAGGATTGAACCACTGTGGAAGTCAAAACATTCACTCAAAAAAAAGTTATAGTAATCAACATTTTGCGTCTTGGAATAAGTAATTAGCAATATCTCAGCAACAAATTATCCGATTTGCTATTATAAAATATCATTTTGTTCAGAAAGACGAGCAAAAAGTGCAAAAAAGTCAACTTTGCAATAAATAATTAATATTAAAAGAATAGCCGATTTTGCGGGTTTTTCGACCTTTTTGCAATAATGATCGCACAAAAGCTCAAATTTTAGGTTTTAAAATCTCTACAATTTTTATTTGAAATTATATGATGAAATATGTCGGGCTAAGAAATTTACGTCTCAAGTTCTTTAAATATCGATATTGGAAGGTTTTGAAGGCCTATATTATCAATATAAAATTAATTTAAAATTTAAGATAGCGGATTTACTATAACATAATTCCATTCAAAACTGATAATTGGAGAACTCTAAAAATCAAAAAATTTTTTGTTGTTCATTTTAGGATGATTTACAACAATTAGAATGAATTCAAAACTAAAAATCGAATTATAAGAATTTAAATCATATAGTTGTTCTGCATTACTAGTTTTATCATAATGAAAATTTACCACAAGATCGTTTTCAATATCTTTGGAAGCAATTTCTACAAATAAATTTATCCTATCAAATAAACTATACCGAGTACCTAGATATCGCTTCGTAAGTGGTTCATACAAAATACTTAAGTCGTACTTGGGTTAAACTAGAAAAGCAAACTCTTATTATTACAACACAAATATTATTTTTCGCATTTTAGGGCTTTTTCGGAAGACAATTGATTCGTTTACAAAAATGTTTTTTTGTATTTTTAACCGACTTCTAAAAGAAGGAGGTTCTCAATTCGTCGACTATGTATTTTTTTTTTATGTATGTACACCGATTACTCCGGAACGGCTGCACCGATTTGAATGAAATTTTTTACGTTATGTAAAGGAAGTTGCTGCGGTGGTCCCATATTTTTTTAGATGAAATTGGTGCAGTAAAATTCAAGATGGCGCTTACAATATGGCGGCCAAAAAAATTAATTTTGTCCAATTTTCTCCAAAATTGGTATGGAGAAATCTTCGGGATTATACCCAACGAATCTGAAATTATTTAAAAAAAAATCAAAATGGCGGATCCAATATGGCGGACAAAAAAATTTAATTTAGTCCGATTTTCTCCAAAATTGGTATGGGGGAGTTTTTGAGGTTGCACATAACGAATCTGATATTATTTTAAAAAAATTCAATATGACGGATCCAATATGGAGGATCAAAAAATCAATTTTGTCCGATTTTTACCAAAATTGGTAAGGGGGAGTTTACGGGATCGCATATGATGAATCTAAAATAATATTAAAAAAAATCAATATGGCGGATTCAATATGCCCGACGAAAAAATTAATTTTGTTCGATTTTTTCCAAAATTGGTACGGGTGAGATTTCGGGATCGCATATGACGAATCTAAAATAATTTTTAAAAAAATTCAATTTGGCGGATTCAATATAGCCGACAAAAAAATCGTTTTTGTCCGATTTTCTCCAAAATTGGTACGGGGGAGTTTTCGGAGTCGCATATGACAAATCTAAAATAATTTTAAAAAATTCCAATGTGGCGGATCCAATATGGCGAACGATAATATCTATTTTGTCCTATTTTCTCCAAAATTGGTATGGGGAAGTTTTCGAGGCTTCACATAAATAATCTGAAATTATTTTTAAAAAACTCAATATGGCGGACAAAAAAAATCAATTTTGTCCGATTTTCACCAAAATTGGTACGGGAGAGTTTTCGGGGTCACATATGACGAATCTAAAATTATTTAAAAAAAATTCAATATGGCGTATCCAATATGGTGGATAAAAAATTAATTTATTTTCTTTAAATATCGATATTGGAAGGTTTTGGGGCCTATATTTCCAATCTAAAATTAATTTGAAATTTAAGATAGTGGATTTTCAATGACAGACTAAATACTCGTTTGATCCAATTTGATTCGTATTTGGAAAACTCTAAGAACTAAAGAATTTTTAGTGGTTCATTTTAGGGTGATTTACAACTTTGGATAAAATGGGTGCTTTTTTGCCAGTTTGGAGTCATTGCGAGGTACACTAATCTCGATTAGTACTTAGTTCAAATAATTTATGAATGTCATAATGAATTCTAAAACTAAAAATAGAAAAATAAATTTTTATTAAAAAATTGAACCTACTTCTAAAAGTGAGCTAAAAAGTGAAAAATAACCATAAATTTTTTATATGAAATTGAACTTTTTGAAGTCGGCGCCAAATTATTTGTACACGAAATAAATAACTACTAATATATACAAATTATGGTAAGAAAGCAAATACAAATAAAGTATTTTTAATCTGTTTATGCAAATCACATTTTGTCAGGTATTAGTTTGGCGCCGACTTCAAAAAGTTCAATTTCATATAAAAAATTTATGGTTATTTTTCACTTTTTAGCGCACTTTTAGAAGTCGGTTCAATTTTTTAATAAAAATTTTATTAGTTTTGAACTTGTCACGATATCTCTAAATTATTTGAACTAACAAGGAAGGTATCTGAAGTGTCAGGCTCCAAACTTATGTTGTAGAGAGTACAAAAATTAAAGACCTGTATTTCTTTTATCTGCGGAAATTCATTACAACGGGGTAAAAACTGCCCCTGAAGTTCACCTCTAAAAACAATATTTTTGAAATATCTAAGGTTCTAAGCGAGATATTTTTACAAAACAAAATGAAAGTTATTTGTGATTCGAGATGATATTAAATTGTGGTATTTTCACTCCCAAGGATATCATTCCTTATTTTTTATTAGGGTAAACCATATATTTACGCATGTAATTCAATTCTAAAAATTACGAACTATAATGGAATTATTTAAAAATATTTTTCTCACGAATATCATAAACTTAAGTTTCAGGGTTTCTAAAAATAAACTACTAAAAGAGGGTGAGCCACACTCAAATAAGTTTTTTTTTTAATTTCAAGTTCTCATTGAGATATCTTTACAAAACAAAATGGAAATTACTTGTCGTTTGAAATAATGTTGAATTATGGTATTTTTACCCCCTATGATATCATCCCTTATTACTTAACGGTAAATCATCTACTAGCGCACGTAATTTAATTCTAAAAATTACGAAATTTAAGGAAATTGTTTTAATGTATTTTTTTCACGAATACCATAATTAACTCAAGTTGGGATATTTTGGGGTTTCAAAAAATGAAGTAGTAAAAGAGGTTGAGTCATTCCCAAATAATTTTTTTTCAAATCTCAAATTCTAATTGAGATATCTTTACAAAACAACGTGGAAATTACTTGTTATTTGGAGTGAGGTTATTTCATGTTGTTTTAACCCCATAGATATCATCTCCTACTTTTTATGAGGGTTAATTTTGTAATTCATTTACATAATTTAATTCTGTACATTACGAAATTAAACCAAATTTGTTGATAATTTAAGTTGCCGTATTTCGGTATTTCCGAAAATAAACTAGTAAAAGAGGGTGATCCACCTCCAAATACCTTTTTTAATATATCCAGTTCTAATTAAAATATCTCTACAAAACAAAATTAAAATTACTTTTTATTCGAAAGGATGTTAAATTATGGCATTTTCACTCCCAAGGATATTATTCCATATTTTTTATAAAAATCATTTCATACATTTATTATTGCTCTTAAAATTCTCAAATTTTAATTTAAAAAAACGTTACGGAATTAGAAATCACTATATGTTATGAATTATAATAATTTACAGACATGAATGCTTAACCAATGAAATAAGTTTATATTTTCTTATTATTTAAAAGAAAAGATTTCAGTAAGTTGTGTAACGTTCATATCGACTGAAATTAATGATATCCTTGAGGGTGAAAATACCATTGTTTAACTTCATTTCAAATAACAAGTAAACTCCAGTTTGTTTCGTAAAGTTATCTCAATTAGAACTTGAGATGTAAAAAGAAGTAATTGAGGTTGGCTCGTCCTCTTTTACTAGTTTATTTTTGGAAACCCCGAAACACGACAACTTAAATGTGACTTATGGTACTGGTGAAAAAAATATTTTCAAATACTTCCATTAAATTTTGCAATTTTTACAATTACATTACATGCGCAAATATATGGTTTATCCTAATAAAAAATAAGGGATGATATCCTTGGGGTGAAAATAGCATAATTTAATATCATTTCGAATAATAAATAATTTTCATTTTGTTTTGTAGAATTATTTTAATTAAAACTTGAGTTATTAAAAAAGAGTATTTGGGGGTGACTCATCCTCTTTTACTAATTTATTTCTGGGAAACCTCGAAAAATATCAACTTGATTTACTTACGGTATTCGTGAAAAAATTATTTTCACATAATTATATTTAATTTCGTAATTTTTAGAATTAAATTACTTGCGTGAATAGATGATTTACCCTTATAAAAAATAAAGGATGATATCCTTGGGGATAAAAGAAAACCATACTTTAACATCACTTCGGACAAGAAGTAATTTTCATTTTGTTTTATAGAACTTAGAACCCGAGATATTTCAAAACTATTGTTTTAGGTGTGAACTGTAGGGGCGGTTTTTACCCCGCTAAAATAAATCTCCGTAGATAAAAAAATACGTGTTTCTTATTTTTGTACCCTCTCTCACATATTGAAGTTTTATTAAAATCGGAGCCGGATTCTTGAGGTACCTTCTTTGTAATTACTAATCCAGACGTATAGTTTAATACGTGTTATGGTCAAGGATTTATAAATGCAACCATTTTAGCCAAAGATATTGTAAACTACACTAAATTACGCAATAAATAAGTTGTTGATTCTGTAAATTCTCTAAAAGAAAATTTTGAATTAAACTGGACCAAACAAAGATTTAGTCACCATAATAAATCTTCTTTATTTTAAGAAATTAATTTTATATTCGTAATCTACGCCGCTGAAAATCCCCGAACATTGATTTTGAAAGAATTTGAGTAGTGTAAATTTTTCAGCAGGACATATTCTACCCACCATATTAAATTCACAGAAATTAATTGTATATCCTTAATCTATGCCCCAAAACATCTAATCTTAATTTTGGAAAACGTAAATTTTTTAATGTGGCATATTGGATCTGCTACATTTAATTTTGAGAAAGTACTTTTAGATTCGTAATTGGAAATATTTAAAAAATGTAAAATTTTTAACTTGCCTTACTGGATGCACTAAACTTGATTTTTAAAAGGTAATTTTAAATTTTTAATAATCTACACCCTCGAAATCACCCAGTGCTAATTTTGAACAAAATCGGGAAATGTAAAATTTTAGTCCACCGTATGGTAATTAGCTATATTAAAATTTTTAATAATTTCAAATTCGCAAGTTACAACCCCAAAAATTCCCCAAAGCCAATTTTGGACAAAATTGAAAAATGTTTAATTAATATCAGTAAGGTTTCATATGCAAAATAATCATGTCCCTTTTCTTAGGGCTACATTTCAGACGAACACACGTATTTCTATTTTTCGTTATCTAGATTCCCGTCACCAATGTGAAAATCAGAGTTTCACTTTATTTATGCAAATTTTGTTATATTTTGAATGAACCAACTTATATATAAGGGTATAATAATAAAAAATACCTTGTCCATGTCCAGTAGATATATCTTTTAATTCATTTACATCAATAATATTCTCTAAGTCCGAAGTTTTCGTGGAATCCCATATTGATTTTTTAATTTCAAGTTCTCCTTATCTCACATTGTCTACCTTTCTAACCATAACTACCATTATTTTCCCTCTTGTAGTCATATTGAAAGAAATAAAGAACTAAAACTTTATGTTTAATGATTTTAATAATAACAAGTTAGGTTAGGTTTCAGTCATTTTTGAAATTCAAGTTTACTACGTTGTCTAATATTAATAATTTTTGTCATCACTTACCTTAATCAGAATAAAAATATGATATTATCAAATATCATCCAGATATAAGATACAATTTTTATAGAAAAATTGAACCGACTTCTAAAAGTACGCTAAAAAGTGAAAAATAACTATTTATTTTTACATGAAATTGAAATTTTTGACGTCGGCGCCAAACTAAAACCTGACAAAATGTGATTCGCTTAAACAGATTAAAATACTTTATTTGTAATTGCTTTCTTACCATAATTTGTATATATTAGTAGTTATTTATTTCATTCAGAAATAATTTGGGTCAAAAATTATTTGAACTAAGTACTAATCGAGATTAGTGTTCAACAATGACTCCAAGGTGGCAAAAAGTACCCATTTTATCCATAATCGTAAATCACCCTAAAATGAACTATTAAAAATTCTTTGATTCTTAGAGTTTTCCAAATACCAATGAAATTGTGTCAAACAAATATTTAATCTGTCATAGTATATCCAATATCTTAAATTTCAAATTAATTTTAGATTGGTAATATAGGCCCCAAAACTAATATCAATATTTAAAGAATTTAAGACGTAAATTTCTTAGCCCGATATATTTTATATTGCATATTGAGTTTATATTTGCCCCAAAAACCCAGCAATATCAAGTTTAGATAAAATCGGAAAATGCAAAATTTTAATCCCTCATATTGTATCTTATGAACCCAATAGTTGTAAAAAATTAACTTCATATTCGTAATACACCACTCCAAAACCCCCAAATACCGAATCTGAAAAAATGCGAATAAGGTAAAATTTTCAACCCATCATATTGAATTAAAAAAAAAAATTTTAACGTCTTAATCTAATCTAAATCTAAACCATTCAAAGCTCCCTAGTACCAATTTTAGATGAAATCCAGAAATTAAGAATTTCTAAACGGTCATATTGTATCTGACATATTAGATTTTCTTAAAATAATTTTATATTCGTTATTTACATCCTTAAAAACGATTCAGTTCCACATTTGAATAAAATCGAAAAATGTAAAACTTTTAGTCAGTTAGATTGCATTAGCCATATTGAATCCTGAAAAAATACTATTAAATTCATAATTTACACCCTCAAGAACCCTCTATATTAGTTTTGGAGAAAGTCGAAAAATGTAAAATTTTTAGAACACTATAGTGAATCTGCCAGATTGAGTTTTTCAAAAAATATTTTAATTTCGTAATTAACACTAAAAAAAATCCCCCAAAGATGTAGCATCTTTAATCCGCCATCATAGATCCGACATATTTAATTTTTTTTTAAAATAATAGATTCGGAATGTGCTATCCCAACAACTCCCCCATGTCAATTTTTAAAAATATCGGACAAAATTAATTTTTTATCCACCATTTTGGATACGCCATATTGAATTTTTTAAAAATAATTTTAGATTCATCCTATGCGACCCCGAAAACTTCCCCGTACCACTTTTGGAGAAAATCGGACAAAATTGATTTTTGTCCACCATATTGGACCCGCCATATTGAATTTTTTAAAAATATTCTGAATTCGTTATGTGCGACCTCGAAAACGCCCCCGTACTAATTTTGGAGAAAATCAGACAAAATAAAAAATTTTTGTCCGCCATATTGAATCCGTCATTTTGTATTTTTTTAAAATAATTTCCGATTCGTTATATAAGACCCCGAAAACGCCTCCATACCAATTTTGGAGAAAATCGGACAAAATAAAAAATTTTTGTCCGCCCTATTGAATCCGCCATTTTGTATTTTTTAAAAATAATTTCAGATTCGTTATGTGAGACCCCGAAAACGCCTCCATACCAATTTTGGAGAAAATCGGACAAAATTAAATTTTTTTGTTCGCCATATTGGATCCGCCATTATGAATTTTTTAAAAATAATTTCAGATTCGTTGGGTACAACCCCGAAAATTTCTCCACACCAATTTTGGAAAAAATGGGAAAAAATTATTTTTTTGGCCGCCATATTGTAAACGCCATCTTGGATTTTACTGCACCAATTTCATCTAAAAAAAATATGGGACCACCGTAACAACTTTCTGAACGAAACGCAAAAAATTTCATTCAAATCGGTGCAGCCGTTCCGGAGTATTCGATGTACATACATAAAAAGATACATAGAGTTACATTCCCGTGAGAACGGTTTATGTCGCAATATTACGCAACCTTGCATAAGCAATTCTCAGATTCTTAAAGCGTCTGTTCCCATGCAAGATCAGCATATTTAAACTTATAAATATACCCAGTATGCATAATGTTAGTTAGTCTTATACAGTTTGTATCCCATTCTTGCAATAAAGTTGTTTTTTAAAAAAATTACATCAACCCCGAGTTGAAAAGTGGCGCAGTCGGTAGGATTCACTAGGCGGCTCATCGAACGAAAATCGAAGAAAAGTTTTTGTCTTAACAATTAACTAGTGAATCGATCAAGAAAAACAACCTGGGAAGAAAAATAATCAACCCATTAGTAAACTGCATCGAGCAAGAGAAAGTGGCTAGTGTCAACCCCAGAATTGCAGAGTGTGTGCAAGATTGTGTGGCTCACCGACCAGGGAGAAGACGAAGTTCTACGTCCTATTGGTGCGAGAAGAGAGGAACAAGCATCGTCCTACTTCTCATAAATAGACTCCAGGGAGGAGACAAGCATCGCTCATCCTATTGGAACCTAGGCTAAGAAAACAAGAAAATAAGCAGATGAAACCAGTAATCATCACCCTCATCGGAATTACACTGTAAGTGCAATCCATTCATTCCTTCCATAAAACCCCATTGAAATATTGATAAATAAACGAATTGTTTGATTGTTATATCGAACACATTACCAATTAATAAGCTAATCAATCAAATAATTAAAATACTGTTGATTGTTATATCAAACGTATCATAAAAGTTTAATTGTTATATTAAACACCGAAGTAATTAATCATACACTTTAGAAATCTTTTAATTTTAGTAATATTAGTAATAGTAATATTAATAACTGTATAATGGCAAACCCAGATTACCAATTAATAAGATTTCAAGCAGATAACATCCCTCTGTTTGATGGTAATTCTAAACAAATAAACAGGTTTATCAGTGCTTGTGATAACTTTTATAAAAATCATAAAAATGAAACAAATGCTAATGCACCTATAAATATTTGTCTTTTCGATACAATACTAAGTAAACTCGTAGGCAGAGCAGCAGATCTAATTGCCTCGCGCATAGAATTAACCTCGTGGCCTTTAGTTAAAGACGCGATTATTACCACATTTGCGGATCAAAGATCGATAGATTGCATAGTTCAAGACATAATTACCCTTAAACCAGAAAAAAATGAAACCCCTCATGATTTTGGCTTAAGACTACAGGACGCAAGAAGCCTTCTTTTTTCAAAAATAAATTCGTCGAACGACACGCGAGAAATAAAATTATTAAAAATCGCAGAATACGGCAATCTAGTTTTAAAAACATTTATAAACGGCTTAAACTACCACATGCAACTAGTAGTAAGGTTAAAAAATCCACAGACCTTAGAACAAGCCATGAATTTCACTTCCGAAGAAGAAAATTTTCTGTACTATAAAAACCGTAACAATTCTTTAAACAAAACAACTACAAATCCCAATACAACGAATAAACCAAAACCAAATAATTCGCATTATCCTGCTTATACACCCAGACCACATTATCCTGTTAATGTGCAACCCTTAAACCCTTATTATCATCAAAAATCACCCCCACCTTTTAATAACAGACCTCAATTTCTAGGATTTGGCCAGTGGCGTTACAACCCCTCAAATCAAAATAATTCTGGACAACAACCCAATTTTTATTCGCGTCCAAATATTAACCCTCAAAATATTCCAAGACCCTCGACTTCGGGAATTTCACGTTTTACGTCCCATCGGAAACCTGAACCAATGGACACGTCCTCAGCGAATTCCAGAATAAATCAGAAACCACAAACCTTACAAAACCAACCGAAATGGATAGCCGAAGAACTATTCAACCAAGCAGTTGAAACCGCGAATAATAACGAAAATATCCCCCTAAAAAATGACAAAATAAATCACCCTCAATACGATGAAAATACTTCCTCAGGAAACTATTATTATGACGAGGAAAACCCTTACGAAAACCAAAACTACCTTGATGACGAAAAATCACATGAAAATCAAAATTATCTTGATTTCGAAAATCAAAATAATTATTGTGACGGAAATTTTCCAGACAGTTTTACCCTCAACAACCCACCTTAATATATCTACATAACCATACCAACGTCGATCTACCAACTATCTATATTCCCGAATTAAATGCAAAATTTCTTATAGATACAGGTAGCGGCAAAAGCTTTATCAAACCCGACCTTGCTTACTCAAATTATCCGAACTCTATATTTCCAGAAACATTCACTGTAAAAACAGCCCATGCAATTTCAATACATAATGAAGTAGCAGATATTCCAATATTCCCCTCTTTCAGAATCGCAGAAAATCACAAATTCTATCTTTTCGACTTTTCACCTAGATTCGACGGACTTTTAGGTGTCGATTTTCTAGAAGCTATTAAAGCAGAGATAAGTTTTAAAAATCATGTTTTAAAAACGCGAAATGTTACTTTACCCATACAATACAAACTCGAGGAAACGTTACACAATTTTGAAACAATTGAATTAATAATACCACCACGTACTCGTCAAAAAGTCAAAATACCAGTCAATCAATCGAACGGTATCGGTATTTTAAAATACACAAATTTTGGAGAAGCCGAAATGCCAGAAGCCTTAGTCCAAGTCAGTGACTCATTTGCTACAACCCTCGTAACAAATACACGCGATAGTCCAATAAAAATTACCTTTAACGAACCTTTAGACATCGAAATCGTGAACGAAAACGAAATAAATTTTATCGAAAAAATGGAAACAGACACGGAAATTAACGAGTATATCGACGGCTTACAAAAACAAAATTTAAAAAACTTACGTCTAACTCACTGTAACAAAGAAGAATATCTAGCGATTAGAAAACTTTGTTATGAATATCGAGACATCTTTTACACGGAAGGTACCCCTCTCACCTTTACTAATCAGATTAAACATAAAATCAATTTAACAGACGAAACGCCGATTTTTACTAAAACATACAGGTACCCAGAAGTTCATAAACAAGAGGTAAAAACGCAAATTAACAAAATGCTTGAAAACGGTATTATTCAAAACTCAAATTCGCCATGGAGCAGCCCAATATGGGTAGTACCAAAAAAATTAGACGCGAGCGGACAGCGCAAGTGGAGAATTGTAATTGATTACAGGAAATTGAATTTAAAATCGATAGATGACAAATTTCCCTTACCCAACATATCGGATATCCTCGATAAGCTAGGGAAAGCACAATATTTCTCAACCCTAGACCTCGCGACAGGTTTTCATCAAATAG
Source organism: Diaprepes abbreviatus (assembly GCA_034092305.1). Lineage (NCBI taxonomy): Eukaryota > Metazoa > Arthropoda > Insecta > Coleoptera > Curculionidae > Diaprepes > Diaprepes abbreviatus. The sequence continues at coordinate 18,698,430 of JASJET010000122.1, read as the reverse complement.
AGATGGACACCACCGATATTCCCAAAACAGCCTTCTCTACAGACACAGGTCATTACGAATTCAAAAGAATGCCCTTTGGACTAAAAAACGCCCCTTCAACCTTTCAAAGAGTCATGAATAATGTCCTCCGTGGTCTTCAAAACGAAATATGCTCAGTTTACCTTGACGATATAATTATATTTTCTACATCACTCCAAGAACATATTGACCGATTGAAAAAAGTCTTTAATCGACTAAGAGAAGCAAACTTTAAAATACAATTAGACAAGTCAGAATTTTTACACAAAGAAGTTGCCTATCTAGGACACAAAATTACAAATGAAGGTGTCAAACCAAACCCTGATAAAGTAAACGCAGTAAAAAATTTTCCTATTCCCAAAACTCAAAAAGAAATTAAATCCTTTCTAGGACTAGCCGGTTATTACCGAAGATTCATCAAAGATTTTGCAAAAATTACTAAACCCCTAACACGATGTTTGAAAAAGGGCGCAAAAGTCGAACATTCACCAATGTTCATTCAGTCTTTTAACAATTTAAAAAACCTATTAATAAACTCTCCTATTTTAAAATATCCAGATTTCAAAAAACCTTTTGTCCTTACAACCGACGCCTCAAACGTAGCCCTTGGCGCCGTTTTATCACAAGGAAACCCACCCAATGACAATCCTGTTGCATTCGCATCACGAACGCTAAACGAAACGGAACAAAAATACTCTACCATAGAAAAAGAACTTTTAGGGATAGTATGGGCATGTAAATATTTCAGACCATACCTTTTTGGACGAAAATTTAAGATTTATACGGATCATCGACCCCTTGTTTGGCTATTTAACCTTAAAGAACCCAACTCAAAATTAATAAGATGGCGACTTAAACTTGAGGAATACGATTATGAAATAATCTACAAGAAAGGAAAACAAAACACCAATGCTGACGCACTTAGTCGAATATCATTAAACGCGTTAGAATCAGACTCAATTTTAAATAACCCTGGCGACATCAGTCAAGAAATCGATAAATTTTTAGACGAAAGTTATAGTCAATTCAATCCCGAAAATTTAGACCCAGACGACGCAAGTATAAATATTAATCAAACCCGCGAACAACCAATCGAACCAATAAAAAATCAAAAACCCAAAATTAGAATCCTTCAAAATATTCAAATAAGACCCCCAAATAATTCTCAAGAAACTAACACAGTACACAGTACTAATGCTACAGAAAATTATTCTAACATGACTTTATTAGACGAAATAATCAATAATAAACCTCATCAATTTATAATCAAAAAATCACCCTATGATACTTATATCAAAACAGAACGCGAAAACTTTGACGGAAACCAAATTATTCACGCAACTTTACCAACGAACATGTCAACAATAAATAAATTTCTAAAAGAATTTTTAACTAATAAAACCACTCACGTTTATTTCTTTTCAAAGGAATTACGGCCTTATTTTCAACAATCCATGAGTAATCTTTTCAAAAATCTAAAACTAATAGAGTGCACAAAGCTCATTAATAATGTTAAACCAGATGAAAGAGAATTAATGATAAAATATAGACACGAAGGTAAAACAAACCATCGCGGAATTGAAGAAACTCGAAATTTTCTAAAACAAAATTACTATTGGAAATCGTTAAAATCTGACATTGTAAAATACATTAACAATTGCGAGATTTGCCAAAGAGCAAAATACAACAGAAAACCACCGGATCAACCCCTAATATTAACAGAGACACCAAGCAAACCCTTTGAAATAGTCCATATAGATACATTCATTATCGGAAAACAAAAATTTCTTACTATTATAGATAAATTTTCAAAATATGCTCAAGCATTACCCTATGACGGAAACGCTATATCTTGTTGCGAACAACTAATAAAATATTTTTCATTTTTACGTATTCCAAAGCAAATAGTTTCTGATAACGGATCGGAATTCAAAAACGAAACGGTCAACGGATTACTAAAAGCACATAATATAAAAATACATTTCACTACACCCTATCATCACGAATCGAATTCTCCAATAGAAAGACTCCATTCTACCTTAATTGAACATATTAGAATTTTAAAGGAATCAGACCCCAACGCGGATATTATTAATCTTATGCCTTACGCAATTATTGCCTATAATAACACGATACATTCAAGTACGAATTTTGCACCTTACGAAATTGTTTTAGGACATACGGATTCCAGAGACCCTATGAATCTAATACCATCCCACGTATTCACCGAATATATAGCCAATCATAAAAATAACACTCAAATTTTATATGACAAAATCACCCAAGAGACTAAAGAAATGAAACAATAATAAAAAAGGTTGAACTTCAACAAGCTAAGTTTGAACAAAATTATTTAATATATAATGTAATAAACCAAATTACATTACTCTATCAATCTATTTACGATATTCTTGAAAAAATCGAAGTATCAATAACTTTCGCAAAAATTAACGTTCTTCATAATTCAATCATTAAACCGGAAGAACTGCTAAAGGAAATACAAAAACTAAATAACTATCTAAGCACAGATAAACTACCCTTAGACGGTACTTCTGAAAATTTATTAGATTTTGAAAAAATCTTAACAATTAAAAGTTTTCTAGAGGACTTCAATATAATCTTTATAATAGAACTTCCACTTGTCGAAGAAAAGATATATCAATATTTCAAATTGTTCCCAGTACCAATCCCCAATAATAAATCATTCCTTGTAAACATCCCCTTTAAACCATACCTGGCACTTAGCACTGAAAAATATGCATATATGGATCAAAGTTGTTCCGAAATCCAGCCAGAAAGTTACCTCTGTAAGGAAGTCCACACGTCTCATATAGAAAACAACCCTTCCTGTGCTGTTCAACTAATCAAACACGAGAAGAACATTACGTCTTGCCACCCCTTTGAAGTTCAGCTACACGAAATTCAAGTAACAAAAATCATTGATGGGAAATGGTTAATTACAGTACCCACCAATTTAATTGGCATAGTAAATTGCCGAAAGACAGAAAATAACCAACCCTTATTTGGATCCTATCTACTAGAATCCACAGCCGAATGTAAAATTCGAATAAAATCAATAATATTCGAAACCTATAAAACAAGTCAATTGGATTTCTCCAAAGTCAATCTACCAGTATTGAATTGGAGCCATATTAATCAGCAAAAATCAATAAATTACGAACCACCCACGATGGACCTCAATTTCATAAACCTCAAGGCAACCAAAGATATCAAGACCAAGTTGGAAGAAGAAAGAAGAAAATTGGAAGAAATCAATGTACCAATTTATACTGATAAGTCCAGTATTTGGACAATATTATTGTATATCATTATTGGAATTATTATTATATATTTTATCTATTATAAAATTGTAAAAGAATCTAAGAATGCTTTAAAAAACGAGATAAGTCACGAACAAGATAGTAACCAAATATTTTGAAAACATATACGAAGTATAAGTTTTCAACTTCAGCGCGGAGGAGTTACATTCCCGTGAGAACGGTTTATGTCGCAATATTACGCAACCTTGCATAAGCAATTCTCAGATTCTTAAAGCGTCTGTTCCCATGCAAGATCAGCATATTTAAACTTATAAATATACCCAGTATGCATAATGTTAGTTAGTCTTATACAGTTTGTATCCCATTCTTGCAATAAAGTTGTTTTTTAAAAAAATTACATCAACCCCGAGTTGAAAAGTATAGTCGACGAATTGAGAACCTCCGTCTTTTAGAAGTAGGTTAAAAAAGCCACAAATATAAAATATTATTTTGTAAAGAAATTACGGGATGTCACATATTACATGGTTTACGAATGCCGCCACCAAAATGACGCGCTCTTGTGTTAAAACTCGACCTTGTAAACGAGACAGCACTGTTGCCAGTTTTAAGAATACACAACGTATGATGTGCAAAAATTAATAAACATTAAAAATCGTTGGATGTCACATAAAATAAGATGCGAAATCTCTGGATATACTAAAACGAACTCTCGTGCGCGCCATCTGGGAAATAAACGCTAGAAACAAATAAACAGTTACATTTTAAAAATCCTATTTTGTAACATCCTCTTGAAAATTGTTCTATACACTCCCTTCAACTGATCACGATGATTTAACATAGAAAACGTAACTACATCCAATTTTGGATGTCATAGCGTTAGTGGATGTCAGAAGGATAGGACAAATTTTACTAAATGATGTCACAAGGATGTCTGGATATCTATATATATATATATATATATATATATATATATATATATATATATATATATATATATATATATATATATATATATATATATATATATATATATTTGAAAAATAATCTCTCTGTTTTTAACAACTAATATATATGTTCTAGTAAAACAGAATCTTTTCAGTGGCCTTTATTATAGCTGGAATAGGAATTCAAATATTTTTAAAGTAATCCACCCCCTCCTTAATACTACGATTTATCACAGCATGGAACTATAATATTTGGTCCAAAAAAGGTTCTTAAATTTCGAGCACGTATTCCTTTGAGCAAAAAGATAAATATTTTTTCCTATTTTAAATTACGTAGTCTTTCAAGTAGTTTAATAATGTTTTTTTTGTTTCAGATATTTTGCCTCAAAGTACCGTGCGTTTTTTAGCATGTAGCAAAGCAAGAAATGAAACTTTGTACCATTTTGGTTCTAATTCATCTTTTCACTAGTTTACTATTATACGTGGCATCTCCATGACTTGACCCTAGGGATGTTAAATAATCGATATGTTCAATCCGAAGAACTATCATTGTTCTCCTATCGGTAAAAATTTAAAATTGAGTGCGTGGCTCGAGTGAAGATTCTACTCTTCAAGGGTTTTTTCCTAAACATCGACGTAGTTTAGAAGCGGGGCATAGCTAGCTTTTGAGAACCTTCGGATGCCTGGAAAGGGCTTGGCAGCCGCCTGCCCGAGGTATTTCGACATCCTAGTTTTTTGGCGCCTTAGAGAGTAGGATCGTGAAGAAAGAAGACTACGAAATTAGGCAAGAAAGAAAGAAGCCATCGGGCAAATGAGGATGGACAAGGAGGTAACTAAAGATATTTATAATTGAAGAAATATTTATTCATAGAACCACCAGTTATAAGTTGACTTTTTCTGATTGTATTGTATAAACAATGAAATAATTTATCTGGCTCTGTCAGTCTACAATATCCTATTTTATTATTGGTTTTAAAATACCATTTGCCCTGCAGGAGAATTATGTTATATTTTGGGCAATTATGAATTCTATATATTTCGGAAAATATTTTTTGACTATACAGGTTGTTCAAAGAAATGAATATTATGTGGGAGTTCAAAATAAAAACTTCACAAAAATAAATTCGTAAGATAAATGATATCAAATAACCTTCCATAATCTCTTGGCCTTGATAGTTTTTTTTCTTTGCTGAATTGAATACATTTCCTAATGATATGTATTTCTACCTGGAAAATGTTTGGTGACTTACCTAAATTTTCGTAGAGTCTGGTGCCGGGTCCATCTGTTGTTTTGGAGCCATCTAAATATCATATAATGGATTTCTTGTTGAGTTTTTCAATGGTATTTCTGTTCCATTCGCTTTTGCGACTCAGCTTTGTGCTGAAGTGTTTCATAAAGTTTAATTTCTTTTTCATTTCATCTTAAGGCATGTCCCAGATTTATTGATTTCTGAATAAGAGATTGAGCTTTCGTTTTATGAGCTCATCTCTCATCATCCTATAAATTGTCCTCTTCACCATACTCTATACAAGTATATGTGGCGGTCGTTAGACAGGTTTACATTGCCCCGGTTATACATGCACATGCCCGTCTTTAAACTTTCGAGTGGTTACCTCTCGTATTAGCCAGACTGGTTTTTTGCTCCAGATCACTGCCCCATATGCGATAATTCATTTCACTATTAGAGTGTAAATCCACTCCAGGATTTTTAGGTTTGTACCTCACCTCTTTCCCGCAAAGTTTCTACAGACCATCAAGGCTTTTGTAGCCTTGTTAATTACTTCTTTTTCGTGCTCGTTTCAGAGGAGTTTATCTAGGATTAGTCTTAGATATTTAACCTCTGGCTTCCACTCAATAACATTCCGATCCATTTTGATGGTTTTCAGATTGAGGTTTCTTTTTCTTATGAATGTAAAATATTACATTGCCATTGGCTTTATATACGTGAACTAAATTTCAGCTTGATCGGATAATCGGAAAAGTGTTAAAATTTAATTATAAGATTTGATGGACAGTGGACAAACCACAAGCCATATGCCATAGATAGCAGTGAAACTAAAAGATACTTGTTCTTTGTTTTAGGCATCAGAAACTGTGTGAAAACCGGGTCGGAATTTTTCAGGGTGGCACCAGACTTGGAACCATCACACGCGTTAAACTACTCGATCTTTTTTAGTCTAACGTACAAAAAGGATTGAATAGACCGTTTGCATTTTTAAAAGTATCAAAAATAACGTGCCTGTCTTAAATCAGTTTATTTTAAATGAACATGAATATAAATTTGATCAATAAAATGGTGCTTTCCAAGTCTGCTTAATTGTTATGTCCTCTAAGATAAGTTGTTACAAAAAACAATTATTTTTTTGGATCCGTCTTAGGGACTGCAATTAAGTGCGATCATGAAAACTTAAATGTTCGGGGCACAATCTGGATTAGGACCATCTGCGGAGTAGATTATGGTAAGTTACTTTATATATGTATACTTAGCTTATAAATTTCCGTTTCTCAATCTCAAAATTTCATTTATTCTTTAAAATAGGGTTAGCCTTCTCCCCTTTGTTACACGAGACCAAAGAAAATATATTCAGTTAGAACTCGAATGACAAATACTGAGTTAGTTCAGGAATTTTGGAAAACTTTAACAAACTTGAGCAAAGATGAAAAAAAAAGGTCGGGAATTAACTTTTTTGTATTTTTAACATACAGAATGAGGGTCAGTATGGAAATCTTGGTAACAGTAAGAGATACCGATTTAAAAAAACAGAATTTTCGGATTTTGAATTTTATTTTTTCTGGCGTTAATATTAAAGTTAGTGCAGAAACTGATGAGGCTTTTTTACAGAAACTTTTAAAGAGTTTCAAAATGACGCTATCGACGTTTCGTCTTCGAACATCCATGATCAACTTCGTTTTTTTTAAATACAACCCTAAATATCTAATGTCAAATTTTAACGCCCAAACAAAAATAAATAATTTTCTTCTGTTGTTTCAGGTAAGTCTATGCATGTGCTTACTACAATAAATAAGTAAATAGTCGGATAGCTGCTCATGTCAGTGAAAAATATCGAAGACCAACTATTGTGAGCGACGGTCAATAATTTTGATCAATATCTATAATATGAAGTTATGTGTGTGGTTAGTGCTGTGAAGGAAGGCTGGAGAAAGAAGGATCAACCGGAGGAATTTTGGTGTGATGAGTATAAATGATATTTCTTTATATGTTATTTTGCTTAAATAACTGATTTTTCTTTCAAATTAGGAGTATTATTATTAGTTTATTAGTGCAGAAAACCACCCATATCGAAATATGTGGATGAACTATCAAATGTGTTTTTATCCAAAAAAGAAACTTGAATTTTTGGCCAATCAGTCCTATATTAAGTTGCATCATTTCTCAAGAAACTGATTATTTCTGGCTAAAATAACAATACCTCTGTAAGATTATTTAAAATAATATTACTATTCCTTTTAAATTTACCAATTAATTTTTTTCACGGTTCCTTTTTTTTCAGACCTATTAAGATTTTTAGAGCTTTTTTGAACCCCTTCTATAGTACGTGGAACCCAAGAATAAGAAAGTTACCTGGAATTTTGATTCATGATGTGCAACCTCAAAAACTTCATTACGTATCAAAGAGATTTTTAAAATCTCTTTGTTACACATTATTCCCAAAATGATGACCAAATCATATACCTAAGTTACCACCACCGCCCTAACTAAAAGGTCAGTAAACCGATTATTAAATTTTATGAGAGTTTGGGCAATGTTTTAAGAGAATACTACCCTGATTTGACCCATAATACTACAATAGGATTAATAGGCACAAGCAAACAAAAAAGAAATCATCCACAAAATGTAAAATTAATAAATTCAAAACGCCGCTGTTAGGCAACCATTATATTAAATTTTTAATCGAGTTAAAAGTGGAATTCATTTGACGCAGGTAGTTTTCTAAATTTATTAATTAGAACAGGATGAATATATAACGTTCAAATTCCATCACGCCAAAATTGCTTGTGTTTTGTTCGGAACCGACTTTTTTTGTTTTTTGGCGTCACTCGTTTTGCAGTACGTTATGAATATTTTATATTTCAAAATTTAAAAAAGAAAATAGGGAATCTTCAATAAAAGAGCGTAAAAGATCACAAGAATCTCGTGTTGTAAGGATAACTAGTATACACCAAAGGCAAAGAAAAAATTATCAATGAGACTCCCTTGCTGTTTCATGCAGAGGTGACCAATTCTAGCTAGCCCTCGTAGAAATCAATCACTTGCTCGAAAATTTTTCTTAATAGAAACTGGATAAAAATCAACTTTCGCTAGTGATCAAAGCAGCTTGATAGATGGCCTAGAAAGAGGCAATAAATTTTCTTATGACAAAGACAATTTATACAATTGGTCAATGGTTATGAGATTAAAATTATCTTTAACAATAAGTTATTTATAGCATATCAATGATTTCTTGCAATAACTGCATTTTAATGTCTTTAAAGCAATATGGCTGTAATATCCTCCCAAATAACAGGCATTTCTCGCTTTAGATTATCTATATTATTGTTTGAAGATTGTAGACAATGTTGAAGATCGACTAAAATGTGGTTGTCGGACTTGCATTATTTTTATTTTTACGACGTTTCAATTAAATTGTATCTCTAATCGTTATCAAGTATAAAGTGAATGTTTTGTCTTAAGACTAGGAGCTTATATAGGGAAATCGAATGATTGAAGCGCAAAGTTTCGCTTCACTGTACTCACCTCAAAGATTTGATGTTACAAATTAGTGGTTGCCAAAGATTAGGTATCTCAACACTCGGTTTACTGAAGATTCCATTATTGTTTTTAATGTATGCTGCTTCTATAAATTTTCTTTTTTTTTTCATATTGGGTTCCATATGTATTGCCGCAGCCTCAGACCATTTTATATGGTGTTTATCCCACGAGTGTTCTGCAATACCTGATCTCGACGTTTCCCCTTTTTGTGTATGAGTTTTATATTCCTTAATTCTAACTTCTAGTGGTCGTTTAGTTTCTCCAATATACATTTCACCACACTTAATGGAACTTTGTAAACACATTCTTTCTTACGGTAGTTTTAGGTTTTGTTTTTGTTAAATGAGCTCTAAGTGTATTTCCTGATTTCCTGTTTTCAGTTTGGCTTTTTTCTATATTACTTAATATTTTCTGACAAAGCGAAAACAGCATCTTCCGTTGATCTATCAAAGTGAAAGCTATCTTGGCTGCAAGTGAATATATTGTATTTTTCTAAATATTCAGATGGTCTAACTTTGTCTTTTTAAAAACCTTCCGACATCAGTGCTAACGGCCTGTAGTTATTCAGAGCAGTAACATCGCTCTGGATAAAAATCGATGTAACAGAAGCTTTAATATCTCGGGAAGTAGTCTTTTCAAACGATAAGTTTATCGGGAAGCTAATGGGACTGGCAATCGACCTTGCATATTTCCCGAGAAAGTTACCAGGAACCTCGTCCAGTTCTGAATGCATCAGCAATATCTTGGAGTTATTAACCTCTAGACAATTAACAATATTTTTGGCGCATATGTCTTTTGCTGTTATTAACATTAATTACTTTCCAAAATATCTTACTTTTATTTTCAGAGGAATGAATGAGATTGGTGTTCAAATTTTTCTGTGCGTCTTGAATATTCCTCCCGACATGATTCTAGTTTTTTATAGTGATCCAACAAATGTACACTTTTGTCTGTCTTTAAAGAGCGGCGAATTTCTTTCAACTCATTCCCAACCTTAACACCTCAGGAGTCATCCAACCTTTACTTTTATTATTATTTTCATAATTAATTTTTCTAGTTTGTAAGGGAAATGTCACATTAAATAAAGAATAAAAATCACTGAGAAAAGATTCAAAACCTGTTTTGGAATTATTGTTTTTTATATGATATACCGGTTACTTTCGAAATCGAATGATTAAAATAGAAAATATTTTCCCCATTAAAATATCTTTTCGTCAAAGTTGATCCCATTGCACTGTTTTTATCAAATATTTTTTTAACATTCATATTTTGTACTTTGTGATCAGAAAAATATACGCCCGTAGTAGAAATCCGAGTAGGTTCAACAATATTCAAAATATTGTCAATAAGAGATTTAGACTCACTCTGTATTCTTGAGAGTTCAAAAAATATTTGACGCAATCCAAGACAACCAAAAATATCACTGAAAAAGCCACTGTTTAGACCGGAGTTTGCTCAAAAACTAACATTGGATCGTTCTTCTTCAGAGTTGAAAAGACAGTAAATGGCGATCGATATCGGTAATTGTTAACACACTTTGTGTTACCCCGCAAATGCGTGGAAAAGGTCTGAAAGACTTCTGGTTTCAACAAGACGATGCAACATGCCACATTGAGGGCTCAACAATAGACCATTTGCGTCAGAAGTTCCCGGGACATGTGGAATCGAAAAAAAGGTGATTTTGACAGGCCACAAAGATCTTCGGATTTGACTTTTCCCGACTTTTTTTGAGGATTTTTGAAAAGTAAAGTTCGTGCTAAGCCAAAAGCCATAAATGACAATATTCGAGTCGAAATGGCAGTGATATCGCCCGAGACGGTGGCCATTGTATGGAAAACGCCAGAAAAAGTGCTCGCTTTTGTCTCACCAATAACGGTGGCAAATTAGTCGATATTGCCTTCAGAAACTAGTTGAGATAAATTATAAAAAGGGTAAGCTTACTAAAAGAAAACACGCAACTTCCCGAAATTTATTTAGAATTATCGAAGATATTCAAAAATTCCATTAACCAGATTCAGACAGCGCACCCTATATTTGAAAATATATATCCATATTTTATCCTAAATCAATAAGTTTGATGTACTGACATTATTTCCTACCCTTATTACATGGATTTGGTAGCCTCACTCTTCAAGAATAGATGCTTTTATAGCAGTAACAGAAAGGTTGTTGGATATCAATAAGAATCTGCCTTTTTTAACCAGACATCTCATTCTCTTTTTGGAAACATCAAGTGCTGCTGGAGGTTTTGCAATATTGTCATTTGTGGCGGGAATTTGACCATAACTTTGGATATTTTTGCTCCCTTTTAACAATAATAAATTATTGACTTTTCATGATATTTTCCAACTACATATTTACCTTGCATAGACGCTCCAGCTTAACTTCAGCATACTTTAACCTTACTTTCTGATCGTTCATTTGTCGTTTTAAAACCAGGAAAACTGCCATCCTCCACCAAAATTTTGAGTTGTTCACCAACCTCTATATTTTTGGACAAAAAAACTCAAAGGTTAAGAAACGCTGACTGAAACGTAAGACCGTTTTAAATAAAATAAAATCGATTCATCATTATTCTCTGGCAAAAATTTATTTACATACTTATAGACATTTGTTTACAGCCCTCAAACTTAAAAAAATACAGTCTCAATTAATCTTAACGACATTAAATTATTTAAAGCTATTAGTCAAAACTCACAAATAAAATTCTGCGGTAGCATAAAATAAACACCTGTAGTAGTGGCACAAGGACAACTTTTCAATATATCAAAAATGTAGCAACACAGTCACAATAAAGTAAGATTATTACCAAGAAGCAAATAATCGCCTGCATGAGTATTAAATTTAAATTTACAAATTACTGTTACAAAAATATACATTTTTAGGTATTAAATCAACACAAATTGTTTTTTAATAAAGTAGTGAACTAAATTACCAGGTCCAGTTATTCTATTTCAAAAGTTTTCATATATTTACACAAAATCAATTTTCTTTCATCATTTGTTAAATTGGAGAATACTCAGAAGAAACATTAGATAGAAAATACAATTTTTTGCTTACGTCTATTTTTTTTTTTGTTTCAACATAAGAGAAGCCCTTATTGTGAAGTTCTTGTTTTTTAATACAAAAAAATAAAATGTTTCCTTTTACACAGCATCAAATATAATAATGTTGCAGTTTACCAGTTTCAATTACTGTTGGTAAGAAAGAAGTGAAACTGTTGCTGGGAAGTAGATTTATTGAATGCTGGTGGGAAGCCCCTAGAATGAGAGGTGCCGAAGAACATATAATTGGACCTAATGAGCAACTAACTAGGGAGCTTCTGTTCTTAAAGAGAATAGAACTGCGGATTGTGGTGGGACATTGTCACCTATGAGACCATCTTCATAGGACAGGCATTTCTGATAACTTGGTATGCAAATGGCCTCTAGAGGACAATGAAACTGTTGGCTATGTTGTAAGAGAGTGCCCGGTACGAGGCAAACACATTTCGAGGTTTAACCATCGAAGATCGAGTATATTATTCATTCAGGTTACAGTTTCCTAAATCTCTTAAAATTGATCCAACGGTAAGAACAAAGAGAGAATAAAAAACAAATTTTTCCAACGCAATATTTCAGAAACGATGTACACGATTATTATTAGAAATTTTATAGGTAAATACTGTTCATACATCAAAAACTGTACTTTTAGCCTCAGTACACAAGATTTTGTATTTTATAAACATTTCTTTTGATAAACAGCCAAAACTATTGATTCATAATTTTTAAAACTGTGTACAAATTAACGAACAGTATCTTTAACTAAATTTAATGATATTCGATATTTACCACTGAAACATGTTTTTATCTAATTTAGCAACACAAGTCAAGTTTAACAATCATGAAAGACATTTTGGAAACTCTTAAAAATATTGTAGGTTAACGAATTATCTAAATACCTTGAAATTCATAATGTGAATTTATACCATATTCTAAACAAGTAAAATCCTATGTATATTTTAAAGTTTTTTTTTTTCTAGTCTCCACTGTAGCTACCATATACTAAGAAAACCAACTTTATTGCTCTAATGCAATAGTTCAGATCCATTAAAACAACCAAATATTTAATGAAAAGATATAAATTATTGATACAGTGGCGAAGTCAGATTATAAAGTTGTCCAAGTGAACCGCCCTATATTATCCCACTTATAGTAAATGGTTTAAGACAAGGTTGGTAAAAAACTTGTTCCAAGAAATGAAACCACCGCGCCGATGCAACTTTTGTACAAAAAGAGTCATTATTTCGTTTCTATTGTCATTTACTCGTTTTAAATTCGTTAATTTAAAACATACTTAAATTATACTAGGAGCAAGTTTTTTTTTCATTCTGTTTATACTTAAACATAATCAGAAATAGCACTATTATAAATATTTTTTGATTTTTATGAAATGGATTAAGAATAGTATCCAGAAAATCAAAATCGTTATTCCTAAATTGACTTGTAACCTACGAAACAGTGCATTTAAATAATATAACCTGAACTAAATTATGGAGATTACAAGATTAATATATAACATAATCTAAAACCAATAGTTATACAATATAATCCAGGGAACATTTTTTGGTTTTCTTTTGAACTGAGTATAATTAAGTATATATTAGTAGGCCTTGTAATACTTTATTGGCACCTGATTAGAACAAGGCAGAACAATATATTTTACTAAATTGGCTGTTAATATTATTTGTAGATAAATTACTAAAAGAAATATTTTTTTATTTAAAAAAAAATATATATTTTTAAAATTTTTTTTATTTAACGAGAAATTAAGAGAACTTCCAAATTGTAAAAATGTGATCTTCAAATACCTCATTTGAACCTTGAACAGAGTTGTTAACAATGTGGTTACAATTTTGATAAAAATCAATGTCCATCTAAACTGGTAAAAAAATAATTATAAAGTTATTTTATAAAATAGCGAACATAAGTTAAAACCTGCAATATGGGTGGTCAGTTTTAAAAGATCAGCAGACTCTAACAATGCAAGCAAATACAAGCATTACTCAAAAATCGTAAGTCATTTTGACCTAACATGTCGTTTGAAAAATGTTCACATACAACTTTAGCAACTATACTGGCATCAAGTCGTCTTTCCGTAATAGAGCTATTGTAAGAACTTACATCAGAGTACCTCCGGTAACGGATAACGAAATAGCTAGACATTTCTTGAAATAAATAATGGCTAAATAAAATATGTAGTTATTTTATACTTAGATGTAGGCAGCTTCAAAACAAATGGTTAATTTATATGACTAAACGAAACATTTAAAAATCTCACTATTAATTTGTTTTAAAATTTGTAACCTTATAAATATTGGTATCTTCTCATAATGGTTTCAAAAAACCATACTTCTGAAAACAATCTCTCTTCTCCAACCAATATGAATTTTTTTTTAAAATGTTGAGTGGAGTCCAATAGTGTTAATATGTCAAATACTTCTTACAAATTTTAGAAGAAATTGATTTTTATTAAAAATGTAACCACATTATTAACAACACAGTATAAGGTAATGGAATTTTGGTAATAACAAAATTTCCGATCATACAATTTTTTTTTATTTCGCAGTTAAAAACATAAAATTTATTTAAAGTTCCAAAAAAAAAAACGATGCACGTCACTTTGTCGATTGTTTTTTTTTTATCAACATCAATCCAAAACTAGGTGTCAAAGTATTATGAATTTCACAAAAATGTTTTAAGGAGGTCCATTCGCTACCACATGAGTCAATTGAAGTGTGGTACCTAATATTTGACAAATTAAATTAAAATACTAATAAAAAATAATATAGTTTAAAAATAGATAGTGTGCAAGGCATTTATTGTTGAAACAGAAACTATCATAAAAAAAGTAATTAAATATGGTATTTCATTTGACTCATTTAAAACAGCTGGTGAGATTTGGTAACGTTCTGTTTTTACTCTTCATGTTTATCTCTGAGACAGTAGTCTAACCTTACTCATAATATTCGAATATCTTATGACAAAGATGCTGGGAAAATTGTAAGTATCAAACATAAACAACGGCATCAGAATATGGTGAATGCAGAAAAAATGCAAATCAGAAGAAAATTTTATTAAACAAGAAGTGTATGTTCATATCAATAACCGAGTGATAAAAATGAAATATCTTGCTGTTGATTTGTAGTGTAAAAATTGTGATTTATCAGTATCTTTAAGGCATGTCATTAAAGAGGAAATTTTTGGGTTAGTATTTTTCATGTAAAATGTAATAGTATAAATTTAGTTCATACAACTAATTTTAAAGAATATAATACACATCATAAGCGTTACAACATTAACTTCAGCTTTTGCTAAGTATTAATTCGATATAAATATATATTTGTATATCTCACAATAATTAATTAGTTTGTATTATTTCAAAATATAAATGGATCAAAGTTTTCATATTGAATGTATTCGAAGATCTGAAGTGCGCGTTCATGTAACGTTGCCAAACGTTTCGCCTCCATTTTAATGTAGGTTAATCTTAAATTTTGTCATTTCTTTTAATTGATACCTCAGTAAACCCCCACGGTGAGCTAAATATTTTATTGCAAAAAAAAAAAGAAATCGAAATTCCGCAATAGTATAGATTACTATTACAAAAAAAAAGTTAATTATAATCTAATAATTTTTATTTAACATGGGCAGCGATTGGACCTGCTTAAAGTGAATTTATCTGACTACATCTTGTAAAATTATTTTGCTGTGCAATCTTGTATTAAACAAATTTAGGCCCACGAATAATTGTTATTCTCAAAATTTTCCAGATTATCAGCCGGTCGCTCAAATTTTTATAAAATAATAAACCATATAATAAAATTAACGATTTGTGAAAGTTATTTTGGTTGAACAAATGTTGGATTAACGTATGCAAAATGTAATTTACTGATGGTCCAATAAATCTACCATCAAAGAGTGAGCGAGACGCTGTTAGTTAAATATCATTTTTTTGTTTTAAATTGTTTTCTCATTACAACAGATTATTATAATTGCTAGTAAAATTAAAGAAAAATAAACCCTAAACGATTCGCCCAAATTTGCTACAAGTGACATTTTTATATGCGTGACCATGATCCAGCCATTTCACACACATTGAATTGAACTACTTTCGCAAATATTACAGGTTTTTGTGGGAAACACTGTTTTGTAACAGGGCGAATACCTTTTTTTGCCGACAGTTAATTTTAGTTTTATACCAACTTAATTCAATAAAAAAGTTATACCAGGTGTCCAACAATATTGCAACACGTTTAAAATAATTGCCTTTCAAAGTATTTGATATATGGATGTGGCTTGACATGAGTAGTTTATATTTTTTTACGAATTTGTTAATTGTATCAAAAAATATTTAAATTACATTAGGCGTTTTTCCGCAATGGGTCGATGGAAGACCTCTTATATATGCATTAAGTAACAATCTGATATTTTTCCCAATTTACCTGTAATAGGAATAGGTCTATCTTTTTGGCATATTATCCTATTTCTGTTGAAAATTCTAGTGCTGATTAATATTTTTAAAAAGAAAAACGATTAATCTTCTTAATAAGATAAATCTATAGAAGGAAGGAAGAAATATCCTATTTCAAATAATGAACATTGTAAAAAATTCTAATAGCTCTGATCAAACCACACCTTGACATTCAATTTCGTTTACAAGTTAGAGTTATGTATATTTGTCAAATATTATGGAACCTAAGGTATTTTTTTCATATGATTTGATATCGATGTAACGAAGGTTTTGAATTCCGGCTGTAAATCTGGCAAAATTGATTTATAAAATTTCCACTTGGACTGTGAAAGCAATAAAACCTAATCAATATACAATATAGTCTAATCACAGTTTCTCATTTTTCTTAGTATCGCGACCCCTAAAAAGCCATTAATTAACTAGCACATCTTTAGTTAGTTTACTAGATAGTTGATGAAACAATTGATTATAACTTAAAATTCATTATTTAATAAAATGTTTTGTCCTATTTTATTCTGACAGATTGCGATCCCTCAGAGAGGTCGCTACCCCCAATTTAAGAAACCATGGTCTAAGTAAAGCGTTTGTTTATACCATGCAAGCTTATATAAACAATATATAAAAACGAATATTTCGAAAAATTCAATAAACTTATAAATATGAAAAATTAACAATTTATAAAAATACATATTAACAAAATCTGTAAAATATCAAAAACGAGTTTAATTTTTTTGTTTTAAAAGATCAACTAATACTAAATTAAAATATGATCATAAAGTATGAAGATTTTTCCTATAATTTTCCCACCTTTCTATGCCTTTCCCGTGCAATTCTATAAATTCCTCTAGTCCTGATGGTACATGACCCCTATAGGGAATATTGTTTACCTTAACAGCATTTGCTGCCATACATTTGAGGCTAATTTTTATTTGTGTTTTGAGTATTATTTCAGCTACACCTGAAAAATATAAAAAGATGACAAAATATTTGTTTAATACAAAGTTACTCAGACACAAACAAGCTAAAAAATCATTACTTCAATAGTGAAAATTTTGTTTTAGTCGTTTTTTTGCAAAACTTAATTTATTTGTATCTTATAATAGTGGTAACCATAATTTGTGTATAAATATTCAATGAAAAGGTATATGCGTTACATATTTGATATTCTAAGATATCAAATGAATGAATGAACGATTACAAAAAACCTTCGATGACTAGGCTTCATTGGGCCCTTTACATCCCACCATTACTGCAAGTCATTTGAGCTGATTGCCTTTTAGCCCAATCAATAGAGCAAAAAAAAAATACTAATTTTGCAAACAAATTTAACAGCAAACTGCCTGCACTATGACTTGAAGGGTAGTCCATAGATGACTTAAATACAAAATCCAACTCCAACTGAGCACTGGATTTTTTTAAAACAATAAATACGGTAAATAAAGATATCTTTTTGTTTTTTTTACTTATATTATGGAGTGTATTGAATGAATCGCATCACCTTCTATAGATCATTTGTAGATAATCAAAAAACCTACAAAATGATTTATTATAGACCTTTATTGGATGATTTTTCACCAAGAAAAGTAGCAAAAATGCTCAAAAATTACCTTTCTTTTTAAATTTATATATTTGGTAATTTATAATATTAAGCGAAAACTTTTCGAGAAAGGATAGTTTATTATGAATATTTTAAACAGGTAAGAGATGAAATCTGTCGCGTTAGTAGATTTTGCCTAATTGCAATATAAACAATTTCGAGCATTTTTTGTCAATATCACCGTATTAACCTGATAGTTCCGATTTGAATTTACCAAATGGATTCTGAAAGTAGAAATACGCGTAAACTCGCGTCAGAAGCCGTTCGAAGTAGAGGTAGTGAGATGTTACAAGCAGCAAAGGATGAGAGAGCCGCAAGCTGCACACGCAAAGCGCTACGACTATATTTCATATGTGGACATGTATTGCATAATGGACCTTTAACTAGATAAATAAGTAAATAAACGGAGAAATTTCTTATTATTTTGAATAAATTTTAGTATATATTTAATAAAATTTTATTTAAACGTGGTTCAAAGTATATATGAAATCTGTCGTATCTATGTATATATATTATATATTTTTTTAATTCTTCTTAATATATTGTGAATATATGTTATGTGAATATATACCAAACAAATTATTAACTATCATTATCATAATAATTGAAGGGCGAATAGGCATAATAATAAAACGTGAAAAGAAACTAGAACAGGTATGACGATCTCTTCTTTCTTTTTGACTACAGACTTCAAATATAATTTGAACACGTTTAAATAAAATGTTTTTAAATATATACGAAAATTTCCTTGAAATATAAATAAATGTATCCGTATATTTTTTATTCATCTATTTATATGTCCATTATGCGATGCATTTCCACATATGAAATATGGTCGTAGCGTCTGGCGTGAGCAGCTTGCCCACAACTTTCTTCTCCTTCGCTGCTTGTAACCCCACACTACCACCTCTTTGCTTGGCTTCGGACGCGAGTTCACGCAAACCACGATATGTTTAGAAGCATTTTTAGCATATTTCAATAAATTTATAAGAAAATCTGAGATAAAGAAATTGTAGTTCCTAATCTCTACTTTCAGAGTCCCTTTGGTAAATTCAAATCAGACCCATCAGGTTATCAGATGGCATTGGCAAAAAAAGCTCTAAATTTTTTATATTGCAATTATGCAAAAACTACTAAAGCGACAAATTTCATCTCCCGCCTTTTAAAGTACATATAATAGACCATCATTTCCCGAAAAATTTTCGCTTAATATTGTAAATTACCAAAGATATTCATTTTTCAAAAAAAGCCATGTTTAAGCATTTTTCCGACTTTTTTCGGTGAAAAATCATATGATAAGGGTCCATGAAAACCATTTTGTAAATTTTTTAATTACCTACAAATGGTCCATTAAAATAATGTGATTCATTCAACTTTCCATAATGTAAGCAAAAAAAAAAGTGTTTTGGTCATCTATCGACTAACCTTCAAGTAATGGTGTAGGCAGTTTGTTGTTAAATTTCTTTACGTGAAAACATCTCTATTGATTGGGCTATTTGCGAATCCAAGCAGCCTCGTTTACTGAACTTGCCTGAAGGCTTTAAATGATAATATGGCATTTCTGAAATGTCTCTACCTCACTCCATCGAGTGCTGGGCACTCTCTGAGAACATGGTCAATAGTTTCATCCTCCTCTAGCCACCATTTGCACACTGGCTAATTTATGATGCCAATCTTAAGAAGATGGCCTTGCCAGTAACAATGTTTTGTCCGATAATTCCACCACAATTCGTAGTTGTTTCCTCTCCACGCGGAGCAGTTCATTAGTAAATCGCACGTCGAGTTCAATTATATGTTGCTTGACACACTTCATTCCAGGGGTCTCCCTCCAGGAATCAATAAACTTGCTTTCTAGTAACAGTTTTAATACCTTCTTATCACCGGTAATAGGAGCAGGTAGACTGGCAGAGTTCCATAGACCTCTTTTTTGCCAAATAGTCTGCTTCCCCATTTCTCTATATACAGGGACCCACAAATCTAATTGTGCAGCCGTTCCTTGTCAAACTATTCAGTACATCTTCACACTCAGACACCAGTGGCGAAGCCATGACACTAGACTTCAATGCTAATATTGCAGCCCTAGTGTCTCAGCATATGTTTATTGTCTTATTCCTGTTTATGTTCTTCCCACAGAAATGGCCACATTGTGGAATAGCATAAATATCTGCTTGAAAAACCGTTGCATGTTTTGCAAAAGTAAAACTATCTGACTTACGTACTTTTACTGAGCTTCAGCTCTTTCATCCTGTTTAGATCCAGCTGAAAAAAACTAGAACCCATTTCTCGAAAAAGTTTGCTTCTCATCGCAATCCTCTCGGTTTCACAAAAATATCTCAAGAAAGTGGTTAGATTTTGAAACCGGCATCATGTAGTCTATTAGCATGGGGAGTGGTGGACACACGGGTAGCCACCAGTTCCCGATCCGAGATGCTCTAGGCAACCGACACGTTAAACAGTCTTCAAGGTTCCATATGAATAAGTGAAGACGTAGGTCCATTAACAATTCTAGTTATTCCCAAGTAACTCATTCTTTGAATTTTGTCATTTTGAAGACGGTGTTCGAACTGAGTTGTACTAGGGCCACCGAAGGACATAATCATAGGGCGGATCACCATTGTGTATATCCAATAATACTTTTGGTGTCAGCATCTTGTACATCCCAAGGTTCCTTTACAAGCCCAGAAAGCACA
Organism: Diaprepes abbreviatus; assembly: GCA_034092305.1. Taxonomy (NCBI): domain Eukaryota; kingdom Metazoa; phylum Arthropoda; class Insecta; order Coleoptera; family Curculionidae; genus Diaprepes; species Diaprepes abbreviatus. Next base: position 18,677,616 of record JASJET010000122.1, on the reverse strand, counting down.
TATAGCCTTCTTAGCTCGAGCCTCAATATGATCATTTCTTCTGCCGTAAGTCCAGAAGCACTCCCAGGTATTCATTTTACTGTTCATCTCGGATATTTTTACAAATGGAATAGTCATAAAACAACTTATAAAACTTTTTAAAAAATTTTCAATTACCTCACTTAATTTAAAGCAAAATGGCGGTTCAGCAAGTTGCATTTTTGCACAGAAAAGTAAACGACATAGAAAAGTTTTAAATAATTGAACAACACTTCTAGAATACAGTTCCAACATAAAAAATAATTTTGTTAACTAATGTCGTGGTATTGAAACTAAGAAAAAAACAAAATCGTAAAAATTCATTATAAAAGATGTACTAGAGTTCTGCACTTCGTATTTTTTGATTATAGAACTTAAATGAAATTATCAGAAAAAGCCAAATCAAAATAAAAACACTGGTAATGATTAGTCTAATCGTCCAAAAAATATGTAAAATAATGAAAAATTACAAAGGTTAAGAAACGACTTGCTGATTTTTCTGGAGAATGAATAAAAATGAATAATTATTAACGGCTCAACATAGTAGAAATTTTTGAAAATAAAATAAATTGGATTAAATTATTTTTTATTATAACTTTTATAATAGATAATTTCCTTCGTGGATTTTTCAATATAATAAACTTTGGCCGTTGGTTTGATATAAATGCAGATTAAATTAAGGCATTACAGCAATATCGCAATAATTTTTTTTTGGTTTTTGGTAAAAAAGGTAAACTTTAAATATTAATATCTTGAAATATATTTATTTGCAGAAAAACACTGATAAAAGTAGAAAAAACAATTGAATGGACTGATTTAAATGACAGAATTTTTTAAAATTTAACTGCTTGCTATCTATCGGTCAATCACAGCAATTCTTTCATTAATTCGTTTTCTAATAACTGACACAAAATTTTTGACTGGGCTACTTTAAGAAAACAAAAAAAAAATGCATCTCACATGAATTATTTTTACCAAAATGGAGACATTTTATACAGAAAATAAACATAATTAAGCTTTACTTGTTATTCTAAAAAGAAAAACATCACAATAAATGTATACACTTACTACCTGTACTAGATGATTCCAGTGGGGTCTTTCCCTTATTATTTACAATATCAGTGTGAGCACCATGTTCTGTCAGATCTGTTATTATCGCATGCAATGTTAAAAAATCTGAAATTGCTTTGTGGTAATTTACAATCATATGTAAAGGAGTATTTCGCTCATTATCCATTGCATTTACATTTGCACCACATCGAATAAGAAGCTTTGTTGTTTCAGCACATGGAAACCTAATAAATATATACAATGTCACAAATTTGCATTATTTGGAAATTTTCTTGTTAATAGGTTTTGGTAAATTTGAATTTTGCTGTTAGTTCAGGTTAGTTGCTTAAAAAATAATGTCAAATGACGCGTATCTGAATAAACACGTGACTTTTTGTGACTGTCATATTTGTTACTTTTTCAAAAAATATCGATAAATCGTATTATTTTTCAAAATTTCGAAAAATGCCAAAGGCAAAACTTGCTCATATTTTTACACAAATATACCGTTTTTCAATTCTTTAGTACAAATTTTATTTTTTTTTTGTGTCCGACTGATTTCTAGGGTTATTCAAATTTAGCAAAACAGTATAAAATTATTTTTGGCATGGAAGGCATCTTTCAAATGTACTTTCGTTATTAAATGTTTTTACAAATAATTCTTTTTCAGAAAAACAAAAAATATGCTGATAGAATATTATCATATTTGATGTAAAGTTAATTTAAATCCTACAAATAACTAGAAAACGTAACTTATTTCAACATGTAATTTAGGTTTTTTTAAACACAAATATATATTTCGGAAGTTTTGCTATAAATTACAGGATCCTTTTCTAGAATACAAAAGCACAAATAAGATATGGTTACTATGAAATTTATAATCTTCAGTGGGAGCCAGGCCATATATTCTATAGCGAACGAGAAAAAAAAAGAGAAGTGACAAAATGTAAAGTGAGCAACACAATAAATGGAATATTACTTTGAAAAAATCCTTATTTCGTAAAATAAAATATTTAATTCTTTCCCAAACCAGTCCCGTTATTTCGAAAAATAAGTTTTTTAAGAGGTTCTGGTAATATGTTAAACATTTTAGAAGCATAATATGTAATGAATCTACAGAAGAAGGAAATCTGAAACATGTACATACAAAAGTTGTCAAGATTTATTTGGGTTTGGTAACTGCGTGATATAAGAGAATAAAGATGGTTTACCTTAATTATGTTAAGTTAAACATAATAAGGCTAAAATATTTCGAATATCTAACTGTGTTTTAAAAGACTTTTGAAACAGTAGTTTAATAGATTGCCAATGTTTTAAAATTTGAATTACATAACTCTCCCCTGATAACAATAGAATATCTCAAAACAGATTATATTAATCTATTATGTAGCAACAATATTAAGCTTCCATTAAAAATTTTTTTCAAGAGTGAAATGTATAAAATACTTTTCTTATTTTTGATTTTAATTTTAACAATGTTTAAAATTGTAATAAGGTTTTCTTTGCCTATCTTTTATACATGGTTTTTTTTTTATAGTAAATTGACATTTTCAATTTTAGATATAAATTTTTTGCACTTCATTTTTGAAAACTAGATGTTGACGGATTTAACCTTGTTATTACTTATATAGATGATATGTAATTATCAGTTAAAAAAAATTGTCATAACTAGGTTAATAGCAAATAGATACTTTATTAAAGAGATAACAAACCTAATTTACAAAACTAATGTTTTAACAAATGCTCAAACTGATCACTTTCAATGCATCAGCGAAATCTTTTTTGAAATAACTGTTTAATTTTAATTAACATATCTGGTGTTATAAAGCAAAAAGTTTTTATTCTTCTTATTTGTTCTTTCATATTTTTGGATGTCCTTAACAACTTGTTAGATCTGGATAAATTGCTGGCCAGCATTTTTTTGAGTCACTCAATATATTTCAAAATAATTTTAAAATGTAGTTTCAATAGACTTGCACATTCCTTATTAAAAATCTTTAAAAAGTTGATTGTTGTCTTTATAAAAATCGACGAAAATGTGATGCGCCACCCTGTCTAATGAAGAGTATTGATCTTCATCATATCCACGACTTATTGGTGATTCTGAATGTATTGGAATTGTCGAGTTAATTTTTTTACAAAGAAATTTGAATTATGCCCAATTTATGCATTATGTACAGCGATTTTAAATACCTTTTGATAGCGGATACCAATGTTCCAAGAACATATAATATATATTGTTATTTCAAATCGTAGAGAACACTGGTATTGTCGCTAATTTTCAAAACGATTAATAGTAGTAAATTGATTCATTCAAAATAAAGAGAACTTACTTGCAAATATCGTTCGTATGAAAATCATCAACAGGCGTCTCAGCGTTGCATGCCAGATGTAAAAGAGTTTGACCATTCCTAAGCGTAAGTTGTAACTGGTTTAGAGCAAATACCATTCTTTGAACATTGAATTTTTCTTCTTCATTACATGTTTTCATTAGTTTTGTTAAAATAGTCAACAGGTACAAAGTAGTTGTAAGGTTACTTTCAATTTCATCCTTAAAGAAGGCAATATTTCCATTAAACTTATCTCTAAAGTACAAACTACGAGTATTAAGACATAAGGTTTATTATGCTACCAGAAACCTGTTAAAAAACAATACCTAAAACAACAAACATGCAAAAGATAAAAACCTACATAAAAGTATTGATTAAAAATAAATTAAGAAATACAGGATTAATAAAACATAATCTTACATTATTTTATCTTGTATAAAGAGTGCTATAAGTTCACGGCATTCTGAAAACCCTAAGAAAAATAGAGTTTGGTTTAAGCCTTATTTTTTGCTTAAATATAGAACGTTTATCAATTGTCAAAATCCGACACACTTCCAGTCACATCCGGACAAAACTAAAATTTTCGTTTTTATATTATGCTTTTTAAAAAGATTTTGAAGTACATTAACGTAGACTTTTTAAAGTTCTTTGTTTTATCTAGATCAGGATACTCCAAACTACGGCCCGCGGGCCAACAACAGTCCGCGAGCACCACCAATCGGACCCACTATAGTTTATTTTGATTATATTGTAAAATTGACGATGTATGTAAATCATACTATATAATAATCAGATGCTTTTATTTAACGACCAATTAAGAAACACGATAACTGACATACATAATGAAACCGAACATTTTAACTGTAGTTAATGATGTGAGATTAATCCTAAAAACTTACAATAAGTGACATACATAGGTAATTCACATGATGAAATTAAGCATTATAATTATGATTGAGATTTACGTAGTTGTAACTTTCCAGTGATAATTGAAGTTCTAGATCAAGTTTACTAGTAAAAATTATCAGCAGCGACTTCAAATGTTCATCAGTTAGTTTGGATCTGTAAATATTTTTTGTATATTTCAGTTTGCAAAATGTTTTCTCGCATAGATAAGTAGTGCTGAAAGCAGAAAAAAAGCCATGAACAAATTTATGCACTGATCAAACTATGCGAGTGAAAAACTCTTATTAAGTTCCAGCAGTGACGACTTTAAATATTTTTCTTTAAAAATATCGCTACCAAAAAAATCAATCATTTTCATTTGAAGTTCTGAAGGAAGGATTTCTATATCGGGGTTAAAAGATTTTGAAAAACCTCGACATCGTTTGCAATTGCATCAAAATCTGGAAAACAAGACTCAACATTTATTTTCAATTGCGAAATCTACCAGAATGTCCTCGACACTTGTCCGTAAGTACCAACCGAAATGAGGAACAGAACAGAGGCCAATCTGCACCCTGTGCCATAGATATTTCACTCGCCGGCTAGTCCCAATATGAAAATTTACAGGTAATTGAAAACTACAACATATTGGTGGATAGGTAGGTCTTGGTCCTTGGAACTTAGCGGAAGAGTTAGTATGGCCCTTAAGCTAAAAGTTTGGATACTCCTGATCTAAATGTTTTATTTCGTTAATACCATCAACAAGTAACATTTTTATAGGTCAGTGTGCCATTTATATCCTGAATTTAAACGTAATACCTAAACAGAAAATTATAAATTATTCACACAGTAACCCAAGAATCGAATCACCATAAAATAAAAACCAAAAGTTGGCTTTTGTCCAAATATGAACGAAAATGTTCCAAATAATTTTGGTGAGATGAGAGCAGTTTTTTCCCTATTTTTAACTATTAAAAGTTATTTAAACAAACCAAAATTGCTTATTAATTGTTGACATGCAAATAAAAGTGTTAATAAGAGCCATATAACACTGTAAACAAAATTCCAAAAGAGAGAGGAAAGTATTTTTTCTGTGAAATTTTTATGGAAGAAATTGCTTTTAGAAAGTTAAAAAGGTGTTATACGCTTTAAAATGCTTAAATATACAGAAAAAAAAATTTAACTAAATATATAAAATACCAAGACTAATGAGTTTTTAAATAACAAAATAAATACACAGTCACATTATAAATATACCGTTAGCTATTTGCAAATCTGAATGGACAGAAAAAATCAAATGGTTTAAGCAATTTTGAAATTAATTGAGCTTGTATGATTTTGGCAATTGAACCAAATATGTTTTTTGCCGAAAAACTCTTAATTTACATTGGAAAAACTTGATTACTTGAACTTATTTAATGTGAAAACTATAATATGAAAAAAAAAAGATTAATGAATTTGACGTTTTTTTTGCCCAATTCATGAATCTCAATTTTAGAACTTTAAAATTTCTTAAATTAAAAACCAAAGTTTAATACTTTCCTATCTCTTTTTGACATTTAAACACTCATGTGACCTACTCCCTACCAAGTACTAACCAATAATTTGTACATAAAACAGCAAATTACCATAACGGTCTCTGGTTCATCTTTGGAGCCAGGTTTCGAAAGCTTTTCTTTATTCCTTTCTAGTTCTATTATAGCTGCAGCTAAAACCTCTATTACTTGATTGTATGTAACTGCCACACCAACGTGCAACATTTGTGAAAATACTTGGGCAAACCTCAGTAAGTCTTTAACAACAGATATGTGATTCTTTTGTCGAATTTTTAGAGCATGAAGCCATAATTCCAAACATCTATAAGTTCAAATTAAGTACAAATACAGGAATTTTTTAAAACGTTATAATGCTCATTAGAATTAGTATAGTAGGTACGATTTTTTGATAGGAGGTTTACAACGACCACATAATAAAAAAAAAAGCGAGGGCATTTTATAGGTCAAGCTAATTTTATATCACAAATCCATTTTATTAAAAGTGAAAGAAAAAAACAACACAAAAGAAGACTTATATTTGACATACCGATTGTAAAAAAATGCACAATTGACACTTATATATTTATCATAAGCTGTCAGAAAATTTTCCACTTGTATAAAAAATATTCTATAAGTGATAATAAAGAACTTCTGTTACACTGCAGAGGAAGATTCCAGAAAGAAGTTAAAAAAGTAATTAAATTATAACAAGTATCTAAACGTAACGTAAACTGTTTCTAGCGCCATTTTATTTATATTCGAATTAAATTGTTTAAAAACGTCACTACTAACGATAATTAAAAACAGATGGAATGAAATTTAACTAAAATGATGCCAAAGACAGTTGTGCCAATAAACAAAAAAAATCATAAAGGATTTGTGCGATGGCGATCATTTAATATATTTAATTTCTCGTCTTAGACTGGAAAAACAATAATCGCATAATAATCAAAATTATTCATTAAAATTTCTAAAAGTATTAAAGTGAAGAACGGGTGATTTTTATGATTTTAGTCAAAAAATTTATAAACGTAACAGTATAGAAGAGAAAATGGCGAATAAAGCATTGACAACCTAACCGCTAGAGTATGAATATATTAATAAGAAATATAACAAAAATTAAACGTTTCTGAGAATTTTTTTTTCGCAATCTGCGCTTAAAATATTTAATTTTGGCGTGTTGCAAAAAATTACTGTAGTTGAATATCAAATATTCCTAAAATTGTGCTTATTTTTTGTCGGTTTCAAATGCCAAGTGATCAAAGATAAAATTCACAATATCAGTATATAAAGCTCGAACCCTCATTCTCTACAATACTGGACTGTGTGGGGGGTGGGGGGGGGGGGTGGCATTTGGAAAGACAGTTTTTCTAGGTCACTAAAAACTTCATTTGGCGAAGTCGAGTTCAAATACTGGTTATTTTAATTCTACTGTGATATTATAAACAAAACAAAACTAGCCAACTCGAAAATCTATCGTCCACGGTGACTAGATCCGGCTTAAAGGTTTTGGTGAAACAGGCGGTCAAGGTTTAAGTAAATTGAAAAGTGCAACAAAAAAATTAATTTACATGGGCCGATAAATTTGGACGCTGAGTCCAAATCTGACTACCGTATTCCCAATCAACTTATGATTTCGAGAGATTTTGACCTAAAAATGAAAAAAACTCGGTTTTCACATTTTTTAAGATCATTTAATATCATTGGTTAAATTTTCGTCGCAAAACTCGTAGCTGCAACTTAAAATACTTCTCTTCCTCTTTAAAACTCATTTTAAATCGTTCAGATATCTGTAGTCGTCTCTAAATAAATTTCATAGTTTATAGGTTTCGTCTATATTCGTCATTTGAGTATTATTATAAACTAAAGTTATTCAATTCACATTACGGTAGATAAATGGAAAATTTTAGTTTAAGGGAGTCGTCTACCTTTGAGCCGTAAAATCCAAGCCTATTTTTAAGAATTAACTGCAAAGGAATTAATGAAGATAATTGAGACATTTTTTTCTTTTATTGGTACAAGCTTCGTCTTTTAAAATGTATTTTTAGAAAATCGTAGTAATCACACTCGACCTTGGGGCATCCTTGACTTTGTCAACGTAAAAATGCCTTACGCAAATTTTTGGTAAAGCTTTACATTGAAATTTGTAAAAATTACGCAAAGTTCGAATTACGACCTATTTTTTTAACTTATCAGAGGCTGTAAAAATGGAACAAAACAAAATTCCAAAAATCGTACTCGGAGAAACATAGCTACATGTTTACTGAATAACGGAAAAAAAATGATCAAATTCGATAAATATTTCTAGTAGAAGTCTTACCAAAAAGTTGAAAAAATGCAAATCGCGTTTAACGATAAATGACGGTGTCGTTGGAGAAACTTACGATCTAATCGGCTATACCAGTGTCGTAGAGCTATCCTTCTTCGTCACGGAGACTTCTTGGTCTGCCACATGCACCTCCCTTTGTTGGATTCGGGCCTTTTTTGCCGCGTCGCTCACTCTCACTCCAAGAGGTCGATGTGGTCCTCGTCGAGCTGCGCACATCTCTGCTCGAGTACCAGGGAAATTGCCAAGACTTCTATAGTTTGTAGAATCGATGCAAATCCCTCATCGAAAGTCATGACTGCCAAATGAGCTGCAGTTTCGACCACCTGCTTGTTTGAATGCAAATGTTTTGGCGCCGACATCTAAATGCAGCTGTTTACAGACTCGTTATTTTGAGTATGAGCGCCCAAACATCTTTCCAATAAACTTTCAGATGACAAACTTTTGTGTATTGGTTTCATCAATTTGACGATCGGGGGAACGAGAGGAACTTTGTAATGCTGAAAAGACGCCAAGTCCAATTGGCCTCGGCCTGACGCCACTTGCACGAACTATTCTTACCGGGGGGCACTTTGAGTGTTGGGAATTTTCGTCTCATGCACTGCAGTGCTCCAGCAATGCCCAAATCGCAGTTTTCATTTTTTCTACAGAATCAGTTTTCTGCGAATTGGCAGTTGGTAAAATTTTGTAAGCTCCCTGATGACTTTGTCAGTTAGTTTTCCTTTTCCCTTACCACTAATACTCTGACATGAATACATTCACAAAACGTCAACAAACGACTGCTATACCCTTCCGAAAAAGAATTTATACCCGAGAGATGGAGCGGTCACACGCGGCTAGAGCGCTCGGAAAGGACAGAGGTGACCATGTTACAGATTCCATATACCTACGAAGGAAAGTGTATTTCACAAAATTCTTCATATAGCACGTTCCTGATCACGTCTAAATTCGAAATATGCTAAAAAAAAACATCGATTTTTCATAACCACAAAGGTGGACGACCCCCTTAAATAAAACCCTTTGTTTCCCCACATTTTGGCTACCGAATCAGCTGGCAGACATCCAATGCTTGCTTTTTGTCAATGACAGGTGGGATTCGTTATGTCTCGAGTGTGTGGGTTACTTACATTGGGTTTATACTTGTTTCATACATCCGCTTTGCTTGTTGGTCTGCTTTGCTGAATGCCTTAATAACTTTGTTCCCCATTTATGTGGTTTAGAAAGCTTCTGTGCATTTATGTGAATCAATTTCAGAGTATAGACGAAAATGCAAAACTAATAAATTTCAATCGACGATTTCTCAGAGAAGAATATAGATATTCAAATGATTTAAAATGAAATTCGAGTAGGAAGAGTACTACTTTAAGTTGCTACTATAAGTTTTGCGAGAAAAATTCACACAATGATGTTATATAATGTCAAAAATCGCAAAAAAAGTTTTTTTTTTAAACTTCTAGGTTAAAATATATCAAAATCTTGACATGATGGAGACATATAGCAATTAGAAGAATGTTTTAATTTTAAAATTAGTTAATCAGAGGTATTTGTCTCGTAGTCGTTTATTGTTAAAATTCAACCAAACAATAATTTGCACATACGGTGGTGTGTATGTGTGGGGAGGGGGGCAATACATCGAAATATGAAATGAAGATTACCCCTTGTATTATAATTTAAATCTTCAATTCCCATATATTGTGTACTGCAGTAGTATAATTCATATTTTCATCAATACACAAATAATTTTAAAATATTTATTGAACTTTGTGAAAAATTTTAGTTATTGATAATTTTTCCCTTAAATGGGGTTAGTCCAAAAATTAGAGAAAATGAACCTATAAAGATAAACAAATTATATTAAGTAGAATTGGTTACATACCTATCAAATCTTGCATTATCAGCGAAAACAGCGCCTCTGTAAATAATTGGATGGGGCAGTTCTGGATTATTGATACCTAAAATCCTTTCCCTTATTGTAAGTGCCTCCATATGTACACTGTTGCTATTTCCCTGAATAGCTTCCAGTTCTGCTAATGTTTGGCATTCAATCCAATTTTCATAAGCAGGTACAGGCTTAAATTTTTCTTTCCTCACAGGATTGTCTGGATCAGAATACCTGTATACCATATAAAATAAAGTATAAATATGACTGATGATGTCAATATTCGTATCATAATATACAAAACACTATGCCTACCTCAACGACATGGATTTATACAGGTACTTATAAGCCTTTACTATATTATAGTTTTCTTTATCATTTGCATAAGAAGCACCCAATAATTCAAGTGCCTCAATTTGTTCTTCTTTACTAATCTCAGGCCTCTCTATTAAATAATCTACTAGATCTTGCCGCGTTCTTTCAGCAGCAGATTTAATAGGAGTCATTCCAGTATCATTAGAGTAAAACTTTCCACCATAATCTAAAAGTTCTTTTACCACATCCACATGTCCACATTCTGAAGAAAAATGCAAAGCTGTGGCGCCACAGAGTGCTTTTTCATTTGGATTTGCACCATTTTGTAATAAGAAACTAACCTGTAAGCAATACATAGATTTGTATTAACATAATGTGGTACTTTAAATATCAATACTTCAAAAAACAAATATTAACAAGTGTGGGGTTTCCAAATATCAATTTCCAAGTAATGTCATTCAAAGCTAACAAGTTCACAACCAGTGAATATCATTTTATTAGTATTATATTAAAAATTTTATTTTCTTCCTTCTTAGCATTGATCCAAGGAAATATTACTTTTAGAGAAGCTTAGGATGGGTATAAAAAATGTAATGGGATTAAAAAAAAATGTAATTTGTTAATAGTCTCTAAACATTTTAAGTGACTTTAAATCGCTCTAGCTTATTTGATTACAAGTTATAAAAACCTGGAAATTGAGTGTCAAGCAGCTTTCCAATTGCCTTTTTTAATCAATTCCTACATTTCGTGTTGGAATCTTTAAGGTTATATTTACCCTAATTATATCTAAAATAAAATACTTACTACATCTAAATGACCTTTATATGCAGCTATCATTAGACATGTGTTATTGTATTTATTCGCTTTGTTTATGTCGGCCTTATGGTAAGTTAGATATTTTACTATGTCAAGACGCCCATCAAAACATGCTGCTCTTAAAGGTGTTGAATTAGTTTTAGTAGGATGATTTACATCAGCACCAGCTTTAACTAAAGTCTTCACAATACTAAGGTGTCCTAAAAAAAAACTGTTATTAACAATTTGCAGTAAACAAAGAAAATCGAATAGTCCATTACCAAGTATTAGAAACCCATTTTACACTCCGCGGGAGCAAGATTTAAGGGCTATTTTTAAGTGATTTTTTTCTAGTGCTACTGCTTGAAAATACTAGAGATAAATTTAATTAACTGTGGAACAGTTCCGAACTGGTCTTTCCAAAACCAGTTGTTACATTAATTCCTTTGTTCACAGGGTTTCTAACGAAAATTTCATTGATGTTTGTGGAAAATTATAACGCGCATAAGCAGCGCTACTGATACTTGTGGAAATAACAGTCTTCATGCAAACGGTCTCTGTTTCTCAATATTTTTGTCTGCGGCGTATTTCTCTTTTTAATTCGTCCTAATACTATCTTTCCAATGAAGATTTAATTATTAAAGAAAAATCTGGTCATTTTTAATTTTTGCTCTCAACATTTCTAGATTGAAGTTGATCTACCGTTAATCAATATTATACTCTATCAAAATCTGTGCCTTAAAACTTGTAGGAATATTTGCTAGAAGTTGTTGTCAAGATACAACGATTGTAATTCGTTGTACTCAAACATCACTACTTCAGCTTAAGAATTGAAGCTGTGGTCTTCCCAAGTATCACAAAAATCTCCATAATAACGATACAAATAAACGAATAATTACCCTGTACTGCTGAATCATTATTTTACTACGGTGGGAAGATAGGTGAGTAACACGATTTTAAATTTGGACTACTGGTATTATATGTTTTACTAACCTAGGGTATTTTTCAGGAAAATATTTGTATTTGATATCCTGCTTGGCTGTTGTTAAATATATATAACAGTGTAAGTGTAGCAAATACACATTTTGTTTAGATTATTGTAGTCAATAAAAAAAATCAGTGTTAAAAATGCATTTTAATAATGAAACGCTTTTGAAAGATTATCCTATTTTTTAATTGCTTTGTATGGGAATTACAAAATAAAGCTAAATTTGTTTCCAGTACTGCCACTGATAAATTTTAAAAAAGTTACTATTTGCTGAAAACTGCTTAAAATCCATAAGAAAAATTAAATAGCGGATATCAATGCTTATTTTCATTGTCCGTTTTTCGTTTGTGCCCTTGTATATATAATAATAAAATCAAATATTAACACTATTGTCAATAATGGCTATTCTCTCCCCCACAAATTCTTCAATTGGATAATGGGCCAACAAATGGCTGTAATTGTTAAATTAAACTCGTAACTCATTAACAAACACTGGGATTATGTTATGAAATCCTTTCTTAGGTGATGTAAGGAATTTTTGTAAAATTACAATCGAAACTGTGGCGCAGAATCACCACTAAATACATTTTGCCGTTTTTAATCTAAGTAGATGATTGGCTTGACTAACTAAAGCAAATTTTATTGAGTTTGAGCAAGTTGATGGATTAACGATTGATGAAAAATTTAGTATATTTACTTGTTTGACTATATATATTTTTTATTCTGTGACTGTGTATATTTAAAAGATTGGGAAATCCGAAGTTATGATTTTGAATGCTCTTATTTAGAAAAATAAAAAAAAATGTGTAAGCACCTTTAATCATTTTAAAAAAAACTTAAAACTATTATTATTCTCTAAGCATTTTTTTATATATATTTTTTAAAATTCAGAATACAATTTTGGTTTAACATTAATCTTTGTTCAAATTATCTTAGTAATTCGTAATTATTTCTAAGATTGTCGCCTGCAAAAAGTGTTTTTTCTACTACCATGTGATTCGTCATGGATGGAGTAAAACGTTTAAAAGCTATACAGGGTGTCCAGTAAGTACCTCCTAATTTCTTGGGAGCATACAGGGGAGGTCAAATTAACCCTACTTTGTTATAGAAAAAAAATTCCTAAAGTGCCCCTTAAGGGAGATACAGAGCCCTAAAGAGGTACCCAGGGATTTACCTTATTGGCTCTAAGTTTTGAACTGACTTGTATAATTTAATGAAATTTTAATATTTTATAGAGGCTATAGACTCATTAAACCATACTACAGTAGATGTTTTAGATCATCAGAGAAGTCAGGAATGGACTTGCAGCCATACTCGTTGAGCCTAATTTTTGTCAGGTGTCATATAACAGGGCTGAAAACTGATTTTTTAAATTCTTTGGTCATTCATCTTCATAAAAGTTACTCTTAATTTATTTCGATAAAACTGGCGATTTTAAAGATAAATCGGTTTTTAATGTGAAACATTCAAAAGTTACTAATGCTAAACACACACAGATAAAAATCAGGTTGTTATTGTTAATACCTACATAATGAATTACTATTGATGCAACTTGTCAAAACTACCATCAAGTCACAATAATTTTAAAAAATTAATTCTTAAGCAGAGTATGCTGATATGCATTTAATTTATGGTGAAGCGCTGTGAAATTCTTCAGAGGCAAGAAAACTTTATGTTAAAAGATTTCCAACTCGAACATTGCCAAGTCTAAAAACCTTTCAAAGGGTTGATTAAAGCCTAAGGAAACTGGTAAAAGGTTATTAGAAATCAATTATCCGAGTGAACAAATTAATTTTATACGCTTTAATCAAAGTCATGTTGGCCGCGACGTGGCGATGAGGCCCTCCCCGGAAAGCACGATATCCACACGTAGAGGGACAAATTTTGCAAACATATTGCCGACAACCCTTCAAACGACATAAGAAAACTTTACCCGTACCATGTTGAAAAAGTATATGCTATGTCTCCTAATGATTATCCTGCAACACTTCAATACTTAAACTGGTTTATATAGTTCAGTGTTTTCTTCAGAAATAAAAGTGCTTTGTAAAGTGATGTATCAAAATTTTTTCAAAAAAACATTTTCCTAAATTTCAGTCAATCCGAATTATTACCTAAAATGTTTGTGATTTAGTGCAAAAAGTTTAACCCAGAGTAAAAAAGTAATTTTCCCTGTTTTCTGCAAAATTGAAGAAAAATTATGGAAAACCGAGGAAAGGATCATGTCCTATGACCTCGAAATAGGGGGGCGAGTATCCAAATTTAAAAAAAAAAAAACCTGTTCCTAGACTTCCCTTGATCTAAATAATTACCAAAAAAATTATATACGTAATACCTACTCATACTATACTTTATATATATAAAAAAAAAATACCTGCACAAGCTGCACACCATAGGGGAGTTGCTCCGTCAATAACATATCCATCGAATTTGACAACGCCTTCTTGTTCAATGTTTGCAGCAAACTTTGTTAAAAGCATCCGAACAACTTTCTCATGTCCAAATCTTGCAGCAACCAGCAACGGATTGCATTGTTGACCATCTTCATCAGGCAAATTCTAAAAACAATAAAAAAAAAAGCTTACAACCAAGTTATTAAAATATTATTAAACGCATTTAAATACAAGGTAAAAATGAAAGGTTAAAAGTCCTTGAATAAAATGCGCTTTTTCTTTTTTACAAAAGCATGGCAAGGAACCCTGACGTTTTGGAAACAAAGAAACAAAGTCAAAAAGCTTAAAACGTAAATAAAACTGTATTTACCTCATTAATTAGCTGATCTGCTTCAATTTTATCGATTTCGGAAAGTAATGTATACAATGAAATCGACATACCATCTTTGGCGGCATAATATACCCTGTATTTTAGTCTGTCACGTTCTTCGGTCATTCTTTTTTTTGTATCACAATTTAATACGTACTTAACATCACAAAGTGCTATTTCCAACTGTTTCCAAAAATGAAAATAGAATTTACTGGAACTCACATTATTCTGGGAAAATTTTGACGTAACATCGGGCGGCAGGGTTGTCCTCTAGGAACATGTTCGAAAATTACTATCAACACTGTACTGTACTAAAGAAAATAATAGGTGCTTATTTGTACTCTTTTCTGGTTTTATGTACGCTAATAGGGTTTATTCAGATTACAGAATAAAAACGGTCAGTTCTACGTGGTTGTTAAGTACTTTTTTGGAAACTATTCACCCGATCTTCCTTGCATACAGAAGTGTCGATTGCCTTCTCGAGTGTTTAAGTTACTAAGTCTACGATAAGACGTCAATTCCAAACCATAAAAAGGATGATAAAATAAAATAGTCCGGGCGCTTTTGACAAAATTTACACCATGTTTGTGGAAACTAAATACATATTCTAATGATTACACTGTTCTGCATGAAAATCCTTCCCGCCAAACTAATGTGTTATTTCGATAATTTTGACCTGCGTAACCCATATACTGACACATGAATTGTATCACATATCAAAATCTAGAGAAATACTGCCTTCGATTCATTGGCATGAGCAGCTCAGAGCTGTTCAGGTGCAAGAAACGCTTGCTTTATTCGGGTAGTGCATTATGCCTCGGCGCTTGTCAGATCTACTTTCCCCTTACCCCTCAAGCACCAATAAAAATATTTGGTGTATAAAGCCCTACCAGCTATGAGTTATCATTTTTAGATGCTATTTTTGGATAAAAAACATTTTATTTATGAAATGGAGACACAAAAATAAGATTATTTCACAAGCTATCGGATTTACGCTCATAGTTTTTTTTTTAACAAAATACGAAATATTTATGGTCGAAAATGCCATGACACCAGACAAAATTCAAAACTAATAAGTAACAAAATAATATTTTTACCTTTTTGTCTTCCATATGTTTTGCTATGCATATTAAAAACGCCAATTCCGAAAAAAAAAATTGTAGGTTATATACCCTTCAATTTCGCTTTATTTAGATTTGCTCGGAGCTACTCAGCAGCCGGATTCTGTGTCATATAGAATTCTATTAATAGCTTTAATTCTATACGTCTGGGTACCTATTCTCGTTCTTGAGAGAACGATCATCTTGATGGAAAGTGAGCGTGGTTCTCACGAAAAAGTACGAAAACGTATTTAAAATACGGTTTCTTATTTTTTCGTGAGAACCACGGCCACTTTCCATCAAGATGGTCGTTGTTCAGGAATCTATGTTATTTTATTTTCTTTTTTCTTTAAGTTATATTAAAATTATTTTTTCATAACTGTTTTATTTTTCTCTATTTTTACTAGGTTTAAAAACATTCGTTTTTGGTGGGGTGAATGTTCAGGAATCTATGTTATTTTATTTTTTTTGGGCAATAAATTATTTAATTATTCCAATTAGGGACCATGTGACATAATAATATACTCTAAAATTACACTTCAATTTATGTCGCCTTTATCATAAACACTCTTATTTTCAATATATTTTCTTATTATATTTTTTCTTAACTTTTTTGCTGCGCACAAGTCGCATAGCCAATCCAAGCGAATTGGTTATATATACAATCAACTCACGCTCTAAGTAGGGTCGAGTACGGTATCGTTCTTCCGGTCGGCGTCGTGGCAAAATAAGCAATTAATTTTAGAGACAATTTCTGCGAACCTTAAAGTGCGGGAAGAAACTAGGTGAATTGAGTAGCCTTGCGAACACCAGCAAGAGGGTACCCTCAGGATCAAGATTGTGCCCTATTGACCGTACGGAAAGGTAAGCGATTTGTGCAAGTTTTTCATTTTCTTTTTTCTACCAATTAAAAATACAGTCCACTACATTTTCATATTTTCCGCGTCATTTATGTTCCTTCTACTGCCGGATGAAAAATCGTTTTTTAGTTTTTTTCTAAAAGTTTTCAAAATTTAATATCTGTAAATTACATTGCATTATTTTGTCACAAACCACCATTTTCTTTTTTATATACTTAAGGTCACTTGCATATAATAGGTATAAACCCCAGAGTAATTTAACTTTGAGTTTTATTATTAGGCATCCAGGTTTGGCTGCAAAACTGGAACCTTCAGTACCTATAAATCTGTACCTTAAAAATTATATTCTCGCGCACAAGATTTCAGCGAGCATTTAAACCGCTGTGCGCAATTTAACACGTGGATCGTACTACCGTACCACACTATCTTTCTTTCTCTCTTTTTCATATTAAATAAAATTTCAGCTTTTTTAAAATATTTATCTGCTCCATTTTGTGATATCTACGGTATAAAAAACGTTTGTACCTTTTTATCACATTACTTTCATTTATTAGCATTGGATGGTGCATATTTTGCGAATTTTTATAAACAATTTTTTACTTCTGCAATTCGCTTAACATTGTATCATTCAATCTTTAATTTTTTTTTCGTTCTGCTTTTCATAAGCGTGCAAAATACATTTATTTACATTAATTTTCTTCATATTTTTCTGATTTTTTATAATGGCGGATAAATTAACTAAAGCTAATTTAAAACGTACTACGGCTTTTAAACGCCTACAAGAAACTCACGAAGCCGGAATCAAAGCTTCTAGTGACGCCTCTTTAAAATCTACATTTTTAGCTCGTGCAGATGCTATTGACAACATATATAATGAATTTCAATCGGCTCATAATACTATAATTTCTTTAATTGACGATAAAGATTTTGCAAATTACGATGGGATGCGTATTGCTGCAGATGAGGCCTACTATGGTATTAAATCTTTTAAACATGATTTCTTATTAAGCGATTCCGCTTCTCAAATAGCTAATATTTCAATTAATCCTAATTTAAATGTGCCTACAGTTTCCAAAATTGTAGCTAAACTTCCAAAACTTAATTTACCAACTTTCAATGGTAATTACAAAGATTGGCCAAGTTTTTTTGATTTATTTAAAAGTCTCATCCACAATAACGCAGACTTATCTAATGTTGAGAAATTTCAATACTTACTCACTTCTTTAGATAAAGAGCCTTTAGCTTTAGTTAAGGGTATCCCTCTTACAGAAGCAAATTATATTATTGCCTTTGAAACGCTTGAAAAACGGTACCAAAATAAGCGCATTTTGGCTACACAATATTATAATGAAATATTTTATGCAGCATCTATTCAAAAGGTTACTTCTAAGGATCTTAGACATCTTTTAAATGTTTTTTCTGAAAACGTAGCAGCCTTAAGAGCTTTAAAACTTCCTGTAGATCAATGGGATTTTTTGTTGTTTAATATGTTACTAAATAAACTTGATTCTAAAACCAGAACCAGTTTTGAGCTTGAAAATAGTCTAAATCAAGAATTACCTACCTACAGACAATTAATTACTTTCTTAGAAAGACAATGTATAGCTTTAGAGTCTGTTCGATATACTTCTTCAGTGAGTTCTGATAAGTCAAATTTTAAATCTTCTAATTATCATGCATTAAACAACAAGAGATCTACATCCAATTTTGTTACGAATCCGCTTTCACAAAAAAGCGAACCTACGTGTACTTTTTGTTCTGCTTCTCATGCATTATTTAAATGTAAATTATTCTTGGCTAAACCGCCACAAGAAAGATTTTCTTATGCTAAACAGCACAAACTATGCGTCAACTGTTTAGTATCTCCCCACTCTATTAAAAATTGTGGTTCTTCTCACAGATGTAAAATCTGCAAATTTCCACATCATACAACTCTACATTTTAACAAAAATTCTTCTTCTTTCGTGCCTTCTAATGAAAATAACTTACCTAAGTCTAATTCAGACACTGTTACGGCTGTCGAACATTATTCTAATGATGATCAGTCTAATTTTACCGTCACGAATACTCACTGTATTGCAAACACTTTGTCTGTTCCGCAACATACTATTTTATTATCCACGTGTGAAATAGATATCAAGGACATTCGAGGACATTTTCAGAAAATCCGTGTACTTTTGGATACGGGCTCTATGGCAAATTTCATGTCTGAGTCGTGCGCTAGACGACTGGGTCTCCATCGTAAAAAATTCTCTATTCCAATTGAGGGTTTAAATGGAATGTCAACTTCCACCAACAGCGGTCTTGTTCAATGCGTCATCAAACCCTGTGGTCAATTGGATCCGGTTTTTTCTTTTGAAGCTATTATCATGCCCAAAGTTTGTTCTAATCAACCAAAAATTCACATTAATATTTCCGAAATGGAACATATTCGAAATTTGAAGCTCGCAGACAGTCGGTTTCATATACCAGGACCAATAGACATGCTTATTGGTGCTGAATTGGTACCTTTATTTTTAAAATCAGGCCGTATTGTCGGCAATTCCGATCAACCTGTAGCTTTAGAGACTATTTTTGGTTATGTTTTGCAGGGTAAAACTAGCTGTTCAGTTCCTTTCAGGAATCCTGACTCTTTCTTAAATTGTCTCGCTTCTTTGGATGACTGTATCGATATTCAGTTACGTAAATTCTGGGAGGTCGAACAAATTACTAAAATCCCTTCTTGGTCCACTGAAGACAAGAAGTGCGAGGAAATATTTAAAAAATTAGTCTTCAGAGAAACTTCTGGACGGTTCTCGGTACCTTTACCTTTTCGTCAATCAAAACCAAATTTTGTTGATACTTACTCTCAAGCATATCGTCGCTTTTGTATGTTGGAACGACGTTTTTCCAAAAATTCTGAATTATCTAGAAAATATACAGATTTCATGCAAGATTATCTCGACAGTGGTCACATGTCCTTAGTGCCACAAAGTCGATACAGATGTCCGTCTGCTTATTACATCCCACATCATGCTGTTTTTAAACAGGAGATGTCGGGCTCAAAAATAAGAGTTGTATTTGATGCTAGTCTTCGTGATATACAGGGTATCTCTCTTAATGATACTCTTCTCGTTGGCCCAAAGCTCCAACGTGATATTTCTGCTTTACTTTTAAATTTTCGATTTTTTCCTTACGTTTTTGTTTGCGACATAAAACAAATGTACAGACAAATAAATGTTCAGCCTGAATTCTGGGATTATCAACGCATTTTATGGCGTTTCTCACCTTCTGAACCTCTTCAGGAATATTTTCTACGTACTGTTGTTTACAGAGTTTCATCTTCGCCATACTTGGCCTTACGTACTCTGCAAGAGCTAGCGGTTCAAGAGGAATCTTCATTCCCTAGGGCAGCTCAAGTTCTTCGTCGTCAGTTTTATATAGATGACGGATTAATCGGTAGCCACGATTTAAAATCTGCGTTGTCACTTCAGCTTGAGCTCATTGAACTTATGAAGAAAGGAGGATTTGAATTAAGTAAATGGGCAAGTAACGATCCTGCTCTTTTAGCTTATATATCTCCTTCAGATATCCAGGAGTCTTGCAGTTTTGATAAAGATGATCCTTCTTTTATTAAAATATTAGGTTTAAAGTGGGATCCCAATTCAGACATTTTTTCTTATTATTATGTTCCCATGGAACGCCCCTGTACTAAACGCAATATTCTATCTGAGATTAGTAGAATATTTGATCCACTCGGTTTTGTTTCTCCTTGCTTGTTACTTGCAAAACGTCTTTTGCAACGTTTATGGGAATCCAAGGTTTCTTGGGATGAGTTTCCGTCCGACGATATTCTCGAAACTTGGACCAAATTCAAAGCCGAATTGCCCAAGCTTGCTGATATCAAAATATCTCGCTATGTAGGCTCTAATTCGATATCTCGAATTGAACTACATGGATTCTGCGATGCTTCGCAAGTCGGATACGCTGGTGTTGTTTACTTTCGTGTAGAAGACACATTAAACAATGTCAAAACTTTTCTTGTTTGCGCTAAGTGTCTGGTTGCACCATTAAAAACTGTATCAATAGCAAGACTTGAGCTTCTTACAGCAGTTTTGCTCGCGGATCTAGTGGCATTTATCAAGGAAAGTTATGCTGATCTTGTTATTTTTGACGCCATACATGCTTGGACAGATTCCATGGTCACACTTGCTTGGTTGTCTTCTTCTCCTCATAAATGGAAGACATTTATTGCCAATCGAGTAAGCCACATTCAGGACATTTTACCTATTTCATCTTGGCACCACGTCCCCTCCAAGCATAATCCAGCAGATTGTGCTAGTCGTGGTCAAACTCCTCAGCCACTTTTGGATACTCCCATCTGGTGGTCTGGCCCAGAATTCTTATCTAAGAATCGAGTTTTCTGGCCGACACAGCCCAATTTTGCGGGTCAATCTGGTTTAGAGATATCCAAGGAAGAAAAACAAATAGTTTTGAACGTTTCGCTTCCTTGCGATGATTTTCTTATTTTACTAGATCGATTTTCTTCATTACCTAAGATACAACGGATCATTGCATATACTCTTCGCTTTATTTCTAATTCAAGGTCAAAACCTAAAGTTAAAGGTCATTTGTCACCTTTCGAGATTGAAGCTTCCCTGCGAGTTATTATAAAACGTGTTCAACGAGATGTGTTTTCGGACATCTTAACGAAGATTTCGCAAAATAGTTTGCTACCGAAACCGTTTCGAAAGCTTGCTCCATTTGTCGATTCAGATGGATTGCTTCGAGTAGGAGGTAGGCTGAGGAAGTCTCAATTTTCCTTTGATGTAAAACATCCTATTCTTTTACCAAAATTGCATCGAATAACAGAATTAATTATCGAACAAACTCATTGTACGAATTTTCATCCAGGATTTAAAACTTTGCATTATTTGTTACTTCAACAGTTTTGGATTTTATCACCCCGAAGTGCAATTTATAAATGTCTCTCCAAATGTATTCGATGCTTTCGATGTAAACCAAAATCATATAATCCCTACATGGCAGACTTACCAGCTCTCCGAATTTCTCAAATTAAAGCATTTTCTTCTATTTGCCTAGATTTTGCTGGGCCTTTTTCACTCTTGATGAGCAAACATCGAGGTGCTAAAACCTTTAAAGGTTACGTTTGCGTTTTTGTTTGTACTTCCACTAAGGCTATTCATTTGGAGGTTACATCAGACCTTAGTTCTGAATCATTTTTAGCGGCCTTCAGACGTTTCGTCGCCCGTCGTGGCAAATGCGTCACTATAACTAGTGACCAAGGTACAAATTTTAAGGGTGCACACAGCCAACTTCTTGTTTTGGCGCAAGGTGCTGCTCAAGAATTGGCAATTTCGTGGAATTTCAATCCTCCGGGCTCTCCACATTTCAATGGATTAGCAGAGGCCGGCGTTAAGTCTTTCAAGAGTCATTTTTACCGTGTCTTAGGAACTCAAATATTGTCTTATGAAGAATTCTACACATTATTAACCCAGATTGAATCTTTATTAAATTCACGTCCTTTATGCGCAATTAGTGCCGATCCAAATGACTTTCAGCCTCTTACTCCCGGTCATTTTTTGATTCAAGAGCCTTTAAACAGTTCTGTCCCTGATCCAGATCTAAGCTCTATAAATTTAAATAGGCTTAATCGTTGGCAGCTTATTCAGCGCCTCCAGGGTGATTTTTGGAAACGGTGGTCTCAAGAGTATATCCATTCTCTCCAAGAGAGGCACAAATGGACTCAGCCATCTCCTCCTATTAATGAGGGCGCTCTAGTCCTAATTAAAAATGAGCAAAATCCACCCCTTCGATGGGAAATGGGTAGAATACTTAAATTACATCCGGGACAAGATGGTGTGGTTCGCGTAGTTACGCTTAAAACGTTCCACGGTGTTATGCAACGACCTGTGGTCAAAATTTGCCCATTACCTGGCAACTAAAATCCTATTTTTGCAACGCAACATTATTTTTATTTTCTTTTTTCTTTAAGTTATATTAAAATTATTTTTTCATAACTGTTTTATTTTTCTCTATTTTTACTAGGTTTAAAAACATTCGTTTTTGGTGGGGTGAATGTTCAGGAATCTATGTTATTTTATTTTTTTTGGGCAATAAATTATTTAATTATTCCAATTAGGGACCATGTGACATAATAATATACTCTAAAATTACACTTCAATTTATGTCGCCTTTATCATAAACACTCTTATTTTCAATATATTTTCTTATTATATTTTTTCTTAACTTTTTTGCTGCGCACAAGTCGCATAGCCAATCCAAGCGAATTGGTCATATATACAATCAACTCACGCTCTAAGTAGGGTCGAGTACGGTATCGTTCTTCCGGTCGGCGTCGTGGCAAAATAAGCAATTAATTTTAGAGACAATTTCTGCGAACCTTAAAGTGCGGGAAGAAACTAGGTGAATTGAGTAGCCTTGCGAACACCAGCAAGAGGGTACCCTCAGGATCAAGATTGTGCCCTATTGACCGTACGGAAAGGTAAGCGATTTGTGCAAGTTTTTCATTTTCTTTTTTCTACCAATTAAAAATACAGTCCACTACATTTTCATATTTTCCGCGTCAGTCGTTCTCTCGAGAACGAGAAACGCTACCCAAAATACGGTTTCATACTTTTTCGTGAGAACCACGCCCACTTTCCATCAAGTGATCGTTCTCTCAAGAACGAGAATAGCTACCCTGGTATTTTGTGTTACAGAATAATCGCCTGATATCGATTATTTCTGTCGTCAGGAAGCGATCTGTCGCAATTGCATAATTTAACCTCATTTCTTGTTCAGAGGTAATCCGCAGATGGTAACATTCTGAACTTCAAAAAATTCAAACAACTTTGTATCATATGGCTTTATTTTGGAAAAATAGGAAAAAAAAACTGCCAAACATTGACATTGATGGCGAATTAAAATAAATAGTTACTAGATCTCACTAAGTTTACAATAATGTTTTTCATTTGGATAGTACGATATCTGAAAACGCCCAAAGTATAGACGATAGAAACACAGAATGCCGACAAATGCTATAATCGCTTTCGCCGATAGAAATTGAGAGTAGAAAACTACGTGTAGAATTGTATGTAACACAGAATCCCACTGCAGGGGTTTAATACACCCGAGTTTAAAACTCTTGAATCGAAGGCAGTAAATATGAACAGCATGTTTTGATTGATTGTAAAGCAGGTTATAGCATACCGGGACGCGACGTTGCCAAATTACGTTTTCTCTGTCTACAATATGTTAACACCACGTGGGGGCATCTGGGCATGATTCCCCATCTACGAACAATCTAAGGCTTAAAATAACAAATATCCATTAAACCTCATGTAATTCCAAATTACACCATATCCCATAGTTGTCGAATTTGTTTGGGAATTATGTCGTCGTTTCTGATATTCTCGAGACCCAATGTTTCTAGAAAATACCAGATATCCCAAACAGATATATAAGCAGCCGGTTGGTCGTTAAAGGATCAATATAGGATATACGAGCGAAGTGCAAAGAACTAGCAATAGGATAGCATTATAGTATTGTTAATATTTGCGCCGTATGTAAATGATGTCGACTTTGAGCTCACTTGTAAGAAAAGCCTACTAATTATATTTTGGGCGTAAAGTTGGCGATCAAGACAAAACGGGTGTAGTAGGTCGCACCTTGGGAAATTTTATGACAAATTTTTAAATAATTTTTGTGTAAGGATTCCAAAATTTTTTTATATATTTTCAAATCGTACCGATATTGCTATTTAGAACAAAATATCTGAAAACCAAAAGTGACGTCAATTAAACACCTGGGTCTAGCAACTGCCTCTTGGTCACGTATTTTCCGCGAATCCATTAGTACCTAAAGTGGAGCAAAATAATTAAAAAATTTTAAAAACCTTTTAACTTTACCATATTTATGCGAATTAATTGTTTTTACCTCGGAAATCCATTAGCCCGCTGTTGTTTACGAAAGGATTTCTGCAGGTGTTCGAAAAATCGAGAGAAGAAGGAAAATATTACGTCAATAGAGGGTATAAATACAAATTGGTATTTTTTTTCGCGACTTAGTGTTAGTGTCGGAAGAGATTAGCTAAGAGTTAGTTTTAGAGTCGGGGGTCAGTTAGTATCGGGAGAAGTTAATCAGTCATAGTCAAAAAGTCAAGTATGAGTTGTTAGAGTCAAAGTCTATTAGTTGCCAAGTCAATCATCGGAAAAGTTCATAATGAAGTCGTCGGACGTTAGTTACTTTTATTAAATCGAGAGTTGTCTGCCGAAAGTCAAGCATTAAGTCGTCGGGTGTTAGAAAGTGAACCTTAGTTTCGAAAAGAAAAAAATCGTTATTCCAAAACAGTACACGAGTTAATTCAGGAAGTATTTTGAAACGGGAACATTTTCTCTACGAAGAGCCAGTTCGTCGGAGGCCAGAAAAAGCGCGAAAACGGGATTGTAAGTTTTCGAGGCGTAGTGAAATTTTGAAACTTGTGAAGGTGCTTAGATATTGTGTGAACAAATTAAAAGTAGGCAAATAAGTGAGTCCGCATAAGAATATATGTAAAATTTAAACCATAAATTACCCTAACAAATATAACGAATGTTCTTTGGAAAAAGGTGACTCTATATCTAAGAAAATAAAATGTGTTGTTTTAAAAATTCGAGTTTAAATACTAGGGAAATAAATTATTAGATCAGTTTTACTACATACATCCGAATTATGGTCCCTTTCAAGTTGAATTGCTTTTAAAATTAATTTTTAACCGACTTCTAAAAGAAGGAGGTTCTCAATTCGTCGACTATGTATTTTTTTTTTTTTTTTTTATGTATGTACACCGATTACTCCGGAACGGCTACACCGATTTGAATGAAATTTTTTACGTTATGTAAAGGAAGTTGCTGCGGTGGTCCCATATTTTTTTAGATGAAATTGGTGCAGTAAAATTCAAGATGGCGCTTACAATATGGCGGCCAAAAAAAATAATTTTGTCCGATTTTCTCCAAAATTTGTATGGAGGAATTTTCAGGGTTGTGCCCAACGAATCTGAAGTTATTTTTCAAAAATTCAAAATGGCGGATAAAAAAATTTAATTTAGTCCGATTTTCTCCAAAATTGGTATGAGGGAGTTTTTAAGATGCCACATAACGAATATAATATTATTTTTTAAAAATTCAATATGGCGGATCCAATATGGCGGACGAAAAAATCAATTTTGTCCGATTTTCACCAAAATTGGTTCGGGGGAATTTTCGGGGTCGCATATGACGAATTTAGAATAATTTAAAAAAAATTCAATATGGCGGATCCAATATGGCCGACAAAAAAATTAATTTTGTCCGATTTTCTCCAAAATTGGTACGGAGGAGTTTTTGGGGTCGCATATGACGAATCTAAAATAATTTAAAAAAAATTCAATTTGGCGGATCAAATATGGCCGACAAAAAAAATTTTTTTTGTTCAATTTTCTCCAAAATTGGTACGGGGAAGTTTTCGGAGTCGCATATGACGAATCTGAAATAATTTTTAAAAAATTCAATATGGCGGACGAAAAAATCAATTTTGTTCGATTTTCTCCAAAATTGGTATGGGTAAGTTTTCGGGGCCTCACATAAAGAATCAGAAATTATTTTTAAAAAATTCAATATGGCGGATTCAATATGGCCGACAAAAAAATCTTTTTTGTTCGATTTTCTCCAAAATTGGTACGGGGGAGTTTTCGGAGTCGCATATGACGAAATTAGAATAATTTTTAAAAAATTCAATATGGCGGACGAAAAAATCAATTTTGTCCGATTTTAACCAAAATTGGTACGGAAGAGTTTTCGGGGTCACACATGACGAATCTAAAATTATTTAAAAAGAAATTAATATGGCGTATCTAATATGGTGGATAAAAAAATATTTATTTTCTTTAAATATCGATATTGGAAGGTGTTGGGGCCTATATTACCAATCTAAAATTAATTTGAAATTTAAGATTGAGCATTTTCTATGACAGACTAAATATTCGGTTGACCCCATTTGATTAGTATTTGGAAAACTCTAAGAACTAAAGAATTTTTAGTGGTTCATTTTAGGGTGATTTACAACTTTGGATAAAATTTGTACTTTTTTGCCACTTTGGAGTCATTGCGAAGTACATTAATTTTGATTAGTTCTTAGTTCAAATAATTTATGAATATCATAATGAATTCTAAAACTAAAAATAGAAAAATAAAATTTTTATAAAAAAAATTGAACCGACTTCTAAAAGTGCGCTAAAAAGTAAAAAATAACTATAAATTTTTATATGAAATTGAACTTTTTGAAGTCGGCGCCAAATTATTTGTAAATGAAATAAATAACTACTAATATATACAAATTATGGTAAGAAAGCCAAAAAAAGTATTTTAAATCTGTTTATGCAAATCACATTTGGTCAAGTATTAGTTTGGCGCCGACTTCAAAAAGTTCAATTTCATATAAAAATTTATAGTTATTTTTTACTTTTTAGCGCACTTTTAGAAGTCGGTTCAATTTTTTTTATAAAAATTTTATTATTATGTTAATTTTTGAAATCATAAAGATAAGAAATTATGCTCCCTTTCAAGCTAGATAACTTTTAAAACCCTTACATAAATTTTACACGAAAAATTAAGCAAGTGAATAGTGTAGTGCTCAGTCTACAGAATTGGCTAACTTATAGCAGCCCAGGAGAAGGAACGGCCGAGAATTTGTAAGTACAAGGGGATAAAATAAGTGGGCGGCTACACGGCCTTCCAAAATTTGCTGCCACACCTGCTTAAGAACCTTAAGAGGATGGCTACTGGATATTCACAAGTCTATGAAGTTTGGAGTGCAAATGATTTGGTGGGAACCTCAGAATGATGTTGATGATTGTTACTTTTGCTTTAAAAAATCCTTGGGTTTTCTAATAAACGCAAACATAAAATTGAATTTCCTAATATCCCCTCAGCCATGAGACTTGTGCCTTATGACACCTCTAGCATACCTGTCTCTAAGCCTCCAGAAAAATACGAAATCGACGCGGATTCAGTTGAGCTAGATGATTTTGAACCAAAAGCTGGTTCAAGTTTTCAAGAGAAAGACGATTACGAATATAATAGCAGCAAACAGCCCCATTTTATATCTCAGGAAGAGCTCAACGATTTTATTCCTGATTTGGATCTTCTCAAGTCAGCTGCCTGGATCTCGTTTACAGAAGTGACGGCCAGTCAAAAGACAGTTTTATTGTTTAATGGAAATGAACAACCATCTAGGGCCGTATCCTCGAACTGGAGGACGTGAAGTGGACGGTGAAAGGGTGGCGAATCTGTATTCTTGATGCGTTCATCAGTTATATCCTTGTTCGTCCGGTAGAAGGCAAGCGAACAGTGAAACATAGGCAAATAAAATATCAGGCGCTAAATGACATATTTGACGATTAGTATTAAAAAAATTTATTTTATTTTTGGTTGTTCAAAATAACTCGTCATTAAAAAAAAATAATATGTTGACGAACCGTTTCTTTAAGACGTTTTATATTTTGAATCAACTGTTGAAATGTTAATTAGGTGGTATCCCGATATTTTAAATATGTTCAAATTTTTAATTAAAATATCCTTAGAAAGTTGAATATGTCTCGCAAATATTAAGTAAATTTGAGATTACAAACATAAAATTAGTACAGAAAATTCTGTTTATAACTCAATTGTATGAGCGTGCTATTTAAAAATGTCTTTTTCTAATTCTGTTTATGGATTTAACATAAATACTTGTTGTGTCCATAACAGCCGAGTATCTTAGTTTTAAACAGTTAAGTCTAACATAATTATTTTCAATAATATTAATGCCAGTGGTGTCGAGGGTTTTTTGAAAATAGGTCAGTCTGGATAAAAAAAGCGTGCAAAAATTTATTACAGATATTTGAATGTTTTAAGACCTAGGGGGGGGGGTCTAGAAAAAAGTAAAAACATAAAGAGATATAGCCAGATCGGCTCTGTTTTTTTAATCGACTTCTAAAAGAAGGAGGTTCTCAATTCGTCGACTATGTATTTTTTTTTTTTTTATGTATGTACACCGATTATTCCGGAACGGCTGCACCGATTTGAATGAAATTTTTTACGTTATGTAAAGGAAGTTGCTGCGGTGGTCCCATATTTTTTTAGATGAAATTGGTGCAGTAAAATCCAAGATGGCGCTTACAATATGGCGGCCAAAAAAATTAATTTTGTCCGATTTTCTCCAAAATTGGTATGGAGGAATTTTCGGGGTTGTACCCAACGAATCTGACATTATTTTAAAAAAATCAAAATGGCGGATCCAATATGGCGGACAAAAAAATTTAATTTAGTCCGATTTTCTCCGAAATTGGTGTGCGGAGGTTTTCGAGGATGCACATAACGAATCTGATATTATTTTTTAAAAATTCAACATGGCGGATCCAGTATGGCGGACGAAAAAATCAATTTTGTCCGATTTTCACCAAAATTGGTAAGAGAGAGTTTACGGGGTCGCATATGACGAATTTAAAATAATTTTTAAAAAATTCAATATGGTGGATCCAATATAGCCGACAAAAAAATTAATTTTGTCCGATTTTCCCCAAAATTGGTACGGGGGAGTTTTCGGAGTCGCATATGACGAATCTAAAATAATATTTAAAAAATTCAATTTGGCGAATCCAATATGGCCGACAAAAAAATCGTTTTTGTCCGATTTTCTTCAAAATTGGTACGAGGGAGTTTTCGGAGTCGTATATGACGAATCTAAAATAATTTTTAAAAAATTCAATATGGCGGATCCAATATGGCGGACGAAAAAATAAATTTTGTCCTATTTTCTCCAAAATTGGCATGGGGAAGATTTCGGGGCCTTACATAAAGAATCTGGAATTATTTTTAAAAAACTCAATATGGCGGATTCAATATGGCGGAAAAAAATCAATTTTGACCGATTTTCACCAAAATTGGTACGGGAAAGTTTTCGGGGTCACACATGACGAATCTAAAATTATTTTTAAAAAATTCAATATGGCGTATCCAATATGGTGGATAAAAAATTAATTTATTTTCCTTAAATATCGATATTGGAAGGTTTTGGGGCCTATATTACCTATCTAAAACTAATTTGAAATTTAAGATATTGAATTCTCTATGACAGACTAAATATTCGTTTGACCCAATTTGATTGGTATTTGGAAAACTCTAAGAACTAAAGAATTTTTAGTGGTTCATTTTAGGGTGATTTACAACTTTGGATAAAATGGGTACTTTTTTGCCTGTTTGGAGTCATTGCGAGGTACACTAATCTCTATTAGTATTTAGTTCAAATAATTTATGAATATTATAAAGAATTCTAAAACTAAAAATAGAAAAATAAAATTTTTATAAAAAAATTGAACCAACTTCTAAAAGTGCGCTAAAAAGTGAAAAATAACCATAAATTTTTATATGAAATTGAACTTTTTGAAGTCGGCGCCAAATTATTGGTACACGAAATAAATAACTACTAATTATACAAATTATGGTAAGAACGCAATTACAAATAAAGTATTTTTAATCTCTTTATGCAAATCACATTTTGTCAGGTATTAGTTTGGCGCCGACTTCAAAAAGTTCAATTTCATATAAAAATTTATGGTTATTTTTCACTTTTTAGCGCACTTTTAGAAGTTGGTTCAATTTTTTTATAAAAATTTTATTTTATAAACAATTTTCAAAGTTTGTTTTTTCGCCCGTAAAATTTTCCGATTACATTTTAGAAAAAAGTTGTTTAAATAAAATTTGTATATACTGAAAAGACCTTTAATTTTATTTTTTGAACATCAAAATCTATAAATAATTTACCGAGATAATGGCACAAAAAAAACCTTTTTTTGCATTATTTTATAAATGTTAATAAGTTTTGCAATAATGGCCAAAAATAGATTCAAGACCGTGAATAATGAGCCCATTATCTGTTTTTATAATTATGCGAAAGTTGGGCCAAATCGGTTCAATAATTTATAAATAATGTCAATTGTTTTTCCCAAATACTGAAGTTTAAACAATTGTTGCAGAAAAGATATTTTGAAAAGTGAAATGGATTCTTGAAAAGTGAAACTACAAGAAAAATTAAAAAATTAATCCATATATACGAAAATTGTTGTTAAAAAAGTCGTTTAAAAGAGTAGTATATTTCTTGCCTATAAACAATTAGAATAACTTTGTCATCTTTTAAGATACACTCTTGTAAGTAGGTTTTTTTTAACCAAAACTGGTTGATCAACCTACAAAAACAAACGTCATTTTCATTTCAACTTGGTTTATTTTTATTTTTTTAAAAATGTAGTAAAATAGATAAATTTTATAAAAAGAACTGGCTGCATTATTCATTTTCCAAAGATTTAATTTGTAAGAATAATAATAATTTACAAAAAAATTTAAGAGGAAGTAAAGATTTATTGCACAATGTAGGTTTTTCCACCAGTTTTTCAGTCCACCTACCCAGAAGAGTGTATCATAATAAATCATACAGTTATTCTAATTGTTTACTAGCAAATAATATATCACTTTTTCAAACTTTTCTTGTATTTTAACTTTTCAGGAATCTATTTCACTTTTCAAAATATCTGTGGAAGCATTATATTTTGTGCAGTAATTGATTAAACTTTCGGTGTTGACATAAACATTTGACATTATTCATAAACTATTAAACCAATTTGGTCCAACTTTCATACAATTATAAATACCCATTATGGGCTCATCATCCAGGATCTGTAAATCATTTTTGGCCATTACTGCAAAAGTTGTTAACATTTATAAAATAGTGGAAGAAAGAGAGTTTTTTGCCATTACCGTGGCAAATTGTTTATCGAATCTGACGTTCGAAAAACGAAATTAAAGGTCTTTTCAGTATCTACAACTTTTATTTAAACAACTTTTCTCTAAAATGTTATCGAAAAATTCTACGGGCGAGAAACCGAATTTTGCAACTTTGAACATTGTTTATAAAAAAAAAACAGAGCCGATGTGGCTGTATGTTTTTATATTTTTATCTTTTTCTAGACCCCCCTAGGTCTTAAAATATTCAAACATCTGTAATAAATTTTTGCACGAAAACGCCCGAAATTCCGTAGTCAGACTGAACTAAAAGACTTTTAAGGTTGGACTTGTTGAATAGACGCTATTTTTGCTTTCTATTAGAAGGTATTTAGTAACATTGAGCCAAACTTAAAACTGTTGGTATATTTTTTGACTTTACGAAGGCTTTCGACACCATAAACCATTCATTGCTGTTGGATAGACTGAGTAATTACGGAATTACCGGACCAACTTTAAACTGGATCCAATCTTTTCTTGAAAATCCAGGAGGATTATAGTGAACACTGGCATGTAGGGGTAAAGTTGCTGAGGAGAGACTTCTCACATTTATTGCTATTTATATTCTGGAGAGTGCTTCATACGTAAAACCAAATTTGAATTTGCTCAGTAGGTGTAGTGAGGTGAACTCTTACGACTGTAGAAATAGGAAGAATTTGTACATTCCCTTATCATGGACCAGTCAGTGTGCAAGGGGTTCATTGATAACCTTTTTAAAGACTTCTAATCATCTACCGGCGAAATTAAGAGCCTACGGACGGAAATAAATTTAAAAAAACTGCAGCTGTTCTTGGCTGCTAGGCCATATTATTCTTTTGGTGAGTTTTTCCTCGAAGCTTTTTAATATTGTGTCAACTTTTTAATACTTATTATCTTTTATTGTGGTGAAGTGTTCTGTTTTAAATTCTTATTTTGTGTTATTTTAAGTTTAGTTTAGTATACTTGTAAATGATCCTATTATGATTTTTAGAAATAGAACCATTGTTTAACAATTCCAATACATTGTACCAACGTCGAAGTTTTCTTTTATTTTATTTTTACACTTCATTAAAACCCTTCAAGAAGTTTACAAGGAAACAATATTTAACGTTTTCTGTTAAATTGTATACTGCAGGATAGGTACCATGGATCTTCCTGTTGTGTACAGTGGCTCAGAATGTCTAATACATGATAAAAATAATATATATTCAAAGTACTGAAACAACTTCGAAATGAAATGACATTAGCGGCAGGCTTGAGTGGTTTTGGTTTATATGACTCTTATCAGTTGGTATCAGGTTCAATATTGTATAAAATTGTTCCAATTAAAAAAAATAAGTACATATCGTCAAAGATTAATGTATAGGAAAAATAAATTTTTTAGCCACTTTGAACTAGTGCGGCACTTACTAGGGAAATTTCGAATTCCCCATATCATATGATCGATGTCATTTGTCTGTCAAATCGACGAGTTCTCTCCGTACTTTGAGTATTCAACTCAACCTGTGGGGAGCATCAGTCTAGAGAGACTCCGAATAACAAAAGGGAGGAGGTCAAATCGGCACAACTCGGTTCATTTTACTCGCAAGTGCATATTTAGAGAATTTGAGACTGATCAGATTCTAAAAACCGCTTTAGACAGAATCATTAAGCACTCTTTTTAAATTTAAAAAATATAAAATCTGAAAAATTTTAGAATATTGCCATTATTGTTGTACAACTAACTTAAATTAGTTTTTGGTAAACTTCGTCTACAATCTTAAAATTATAAAAATCGAAGAAGCATATTATACAAAATGTTGGATTAACCTTGCCTCTAAAAAGATCATTAAAAAGAGTAAATTTCGAACCAGCACAAAAAGAAACAATCAAAAGATACTTCGTCCATAGTGAAAGTAAAAAAACACAATCTCTGAAAAGAATAGTCAATTTAATTAAGGATAGGAAGCCATGCTGACTGATTAATAATAATTATTTAGTTATTGCTTTATTATTTTATTCGATTATCAGATTAAGTATAGTAACTGGCATTTTCGATAATATAATATTTTTTATTAATTATCAAGCTTTTTGCTACTCTTAAGATTTATTAACAAAACTGTCACATTATTTTAATAAAATAGATTTTTGATATCTTAGGAAACAAAAACAGACTAGACTTTCTTACAAAAATATTGGTTCAAGGCGTTCTTTAAGAAAAAAAAAGTAAACGTATTTATTAATTAGTTAAAATATTTTAGGAAACGTCTGTAATAAATTATTTATTATAAAACGTTTTAGTATTTAAAATGGCCTCAAGAAGAAATAATTTCCTTTTAAATTTTTTGTTAATTTCTGCAAATTTTTCAGATGGGTCAGGTAATTTCTATTAACATTTTTCCCAATTATTTAGAGAAAGTCTGCTTGGTTCTATAAATTCGCCTTGAGACTTTTTTCTTCCAAAACAAATGCACGGCATAAAATTACTGTGATAAAATACCAGTATTTAGGAACTGTTAAAATGTGAAATCGCTCAATGGCATATTAGCATTATTCCTGCTAGGTGATAATTTCATCAGATCGAGAATTGCGGATGTCTTGTATTAAAGACTACAATAAACGAATGTGACTTTTTATTGACAGTTTTTCTTTTTCAGTCAAAATTGTAGGTAAAATTTATATTTTAACAACACCCCTAAATTAATTGCCTGACCAACTAAAACTATTTTCAATTACGATATTCACATTTGATCCAAAATACTTCTTGTCATATCCTAAATCCCCCCGAAATATCTTAATTTAACAATCTTTTTGGTCACGTTTGTGACCGGCACACACCTATGACAAAAACGTTATTTAAATTACAAGTCACGTTTGAGGATGCGGAATTACCCTCCCTTGGTAGAGACTATTGCTCATAACCTATTTTTTCAGCCACATATCCATAATACGTCACCTCCTGGGCAAATATGTCATCCTATGCTTTTTCTGCACAAAAAGTAAATACACTACGAATAGGCATTATATGTGTTATCACTGATTGATTGAAGTATATTTTCCTCTAAGGCGAATGAAATTGCCAACTATATTCACTCCCCATCGCATTTCCCCACCAATTTTAGGAAAGATCATCAGTCGCATGTGAACGGTATGACTACCGGCAATGAATCCCTATCGTGGTTACTCGATCTACAGCCGGTTGTCGCAAGAATTGTTTCCTAACCACGACTCTTAAATACGCCTGTACGGGATAAAGTACCAATTTCGCAACTATTCCCCAATGACAAACAGTAGAAAATATTTTTTTCGCATTTTTAACAATTTATCTTAGTTTTTAACAAATATGTTTTAAGAGAAGATATAACTTATTATATATCATAGTATGTTTACTAGGTATATATATATATATATATATATATATATATATATATATATAATACAGCAGACTTCATTATATGTATATGTCAATAATATGGAACCCATCTTATCGGGAGATAAAACGCTAGGTCACGAGCAGCTTAACTGAAACCGAAGGTGATCAGAAATGTCCTGTTCTGTTAATTAACCATTCTGAATAAAGCTTTCTGTACATAGAACATTACTCATCGCGTTTTAATTTAAAATTATATATATATATATATATTATTATTATTTCGTTTTATAAAACAAAAAATATTTTAGACCTAAGCGAGATAGTAAAATACTCGAATACGGTGATAAAATATTCGTTAACGAGAAGATATTCTAGAACGTAGCGAGTAGTGGGGTTGTATGTGTGGTAATCTGACAGAATCTTAATCCATGATTCCTGTTCATACCTGGGTTGGTCGATTAGAAATGGATCCGTGAAGCGATATTGCCTCCTCTCAAAACTCCAGTATATTTTAAATAAGCTTTTTGGTCGTTGGCTATAGTCCGTGGGAGAGCGGTTTTTTTGATGTTTGACAGACATAAATATTTTTATACTATTGTTGCCAACGAATTCCCCAGTAAAATGAACAAATTGTTACGATTTTCTCTCCTTAATCGCTCACTGGGTTCGCAGAATAAAACGCAATACTTTTCACTAACGAAAACCCAATAGTATATTAACTACTTAACACTTTTATCAGAATTAAACTCTAATTACTAGTTCTTATTATCTTCACTATTTAAATACAATTATATTAAAATTCATATCCTATCCCCATTTATATACTTATAGATTCTCCTAGAAATAACAAGAAATATACTAGCATAAAAGTTGAGAACTATCCAGAAATATGACTCATCGATATTATCGCATAGAAATATTATCTGTAATACAAGAGCGTATTAAAAAGTTATTTTAATCCTTCTTTATAAAATCGACGTGTGATCGGTGAATCATGTGATAATATCTTTATTTATCTTTGAAAACGTGTTGATAGATACTATGAATTCTTTAATTTATGGCTATATTTATATCTTTCCAACATCAAAATAGACACTTCCCCACAAAGTACAAAACAATAACCGAACATATTTTTCACGTCCAGTTTTTTTTTCTTGCTGTGACTCCTTTGAGTATTTCTAAATATTAAAAAGTATTACGAATGTGAAATTTATGTTAAATATTAAAAAAAATACCAAAAATTATTTGTATCTGTAAATATTGTTAGATGTTATTTTCATTTCGAAAATAACATAAAAAGTTAGGCAATTAGGAACTAATACAGGTTAGTTAGTTTATTCCCCGGTGGATATTTCAATCAGCATGTTATTCTCGTTAAAGTAATGCAATTAAAAAAGGCTAGCATATTATTAGTGGCTGTACAAGTGAATTAACTTGTATTATTTATCAGCATTTTAGGCCCCATTTCTGACGACCTGGAGGCATTCGTTGATACTATTTACAACTAGATTTACCAGCTACTTCGTCCGGGTGAAACTTGGGAAATAAAAATTTGTCGAGTTGTGAAAGTTCTTAAATTTTTAAAAATTAGCATTTATTACTCCTGACAATCTTCTCTTTATGTCTGTAAGTTTCATTGAAATCAGTTCAGGCGTTCCAAATATTAGCCCGTGCAGACAGACAGCCAAATAGAAAAAAATAGCCTATATCACCCCGGACAACTTCCTTTTCATGTCTGTAACGTTTCATCGAAATCGGTTCAGCCGTTTGGAAGATTAGCCCGTACAGGCAGGCAGACAGATGGACAGAAAAAAATTAGCCTATATCACTCTTGACGATCTTCCCTTCATGTCTGTAAAGTTCCATCGAAATCGATTCAGCCGTATAGATGTATAGATGTATAGATGTGTAGATGTATAGATGTATAGATGTATAGATGTATAGATGTATAGATGTATAGATGTATAGATGTATAGATGTATAGATGTATAGATGTATAGATGTATAGATGTATAGATGTATAGATGTATAGATGTATAGATGTATAGATGTATAGATGTATAGATGTATAGATGTCTACATGTATAGATGTATATATGTATAGATGTGTAAATGTATAGATGTATAAATGTATAGATGTATTGAAATATGGATGTATAGATGTGTAGATTTAATTTAAAATACGCCTCCATTGACAACAATATAAAATTAAAAAGGAAGGTGATTGTTACCGAATTCCTTCATTCAGAAAGAAAATATAAGCTGTGAAATATCTTGTACCAAATATTATTAGCTAAAATAATCCTTGCTTATACGTAAAACTCCAGAAATAAGTGAACATATTTGTAATAAAAAAATGCAGTTTTTTGTTTTTACGAAAAGTAATTTATTGCACTAAATATACAATACCTATTCTTTCAATATTTATGTCAATTGTTTAATTGGTAATTTGATATTTACTCATAAAATTTACAAAAAACATAATTATTATTATTCACGATTTTTATGTAACTCGACTTTTTTCGGAATGATATAGGATATTTCTAAATTTAGCGTGATTTTTTCGACATGGATAGTTCAAAAATGTTTGTGGATATTCAGGATTTTATAAAGTAGGAGGATGTTTTTGTACACATTCAAGATTTTTTTGTGGAAACCACTTACATTTTTGATGCGTGTTGCTTAATATCTGTATACACTTGCATTTGATTAATTAGTTACTTATAAAATTCAGGTTCATAATAGCTTTTGATCACGTTTTTAATTGATTTAAAAAAAAACACTAGTTTTCACTTTCTACTAAATATTAGAGACCCCAAATTTCTTTATTAAATTAAATTTTCTTTTTATTTTAGGTAAACTTTCATCTATTAGTTACAACGATTTACTACCTAACACTATTTATAGTGCTGTTCATCTGATAATGAGAGAAGCAATGGATTTTAATGAAACAGTACTCCTCATCAATCACAATATCAGCTTGTATGATAATCAAAAATTGATACATCGTTCCAAATTTACATTTTTTAAATTTGATACAAATATTTCTGCAGTACCTTTTTATGTGCGTGATAGATCGCTGATTACATTGTCATTGATATGTGTAAAAAGTCCATGTGAACTGAGTCAAATATTAAGTAAAATTAAGTATTTTTCCATTACCAATCCTAGTCGAAATGCTGTCGTGGGTAATTATAAAAGTTGCACTAAAGCTTAAGTTATTATAACTAAAATAACGAGTAAGCTATTTTTGTATATGTCATATATTAGTAGACGTAACTTATCCGTACAAATTTTTTTGAGGTTTTTGAAACTTACCGTTAGAAAATTAGAGGAGAAATATTTAAAGAGCTAATTTTGAGGTTTATATTTCGCAAATGAAACGACTAAATAAAAATGTGTATTCATATTTTCGAAGACCTATTCAATGGTACCACACAAAATTTTTTTCTCTTCTAGATAATAATCCAATTTTTTTTTCAATTTCACCTCAGGTCTGTTCTTGAGATAATAGAAAGCGTATGCTTTAAAATTTCATTGCAAAATATTAAGAACTAATGAAGGTATTAGGCTATGTTACAAATTGACAGACATGAGGAAACTGTAAGGGTTTCTACAGCCTTTTAAATAACTGACCTACTATAAGGTCTTATCAAAAGTTACCAAAAGTATAAAATTCACGATATCATCAGTACTATGATACTGGACTGCTTTCGGGCTTGTATTGGGATTAGACCTTCTAGAGATCTCCGTTAGATTCGGTTGGCGCGAGGGCAAATTAGCTTACTGATTATTTTAGTAGTGTTCTGTCTAAATGTTAGTCAATAATTAATTTGCACAATATTTTTAGTTTTTTTTTTGATGGAATCGTTTACCTATGCTCTTATTAGCAGTGTTGCATTTTCTGTTCACATTTTGGATTGGGTGTAAATGTCCGAGTTCAAAAAGTGATTTGAAATTTGGAGTATTAATAGTGCCAATGCTAAATTATAAACATACCTAGCGGCAGATATAGGGGTGACAGAGATTTGTTTATTTTGACCCAGGGACGCTAATACGTTCACTTCCATATTTGCTCAGCTTGAAACTAAGTTTATTAAAAAAGATTAAGACCTTTTGCTATATCTTTTGTACCCACTCATAAAAATCAGAACTCCACTACCGCCTTAAAGTCTATAGCCAGCGATCTATTTCATTTTTTGTTCGGGGTGATTATCTATCTGAATAATTCATAATGGAAATTTCGAATGAAATATCGGCTTTCATCCTACTACATTTTTGTCGCTCAAACACAGTTAACTTCATGATTATCGTAAAAAGAAAATCGAATATTGCTTTCAAAAGATACCAATTTAATTCTTTTGTAACTCTCTCAATATTTTATAAAAACATGTATGAAGTACACGGTGACCAAATAGTAACCAAATAATTGAGATATCTTGATATCAAATGAAAAATAACACTTTTAAGAGATAGTAAATAAAAACCGTAACTATCTGCAAGTAAAAATCT
The DNA here is from genome assembly GCA_034092305.1 of Diaprepes abbreviatus. Lineage (NCBI taxonomy): Eukaryota > Metazoa > Arthropoda > Insecta > Coleoptera > Curculionidae > Diaprepes > Diaprepes abbreviatus. Next base: position 18,638,095 of record JASJET010000122.1, on the reverse strand, counting down.
CAATCGTTATCATGTATCAGATTCAAGGGCGGATCGAGCCCCTCTCTTTGGGGTAGGGGGTGATAGCACAAGAGTACAGTATGGTAAGTGAAAGCAAGTATTTACATTATTAGTGTAAGAGGCAGGATCAGGTCAATTTTTTAAATTCAAAGCACTTGGGGGGGGGGGGCATGACCTCCCCCCCCCCCGATCTGCACCTGTTAGATTATATACTTTTTCCATACCAAACATATTTCGAACTAAAATAAAAATCTTTTAGGCCAGTACGATGATTAACAAAACCACAGAAAACTTAAGAGTCATTAAGTACTCACAAAATTTTGTAAAACCATTGTTTCAATTAATATCAATCAATATTATTGTGTTTACTTAAAATTATAGAATGGTGTTGAAATTCTTTTATGCACGGCTATCAGACGCGGATCGAAGGGAGGGGGAAGACTTGACTCTGCCTTTTACCTAAGAATGTAAATGTGCTGGCATTTCCTCCCCCCTGTTAACAACTCGCTTTCTGTTGCGATTGTCCGCCCAAGAACTTCAAATTCAGAACGGCTGGCGTCTCCCCTCCTGTCGACAACATACTTTCACTTGCCATACTGTATGACGGAAATATGGTGTTAACATCATTTTCAATCCAAATCTTTAACGTTTTGTAAAAGAAAAATCAATCCAGTAAAAGTTTGTTAGCATTTAAAGTCTACTTGATATATTTGGTTGAAATTATTTAAAATGACCCGTATTTTTTGAGTGTTAAACAGGTGGTAAATATTAAATATTTTAGTACATTTTTGTCAAGAAAATATGAAAATCAGTCAGTTCAGTTTTAAGTTCGTACTTGCTTTTTTTTATGAAATATTATTTCTAGTCAACGCGGAAAAATCTTCGTGGTATATTAACCTCAAAAATTGAAATTTAGCAGTGATATATGCATCATGAGAGACCTAGCCCTCCTTAAAAGTTCAACAATTAGAACAGTTCAGATAAAGTAGCAGAATTAAAAAAAAAATAGTCATTTGTTTTGGAAGTACAAAAAAAGTTGAATATGATTTATTTTCAAAACAAGAGGATAAACAAACATCGAAGATGAGAGACGCCACCATTTTGACATATCATCTTACATGCACTTCTTTACATACACTGCCGCTCACGGAAATTTGGGCAGATCACTGATGATGTCTAGAATTGAATTCGGGCACAAAATAAAACGAATCTATCCTCGAACTCATAACCATCAAATCATAGTGACGCACTCATTCTTGGAGATGAGTATTGATTCCATGCTCTGTGCCTATAACTTTCACAGGCTCTACACCATTCAAACTGACTGAAAGATAGGATCTGACCGATTACTAAGCCAGCCAGGAAACCTCGCTTGGTACACAGATGGGTCCAAAACTAACTATGGTACAGGAGCTCTCATACACGGAACCATACCCAGATTCATCATAAGTGAGACACTAGGCAAAAATATATGCTATTGATACTTGTCATCAAAAGAAACATCGAAAAAGCGGTGAAAAGAGCTCCAAAGCTTTAGTTGCCTAATACTTGGAAAAACCTGCCGACGAAACATTAACCAGTAGTATGTAGTAAAGAAATGAATCATAACTCAGCAACACGAACTTAAACACTGGCAGCAGGGCCGATGACACGCATCATAACTCGCAATCTGATTGGCCAGAACCATCCAGCCAACAAACACGTCCCACGTACACACAAAACCGGCCGCAACCGAGTCGCAAGCGTAAGTCCATCCACAGACACCATACAGTGAATGAAGTAAAAATGGTGAATGAGTTTTCACCAAAAAATCAGCTGTCCTACAGTTCTGAGACTCAGCGCGCGCGCACACACACACAGGATGTTCGAAAACCTTCGTTTATATATATATATATATATATATATATATATATATATATATATATATATATATATATATATGTATTTATATATTTACTTATATAAATATATGTATATATACATATATGTCTATGAAAAATTTTCAATACAAAAAAATATATTTTAGCTTACTAGTTAGCGAATGTAAATAATTTTGTTATTAACTTATGAAACTAGTTAAATGGAATAAATCATATTGTGATATCGCTGATAAGAAAACTAGTGAACGATCCCTTCTATGCAAATATTTAATTTTTATGTTGTTATTTTGACCGTGCTGTGACGTTACCATATTATTGATTACTTTTTTTCAGTAGTGGTCTTTAATCGAAGTGAATTTGTTTTTTTACAAACATCGCACAAAACATGTCATGTGGACAATTAAAAAATGATTTTTCAATAATTTCAATGATCTAAATGGAAGGATGAGCCCTTAAAAAAGATTAAATTTTGCCAGCTTTATTTCGAATAGCTAGAAAAACATATTAAGTTTTGTGGCAATGGGATTACGATGACTTTCTTGCGGGGTTTCTTAAATCGAAAATACACTCCGTTAACATACACAGGGTGTCTCAAAAATTATGGTTCAAACTTTGGGACCATTTAGACTAAATGAAAATAAAGTCGCAACATGATACAATTTTTTGTCTGAAAACCGATTTTTAATTAAATACTTTTGAACGACTTGTACGAAATGAAAAAACTTTTAGTGGTGAATATAGCTAATAAATGCAAAGGTATACTTTGTCTTTAATGACAAGAGTTTTGTATTTTTCTTGAGGCGATGGGTCATCGGTTTACTTATTTTGACAAAGTTTTTTATGAATTTCTTGTAGTAACCTACGAGTCCGAGAAATGGCTTTTTTTCTTTTGCAGTTTTTTGGTAACGGGAACCTGTCCTAAGAATTTTACAGATTTGCAGATAAAATGGCATTTGTCTAACTGTATTTTGAAACCTGCTTCTTTTAGGTTATCGAACATTTGTTCAAAGTTATTTATGTGTGATTGTAAGAACGTAGAAAATATTATTATATCGCCCATGACGACCAGGCATATTTTATTCCGGAAATATTTTCAGACGTTATTAATTGCACGCTGAAAAGTGACAGTGGCGTTGTTTAAACCGAGAGGCATTCTAACACATTTGAAGTGTATATACGTGTTCTACGCTTGCAGTTTTCGTAATTGAGTCGGGATGCATTTCAATTTAGTGGAACCTAGACGCTAGATCTAGAGTAATGAAATATTGACAACGACCTAATTTATCTAGAATATCTGATATGTTCGGCAAGGGATGCTCGGCATCGAAAGTTTTTTCGTTAGTTTTTCTATAATAATTATTAAGACGGTCATAGTGCTATCGGTTTGTCTTATTAATGAAAGCTTAGTAATTGTAGTTAGATCAGGGTCCGCTTTTAGACGCATTTTTTCAACCTTTAGTCTTTTCAGAAATTCGACAATATTTTTGTTTTTGTTGTAGGTGAAGAAAATAAATCGTTCTTGGAGCATATGTCTGTCGACCTTGTCATCAAATTTATTACTAAGAATTTATTTTATTGGTAGCCACGTGTCTAAGTCAAGCCTACATAAAAGAAAATCTGCTGTTTCATCAGCAATTCCCTTAAACTATTGCCAGTAATTCTATTATATCTGTAATAAAATTAGTGAATAGCGTTTATAAATGTTAATAAATGTTCGTTTCGTCCAGAAAATGGACTTAACGTATTTGCAATTTCTTTTGCGCTTAAGTCATTGTCGATGCATTTGTAGTGCCATTCTTACCGTTCAACGACATTTTATTTAAATTTTCTGGTATTAAATCTACAACTATTGACATAAATAGTAATTATTATTTATATATTTCTAGTAGGTAAAATTCTACTTTTCACGAAGATGAATGTAACTAATTATTAAAAGAATATTTAAAATTTAATTTTACACTTAGCGTAAAAAGAATATAGGAAAAGATGGAAGGAGCGCAGCACTTATTTTTTTGAAGTTTTCGGAGTCCTGGGTTTTTTTTCAGATAAATGGTTAAAACCAATTTGTAAAATTTACCTTCTGGATTCTATCGACTGTACCCATTACATGTTTAAGTCGTGGAAAACACTTTATTCGAGAATAGTGGTTACATTGACTTGTATAGCACAAAATCTTAAGTAAGACTGATCTAACTAAAGAGGACAAGAGCTTTTTAATAATAAGTTCTAAAAAAGCTAAATAAACTTTAAATATGTCATTAAGAAGTAAATAAGAAAGTATACTTTAAAAAGTTGGTAACATTATTATTATGTACTTAACTATAACTTCTGACTACATAACTTTTCGTAAAAGAGCATAGGACAAAACGTTATATGAAGTTATGACCCTACTTTGATACAATCTACATCGTCTCAAATATTGGACCATACCTTTATTATACTTTGTATACATATTTGAATTATATCCTAAAAATGTATCTTTTAATAGCCCTCAACGTTTTGATTAGTAATAATTAAAATATGATGAAAAAAACTATCTAATAAAACTTTTTAGTGGATCTTTCAGACGATGCCGATATAAAAATAATACCTACATATTTCCAAATATTATGGAAAAATCAGTATTTGAAACCTATTATAGTAAAATTAAAGGCAAACGTTACGGAACCGAGAGTTGATATTTACCGTTGGCCTAGTTTGAAACCAACTGCAAAGTGTGAAACAGATAATTCTACATATGAAAAAATAGGCTTCTACTCTGAAAAAAATAATAGCTTTACATTTTTTAAACAAAGCGATAGTTTTTTTGACATGGAACGTCCGAAAAATCTTAGTTCTTGTACTCTTAAGGTAAGACTGTTTGGATTGGTAAGTAATGATTAAATACAATTTAAATACAAATTATAAGTTGTTTGTCTTCTACTAAAGAGGTTTAAGATTAATAGAGGTGTCAAGTCTATTTCAAGCATGCAAAAACCATACCCTTTTATGCATCACAACAATGCCTGGTACTCCACTACGTATCTCCATACATTTATTTATGTATTTATTCTTGTAAATTACACAGTATTTTACTATTATTTACAATTTAATTCACTTTGTCTCTCAAAGATAAACCAGTATCTTTACAATGACATTAAAAACCAATTAAAATCGAAATGAAATCACGAGTGAAATAAAAAGTGCTAGTTGCTACAAATTATAGTATGATAACTAACGATAAATGGCATTGCCTGGTTCTGCTGTTAATCTAGAGAAGTTATAACGTTATCAATTCTAGCTATTTGTTGGACAAACATTATAAAAAGAAGCCAGAGACTTAGGTAAAAGCAATTATTTATAGGTCGCAAAATTCTATACATTCCATTAATTACATTATTTAATGTTTAATATATAATATTTAAATAATCAAAAATTGTTAATGAAAATAAAATTTGTTTAAATCCTTCATTTTCTCTTACAAACATAGCGTGGACTTGGCAACAAGGCAGATTATCACCTTTGTATCTATTTTAACCTAAAACTTCTTTGCTTTCTACCAACTACAGAATAAGAAAGTATGACGGGGGTAGGCTAACTTACCTAGAAGAGCCCTTCGACTCCTTGTAATGAAATTACTTATTTCCTTTAACTCAAAAGAATCATCTTCATAGAGTCGTTCGTTTGAACTCTAAAGTACAGTATATTAGTTCTGTATTATATTTTTTCAGACATATATTTACAATACATGCAACTCATTTGAATCTTCGCATTGATTTGTAGAACACATTATGTTTTTTTCCACGCAGCTACAAAAACGTTCAAAAGATATTTTGTAAGTGTCAATTATCTATAGTTGAAAAATTATACACATTTTGACCATTTATGACTGAGAGAAGTAGCAATGATATTTGTCAATGATAAGAAACAAATCTACTTATGTTTAAAAACAGAGCGAGTGATATTCATCACTCACGTTTACAATTGAGTGGTTGCAAATATGCTCATATATCATAGGGATGTGGCTCTGTGGAGGGCCCCTTGTATGTTGTCAGGCCTTAGATGATGTTGTGGTCCTCTGTATTTCCCATAAATTTCACAGTTTGAGCGGTCCCAAGTAGCACTGCTTTTTGCATGACCTTATACAGGTGTTCACAAAGGCCCAACCCCTTGATATGAAGCAGAATACTCCTCGGTATGATGCCGGTTGTTGATAGAATTATGGGTATCATTCGGAAGCTATTCATTCACCACTGTCTGCGAATTTATATCTCCAGGTCTCTATTCCTTAGATTGTTGTTGTTAGGAATGAGGACTTCTATTAGTGTTGCTAACGTGGATGTCTTATCTATTAAAATGTGGTTTGATCTGTTAAGTGCAACTGTATGATCTGTAAGCGCAGTTCGTTCCCAATAGAGGTTGAATTCGTTGTTCTCCAGTATAGGTTCCGGTGGTGTATATTATTATTATTCTCTGTATTGAAGATATAGTAATACTATATATCGTATTTTTTTGGGTTTTTTTATTCAGTAGTTACCTTTTTTTTTGTCTTTTTCAAATCTTTAAATTGTTTACTACAAAAAATTAAAGCAAAATCTGAGTGACAGATCCCAGTTAAAAAATACGGAGCAACGCGTTGATTATGAGGTTATTTTCTTAGTTGTCTGAAGAAAAAGATCAGAATTTTCATCAGTTACTCCTTTATACTGAAGTACGCTAGCTGTCGAAAGACTTATGTTTGACGAGTTATTTTTTACTTTTTGAGATTTAGAGTCTTTGGATGTTAAAGATCCCATTTTAAAAGAAAATGTAATTAAATGGATACTAAACATAGCCTATTTAACAGATTTGTTTACCAAATTTAACGAGGTTACCTTGCAATTTCAAAGAGTCTGAATTTAATAACAACAAAGTCAATCATTGTAACTTTTCTTGCCAGAATTAACCTTATAAAGCAGATCATTGGACGGCGAGAATTTTCCCATTTTCCGACTTGTCACAGATGTGTTGCCAGGATGATGACGTTTCGACCAACATTCAATATTTTGACCATGAAAATACCATAGTGGATTATCATCTCATATGATGACATTGATGATTTGGCTGTCAATTAAAACAACTGGATTTAAGGTGCAGTTTAGAAAGGGATACTTGACACTTATCCTGCATTATGGAACATCGCAAGAAAGTTTATGATAGCTTTCCCTTTTTCATACCTTGTGCAAAAGGATTTCAGTGCGGTTACCAATATTCTTACAAAAAAGAACTAGATTGGAAAACACTGGCCGTGGAGATTTAATATTAAACCTGACTAATTTACAACCAAATAATAAAAATTTGTTATTAAAGCATCATGTCTATCCCTCCCACTAAACTATTGCCGAAGTTTATGTGACGAGTTGAATAAAAGACTTGATTTTGTCGTTTTAATTAATGAAGTTATGAGTTGTAACTCAAACAGTTTTTTAATTCTGGTGATAAAACGCACAACGAGGTGGCGCACATTGTGCGGCAGCAAGTCAGAGATAGTATGAAAAACGTAAACAGTATTTGTTGTTATGTTGATATTTTCATAATATTCCGATTCACCATGTTGTGTATTAGATCAGCAGCCTAAAGCGTTATTTGAAAAAATACGCTGTAAAAATTCAATATTAAGGAGACAAGAGTCTACAGGAAATAGGGAAAATTGGCTCATAGTCTACGGAACAAAGACGTTTGGAAACCACTGTTCTAGACAAAGCGATCGAAGATAGGCTGGGTGTGACAGTTTTTTACTCACAATTCGAAAAATCTAACACTGCCGTGACAATAACGATGAATATGGTACAGCAACTAATGACACAGAAATTGAATTCGATAAAGCAGAATGAAAAATAAAAACAAAGCTAAAATAGCATTCATGATTACTAGCAAGTGATACTCACGATTTGACCTTTATGATCCAGGTACGTGGCAGTCTCCAACAACGTTAATTGAAAAATTGATCGAACAGGGACCAGCTTAAGTATAGGACTACAATTTTTCGGTAGATGTAACAAAAATAAATTTTGCTGTACACTTATTTATTAGAATTTTTCCGAATGGCAAATGAATTTGGAGAAATAGGTTAGTTTATCCTGTTAAATTAAATTTAGAATTTTGTTCCTATTTTAAGCATTTTAATACAAAGTATATTAAGTAACATAATATTTTCTTAATTTTTAGTGATAGCTTATGGAATATTCCTTACACTCGAGGGCGGATCCAGATTTTTTTTTTGGAGTGGGGAGTGCGTAAAATTGTTTCAAGGAGCTAGAATGTCGGTGTGTGTGTGTGTGTGGGTTGATATTTTTTTTAATACATATTTTGGGAGGGGTATTGCCCCAATGATCCCTTCCTAGATCCACCCTTGGCACTGTAACTGTGATATGAGAGTATTTTGTTAATTAAAATAATAAACGATTTGTTTTTGAATTTACAAAGGAAATTAGATAAATTTTCTCTCTAACAATTATATTAAAAAAATATTTATGTTGACCATCAAAATAGACATGAATATTTTGTTTTGGGAGGTTATCGCATTGAGCGTATACTACTGGAGCTAGCCTTCTGGCTCGCGGAACCGTGAGTAGTTCAAGACAGAGTGAAAAATAAGTAGGTGGATTGCTATCTCTTATTGCAATTGTAAACACTATCAATCCAGAGTGCAAGTACATCAGTTGGTAAAGCGTTCGACTGTGTAAGTTTGCATTCGCAATAGGTGCAAGTTCAAATCACTCACTCGGATTTATTTTTTATTTTTTTTGATAACTATTTAGATCTAGGGAAACAACATTTTTTGAGAAAACGTGTTTTCGAGGTCGTAGAACACCGTTCTAACCTCGGTTTTCTATAATTTTTCTTCAATTTTGCGGAAAACAGGAAAAATTAATTTTTTGCGCTAAATCGTTAAATTTTATTACAGTCACAAATTCCACACTGATAGAAGCCTCTGTATTATACCAAAAATGCATAAATTTGCACTTTTCTTGCCAGAAAAATCAATAAAATCATCAAAAAACAAATCAAAACAAAAATGGCCTTTTAATGACATTAAAAGGTAGCCTGACTTGTTCCGACTTTGCCCTGATGCCAGATCACAAATACGATTTCTGTGAAATTCATATATATTCTTTCCTTTGTATTAAAACTGGAAAGAAAAGGTCTTTGCTGAACAATAACATTTTTTAATTAATAAATCTAGATCAGTTTAGATTAGTTCAGGTTAGTTTCAGTTTTCCAAACTAACTAAAATCAAGTTAAATCTGAACTATCGAAAGAATTTGAAGTGATTAAGGTTGATTTTACCATTTTTTATACATTATATGAATTAAACTATGTTGTTGACTGAAATGGACAAATTTTATAGTTTATACCACGAAAGTATAAGTTTAGGTCAGTTTAGGTTAATTTAGTTAGTTTCAGTTTTCCAAACAAGCTGAATTTGAACTAATCAAAAAATTTTGGGTGATTAAGATTAATTTCACCCTTTTTTATACATTACAAAAATTAAAATATATTGTTGATTGAAATGGATAAATTTTCTAATTTATACCACAAAAGTATAAATCCAGGTCAATTTAGGTTAGTTTCAGTTTTCCACAGATAAACCTGAACTGACCAAAATTAACCAAAAATTTTGGGAGGTTAAGATTAATTTTACCCTTTTTTTTATATAATACAAAACTGAAACTATGTTGTTGATCAAGATAGACAAATTTAATAGTTTATACCAGTATTTTACATCTGGCAACGTCGCAACGAATATTTGTCGTGCTCGCCAGTCTGATCGTCGATAGCATTTCTGATATGTATTTTTGGTTTTTCGTTGAAAATACAAGTTTTTTAAAATTTTTTCGTTAAAATTTGCGCAAAAATGGTTGAAATATATTACATGCAATATATTTTTAACTAGTACCACTGAAAATAAATATGTAAGTTCGGCGTTTTCCTCAGAAATAAATGTACTTTGTGAAGTGACGCACGGCATTTTTTGAGTTATCCGGCAACGTGAGTGAAAAAAGTGTAAAAAATAGTGAAAAATAAAGGTTAGAATCGTGTTTTACGACCTCAGGATTAGAGATAAGTATCAAAGTTTATTATAAAAGGTAGTTTTCCTAGATTTTCCTTAATATAAATAATTATCTAATTTTAAAATAAACTGTTTTTTAAATGAAATCTTTTTCGAATATACCATATATATTCACTCAGTGCGAAGTCATGAAAGGGGGAGCAAAAGTTATACTAAAGTGAGCTAAGGACAATTCAAGTATAAAATAAACTTGTAATTTTTTTTTAATATTTAAAAAAATATAATGGACAAGCGGAGTTGCTGTGTTGTAAATTGTAAAAATACTAGTAAAAAAAAAACAGTGTATATTTTCTAAATTCCCAGTAGCAAAATGGAAATTAAATCAAAGAAATAAATGGATAAGGTTAAGAACACTAGTATAACACATGTTAGAAGTTCCGATCTAAAGTCGTATTTTAGGTAATAAAATACATAGTTTAATAGTTTTCTTTGTTTTTATGGCCATCCAGGGTAAGTATACAGCAATATAGAATAATTTTTATTCTACTTTATTATTTACTAAATTTCAATGAGTATTGATTTCTTCTTTACTGATTATACTTACTTTTTTAGCTGAGGTAATAAAAATACATAATATTAATAAATTAATCTTTTCACTTGTTCAATAAACCAATATACTTTTATTAAAACTAAAAAAAAAAGTAATTTTTAATTGCGAATTTCCATTATATTATCCATCAATATACGCAATTATCGCCCTTTAGTTCATGCATTAGCTGGAGCTGCTGTCACGCACGGAGCCAAATTATTAACTTTTTCAGTTTTATTTTTCTGCTCATAATTAATCCTTAACTTAAGATATTTCATTATTATGAATCTGATCAGTTCAACTCTATGCTTGCAGCTATTAATGCTATGTCTTACGACCAATAGACCCTTTGAAATTTGACTACCTATAGTACAATGTCCTGAAATGAATCTTTGTGGCATTTGTAACAGTATCTGAACATTTTCTCACTAATACGATTAACACAAATTATATCTTTGCAGGGCTAAACTAAACCACCATGGTCTTTGCATTGAATCAAGCTGTCACGAAATCGCAAAATGTCTTTGAAGCGTTTTTCTTTATCAAAATGTTCAGTTATACTGTTATTCCATTTTTATCTATTTTCATTGTTCAACGCCAGTTTCTTCACTAATTCAGAAATTTTAACTAACCTAAAAATTATACAGTGTCACCAGTAAAGTCCGCATCATATGGGATTTTTTTATTAATAGCTTTATTCGAAATTTGACTTTTGCATCAATTTCTGCGATCGAGATGAAAATTAACCGTGATTAACATTATCTGTCAAATTTAATTTTTTTTCCAAAAAATATCTCAAAATATCGAAAAAAGTTATTAGGAAAAGTTTTTCTAAATGCAATTTTTAGCCTTTATGTAAAATTTCAGCGGTATAAGATAATTTAGATTTTTTGTCCATTTTTTGTAAATTGCACCACGGTGCAAAATAAGACTCAACACAACCTACATAAAACTTCTTAGTTTTGACAACGCTTCATCCCAGACGTATTTTGCTTAAAGTAACGTCATATTAAATGTGTGTTTTTTTTCAAAAGCTAAATAGGTCAAATGTGATGCAAAGTTTATTTGTTTTTGACCCTGTATAAGGTTACTTCATAAAATAACTATTTTTGAAAACGTATTTGTGTCTAAAAGTAATACACATTATAATTAAGACAAACAAGTACATAGTGTCATCAGTAAGGTCTACTTTAGGTGGAAAATGAATTTTGATTTAACTTTACATAAAGTTTATCTAGTTTTAACGATTTAGTTTAAAACTCCATTATTAAAATTTTTTATGAAGGCACACAGAAATGTAATTTTAAATTTTTAGTTTTTGAATTGTTTTTAATTTAATATTCACATACCAAAAATAGTTTGTTTCAATTGAAAAGGTTGAATTTTAAATGCGTTTAATTTTTATACTATGCTTATTTTATTAGACAATTTGAATCTTTTCAATTAATCTATTTTCTTAATATTAATGTGTATTACTTTTAGTCACAAACTACGTTTTCAAAAATAGTTATGTTATGAAGTTGCCTTATACATGGTCAAAAACAAATAAACTTGGTATCACATGTGACCAAATTTTAATAGTCCGATTTGGATTTTTAGAGAAAAATATATATATAATATGGCGCTACTTTAAACAAAATATATCTGGAGTGAAACAATCTCAAAATTAAGAAGTGTTATGTAGGTTGTGTTGTGTCTTATTTTGTAACAGTGGTGCAATTTACAAAAAATGGGCAAAAAATCTAAATTATCCTTTACAACTGAAATTTTGCATATGGGCTAAAAATTACATTTAGAAAAACTGTTTCTGATAACTTTTTTCGATATTTTGAGATATAACCCCACTTTTGAATTTTTTTTTTGAAAAAAATTAAAATTTGACAGATAATGCTAATCACGTGACAACCATTTTTTTAGTTAGTTTTCATCTCGATCGAGGCAGAAATTGTTGCCAAAGTCAAATTTCGAATAAAGCTTTTAAAAAAAAGTCCCTTATGATGCGGACTTTACTGGTCACACTGTATATAAATACAGAATATACCTATAAAAGTGCACTTTCAAGCATTCTGAATCATCATTCGTGATTGTACAATTCGAAACACAACAGATATTTTAGCAAATGTTACTACTTAAAAAATAAAAAGAGGAATTCGAATGGGCGATTAGAACCCGCACCTATTGTGAATGCGAACTTACAAACTCGAATGTTTTGCTGACAGAACCACTTGCACTTTTGGTGCATGGAGTTTCAATTTTGTGTTTGTGTTGGGTCTGAAAGGAGCATGTTTTCCCTAGCCAATCGCGTGCGGTTAGAGTGAGATAGCAACCCTCGTACATACTTTCCTTTCTGTCTTGAATTACTCATGGTTCAGAGCACCGGCAGGCTAGCTCCAGGCAAATACAAACTCGATGGTTAAAGTCTGCGAAATGATGTCATCATACTTTTTTAAATTTCTGAATGAGTCAGACGGAGCTACATCTGGACTGTATAGCGGGTTGTTTAGTTAAAAGAGTTTACATTAGCGGGAGATGTATTAAATTTTGGCTACTTTTGGCAAGGGAGATCAATCGCTCTTTCCTTCAAGAACTTGAAATTTAGAAAAAATAGACTCGTCAGCCTGTTGCGTTGAGAACGTAGATCTCCCTGAACCTCCGTTATGTGATTTTAGTAACTCGAGCTTATGACACATCGAATTAATTCAGTCAACTCGTTTTGGCTTTTCATATTGTACTGTCTTGTATAAGAGTGGGGTGGGGTTAATTGCATTCTCATCTTTGCTTTGTAATATCGCCCCCCCCCCTCAAGAGAAAGGCTGGAGCTTCCTCTGATCCAAACACAAACCTGGACGCTTTTGACCAATAACGACACGTTATTTTCTTACTGTATTATAATAAGTAATTAATTGTAGTGACTTCGGCATTGTGCAACAAAAATAATTCCTGACTAATTTCAAAAGCATTCAGATGTTGTGCGATATTGACCGTTACTAGGTAATGCACAGTCATTCGTTTCTATTATCGAGAAGTAGATATTTTTTCTAGAATTTCTCGAAAAATTAATCCAATATTTGAATCCCGTCGGTAGAACCGTTTTCGAAAAACTCATGTTATATAATTTTTTGGAATCAGTAAACTGTCCTTAGTTTGCAAGAAGTAGGATGTGGAGTTTGAACGAGTTCGGCTCAGAAGTTTAGGTAGATATTTTTGTTAACTCGGTTTTTTATTGTGGATCATAAAATGCCCGAATTCGACATAAAGTTGCATTTATTGACATATACAATACTTTTTTCTTCTAGAGTCACTTGAAAGTAAAAAACAAACCACTAAGGGCAAACCTTGAAGAAAGTAAGCATACCCTACATGTTTTCTGATTTCGAGTATGTTTTTTTTGAAAGTTGTCATAAACTATTTTTTTAGGTCAGTATAGTTATATACCCCCCATTTGTTTTTCATTCAAAGGGAACCAAAACCAATCAGAATAATTTTTATAGTGGTTTTGAAATCGAATTAATTAAAACAGTAGCAAAAAAATTTGGATTAAAAATTGTGTTCAAAAAATCAAAACGTCCCTTCAATTGGGGTTCTTTGGAAGCAAATGGATCTGCTACCGGAATATTTCGAGATCTTTTGGAAGGAGATTCGGACATAGGTATCAATGTTTTTTTTTAACAATTAATAATGGTGGGCACTCTTAGATTTTTTTAATTGACTCGATTGGTAATTATGAAAAAACATTATGAAAAATGAAAATGCCTAAATATTTAAAATTATCCTTTTATTGAACATTTATCTTTAATGGAAAGGGTTCAATTAGAGATACAGCTGGTGGTTCTTAAAAAAATTGACGTGCCACTGAATGGTGAATTTAAGAGGTTACTTATTTTCATCTTAATTTTCATTGTTTCTTTAAAATATCAACTTTTAGGATAACTAGAAGTTACTTAAAGTCAAAATTTGTAGTAGAAAGTTACTTTATTTATAGATAATCCTTTTGCAACCCTTTTCTTATAGATTATTTTATGAAAGACAAAGACCTTAACTACTAAGTTTGCCTGCATAACTACTTTTCAAAAAGTATCACGACACTACCCTTATTGTATTTTTTTCAGGTTTATCATCTTTTACCTACATTCCAAGAAATAGATATATAGATTTTGGACCAACATACGCTTTTGAGGATATGATCTGGTGTCTTCCTAAGCCTGCAGAAACAGAACCTTGGAAAAAAATGTTCTATCCGCATAGAATTGGTTTCTTTATTTTATATGCAATAGTTTATTTCCTTGTCAGTATAGTTTTATATTTACTGAGCAAATTAAAAAGCAGCGAACCGAAACATAATAAAATTTTGGAAAATTGGCTTCTTAGATGTATGGCAGGTAAAATCATTTAGAACCGACGTCTTTTTTATGTTTGTACACCGATTACTTTGAATTGGCTCCATTAACTTGATTAAAATGAAAGCTTACAAACCAAAACCTGTCTTTTTAGAAACATAGTTGATAGTATTTTCCTAAAGATAAAAAAGAAAGTATTTTCTGATTTTTTAGCGAGGGTAGCCGTTTCAATTTTGGGAACTGGCAACACTGGCGTTGCTAGATACCATCAGGTATATCCATTGTAAAGTTTGACATTTTATATGGTATATGTACTCAGAAAATTTTGACATAAGGATACTCTTTTTGTTGTTTACGATAACTTCAAAAGTTCAGGTTAGTTCAGGTTAACTTCAAAAGTTCATCTTGACTAAAAAATGGAATTAAGTCTTGAGCATCTATGAGTATTAGAAGCACCAGCGTATATAATATATTGTAGGAATATTTGACCGTGAAGACGATATACTCGCTTTGGACATAATTTAACAATCCCTCAAAAAAAGGCTCGTGTCAATTGGCGCAAGGAAATACTCAAAAATACAGACACATTGCTTTAAAAAACAGTTGTAAGATCGTGATAGGTGACGCGTCTTGGATCTATGCGTATAAGTCTGAAAGTAAACAGCAGTAGACTATATGGGTCTATGATGAGCAAAAATTAAGAAAAGTTGCTCGCGCATGAAGCACTTCGGAGCAAATGGTCGCCTGTTTTTTTCGGAATAACTGTCCATGATGCAACTGTACCTTTAGAGAATCGTAGAACAGTTAATTTTGAATGGTACACAACCTTTTATTAGTCGAAAGTCTTCGATGAATTGAGGCAAATAAACCTGATACGACGGATCATCCTCCGCTATAACAATGCGAGCTCTTATGTATCGGCTCAAACAAGTGACTTTTCGAGCACTCAAAGTGTGGAATTGATGGATAATCCATCGTACAACTCTGATTTGGCACCCAATGATTTCTTTTTGTTCGCGTACGTCAGAAGAAGTACTTGATGCCGTCAAAAACAAGGTGTTGTGGATATCGTCTTCACAGTAACAAAAATGCTTTTTAGTCTGTCAGCCAGGGAGGTTTTCGTGGTCCTTTTAGATCCACAAAATTAAGGGTTTTCAATGTATTTTTCCCACTGACTCCGAATATGAAACTTATTTTTTCATCAAGTGGTCAGATAATTTTTAACAATTTAATTGTTTAAAACACCTTGAAAAATTACCCATAATAGGTTTCAATATAAAATATATGAACATCGATAACTTTATTGAATCAAAATAACAGTATACGAGCCAAGAACAGATTTTGTAAGTCATTTCCTCTCGGGCGATAACGCGTGAAATGTTTCAAAGAGTTGTGTTATGAAAACTCGTGAACGTCAGCAGCGCTACCGTGGGTGAATCAAGCAGAGGCAGCCTCCCACTCACGTAGAAAAAAAATTTTTTTAATTATTTTCTCCCGATTGAAAATTTGTCAAATGATAGTTGACACAATACTTTGAAGAAAAAAAAGTCACCTGGCTGTAAGGTGGTGAATTATATGTTAGCTGGTCACAAGAATATGAAAAAAAATATGTTCAGTGATTCCCTCTTAGTGAAAGATTTGTTTAATGACAGATTACTTGCTACTTTAAATAAATAAAAAATCAACTGGCTGTATCTCGGTGGATAAATTGTGAGTTGATGTTGTGAAGGGTGTAGCGCGGAAGCCAGGCGCGAGCGTCGATCATCTATTTAAATACATCAACTGACGGGTTTTCCCTCGGCATATAGCCACTTGATTTTTTTTTATTACTTAAAGTATTACGTAATTTGAACAAAATGAATAAAATTTAAAAAATGTTTCCTTTTTTGGGCTGAATAGTAACTTCATTAATCGACGTTGGTAACTGGATTCCAGAAAACTACTTGAAATCATACTTGTCTTCGACTTCTACCCAACCCTAGTTTCAAGGTGCATCAGTGGTTGGAATTTTCAGGTGTGCTTGCAACCAAATTTGCACTATAAAATATGCTCTTGAAAAATGTTGATATAATTCCGATTTGTATGGTAGGAAAGACGAACCATCAATGCATCAGGCAACTGGAAGACATCATCGAGGAGTTTGTATGTTTTATTTAAATAATGCTACCTTTGACTCATTAACGTTATTCAACCGAAGCGTGATGTCAAATAATTTTACAAGGGTTATTTCCTCCTGGTTGAAAATTTATCAGGTTAGTTCAGATTAGTGGGTGGCAGTATGCCGAGAAAAACCCGTCAACTGGTATATCGACGCTCATATCTGGCTCCCGCGGTACACCTTTCACTGATACAGCCAGCTAACGTTTTTATTTATTCAAAGTAGCATGTAAACTATCACGTTTGTGTGACCAGCTGACGTGTAATCCACCACCTTATGTTGACATTTTTTTCTTCAAAGTGTTTTATCATTTAACAAATTTTCAATTGGGAGGAAATAATTAACAATTTTTTTTTCTATGTAAGTACAACTCTCTGAAGCATGTCGCTAGTCACCGCTCGAGAGGAATTTGGTCTGGAAAACCTTTCACTGGCTTGTAGTACATAACCTTGTTTAAGATTTATCAAAAAAGATGAACTATAACTAACGTTATTGGCAAAGGTAGTGTTAAAAAATGGAACATTGCAAGTTCAAGTTTTTTCACTTATAACTTAATTTCTACTTATGGCAATTTCTAATTATGGAAATAAAAAATGGAAATGGATTAATAACAGTATTTTATAATTTAAGACAATTATTTTGGGATTTGTTAAATATGCTTAAACCATTTTTTTACTAAGATATGGTCATTTAAGGGTACGCTTGACCGCTCGCGCGAGTTGGTTGCAGGCGGGGAGCTGTGACTTCCAATGGCTGCTTTAAAATACATTTTTATTTTGAAACATGGAATTGTTTAATCAAAATTTGCTATTTTGCTATCAATTTATCTTACTAATTAAAATCTACTCTTTATTGTCAATGCAAACACCAGATAAGATATGCTTATCGCGCAATTGCTACATGGAAAAATACGATTACGGCCTGGCGTGACATTTTGCGAAGGTAAATGCCGAATGATGAATAGTCATAAGACAAGTAAAAAGTCCATATGATTCGTTAGTTATCATTTTAATCTATATTTTATCACTATTCACTCTAAGAATTAGGAACAATTTTTCATGTTTTATTTTTATGGCATGCACAGAAAATACAGCAAGGCATTTACGATGACCTGCAAATGCACCATCTTGTAGTACAGACTTTGTCATTTTAATTAGGTACAAATTCATCTGGTGGTAGTATTAAAATATATATTGTTTGTTTCATTTTGTTTTGTTTCTAGTAAAAGTTTTTTTGTATCCAAAATTTTCGAGGTTAATAAGACCTAATTGAATATTAAAAAAATTTGTGTGGCAAAAGACTATATAAATCCTTCTCAGCATATGCACTCGCATGGAGGCAAAAGTGGGCGGTAACTCTTCTATCAATCTTTTCGTTGAATCACAATGAAATTGGAGTCAAAATTCATCAAATATTTTACATCCTGTGTTGTTTTTCATTACATTGACTAAAAATTGTTCTGCCCTCTTGAAGAAGGTATTTTTGTTGGCTCACAGATTAGAAATATTCTGAAAGACAAACATTTTGACAGCACTCTATCAGATATTGAAAAAAATGCTCGGAATGACTTTCGCCTCGTGGTCATTAATATCATCGGAAATAAAAAAAGCAGACAATTACGTTACTCATTTTAAAAATATTCTGTCATCGTATCAAAAGATGCGTTGCAATATGTCTCTAAAGATCCATTTTCTACACTAACATCTAAACTTTGTTCCTGACAACTGCGGAGCTGATGAGCAGGACGAACGCTTCCATCAGGATATATCAACAATGGAGAAAAGGTATCAGGGAAGGTGCCAATGCTTTCTTGCTTGTCGACTAGTGTTGGACTCTTGTTAGAGATGTTTCAGAAACAATTCACAAAAGAAAAGTAAAAAGACAGCATGTTTAGTGTCTCTACAAGTGAAAAGTATGTATTTTTTATTATTTTGTTAAAAATATAATAATAAAAAACTTGTTCTTGAAAATTGCAACTAAGTTTTTAATTTCATTGTCATTTTTGTGTTAAGCTCCCCAACATTATCAAAAAAATGCACTTTTCGTACAAGATACAACAAATAAACTAAAATTTGTTGCGTGGTGTATTTTATACAATTAATATAATTATAATAATTACTAAGTATTTTTCTATTTTACCCTAACTCTGAGGGATAAACACTACTATTTTATGATAGGTGTTTTTATAGAAACTTAAACATATGTGATAACTATGACAATGCAACATTCGGCATTTACCTTTGCTAAATGTCGCACCGGGCCGTGTTTTTCCGCGTAGCAATTGCTCAATGAGCTTATTTAATCTGGTGTTTGCATTGATAATAAAATAGTAGATCTTGATTGGTAAGATAAAATGAGAGTAAAATAGCAAATTTTGATTAAACAATTCTATGATTTAAAATACAGATGTATTTTAAAGCAGCCATTGGAAGTCACAGCTTCCCTCTCGCAACTAACTCTCGGGCGCGGTCAGGCGTACCCTTATATGGCTATATCTTAGCAAAAAAATGGGTTAGGCATATTTAGCAAGTCGCAAAATAAATGTCTTGAATCAGAAAATACTGTTATCAATCATAAACAATGTTGTCCTAATCGCGTTTTAGTTTAAAAAGCCTATAAACAAATTACTCAGTGTTTTGAAATGAAGATTTCAAATTTAAACTAATGTAACTTTCTTATAAACAAAAAAAACGTCACATTCAAATGAGCATTTGTAGAGCTTATTATGATTGCTAGAAGCAAAATTTTCAGTGAAACGGCTTGAACATATCGCAACATTCCATTCTTTTAAGAGTAGTTTTGCAGTAACTTTGGTTCTAATTAATATTTTTTGATAAACCTTGAACGAGATGATTTGTATTCAATACCGTTATCAATATGCATTGTGTTATATTGATACCTATCATGAATATTTTTTTTATTACAGCATTTCAAACAATGAAATTGTTAATACCAAATTATCTAACCACTTAACGAAAAAACAAGTTTTATATTCGGATTCAAGGGGAAAAAATACATCGAGAACACTTACTTGATTTTGGGGATCTAAAAGGACCACGAAAACCCCCTTGGCTGCCAGACGATCTAGGATTACTTCAAACTCATGCAAAAGTATATTAACATCTTGGAGAATATTTTAAAAAACACTGAAATTATATTTAATGATAAAATGTTTGTTTTTTTTTGTTATTCCCGAAATATAAACGGCTATCCTTGTACAAATTAATGATAGTACAAATTAGTTTTATTATTCCCTAAAATGATATCTATCAAAACTTAAATTTGGATGCCCTGAGAATATGCAATTGATGATTAAAAGCAAAAACTTTAATATCTATCGTTCCCTCTAGGCCCTTTAGTTTTTGAGATAATAGGTGATGAATCTTTTCGAAACTAATGTTAGTGTAATCTTAGCTATAATTTAAAGTTAATATTATTATGTCTTTTTAGATTCTTATGGAAATACGTACAATGTTCATTATCCAAAATCCCACATAATACGAATGTTTTATACATTGTGGCTTATTTTTACAGTTCACATGTCTGTCATGTATTCCAGTAATTTTATTTCCACTCTTACTTTACACGTGGAAGATACCAAGTTTATGACTTTGAAAGATATTATTGAGAGTAACTTACGGTAAGAAAAATAATAAAATAATTTCTTCCAGTTCTTATTTTGTGGATTTAATGTTGAAATACCTGAGCTGATTTCAGAAATCTTAAAAAAGACGAAAAAAATATTATATACGTTAATCTCAAATTCGAAGATCA
Source organism: Diaprepes abbreviatus (assembly GCA_034092305.1). Classification (NCBI taxonomy): domain Eukaryota; kingdom Metazoa; phylum Arthropoda; class Insecta; order Coleoptera; family Curculionidae; genus Diaprepes; species Diaprepes abbreviatus. The sequence goes on along the minus strand of JASJET010000122.1, from coordinate 18,617,325 downwards.
TCATTCATATAAATATATCAGCTATTTTTGAAGATAAAGTTTCGGTTAAATTAGAGACCTTTTGAAGAATTTAATTCCACTTACCAATATTTTTAAGTTAAATGTATTGGTCATAACAATAATTCTTGCTAGAGAACCAGACCGTGGAAGTCACACAAAAGTAACAATCTGTGAGACGATAGCGAGGTTCACGCTAAACCATGTCCACAGCAAGTGACATTGATTTGCATATACCTTTGAGTCATTTCGTCAAGCTACTGTAATATGTAGTGAAGCAAACTTTTAGAGCATAATTCTTGTCCTAATCATCAACGTAGCAATGAAAGTAGAATTTATAAGCAATTTTAAAAAGCGAAGAAAGAGGCTTCCATGGGCTTTTAAAGTGAATTATCCGCAAACATGCCACACCCGCGTGGCATAAGGATATTAAACAATAAATCAGTGATCGATATTATTCACAACTTAATCAGCGTCCTCTAATTCACTTGGAAAAATTTCGACCGTTTTATAAGATTTACACAACTTGAATATACTGAGATGTACTGACGGAATATAAGGAAACAGTGTAGAATTGTAGTGATTAGGGCAATGCAAGTTTTAAATTTGTCAAATCAAATCAGTTTCTGCATAAACCTGTTAGCGTGATGTATTGAGAGCGCCACCAAATCAAATTCATGGCCATAAAATTATGATCGGAAAGTGATAAAAGTAAGGGATGCTCCCTCGTAAACGCTGTGATGGGGGAAAACGGGTACTATATTAGGATTTAGGAGATCATTTTACATAAGAATAAGCAGGAGTGGTGTCAGGGCTGATTTTTATGTCGACCAGTTTTATTTTTGTTGATTTAATAAGACAGAGACTACTCAAAAATTGTTGTTATCATCCGAATTGGAGTTTTGGAAAATAAATTGAGTGCAAAAGAAAGTGGATGCTTTCAAAATACTAGAACATTGCTATAGGGAAATATTTCCTATCGCCAACACTCTTTTAATTATATTTGTAACATTGCTTTGCAGTTCAGCGCGAACATTCTCATCGCTGAGACAAACGAAAACGTGTTTTTGTTTGTTTTTGTCAAGACTCAAAAAATTGATAATATAAATTTATGTTTACAACTTGGCTTTTCAAAAAGAAAATTTCTTTTGTAACGTGCTGCCCTCCAGTTAACCTAGTTAATAGTTTTTTTAAGTTTAGGTGGACATCTACCACAGATACTGCCACAAAACAGCCGTTTTACATATGTTAGGATACTGATCATATATTTGCAGCCGATTATTGATATAGTGGGGATTTATTTTGTGTATTAAGTGTTTAAAATATATACTGCACTGTATTTTTTCAGATTGAAAATATTCGCACTGAGTAAGTCGTCTATTGCCTGTAGAAGTACTTTGAAATATTGTGAAAGTCTTCCAGAATGTCTAGAAAGGGTAGCTATAGCTAAAGATACTGCCATATGTGTGACCAAATCGATGAGTCTGTAAGTATAAGAGAGGTATAAAAAAATTGATAAACGTAAATTTTTTAACATTAATTTTACAGATAAATAGTTTGTTCGTCTTTATTTGTGTCAATATATTTAGTTCTCTCTCTCTCTCTCTCTCTCTCTCTCTCTCTCTCGCTCTCTCGCGCTCTCGCTCTCTCGCTCTGTGAGTTAAATAACGATTTTTAAAAATGACACATAAATATGTTTGTTAGTTTTTAAGCATTGTATAATATAATTTTTAACTGTTAGGTGGTAATACAGATTTTTTGTAATAGTCAAGATCTCTATTATCTATCAGGAATCACATTTTTAACCGACTTCTAAAAGAAGGATGTTCTCAATTCGTCGCGTATATATATATATATATATATATATATATATATATATTTATGTATGTACACCGATTACTCTAGAATGGCGGCACCGATTTGAATGAAATTTTTTACGTTATGTTCAGGAAGTTGCTGTGGTGGTCCCATATTTTTTGGGACGAAATTGGTGCAGTAAAATCCAAGATGGCACTGACAATATGGCGGCCAAAAAAATTAATTTCGTCCGATTTTTTCTAAAATTGGAATGGGGGAATTTTCGGGATTGTACACAACGGAATCTGAAATTATTTGAAAAAAATTCTATATGGCGGTTAAAATATTTAATTTTGCCCGATTTTCGCCAAAATTGATGTGGGGAAGTTTTCGGGGTCGCACATAACGAATCCTATTTTTTTTTTAATTCAATATGGCGGATCCAATATGCAGGACAAAAAAATCAATTTTGTCCGATTTTCTCCAAAATTGCTACTGGGCAGTTTTCGGGGTCGCACATAACGAATCTAAAATTATTTTAAAAAAATTCAATATGGCGGATCCAATATGGCGGAAGAAAAAAATTAGTTTTGACCGATTTCCTCCAAAATTGGTATAGGAGAGTTTTCGGAGTGGTACATAACGAATCTCAAATTATTTTTTAAAAATTCAATATGGCGTATCCAATATGGCAAATAAAAAATTAATTTTATTTGATTTTTTTTCAAAATTGATATAGGGGAGTTTTTGAGGTCACACATTACGAATCTGAAATTATTTCAAAAAAAAAATAAATATGGCGGATCCAAGACGGCGGATTAAAGATTCTACATCTCTCGATTTAGTCTAAAATCAGTATTGGACGATTTTTGTTAGTGTTAATTTCGAATTTAAATTATTTTTTGAAAACTCACTCTGGCGGATTCAATATGGCGTCCTAAAAATTTTACATTTTTCGATTTTCTCCAAAACTGATATAAGGGGTTTTTGAGGGTGTAAATTATGAATTTAAAACTATTTTTCAGGATTCAGTATGGCGAATCCAATATAGTAGACTGAAAATTTCACATTTTTTGATTTTGTTCAAAGGTGGGACTGAATCGTCTTTGAGGATATAAGGCTCTGAAGGGTTTAGATTTAGATTAGATTAAGACGTTAAAATTGTTTTTTTGAAATTTTATATTGCGGATACAATATGGTGGGTTGAAAATTTAACCTTATTTGAATTTTTTTTTAGATTTGGTATTAGGGGGTTTTTGGGGTCGTGTATGACGAATATGAAGTTATTTTTTTACAACTATTAGGTTGATAAGATACAATATAAGGGACTGAAAATTTTATTTCCCATTTTGCCTAAAATTGATATTGCGGGGTTCTTGGGGCGTATACAAACTCAATATGCAGTATAAAATATATCGAGCTAAGAAATTTACGTCTCAAGTTCTTTAAATATCGATATTGTAATGTTGTGGGGCCTATATTACCTATCTAAAATTAATTTGAAATATAAGATAGTGGATTTACAATGACAGACTAAATATTTGCTTTACACAATTTCACTGGTATTTGGAAAACTCTAAGAATCAAAGAATTTTTAGTGGTTCATTTGAGGGTGACTTACAACTTTGGATAAAATGGATCCTTTTTTGTCACCTTGAAGTCATTGCAAGGTAATCTCGATTAGTACTTAGTTCAAATAATTTATGGATATCATAATGAATTCAAAACTAAAAATCGAAAAATAATATTTTTATAAAAAAATTGAACCGACATCTAAAAGTGCGCTAAAAAGTGAAAAATAACTATAAATTTTTATATGAAATTGAAAGTCGGCGCCAAATTATTTCTATATGAAATAAATAACTACCGATATATACAAATTATGGTAAGAAAGCAATTACAAATAAAGTATTTTTAATCTGTTTATGCGAATCACATTTTGTCAGGTATTAGTTTGGCGCCGCCTTCAAAAATTTCAATTTCATATAAAAATTTATAGTTATTTTTCACTTTTTAGCGCACTTTTAGAAGTCGGTTCAATTTTTTTATAAAAATATTATTTACTTCAAAAATTACCTTTACAGTCTTATTCGCTGAACTTAAATATGGTTTATTTGTTAAGTATAGATGTATAGCTCTTTACCATGTGAAAGTTTCGTATTAATAAAAAAAGCGAAATAAAAGATATTCCGATTTGAAACGCAATCAACATATCGGTCGAAAGAGATAGTGCTTTCTTATGTCAATTAAAGATTATTGAAAAAAGTCGTACAGTTTCTTGCAATAAAAATTTTTGAACCAAATTTGGTCGGCTGCTGGAGAGTTACGGGTTCCGCGATAAAATGAGCTCGTTTTCTGAACGCGCAGCCCGCCACCCTTTGCATAAATAAGGTCGCGCGTTACTCGCGCGACTAATAGATATTGTTATAACCTTTTTGTCTTTACACTTAGAGATCTCAAACTTTCCACAATGTAGCATTGGTCAAAATGTAAATTTCGAAAATTCGCAGCATAAATTTTTAATTTGAAAAAGAAAATTCGCCATATTGAACTTTTTTTTTCAAAAATCCTCCATTTTGTTTGTCATATGTATTTTTGTAAACAAATCCTGTTATCCTTAAAATATTTTGCTTTTTATTGTTTTCAACTTATGTATAAATATTAATTAAAAATGTTCGTATTAAATAAAAATAACTGATACATTATATAACTCGAAATCTATACATGTTGGAATATTTTCGTTGTCGAATTTGCAATCAGAATGCTTTAAACTCCCACGGACAGCCACTATAAATCAGTCGCCATTTTTTTTGTATTTGTTGACTAGTACAATTAATAGCGAAAATTCGGTTTTCAAAAACATACTAAAAAAAAGTGTTAGGCACGAAAAAAATCTTTGAAATGATTTTTTCTTTATCAAAATTAGGTTACTGAGATATTTGCATGAAATTTAAAAAATTGCGCTCTTTGTTATTATTAATATATTTGCAAAAAAAATATTGATATCGTTAAGGAACTTATGGATAAGACATAATTAGTAATCAGGTCAACTCGGGTAAGTGTTATTTTTGCTTAAATATGAACAACCATTTCAAATCAGCCGTCTAAGAACAGTCCTGAACGACGTCTCGTAGATACACGATACAGTCATTTATTGAGTGCTAAATAAGAATAAAATATGTAAAACCAAGCCTAACAAATTTATTCGGTAGGGATTGAATCTTAGTTTCATTTTGTTATTAAATAAATACACAGGTGTTTTATCGAAAATCCTTGATTTTTATTCAAAAATAAAAAGTTTGGAGTTTCAAAATTGTGTAACGTAAATAAATGGTGGCATTTTTGTTAGAATGGGTTTAAAAAATAGATCATACTTGACCCAGTAAAAATATCCTGCGAGGTGACTGCAATGTAAGAAGTAAGTGCAAACTTGGTTTACTTAGTAGAAATAAACTAAAAAAATATCGTCTAGATGTAAAATGGGTAGGAACTACCACGTAAAAGCAAAACACCTCAAAATATTTCCAAGCTGACCTCAAAAATACTACTCAAGAAGTTAAAAGAGGTATTTTGAATATTTATAGGAAAGTGTAGGGTTGAGTGCGTCGGGCAAAAGGGTGTATCAAATATAAATTTTATTCGTTCTCTAGGGGTGCGGGGGCCTTGATATGAAAGCGCCAGGTTTAAATAGTGTTTATTTCAGTACTGAGAATTCAAAATAAGTTTTTTTTTCGTTTTACTCCTGGTGTTTACTTTTTGGTAACCATTTTATTTGATTACGCATTAATTATATGTTCAGTAGTAATCCCAAATGTTGACATGAAATGTTTTCCGACAAAAAGTTCATCTTTTATGATTTTACTGTAAGGTAGATGGGCAACATAATAGCAGAGAATACTAATAAGGGCAGTAAGTGCTAAAGAACTCCAATTTAATGCTTGTCCGATATGCACTAGAACAGTTTTTTTACAAGTAGTTTAGTTCCTTCATAAAAAAAAATTGTTACGTTACAATTAAGAAATGTATTAAAAATCGCACTGTATGATTTGCCAGTTTATGTTATATTAGCAATTACCAAAAATATGAAATCATTATGCAATGAAATTATGAACGCAATACTATCGTTCTGAAAATTGCACTTTTAGTATTCCTTAAGATATTTGAGTTTAAAACCAAACTAAAAATATTTGTTATGCATCCTGAAGTTTGAGCAATTTCTGTGGGCCCTTCAAAGTATCAAGTACATAGGGAAGTATTTTTACCACATAACTTTTTTAACACTAATACTTTTTAGGTTTGTAGAACATCATCACTGGCCAATAAATTGTCGAAACACTGCTAATTATATATCGTTCCCAGTTACAATGATTCTTAGAAAAAATCACTATTTATATGCAAGTATTTACAGTCATGTGTTATTTTTGTTTGAGGCTGGATTGATCGACTATTGGAGAAAAGAAGCAGTAAAATTTCTAGAATATTCTGGCTCAACACTGTATAATTTTGAGAATTTAAACAAGGCTGTAATTTCTTCTAAAACATCCGACAAGACAATTACATTTAAGAATTTAAAACCAGCCTTTACATTACTTATATGGGGGTTTATTTTAGCAACTGTTGTATTTGTGATTGAGTTGGGCCTTTATTATAAAAAAATGTATCTTAAATATAAAAGTGATGCTACAGTGGCTTATTTGGAATTTAATAAGAACCATGTTTAACTGGGAAGAAATATGGGTGATGGGAGCTAGAGTCATAATTTAGTACTTATGTATCGTAGCATAGAAAAGATAGGAAATTAGTAATCAATTAAAAGATATTTAGCTAGATTTAGGAATAAAAAAAATTAATATTAAATTTAACACTTAGTTCTAGTCACTGTGAAAATTTTATATTTATCTAGATGCACCATTTAGTATTAAATATCATTCTGATCTGTATTAACTTGAAGACAATTAGAGATATTCATGTTTCGGCAAGTTGTGATTAGTTAATTGATAAATAAAAATTATGTTATTCCAAAAGTTCATCTTTAATTACACCCAGTGGTGTATCGAAGGTTTGTAGAAAATCATCACTAGCCAATAAATTGTCGAAACACTGCTAATCATGTATCGTTCCCAATTACAATGATTCTTAGAAAAAATCACTATTTATATGCAAGTATTAATAGCCATGTGTTATTTTTATTTGAGGCTAGATTGATCGACTGTTGGAAAAAAGAAGCAGTAAAATTGCTAGAATATCCTGGCTCAACACTGTATAATTTTGAGAATTTAGACAAGACTGTAATTTCTTCTAAAACATCTAACAGAACAATTATATTTAAGAATTTAAAATCAGCCTTTAAATTACTTATATGGGAGTTTATTTTAGCAAATGTAGTTCTAATTAAGCTGGGCCTCTATTAAAAAAAACGTATCTTAGATATAAACGTGATGCTACAATGGCTTATTTGGAGTTTAATAAGAATCATATTTAACTGGGAAGAAATATGGGTGATGGCTAGAGACATAATTTAGTATTTATGTATCGTAGCATACAAAAGGTAGGAAATTGGTAATCAATTAAAAGAAATTTAGCTAGATTTAGGACTAAGTTGGGCCCCGGGCTTGCGGGGCCTCCTTATCCAAAAAAATCTTTAGAATTAAATTTAATTAATTTCCAATAGACTTGCTACTTTATAACTCATTTAACGGAAGGTGTCAGTGGTTATTTATTATAAATGGACAAGTTGATTTTTAAAAACAAACGAAGCACATGGAATGCAGAGCGCTTGGATTTATATTAAATGTACATATTCATCTCTATTAAGTAATATTCCAGACATAATATTAGCTATAAAAATGTCTGGACATTACCAGTCACGGTAGCCTCGACAGCACGATCTTGTTCGACACTGAAAATAATTAAAAATTATTTACGCAGCACAATGACGCAAGTATAGAATGCAAAAGTGCTAAAAAACTTGATATAAGTCTACTCATAGAAGAGTTCGTAAATAAAAAAGCCAAAAGTTTAGAACTATTTCATAATAACACATAAAACTGGATATTATGATGTATTTGATGCTTGTTTTTGCGCGTAGATCTGTTTTATTATCAAATAGCATTATTTTTATATGTGCCTTCAGAAAGTTTGACGAATAGATAATAACCTTTATTAATACATAAATTGTCAAGAACACACCCCAAGCAGAGCAAGTATGATCGTATTGAGTTCGGTGTGTGCGGTTTTAAAGCTTTAATTTTGGCCCACTTATGAATACTCGCTCCGCCCGCCTGTCTGTTGCGTAACGAACATCGATCTCGCGGCGCGTGAGGTATGTGAGTTTAGATGCTTGGGTTATATCTTAAAATCTCGCTCCGCTAGCCTGTCTGCTGTGTCACGATTATCGATCTCGCAACGCGTGTAATATATGGATTTGAGAGCATGGGGTTTGACTTAAAATTTTGTTTTGCTCGCCTTTGTGCTGCGTAACGATTATCGATCTCGCAGCATGTGAGATATGTGTGTTGGGGGGCTTGGATTTTGGCTTAAAATCTTGTTTCGCTCGCCTGTCTGCTGTGTAACGTTTACCGATCTCACTGCGCGTGGAGTATGTGCGTCCGGGAGCTTGGGTTTTGGCTATACACTTTTAAAAACTCGCTCAGCTTGCCTGTCTGCTGTGTAAGGAACGTCAATGTCGCCACGCGTGGTGTATGTGGGTTTGGAAGCCTGTCATCTAAACGATGATATCATAATTACTGAATGTCAAAGACAACCTGTGTTATTATATATAAATATATAGAGCCACAGCTAGAGTAAACATATATTAGAACACGCATATGAGGGTTTTTGGGGTCGTTAAATGTGCACATGAAGTCAGAAAATTGAAATTTTAATTTCAAAGGTGGCAGATTCAAAATAGCGCATCAATTTACTTATATAATGATATTGGTATCTAAAAAATTCACTTTTTTATTATTAAGGAGTTGTTCTCAAAATGGCGGATCGAAATTTGTTCTCTAAAAACTGGCTAATCTATAATTAAAAAGGACCGTAACTTGGCAAGAAAAAATCGTAGGTGACCGCTCAATAGCGTATTTCGAAGAGTAAGAGTAGTATTAAAGGATGCAACTAGAAAAAAGATCAAAAAATTCTGCATCCTGCACAGAATCTCAAAAAAAGCCGACAAAAAACATTTTTCGAGTACTCACCACAAATATTTAAAAATCCTGAGTTGGCCAATTCCGACCTTGGATTCAGATTCTACCCTACAAATTACTTCGAAAATGACCACCAGCTGCCCAACAACAATTATGACCACATTTTCTGTAGACCTTTGAATTTATTTATGAAATATTGGAAAACTTCGGGTAGACGACGTTTTTATTTAGGACATATTCCTCTGAGACGTTTTGGACAAAATGAAAACGTCTATTTTTAGATTTCCCCCTATAGAACGTCACAATTGGATCTAATAAAGGGACATTTTCTTAACCATATGGACCCCAACCAATTGCACCTGTCGAATGGCCGTTGACAAAAGGAAATTAAAATTGTTTCTGGAAAGCAAATTTATTAAATTGAGGAGGGGAGCTCCTCTAATGCGGTGTGCCAAGGAACATATAACTGGACCTAGCGCATGACTTATTAGGAAGCTTCTCTCCTTAGCTAGAGTTGTGGTAGGGTTGTTCACAGGGGGATGAAACTGTTGACCATATCTTCAGAGAATACCCAGTACTCAATGGACTGAGACAAAGACATTTCGGAGATACAGTTTTGTTACCGGAAGCAGTTAGGCAAGTTCAATTAACGAGGCTGCTTGGATTCGAAAAATGCGATCGGCCTCTATGGTGGGATGTAAAGGGCCTAATGAGGGCTAGGCATCGATGATCAAGTAACACCACCTTTTGTTCATCGATTCATTCATTCATTCAAAGGGACTTCTTAAGTTCCTGTTTTCTTCAAATAATATTCCAACCAATTTGATATCCGAATAACACTTTTTAAATTGAATGATATCGATTTATTTTAAATCTAATCATTAAATAATGATTAAATTGTATGTGTGTGTGCATGCATACCTGCGTGTGTGCGTACGTGCGTGAGTGTGAGCGTACGTGTGTAACTTAAATTTCTAAGAAAAGCAAGACTTCACAATAAGAAACTCAAATCTATCAAAACTTGAGCAATTCACCAATCTCAAACAAGTGGAATCTCGAAACTTGAGCATCTTTTTCTAACAAATAACGAATAAAATGTAGATAACACTTTATTTCGTCTGGATACTTTCCATGAAAACTCAATTCGGAAACCTAAATTCGTACGAAGTTTGATCGGTTCGTCAGCGATAACCTGACAACAAACGAAATGAATAGATGTCTAATTTGCTTTATAGTTATGTTTTGTGGTGGCAAAAGTAGTCATTAATCGACTTCTAAAAGAAAGAGATTCTCAGTTTAACAGCTAAGTATTTTTTTATGTATCGATTACTCCGGAACAGCGGCTCGATTTGAATAGAATTTTTGGCATTATGTTCAGGAAGTTGCTGCGGTGGTCCCATATTACCTTAATTTGGATTTTACTGAAATTGATTCTGTAAAATCCAAGATGGTGCTAATAATATGACGGATAAAAAAATAATTTTGGTCCATAATTGGTATGGGGGAGTTTGCGGATCATATACAACGAATCTAAAAGTATTTTTAATAAAAATTAATTTGATGGATCCAATATGGGTCGGAATAAAAATTTTACATGTCTCGATTTTATCGAGAATTGGAATAGGAATTGGAATTTTTGAAGGTGTAAATTATGAATATAAAATTATTTTAAAAAAATTCAATATGACAGACCCTACATACCTGTATAAAAATTAAATATTTCGCTCTGTGGGGGGGGGGGTGAGAGTTTAAATAACGAATCTAAAATTGTTTTAAAAGAAACTCAAGATGGTGGTTCTTGGTACTGGGGTATTTTGGTGGTATATATTGAGATTAGATTAAGAGTTTCTTTTTTATTCATATTTTTTCAGAATTGGTATTAGGTGGTTTCCCGAATCGTTAGTTACGAATCTGAAGTTAATTTGTTACAATTTAATACGGCAGATACAGTATGGCTAGACCAAAAATTTTACATTCTTCCGATTTAGTCCAAATTAGTATTTACGGGTTCTTGGTTCTTAAATTAATACATACACAATATACAGGATAAAATATGTTGAACTTAAAAATCTACATGTCTCTAATTGTTTTAATATTAATATTGGATCGTTTTGGAAGTCTAGGGTACGAATTTAAAATTAATTACTTAAAATTTAAGATAGCAAATTAACTATAGCAGACTAAATATTTCTTTGGTAAAATTTTATTAAAAACTGCTATTTGGGGAATTCTCAGGATCAAAGAATTTTTTGTCGTTCAATTTAAAACTTAAATTTCTAAAAAAATAATATAAATTTTTATATGAAATTGAAATTTTTGAAGTCGGCACCGAACTCTTACTAAAAATGAAACAAATAACTACTAACACGATATACATGCAAGCCACGGTAAGAAAGCAATTACAAATAAAGAATTTCCCAATCTTTTGATGCGAATCTCATTTAGTCAGGTATTAGTTGGGCATCGACTTCCGAAATTTCAATATATTAAAATTTATATTGTTATAAATTTTTTTTAAGAAAAATTTTCTTATTGGGATTAGTTATTAAACTAAAAAAGGAATATTGTAAAATATTTATAATACTTTTGTTCGTTCTTTCATTATCATTTCTCATCTCGCTGTGTTTGTTATGGTCGAATTCGAGAAGTCTGGCGAGTTACCTACTGTGTGTAGCCAAAATGGCTGACCTCTCGAAAAAAATTAGTTACGAATAGCAATATACTTACTACCCTAATCTTTACAGTTTTTTCGTAAATAACATTTTCACCAGAATAAGAATATGTTCCTTGCAAGACAAACTTTTTTTTATTTTAGGGTGGCCTTTACTACAATTCAAAAAAATTACTTGATAAAATTATCAATCTCATCAATCTTAATAAAGCTCATTTATGCTATAAGTTGTTTTTTTATATCCCAAATATTTCATAACATTGTTTGCATACCATATGTTATATTAATAATTGCTGTTTAGATCATGCATACATTTTTTAAAACGATCTAGATGTGCGCGTGTCTGAAAAATAGCACGAATATGCATCCAAGACGTCTCCTGACTGTGACCAATTGACGTCACCATTTTGGTGCTCTACATTCACAAGATGACCAAAAAAATTACGTTTTTGAGATGTCACGTCGCTTCCTGGGAAGATCAATTAAAAGTCATTTAAAACCATATAAGAACTATATAATTAAGACGTCTTGGCATTTTAATTTTATAACTAGGACATTACAAAAGCACATCTTTATAACGTGCTTGCAATACGTTTTAATAAATCTTTCATACGTGTGTGTTTCTGAGATATGACAGATTCGATTCAAAACCATGTAGTGAAAATAGTCAAAAAAATTTAATTTGTTGTCCGTGAAATATATTATTCTAAAACTCAAAAAAGTATACACATATTTTGCGAAAAAATCATTTTCAAAAAAGTTATTGAGATTTTAAAGCTGAGCTTAGAGCTTTTGCAGTGAAGTAAAGTGGAGGTCATTTTTTAATTAAAAATTGTAGATTTTTATAACTAGTTGACGTAATTCAATTTTTTCTTTTGAATAAGGTCACATAAGTCATAAACTTTCAGGAAAAAATTTGAAAACCGAAAAATTTTCAAAATCAACAAAATGTCGGCGGTTTTTAGAAAAAAAAAACACCTTTTTTTTGATGAATTATTTTCGAGGGTTTCTTGTTATATGTTTCTTCAATTACAATTATTTTCATGCAGGGGTAGACACAATCAATTTTTTTTTCACTGACCAATTTCATTTCAAATCATGCAATGATATTATTTCACACAAAAATGCTTTCTCTTTGAAACATGTCATTATAGGAACCAAAACAGTGTACCCGTATTTTGGAGTTTTGTGAAAACATTATTTTCAAGGAAGTAATCAAGATTTTAAAATAAGAGTCTAGCGCTTTTGCGGTGAAGAAAAATGAAAGTAATTTTTTATTTAAAATTGTTAAGCTTAGAACTTTTGAAGTGAAGAAAAATGCAAGCCATTTTTTATTCAACATTGTATATTTTTATGACTTATCGACGTAATTCAGCTTTCTCTTTTGATTAAGGGCACATGGGTCCTAAACTTTCACAAAAAAATTGGAAACTGAAAAATTTTCAAAATTAACGAAATGGCGGCTGTTGTACAAAAAGTACATCTATCATTTAATGAATTTTTTGGTGTTCCTGATTATATACTTCTTCAATTACAATTGTTATTATGGGTGCTAAAACGCAGGGGGAACACAATAATTTTTTTTCTTTTTTCAATGACCGATTTCATTACAAATCAGGCAATGAAATTTTTTCACAAAAATGCAGTAAAAATCAAAAAAATCTACACGTATTTTGCTATTTTGCAAAAACATCATTTTCAACTGAGTTTTCGAGATTTGTGTTTTGCAGTGAAAAAATGTACTGCCAATGTTTTATTCAAAATTTTTTATTTTTGTGACTAATCGACGAAATTGAATTTTTTCTTTTGATTCTGGTCACTTGAGGTAGAAAGTTCAAAAAACCAAGAATTTTTTTACGGTTGCCTGTTATACTCTTTATTATATAATTATGATTTTTGTACTTTATTTTATATATTTTATACGTCAAATAAGGTTTCGTACAATTATCAAAAAATAGAACAATATCAGCAAATATTTGCAAGTAGCAACTTGTTTATGAACTCGATTTATTGTGCAATTTCAACATGCATTCAAGAGTTGAGAGATTACCCTTGGGATGATTCCTGTGTTACGAATATCTGCATGGACTTGATTCGATACCCATAATAAGTTTATTCTAGAAGGTGACTTGTCGAATATGCCACTACGTTACAATGATAAAACTGTAAAGTAAATCTTTCGTACTGTGTTTTATATAGGATAGTTTACAAATTTGTGTTAATTACGATACAGCTACACAGAAAAGTGCATTCTATTTGTGGAGAAAAAAAATGTCCTGGGGACAATCTAATTACTGTAACATAGTAGCATATTCCACAAGCCAATTTTGTTAATTTTGAAAATTTCTCGGTTCTCAGATTCTTTTTGAAAATTTATGACTCATGTGACTTTAATCAAAAGAAAAAACTGAATTACGTCGATTAGTCATAAAATGTACAATGTTGAACAAAAAATGGCTTGCAGTTTTCTTCACTGCATTTTTTCACAAAACGGCAAAATATGTGTACACTTTTTTGGATTCTTGAATAATATATTACACAGAGAAAGCGTTTTATTTTTTTTACTATTTTCACTGCATGATTTCAAATGGGATCGGTCATGTATTTTAATTTAATATAGTCGATATAAAAATGTACGTTGATATAACAAGAATGTATTTTTCTAACGTTAGAATAGAAAACATGGTATAGTGTAAAATATTTTTCCTTCTATCTAACGCTAAGTATTTCCAAGGAAACTCGTTTTTTATGTTGTCGAAATGATTTTTGGCTTAGTACGATACTTCAGCAATGATTTCAGGAGGTTTAAACGAAAATATTAAGTAACATTTGTGGAGGAGGTATCCTAGATCCTCCCGCGTGTACAGTTACCCAGCCACATACCTCTTCAGTTCACAATCATACGAAAAAAAGTTAATGTCAATCTATCGCGTGATCTTTCAGTTACTTAAGTTTAGTCCTATTACACATACACACACATATGTATATATATATATATATATATATATATATATATATATATATATATATATATATATATATAATATATATATATATATGAGTAATCGAAGGTTTTCGGGCATCCCGTGTATGTGCTAATTCCCTCTTATGACTATAAAGCAGCTGACGTTTCGGTGAAATCTCATTCACCATTTTCAAAGCTTACTGCACGGCATCTACGAGCGAACTGACATCCGCGACTCGGGTGCTGTCGGTCCCGTGTGTACGTCGAACGCGTCCGTTTTCCGAATGGTTCTGGCCAACACACACAGGTTGCGAGATCTGCTGCGCGTCATCGGCCCTGTTGCCAGTGTTTGGGGTTGCGTTACCGAATTGTAATCTGTTTCGTTGCTAAGTACTACTGGTTGATGTTCTGTAAGCAGGTTTTTCCAAGTATTAGGCACTCGCTGGCTATCATCTCTACTATTTAAGTTGTTAGGCCTCTTTGCAATTTAGATGGCTTCCCTCTTAACTCTTGTGCACAGGTTTTCACATTTCGATAGCATTTTTGTTCCTGAGAAATTTATCTTATGTCGTGTGTTTAACTAGTGTTAAAGCAGTGCAGAAGGAGTTGTTTTTTGTTTGACAGTGTTTATATGTTCATCTCTTCTGGCGCTTATTTTACGCTTGGTTTAGTCTACGTAAGATGAGCTGCATTCTCCGGATGGAATTTCGTACACTTCCTGGCTTTCTAGAGGGATTCGTTCTTTAGGTGTTGGCAAGAGATCTTTTACTTTACGGTCTGTGAAAATGGTTTCAATATTGTGTCTCCTGAGAATTTTTGCGATTTTGTCTGTGGTGCCTCTGACATAAGGAATAAAAGCTTTGGAGCTATTCTCTTGGTTTTCACGATTTCTCGGGGCCAAGCGTTTGTTTGTTAGAGCTTTGCTTATATGTTCTTTTTTTATAACCGTTTTTTGTTAGGGCATCTTGCAGTATGTTCATCTGCTGGTAATTATCTTGATCTGTAAGGGACTGCGATCGAAACGCAAGTGATTTCACTACTGCAAATAATTGAACGGGGTGGTATGTGGATCGGCGTTGAGGTATCTGTTGGTGTGAATGGGCTTTCTGTAGACAGTGTGCGAAAACAAGTCATCCTCTTTTCTTTTCAGAAAGATATCTAGAAACGGTAGTTTTCTATCATGTTCTATCCCCATGGTGAATTCGATTTTTGGGTGTATATTGTTTATTCAGGAAATTTTTGAGATTTTCCTCTCCACGCTGCCATATAACGAATGTGTCATCTATGTAACGCAGCCACGGTCTTGGTTTATATCCAGACGTCTCTAAAGCTTTCGATTCGAAGTTCTCCATAAATAAGTTAGCGAGTACAGGAGATAGCGGCGATCCCATAGGGGCTCCCTCGACCTGTTTATATCGTTGACCTTCATAAGTAAAATAGATATTATCAAGACAGTCTCTAGCTTATTCGACGATATACTTTGGCAGATTGTTATTGGTTTTCTATTACAGAAAGAGCATCCTTGACTGGAATTTGCGTAAAAAGTGATGTTACGTCGGAACTAACTAGAAACTCTTTTTCTTGTAAAAGTATGTTTTTGATTATTTCGCAAAAATGTTGCGAGTTTTTAACGTAGGAGGCTGTTTTTTCGATGAAGGGTTGAAGAATGATGGCTAAATGTTTTGCTAGGGCCTGAGTTAGAGAGCCAACAGAGCTTACTGTTGGTCTCAAGAGGGCTCCGTGTTTGTGTATTTTGGGTAAATCATAAAGTTTAGGACATACGGATGATTTTTCCCTTGGTGTGATCTTCTTCTTTATTTCTTCGTTAAGTGAAGATACTCTGATCAATGTTTTGGTGGTCTTTTCTAGATAAGTGGTATGGTCTTTATTTATTGGCTTATAGGTAGGATCGTGTAGCAGGATGATCATTTTTTCATAATAGTTTATTTTGTTTAGGACCACTGTAGAATTTCCTTTGTCAGCTGGAAGTATTACGATCGAGGTATCTTTGCGCAGGTCTTGTAGGGCTCGATGTTCTTCTGCAGATAGATTACTTTTTGGAAGTTTTGCTTTGTGTAAAACGGTTGAAATTTCTTGGGGACAGTTTCTGCTTTGTCGTTGTTTAAGTTGGTTAGAGCTGTTTCAACTCCACATATTATATTATCAGTTAGGATACATGACGGTGCTATCGCGAAATTAAAATCTTTGGATAAAATACTTTTGGCGGCTGGTGTTAAAACTTTGTCAAATAAGTTGTGTACGACTTCCGGCTCCTCCGTTGGCTGTTTCTTTAATGGTGCTTTTGATGACTCCTTTAATCGGACAATTTCTGTTTTCTGTCTGTCTGTTCTTATTGAGAAATCTGTTTCGGTTCTGAATTCTGCTAGAGTGTCTATAGTAGACCAGTACACGTGTCACTATGGTCCATGCCGAGAATGCAGCTCATCTTATGTAGGCCAAACCAACCGTAAAATAAGCGCTAGAAGAGACGAACATATAAACGCTGTCCAGCAAAAAACAACTCCTTCTGCACTGCTTTAACACTGGTTAAACACAGGATATAAGATAAATTTCTCAGGAACCAAAGTGCTATCGAAATGTTAAAACCTGTCCACAAGAGATATACGGGAAGCCATCGAAATTGTAAAGAGGCCCAACAAATTAAATAGCAGAGATGATAGCCAGTGAGTGCCTAATACTTGGAAAAATCTGCTTACAAAACATCAGCCAGTAGCACTTTGCAACGAAACAGATTACAACTCGGCTAAGCAACCCCTTTTTTTCAGAGATTGCGTTTTTTTTTTCACTTTGACCACAGCCGAAAAGTTTTTGTCTATGCTTTCACTAATCTTTTTTTTTCGGTGATGACTCTTAAATTACTACAGTTATATTTTTAACGATTTTTTTTTCTTCGCACGATTGTTTCTTGAATTCTTACAACTTCAGGATTGTTATTAGATCTTCCTTGGCAAAAGTTAGTTTTATGTTTAATGCCAGTCTGCTGAATGTCATTGGTCCTGTTGCCAGTGTTTGGGGTCGTGTTACCGAGTTGTAATCTATTTCTCCACTACTTACTACTAGTTGATGTTTTGTAAGCAAATTCTTTCAAGTATTAGGCAATCGCTGACTATAATCTCTATTATTTAAGTTGTTGAGTCTCTTTTCAATTTCAATGACTTCCCTTATAACTCTTGTGGACAGGTTTTCATATCTCGATAACATTTTTGTCCCTAAGAAGTTTATCTTATGTGCATTGTTTAACAAGTGTTGGACCATTGCAGAAGAAATTGTTTTTTTCTTGACAGCGTTTATATGTACGTCTCTTCTGTCGTATATTTTACGGTTGGTTTAGCATGCGTAAGATGAGCTGTGTTCTCTGCCTAGAATTTCATACACTTTTGTTTTTCTAGAGGGATTTTTTCCTTGAGATGGTGCCAGGAAATCCTTTACTTTACGGTTTGTGGTGCAATGAAGTGAAAATTTCACGAAGATCTGCTTGTAAGAGGCGTTACCGAAAACAAAGTAGTTAGAATCAAAAAAAAAAGTGAGAACTCTTTCGAAAGTGCCCCAAGTTATTGTACAATAATTAAATATATCATTTCAATAGCTTTTAAAGCTTGTTAAGACCAATTTAACTCCTAAACTCTAACAAGTTTTCCAAAATGGAACTTCGATTAAAATTACTACTAAACAAATTAAAACAATCGCATTACTTTACTCGAAAACTAAAACATCGATTTCACTGAAGGAAAACTGGAACATGTCTTAATTGTGACCACGAGTATATAGGTCAAACCTCCAGAAACCTTTCAGGTAGAATTAGTTCCCATAAAAGCGATTGTAAGAGAGGAATGCTTTATTATGTTCTCGCCGAGCATGTTTTAAGGTCACATGATGAATTTTGAGAGACAGAAAATTTTAGCAAAAGAAAACAACTTTTACAATAGAGTTTTCCTGGAAATGGTTTACATAAACAACGAGTCACTTTCTACAAATAAGTCACTGTTTTTATTGTTATTCTTACATTTGTCCAACCGGGCGCGGAGTGTGCCTTTTTCATTGTTCAGTTACGTTACATCTCAACATTTATGACAATCTGAATTCGCAATATGTATCTTTTATCTACATTTTATATAATAATATAATTTTTGTTGCTACTGTTACGTCCACCCCCGAAGAGATTACCAGCATGTGAGTTAAAACACTTTTGGCGGCTGGTGTCAAAACTTTGCCAGATAAGTTGTGTACGACTTCTGGCTCCTCCGTTGGCTGTTTCTTTAATGGTGCTGCTTTACAGTCCTGAGAGGGACTCAGCACATACACTGGATGCCCGAAAACCTTCGATTACACATCAAACCCGTGAGAATATCCGACGTAACATATATATATATATATATATATATATATATATATATATATAGCTTTTGAGAGATTTTGTTCTGTTCACTAGGACTTCTAAAAGAGAAATGCCCTTGCTTAAATCTATTTATTGAAAAATAAAAATAAAGAAAAACCTACCAAAGTGAGTATGTATAAAGCCAGGTTTGATTCAACAGAAACAGACATTTTGCACTTTACACTAGGAGAACATATTATGATAAAAATAAATATTTTAAAAATCAAAAGATTAATTTATTTGAGAACTTAATTGTTAGCACCCGGACGTTGTCAAACCACCATGTGAGAATAAATGAAAGTGACAAATGACAGTCGGCGCTAAAAGCCGGTTTTAATAAGTAAAGAAGTATACACTGCTCAAATGCTGGTAATTACTCCGGGGGCGGAGGTAATGGTCGCAACAAAAATTATATTATTATATAAAATGTAGGATAAAAGATACATATTGCGAATTCAGATTGTCATAAATGTTGAGATGTAATGTAACTGAGCAATGAAAAATGCATACTCCGCGCCCGGTTTTACAAATGTAAGAATAACAATAAAAACAATCACTTTTTCATAGAAAGTAGCTCGTTGTTTATGTAAACCATTTCCAGGAAAACTCTTTTGTATAAGTTGTTTTCTTTTGCTAAAATTTTCTGTCTCTCAAAGTTCATCATGTGACCCTAAAACATGCTCGGCGAGAGCATAATAAAGCATTCCTCTGTTACAATCGCTTTTACGGGAACTAATTCTATCTGAAAGGTTTCTGGAGGTTTGACCTATATACTCGTGGTCACAATTAAGATATGTTCCAGTTTTCTTTCAGTGAAATCGGCATTTTAGTTTTCGAGTAAAGTAATGCCATTGTTTTAATTTGTTTAGTAGTAATTTTAATCGAAGTTCCATTTTGGAAAACTTGTTAGAGTTTAGGAGTTAAGTTAGTCCTAACAAGCTTTGAAATGATATATTTAATTATTGTACAATAGCTTGGGACACTTTCGAAAGAGTTCTCACTTTTATTCTTGATTCTAACTTCAATGTTTTCGGTAACACCTCTTACAAGCAGATCTTCGTGAAATTTTAGGGACAAAAATGTTATCGAGATGTGAAAACCTGTCCACAAGAGTTATAAGGGAAGCCATCGAAATTGAACAGAGACTCAACAACTTAAATAGTAGAGATTATAGTCAGCGATTGCCTAATACTTGAAAGAATTTGCTTACGAAACATCAACTAGTAGCAAGTAGTGGAGAAATAGATTACAACTCGGTAACACGACCCCAAACACTGGCAACAGGACCGATGACATACAGCAAACTGGCCATAAACTTAAAACTAACTTTTACCAAGGAAGATCTAATAACAATCCTGAAGTTATAAGAATTCAAGAAACAATCGTGCCAAGAAAAAATAAATCGTTAAAAATATAACTGTAGTAATTTAAGAGTCAGCACCGAAAAAAAAATAATTAGTGAAAACATAGATAAAAACTTTTTGGCTGTGGTCAAAGTGAAAAAAAAACACAATCCCTTAAAAAAAGAGAGGAAAAGTCAACTTTAATTAGACAAGTATGCTTACTTATTAATTATAACGATTTAGCTACAAACTTTTTATTTTATTAAATTATCAAATTAAATTAATGGATATTTTCGTAACTATATTATTTTTATTAATTATTAAGCACTTTACTGCTGTTTAGAATTATAAAATGACAAGACTGCCATTATATAATAATATAAATTTTTGATATATTAGAAAACAAAAACTTACTAGACCTTCTTACAAAAATATTGTGTAAAAGCGTTGTTTGAGAAAGAATAAACAAAACACATTTATTAATTAATTAAAATCTTCTAGGAAAAGTTAGTAATAAATTAATTTTTATAAAATGTATTAGTTTTTAAAATGGGTTCGAGAAGAAATCATCTTATATTTTTAACTTTTTTATCAATTGCTGCAATTGTTTCAATTGGGTCAGGTAATTTTTACCAACATTTCTTTCTTTTATTTTAAAAATAGTCTATTTGGCTCAATAAATTCGCCTTAAGAATATTTTCTCGAAAAATTAAGCATAGATGCTAAATTAACTAGGGAATGTTTAGATCAATTCAATTTTGCTAAGAAATAACATTGACAATAATGATGGGATATAATATTACCATTATGCAGCGTATCATATGAAACCGCAACAAATACCGCACTTAAAACTCGTCAAGATTTGTAAGGATTCCACGGCACGTTAGAAGTCCTACATATTCCTGCTATTTCGACGAGGTTGTAATGCATACGGATATCTCGTATTAAGGGCTGCAACAAAGAAATGAACTATGATTTTATTAACAGTTTTTCTTATTCAGTCCATGTTAAAGATAAAACACCCCACTTAAATTACCTGACTGATCAACCAAAACTATTTTCAGTCACAACATTCTCATTCTGACTAAAATACAACATACTATATCATAAATCCTTGTCCAAGATTGAAGCAAATCAATGTTGCCGTTCAGTAAAATTGTACTGGATTCAGTAGAAATTTAAATAATTCAGTACGTCAGTACTGTTTTTCATAAAACATTACAAAATACCATACATTTTTATCATTTTTAAGTAATCATAATCGCTTCAACAATATGACAACTAATTGTGTATTCAAAGAAACACTTCTATTATTTTGGTCACTGATAATTGACTCTAAAGAATACAGCTCATATTTGGGATGCATTATATTTTCATATTAAAATCAAGTAGATTCGACTATTTAAATAGTTCAGTGAAGAGGGATTCTTTGGTGAAACCTTCGAATACTCAGAGATATATCCTTGAAAACTCTAAATTTACAAATCTTGTTAGTTACAGGTGTGACCGATATTCAAAAAACGTGATTTTAAATTATCAACACCCACCTAAGGATGCGAAGCTCCCCTTCTCTTATAGGGACTATTACATATGATCGTTCCTTTTAGCTACAATTCCGTACCATGTCACTTTCTCGACAGATATAGCCTCCCATGTTTTCTCTACACACCGAAAAAAAATTGTTCCTTAGTCACAATCCTTCGAAGAGCCTGGCTTTTATCTTTGTTATTAATAATCTCAAGCTTGAATCGGTTGCTTTTATACTGTGGAGCGCGTCGGAAGGGTATTAACAGATACCATGATTACGTACTAGTTCCACAAATACTCACCAGTCACACAAAGCACAAAAATTTTTTATGAGTATTTCCATACACCATATATATATATATATATATATATATATATATATATATATATATATATATATATCTTCATAGAATCGGTGTCGAAGACAACCCGACATGCAGATGGTGTTTGGAGGAGGATGAAACTGTTGACCATGTCCTCAAAGAGTGCCCAGCACTCAACGGACTGAGAGAGAGATATTTCGGAGATTCAATATTGTTACCGGAAGCAGTTAGGCAAGTTCAACTAACGTGGCTGCTTGGATTCGCAAAGACGATCGGCCTCGAATAACCTGCAAATATGATGGAATGTAAAGGGCCCAATGGAGGCCTAGGCATCGATGATCTAAGATCACCACCCCTTTTTCATTCATTCATATATATATATATATATATATATATATATATATATATATATATATATATATATATATATATATATATATATATATATATAGAGAGAGAGAGAGAGAGAGAGAGAGAGAGAAGTTATCTTCCGTATAATTTAAAGAAAAGGAGAAAATTCTCGGCAGTGCGGATATAAATTGTGAATATTACCCGCGTATTGAAAAGTACACAGAACTTCAAGACAATAAAGATATATTCGTTTCTTTAATTATATTGTCACCTGCTATGATAAATAATATTGAGCTCCACCTTGTCGTAGTTCGTCTTTTATGTTCCTGATTGTCTGTTAAATCTTTTCTCACATAACTTCTATTATCGTTGCATGAACTTTTGATTCCTATCATTAGTCTTTATCTATATTTCCGTTTTTTAGACTTTCCCATATTGCTTTTTGTGACACTATATTAAATGCCTTTTCTATATCTAAGAATGTCATGTATGCTTCTGCTCCGTTGCTCAATGTTTTTTCTACTGTTTGTTTTATGGAGAATATATGTCTCTGAGACCTTCGCCCTTTCCCGAAGCCGCACTGTGCTTCCGCCAACTCCTGCTGCTACATTCATTAATCTCTTCTAATATTTTTTCGTACGTTTTTAGTACTATGCTCAGCAAAGTGATCCTTCTATAATTTCCATACACTTTAGGACCACCATTCTTATTTATTCGTATTGTTATTCCTACTTTCCAATCGTCCGGTATTTTTTAGCCTTTTTGGTCTTTGTTAATCATTTCCCTAAGTATTTCTTTCCCTATTTGTCATGTCCAGCCGCCTTTCTTTTTTTCAAAGTTCTGATTGATTTTCTTCTATTTTTATGCCATCTTCTTTATTAAAAGGTTTCCTGTCTATTCTATAACTTTTGTCTTCAGGTTTCAGTTGGACTTCACTATTTCCTCGAAATGTTGCTTCGATCTTTCCATAATCTTGTCACATTCTGTTATCGGAAATCCTTCTTTCTCTTTAAATATTTCTGTTGTTTGTATGTTTCCTTTTCGTAGTAATTTTAGTGCACTATAAAATAGTTTAGTTTTGCTGCCTTCTTTCATTTTTTTGTCCAAATTCTTCTCATATTCTTGTCTTTGCTTCATTTATCCTCCATATATATTTTTCATATATATTTCCTAAAATACTGACATTGGTTTTGAAATGGAGTGTTGTGAATATTTTTTACATTTAAATTATGGTTTTTAGAAAATTAAAAAATACCAGTAACGACGTGCACAGTATGGACCGCTTACGGAACAAATTAATGAGTGACAACTGGTACGGTCCGTTGTAGTAACGAGAGACCTTTATGATTACATTATGCCTATGCGTTTATGGAGAAAATGCTTAAGTGAATAATATACAATTTAGGTCTAATTTGCCATTAGGTGTCAATTATTTTCAGAAAAGTTACAAAATGCTCAATGTTTTCCATAATGATGTTTATTTTTTGCTCTTTAATGGTTTCTTTTGATTACGAGCTTTTCTTATTTTTTTTCAAAAAAAGTTATACCCTCAAGTAGACTCAAGTTGAGAAAAAGTCTCTCTTTCGTGGTAAACTCACGGATGTTCGTCATCAGAAGACCGTAGAAATCAACGAAGTGGGCGTTGTAGCTTTTTTACTTATATTCGTAGTAGAATGGCACATCAATTCGACACACATTTACACCCTAATTTACTAACCCGAGCTGACAGTAGATAGTTTCGAGGCTACATACATAAGTTTTCATCCCTAATATCCCTATATACATACGTTTTATGTAATATAAATATTAAAAATATCAATAGCAAAATAAATGTGGCCAACTAGAAGATCTAACTTCTATGGCAACTAGATCGGGTCTTTCATAAATCCTAGCGAATCTGTTGGTAATATTTAGTATCAAGATTCGCTAAGAATTTAACTGGCCTTGTTGAAAATAAACATCATCGAAATCAATTTAACAAATTTTCGAAAAAAAAAAATAAGTTAGCATGCCACGATAACATTCCCCATCCACAGTAACGGCACAGCCGTTCGTATTTTTGAAGAAATATAGATCGATGTTGCCTCCGTACCATAATCCATTCCAGACATTGATTCTTTCCTGAGGTAATAGAGACTCATAAACCATTTGAGTGCTTGACTTG
This sequence comes from Diaprepes abbreviatus, assembly GCA_034092305.1. Classification (NCBI taxonomy): domain Eukaryota; kingdom Metazoa; phylum Arthropoda; class Insecta; order Coleoptera; family Curculionidae; genus Diaprepes; species Diaprepes abbreviatus. The sequence goes on along the minus strand of JASJET010000122.1, from coordinate 18,592,643 downwards.
CACCAGTAACGGCAATTTTGCTTTTTTACGAAGCTATTTAACCAAAAATGCGCCTTATCTGAAAAAATGATTTTTCGATGAAAATTGGAGTTATTTTTGATAGCATCGAAAGTTCAATTGCGAACTTCCGACGTAAACGATGGTCGTTTGGTTTAGTTCTTGCACCAATATCATCTTATGTGAGTGCTGGTCACGATCTAACCTCAAAATATTCGAGGTAGTCATTGTATAAAGCCCAAATTCTTGTGAACCGCGCCGAATAGATACATTTTTATTCGCTGCAACACATGCCTGAACGGCGGCTATGTACTCATCACTACGGGCACTATGACATCGTCTGGCTGACCTAGTATCATGAAGAGTAAACTCTCCAATTTATTAATTATTCGACGAATTCGCAGCATAGATGGAGCGTAATGACTACCATGTTTTCACGAGAAACCCCTTGAGTGACAACAAAACTTCTTACATTTTGATAAATACAATTCCAAACATTGTGGTAACGTGAAACCTTCATGAAGAAATGATACGCCTTACTAATGACAAATGCTAGTAGATGTGAAGTATTGCAATTGAAAGATTTTCGCTAGAAGCTGTTAAAATCATATCATCCCCATTGGGAAACCTTTCCTTCATAGTTTACCAGCTAACGATGTTTAAAGAAAAAAAAATTACTAGCATCTCTTTTTTCAAATTCAGATCTATATATTAAACACTCGGTCATTCTTATCTTAAGTGTTATTTAAGCTAAATCTTCATTATATGTGGTGAAGAGGACTCTAACCTACTAGAAACATCTTCGAAGATAGATCAATCATCAAGTTCTATACCCAGAGGACAAACTAGTGAATATGCTGATAAATCTGCTCCTATAGACCATTTATAACAGCTTAAGGGCTTAAACAATCAAAATTTCAGTAAGAAATAAAGAAATCTTTCTGCCGTATTTAAATAGTTTGTTATATATGTAATTCTCCTTTCAGGCAGAGAATATGAAAACAGTTTATTTCCTGCAATATCGCTCTGGTCCTCTCTACAGCTCCACTGACGAGATCATGAGGTGATCGAAACGCATATGGAGAGAGGACCAGAGCGATATTTGCAGGAAGTAAACTGTTTGTACATATATTTTTCATATTCTCTGCCTGAAAGGAGAATTACATAAGTAGTGGATATATGAGAGAAGGAAAGAGGAGGAGGAGGAGGAGTAAGAAGAGTAAATCATCAACACTTTTCATCCTCCTCCTCCTCTTTTCTTCTCTCATTATACTTTTCAAATCTCTCATTATACTTATTAAAAAACCTCGTATCATCAACACTTTTCATCCTCCTCCTCTTTTGTTCTCTCATTATACTTTTCAAAAAGCCTCGTATACATCACCTTGAGTTTAATCTTAAAGTTAACAACATGGCTAACCTTTCATCGAATCCGATCATAGTAGGAGATCTAACCTTATGTTTGACCTTGAGGTGGATAACCTTATTTGACCATGAAGTCGATATAAAGTCCTACCACCAATGAATTTTCACTTCAGTAAATTTATAAAATAGATACGTGGAGCAACAAAAGATGATAAATTAAATACCAACAAATAATAAGTAAATAATAAGTAAATAATTTTATATTTAATAGTAAATATTACAAAGTAAATATTAAAAAATTCATTCAAAAATTTATGGATAATAATATTGAAGAAGAAGATCCAGATCTAGATGAATTAATTGGAGTATTGGATTACAATACACATCTTAACGAAGAAAAATTTCAGAAGAACTTCAGAAATTGTTTAAACTACGATATAAATAATTTCGAACAAATTGAAGCTGACTCTGGTGACTCCGATATTGAAGAAGATAATGAAGAAGACAGTGCTAGTGCTAAATTTTGTTTAGTGAAACATAAGTACACTGATCCCAAAGAAGTTGTGTTCTGTATTACTCAGAGTTATATCGTAGTGTTTGTAGTGACGGAAAATCAAGAAAAAACTCTTTGTCACGCATGCTATCAAATTATACAATTTTATCAAAGGGCAGGGGCTCATAGACATGTAAATACTCATAATAAGAGAAAATTAAAACGCTTAAGCAATGATTTACATTGCGATATGTGTTCAAGACAGTTGTATCAAATTATTACCCCCAAAGTTTGTTTAATTTGCAATAGTAGTGTTAAAAATATTGATTTAGATTGGGACGCAAATGTTCCAGTGGTGCCAATATAATGCCTGGTAAAAAACCAATATATAAAAACGGTAGGAAGTCGCGAAGGGTAAAAAAAAAAGTTGTTAATGAAATAATTGAAAATAAAACCGAAGAATGTCCTATATGTCTTGAAGATATATTATCTAATAAAATGATATCACCAGAACCTTGTAATCACAGATTTTGCATCCCTTGTTTAGGAATGTGGATGTTAATTAATAAAACATGTCCAATCTGTCGCAATGAACTATGTGTAATTAAATGTGAAAATGAAGAAACTGTAGTCCTAGAATATTTAGATTAGAATGTATTATTTAATATTTATGTATTGCAAACCACTTCATAAATGTGAAAATGAAGAAATTATAATCCTAGAATATTTATTTTAAAATGTATTATTATTTAATTTTTATTATTTTAAAATTATTATTGTTTGTATTTAATTTATCCATTTATTCTTATCTTATTGGAATAAAGAATTGAACAATTTCGAAAAAAAATGTTTTATTTATAAGAATAACGAACAAACATAACAACTAAATACAAGAGTTTTGATTATTCATAATAGATTGAAAAAATATTTTAAATTAACCACCCTGTTCAAAAATTCTTAATCCTTTCTTATTTTAGAGAGTTTTAAATCTAAAATTAATAAGTTTATAAATATGAAAGAAAAATATTATAGGAAATTTAGGTACAGTTATCTTCATACTCCTTTATAATTAGATCAATTAAATAAAATTTACATTACCTTAAATCGTCTCCGTTACTATTCACTATCACTTAAACACTTTAACTTAACCTAAAAATAGTTTCACTTAACACTGTCCCTAAACTTGGTCTATTGTTTGTATCTGTCAACTGAAAAAAAAAAAATCAATTAGTATTTTGATATTAGGAAGACTAATAATAAATTTAATATAAGCTACTTACTTTGTAGTGGAATCGACTTCGTCACACTGGACTGGCGGATTTATCTGAGGTTCCACTTGAGGATCCTCATTTTCCTCTGGATTTGTCGAGGAGGTTATGGTTGGTACTTGTACCGGAGGAGGAACGTTGACTCTCCTTCTTATTACAAGTCTATTACCATCCATAACCTGAATTTCATAATTTCTGTTCCTGAACATATTGATAATTAAATTAAATAATAAAAATTAAAATTTAGGAAGACAGCACTGGTGATGAACCAAAAATGAAAAAGTCACCTCGCAAAACAGTCATTTTATGAAAGTAGGTCAAGGTAAAATTTCGATTTTTAAATCGCGGAGAGGGCCCCTCATACCGCCCCTATACTCCTCCTATACCCCCCCCGCCCCCGCCCCGCCCCCCGAAGGGGGAGGGGCGGGGGGGGGGCGGCCTTCGGCCGCGCGCACTGCCTTCCAGGGAGCGGGGGGCCTTCGGCCCCCCGCCCCCTGGACCCCTCCCCAGTCGAGATGCCCCGAATAAACCTTGTGTTTTTTATAGGCCCGCAAACCTCTCGAGTTTTTATAGTTACAGCACATTTTAGGACGTCTCACTGAGAGTTATAGGGGACCCTAAGGTAAGATGCTCCGAAGAGAATTTTGTGTTTTATACGCCCGCAAACCTCTCGAGTTTTTATAATTACAGCACATTTTAGGACGTCTCACTGAGACTTATAGGGGACGTAACTCCCTAAGCAGCTCAGCAGAGGGACTCAGCTGGGGGGCTCAGCGGGGGGAAGGGAGGAAAGGGGAAGGAGGCTTTGCGGGGGAAGGGGGCGGGGAAAAAATTTTGCGGGGGAAGGGGGGAGGGGGAAGGGGGGCTCCGCGGGGTGTGACGCGCAGAATTGAGGTCATTGACCTTTATTGAGGTCACTATACGTACGAGGACAAACCGTGGCCTGCTTTCATATAAAACGGTCGAGGATCAGTTTATAGCAAGCTTAAGTCGAGTTTACCACGCTTTAAATTTAAAGTCTCCAATTTTAGTTTCTTTTAGTTTGTTTTAGTGTGTTTTAGTTTGTTGCTGTCAAGTGTACTCAAATTTTAAAGGTATGTCTTTTCCTTTTGCCTCAACTTCCACTGAACAGTTAGGAGTGGTGAACAAAATTAATATAATTTCAAATATAATAATTCAGCCTGCTTTTTTGAATAATGAAAATGAAAGTGACAACCAAAATTTAAGTCAGAGAACCCAAAATTTTAACGCGATGATTAATACGATGCAAGAAAAAAATTTAGAAAACAAATTACTCCAAAGTTGTTCAGAAACGAACATAAAATTTTTAGAAAATTTGGAATATTTGCCTGAACTAGAGAATATTTCGGAGACAGATTTTGACTTTCAAAATTCAATTTTATCACAAAATTTAGATTTTAATAATATTTTAACGCCGGAAACCCCAAATTTTTTAACTCAAGATTTAGATGTAACAACGGACACTCCCATTACAAATACTCCCGACATATTAACTCAAGATTTAGATAATATCGACAATTTTAAAAAGCTAATGGGGATTCCCAAAATTAATAAAAATTTAACAAATTATCAGAGTAAAAGTGACAGTGACAGTGACAATGATTCGAGTTCAAATAAATCACAAAATTTTTTTGGAATGTTGAAAACTAGAAATTTTGAAAGTGAAAACAATTCTGGAGGAATACCGGGTAATTCTTCATTTTCTCCTCTATCTCTGTTCAAAATTTCAACTAATCAAAAAAAAAATAAAATTTCGGAATCGACTAGTAGTGGAAATATGGGGGTTGATGTTTTGGGGGAGGAGGATGGTTCACGGGATAGTTACAAAATTTCAGATTGTAGTGAAGATTTGGGAGCATCGTTTACTAGTGGTGGTGGTTCCCAAGAAATTCTTCCAATAATAAGTGAACCATCTGAAAAAAATGAAAATTTTAGTCAAAATTCAATTCCGTGCGGCCAAAATACCTACTGTGAATTAAATTTTCCAAATTCTCCAATAATTTTTGAAAACTCGCCACCAGATTTCGATGAAATTTTAAATTCTGTTTCTACACAAACAGAGACAGTTCAAAATTCTGTTCTAACACAAACGGAAGTGTCAATCCCCTTCGAAAACGATTATCCGAAACTAAGCTTTCATTCAAAATCAAATTTCAAAATTAAAAATAAACATTTGTCTTATCAAAGATCATTAGGATTTGTTTTGGATTCTATTTTAAATTGCGATCCTAATAAAACAGCTGAGGAGAAAAGGAAGATGTGGGAAAGGGCGATAGAACTTTATAAAGCTACTCTTAGCTTTTTCCATCCCATTCCTTAACTCCCCTCCTACTTCTTTTCCACCATTTAAATTCATACCTGACCGTGTCACCTTCAGTGTGTTAAAATCGACTTGGGCTTCACAATAAGAGATTCGTTTTAGAAAAATGGATTTTAAATGTGAAGAGTGCTTCAAAATTTTTACTCGAAAAGACAATTTGAATCGCCACAAGAAGATAATTCACTCTAACAATGGCCCCCAGTTAGAACAGAAGAAGAAAAGCTGTAAGTTTAATTTTAAATAGAAATTTTGTTTCAATTTAATAATTAGTTATTAATTTGATGAATTAGAGGCAAATTTAATAAAGAAGTTATTAAATTTTAGGTGAAAGAAGATATTGTCAATTCTGCAAAATATTTATAAAAAAGTCATTATGGTTCTGTCATTTGAGAACAAATAAACACAAAACCAATTCAATGGTGGTTAGGGATGAAAATGTGTCTGTAATAAAATCGGCATTTAAGGAAAGAATCATTTCATATAAAATATCATCGACTCAATACCAAATCAACATTTATGATTTTTTCTCCGAAATACAACAAAAAATAATTGAGGTAATCAATTATGAAATCCAAAGACACGCCTGCATCAAACTCAACATGGAGTTATTTGGTCTTTACTTAAATCCTTCCAATGAAAGTCATGAAGTTAAGTCTTTCAATACCCCATTTCGGATTTTATGTAATAGTTCAGAATTAACGCAAGAACTAGAAGATATTATTAAAATTATTGACCGGAAAGCTGATGAACTGGCAGAAAAAGATTCGGGTAAATTATTTTTTATTAAATATTTAGTAACTAAACTTAAACCAAAAATAAATTTGTTGTTAATTATTCTTCTTTAATTTCAGGATGGATTTTAATAAAAATATTACACGTTGAGCTTAACATCAACAAGTACAACCCCTTAAAAGCTTCTTCATATATACCGCTACCGTCAGAGATCAAGTTGAAAAATGCTGTAGTCAACGTTCAAAACAATGATGAATGTTGTTTCGCCTGGTCTGTGGTTGCAGCTCTTCATTCACCTAACGGACCAATTGAAAAGGTGGAGTCGTATCCACATTTCACCACTATTTTAAACTTTAAAGGTATCAATTTTCCTTTAACTTTAAAAGACATAAGTAAATTTGAAAATTTAAACAATATTTCGGTTAATGTTTATGGATTAGAAAAAATCAAGAATAATTTAAAAACTCAATTCGAAATTATAGGACCTTTACATTATACAAAAAATAAGCGAGAACGTCACCTTAATTTATTATTAATTGGAGATGATAATGGAAATTTCCATTACTGTTATATTTCGGATTTATCTAGATTAATTTCAAAACAATTATCTAAACATCATGGGAAAAAATTTTTATGCGACGGTTGTTTACAATATTTTACTACTGAAGAATTATTAGTCAGGCATAACACATATGATTGCGATTTTGTAAGAATAAATCTACCTTCAACTGAAACCAAAATAGATAGATTTGGAAATATTATTCCCGAAAATATTTTAAAATTTCAGAATATACAGAAACAAATTGAAGTTCCATTTGTTATATATGCAGATTTTGAATGCATTCTTAAGCCTTTAAATAATGAAATTAATGATGTAGATCCAAGTTCTCCATATACTGAAAAAAAATGTCAACATATTCCATATTCGTTTGCTTATTATATAAAGTGTTCATTTGATGATTCAATTTCCAAATTTCAAAATTATATGGGTCCCAATTGTGCACAAATTTTTATAACTTACTTAGAAAGAGACGTTCTTAATATTTACAATAAATATATGAAAAAGTTAATACCAATGAAAAAATTAAATGTGTTGGAACAATTACATTTTGAATATACGAATGATTGTCATATATGTGATAAACCTATAATTTCGGATAAGGTTGCTGATCATTGTCATTTAACAGGTTCCTATAGAGGTCCGTCACACTCTATATGCAACTTAAATTATAAATTATCTAATTCCATTCCAGTAGTTTTACACAATTTGCGTAATTATGATTCTCATCTGTTTATAAAAAATTTATGTCCAAATCATGAACAATTATTTGTCATAGCCCAGAATAAAGAGAAATACATTTCATTTCAAAAATCTATTGAAGTAGATCAATATTTAGATAAAAAGACTGGTTTCACCAAGTCAAAATTTCTATATCTTAAGTTTATTGATTCATTTCAGTTCCTACCATATTCTTTGTCAAATTTAGCTTCCATCCTTAATGATGAACAATGCAAAGAAGTGTTCAAATATTTTAATGAAAAGGAAAAATTTAAGTATATCCGTCAAAAAGGCGTTTTCCCTTATAAATATATTGATAATATCGACAAATTAAATGAAACGGAGTTACCCAATAAAAAAAATTTTTATAATGACCTCACGGATGAACACATTACTGATGAAGAATATGAGAGGGCTAAAAATGTTTGGAATTTATTTGAATGTAAAACAATCGGTGAATATTCCGATTTATATCTTAAATCTGATGTATTACTTTTGGCAGATGTTTTTCAAAATTTTAGAAAAACGTGTATGGAAACTTACAAACTTGATCCTGCACATTATTATACTTTTCCAGGTTTAAGTTTTGACGCTTGTTTAAGATATACTGGAGTCGAATTGGAGTTAATAACAGACCCAGATATGTTACATTTTTTTAAAGGTAGTGTAAGAGGAGGAATCAGTACCTGTGTATGTAGGAAATCTATAGCAAACAATTTATTTCTTTCAAATTATGATCCATTACAACCATCTAAATATATTATGTATTTTGATGCAACTAATCTTTACGGATATGCGATGTCTCAATATCTGCCCGAAAAAGATTTTGTTTGGTTATCAAATCAACAAATTCAAAATTTAGATATAATGAATATATCTGAGACTAATGACAAGGGTTATGTGCTAGAGGTTGATTTAGAATATCCTGAAAATTTACACAATTTACATAATGAATTTCCATTCTGTCCAGAAAATTATAAGCCTCAAAATTCTAAAACTTTTAAATTAATTCCAAATTTAAAAAATAAAGAAAAATATGTAATTCACTATACTTTATTAAAACAATGTATTCAATATGGAATTAAACTAACTAAAATTCATCGGGTTGTAGAGTTTACACAATCTCAATGGTTAAAAAAATTTATTGATCTAAATACAAATTTAAGAAATCAATCTAAAAATCAATTTCAGAAAAATTCTTATAAATTGGCAAATAATAGCATCTACGGAAAAACAATGGAAAATGTGGATAAAAGGACAGATATACGATTGGTTACACAATGGGCAAAAAATCATAGAAAAGATGGGGCAGAAAATTTAATTGCTAAACCATCCTTTAAAGATGTAACAATATTTTCAGAGAATTTAGTAGCTGTGCAAATGCGTAAAGTGTTAGTGCAATATGATAAACCTGTCTATGTAGGCTTTAGTATTTTAGATATATCAAAAACGGTGATGTATGACTTTTTTTATGGGTTTTTAAAACCTTTATATAAGAATAATATTAAACTTCTGTACACAGATACAGATTCCTTTATTTTGGAAATTGAGACAAGTAATGTTTATGAAGACATTAGGGTTAATATTGATAAATTCGATACTTCAAATTATGATGTTAATAATATTCATGAAATACCAATAACTGAATCTGTTGTTGGAAAGTTTAAGGATGAATATGCTGGTGAACCAATAGAAAGCTTTTATGGCACAGGGGCCAAAGCTTATTGTGTTAAGTCAGAAAATGGGTTGCTTAAAAAAGCTAAGGGGATAAAGAAAAGTAGCATTAAAAAACAATTAGAATTAACACATTATAAAGATGTTGTAGAACAAAATTCAAAAGCTTTCTGTACAATGTATTTGTTTAGATCTCGACTTCACAATATTTATACAGAATTAGTTAACAAATTAGCTCTCACTTCTAATGATGATAAAAGATTTAAAATTCCCAATAGTTATGATACATTAGCGTGGGGTCACCAAGATATTCCATTTTTTCAGTGGTTAATAGACCATGAAAATGAATTATAAAAAATTCTTTTAAGATTAAAAGTTTTACTCTTCAAGGCTAAATTTGAAGTATTTAAGAACATGGTAAATTTTAAAATTATATCAGTATAAAATATACCACCGTCTAGAATAAATATGTGTTTAGAATCTTTTGAAAAAGAAATTGATAACAAATTATATAGAACATATGAAAAAAGACTTTCCTCATTTAAATTCTGGAATGGAAAATTAAATCCTAAAGTGTTAGCCCAATCAGGGTTTTATTATTTAGCTATTCATGATGTTTGTAAATGTTTTTACTGTGGTGCAGAAATATTTGCCTGGAAAATTGATGATTGTCCAATTGAGGAACATTATCGTCACTGGAAGAACTGTGACTTAATCGAGTGTTTGTGGTTAGGTGAAAAAAATAAAAAATGTGAACCTGTTGTCCTTAAAGTGAAAGAAAATATGTCAACATCTTTCATTTTTTTATTAGTTTTAATAACTATGTTTGTATCTCTAATTTGTAAACAAATTATTTAATGTCCTTAAAGTGAAAGAAAATATGTCAACATCTTTCATTTTTTAATAGTTTTAATAACCATGTTTGTATCTCTAATTTGTAAACAAATTATTTAATATTTTGAAAAAAAAATGTCTATATATTGTAGAAAATTAATTAAAACTGTTCAGTCTTATTTCAATCTCTTATTGTTTTGTTAATAGACATTTAAAATTGAAAAGTGTTTTAATGGCATCCCTTATCAACTACATTGTTTTACATTCAATTTTAAATAATACTTTATATGTACTTTATCCTCCAAGGGTTTTACATGGAATGGTGTGTTTTGAAAACGAAACCTCTACTATTAAACCTGAAATATGTAATTATATGAAAGCTATGAATATTAATAATTATTCAACTGCTTTCGCATATAATATGAATAATAGTCAATCTAATAGTAATTTTTTCAAAATTTACTTTCATTATCCAAATAATACAATTTTTGACACTAACTGGATTGAAAAAAATAAAAAACCATTTACGATTTCTAGCTGTGATCATATTAAAAATGATGAGGAAGGTAAAAACTGTTTAATTCTATTTATCTTCAATATAATTTTATCAATAGGTAGTTTTTCACTTTTGTCGTTCTTGACAATTTTGTTTTATCAAGATAGGTCATAAAAATTTAATAAACTTGCTTGACCTTGAAATTTATAGAGGAGTGGGGTGGATAAGATATATTCAGACTCAGTATTTTAGTTTTCAGTTAGCATCAAGACATCATGTTTAATAGTAGCAATTTTAATGGATATAAATCCAGTTCTAGTGAAACCAATGATAAAATTAGTCAGTGTAATGAAAAATTATTAAATTCAAAAATCTACTATCTTAACAATTCCTTATCAAAATTTGTTTGTGTTGGAATTGGTATAAATGATTTTACACCAAAAGTTCTAATTGGAGGTCGAAATGGATTTCACATTTACTTGAATGAAGAAGAATGGAAAGAACTTCAAAAAAATCAAGGAGTGTTGGTGAATTATTTTTATTCTGCTCAAGCATATGCATACCCACTAAAAATTGAAAAAATCACAGTGTTTTTTGAAAAAATAAATCATTCTCCTGTTATCAGAATTCAAAAGGATGAACATTATGTGATTCTGGGAAAAGAATCAATAGATAAATTAGTTGAAATCGATGAACTTGTTGACTACAGAATTCATATAATTAAAAAGCAAGAATTTTCCAAATATTTTAATTTGTTTCATCACTATAATTATCAGTCAGGAGATGTGTTGTCTCATATTTATAGTGTTTTGGATCCATGTCAGAATTTAAACAGTGAAAATGTCGGAACTGTTTTAGAAATGTTATCTCTACATAAACAGGAATTAGAAAACAAGTTAAGAAAATCCGGTGCATTACAATAGAAATATGAAGAAATCAGTGACAATCAGTGAGAACAATAATAAAGTTTATATATTAGTGACATGGGACTTTGCATTTAGACAAGCTCGAAAAAGTGAATATCAGAAATTTTATCTTGACAGACTAAGATTTGAAAAACGAGTTGAACAATGTGAAAGTATTCTTAAAAGTATTTTTGATGTAGATCATAGAAAAAAAATATATATTGAAAGATTTAATGTAAAAATATAAATTTATATTGTTAATCTCAGTTGTAAACATCTTAAAAATTATATTGTTAGTATTTGTTGTAAAAAGGATTATCGTAAATAAAAAATATGTTATATAAATAGGTCTTTTATTTAAAAATTTGATATACAATATTACTTAAAATTAATTACAATACATCTTTTTTAAGAATCCATGAATTATGTGATTTATCGAATCCTAACCATTTAACAAAAACTTGGTTCCCTTTCTTCCTTAAAATTTTTTCAACCAAAAACACATCTGGATGTTTAACTTTTTGTAACTCTTCTTGGTAGAAACCTCCTTCAATATATTCATTTTTACTATCTTTTAATAAATAGGTGGGTGGATTTGTTAACTGAACCTTTCTAATTTGAAAAATTTCAGTTGACCAATTTGGAGTATATCCTTTTTCAAAAGCTTCTCTTTGTTTGGAAATTCTAACAAAATCATTTTCTTTAAATTTAGTGCGCTTTAAATCAAATGTTTTTTTAAAAGTAAAAGAATTTTGCAGTATAGTTTTCTCATTTTTTTTATTAACCTCAACAGGTCTATATCCGGTAGTTCTATGAATACTATTATTATATTTTTCAATAATAGTGGGTAAAATAGAGTACCATTGGTAATTCCCTCTATTACTAAAATATTTCCACATTATATTTTTTAAAGTTCGATTTACGCGTTCTACAATACTCGCTTTGAGATTAGAGTAAGTATTATAATGATTAATTTTGTAATAATTCATAAGATCTTTAAAATCTTTATTGAAAAATTCTTTTCCTAAATCTGTCTGCAAATTTTGCGGTTTACTTGTTTTTTCTAAAATTTTTTTCATAGCTTCAGTTACATCTTTTCCTTTTTTACTTTTAAGTGGTTGAGTCCAAACATACTTTGAGAATGCATTTATCACCACCAAAATATATCTATAACCTTTATTAAATTTGGAATAGGGTTGCATCTCTACCAAATCAGCTTGCCATAAGTCATTAAGGCTTTTAACAATAGTTCGTCTTCTTCTATATCTTCTTCTTGCCGGTTTATGTAATTCATCTACAACTGTTTCTTTAATATTTTTACTCATAGTACTAGAATAAAATTTCTTAATACCTTCTTTAAATAACTTATTTTATTTGTTTGTTATCTTTTTTTAGCAAATCTTCGATTTTATATTCCAAAGTTTTAAAAGATGCATTATTCGAATCTTTGACTTTTTTGATTTCATCTTCGATTTTATATTCCAAATTTTTAAAAGATGCATTATTCGAATCTTTGACTTTTTTGATTTCATCTTCAATGTTGGTAATTCTTACATTAATTTTAGTTTCAAAAACAACAAGTGATTTTATACTTTCGTTTCTCATTTCTCTTACTGTTGCGTTTAATTCTTCTCTAGCATATGCCATTGTGTCATTAAACTCTTTTCTAGAAACTTCGGCTGCTCTTTGAACTAATTCGTTTAGTGATTTTATTTCTTTTACCAATTTATTTTCTAGATTTTTTATATCTTTTCCTAATTGAAATTCTACATTTGTTAAATTTAATTTTATTTCTACCAATTTTTTTTCTATTTTCTTTATATCTAAAATCGCTTTTTCAATTTCAATTCTTACATCGTTCAAAGATTTTTCATAATCATTTAACTTTGTTGAAATTTCTTCAATTTTTGAACTGTGTTGTGCAAGTCCTTTTTTTAAATCATGGATAGAGGTGTTAATCATAGCTTGTATTAGTTCTGCTAAAGATTCTAATTCTTTTTCTAATCTTTTATTCAACATCTTTTGAAAATATTCATCGTCAACAGTGGTTTTTAATTCTGTTTTTAGATTGTTTAATTGTGAGATTATCTCCATGATTTGTTCACTATTTTTTAAAATTTCATTTTTAAATTTATTTTCAATTTTTTCATCTACATTTTGTAAATCTGTGTTTAATTTCTTTTCCAAATTTTTCAAGTTTAATAGAATTATTTCAGCATTATTTTCAATTGAATTAATTTTCTGATTTATTTCATTAATATTATCGCTATCTTTTTTATGGATTATAAAGTGTGTATTCATAGCTCTCTCTATTTGTTGTGTGTTTTTATTCATACCATCATGAACGTTTTGAAAATTACCTATTTCTTCAGAAACCCTATTATTAAGTTTGTTCGTAAATTCTTGGAACTTTGATACCATATCTTTTATAATAATTTGTTTAACATTTTCTATTGCAGAAGTATCATTTATTTTTGATTTAACCAATGTTATTTCATTTTTTATGTTATTTTCAAAACTTTTTACTTCATCATATTTCTGTTTTATTGTTTTAAAATCATCTTCACACTTCGATGTTTTTTGAGAAAAACTTTTTAATAGTTCATCATTGTCTTTGACAATATTTTTTATATTTAATATCCTGTTATCATAGTTTGACACATTTTCTTCAAATAACTTAATTTTTTTCGAAATAGATTCCACATTTTCATCATTTTCACTAACTCTCTTTTTTAAATTTACAATATCATTTTTTAACACAGGTTCAAATCTTTGAACAATATCATCACTTTTAAAATTTTTTAATATTTCATTTTCAACATTGGCTAGTATTTTATTTTCTATTGTAGGTATATCTACTGTATACTTTTTAGAAATATGACGTCCAAATTTATCAATGGTCATTTTAACAATGTTATCTAACAATATTTACTACTTTCTTTTATACAATTATATTGGCTTCTTTCAATTCTTCAATAATAGAAATAATTTCGTTGTTATGTCCTGTATTCCCAGCCATCATAGATGCTACCAACAGTCGAAGTCTATCAACAAGTTCATTTACGTTATCCCAATATACGTAATCGGTATAAGGTTTATTAACTTTTAAAGTTATTCCGGATCCTGTTCTTTTCGAAGATATTCGAGTTTCCCTGTATGGAGCTTTTCGTCTGTCAAAAAATCCTTGAACTATATTATGCGTTTCGGGATTTATGGTTTTAGTTTTTGTAATTCCTTTATTTTGTAAATAAGGCCCTATTATAGAAATATATTTTTGTGATCCATTTCCCTGTACCTGCTCATTTGGATCATAATTTCTACGGTATGCATTGGTTCTCTTTAAAATATCCATATAATTTTCCAAATCTTGTTTTTTATAACCTACTGGTTCCTTTTTAAATAATAATTCATATAAACCTGGTGTACCTGTATAAGTTATACCTTCAACTTTTATGTTTTTACCGATAATTTCTATAGGTCTTTGTGTTAAACCCAAAAAGAATTTCTCAGTTTCAAAATCATGTACTATTCCATAGAGGTGATCAAACTTATGTTCCACATCTTTTACCCCTCCGTCAATATATTGACGAGGTAATTCATGAAATCCTGATAAATATTCTTGATATAAAGGTGTACTGACAAATGTTTGAATTGTTTGGCGTGTTTGTTCTAATATATCCGAAAGATTTCCTACCGTAGATTGTGAAATTGAAGAAGGGGTGGTTTCTGCTATGACACTTGTTTGTTGTAAAGATGGCATCTGACTATGTGAAGCTATACTGGTTTCCCAATCAATAATTGTTGGTATTTCTGTAGGAAGAATTGGAGTTTTCCCTG
Source organism: Diaprepes abbreviatus (assembly GCA_034092305.1). Classification (NCBI taxonomy): domain Eukaryota; kingdom Metazoa; phylum Arthropoda; class Insecta; order Coleoptera; family Curculionidae; genus Diaprepes; species Diaprepes abbreviatus. Next base: position 18,577,422 of record JASJET010000122.1, on the reverse strand, counting down.
TCTTTCTTTTTTCTGGTGTTGATGTTCCATACTGTAGTTTTTTTCTTGGTGTTAGTGTTGGAAACAATCTTTTTTCTGGTGTTTCATAATTTTTTTTAATGGGTGTTTGTAGCTCTTCCTTTACCTCAGCCGATTCAATTTTACCAATTGTTGAAATTAATTGTTGTAGGGGTTGAGTTATTGGTTTATAGGTTTCCTCCAATTTGGATTGTGCTTCAAATTCAGCATTTTTTAAACTTTGATATTTTTGTTTAACAGCTTTCCTTGACTTAACAAGCTCTCTTGCTAAGCGTTCATTCATGATTAGTTAAATTTTTCACAAAACTTTTATTTTTATAAGAAAATATATGAATCAAATCCTTTTCGATATCGACCGGATTTTAAATTCGAATCCTTGTCTATTACCAAAAATCCAAATTTATCTTTCCAACACATCAAACATAACTCATTAAATTGATTAAATGACATATCAACATTAACATGATCATCATAAATATGTTTTAAGTTCGTTTTGTCTTGTTGAAATATAACAATCAAATTCGCATTGTCACGAATTAATTGTTTTGGAATCGAAGAATACGTTTGACACAAATAAAAACAATCAGTATTTTTATGTCTTCCGAAACAAAAATAATCTTTTACAACATTCTGATTGCAACACACTATATCATCAAATATAATTATGGAATTTGGTTTTATTTCTTGTGGAGAAACAATATTTTCTTCATTTTCGGATTCATAATATCCAATTTCTCTCAATGGTTTAAAAAGTAATCTCAAATATTCATATTTTGGTTGATATAGAGACTTTGAATAAATATATAAATTTTCAAACCGTAAACCATTGGGATCTTCAATTAAACTTATAATGATATTAGTTTTACCACACCCTGATGGACCAATAATTAACCCCCTTTTACTAGAGCCTTCAAACAATTTTCCATGTTTTCTAAAATTATTTCTTGAAGTCTCATGGTCTTTAATAATAATTGAATAAGGTTGTTTGACAATTTTCATATATAAGAGGATGTATAAAGGGTAAGTTCTAATTTAAAACTAGTCAGTTTGTTCCAAGATTTCAATTATATAATGCCAATCTCATATAAGCAACAATCCATTTATAAAAGAAGAGTCAGAAAAAGAGGTAGTGGTTTAATTAATACTCTAATAAATAAGTTACCTTTTGAATTACATCTACCTGGGTATAATTTTTGTGGACCTGGAACCAAACTAGAAAAGAGACTAGCTAGAGGCGATAAAGGCATAAACTTATTGGATGAAGCTTGTAAAGAGCATGATATTGCCTATGCACAATCAAATGATATAAAAAGCCGACACGCTGCTGATAAATTATTAGGTGACAAAGCTGCCGAAAGGTTCAGAGCAAAAGACGCCACTTTTGGAGAAAAAACTGCTGCACTTGGAATAAGAGGTGCAATGAAAATTAAAAGAAAATTTGGTATGGGATTAAAAAAAAGAAGGAAAAACAGAAGTCGAAAAACTCGTCTAGGACGAGGAATAACTTTATCTCAAGCTATTTCAAAAGCAAGACAAGCACTAAACGGAAAACAATTTAAAAGTTTGACTGATATTATTCAAACCGCACTTAGATCTATCGGAGATAGTAGAATATTATCACCAAAAAATAGAATCATACCAATTCCAAAAACTGGTGGATTTCTACCTCTTATTCCTTTATTTGCTGGTTTGTCCGCTTTAGGTGCTCTTGGAGGAGGAGCAGCAGGTATTGCGAAAGCTGTCAACGATGCAAAAGCTGCTAAAGAAAAATTAGAAGAGTCCAAAAGACATAATAAAATGATGGAATCTATAGCAGTAGGAAAACAAGGAAGTGGTCTTTATTTAAAACCATATAAAACTGGATGTGGATTATATCTGAAACCTTATTCAAAAAACTGTTAAAACAAATACCTCGAAAACCACTTACAAATTATGATTTAAGTAAATATATTAATCTACTTAAAATTCCCAACTTTCGAGGTATATTCATGAGAGATAAATTACCAAAAAAAATTAATAAAAATGAAAGTGGTATTGTTAATCTCGATAAGAATAGTGGTGATGGAACTCATTGGACTGCATACATAAAAAAAGGGAAAAATATTTTATATTTTGATAGTTATGGCAATTTGCGACCATCTACCGAATTAACAAAATATTTTTTCAGCGATAAAAAGAAAAATATTGTGAAATATAACTACGATCATTATCAATCAATTAACAAAACAAATTGTGGTGAGCTCTGTCTTAAATTTCTTTATAATAATGGTTGAAAAACAATATTAATTCATTTTGTTAAAAATTTTTAAAGAGATATGTCGTACAGTTTTGTCATTAGTGGTAATTCCCCCACGCTTTCTGTTAATATTCATCCTCCAATATATTTAGATGAAAATTTTGAATATTCCATTGGACTTGTAAATTTTGAAACTTTTAATGCTATTCCAAATATTGATGAGACTAATAATCTTTTCATTTATGACTCAAATAAAGAAATAAGAATACCACCAGGTAGTTATGAAATAGATGATGTAAATAATTTTATTCAAAAATTTTTGGACAATCGTACTTTTCTTCATATTTATGCCAATAATAATACTTTACGAACACATATTAAAACAGATATTCCTATCTCGTTTCGTGATGGAACTATAGGAAAAATATTAGGTTTTAAAAATAAGGAATTAGAAGGTCTTAAGGAGCACATTTCAGATTTTCCAGCGGAAATTATTAAAGTAAACGCCATAAACATCGATTGTAATATTGCCGAAGGATCATATTTAAATGGAAAACCTGTTCATATAATACATCAATTTTTTCCTAGTGTAGCTCCTGGTTTTAAAATAATAGAATCACCACAAAATGTCCTTTACTTTCCTGTTACTGTAAAGGTAATAGACAATATAAACATTAAAATAGTAGATCAAGATGGTGATCTCATCAATTTCAGAGGAGAAACGGTAACAGTAAGACTACATCTTAAAAAAATAGATGAATAATGGTTATTTTATATAATAAAAAAGTCTCAAATTATAATTTTTCAAAAAAATTTTACTCTAAAAACATTAATAAGAAAGATACTAAACGACATTTAACTAGTAATAAATTAAACTCTCAAAGGTTAACACCTTCTAATAAAAAATTTCTGATAAGTTTAGGTTTCAAACTAAAATAAAATGGAATATTTAAATGTAAAAGAAAATATTCTTGTAGATGAATCAATATTAAGCTGGGAAATACTATCATTTGAACCTTTCAATCCTACAAAACTTGGATTAAATGATGAAATTAGAATTGCTCTACAACAAACAGGAAAATATCCTTTACCTTGCAAAAGTGAATTATATTTAGAATTTCAAGTTACCAAAGAAGATGATACTCCATTGGCTAATACGGTATTAATCAACAATGCTCCAGCATTCTTGTTTAAAGAATTACGTTATATTTTAAATGGTGTTACAATTGATTCAGTTCGAGATGTAGGAATTACTTCAACTCTTAAAGGATACATATCATTTAATCAAAACGAAAGTGCAAAATTGGAAAATGCTGGATGGTATCCAAAAACGAAACCTAAAGAAAAAATTATGACTGATGAAAAAGGAAACGTTTCCCTATGCGTCCCATTAAAAATGTACTCGGGATTTTTTGAAGATTATAACAAAATAATTTTAAATTCACAACAAGAACTAATACTAATAAGAAGCAATGATGACACTAATGCTTTAGTAACCACAAGTGATGATGAAAAACCGAAAATTAAAATAACCAAACTTTGTTGGCGAGTTCCACATCTTACTGTGGCCATTCCCCAAGAATTGGCACTAACGAAAATTATTGATAAAAACAATGATATTCTTCTTACTTTCCGAAGTTGGGAATTAATTGAATATCCAGAGTTATTAGAAAATACAAGACATAATTGGCCTGTCAAAACCTCCACAAAAATTGAAACACCAAGACATGTACTAATTGCTTTTCAAAAGGATAGACGTGGTAATTTAAAATCAGATATGAGTAAATTTGATCATTGTGACCTAAGGAATATAAATGTGTTTTTAAATTCAGAAAGATATCCTTACCAGGATCTTCAGCTTGATTTTAAAAATAATAAGTTTGCTACCCTGTATGAAATGTTTTCTGAATTTCGTCAAGTATATTATAACTTTCCAATAGAACCAATATTTAATCCCAAAGAATTTAAAGATAATGCACCTATTGCTTACATTAATTGCTCTCATCAGAGAGATTTATTACAATCCGGCCCAGTAACCATGAGAATTGAATTTGAGACAAAAGAAAAAATATCGGGAAAAACAGCTGCGTATTGTGTTATAATACATGATAAAGTATTTAGCTATAATCCATTAACAAAAATTGTTAAACAACTTTAACTTCTCCCACCACATCAAATATCATTATTAAAATGAAAATATATCGAATAAGATCAGTTGTTTCTATACCATAGTTTGTTGCACATCAAATGGAATGTACAAAATACAAAAAGAAAAAATAGAACTATTTTTAAAAAAAATTAAACATCTAAAAAATCTTATTGAAGACTATTCGAAAAAACAATTTGTAATAAAAAAATTTAGTACTTTAAAAATTTGCTAAATAAAAATGAGAATAGTTATGGATGTTCAAGGATTTAAGGATGAACACAACAAGTTTATTCCTAAAGAACTTGCAATGTTTGATGGACATAAAATGAGTCATTATATTTTTAAACCACCGTATCCACTACAAATGCTTCCACCAGAAACATACAAGCAAGCAGAATGGTTAATGAAATTTCATCACTGCATCAATTGGAATACAGGATATATTCCTCTTCATAATTTTTCATCTATAGTAAAAAACTTAACAGAAAAAGGAGAATTCATTTATATTAAAGGAGAAGAGAAAGCTAATTTTATTAGAAAATATTGTACTAAGCCAATAATTGAATTGGACGAACAACCTGTTTTAATTAAATCATCTCCTAAATGTTTTTATCATTCTCAATCACCTTCAATGTGTGCCCTTTCTAATGTATTCTTTATGTATAAAAATTTTTTTATGAATGAATAAATTAACAATGAATGTAATAATATTTTTTTTATTTATCCACATCCCCACATTACTAACAGAAAATTATATTTTCCTATCTTTACATAATCAAATATTTAAACATAACAGCCGTTACACAATAATAAAACAACTATAAAAATTTAAATATTTTATTTCACACTAACTTTAATTAACCAATAAATCAATACATAAATTTATTTCTTTATTGAGTCCAATTTTTTTAAGTTCATCAAAGAATTTTAACACATTTTTAGTCTTCAAAAATTCACTACACAATTCTGCTGCTTTTTTACAAAAATTTGCATGATCAACATATTTTATATATAACAATAAATCTTGACCCTCACTTTCTTCTTCAACTAAACAAGATAAATATCTGGAACATGCTTCGTTCATAATGAACCCTTCATAAAGGTCCCTCACAAAATTTTCAATTTTAGGCATCATCTTCACCACGCAATTTGATTAGTTCTTGTAATACAACAGGATCTCTAATATATTGGTTTAAATGACGAACTTCATGATGAAACCAACTTAACTTCACTAATTCACGTATAAAATGTACAATATCTTTCTTTTGAAAATAACGTTCGCACAATTTCACAGCCTCTGTATGGTTTTTGGATATATCCAAATAATATTGAAACCAAGATGGACCACTATCAACTGCATAATGTTCGAACTCAAAAGCAGAACTTTTACATTTTTTATAAAATTTTTGAATTAATAAATTTAATTCACTTTCGTTAGAAGCAGAAGACATATTTCATTTTAGTATGTTTTAAGCTGGTAAAGTGTTGCTTTTATAATCAAAATTTAAAGAAGGGATACAAGGTCATGTTAACATGTATACGAAGTAACTCGAATGTATACGAAGTAACTCGAATGTATACGAGATAATTCAAATGATAAAACAAAAGAGGAGGAGGATGAAAAGCGTTGATGATACGAGGTTTTTTAATAAGTATAATGAGAGATTTGAAAAGTATAATGAGAGAAGAAAAGAGGAGGAGGATGAAAAGTGTTGATGATTTACTCTTACTCCTCCTCCTCCTCTTTCCTTCTCTCATATATCCACTACTTACATATATAACAAACTATTTAAATACGACAAAAAGATTTCTTTATTTCTTACTGAAATTTTGATTGTTTAAAAATGTCACTTTACTCCGTTGATTCATAGATGTTGTTCGACTGGCGATATTTTTCAATCTGACATCGAAGTTCGTAGACGGCAGGTGTAATATCCTACCGACATACCTTGAAATTTATGGTTCATATATCAGTTATTTCCTGCTAATGTTGCTTTCGGTCCGATACAGCTCCACTGACGAGATCATGAGGTGATCGAAACGCGTATGGAGAGAGGACCAGAGCGATATTTGCAGGAAATAAACTGTTTGTACATATATTTTTCATTTTCTCTGCCTGAAAGGATAATTACATATATAACAAAGTATAAGGGCTTCTCAGCCTTAGCCTACCGTATTAGTCAATAAATCGATCAACCCAGTGGTGGAATTGATTGATTGAGTGATTATATGGCATAACCGGCAGGGTTGAGGAGCCCTTATAATGCATTTTTAAGACTTATGTGTCATCTGTTATACCTGTTCTAGGTGAACAAGTTGGTTGCCTTGATCAGGTTTAGCAGCCTGTTTATTAGTTTGTCCCCTGGGTATAAACCTTTCGTACTGATTAATCCCTGAAGATGTCTCCAGTAGGTGAAAATTTCGCATTCTTCCTCCCATGGCTAAATAATGATTTTTCATGAAAGATGCCTTTTGTTTAGATGTCTCCTCGAGCTAAAGTAGCCAGTTATAAGATCTGTCGCCAGCCTGTTTAGACGTCGAATTTCACGGGTCGGTTTGCCGGATGGTCTGCATAGCAATATCTTGTTTTGCCTGTGGCTCGCAGTGTAGTGCCAGTGGGTCTGGTGTGCTTGATTTATCCACCAGGATATCCATCCACAAACACCAGCCTTTGTAATTCCAAATACGGGTTCTTATCTTATAAATGTGGTAGCGTACCCTTGTCTTGCAAGTTGGCCCGCTGTTTCGTTACCCCGAATGCCATTGTCCCCTAGTACCCAAGAGTGAACCAATTGACTCCAAAAAATCGGTTTTTAAAAATCAATTTTATTTATTTAATTTACAAATCATGAACTTTAATGTTTTACTTCTTTTTGCCTGCTTAAATAGCAATTGTCGCTATTATAATTAACGAACTTAGACTAGCTTTGACAAACTTTGACTGACTCTGACTAAAGAATAAAACATTATTACAAATTGTATTATAAGGAAATTATTAAATGAATAGTTGGTACTGTTATTTATTGTCTTATCAACATAGGGTAACATAACTTACGCAAGATTGGCCTTGTTGTGTTTTTAACATTTATATGTATTTGAGATGGATTAATTGCTTACTTAAAAAAGTTTTCAACTGATTTTAAAGAAAAACAGTTGTTTGTTAATTATACATAATAATGATTTTAATTTTATTTTAGGTAAACTCTTATCTCTTAGTTACAACAGTTTATTGCCTAATACTATTCATACTGCTATTCGTCTTACACTAAGGGAAACAGTGGAATACAATGAAACAGTAGTCCTGATCAATCAAAATGACAGCTTGTATCATAACCTAAAAACCTTAAATCGTCCAAAATACACATTTTTTAATATTGGTACCAATATTTCTATGATACCTCCATATGTGCGTGACAGATCGCTGATTAGATTATCGTTGATTTACACAAAAAGTCCGTATGAACTGAATGAAATATTAAGTAAAATTAAGTATTGTTCCATTACCAATCCCAGCCAAAACATTCTCTTGGGTAACTATTAAAACTGCATGATAAATTTAAATCAGAGTATAACGAAAATAACTAGTAAGCTATCTTCTCAAAAATGCGCGTATAAAGTCGCTAGGCAATTTGTGATCTCAACAATGTTTTAAAGAATGAATTTCAATGAAAATTTTGTCACCATAAACATCGTTATATTATTATTTTTATTTATTTTAATAACAATAGTATTTTCGGTATATATTAGAGCGTCGTGGTTTACGGATGGGAATATGTGATTCAGTAATATTCCGGAGGTACATCCGTTCATTAGTTTGGTTACTCGTGGAAACTGGTAAATGTTTTGCCGAAATATCATTTGGCTTTGATATTATCGGTGCTTGCTATTTGAAGATCAACAGAGAGCAACTCTGTCCGCCTTTTCGAAAGATGCTGGTGTTATTTGTTTGAACTCAAGAACTGTGTTGGTACAGCGGTTCCTCTTAAGGAGAGTGTTTCAAATTATAGGCTGGTTAAGTGCATCGTCTCTCTGGATGAAAGTGCCGTTCTTTCCAATTTCAAGGGACTAGCGAATCAGTCTTCGCTTGTAATGTTCAGTTTGCAATTTACTGGCAGTTGTCAAAATTAATATTGTGGTCTGTTTCAAGCTGATGTTGGAAAACGGCAGCTGTTGTCTGTTTATTTACCATGTTCTTTTCACTTTGCCGATATCCTTCTCTTAATTTGACCTCTGTATGTTGTACTGCAGGTGCCATATGCGATCTTGTACACTCCTTGATTTTCCAGGTCAATTTTTTCCTTTAGTTTTCTTAGGGATGAACTTATTTTTTTGTGTAGTTTGTAGGCTGTAGCTATGTTGTATTTTCGAAGTAATCTGCTTATTCTACCTATAGTGCCCTTGTTGTATGGTAACCTGTCTATTATCAGTTGATGTTTTTACACCTTTTGTGGCTTTTTGTTTCAGATTTATTGCTTTATTTATAATTAGTGTAGCCATTTTTTTCGAGAGCTTTTTTATGTGTTCTTTGTATTTTCCTTGGTTGTTGATTCAATAATGGGATCTTGTGATTAGGGTGTTGGCTACGCCCCATATTTGAGTGGTGGTGGTGTGAATTGATATTAAGATATCTATCTGTGCAGGTAGATTTTCGTATGTTGCAGGTAACTATGCATTGTTTTTGTTACCAGGATGTCCAACAACGGGTTAGAGAATCCAGGAAGCAATTGAGCTGTTGTTTATCATGGTATCATATCGCAAATAGGTCGTCTATGTAATGACCAGAATTTAATGGCACTTTGAACAAGAGAGACGATGCACTAAACCTTTTTACTACCTGGAAAACACTTGTCAAGCGCAACTACTCTACCAATACGTGTCTAAGCCCAAACAGATAACTCCAGCTGTTCAGAAAGGGGGCGGAGCTGTCAGTAACGCGAACCAACAGATACGCATTACAACCTCGTATAAACGGCGCATTTTTGTAGTGATTATACGCTATATCGGGCTCATTTGAAGCTTCAAAAGTTTCAGTAAAACCGTAATTGTGAAACCTCAACAACGAATTCACGTTGAAAAATCTGACTGGAACATCACCTGATTTTGAGGTGTGGCATCAAAAAAGATATAAAAGTGCAACCAATATTGTAAATATAACTTTTTCTCATTCACAATTACATCAAAAATTTGTACCCTTCAACGTACTACATCATTTACAACAAGTTTCATATAGAACTTACACCAAGCGACGATAGAATTACACTTAAAAAACATTTAGCTGTCTCAAGTTGTCAAAATAACTATTCAGCAACAACAAGAAGTCAGCATTGAAGACTAAGCCGTGCTAGGATCTCATTCCGCCGATACAGCCAGGAAGCCCTTACTAGTTTTCGTGTCGTAAATTGGCTCTTTTCACAACTGAATCTAGATTCTCTTTAACCAAATTTGATAATACTTGGCCAAAATTATGTCTCATTATAGACACCATCCACGTTGGTTTTACTGTCCATTATTATCTCAATTTTTGGACTTTTCTTACACGTCAACGCTGATCTTATAGAAGGCATCAGAAAACCTCGATACCTTCTAGACTTCTTCAATTTAAACAACGATAACTTTGCTAGGCGCGTAAATTGGGGAGTTCTACTATAACCCCCCATCGTTCGTGAAATAAGTTTGATGTTCTCCGAGTAAGCTAACACTTGCACCCCGTTAGTAAAAAGGCAAACTAATTTCGAAGATCTACATCATAATTTAGGAATAAATGAAGTTTTCCGAGGATTCACCTTTATAAAACAAAGTAAGTAACAGAGACTATCTGCTTACGAAGTCTCCAGGGAAATTCGTAACTAAAGGACACTCAGATTCATTTAGTTCGCAGATCAGTCGAACGAAAACATATACCTGAAGGAAATTGCGTTGGCTATGAGATTAGCAATAAAGATCACGTTCAATTCCAAATAACATTGAGTTTTTAATACTCACAAACCCATGATAAAGAGACGTTTATTTCGCCATTACTAAAAGACAAAGATATTCTTAATAACGTGATATTACTCAGTAATAATCCAGACTTAACGAATCTAGCTTCGCGCTACGCTCAATAAAATCTTATCCAAATTTACGTCTGAAAAACCTTTGACTTTGAAAATTTTTGTATCGTAAATTTCATTATCATAACAGTTATTCAACTAAGAACATTATGAGCGGCTTAATTCAGCATTAATAGCGAGTTTATGCTACGAGATTTTGGAAATTAAGTTTAGCTTCGAATGTTGAATATTCTGAAAATACGCCATTACGACAACGTTCAATTTATTTATCGCTTGTTATAGAATAAATAAATTTCATCTATGTTCTATATAGTGCATTACTAATTAAATAAATTAGTAAAAACAACAATAAGGTTGATTTGCGGATAAAACAGATCTCGTCACTGAAAAGTATACTTCCCCGAAACTAGTTATTTTTCTCTCAATTAGTCAATCTCTTAAAAAGCTCTTACTTTTCTCATTCAGGAGCACCGCTCACTTCCCAGACAGTACCCAAAAGTCACTTTATTAAGATGTATCTATACTTTTCCAAATTAATGTGCCATTCTGATTGAAAGGATTTGGTGGGACCTCACTAACACCTCTGGTATTATCGCCAGTGAGAACCTTCATTTCTTCTACACTCTGTTAAACGAACGTCAGTTGACATGCGTACCCGAACATGATACGAACGATAAAAATAATCCTGGACATGACGCTTAACTAATAGTCTAAAAGATGTAAATGTAAATAATTTGATTTAGAAATAGATAATTAGATATAATTATTTTGAATAAATAAATCTTAGAAAAATCAAAATACTATAAAATGGTCGTGAGAGTATGCATACTAATAAAAATACTTTGATAACAAACTTCTTTATTCAGAGTCTAACTCACTTTCTACATATGTCATAGTAATTGAAAATTAAAAACATTAAAATCATTCATCAATCGAATTCATGAGCTTCACTAAACCCTTTCTTTTCCGGTGAAACAAGATACCAGGGGAGGCGCCCATGAATTCCAGCATAGTCAAAAGCTTTGGCGAGACCTAACCACCAATCCCTTGACTTGTTTTAAAGACTTAAAATCGAAGACCATAGAGGAAAAGAACCACATAGCGCGAGTTACAGGACAAATTACTTTAATTAAATAAAGGAACAAATAGATTCAAATTCTGTCGATACGATAGGCAAGAACGGTGACAGTTCAACGCAATTCAAGGAGGAAAATACATAATCAGCGTTGACGTCTCGCTAAAGTTGGAAAAATCATAACGAACAATCGTCGATCCAATTAATACAACATACCCAGTTGAACTTCAAATCGCAAGCATCAAGATGCCAATAAGTAGAACTAATGAATGGATGTACTTCAGGACATATATATATATATATATATATATATATATATATATATATATATATATATATATATATATATATATATATATATATATGTACATATATATATATATATATATATATATATATATATATATATATATATATATATATATATATACATGCAATTCAAATATTTCTTCCTAATAGGTACCTTTTGCAAGCGAGGCTGTAAATTATTTATTTTTAATTGTCTCTTCTTATGATCTATGAGGGCATAAAATTAAAATCACAAATCTTTAACTTTGGGAATTTTAGAAAATGTACGTCAATCTTTTTGCAATTATTGGTTCTAAAACTGGTAAAAAATATCATTTATAAAATAACAATCTGTTTTTTGTTTATTTGTGGAACTGTTTTTAGCGCCATTTTATCTAACAATTTATTTGTTTCTAAATACCAAATTGCGATTTTAAATAATCAAAAATATCTAAAAGTGAATTAGCGTTTATCTAGCATCTCAAGTTTATTCCCTTAGACTTTAAAATAATAATCACATAAAAATAAAAGTTATTTATTAAGATTTCTACCGCCTTATCCACTAACAAATTTAAACTTAAAAATGGGCCTTATTGTTAATTAATAATAAAGGATTTGAAATTACAAATTCAACAATAAGTTGACCAAATTTTGAAGTTTAAAAATATAAAAATAAAAAATTCATTTCCTTTTATTATGGGATACAATTATTTTCAGGAGTTATTTTACACTTTTATCTTAATTTTCTTTCTATATAGAGGCTTCTTTGTTCGCATTCATAATACAAAACTGTAATAGTTGAGTAAATTTTAAACATTATTTTTTGAATTTTATTAATTAGAAAACGTTACCTAATCATATCAATTTTAATTCAAAGGATTTACTCAGTACTTTTGTGACTAATTTTGAAAAATTTTTATTACCTACACTGTTAAAAAAATCTTAAATTTAAGGTATATTCATTAATTTAATTTAATGGATTTCTACATTAAATCGTGAATGAAGTTACATGTACTTTGAAATTAAAGCTTTGTACATTAAATTTCATTGAAAGTTACCTTAAATTTCAGTAAAATTACTGAAATTATTGGTATAATTACATGAGATTTAATGTAAAAATTAAATAAATTTAAGAAACTGTTTATGAAATTTGCTTCAAGCACTTTACTTTATAATTAATGTGAAGCTTTGTTACAGTGTACCGATCGAAAACTAAAAGGGAGTTGATAAGTTTGTGTAAATATTAAAATGACAAATCAAACAAAAATTATGAATATGAAACATATAATTAGTGAGCATTCAAACCTCATAGAAGTACGGAAACAAACCCGTTGAAATTCCATGCTTTCATATCAAGGAGTTCTACAAGATCTGCATCTTGATAATAGAATAAGATTGTCTTACCTGGCACAATCACCAAAAATTACACTCCTAAATTAGATCCATAGTTGTAAGCGACTTTAAAGGCTTATACTACTGAATGAGGCGAACAAATAAAAAATATTATATGCTATGATATATTTAATTGCATTTTTGAAGATCGTAAATTAAATTCGCTGAAATATCTCATAAATTAGTAGAGGTAACTGACCCGTTATAATTTTCATCACATATATTTAGTAAGAGTTATTATACCAAATTTTTTCTTACCGTTAGAAAATTAGAGAAAGATTTTTTCGCAAAATTTGAACATTTGTTTTCAGAACAAAATTAATTACCTCAATTATCAAAGTACTGACCATCGTTAGCTATGACTTTTTCCCATCTGTTTGTTAAAGAATATATTCCATATCAGACGAATTGTTCGTTTTTTGATGTCACCCATTCATCAAGTCAAATTTCCACTTCTTCGTAAGAATATAAGTGTTGTTCAGAAAATATGTGCTGTATTGGTCGAACTAAATGGTAGTCGAGTGAATCTGGCGGATGCGGTAGGACGTCCAATTTAACATTTTCCAAATTGTTTTTTACACAATTTACAACGAAGGGCCATGCATTGTCGTGTTGAAAAATGATTGTATTTTGGTAATTTTTGTCGATATCGATCGCCAGTAATTGTTTCACTAGGTTTTAGCAGCTCGTAATACACAGATTCATTATCATTCCACCAAATAGACAGCAATCACTGTTTTCCACGTATATTGTGCACTGGCTGTGATGCTGAAGGCTGACCTGGATCAACCTATGTTTTTTTGCATTTCAGGTTTTCAAAATCGGGGGCGGATCCAGTCTCTCTCTTAGGAGGGGGGGGGGGACGATATCACAAAAGTAAAGAAAAATGGAAATTACGTCAACCCCATTTGTATACAAGTACAGTATGACAAGCGAAAGCAAGTTGTCGACTAGGGGGTGGGCGATCAGCAACATTCACGTTCTTGATGCAGCAGGCAGGCAACTCTATTTTTTGAATTTGAGGCTCTTGGGAGGAGGGCCATTGACCCCTCTGGATCCTCTCCTGGTCAATATAGGTCCACTTTTCAGTACCTGTCATAACTTGATGCAAAACATTTTTCTGGTCTATCTGGCGAGCAAAATTTCACAAGTAGTTTTTCGCCTTTCAATGTCTCTTTTCTTTAATTCATACTTAATCCATTTTCCTTCTTTCTGGATCTTTTTCAGTACTTGTAGGTATTCGGAAATAGTGGATTGAGAACATTCAATGCTGCCATATTTTTTAAATTTTGAGTTGAGATGAGTTCTTGCAAATCTACATTTTAAAACTTAATCGGATAACCTTGACGTCCTTTCTCTTTTACATAAAAATCTGCACTTTTGAAGGATTTGAACCATGATCATCAAGTTATTTAAGTTAAAATATTCTCACCATAAGCTTCAACCAACAATCGGTAATTTTCAACAGCTGTTTTCTTTAAATGAAAGAGTGTTTTTAAACTTCCCCGCAAAACGTGTCTTCCCGATACAAAATTTGACATTTTCAAACCTATTAAAAGCTATTTTGGAGGCTCATTATTCATAAATATAGTGATTAATTAAAAAAGGTGCTATAAAACATTTATTTGTCTTTCCGAAGACCTATACAGTAATATACCATTCAAATGTCATTTTCTTTGTTTTTACTTTTTACATACATACCCTAAATTTGTTTTCCAGATTCGTCTCAGGTGTATTTTTGAGTTAATATTAAAGTATATGCCTGCAAACTCCCATTATAAAATATTCAAATTATAAGGCTGTTATATACGGATGGATGGACAGACAAACAGACTTGAAGAAACTTTGAGTTCCTTCCAAACTTTAAAAAATTGAGCAACAAAATTTAATTTCCAGGGCAGCTAAATATGGTTTTTTAGTGAATCTAACTATAAATGCTGTTAAAATGAAAGAAGAAAGATTTTAATGATTTTAGCCAAAATATGGATCAATAAGACAATAAATAATGGTCGGCTCATACTTCTAAAATTATCAACTACCACTAAGAATTTCCACTATCAACTTTCACTTGCAAGTTAAAGGATACACTTTACTTTAACCTGTTCATAGTCCCAACTAAAAATTAACAACTGTCAATTATCAACTAACAAGTTGGTCAATTTTCAACTTTTTAAAAAGTTGACATAATTCGTGTCTGCCTTTGGATGTTATCGGCTGTCGGAAAAATCCATACAAATATAAAAAATAAAATTAAAAACAAATAAAATTTTTCACAAAATAGTTGAATGAAAAGCAAAAAATTTACGTTTTACTTTTAGGTTAGAATATTTATGGGCATTTTAATTCTTCGTCCTTAATTTCTACTAATTGTTAAATTCTGGAGTATGTACAACGTAATTTTATTTCGTAGTGGAAGTAATAGTTTGGTGGAAATTCTTGATAATTTTTAGAAGTATGAACCAACCATAAGTGAAAATGACAAATAAAGCACTGACAACCCAATCCACAAATGATGACATCTTCAAAACTAAACGTTTCTATTTCTTTTCCATTTTCGCGATCGGCGCCTCGAGTCAGTTGTAGTATAAACAAAGAATTATCGTCATTTTATATAAAATATGATTAAATAAAAATTTGAACTCCAAGTGATCAAGAGTATAAAATTCATAATTTTATCACTACTACAATGCTGAACTGTTTTGAGACTTAAACAGGAATTAGATCTCTTAAAGATCACCGAAAAATTCGATTGACATGTAGCAGAATTAACTTACTTGTTATTCTAGTTGTACTCTGCGTAAATGTTAGTCAATGATTATTTTGTATAATATTAACAGTTTTCTTTGGATGGAATCGTTTACCCTTACCACGCTCTTATTAGCAATGTTGCATTTTATTATCGCAAATTTAAATAATTCCTCTCCTTAATACCTATTTCTTTTCATTATATTGTTAAACAAAAATCTTCCAAATGTTACGTTTTCGATCGATTTATCAACCATTTAATTTTTTCAAGCATAATATTTTTTACATGTATAGGGTGTTCGGATGCGTCAGGAACTTAGAAATGTGATTCTATATGGTAAATATAGATAGTATAACAAAAAATCGAAAACTCAATACTTCTCGAGTTAAAGCCTATCAAAGTTCGATTTTTATTTTTATTTTTACCATCTTGTGGTTTGTTTTTAACTTATCAAGTTGGTATTTGGCATAGGAATTACCTTTAATAACTTCTATTATCCTGTTATAAAAAGGTTTCTTTGCTGTGCCAAGTATTCTTTTTCTTTTATCTTTAAAGTGATAAGTCCCTTTTTTCAATAACGGAAAAAAAAGAGACTTGAAAATTAAAATGTTCATTTCTGGTAAAGTGACCTCTGGTGATACAAACGAGAAACATTTTTCTAACAGAATATATATATATATATATATATATATATATATATATATATATATATATATATAGATTTGAATCAGTTACTAAAAATGTATCATTTAATTGTTAACAATGTTCATGTTTTTGCTGCTTATAATTAAAATATGACGGCAAAATCTATTTAATAAAACTTTTTAGCAGACTTTTCAGACGAAGCCGATACCAAAATCGTACCTACGTATTTCCAAATATTATGGAAATATCATTATTTGAGACCCATTATAGTAAAATTAAGAGCAAATAGTACTGAACCAATAGTTGATATTTACCGTTGGCCCAGTTTGCAACCACCTGCAAAGTGTGGAACAAATATTTCCACATATAAGAAAGTGGGCCTCTACTCTGAAAAAAATGATACTTTTACGTTTTTTAAACAAAACGAAAGGTTTTTTGAAATGGAACCTCCTAAAAATCTTAGTTTCTGTACACTTAAGGTAAGATGATTTTTTATTGGTAAGTGATGATATGAAATGAACTCAAATTTTAATAAGTGATTTGTTTTCTCCCAATTATGAAGTAAAGAAGTATGAAGGGATAGGATTACTTCCACAGAGGAGTCCTTTCCTTCCTTGTAATGAGCCTCCTCATTTCATTCAGCTCAAAAGGTTTGTCAGCTCAGTCGTTCATTTGAATGATATAACCCCAAAGCAATAGCTCCGCCTTTGAGTCATAGATTTACAATACATACGATTTATTTGAACTCTTTTCGTTGAAGTATAGAACACATAGTAATTTTACTACAAGCCGCAAAACCGTTTATATGACATTTGTGTCAGTTATCTATACTTGACAAATTGGACATATTTTTACCATTTATTATTGACAAAAAATAATCAGTGATTAACAGTTTTTATGAATGAACAGAATAAGGTTTCAATGATATATGTATGGTTGCCAGAAACAAGTAATTCTGCAAATTATAACAGTTTTGCTGCATGTCCTTTAGGTTGTTTCGATAATCCTTTTTCGAACAATTCACTCGTACTATGAGAACACTTTCTCTTTCTCTATTTCTCGCAATATTTAAAACATATGAATAGCCTCAACACTTACATCATTTAAAGTATTTAATAAAATATGAACGTAGTGCGGTCCATGTATCCTTAGCCTAACATAGAAAGGAGTGTTGACATAAAAAGGAAATATTAATATTTGTCAATATAATTTCCCTTTATTACTTACTTACCTTTATACTTTTATAAAATACGCTGAATCTTCAGTGTCAAAAGGCTTGATGAAATTAAACAAACTGTTTTGTTTAATTTCATCATCGGAATTCATTTCTTCCTAGTAAATCTGCCTTTAAAAATGATTGGAGCAAGGAATGATCAACTTCAGTGAAGTCTTAGCAATCGCAGCGGTGTTAACCGGGGCACTATCGTGAAGCAACCGAATACCTCGTTCAGTTTTCCTCATCGTTTTTCGATAATATTCAAGCGCAGCTGCTACAGTAAAACATAGTAATACTACTCGTTAAGAGCTGTTTTATATTTTTTAAAGTCTAGCAATAGAATTTCTGGGCAATGCACGAAAATAATGACAATAAGCTTTTTGGTGCTTCAGGCGACTCCAATTATTCACTTCCCCATCGAAATATTTTTGACCAATTTTTTATCGTATCAATTGATGGACAAGAGTTACCGTAAACAGACTCTATAAGTACTTTGATTTGCATAGGTATTAAACCTTCTTCAGTAAGAAATTTTATGAAAGCACGAAGTTTCCACATTTTTAGAAATTACGCGACACTGATCACCTTCGACCACAGTCATAATTAAACTGACGCAGTACGTTGATATCATATATCTAACTTGTTCAGACAATATCTAAAGTCCATAATTTCTGTCAGTAACTCGCTGCTCTCATAGAAAATACTCCAGGTTGTGCGCCGTCAGGGGAATCAATTCCAGTGCCGTGGTATGCATTTCATAAACTAATAAATGATGAAATTTCGTCGGAATATGAAAATATATTTTCTTAAGTTAAATTTATTTCCTAAAATTTTTTTTAACCCTTCCATTTTTTTTCCTGGAGGGGAACCTCCATAGTGCAAAAGATAGTGTCAGATTCCTATCGGACTGAAGGTCCTACCGATTTTCCTTGGACTGCCCTTAGCCGTGATTGCTGACAGTCGAAGGTTATTCAGTAAGGCCTCCGGCTTCTAAACAATTAGGTCTTAACAAACCTTTGGTCTTCACTCAGTGTAGCTGCTCCAGATGCCAATTGCACCTATTGCTTCATACTCTCCTTACATTTTGTTTACAATATAGGGTTGTCATTTTAAGTTATTGTATATGCACTTTAGGTATTTTATACATATTTATCGAAAGTTTGTTGCTTACCCACTACTTCTGATTTGTTGGTTTCGGACTAACCAGGGTGCGTCTAATGTCGTCCTGAGGAGTGTGACATAGGTAATGAAAGTCCCTTAGCTCACGTTGATTCATCGGCAAAATTGCTATTAAGAGACATATATGAATCTGAGGAACTATCAGCCTCAGGGGTGATTATTAATGTTTCACCACTGCTTCAGCTTGAATATCCCAGTCCCACATTCTTTGTTCTTCTTTTTTAACATGATCATCACAATTTTTCTAATCACTGGCTGTGACGTAAATAATTACTTGGTTCAAAAATATATTAACATCTGCTAATTTGAATGCTTTGTTTTTCCATGCCACTTCACTCTTTATTTGCGCCCATACTAATTCGACTGAATTAAGTTCACAAGGGTCCGGCGGCAGTCTTAATACTGTTATATTTTTTCCCTAGCAATTTTATCAATAGCATGTTTGATATATTTTTGTTTATTTACCTTCACTAAATCTAGTAAGCATTAAGCATTGTTTCGTCAAATTGAATGTTTTTTGAATGAAGCCATTTGTTATATCTCCGCGTTTTTACATGCAGAAGTCAGAATTCTTTTTTTGGCGCCGACTATGATACGGGACATTGTTCATTACAATTACCGAATCGGATTCCACAAGGTTCAAAAATGAAGAAAACCATTGGTTAAGAACATCGGCGTTCATATCTTCATTGAACTCCCATGTTTTTAGAGATTCGAAAATGTTAAGGCCGCCATCTAAGAAACCAGACACACTTCCAATATGAGTTATTATAAGACGACGACCTTTTCCGACTGTATACCCTTCATTGAGCTATGTTTTGTCAGAGTAATGCACTTTTCTCTCTTTTTCCCGAAACTCCCATATTTTTTCCAAATATTTTAGCCACCAAAGAACCATTTCATTTTTCTCAATTAGTTACACACTTCCAATATGAGTTATTATAAGACGACGACCTTTTCCGACTGTGTACCCTTCATTGAGCTATGTTTTGTCAGAGTAATGCACTTTTCTCTCTTTTTCCCGAAACTCCCATATTTTTTCCAAATATTTTAGCCACCAAAGAACCATTTCATTTTTCTCAATTAGTTATTTTTTTCGATTTCGTTTAATGTATCTAAAACTCATTTCCTTGAAAGTTCGTTTCAAAACTCTTAATGATATTTTAGGTAAAGATGTGTAGTTATTATTTTCAGTCTTAATTTTTTATATTAGTATTTCATTTTTGAAAAAGAAACCATGGACTTTGCTACGAATGGCGTATTTTGTATCATCGTTCAAGATTATTTTTTTCCGTTCTCTTGTCTGCTTTGCTTTCTGTTTTTGGTGTTTTTCTTTACAATTACCATTTAGAACCCTGAATACCGTGCGCGAAAAAACTTCCGTGCCATATATTTCTGCAGCATCCAAAGTGCTGACATCATAGTTTCGTCCCCGAATACCATGGTGAACATTTTTGTTTTTTATAATAAACTTTTTTACACCACACAATATATATATATATATATATATATATATATATATATATATATATATATATACCGGGTGTCAACGAATCTATTAGACAAGTCATAATTTCTAGAGTATTACGTGTATCAAAATGAGAATTGATACAGGTAAATGGTATGTGAAGTGGAGAGTTTTCGCATATTTTCCACTTTCCGGCCACTTTCGGTTTCACCGGAAATGGCCCCGGTTTTGAATTTTTAAATAGAACACCCTGTATATTTTAACATTTTTGGATTTCTGAGACAATTTTAGATCAGAATGTGACATTTTAAAAACTTTTTACGTCTACTTCATTTTTTTAGAGCCATTTTTAAAATTGCGTCTAGGTGGCCATGATCGGACGCAAACTAATCTAAGGGCCTTAGGTGATGTCAAAAAAATACAATCGCAAAGTTTTAGTTCCTAGTATGAAAGACAGGAATAAGACAATTTGACAAAATTACGTTTTCATTTCTAACTATTAATTTTCAAATGGCGACGCCTTTTTGACAACTACTTTTCGAAAAAAGCATTCTTTGACGAATCTAACGGTACTAATTTATTTGCGATTGGATTAGACATAAGAACAGAAATTAAATATTATTAAGCAAAATACTGGATAATTTATTTACTTATGACAAGTGCGCCATGAACAGCCATGATGCATAATAATTTGCAACTGTTTTTATCAAGTCTTCTTTGGAAAACAAAGCACTCACTTAAGTAGATAATGACAGTGACATACGCTCTAAGAACACGTAAAAGTTTCTTAATTTTCGTTAAGTTTAGTTTAAATTTTCGTTAAAATAATGTATACTCAAAGTGAAAAAGTGGATATGTTATTAATATTTGGAGTGTCATAGAAATTCAAGGAATGCTGCCGAGTTGTATGCTCATAGATATCCGAATCGGCAACATCCAGCCCATCAGTATTTTCCGTATGTCGAGACTCGTTTTAGGTAAATAGGAAATCAAGAGGCGGGACAGAGGTTTATCATAAATGAAGAGACTGAGGTTAACGTACTTGCTATGGTTGAGGTTGATAAAACAGTTTCGTTAAGAAAAATTAGCCAAGAACTGCAGATAAGTTATGAATCAGCAAGAAAAATACTGAAAAAGTATGGATATCGAGCATTTAAATATCAGTTACATCAACATTTATATACTGAGGATGGCGATAGACGGATAGTATTTTGTGATTGGCTGCTTCAAAATCATACAGTTAATCCAAATTTTATCGATTTTATTCTGTTTTCCGACGAATCCCGATTAACAAATAATGGTATGTTCAATAAGCAAAATACTCGGCACTGGGCCCAACAAAATCAACATGAAATGAGAGAGGGCAATTTTCAAGAAAGATTTGGCGTCAATGTCTGGGCTGGTATCGTTGGAAACAGAATAATTGGGCCAAAATTGTTTCAAGGTCAGTTAACAGGGGTTAGATACTTAGGTTTTCTTCAAAATGAAATCGAAAATCATCTCAATGATATACCTTTAGCAGTTTTACGGCGAATTTACTTTCAACAAGATGGAGCACCGCGTCACAATGCTAGAGAAGTTCTTAATTATTTAATAGAGCATTTTAATAATCGAATTATTGCAACCAATGGTCCGGTACGGTGGCCAGCCCGCTCACTGGATCTTACTGTGCTCGATTTCTTTGTCTGGGATATGTTAAAGAAAGGGTTTACTATGAAGCAGCCCCAGCTACTCTTGAAATATTAGAAAAAAGAATTTTACGGGCATTTAGAAGTATAACGCCCCAAATGCTACAAAACGTGTTGAGAGAAACAATTGAACGAGCTGAAATGTGTCATGAAAAAGAAGGAATGCACTTTGAACATTTACTACAATAAACTTTTTAACAAATTCAGCTACTGTACTTTCAAATATTTTAAGTGCGTCGTCTAAGTTATTAGTTTATTTTGTTAGTTTTTTGTTAATTTTGTTAAATTTTTAATCCAATTCCTGTCTTTCATACTAGTCAGTAAAACTTTGCGATTGTATTTTTTTGACATCACCTAAGGCCGTTAGATTAGTTTGCGTCCGATCATGGCCACCTAGATGCAATTTTAAAAGTGGCTCTAAAAAAATGAAGTAGACGTAAAAAGTTTTTAAAATGTCACATTCTGATATAGAATTGTCTCAGAAATCCAAAGATGTTAAAATATACAGGGTGTTCTATTTAAGAATTCAAAACCGGGGCCATTTTCGGTGAAACCGGAAGTGACCGAAAAGTGGAAAATATGCGAGAACTCTTCTCTTCACATAACATTTACCTGTACCAATTCTCATTTTGATACACATAATACTCTAGAAATTATGACTTGTCTAATAGATTCGTTGACACCCGGTATATATATATATATATATATATATATATATATATATATATATATATATATATATATATATTCACAACGAAAATATAATAACTAGAATATGAACTCAGAAAATCTAGATGGACATTCCCTGAATGTGTGTTGTCACATCCATTATCTTCGCAATAAGAAACCAAGTACACGTTGGCATCACCGTGCTATTTTAAATGCAATCAGCTGATTGCTTTTTAAGGCTCGATGAATATGACAAAAATGCATTTTAAGCTTTTAGTCTCTGCTCTTTAATAGAGCGGTAGCTTTAAATTTTAAAAGTGGCATGAGATGTTTATTACGCCGCTTCGTCGTTTTGGTGACCGGTATTAAATGAGTCACTGACAGAAATTATGGACTTTGGGTAGTGTCTATTTTATAGAGAGAGTTTTTGCATTAAACTTGTTTTACTATATACCGCTAAGAATGCATGAATCGCACTACTTACATGTCACATTAATCTTCACTTATTTTAAAGATTTTAAAGCCTAGATAAATCGCTAATATAATGTTTCATAATTTGTAAGTGAATTATTTTATTTATGGCTTGCATTAGGTTGTTCTTTTTTCTTAAGACCGATTCAACCTCATCAAATTAAATGGAACATCATGTAGAATTACAAATTTTCTGTAAAATATCCTTTACATTTTATAATGAACAGTGCATTCATTAAGTCGTCTTATACGAATTCAATTAAAAGTTACGTAACCAATTTTGAAAAAAAATACTCTCTAAGACGTTAACTTATTAGGTAGTCAATCTCCACTATTGAACGTAACTAGGCAACACACAGTCACTTGTTTCTAGGCTAGATAGCTATTTTTTCTAGTATCTCTCTCCAATAAGTACTGTAATAAAATAAGACAGTTTTACCTGTGTTATTACTATTTGGTATCTTAAGATAGATGTTTGAATATAAAGGGTATTTCAATAAGTTTTATGTGATATCCACTATTTTTTTATTTGAAAGAACATTTGATAGCAATTAAGTATGAAATATAACGTCATTCAAATGTCCACCGGAGCTTTGTTTGGTGGCCTTATTTGGATGATTCAATGGTTGATATCTTTGTCATATAAATCTAACTGAATTTGCTGGATGGCTTCGTTATGTTCACTTTGAAGACATGAAGTATTCGCATTAACGTACCATTTTAGATAGCCTCAAAAAAGAAACCCAATGGCGTTAAATCGCACGCTCTCGGTAGCCAGCCCATATCGGCCTCGCACGAAATAACCATGTCCTCAAATCCCTCTTGGAGAATGTCCATCGTGTTGGAACCACATGTCGTCGGTATCCATATCATCACGTTTAGGCAACAAGAAATTGTTTATTATCGAATTGTAGCGCCCGCTGTTGACCCTGATAGTTCCGTTTGGGAAAATGAATGGACCGATGATTCCACCAAACCAAAAACCTCACCAAACAGTAACCATCTAGGGATGTATTTGGTGATGGTGAATCTTTGGATTTGTATGACCCTAAATTCGACAACTATGCTTGTTTACACATCCATTCATCCAAAAATGGGCCTTGTCACTAAAGATATTTTAAGTCAACTTGCAACTGCTCCATAGATGATACAGCTAACGCTCGGCATTGTCCATGGTTGTTTACCTTCAATTACTGAGTAAGTTAGATTTTATAGGGTACAGACCAAAGTTCTGATGCAAAATTCGCAAAGTTGAAGTAGCAGAAAGGCCTAGTTCTTGTGAACAACGAGAAATTGTGCAACCTCGTGTTTTGCCGTACACTCTCACGCACGGCAGCGAGATTTTCGTAAGACTTCTGTAACGGACGGGTGTTGGCCAATTACTTACCGAAACGGTTGACTCAAATTTGGCCACCAAACGTCGAATACTCGTAATCGACAGGACAGTTGTGGTGAGGATAAAAATCATATAATGCGCGGAACGAAACACTGATTTTGAAAATAAAATCAGATAATTCGCACACGTTGTTCTATACTATAACCTTCCATTGTAAATTGTCATATACTACTGAACAATTGATAACAAATTTGCCAGCTGTTGCTTTAACAATATGACCGCCATAACCTAACTAATTTCGTACGTCTCTATTGAAAGACCCTTTATTTATATGTATTCAAATATATACAATTTTACTTTTTAAATATGTCTATTGCATCATAATAGTTCCACAATCAAATATCGCAAAAAGATGCAGTAGTGATTTACGAAGTAAAGGCCCTTAAAAAATAGTACTTTTAGTTTTTTTTTTATTTTAAAATATGGACAAGTAGCGACCCTGAACGAAGTCATGTAGATTTGAAAAATCGGGTAATACATAAATTGCATACTAATTTTCCTCATGAATTAAACAGCAGTAAACAGCCCTTATTAAGACGAAAATTAAATACATTTGGATCATTGGTTTAGAGAATAAGCTGATATAGAATTAATTACACAAACACAAGCGTCGATATTTTCGTTAAACCCAATTTTTTGAATTATGAAACATAAATGACAAAATTCGTCAGACAGGCTATTTTTTTGATGAATATTTTTTTTACTTATAAAATCAGAGAAGAGTAAAACCTAAACTACTAAAGACAAACCTTGAGGAAAGTAAAGATGACCCTACATGTTTTATAATTTCGAATATCTTCTATATGAAAGTTTTAATAAATTATTTTTAGGTCAGTGTCGTTGTATACCCCCCATTCGTTTTTGAACCAGAAGAAACAAAAACCAATCAGCCTGTCTACAATCGTGGTTTTGAAATAAAAATAATTAAAACAATAGCACAGAAATTTGGATTCAAAATTATGTTCAAAAAATCAAAACGTCCTCTCAATTGGGGTTCTTTGGAAGCAAATGGATCTGCTACCGGAATATTCCGTGATCTTTTGGAAGGAGACTTCGACATAGGTACAAATGTTTAATTTTTTGTTGAATAATTAATACCAGTATGCACTTATAGTAATTTTAAGTATGCTCGTCTTCAATTCACAAGAAAAAAAATTCTTAATTTGTTATCAAAGTACCATAAAGGGTGGATTTAAATAATGTTGTAGCAGACAGAAATGCCTGAAGTTTAAATATAACTCCTCTGTAAAAAATTTATTTTCACTGAAAAAGGTTCACAGGCAAGTCCTGGAGAAAATTGGCATCTCAAGTATTTCTTGTTTTTAGCTTAGTTTTCATGATGTCTCAAAAAATATCAACTTTCACGGTAACCGAAAGTGACTGAAATCCAAAATTAGTAGTAGAAAATTATTTAAGATATATCTTATAGCAGGTGTATTCTTTTGAGTAATTATCACTTTCACTTCTGTCACTTGAAGTAATCATGATCTCTTCGACCCAATGACAAGTAAATGCATATTCAAAAGAACATGAAGTTATCAGTTTCACTTTTTTTCACTTTGATCAGTGATAATTTACTGAAAAGAATACAGCCAGCAATTCTTTTATAATTTATTTTTTTATGGAATACGTTAAGTCCACCTACATTTAACTACTGAAAAAGTATAACGACACAATCGTTATTGTGTTGTATTTCAGGTCTGTCATCTTTTACCTACATTCCAAGAAATGAGTATATAGATTTTGGACCAACATATGCATTTGAAGATATGGTTTGGTGTCTTCCTAATCCTAAAGAATTCGAACCTTGGGCCAAACTGTTTTACCCGCAAAAAATTACTTGTTTAATTTTGTATATAATAGTTTTTATTCTTGTCAGTATAATCTTATATTTACTGAGCAAATTAAAAAACTCTGAACCGAAACACAATAAATACTTGGATAATTGGTTTCTAAGATGTGTAGCAGGTAAGGTTAGTTTTAATTGACTTAAAAAAGGGCGACTATTATATATATATATATATATATATATATATATATATATATATATATATGTTATGTAGGATGTTCTCACGGGTAAGATGTACAATCGAAGGTTTTCGGGTATCCCTTGTGTGCTGAGTCATGTCTCCATTGTTTAGGGTCGTGTTGCCGAGTTGTGATCCGTTTCTTTAGTACTTACTACTGGTTGATGTTTTATAAGCAGGTTTTTCCAAGTATTAGGCAATCGCTGGCTATCATCTTTGCTATTTAAGTTGTTGGACCTCTTTGCAATTTCGATGGCTTCCCTTATAACTCTTGTGGACAGGTTTTCACCTCTCGAGAGCATTTTTGTTCCTGAGAAGTTTATCTTATGTTATGTGTTTAATAAGTGTTGGGCCAGTGCAAAAGAAATTGTTTTTTGCTTGACAACGTTTATATGTTCATGTCTTCTGGCGCCTATTTTACGATCAGTTTGGCCTACGTTAGATGAGCTGCATTCTCCGCATGAAATTTCGTACACTCCCTGGTTTTCTAGAAGGATTTTTCTTTAGGTTTTGGCAGGAGATCCTTTACTTTACGGTCTGTGATGAAAATGGTTTCAATGTCTTATCTCTTGAGAATTTTTTGGCGATTTTGTCTGTGGTGCCTCTGGCATAAGAAATAAAAGCTTTGGGGCTCTTGGTTTTCACGATCTTTCGTGACCAAGCGTTTGTTTTTTAGAGGCTTGTTTATATGTTCTTTTTTTAACATTTTTTTTAGGGCGTCTTGCAGTATTTTCATTTCTTCGTGGTAATTTTCTTGATCTGCAACGGACTGCGATCGAAATCTTCCATAAATAAATTAGCGAGTGCAAGAGCGGCGATCCCATAGGGGCTCCCTCGACTTGTTTATATCGCTGGCCTTCATAAGTAAAATAAGTGTTATCGAGGCAGTGTTTAGCTAATTCGACGATATATTTTAGCAGATTACATTTATTTTCTTTTACAGAAAGAGTTTCTTTGACTGATATTTGCGTGAAAAGTGATGTTATGACGAAACTAACTAGAACATCTTCTTCCTGTAAACGTATGTTTTTGATTATTTCTCAGAAATGTAGTGAGTTTTTAACGTAAGAGGCTGTTTTTTCCACGAAGGGTTGGAGAAAGGTAGCTAGGTGTTTTGCTAGGGTCAGATTTGGGGAGTCAACTGAACTTACTATTGGTCTTAAAGGGGCTCCAAGCTTGTATATTTTGGGTAAGCTATAATGTTTAGTACGTATGGATGACTTTTCCCTTGGTTGGTCTTTATTTCTTCGTTAAATGGAGATAATTTGATCAACGTTTTGGTGGTCTTTTCTAGATAAGTGGTATGGTCTCTGTTTATTGACTTATAGGCAGGATCGTTTAGAATGGCGATCATGATAGTCTGTTTTGTTTAGGATCACTGTCGAATTTCCTTTATCAGCAGGAAGCATAATGATAGAGGCATCTTTGCGCAGGCCTTGTAGGGCTCGATGTTCTTCTACAGACAGATTACGTTTTGGAGGTTTTGTGTTGCAACCGATAACATAATATGTGGAATTGAAACAGCTCTAACTAATTTAAACAACGACACAGTAGAAACTATCCGTCAAGAAAGTTCAGCCGTAATCTATCTGCAGAAGAACATCAAGCCCTACAAGACCTGCGCAACGATACCTCTATCGTAATACTTTGAGCTGACAAAGGATATTCGACAGTGGTCCTAAACAAAACAGACTATCATGAAATCGCCATTCTAAACGATCCTGACTATAAGCCAATAAACAGAGACCATACCACTTATCTAGAAAAGACCACAAAACATTGATCAGATCATCTCCACTTAACGAAGGGCAAGATCACACTGAGGGAAAAGTTATCCATATGTCCTAAACTTTATGTCTTAACCAAAACACACAAGTCCGTAGCCTATTTAAGACCAATAGTAAGCTCGGTTAGCTCTCCAACTCTAGACCTAGCAAAACTTCTAGCCATCATTCTCCAACCCTTCGTCAAAAAACAACGGTCTCCTACATTAAAAACTTGCAACATGTCTGCGAAATAATCCAAAACATACCTTTACAAGAAGAATATGTTCATATTAGTTTCGACGTAACATCACTCTTCATGCAAATATCAGTCGAAAAAGCTCTTTCTGTAATAGAAAACAAATACAATCTGCCAAAATATATCGTCGAATTAGCTAGACACTGCCTCAATAACACTTATTTTACTCGTGAAGGCCAGCGATACAAACAATTCGAGAGAGCCCCTATGGGATCGCCGCTATCTCATGTAGTTGCTAATTTATTTATGGAAGACTTCGAATCAAAAGTTTTGGAGACACATAAACATTACATAAACAGTATACACCTAAAAATCAAATTCACCATGGAAGTAGAACACGAAAGAAAATTACCTTTTCTAAATATCCTACCGAAAAGAAGAGAGGATGGTTTGCTTTCACACCTCGCCCAATTATTTATCGTAGTGAAATCACTCACGTTTCGATCGCAGTCCCTTACAGATCAAGAAAATTACTACAAAGAAAAAAACATACTGCAAGACGCCTTAACAAAAATATTGTTATAAAAAAGAATAAATAAACAAGGCTCTAAAAAATAAACTCTTGGCCCCGAAAAATGGCGAAAGCCAAGAGAGGAGCTCCAAAGCTTTTATTCCCTATGTCATAGACACCACAGATA
The DNA here is from genome assembly GCA_034092305.1 of Diaprepes abbreviatus. Taxonomy (NCBI): domain Eukaryota; kingdom Metazoa; phylum Arthropoda; class Insecta; order Coleoptera; family Curculionidae; genus Diaprepes; species Diaprepes abbreviatus. The sequence continues at coordinate 18,548,049 of JASJET010000122.1, read as the reverse complement.
AAATCGCTAAAATTCTCAAGAGACACAACATTGCAACCATTTTCACCGTAAAGTAAAGGATCTCCTGCCAACACCTAAAGAAAAAATCCTTCTAGAAAACCTGAAGATACTTTACTAAACCGGATTATTATTTTTAATGAAAGTGAAAGTTAAGATATTTTGGAACCATTTGAAATCCATACAGAACAAATACAAGCACTACAAATGTACTAACAAATTCAAAAATTTTGGCAGCACAATAATAATTGGCGCCCTTAGTGCAGCTTTTCAGTATAGATTCCCATTTTTCATATCCAAAAATCGACAAGTATTGTTAATTTTAGATAACCACGAAAGTAATATTAGTCTCGACATATACACTGCTAAAACAATTGCATAATTATACTGACCTTGCCAGCACATATATCTCATAAGCTACAGCCTCTAGATTTGACATTTTTTGCACCCATTAAAAATGCCTACAATCGAGAATGTGAATATTACATGATTGAGAATCCTGAAAGAGCCATAATCCAATACGAAATTGTGGAGCTATTTTCAAAGGCTTTCAATCGATGTAGCCATCTTATGAGGGCTGCAAATTTTTTTTAAATTGTCGTTATTTTTTCACTATGAACAAAAAATTTCAATCAGGATCAATATCAGACGCTTAACATCGGAAAATATTGACCCACACACATAAAAAAATCAACTTGAAAGCAACCATCCAGATCTAGAGGCTACCATACAGAAATGCAAGCATTCGAAGCACAAGCTCTTGATATACCTGTTATTCACACGCAAGCTCCTGAAGATCAGTCTTTCGAAGTTCATGATGTATCTTTTGTTACCGTTCCTTTTCCTGAAAATCCTGGTGCACAATCTATCGATGTGCCTGCAGTTGACGTCCGAAAGTCCAATGCTGAATCTTCCGGAGCACAAGTTTATGATAAGTTTGTTTCTGATCTTCGAACTCCTAATAAAGATGCTTAGACTTTCAGTATAAAAAATGCCGATGAACAAATTCATTCAGTTCTATCAACCAGTACACTTAATAAATCTATTCCCCTTTCGGGAATCGTGAACCTACGTATCATCCCTGCTAGACAATATGAAGGAACGAACATTCAATCATTTGAACTAGTACACCTGTCAAAGAAGCATTGCAAGATAAAAAAAATAGCAAATAAGAGTAAAAGAACTGAGAAAATACCAAAGAAACAAATAACAGACACGGAACTCGATGTAGAACATAAAAACAAATGGTTTGGGAAGTAATAAAATATTTCAAAACCCTGAAATAGTTTCATGATTCTGATGATCAAAATCACACTACAAGAAACAAGAAGAAGAAAAACAACGATGATGTGACTACTATCGTATTTTTTGCAATGACAAATATACAAGCCCACCCGATGAAGACTGGATGATGTGTGTCGTCTGTTAAGAACTGGACACACGAAAAATGTACGGATAGGCAATCTTCATCGGTGCGCTGTGTGATTTATGCCGTAACTGAAGACTGATTATTGTAAACTAATCGTAATTACTCTACCCGGTGTTCGTGTCTACCCAACTGACGTAGGGTATATACCACCACTAACGGTTTTGTTTTTGTTGTTGAATTTGATTTTGTTTTTAAAATTTAACCAAGTTAATTTTTGAGGATTGTAAATAAATATACAGACATGCTGAAAAGCTAAGAAAATATAACCTAGCTCTGAATTCATTGATTTTATTTGAAATTCCCCTTGGGTATCTTCCCCTACTGTCTTGTATACAAGTGGGGTGGGGGTAATTTCCACCTTCTCTTTGTTCTTGTAATATCGCCTCCCCAAAGCGAAAGGCGGGATCCGCCCGTGCTCTTGGTTCCTCAGTTACTGATATACGATATGGAAAAATTAATGTTGACGTAATCTTATCTTTAATTAAAGGTTAATATCATTAATGCCCTTTTAGATACTTATGGAAATACCTATAGTGTTCACTTTCCAAAGTCCCATGAAATACGAATATTTTATACATTATGGCTTATTTTTACACTTCATATGACTGTCCTGTATTCCAGTGATTTTATTTCCTCTCTTACTATACAGGAGGAAGATATCAAGTTTATGACACTCAAAGATATTATCGAGAGTAACTTACGGTAAGAAAAATAATATTTACAGTTCTTATTTCGAAAGTTCAACATTGCAATAGCTGTGCTGTTTTTAGAAACCTTAGATAGGGTGAAAAAACATTCTAAACATTAGTTCTAAATTCAAACCTCATCATTGGAATATTAGTTATTATTAAAGACAAAAAAAGGGTCGGTTAAATTAGAAAAGTTCTGAGGAATTTAAAGCTACTTATGAATATCGAAATTTATCGAAAAAAAAGCGCAAACTGCCTATCTATTTCTTTTGTTAATAGTACGTTAACTGTTTCTAAGACACTTTTTTATGGTAAGTATTTTGGTCATAACTACAAATATCAATAATATGTTGTTTTTGAGATAGTGGCAATTTTCTGTTGTTCTTCTGATCACTATTAGACGAGTTCCAATGATGTCTTAAATAGATTTTCAGTAATATTTTCGCGAGTTTTAAGAACCTCTTATCACATGTTTGAGAACGAATGTTCCGATATAGAGACGTATTTTGAGAAAAAATTATATAAACATATGATACTATTTTCATGTGAACTACAGGGCGCACGGTGTTTCCAAATCTCGATTCCGTGGCCAAAAATGGCGGAATTGAAGGTCAGTGTGTCGAATTTTTGTTCATTCGGATGCTGTAAAGGAGGCTTACCTGGAGCAGGCGATCAGTTTGAAAGTTGATGCTTGAGCTCCTGCGTGTCTCGCGCTTGGAGCCATGCCGCGTGAGCATTTTTATGAAGTGTATATTTCAATAAGTGTTGTTTGTGAAAAATTTATTTTCAGTATCGTTTGTCAAAGTATGTAGAATGTATATTAACACTTCAATAATGGAAATGGGGCATTTTTCATATATGAATTCGCGATCAAATCTGGTTCTGTTAAATCGTTTTCTTTGTACCTTCAAAAATTTTCATGTAGACTTAAAGTATAAAGTACCTCCGAGTACTACCGTTATTTTGTATGTTTGTGTAGAGGAAGCAATAAGTTTCAATTCTACGTAAAAATTTGCTGCTAAGAATTACTGAGGCACACTTCAGCAGTTTTAGTTTGACCGTGCACTCCCTTGAAATTTCGGAACTCGGCGGTTTGGAATTTAAGGACCGTCCAAGTATTAAGAAAAGATTTGTACCTGGCTTATATAATATGTTCCTTTTCATGGAAATTATTTCAATGGCGTGTTGTCACAATTATCGTCTTTAACGCTTAGGGGAAATGCCATTTAATACATATAAATTATTGCTTTATAACTTATTTCAAAACGATAAAACATGCGTTTTAAGCATTGTTCTATATATTTCAGAATTGAATTCAACTATGGGGGCATACAATAATGTTGTTTTCAAGGAAAGAGATATTTCTTAGAATCTAAGATCTCGAAAACGTTCAGCTCGCAATCAAATTCGATGCCGTCGAGAAAGACATATCTACTAAACTTATGGCGCCTTTTGTGCTAATGAAAGAACCACGTTACATATTAAACTTCCGATTGGTGAGTTGTCTGAAGACGCTCAGGGAGCGAGAAACAAAGATTTAAAGAAATATAGACAACGACAACTTAAACCTAAAATTGCGTCAAAGAATGATCAAATGTTATATTTGGTCTGTGTCGTTGTTTGGACCTGAGACCTGGACTTTGAAGGCTGATATAATCAGCCGTCTGGAAGCGTTCGAGATGTGGTTGCATAGAAGAATGCTCCGAATACCCTGGACAGCTATGCAAACCAATGAAGTAGTGTTAAATAGAGCAAGTGCCGTTCGTGAATTATTTGAAATTATTAAGATAAGAAAGATATCATACTTAGGACATGTTCTTAGGGGGAACCGATACAGAAACATTCAGCTTATAATGAAGGGTAAAATCAAGGGTCGCAAAGGAATTGAAAAGAAGCAGATGTCATGGCTAAACAACATCCGCGATGGGACCGGAATACGCAGTACCGAACAACTATTTAGAATGGCTGAAAACTGCAAACAGCTCGCCAATGTAATTGTCAACATGAGAAGGAACTGATATGGCACCGTAAGAAGAAGAAGAAGAAGGGACTCATATTCGCGGAAAATATCACGTGACTAATATTATGGAAGATGTTTTCCATTGGCTCCTGGCATCGTCAGACCCTTTAATTACGGGTATGAGGTAACTTCGACCTAAGAAAATTAAAAAATTAAGTAAGGAAATGCTGCATTTATTAATATTAGCAGAATTATCCCATATGTCCTCCGATGACTGTGACTCGGAGTGCTCCGATCAGCCCTGGACGACTTACATGAGTTGTAAAAATATTTTAATGTAAGTAATGCGTGAAAAGTGTATTTTTGTATATTTATCCATAGAAACTGGTTTTTCCAATAAAACTTGACTAGTTCATCAAATTATATCAAAAATAGTGCTTTTTGGGATTAAAACATTTTTAGCTCATCCGTCGTTTTGAATTTTGAAAATGCAATTTCGGATTCAATATAACGATTAATACCAAATAAAGGAAAATTAAAATTTTTAATGGATTTTTTTTAAACAAATACATTTTGAATTTCTAAAAATAAATTATAATTTTGAAATCAGCATCCCGAAAAATCCCGATATGTATATTTTCGTCGCATTCTGATGATGAAAAGTATTTTTGGCCAAGAAAATGGGATTTGGAAACACTCTGCGCCGCCAAGAGATTGCTTACCTTTTTTCAAAATCACCCTGTATACTAGTTGTTAAAGTAAATTTTGAAAATTAACCTGAAATAGAAGTATTTTGTTTTAGTTCGGTGTAAAGCAATGTTTTTTTTTACTACCTGTGGTTAAAAAATAGCTATTATAAAAAGTTTTATAGCTTAAAAACATTGTTTATTTTTGGTAAGTCAGCTAACTAATAATATAATTACACTAATATATAGAAAGAAAATAACTTAAACATAAATACAACAAAAAGAACTTTCTACCAAACCAAAGCATAAAAAGAAGCTTTGTTTTCTAATCAAAACACCTTGCAGTGTAAAAAACGCTGTAATTTTAACAAAAAAAAATATATTTTCTTTATTTAAACCTATCCAAACAAAACAAAAAAATCTACCCTCCAAAACTAAATTTTTCTTTTTTTTTTCTCCACTACTTAATCCATTGCATTCATCGGGGTCTGAAGCTGATGAATTTGATGAGTTGTTGATGCTTCCATCGATAAAAAAAGACCAGTTATATGATTAATCGCATTTTTTTTTGCTTTATTTTAAGAACGGTTTGGTGTATTTCAGGTTAATGTACGAAAACATCGATGAAATAAAAGAACCTACCTATTTAAATTTTTCTTGAAGCGCTCAATAAGATATTTTCAACTGATGTTTTGTATTGTGAGTTGCTGAGAACTTCCAAATTTACAGTCCCTTATTTGTGACAATTAAATTTATCATGTAAAATAATCTTAACTGCTTTAGAATGAGGCATAAAATTTGAAAATTTTTAGGTTACAATTTATCATTAGATTGTGGACGCAATAGATCCTTATTTTAATGGCGGCTACGAAAAAAATCTCGACAAAATTATGTACGTAGGAAAAAATTCCTTCATGAAAAATGCTTGGAAGAACGAAAGTGCGGTGAAGAAAACGATAGGACCATCGTTAAAAATGCGGCGAAAAAAATCCCTTCGTTAAAATCGCATAAATGATCACACAACAGTAAGAGTGGCGTAAAAAATCTCTCTTATATTGTCCCAAAAACCTATAGACTTACGATGTTCCTCACCCTTATCCAGATGAGGATTTTCTCATTGTATTATTTACTATAACTGTATTGTAGTCAATAAATTATAATCTATATAGGTACATGCAAAAATATTTTTTTAGGTACACTATTCAACTTTATTGATTATACTATAGTACATTATAACTCTATTTTATTATTAGATAAGAAGTCTAATCGCGGTCTTTATAAAGTTAAGTGAAAAGAACTTACATGCAAAAAATATTTAATGTTTTTGTCGTTATATTAATATTTAAGGAAGCTCCATTCTAACGGGCCGTAGCTAGGCAGCATATTGAAAACAAGTTTATGCTGGTGTTATATTACTATATTTAACTCGAAATGACAGGTGAGTTACTATTTATTTATCAATATTATAAGTTGCGTATAGAAAAGTATTTGGAACAACATTTTAATATGAATTGTTGTAAGGCATTTACAACGAATAAAATAATTATTATTAAAAATTCAACTAGATTGAAAATTATCCTAAAATGTAGCATCATATTAGTATCAAAATAGTATATTATTTAATTCTACGTCAGTTGCCCTGAAAGGATTTTCATGACAAGCGCTGCTGATTTTTAAGAGGGATTGTTTACATCGACATAGTAAGTGGTGCAATTTTCTTCGCCGCTTTTTGTCTCGAAAGATTTTTTTCGCTGCAGTTATTCTGGAGAAATTGTATTCACCGCAACTTTATTCGCAATGTTTTTCGTAGCCACCATCGATTTAAAGATTGCATGTTTTATTTATTTATTTATTTATTTTTGTATTTATGTCACTAAATTTACATTTTACAGGATATTATACAGCTGTATATCATTTGGTTTAATTTAACTTCTTAAGTTTTAAAACTATATATCTATTTTTTTTTGTAAAATCCTTACTACCAATGTATTCTCCTAAAAGGCGAATTTCCTAGACGATATGAGAAAGAGCTAGATTTAGACTCGTATTATAAAATCCTCTTCATTGCTTTTGAAATCATCGTCATCATGGTGGAACTACCAGAGAATATTATTTCATTACAATGCTCTGCCTTCAGTATCTTCTGGTCTCCGATAATTTTTTCACCACCTACTCTTTTAACTACAGAACATTTCTTCTTCCATCGTTTCATGTTATACCATCCTGGCATAAAACACTCAATACTTTCTTCACAGGAAAATATTATGCCCACTTTTATCATGATTCTCTTCGATGATACTGTGATCATCACACCCTGATTCTTATTTTTTGAATCTGATCAGATAACCCATAAAACAACTATAGCTAAATGATAGCTATATGAGGTAATAGTTCATATTAAGTTCTTATATTAGTAATTACCCTTTGTCCCTCCGCCCTATTTCTTTCTTGTACCTGTATATATGTGTGTTACCAGACTCAGCCGCTACGTTCTACTCGATGATGAACTATTGAGTTTTAGCTAACTCAGTAGTATTGCTGACATCTTTACATTTTACAGGCTTGAGAGCAGTCTTCAAATATACTAAAATATACTTCTTTTCTCGTAAAGATTTCCGTATCCATTACATCTATTGCCACTAGTGGAAATACTTTTCAATTTGCCAATAATAACGTGTAGGTTTATTCGAGAGCCAGTTCGAGCTTGTTTTCCTCATCTCTTATTACTTGCTACAAGTGCCAAATTTTCGGTTTATTCGATTAACACCTTCAGTTACAAGTCCAACCGCAAAGTATCATAATAGACGTCCTGGTTGTAAATCATTGGTTATCATCCTATGAGGTCACATTTTTGTCCTTTATCGCCCTTATTGTTCACCCAGTAGGTATGTAATTAACTGCTTTTTTGACATTAAGGTAGGCATCCATCATGGATTGGCTTTTATAAGCTGCGTTATACAGAGTATGGGTAGTAGAGATTTACTATACATCAATAGTATTTAAAATAGATACTAAACTGTTTATATTTTTCCAGATTGCAAATATTTATGCTGACTAAGTCGTCTATCGTCTGTAAAGGGCGTTTTAAGAATTGCGAAAGTCTGCCGGAATGTCTAGCAAGGGTAGCAATATCTAAAGATTCTGCCATATGTTTAACTAAATCCATGACTCTGTAAGTATAAAATATGTAGTTTTTTTTTTAATTTAGTACCATACCTAGATGGGAAAAAATTTTAAAGACGAAAGTTGTAAGATTTCTTCCATATATTTATTCATTTACAAAACAGTGACGCATCGTAAAGTTGAGAAACAAAAGAAATTTTAATTTTTTAAATGTAACACCTTGTATATTCTCTGCTAAAGTGAAAGTTCTTTTCCTCCTAATTTCTAAAATGTATAATAAGTTAGTGTTCGGACTAGCCGTTTCAATTATTAATAAGCTGATATAAAAAAACGAGGAAGACAAGAAAATAAATGGTTTATTTTAATTTTCACTGTAACCTTTTAATTTGGTTTCGAATACTTCTTAAATTGACATATTATATTGAATAATACACGTTTTACATGGGCTATTCGGAAGAAGAAAAACATCAAATAATATGTCTTTTTTATTAGAATAATAAAAAAATATGTACAACATGAATATCGTACGAATACTATTTACTAGTACAGTAAGATACATTGTCAAAAAAATTATGAAATGAAAAATCTTTGGCGAAAAATTAGAATCGTAGTTAGAAATGAAGAAGATAATATAAATATTTTTCTCTATTTTCAAAATAATTTTTCACTCAGGTATTGTAAAACAAATTATTATTAGTAAATGATTGTGTACTAGTACTACTAAATTCTTTAGCGAGCTCTATACTTAGACCGTGAAATAGGCGCGAAGTGGGCGCAAACGGTAGTGTGGATGGAGCCTTTGTGAAGCTTCGCGTTCGCGGCCCCCTCTTGCGAACTAAGTATAAAGCCGGCTTTACAGTTTTATTCTATAGGTTTTTCAATTTAGCCACTTAAATCAATGAACTAGACCAGTTTACGACTACTAGTTAACTCTATCGTAGTATTGGTAATGGACCGAACTCCTTTTTTCGACAAAATTGTAAACGTACGAGAATATCTTTGACATCTTTTGAAACGAACGATCTTTCATTTCAAAATATATATTTGCAGGGGATTCCCCAACGACGTTTTTTAGTATTCAGCATTACGTAAATTACATTTCTCCTTAACTAACATCATCAGTGCAGTGCAGTGAGTACTCGAGCACACAAGAATAAGCATTCGGTCTGTTTATTTGATTTTGCAAGGTTTTCGTTGTAGTAAAGTAGGCATAGTGTTATGTATTATTAAAACTAAAATCATGAATAAAAAAAAAGAAACTCACTGGTGTCTTTAAGCGAAAACAACACCAAAAAAGAGATGACATTAAACAAAAACTGCTCAAAATTGACAAAATTTTTAGTTATCCTTCTACAAGTACTTCCGGCCCAAATATTTCTGTTGATAGTGACCCAGTTAAAGACATAACCGGTGACGAAGCCGCCCATCATGTCGACGACGATGCCTGCATGGCACACAAAAGCGCGAAGGAACAATCGACCCCTACATTTTTCAGAAATGTTAATAAAACTCTTTATGACTTGGAAAACTTCACGAACAAGACATTGAGAGATAAAGAAAAATGTCTTGATATGGGGCCATTACAGCCTTCAAGACTTTTTCCAAAAGATTTCCACCAGAACAACCGGTGTTTTCACAATCGTCCTATGTTTCAATTTCTAAATGTGGATTAGTTAATCATTTTTGGCTATGTTATTCCCAAATACTAGATGCTGCCTATTGTCAACCCTCCTGGTTGTTAGTTTCGCAAAGGAATAATATATGGTGTATGGGCAATCGGGACTGAAAGCACTATTAGAAAGAATGAAAGAACACAGTCTCTCGAGGGGCCATAACCATACGAAAGCATATGCTGGTTACGAACTTTGGAAAAAAAATGATACTGGCGACAAAGAAGTTAAAAATGAAATTCGTAAAGCAGTGGAATTTCGGAAAATAGTTCTTAGAAGGTTATTCATTCGATATCATACTTACCCTAACAAGGAGTTCTCTGGCTTTAAAAGAACAACGAGAGAACTTAAGTCAGGAAGGATACCACGGAAATATTCTATCTCTTGTAGAACTTGTCGCCCGATATGATCACATATTGCGAAAAATTTTGGATATGCCCAAAGGTAATGATTTTCATTTCTAAGAAATTTTGTTAGCATGTTGATTTAAATTTTTTTTTAATTAATATTTGAAAACCTTTTGTTTTTTTTAGGATCTATAGAATATCTCAATTCAACAATTCAAAATCAAATGTTTGAGTGCTAAGGCAGCAAACTTAAAAATTAATTGCTAGAAAAAAATAGAGCGTGACCATTTTTTTGCCATCGGAATGGATACTACATAGGACATATGTAAGATAGATCAGCTAAGCATTGTTGTGTGGTATGCAGTAATAACCAAACCGGAAAATGGACAGCCAGTCGATATGGAAGAGAAGTGTTTTTAGGTTTTTATGCAACAACAGATGTGACGCAGCAGATTTAGTCAAGCAGATGACTACATTATTAATTGACAAAAACATTGATTTAAAAAAGTGTGGGCCAAGGTTATGCTGGAGTCAGTGTGATGAGTAATGTGTATAATAGTGTACAAGGATACAAGGTGAACAAGGATATTCGGCCTAACGCGGAGTATGTACATTGCTTTAGTCATAATTTAAATTTAGAAATAAATGATGTCATTAACAATTGTGTGGAAATAGAGAGTTTGTTCACAACGATGCAAGAATTGTATAATTTTTTCGGAAATAACACTAAGCGTTAGGCTCTACTGTTAAAATTCATTGGCGAAACCACTCTAAAAAATTTAATCCGACTAGATGATCGCATATGGTCAATACGATATCAGTAATAAAACTTCGTTTTTTTATATAATTAAAGCATTACCAGAAATAGTTCTTAACAGTAAAGATGGGCGTAGTGAAGTAGACAATATTAAAACAAAAATGCTAAATTTCAAGTTCGTGTTGCTTTGCAAATCCATACACCGTGTATTGAATGACATCCATAACTTTACAAAAACATGGTATCGATTTAGAAGAGGCAAGTAGAGCTTTAGCAGAGATTAAAGCAAAATTGAATACTTATAAAAATGACGTCGGATCTTTCAAGTGTAAAACCAGTGGAACTGCAAGAAAATATGATATAGATCCCCAATTTCAAGAAAAATGGCAAAGGAAAATTAAAAAAACATTTTGAAGAATTATCTTCTTACCCCCGATTTTGAAACAGGGTAGAAATATTTAAAGTTGCTATTTTCATTAACGTATAAGACACAATAATAGCTCAATTAAATACACATTATTGATATGAGTTCAGTCTGTCAAATATTTAATTTCCTAACACCAACATTATTAGGTGTAGATAAAGCAATTTTATTACAAAAGTGTAATCAATTCCAAAGTAAATATTCTAATATAATAAGCCCCGATTTCTCACTTCAATTTCTTAAGACTTATCACCTAGTTCTACCTGAATTGACCCAGGTACGTACTGTTCACCAAGTATGTAAGAAGATAATGATCAAATATGGAGTGTTAGAATGCGACCTTACAAAAGTATTTATAGCAATGTTATTATTTTAAATCATTCCTGTCACCTTTGCAACAACTGAAAGATCATTTAGCAAATTGAAAATAATTAAAAATTATATAGAAATAGTATGGGTCAAGTTCGACTCCGACATTTATCGCTAACAGCAATTGAAAATAAGGTCGCATCGAAGACATTGCTACTTTTGCAAAAACTAAAGCTAGAAAAAGATATATAAAATAAATTGTTATTAATAGTTAAAATTGTAAAAAACCCTTTAATCTTCATCCACTCACTTAGTTTTATTGCCGAATACTTGTATTATTAATTGTAATCTACTTTGTAATTATTTTATTTTTTATTAAATGTTATTTACTTCGTAACACATATAATAAGTAGTTTTACTTTGTTAGCCCTGTAGTTGGCGATAAAAAGCTGATGATGAGGTAGCTTTGCACCTTTAAAGTATTTCTATGTATTTATATTTTTTACTTGATAAAACTGAACCAGTTCAAATAAAGCCCCAATTTCTTTTTGCCCCGGGGCTCTTGGTTACATAGCTACGCCACTGGCCTCAATCTCACAGTATGTCACATTACGATCTTGTTTATCAGTTCGCTTACAGCATCGACGTTTTCTTGCACTACAACCGATTTTGGACAACTTTTTCGCGACTCGTCCGTGAGTAAACAACCGCTAGATTGAATTTACTAAACCAACAATATACAGTGATTTTGGTAAGTGCTTCATCGCCATGTAAAAAACTAATTTATCACTCTCATTTGGATAAATTTCGTCGAAATTTGTGAAAAATAAGCGCACAAAAATTTTCATGAGTTAATTTAATTTTAAATTAAAAATAAAGTTTTGAAGTTACTGTAAACAACACAAATAGAGTCCGTCTGTCTAATTATGTATACTGACCAAAATATTAAACTTTAGAATAGATATGTCAGATGCATAGACATAGTAGAGAATTCAGATGGCACCTTATAATGCCAGTGCTCCCAATTTCCAAAATATAAATGACCACACTCTTATTTTAGTCATATACTTCTTTTCAACACTAATTCTTTTTAGGTTTGTGGAAAAACGTCACTGGCCAATGAATTGTCGAAATAGTGCTAATTTTGTATCGTTCCCAATTACCATGGTGCTTAGAAAAAATCACTATTTATATGTAGGTATTTACAACCAAATATTATATTTGTTTGAAGCAGGATTAATCGACCACTGGAGAAGAGAAGCAACAAAATCTTTAGAAAGTCTTGGTCAATTAGAATATAATTTTGAAAATTTAGACAACGCTGCAATTTCTTCTAAAACATCTCAGAGGATACTTACATTTAAGACTTTAAAACCAGCCTTTATATTACTTACTTGGGGGCTTACTTTGGCAAGTGTCACATTTTTAATTGAGTTGAGTCTCTATTATAAAAAAATGTATCTTAAATATAAACGTGATGCTGCAATGGTTTATTTGGAATTTAGTAACTGAGATTAAGAATCATGATTAACAGGAAGTAGTTTGTGAGTTGGAAGCTGATATTTAGTATTTATATAGTAGCATAGAAAAGGTAGGAAATAAGAAATCAGTTAGAATAAAAGACTTATTAGTTAACACTTAGTGCGAATCGTTTTGAGTAGTTGTTATTCATCTAGATTTACCAATAATTAACAAATCTCTCTACCATCAGTATTTATGTGAGGACGTTTGAAATATTTGTTGTATAGTTGTAATTATTTAATTAACAAATTAAAACCATTTAATTCCAAAAGTTCATCTTTAACTCTACTTTACTCTTAGTAGTTCTCGAATCCTAAATCACACTTCTCGCTTACTAGAATGCAAACAATTACACTGGATAACCAAGAAAATTTCTTCTCCGTTGTTCGCAACTAGTTTTTTTTTCATACCTTGACAGGAGATTAGTTAAAAGATGTGTGTAAAAAAAAATTGACACATCCATTTTCTTAGAAAAATATTTTTATTTAAAAAAACAAAAATAATTCTAATTTGTATGGGAATTAATTAAAAAAAATATTCTGAAGATTTTTTTGTTCATTTGGCTTATCTTTTATAACTGTATGATAGTTTTAATGTCCAACAAAAATCTGCAAGCATTCTCGATGACCATTTTCCTTGGTACCTTGTTTCCATCGCCATGATGCCTTGGTGAAATATCTCCCCGTGCATGTCGCTTACATCACCTACATTTCCAGAGAAAAAGTCTAGATGAGAATCAAGGAAATGAATCTTCAAAGACATATTACATCCTAATCTTATAGTAGTTTCGAAACCATCTCCTTATAGTTTGCAGACTTTCTATTGCCGATAAAATCTTTTACTACTTCAACATTTCATGGATTTTTTTCTTCTATCCTTCATGACTTTCCTTATATCCGGCCCTACAAAAATTCCTACTTTTAATTTTGCTTCGCTCAGTGTAGGAAACAAAGATTTTAAATACTCCATTTCTATCCATGGCTTTAACGAAGTTTTTCATGAGGCCTAATTTTATGTGCAAAGACGGTAAAATGATATTTTTTGGATCTACTGGGAGGTTTTCAGAAACATTCTTTTGTTCAGGAATGAAATTAGTCTTCAATGGCCATTCTTTTTTATATAGTGATGATTTCTAGCTCTGCTGTCTCACTCACACAAAAAACAACAGAATTTCGTGTAGCCATCTTGAAATCCAAGCAATATTACAACTGTAAGATCTGCATATATTTTCCAAAAATGATTATTGTACTGAATTTTCTCGAGCAGATTTTCTAAAGTAGCGTATATGGATGACATGTGCTAAAAGCACAGATGAAAAATCATTGCCACTATGCATGCTTATAAACTAAACGTTGAAGAATCAATGAATAGTCTCCATTCATCTGGTAAGTAGTCAAAGCCTAAAATATTTATAATCACCTGCACATCACTGCAATATGAAAGACCACTTTCTTCTTTAAAAAAGTCTACAAATTCAGCATTGCGTTGTTGAAACACTGATACTTGTTTACTTGGATGAAGTAAATTCCGTTGTTGGAGCCTTCAGCTTGAGATTTAGACAAATTTAGGTCTCTAACTAAATCATTTAGTTCACCTTGACGCATTAAATGTTGGTCCATTTTCCTTTAAACCAAAATCTTGTGACTGAAAGGTGGTCTGGGTTGAATATTCTGATTCAATGTTATTCAATACCATGTCCTCGGCAACATTTTGCTTCATTGGAGATTGGGAGTGAGTAGTCTTCAGTATGAGGAAGCGATTTGATTCCACATCAGGATATCTCTTGTCTTATAAGTATATCCTTTCAATTTCGTTAAACAGAAATAACAGTCAGTCACATCTTTTGGTTCTCTCCAAATTACCGGTTTAAAAAGGGCATTGATGGTTGAGTACCTTTAAACCATCCCCTTAAATAAGGTATCCATCTTAAGCAAAAATAACTATGTGGACAAGGTTTATTAATAGACTCAGAAATTTTGAAACTAAAATACCACTCGTTAATGTTCTGTAGTTACAAAATAAGCGGTTCTCGATGTGAACTTGAAGCAAACTGTCCACAAATAAAACAGAAGAGATCCGATGAATTTGTGCACTTTCGATTCATATTGTTATCTAAAATTAAAACCTATAAAAATGAACTAAAATACTTGTCACAATTAACAATAACCGGTTGAAAAAAGTACTAGAAATATACCGCTGTTAACTGTTATAGCAATATTAAACGTCAATAAACCGACAATATTAAATTGGAAATATACTGAGGTGAGGGTACATCGTGTATTTACAAAATACCAGTTTTTTTTTTGTTAGTATGGCCACACAATTTTTTTTTCCATATACCATCAAAAATTTGACAAAGTATAAGGTTATTATATATTTAGATATTTCGATGTAATGGAATGTATCCATTATTTTTTGTTAATCCCTATACCTCAGAAGTACCGAAATTAATTACAAAATATAGCAGAAAGACATTTTTTAATCCACCATTTCGATTTATATTTATAATATGGACCCCGAATATCTTCAAATATCAATTTTGATTGAATTTTAAGACCAATTTGAACCCGGTATTTTGGAATGAGTGAATTGTTTAAAAAAATTACATAGGTATAGGATATGTTATAGAAAACATGTTTAGGATCTTCCACAAAATATAAAAATACAATAATATGTTGGACATCCTATTTAAAATTCGGAATTTGATATCAGCTTGTGGTAGAGTTGGCACACCCTATATATATATATATATATATATATATATATATATATATATATATATATATATATATATATATATATATATATTAACATCTAAATATAACATGCCACAAGGTAATTATAAGTAAAAGAAATTTTAACAGACTTAACTAACATAGAATAGAGAAAACAATAGCAATTCCCTAGTAAAATTAAAAAACTTAATTTCATTATAGTGTGTTGCAGTCAGTTGACATAAAATTCATTAGAGAACGACTACCAATGGAGACATGAAAAACTTTGTCCTCTTTTATCCTTAAATCCTACCTAGGTACATGAAGAGGTTATATAATTAATCAGAGAACAAATCTTAAACTTTATTCTATTAATAGTACATTAAAGAAAAATCATAAATGGGATTTTCCTTCTTTTCTAAAGGGTTTAAAATTTAAGCTTTCTAACATACTGCTATAAGAGATCGCATATGGATATAAGTTGTTTTTCCTAACTTATAAATATCTCAATAACTTTTTTGAACACTTTCAATAGCATCACGATGCACATTTGCACTAGGAGACCATGTATTAAATCCATATTCTAGTTGAGGACGAACAAGTGTATTTTACAAGCTTATTATTATATAATGATTATTAAAATGGCTTGTGTTTCTAATCATAAAACCAAACACCCTAAAAGCCTTATTAATAATACTGCGAGAGTAGGTATTAAATTTCAAATTAGACTGAAAATGCACCCACAGATCCCTGCATTCATTTTTTTTTTGTAGTTTTGTTCCATCAATAAAGTAACTTAAATTAATAGAATTTGTTTTATTTATGTAACATTTCAAAAATCATTATAAGTATTTAAAAACATTCTATTTAATTGAAACCATTTCGTTACTGAATTTAGGTCTGCTTGCAGTGTACTACAATCATTACTGTTTGTTATTTTCTAAAATATCTTAAAGTCATCTGAATCAGAATCTTCTTTACTTGATACACAAATTGTATATTTGTTTCTACAGAAAAAAAACTTGACACTATATATATATATATATATATATATATATATATATATATATATATGAATAGTTTGGTTATTCCGGGTTTCAATCCGTTCGTTCAAAAAATCGTTTTCACGACGTTTCGCCAAAATCTCATTTGGCATTTTCAAGTGCGGTTCGTCTCGTTACTCGCTGAGTTTTTAGCGAGTAACGAGACGAACCGCACTTGAAAATGCCAAATGAGATTTTGGCGAAACGTCGTGAAAACGATTTTTTGAACGAACAGATTGAAACCCGGAATAACCAAACTATTCATTCTACCATCCGTGAAAATCTACGATATAACATATCTATCTATATATATATATATATATATATATATATATATATATATATATATATATATATATATATATATATATATAGTAAAATGCGAACAGTAAATGCAAACTTCTCTCCATCATATCCTTTCTGTGTTAGAGGTTGCACAGTTAGAACAAATTGTTATAAAACGCAATTTATCCTATTCCACCACCATCGAGATGATGGCCTACCTGTACCACCATACCGAGAAGAAAGTCAAAACTTACCCTCCCCGCCACAGTGATACGGCAGAGGTACATGTTTCGTCTCTACTAGACTCATCAGGGTACCGACATGCACCTGGTTGTGCAAAGGACAGATCGGAAGGAAGCATGCAAATACTGAACGCGGCTTCTCCGACCTCCCGCCGGATGGCGTATATATGTTTATGCGGATTTCACGGATTCCTCCGTGTGAGATGCAATAGCAGTGGATACATCCGCATTACGCCGTTGTAGTGCTGAAATCACATTCAGCAAACGTACAACTATATGCAGCTCCGCGTACGAATGAAGTAAAATGCGAACAGTGAATGCAAACTTCTCTCCATGATATCCTTTCAAAAGAAAGGAAAAGGAAAAGAAAGGATATGATGGAGAGAAGTTTGCATTTACTGTTCGCATTTTACTTCATTTGTACGCGGAGCTGCATATAGTTGTACGTTTGCTGAATGTGATTTCAGCACTACAACGGCGTAATGTGGATGTATCCACTGCTATTGCATCTCACACGGAGGAATCCGTGAAATCCGCATAAACATATATATATATATATATATATATATATATATATATATATATATATATATATATATATATGCTTATTGGAAGCAAGAAAAATTTGTAAAAATTATAATATATTATATACATTTTTTCGATGATTTTATTGCTAAATTTACTAAAATTCTTTGTAATTTAAATCATTCTCTTTTTGCATTTAAAGAATAAAATCAATAATTAATAAAATATGTTTAAAGCTATTATTATTTTTTAAAAATTTTTACATATTGAGTTGTTTTAAAACATGGCAATTAGAGAAAAGTAAAATTAAATAAAAATAAAGTTGATCAATAAGCCGCAATGATATTTTTAATTGTCGCCCATTGTGCTGCACTACCATACCTGATAGTTAACACAGTGGTACTAGTGGTAGGTAGGTAGGTAGAAAGGTGAATCTAGGTATGCCAGCGGTGAAGTAAGGTGGGAGTGCATTGTGTTCTCTTTAGTATTAGGTGTGCTGCTTGTCCCAGCTGTTTCATCAAAATTAAGATTTTTAACAATGTCAGCTACGAATTCGGTTGGTTAAATAATTTGGGAACACAAGAAAATGGGTTCGAAAATCGAGTATGTAGATTCTTCACAAATTTATGCTACCAACTATGTTAGAAATTCGAAAGCAATCGGAGTATTGTGGGCCATTTTCACAATTTGTTACGCGATTATTTTAGTGGTTTCATTTATTACCCCAGAATGGATTGGAAATGTGGAAGGTGAAAATCCGGGCAAATTTGGATTATGGTCTGTGTGCTATGCAAAAGATAATGGAGAACTATGTACGGGAAGGTCAGTTTTATATGTCTTACTTAATATTATAATAACTGTATTAAATTAATACTCCAAAAATTTTTACGTAAATCTACTAGATTATACTAAAAAAGTTATTTCTAAAGCCAGTGTTTGGTTAACAAATATTGAAAGCATTTATTATTAAAAGTAAAACAAATAAACTTAATGTATTGAGGTTATGAAAAGATGTCAAACTATAATAGTGTTAATATCTTCAGTAAAAAACATAAATTAAATTCGATTAAGAAATTTAATAAGAAATAACAATTCATTTTATTATGCACAAATTTAGAGTGACAAACTTTTTTGTTTTTACGGACCACATTATTAGTTCAGTTAATAAAAGAAATTTTAGCCAAGTTGTTAAAAGATATCTGCGTCTCTATCCTACATATTTAAATTGCTATATTATTTCTCTTTTTGTTCATTTAAACTATTAAGATTTTGCGTGAAAGGGAACCAAGAAATATTATAATGTAAAGATATTACAAAATTTGAATTAGGAAATGACTGAGCTTGCACCCAATCAGTATTAAATTGTAAATTTGAAATCGCTTCCTCAATGTCGTGGTTAAGGTAATAAATTAAAATAGCAAGAACTGGATTTTTAATAAGGAAAAACTGAACTGTAAGAAAATCGATCAAAAAGTTAGAAAGAAAAAGAAAGTGCATGCTTGAGCTATCCTCGTGAAAATCTGAAAATATATTCCTAAAATCATACCAAATTATGTGTGAAAATTTAGAAAAAATTGAGGTTATAGAATTTTTTACTTTTGAGTCTATTTGATTTTTTGGAAAATCCACACGAGGAGTTTAGAAAAATTAAAATTTGCGAAAAGTAACAAGATTTTAAATTTGAAAGTTAAAAAAAAAATTTTCATTAATTAAAACTACAGAAAGCAATACAAAGAAAATATCCTATTCATTTCTTCGACCCGACTCTTAATTTTTTTATAATAACTCTCCAAAGTTGATTTTGAGCAATTTTTGGTCTGTATTTTGATTGAATCGATCAAAAACCAGCTAATTTTAAAAAATCTATAATAACCATGATAAAGTAATAAAACTAATGAGGAATGTTGCAATTATTTTAGATTGGAGTGAAAAAATTAGCTATTTCTCGTACGGAAAACGAATATTTGACATATTGCTATGTTACGGAAGCAGTTAGTTATTTAAATAAAATAATAATCAAATACTATCAATACTATCCCTCTCCTATCACTTTATGAAATAAATATCATTCTATCGAAAAATAGGATAACACATTATTTCCGTAATTTTTGGCGTAGGAAATCGAATTTGGAGCGTTACTGTAAAGACAATTAAGCGTCGGATCAAAAAAATGAATAGGAAATTTTGTTCTTTTTTGAAATTTTCAAATTTAAAATCCTGTTACCTCCCGCATTTTAATTTTTTGAAATAAAATTTTATTCGTAGTCTCTAGACATAATTTTGAATAATTTCTCGCATGGCTCCAATAATAAAAATTCTATAACTTATTTTTTAATTTTTTTTTCGATCACACTGTATAATTTGGTATGATTTTAGGAAAATATTTCAAGATTTTCACTTTCCATCGATTATTTATACCTAAGCTGAAATTACATCGGGTGGATCCCTCAAGAGTTAAAATTATACTTATTACTCAGTAGTTAGAAGTTTCAAGTTACTTTTAGGACTAATTATACTATATTTACTGTATATAGAGCATGTCTTTAAAAGTCTGTACCAAATGATAGCACCACTACAGTATTAGGATCAATTTAATTTAGTCCAAAAATTGATAGTTTCCAAAATACAGGGTGTCAAGTTACATTAGTTTAAAACTTTTTTGTAAATATTCATCTTAACAATAGCTTAATTTGCTAAGTTTGGTACTTTTGAGCTTTTAGGATAAGAAATCTAGATCTGATTAGAATTTCGATGTATATTAAACTTCTAATTAAAAAATCTTATTCCTTGATATCTTTTATCCAAAAGAGACATTCCTAGTGGGTGTCGTTTCGAGGAGCCATTTCTGGGGTAATTGAATTTAAATGTTTTTATTGCGTACTGAGTACTCGTAGTCCCCTTTCACACTTTACCTAGGCTTAAGACTGGTCCAAGAAATTTGGAGCATGTTTAAGGAATGGCAAAGACAAATAAAAATAACACACAAGGTCAATAACAAACCGAAAAACTTTTATTTATTTAGTTGTTTAATTAAACTCTAAGTAAATGTTCAAAATGATTAATTCTACGGAGAAAGCTGAACTACACTCTTTCCATCATCTTCGCATCTAAGCATAAAGTGTTTACTGAATTTTGTATTCGTGCCCACAATTCTTTTTCGGTGTTTACATGTCTACCGTATGCCATCTGTTTAAGAATTTCCCGTAAAAATTAATCTGTAAGTGTTAAGTCCGGTGAATGGGGTGGCCAGTTTGCAGGAGCATAATTTCCTCTGCCGATCCATTCGACTTTGAAAATTACAAATTTACTAGGTGTTCTATGTAATCAAATCATTTAAACGAGGTGGTAAGATGATATGACCAATAACAAATCTGTTATTGGTCAATTCTGTGTTAATGTAATGTTCGATCACAGTGAAAAATTAAGTTCTAGAATGAAACCATAAAGTCTTGTCAGATTGAACAGTTTGACTCTTTATAACTAATGGCAGTACTTATTATTGTGCTCATTGCTACGTAAATTTTTATTTTTTGCCTGTTAGCCCTTAAATACGTTCCAAATTTCTTGGACTAGTCATGTCTGGATAAAGTGTGAAGGAATGCTACGAGTCTCAGTACGTAATAAAACATTTAAAATCGACTATCTCAGAAGAGGCCACTTGACGCGACACCTACTAGGTTTAACTTTTTTAGACGCAAGATGTCAAGAAATAATAATTTTTATTTAGAAATTTAATGCACTGAGGCAAATAAATCACGAAGTATTAGATGCAATCGAAGTGCTGCCGAAGGCGCTATCTGCAACGTACATCGAAACTGCAACCATATCTTGATTTCTCATCCTAAGAACCTTAAAGAACCAAATTTAGTGTAAATCAAGCTATTATTAAGATAAATATTTACAGAAAAGTTTTAAAAAGAATAGCTATTTCGGAAACTATGGACTTTTGATTTAAGGTAAATTGAGCTAAATCTTCATGTTTTAACCAGCCTAATATGTTGTACAGACCTTTTAGAGATACCCTCTCATTATTCTTTTTTTTTTGTGTTTTTCTCGGCTATAAAATTGTGCGTAGTAGTAAAACAATAATACCTTTTTTCGACCAAGATACGGCAAATGAGACATACACTGTTCAATATATTCTTAAATTTAATGAAAATTTAATGGACATTCTACATTAAATTTAATGATTTTGTACTTTAAATCGTGAATAATTTACATTTACTTTGAATTTAAAGCAAATTTATTGAAATGTCCGTTCGTTATGTACATTAAATTTGATTAAAGGGAATCGTAAATTTCAATAAAGTAATTGAAAAGATATTTCCACTTTCTGTACATTAAAATTAATTCACATGTACCTTAACATTAAAACAATTTGCATTAATATTCATAGTACATTGCATAGGATTCCGGGATATGGCGCAACTTGTATTGAACATTTTATTTAGTATGATATAAGTTGCTTAAATGATGAGGTGGACGGAAACCAATGAGTTCGAAACCGGTGTTCAGATGACGGTACACCTTTTCCTGGTAGCAGAATTTTTTGGCCTCATATTAATGTTGATGCATTAAATATGTGAGAATATATCTTAAATTTAATGAACACTGGCTGTATATTTAATGTACATATTCACCTTAAAAAGTAATAATCAAACTTTAAATGTAATGTATGATTTCATTAAATTTAATGGAATACATTAATTTAGATTAATGTAAAACTTATTAAATTTAATGCATTACATTACTTAAATTTAAGAAGCGGTCCATGAAATTTGCTTTAAGCACATTTACCTCAAATTTAATTAATTTCATTTTTACAATGTACTTCATCAGTATGAGTTTGCCATCCTAACGTGTTTTCTAAATGTATACCCAAAAATTTTGTTTTTGTAACCTATTGCATTGAACTGCCATTTACTTTGCTTAATAATTATTTTTCAAGAAGGGTTCGAGGGGTAAAAGTCACAAATACAGCCTTTGTAGCATTTAAGAATAGTTTATTTGGTGTGAACCAATCTTTCTACCATATTTTGTGTTTTTATATGTAATAAATCAGTTTTTTTCTCGACCAATATATAACTATTATCATGAGAAAATATTGTTAGATTTTCATTATCGTTGACATCTGGCAAATCATTCATTAAACTAATCCTCATAAAAAATTTTTGTTGATCATACTGGGAGTTATTTTAACCACTAACTGCGGTTTGGCATCCATATCTTATGCCAACCTCTGATAAGCCTTACCCTTCAGTCCGTAGCCCTCAACTTTTAATAGCAGAAGCTTATAATCTTCGTAATCAAAAGCCTCTTTCAGATGCATACATACACCCAAAAAATTATCTTTTTCATTCAGACGTTTATGTAGGCTCTCCCAAAAATTGTAACACTGCCGTCTCAGTCGATTTCTTCTGAATCCATGTTGCTATTTGACCCATACACCATATTTAATCGTAAAAGTTACAATGTTGTTAAACATTATCATTTCTAAAACCTTGGCTAATATTGGTAATACGAAACAATAAATTAAGTATATGCTCATATCTAGTTCAAAACTTAAATATTTTTATTGTATTATATATTTTTTGTGTACTTCCCAACAATTATTTTTAATTCGCCGTTAACCACGAATCTATTCAAATTGAATAATTCACCTAATCCGCCAATACTTTCTCACGTTCACAATAATAGATAAATCAATCTGTCACCACTTATTGTAGTTTTGAAAAGGTTTTTCATGATTTTCAATTTCTTTAGACGGAGTTACTTAACCAGCTGTAGTAAACTTAATTATGTAACGCATTAACTTTAACCAATATTATTTATTTAGCTTTAACGTGAGTTATTATTTTTATAATATCTCGAAGCCTTCTCGCAAGTCGAAACAAAAATTTCACGTCGTACATCGAGCCTTAAAAAGTTTGTGAGAAGCATAGTAATAAAGCTCTCGCTTTCAGCAGAAATTAAATATATGGATGATTAACAGATTTTTTTTAACATCCTCAAAGTCGGTTATCGTGCAGTGAATAAGCCATCGATCCAATACAAATTTGTCCACAGAACCTAGTAAAGGATATGATTTCTTAGTTGGTTATTTTCTAATCAGGGAGAGTAAGTAGAAAATTGTAAATAATGTGAAAGTCTCAAGGGAGGTGGAAGTGGGAAGCGACCACCAAGTAGTTGGACATAAGAAAACAAAAAAATGGGAAAGAAGAAAACAGAAAATAAAAAGTTATAAACTTAAAAATGTGAGAAAGTGGATGGAAATGAAATAGAAGAAAAGTAAAATAAATTTTAAAAAATCGTGTTAGATGCAGCAGATATACAAAAATAACAATCAAATTGTAAAAGAAAGGAAAGATAGCTGAAAACGATTATAAAAACCAAAAGCTTAGAAGATTACAAGATATACAAGGAAAAATGAAAAAAGGTCAAGAGCACGCTAAGCAGAAGTCATAGATGAAATTTTGGGAAAAAATGACTAAAAACTACAAATAAAACTAAAAGGATTTTTATGGTAGACTAAAAAAACTAAGATAAAAGAAAGAATAACAAAGGAGGAGAAAATAATGACAAATGGCAATAACATTTTGAAGAATTGGCAGATAGAGATATGAAGAAAGAGGAAAAGGGTGATACAGAATATAAGACCAATACAGGAAGAAGAAATAACAGAGACCACAATAAAGATAAAATTAGGAAAGGCACCTGGAAAAGAGACATAACACCCGAAATGATAAAATATTTCGGAGGGAAAGGAATAAAATAACTCAAGAAATTTATGAATAAGATTATACAAGAAATAAAAATTCCCAAAGAATTAAATTCGGAAATAATATTGACGATATATAAAAAGGATGACAAGAGCGATTGTGATAATTATGGAGGAATTACACTAGAAAGCGTTTTCGGAAAAATATTGGCAAGTATAATGGAAAGAAGTATAAGAAAAACAATTGAAGATACTATAGACGACACTCAATGTGTGTTCAGGAAGGAAAGAAGCACATAAGACTTAATATTTGCGATAAGGCAAGTAAGCAGAAAACTTATAAGCAAGAAAAAAGAGATCTATGTTTGTTTTAATGACTTAGAAAAAACCTTTGATTGCTTAAGAAGAGAAGAAATATGAAAGGCTTCGGAAAAAAGAACGATAGGTAAAAGAACAATAGATATAATAAAAGAGATGTTTCGGGAAAACACAAACATAGTAAGAACCAATACCGAAAAGTCTAAAGAATTCGAAACAAAAATAGGAGTGAAACAAGGGTGTGTACTGAACCCATTACTGTTTTAGATAATGTTAGATGAAGCCATAAAGGAATCTAAGAAATCAATGAAATATGGAACTGGCAAAGTATTTGAGCGAAATGCTGCTTGAGAATGTTATGGCAATAACTGTCAAAACAGCTGAAAATCTACGAAGGAATCTAGAAACTACAAATATAAATATGAGAAACGACAAAACCAAATAATAATTGCAGGAGAAAAGAAAATATGACTTTAAAATACAAGAAAAAATATTTAAATAAGTGGGAAATTATATATATCTGGAAACAATAATACAAAACGATGAAAAATTGATCAAGAGATAAATGAGGGAATGAAGAAAGTAGGAAGAATATTTTATATTATGAGGACAATGTTTATGGGAAAAAGAAAATCCACAAGCAAATCAAGAAAAAGTGATAATACAAACAATAATGTACAATAGTGGGATATGGATATGACAGAGAATCTAAAGTACGTGCAGTCGATATAAACAAAATAAGAAATGACATACTAGAAGAACCTGAGGTTAAACCAATTACGGAACAAAATAAAAGTAGGATGGTTAACGTGTTTTGGTCATGTGTGTTATATGAATAATAAGAGACTGGCGAAAAAAGTATATTGGACACGAGTGGCAAGGAAAAATAAGAAAAAAAGACCAAGAAGAAAATGAAACGACGATGTTAGGCAGCAGCAGAAAAAAGGGAGATAGAGAGGGAAGCAATAAAACACCAGGCTCAGAATATAAAGCTATGGAAGGAAGAATGCAGAAGAGTACAAACTTGACTCCAGTCGGGCCTCACGTAGTAAAGTAGAAAGGTATAGGATTAAATATTTAAGTAACAGTAAGCTTTCGGAATTTAAACAATGTATTGATGCTGTATATGGAAACTTATTGCCTTTGTTTTTTGCGATTTCGCTGAGAATCTATTAAATGCCAATGGCCCACAGTGTACTATTTTAACTAAGAGCGTCTCAGTGTCGCATATTTTCCTTTAGAATACAGACAAAAATATTTTGAAAAGATGACATTTGAGAACTTGATTAAAGTGGATTATATGACCTTTAAATTAATAATTTCATCAAAAATATTAAATTGTTCGATTTAATTTATTATTATTATGTTCAAATTATAATGTGATAAATGTTTCGTATATATTTTTTGCTTGCGAATCGAATTCCATCACGAATAAATATTTTGGAATAATTGAATTTTATGCTATTATTGAACCGTGCTCCTAACAGAAGTCACTTCTCATTATATATTTTGGTATAACGCAATTGAAAGTTTAGCTGCCAAAATTTTTACAACCTATATTTTTGCAAAGATTGCGATTAGGGTTGAAAATATTGGGATGATTTCAATATTTGAATAATTCAGATACAAATGAATTTAATATTTGGTTTAATTAACAATCCGTATTTCGCATCATTTTTGATTTACTTCACTTTCATCTGCCAATAGGGATTGGTATTGATGCTCGACTGAAAATACTGAATACGGATTATGGAAGATTGGAGAAACAGTGTGAACTAATACGAATGTGTTTCATTCGGCACCGTCCGTGATATACGTCGTTCATTTTCTTGTCACTCTAAACACAGTGACAAACTTATGCGTTACTATAAATAAAAATATCCTTCTTTTGACAGTCTTCTGGTAAGGATGGTTAAATTCCAGCCTTATTACAAATATCTTCCGATATAATGAAAACCCATTTGGTTAGACTATTCTGCTTGTACTTGAGCCTGGGTTACATACCAGTGGCGTGGAAGGAGATAAAAGTAGTCTTTATTTATAAGATAGGAAGAACAGACCACATAAATCCTAAATCATTCCGTCCTATCAGCCCGACTAATTTTTTACTAAACACTGGATCGACATATCAAGGAGAGGGAAAGACACATAATCCCTTACATCATTTGCAATTTGCCTATCAATAAAGAATATCCACAGACGCAGCACTACATCGACTCATTACAAGGGTGGACGCACTGTCGGGTAGATGATTTGCTTTAGGCACTTTTATCGACATCGAGGAGGCGTTAGACAACACTTCCCACGATTCAATATGCAATACTCTTCAACGACGAGGCTCTGAACTGGCAGTGGTCTGCTTGATCAGAGCGATGTTGACTTGAAATATGCTGAGTTTAACAGTGAGTGTGTTAAAGCACTGTCAAGTAGGGCTATCTGCACGAGGATGTTTTATCACTCTTGCCGTGAAGCTTTGTAGTGAACAGCCTTTTAAATGAGCTAAATAAAGCTGGCTTGTACACACAGGCCTATATCGACGATCCAGTCATCCTGTGCCCTGGTCACAAATTCGAAAGCTGATGACTGACACTGAAAATGATATACTGGATATGCACCATGGTGATCCGTCCTATGATTATGTACGCCGCTATTGTATGGTGATCTAGTAGAGTCAAGCGCAAACACCGTTTTCAGCCTGACAAAATTTAAAGAAGGGCGTGTATAAGAATGAGAGAGTGCAATACGACTACCCACTAAGGCGTTGGAGGTTCTAATGAATTTCCTCCTCGCCATTTATTCATAGAAAATGAGGCCTTAAAGACAGTTTAACGTTTTAACCGCCGAGGTATTTCCGAGCAGGAACTAGCGGCTACCCGTGCAGCAGGGGAAGCGTTGTGGAGAGATGCAAATCTCTCCCTACGCAAACAAACTACATGATACCGGTTTTGCACACAATGATCTTTCGAGAGGAGATTTATGCTATTCTGCAATGGTGGCATTTCTGTGAGAGGGACATAACCAGAAATAGAACTATTAACACATGCTAGGACAATAGAGCTGCAATATTGGCCGTGGAGTCCAATATAGTAGTTTCGCGACTGGTGTCTGAGTACAGAGATATACTGAACCGCCTAACAAAGAACGGCTGCATATTCGTATGGATCATGGGTTACTTGTGCATACAAAGAACCTAATGCGCGGCTTCTAGCTTCTTTTTCTGAAGAGAAAAGAATTGACGGGACATTTTTACCTGCGATACCATCTTTATAGAACTGACGTCGCAGACGATCTGGTATACAGATAGTACTTGGAGGAAGATGAAATCGTAGACCATATTCTCAGAGAGTGTCCAGCGATCAACGGACCGAGAAAAAGATACCCGAAGCAGTTAGGCAACGAGGCTGCTTGGATTTGCAAAGGTGATCGGCCTCGAATGACCTGCAGCTACGGTGGGATATAATGGGCACAATAACACCTAAGGATCAAGGATCGAATATCACCACTTTCATTTATTTATTCATCCTTATTATGAACTCGAATATTTTCAAAGGAATTAAAAATTTGATGAGTATTCATTTTACCGGCATATTTTTCTATAATCTACTTTATTCAAGCTTTAAAACGCTATTTCTAAACTTCTTTTTAACTTTATTCAGTTGGAAGATATTGGACTTTGAGACGCTCTTGCTTCTTGCTTAAAAAGTTAGCAGTAAGAAATGGCCTTTCAATAACAACTGTATTGGGAACATGTCTACTTGGGTATGTTTAAAACGAAGAAGATGTATGAAATATGTTTTCAGAGCTGATATTCGGAATTATATCTTCACTGATTCAAGGATCTACCATAGTTATAATTTCTATCTGGCCTTTTAAAATGAAAAAACACACATGATGAAATGAAGTCGGCAGTTTTAGCGCATTATGTATATAAGTCTCTCCATTGTATTCTACAAATATAGAAATGATAATAAAATGTCTTGAACAATGTATTGAAATAAAATATTTTTATATTGGAAAATAATAATAAATATTTTTTAATGCACCACAGTTAGAATAAGCGATTAACCATGCAAGAGGACACACTTAAAATTGTATATACTTTTTTAATTTATTGATAATAACAATATTATTTAAACTACTAAATATTAAAAAAAAATAATTAATTTTGAAGTTAAGTTTTTGATTGTTCTTTTTTTTGCATTGTTAGTACTGTTGTAATATCATACTCATGACCTTGGTCCTGGTTATAATCGTAGTGAATCAACACGGTTGTAGATGAAAAGGCTCTCTTAATGCTAAAAATTTTTAACCACAGGATTACCTTATTGTTTTCATAATAAATTAATAACTTTACTATAATTTAGGTAGTACATCATTATTGATTAATATATACAAAAGGGCTTCGATATAAAAAAAAACGCCATAGAATATTTAGCTACTTATAATTAAACTCTACCTAATACTTTCTGATTTTTCACATTTTGAGCTGTTCAGTCTTTTTTTTTATCCAGTTTAAAAAAAATATATTTATAAAATTTTTCTTATACTACCTTTATATATCAAATGAACAAACAATATTTCTAAAAAAACCCAGAAAAATATTTTCGATTCGATTTTTTATCTAAGATAAGCAAGAGAATTATGTCTGCCAAGTTTTTCAATTTCCATATTTAGAATCTGAAGGAAACTTTGGACAAATTATTTATTAAATTATATTGTGTCTGCAGTCGGTTCCTTGGAAAACATTTTTAATACTAGTAAATAAGTATAACTAAAATCTACATATATTTAGCCTTGTGATGGCTTTGTCAAGAGTACCTATATATAATAATAAAAAATAAGATATCTAATATTAAATGTACCCAATTTTCGACACTTTTGCAGTGTATCTCTATTATTAATGATAGAGATGATTTTCGCGAACCTGACACCAAACTTATGGTTTTTTTTAAATATACCACCCTGTATGTTGTTTGACAGCGCGATTTCAATTTTTTCAACCATTTCAAAAATGTATAATAGTTTAGGTTACTTGATTTTACTCATAAATCTAAAATTATTATTTATTTGAAAATTCAGCCTTAAATTCGCAGTAGGCTGTGAATATTGAATACATAGATCTTATTAATAAAAATACCTTTGGTACAACGTCTTGAATATTATGTAGAATAAGTTTTCAAGGTCCTTGTAATACAATATGATTAAAGCGTTGAAGGCAGTTTTTATTATATATTAGACTTCACACATTCCCAAAACATGTTTTATGTAAAAAAAAGATTAATTATCCAAACGGAACAGTAGATAAAACATTTTGTGTTAAGTACTGTTGAAAGTAAGTGCCATTTTCCCTAATAGAGAATTGGCGAGAATTCTTGTTAAGGTATTTAAATTAATAATAGGTTGGCTTTTGCAAAAAATAAAAAGCAAAAGTTTTTGCATTGCAAAGTTCTTCTACCGAATGATGTCGACTCATATAAATCATGATCTGAAAGGCCAGCTAACCGGCCCGTTGATACCAATCGATTTTTGAGGAAAATTAGTTTCTAAAAAAGGTTTCACTACCTGAGTGCTGTGACTTGATGCACCTTCTTATTAGAAATATTTATCATTATACTTCGCCAAGGCTTTCCTTCTACACATTCCAGAATATTCACTTCGTCCCTTTCTGTGTTTTCTTTGTCATAGATTTTAGACCGTGACTGCATGAAGGTTACACGTTCGATTAAGTTATTCTTCAATCTAGAAAATATGTCTGGATATAACTGCCTTTTTCCGGATATCTATACTGTAGGAGGAACTTTTCAGCACTTCCTTACTACTCTAACAATTTTTTTGAAACCAATAAATATGTATTTTATATGTATTATAGGTACCTTTTAAAAATTCAGAAGTCTCGTGAGAGATCTCATTCGATTGAATAAAATACGCTTATCATAATTTTCATAATTTTGGACAGCCATCGATTATCAAAACTAAAATACTCGGCGGATGACAAAATCTCTTTACTATACTATTTCAAACCTAATTAAATTTTCACCTGCTAAATTATGATGGAAATTACAAAGCTTTTGTTTTGCGCAGTAGACGCAAGCTAATTTCATGTTTTGCTTGTTTTTTTTTTATATTCAGTAATCTAGATTTATAGCAATAATAAAAATTGTTTTAAACCATAGTATATTTGGAGGATCTCAGAAGCTTTGAAACTAAATTTCTAAATTATATTCAAGACGACACAAAAATATTAACGACCTTTACAATGCCGGCGTAAAAAATCCCTCTAAAAAATTGTGCGGTGAGGCAAATCCTCCTTAAATAGGTGCCGTGAAAATAATCACTCCCAGACAATGAGGACAATGATTGACGAATCTGTGGTGTGATAATTTACACGGCACTGACAAGAAGGGATTTTTTTCTCCGCAATTGTAACGAAGGGGTTTTCATTGCCGCACTTATCGTTTTTTTTTCGTATCCACCATCCCAATAATATGGGATGTTAAACTATATGCTTAAATAAATTGAATATGCATAGGTTATTAGTAAAAAATAAGAATTAATTAGCCAAATTAGATAAATCAGAGATATATAAAATAAATTCTGCAAATTGGAAAAGGGTGTCCCGCCAGAAATCAATTCGATCTATATATGGGAAACTATATATATATATATATATATATATATATATATATATATATATATATATATATATTTATATATGTTTATGCGGCCTTCACGGAATCCTCCGTGCGAGATGCAATAGCAGTGGATATATCCACATTATGCCGTTGTAGTGCTGAAATCATATTCAGCAAACGTACAACTATATGCATGCACCTAGCTGTGTAAAGGACAGATCAGAAGGGAGCATACTGGACGCAGCTTCGACGACCTCCCGCCGGATGGCGTATATGTGTTTATGCGGCCTTCACGGATTCCTCCGTGGGAGATGCAATAGCAGTGGATATATCCACATTACACACTACAAAAGCTTTAAGGAGCCGGTTTCACGTAAACGAGCGTCAATTCTTGAGAAAGTCTTCCTATTCGGAATGCGTCGAACCGGAAAACGTTTAGCATATAGACATTCCGCTGGAGGTACAAGGCTTTAAGGAGCCGGTTTCACGTAAACGAGCGTCAATTTTTGAAAAAGTCTTCCTATTCGGAATGCGTCGAACCGGAAAACGTTTACCATATAGACATTGGCTGTATTCTTTTGAGTAAATTATCACTGATCAAAGTGAAACAAGTGAAACTGATAACTTCATGTTCTTTTGAATATGCATTTACTTGTCATTGGGTCGAAGTGATCATGATTACTTCAAGTGACAGAACTGAAAGTGATAATTACTCAAAAGAATATACCTATTGTATTCCCATTTGCAAGGTCATAAATAAAATGCATAGCTGCCAATTCTTCAAATAAATAGTCCAATTTTATCATTTAACGAAATTAAAAACGTGTAATGAAAACTTATCTTAACTGACAATGACGTTTTATCTGGAAATAAAAATAAACATCATGGTCATAATATAGTGGATATTATTTGTATGTGTGTGTGTGTGTGTGTGTGTGTGTGTGTGTGTGTGTGTGTGTGTGTGTGTGTGTGTGTGTGTAGGTGTGTGTGTTTGTGTTTTCTACATTTTTCTGTGTATGCAATGGAAAAAATGGTATTTACAAAAGTCTTAATTACGGAAAACTGACGAGAGATACAAAGAAAACGCAAGAGAAAAATTTTGTTTAAAACAAAAATTCTAATTTGAGGAAATGATCAAAAAAAAATTAGCAGAGGCGTACCACATTTTATTTAAGCCCTACGATAATATTCGTACGCACGCCACTAAGTAAAGCACGAAGTCAATTTTTTACGGTTACTAGGGTAGTATCAAGCTCGTGCTAAAATTTCGTTCAATTATCTTGTAGCGTTCGAAAGTTATTACACTACACGCTTTAACTTAGAAACGAATATTCGTAGAGTAAAACTACATATGAAAAAAAAATTCTTTTTATTAAGGAATCCACTGTTTAATTTATTTTTCAACTTTTACATTACACCCTGTATCACTCTCTATATTTAATTAATTCAGGAAATTTCCATGTAGGGTACCTACATTTTTCGACATTTTTTGTAACCTTTCAAGTTGTTTCGTCATCTTCTCTAATTAAATTTTAATCTAATCGAATTTGAAGGTAAGAACCTTTTAGAGTATTTTTTTAATATTTACGACCACTAATCTTAATTTAAAAAGCTAAGATATTTGTATACTTAACCGATTTTTGCTTTAAATAATAAACATTGTAAAAATTATAAACAAATAAATGTTTGCAGAAAAGTTAAGGTCTACATAATTAGCAAGAAATATTACTGAACTTGTGAAAATCTCAAAAATATATATAATTTGTTATTGACGTTTTATTACACATATATTGACCTTCACTAGATCAAAAATTATGAGAGCCTTTCTTAGTGAAGATAATTTATTTTGTCATTTTTAGCCGGAGAACATAAAGGTGTCCATTAGATCCTTAAGTCCATAGTGATTTGTCTTGACGCGAGTTTTGTTAATTATTATTTATTTTTAAAAATTATCTTTTTTCTAAAAAAAAGTTTTATATATTTTATTAAAATCTATGTACCCAAAAATGGCAGTTTAATTATAATATTTTATTAAGGTAGTATCTAGAAACTTCAAGATATTATCGCCGTTTCAGAATAATTGCATAAAATATACTAAAGATTTTATCGTCGTTCCATCGTATGTGGGACATACTACTTATTAGCAAATACAAAAGGTATTAGAAATTGAATATATGGAATAGTGAAAGAAAGATAATTTAATTAGACACTGTTACGTAATTTAAAACACGTACGCCATTTATTAATTGAAAAAATTCATTAATGTCGGGAGGTATATTTGAAAAATACCATGAAAGCTTTCAATCAAGTAGATATGTTTGCTATTTGTGGGAGCGTTAGGTTAAAAGTAGTTTTAACGAAATAATAATTTTTTCACATATTTACTGGTACATCAAGAATAAGCAAACAAATGTCAAGAATATTTAGTATGCCAAACTTTCTTTACATCGAAGTTACGATATAAATAAAGTTCAAGTATATATTTCTTTGGTGCTCAAAAATTTGTACCGTCGCACAACTACATGAATTTTGTACCATTAAGGAACCCTATTCAAAATTCTAAACTCATCTTTAATAACCTTACATTTAATGTACATTCATTACTTCAATTTAATTATTTTGTACCTTAACTCGTGAATAAGTTACATGTACTTTGAAATTAAAGCTTTGTACATTAAATTTAATTAAATGTTACCTTAAACTTCAATAAAATAACTGAAAGCATACCAAATTTAATGTATAATTACATTAGATTTAACGTAAAAATTATTAAATTTAATGCATTAACATTAAATGCATTTAACAAACGGTTTATGAAATATGCTTCCAGCACATTACCTTAAAATTAATGTGAAGTTTTTTTACAGTGTAGGATTCTTGTAAAGTTAGTATTTTCAAGTTTAAAAAGCCTATAATAATAAATCATTTTCCTGAAAAGTACTTTCATGTGTATTTTAGTTCTACTGGTTCCTAACATTTTAAATCTGTAAGTAGTGTAAAAGCTCGACTGGACGTTGTATAAGAAATTATTTTTTAACAACAAGGGGCTAACTTTCTTAAAATTCAAAGCCTTTAAAACCTAATAACATATAAGAAAAAACTTATATATCCTAATGTAATTTTTTTAATTTTTAGGTAAAGACAATTTGCTTTAAATAACATTTTAGTATTTCTATTTGGGTGTTGAGAAAACCAAAGGAACTTTATGTATAAACAATTATTTTTGTCTACAACAGACCCTAAAATGAGATTTAATCCCAGCATATTTAAAAAGTAATTAGAGACTAGTATCGAAAACTTTAACTTCTAGAACTAATTTTGAAGATGATGGCAATGATTTCACCGCTGGTTTACGATATTTCGAAATATATAGTAAATGATTGGCTCTCCTCAGGCTAGCAATAAATTTATTTCAATGACCTTTATGATTGGCGGGTGAGGAACTTATCTGATGTTTGACGGACACAAATATTTGTACTTAATTTTGCTTTAACTTTTTTTTCTTGTCGTGACTCCTTTAAGTGTTTTTAAATGTTAGAAATTGTTGCAAATGCGAAGTTTAAAACTAAATACTACCCTTTTGTTGACATTAGTTTTAAACTTCGCATTTGCAACAATTTCTAAATTTATAAATTGTTTATATCAGTAAATATTGTTAGATATTAGTAATACATTGAAGAAATAATATTATTAATTGAGACAACCACAAATTCAAACTTTTACTTTATTAAAGAATCGACGTATCGATTAGCATTTTATACTAGTTTAAATAATGCAATGAACTAAGAAATAAAAGATCTCGAATTGTTTCTTAAAACTTTTCCAAATGTAAATAAAAATATTCTTACGTTATTCAGCATTCAAAAGACTGGCCCTAGATCTGCCGAATTCGGTTGCTTTCAGAACTCTACGGCTTACTCTGGAATTTACCGTTTCGTCTACTAAAGTGTTATTTACCGGACATGAAACCGAAATATGTATTTGTATAAACAAATAAAACCGAATTATGTATTATACAACTGTAGTTCTAACTAAAAGAAATAAATATATTTTTCTATACATCATGCCGCACCGTTTTCTTGTAATTTTTCCGTTGTGTAGTGGAATTAGTTGTAGTTTTTTCAAGAAAGGAATTTCCATATTTTTGATTCCTTCTTTGCGACAATAATAATTGCTTTTGCTTTTTGTAGCCCCATCATAAAGACAGAAAAGTAAGGAGGAAGTTTTGAATAAAATAGGGCCATCAAAGTCTTAAAAATAATATGTATATATATATATATATATATATATATATATATATATATATATATATATATATATATATATATTATATATATATATATATATATATATATATATATATATATATATATATATATATATATATATACTTATGAAGAAGTAATAAATTATGGGATATATAAATTTTAAAAATAGCGTATGATATCGTGTGAAGTGATGATTCATACAAATTTTTAATCGTTTAATTTTTCCCGAAGCCAGGGGTGTACTACTTCAATATGAAATGGTGTTTAACTAACAAACACATAATCGTGTGTTTGAACATCGTTTGGTATTAAAAAGAATGTCATTCTTTACCTTTAATAATGAGTCTGGATTTGTATTCTTACCTATTTTCTGCTTTTTAGGCTAGATGCAATTATGAATATGCCTAATAGAGCATTTCAAATTTCCACAGCGCTAGTTGGTTTAGCAGTAGTGGCAGCTATTTTGGCTATTTGTGCTATGATTTTGTTTTTCTTCTGCCATTCAACGACAGTATTTTATGTATGTGCATGGATGCAACTAGTTTCTGGTGAGTAGACATTTTTTTCCAATAATTTTTTAGTTAACTATAGATTATGACTCATCAGAATTTAAAAAATTGAGCTGAGCAAAGCCAAAGGAAGTTATGTTATTAAAATTTTGATATTAATATAAATTAATTTAATTTGAAGGTGTAATTTTATAAGTATTGTAATGTCTTGTTTTGTTAGCAAAATTTTGTTAAAGCATGTTAAAATATGCAAACAAGTAAGAAAGAACAAATTTTGTTTCTAAAAAAAAATAATGAGTTTAATTTTTATTCATTTTAATGCCATTACATAAATTATTTTTATCTCCTGTACTTCGAAAATTACATATTTATATCAGCTTTTTTGTTCGTTTGAAATATTACACAACGAAACTTTAAACGTTCATAACGAAACTTTTCTGGAAATGCTTATGTAAAGGTTTTTCTTATTTTCCTCAAAAGAAAACAACCTTTAAAAGATAATAAACTATAATAACACTTTACCCTCCTTGTGAAATGTACTTCAACATTAATGTTGCCATATATTATTATTATTATGATTTGATATCTCAAAAAAATAATTATGCTAACTAAAAGTGAGAATGCTTTTTCCTATACAAAATACATAATTAAAAGACTATGTGGTCAGTCAGTTTCGTAGTTGTTTTTAAACATGAAAATTTAGACAATTTATTGAAATTAAAAAACCTCTACATCCGTTGAGATTGGAACGGAAGACTTTGACTTTAAATAGTCCAATTTTATATTGGCGTTTTACGCATTGTAATTTTCTCTGTATATTAAGATCAAATCAGATCAATTAATTAAATTAAAGTGTTGTTTTATATGTACAATTACTAAATAATTCATAGAATATTTTCTTCACCATTCCAATAATTTATTAAAATGATATCATCTCATTTTAGCTTATTTACACAGGTTTAAAGGCATGCTATCAAGAAATGTGTATCTTTGGCTTCACTGTAACGTAAAAAAATTAATTTGACATCAAAATTCTTTAGTTTTCAAAATACAATGAATATCTAATAAAACTAATTATGATATGTTCAATACATTGCAATGTTTCCCACAAACTCTCCAGATATAGAACTGGAAGAAATTTATAAGAACAGAACAAGCCCTAAAGCTTAATGTTGTCAAAACTTATATCAACATTAACATCTAGTTATCTGCGTCCACTCTAGGACATAAGCATCCTCTAAAGTTTCTATTTTTTCTATTGTAAAGGCTTGCAATCTAGTTTTTCGCAATTCTCTTTAAAGAATCAATCCATTGGTGTGGATCTGCCTTTATTAAATTTGTCGACTCTGGACTTTCACTCAAGAAGCTTTTTCATTCATTGCGCTATGATGTGATCTATATTGGTTTTATTGCGAAGATCTTCGTTTCTAACATGGTTTCTGAGAGCTCAAGCATAGAGTATTTAATCCTTCTTTGTCTGATCTTAAACTTTTTGCAGATTATTCATTGAGAGTACTGGTAAGATACACTGATTGAATTGCCATCGATGATTAACCGTTTCTGTTCTTATGCTAATTTTGTAGATAAGGATTCAATAATTGTATTGAACAGTTTGTGTCATTTTGTCCGATTATCTGTTTAATTTTTTTGCTCTTGGTGATCCAAAAAGTGTTACTGTTGTTATTGCATTTTAATAGATATTATTGATGATAACGCCCAATTTATGACCAATTCTTGACTTTTGTAATGCTTGTAGAATTGTAGGCAATTCAACTTTGTCAAACGCATTTCGAAAATCTACAAATACTATTTATATAATTATTTAATTTCTGTTGTATCCAGAATGAAAACCAACTTATTCCCAGGGTTACTAAAAATCTTATTTATCTTTAAGTCTATTTGTTAATATCCAGATATGTGCATGCATGTGGGGGTGGGGATGTGTGCACTGTGACCTGAAGAATCTATTGTGTCTTCTTCCTCAACTAAGTCATTGGGGATGCCTCGCTAACTACAGTAGGTTCTTCAATCTTATTTCTCTTAAGAAACTCAGATTGTGGGATGGCTTCAAACTGGGTAGATCTCCCCCTTTTATTCGATATGCTCCTAAGGACTCCATCCTGGGGTTTTGGAAGGTGATGTTTTCTGAAAGAATGTTAATAAAGGTTTCGTGCTCGTCCTCGCAAAACATGCGTTCTTCTCTCTAAGCTAGTTCAAGTTCCATAAGATCCCCCTCAGGTGGCAGTGAAATGTTAGAATTCTAAGTTAGTTATTACTTGAGCCAATACATTCCTTGAATTTCTTCTGGTTATAGCTCCACATAAGTATATTTGCTTCTCTCATTTCCTGTAGATTGGTCCAATAATTGAATCTCCTATTTCTTCCTTTCTTCTTTGATCTACGAGTATTGCGTTGTTGTTAATTTTGCAGGAAAGTTCAGGTTCCACTAATGGTGTTTCAGCTCCCTTTTTATGAGCTTGTCTACTATTTAATTTCCTTCTACTCCAGGGTATCCCGGCATCGAGAGGAGAGTAGCCAAATTTTTCTTGACTAGGTCATTTAGTTCCTCTAAGCGTTCCCAAAACATCTTAGAGCTGACTACATGAAAGTTCAACGCATTGATGGCTACCTGAATATCCGATATGATATATGTGATAGTATTTTCCTTATTGACTTAAACGCGTACATTTCTGCTAGGAAAGCACTTGGTTATTTGCCCAAGCTTTCACAAGATCTGATTCCTGGTTCATACACTCCTATTCCAGTTTCATTCGTCGTTTCAGAACCGGAGTTTTTGGTAAGCGTCTCAATGCTATCTTTATCCAATTGACTTTTACGACTACTACGACACATTTCATTTTATTTTGTTGTGGTATGTCCCAAATTTGGTAATTTCTAGATCAGAGACTCACTGTTGCAATGTACATGTACATGCATTGCAGGATATTTGGATGAGTACCTCAATTTTCTCCCGAGAAATTTCTATATACCATCAGGACTTCTGTAGCCTTCTTGATTTATTTCCTGTCATGCTTTTTCCAAACAAGTTTATTATTTTAACCTGTATTCCACTCAGTCATGATGCGGGAATATAATTTATATAAATTATTCAGAAGACTGACTGGCCTGTAGTTTTTAAGGAAGAGTATTTTCGCTCCTATTTTTAACGTCTCTGAATACCATATTCCCTAAGAGATTTAGATTATTGTCTCTGAAATTTCTTTATTCATTAAACACTTTGTTTCAGTTTTTCCTTCGTTGATTTTATGTTTCTCTATTCTTGTTGGATCAAGTATATTTTGAGCGCCTTTTATTGTGACTATTTATCTATATTTTTCGTTGATCCATTGTGTTATAATGATGTAATGATGCTGTCTTTAATCTCTTTCTTGTTTCTTAGACTTATCCATGCTTTAGTCCTTTTGCCTTAAATCATTATACATTGTTTTTGTCAGTCTGTATCACAACTGTTATTCTTACCATTTGACGTTCTCTATCGAATTTATTCAGTAATGTGACAAACCACGTCATTTCAAATTGTGTAAAAATACATAAATATTTAATAAGTTTTAATAGGAATCCTTTTTAAAAAGTTGGGTTCATTGAAATCTTTATCGGCTTATTTAATATCACTGCATCTAATACCTCTTGGAATTTAAACCTTGCAATATATTTTATTAAAAATTGTAATTAAAAATATTTGATGGATTCGGGGATAACCCGCATATTAAAATTATTATATAAGAAATGATGTAATTAATTTATCGCAAATTAACGCTTCAGTTTATTAGGATATTATGTAAAGAATTTATAATTTATAAACAAATAATATTTGTATTTATAAACATCGACTAATTGCAAATAAAATATTTAATTTCACTTTAGTAGACGTACAGTACATTAAATAGAAGGATAGATGAATGGATGGATGGATTGATGGCTGGATGGATTGATATGGAAATAATAATGTTCAACAGGGTATCAAGAAAGCAATCATGAAAACAAATGCTCTTCAAGTTTTGGATTCTTCTTATGAAATTAATTTGAATGAATATATTTTATATACCGAAAACTGACGGAAATTAAAAATCTATTACCACCATATATTTTACGGACAGTTTAAAGAAACAAAAACCAAATTAATCCACAGGATAAAAGAACCGGGCTAAGCGTGTTCGGTAGAAATACAATAGCAGAGAGTTTTACACTCTGGGCCACCACGCAATGGTCTTTGAAGCGGTATGGTAATTTCTGTAAGAGGAACATAAACAGAAATAGGAAATGTGTTCGGACAGTAGAGTTGCAATATTGGCCCTGGGGTCCAATGTAATGCCATCACGACTGGTGTCTGGATCTACATTCGACTGATTAATGCATATTATACAGAAGATATGGAGTTCATAATCTGAAAACTAGTAGAGGAATGCGAACGGTGGGTCTACAAGTAGACATGACTAAACAAAAGACAAACCCTTAATGGTGGAGAATGGAATGATAGACGAAGATGGCGAATTAAAATCGAAAGGCATAGAACAAGGCTATAAAGTTAATATCTATAATATTATATATAGCCAAATGCAAAATCAGAATGGTTTACGTAGCTAGTAAATCTATGTGCCTATTTATATTCTGGTTAATGAAAAATTATTATGTATACCACTACCTAGAGCCAAGTAATATCATACGTGAAGTTATAACCCTTTTTTAGTATAGTTGAACCAAGGAAGATAATACGAAAGAACTAGATATAACGTCAATTTT
Source organism: Diaprepes abbreviatus (assembly GCA_034092305.1). Lineage (NCBI taxonomy): Eukaryota > Metazoa > Arthropoda > Insecta > Coleoptera > Curculionidae > Diaprepes > Diaprepes abbreviatus. Next base: position 18,507,122 of record JASJET010000122.1, on the reverse strand, counting down.
TTTATCTTTTTCTTATGAATGGTAATGATATATGTAGAATCATTTATTTTTAATCGATTTATTGAAAGGGTTCATCTGAAGATTTTGAAGCTCACAAATATTAGTAAAGGCCAATGAAAGTGTAGTGAAACATGTCATGTTTCAAGTTTTAAAATGTTTAACTTGAATATAGTAGAAATTTTAGGTCTTGCCTAACACATAAATATCATCATAATAAAATGATTTTTTTAAATTATACTAATATGCAAAGAATAAAACTATTAAAAGCTGTAAAATAGTGATGATTTTATCTTCATGGGAAGTTCTTTAAAACTAACGTAATAAAGTATCTCGTCACCGTATGAAAAATAATACTTACCTTAGGAAATGAATTATTACAACTATTAATTTGTGCATGAATATTTACTAACTAGAAATAATTTTAATAAGACCAATTGTTATAAGCTAATAAAAATTATAGTCATAGTTGTAAATTTTTTAATTATTAACGTTGTTTTAAAATTTGACTTCAGTTCTAAATGTTTATAATTATTTTGAAATGAAACAATTATTACATTTCACACACGTTACAAGTGATCAAGAATATAACTATTAGATATTGTTTAAGTAGTACCTTGTCATAATTATGTTAATTAATTGACTCGTTTGCCTAGTAAACATATTCTTCTGTAATTTTTTCGGCAAGAATTAGGCTTAAAACATGAGCAATTTTTATATTCTCAAATATTTCCTTGTCATAAATTTAAATTTGTCTCGTAAATCAGATTTGAGGTACAAATCAGGAGAAAAATTCGAAAATCTTAACTTCTCAAGTTATTTAATGTGATTTTTCAATAACACAAGATCCAGGCATGTACAGGGTGAGTCAACGATTGGATGAAGTAGATTTGTGCCTTTTCGGTGAAATTAACAAAGAAACTATATTTATTGTTTGATACAGTTTATTTTTACGCTGATTTTAAAAATATTTAGGACTCTACAGGGTGAGCCAAAAAACTAGGACAGCATAAAGTTGTATTTTTTAAAATAGAACACCCTATATACGAATCGTATTTTCGATTTAGCTTTTAATTTTTTATTAAGTGTTTACTATAACAAAACTTTATAGTTTCTGAGATAATTAAGTTTAAAGAAAAAAAGTCACATTTTCAAGCATCAATTCAATCCTAAATAACGTTTTCAATTTTGTGACAAATATATTCAAATTTGGAATTTAGCAAGGCCAAGGACAAGTTAACATAATTTTTACCTAATATTTGCAATAAAAGCTACAGGGTGTTGAACACATCGGCTCAAATTTGAACAAGTTTAAATGAATTAATATCTTACACCCTGTATATTTTCATGTTATTTAATAGAGTAATAAAAACCCTAAAAGTTTTGTTCAATATATCCTATACCTATTTATAATAGTTTTTGAGATATTTCAGTTTTTCTTATTTTCCATACTTTTTTACAGAAATAGTCTTCATTATCATAGTAGCCATGGCAAAAACAATGTAAAAGAACATTTTTCTGTGTGTCAAATTTATAACCGCAATCGCTTCTTTTGGTTTTTATGTAGTGTAGTTTGTTTTTTTTGCATTCATCTTATATTGTAAAATGAATTAATAGATATGATTTATACAATAGGAGAGGCTCAAAAAAATTGTCTTCTTGCTCAAAGAATTTACAAAATGAAGTATCCTGATCGACGCCAGCCTAATACCCATACTTTTCAAAACTTAATGCAAAGATTTGATTCTTCTGGTACTGTTGATTATCCAAAACGTAAAGTGGTCAACAAACCCGTAACTAATGAAGAAAAAGAACTACAAGTATTGTTAAATGTTCAGGAAAGTCCTTATATTGGTAGCCGTCAGTTAGCAGCATTATGTGAAACATCACAATCCACCGCTAATCGTACTACCAAGAAATATAGGTATCATCCATATCACATGGAATTACACCAAGAATTGCATGGACAGGATTTTGAAAGTCGTGTAAACTTTTGTCGTACAATAAATGCGGAGATTCAATTAAATCCAAATTTATTATGCAAGGTAATGTTTAGTGATGAAGCTACTTTTAGAAGTAACGGTGCCGTAAATAGACGCAACATGCATTATTATGCCATAGAAAACCCATTTTGGATTAGAGAGGTGCAACATCAAAACCACTGGTCATTAAATGTTTGGTGTGGTATTCATCATAATCGAATTATTGGACCCCACTTTTTTAATGAACCACTAAATAGTCATAGTTACCTGAACTTTCTACAAGAAGAACTACCCCAACTGCTTCAAGGTCTCGATAGGGATGAGATCGACAGTATGTGGTTCCAGCACGATGGTGCGCCTCCGCATTACCATCGTGAAGTTCGTGCGTTTTTGGACCAACGATATCCGCAAAAATGGATTGGACGTGGGGGTTTCATTGAGTGGCCACCAAGGTCTTGCGACATCACCCCATTAGATTTCTTCCTATGGGGTTATATTAAAAATAAGGTGTATGTTAATCCACCAACAACAGTGGAAGATATGCGAAACAGGATTAGGGATACCTGTAGAACAATAACGCCACTAATTTTGTCCAGGGTCCGAGAAAATCTACAAAAAAGACTAAATTTGTGCATTGCACAAGAGGGTCGTTTATTCGAACACTTATTAAAAAGAAATAATTAATCTCAGTATTTAATAGGTAATTTTTTTGTTTCAATTTAGTATAAAAGTAAATATGTATTTGCCTTGTCGTTATTGTTGTGTTAATTTTTTCACATTATGTTTAATTAAACTATTGCCGTTGTAATATAACGAATAATGTATTTCATCATATTTAACCACATTCTGTTTGTTTCTGTAGTTTCTTTTTATTATTTTACATGGCTACTATGATAATGAAGACTATTTCTGTAAAAAAGTATGGAAAATAAGAAAAACTGAAATATCTCAAAAACTATTATAAATAGGTATAGGATATATTGAACAAAACTTTTAGGGTTTTTATTACTCTATTAAATAACATGAAAATATACAGGGTGTACCATTTAAAAAAAAGATATTTATTCATTTAAACTTGTTCAAATTTGAGCCGATGTGTTCAACACCCTGTAGCTTTTATTGCAAATATTAGGTAAAAATTATGTTAACTTGTCCTTGGCCTTGCTAAATTCCAAATTTGAATATATTTGTCACAAAATTGAAAACGTTATTTAGGATTGAATTGATGCTTGAAAATGTGACTTTTTTTCTTTAAACTTAATTATCTCAGAAACTATAAAGTTTTGTTATAGTAAACCATTAATAAAAAAGATTTAAAATTATAAGCTAAATCGAAAATACGATCCGTATATAGGGTGTTCTATTTAAAAAAATACAACTTTATGCTGTCCTAGTTTTTTGGCTCACCCTGTAGAGTCCTAAATATTTTTAAAATCTGCGTAAAAATAAACTGTATCAAACAATAAATATAGTTTCTTTGTTAATTTCACCGAAAAGGCACAAACCTACTTCATCCAATCGTTGACTCACCCTGTACATTACTCTCGTCTGAAAGGACTTTGTATGTTTTTTCATTCGCGAACTTTAAGACACTTGTAGCATTTTACGAGAAAGTAATATTTCTCTAAAAAATTGAACCGACTTCTAAAAAAGCGCTAAGAAGCGAAAAATAATATAAATTTTTATATGAAATTAAAATGTTTGAAGTAGACAGAAAACTAATATCTCAAAAAATGTTCTTGATAAATATTTTATTTGTAATGGCTTTCTTATCGTAGCTCGTATGTATCTCATGTTAGCATATATATATATATATATATATATATATATATATATATATATATATATATATATATATATATATATATATATATATATATATATATATATTTGTCATTTATTAATAATATGGTGCCGATTTCAAAAATTTCAATTTCATATGAAAGTTCATACTGTTATTTTTCACTGCTTTGTTAAAAGTCGATTCAATTTTTTTAATAAAAATTTAATTTTATTGGTTTTAAGTTTTGAATTGAGTTTTGTTTCTAGGATTGCAAAAAGTACCCATTTTATGCAAAAGTTGTAGATAACACTAAATTGAACAACAAAAAATTATCTAATTCTGAGAATTCTTCAAATATCAAGTTTGAATGAAATAGTACCAAACAAATATTTAGTCTGCTACAATGTATCCGCTATCTTGAATTTTAAGAAATTAATTTTAGCATCGTACCATCAATCCCCCCCCCCCCCACATCGATTTTGAAAGACATATACATTTTTAGTCCGATATATTTTATTCTGTATATTAAGTTTGAAGAAGTAAATTTAAGATCTGTAATATACGCCCTAAGAATCTCCAATACCAATTTCTACAAAATCGGAGCAATGTACAATTTATAGATTCCCATATTTTATCTACCATATTCAATCATAAAAAATTAATTTCAAGTTCGTGATTTTTGTGTCCAACGCATGGTTTAGAGTTAAAAATCGTAATACATTTAAAATTAGTATTTATTGCCCGTTTTCAACATGCATAACTGTTCATTAAATAAATATTTTCAAATTCTGCCTCCAGCAAAAGGCTCAAGTAAAAAACTACAAGCTGCGATTAATTGCAGTGCGAAAATGTATGTTCTATAAACAAATATCGTTTAATCAGTTATAACGTACGCGCCGCCATATATGAAAAGAAGTGAAAGTCTGTTTACAGAGTCTCATCTAAAGCAAATAATCGATTCTACCTATCGTTGATCGTTGTAATAATACTTTAAACACATTTTAATATATTTTTATTTTTACTTATTAGTTATAAGCATCTTATCATAAAATAAACAATACAGTGGCATACGGCACCTCAGTTATTTAACTATTTTTCGGCACGTGCCTATGATTCCATCTGATGTAGTTGAGAATTTCCTTTGTACGATGTTCCTCGCAAATAATATATTTGTTGGTATCTATCACTTAACTATTAGTTGATAATTGCGTTGATATTGATTCTTGATTAAGCTAAACTTTCTTACATTCCTCAATATTATTTTCACTTGGATCAATATTTTGTATTTTTAGAGTTTCATTTTTCACTTTTAAAATCTCTTTGGTTTTTGTGTGTATATTTTGGTTATGTAGTACTTAAACAAATCTAAAAATTACATTAATCGTATTCAATAACAATATCTTATATTGAATAAATGTTCTGTTTGTTCGCGCACAAATACCGAACACAAAAAGCTTTGAATATGGTGAATGAAATTTCACCGAATCGTCAGCTACTCTATAATCCTGAGAAGGACTCAGCACACACACACGAGATACCCGAAAGCCTTCGATTACATATATATATATATATATATATATATATATATATATATATATATATATATATATATATTACAATTTTTTTAATTATTAGCAATTCTTTTGCTTATAACAAATTCCCTGACCCTATTTCGGAGAACCACCCTCGATATTCCTCGATATTCTACTAGGCTCCTCGACTTATAAAAGCACGTGAAAATGTGTCAATGATTTCTGAATTAAGAAGATCTACACTATAATTTAACATATTTATTTTGTTTTAGGAGCTGGCTTAATTGCAGGATGCTCCATTTATCCAGCTGGTTGGTCAGAAGACGATGTCCAAAAAGTTTGCGGCTCGTTAGTAGATAGATACAATTTTGGAGATTGCGGAATTCGATGGGCCTATTTACTGGCTGCGATTGGCTGTTTAGATGCCATTATTTTAACTATATTAGCATTTATCTTAGCTACTAGACATGTTACCTTACAACCAGAGCCGCATTATGCTCCAGCCAGTTTGTACAAAGGTTAGTAAAGATATAAATCAATGTTTGGTATTATTTGTTTAAGCAAAAACACTTCCTTAGTAGGAAACCATGAGTGTTGTGTATGATTAAGCTTTTAATGAATAGGGAAATGTTTAAAAGGAACTACTATGTTTCATACCACTAAATTTATTAAGAAAACAGTGACTGCAGTTTCAACTCACAGAGTCATTTTCAATACAAATTTTGTATTGAATACTTAGTCTACCTTTGTTATTCAGTTTGAAAATGACTCTGTGAGTTGAAACTGCAGTCACTGTTTTCTTAATAAATTTAGTGGTATGAAACATAGTAGTTCCTTTTAAACATTTCCCGAAGATGATTAACTACCACATAGTAACGGCTACCAGCATCAACTTTTTAATGAATATTTTTTTTTAATAATACGTAGTTGTTAGCGAGATTCCGCGAGTTCACGCAAACACCAAATTTTTATAGGGTATTTTCATTGGATTAAACCTAACTTTATTGTTTACGTTTTGTCGTGTTCTTTTCTATTCGCATTTAATGCTTTAATTGTAAAATTAATATGTATAAAAGATTTTTGGTTTAAAATGGTATGACCAGGAATTTCATGTTTTGAAAATTGGAGAAATAATAGCTCTTTTCAAGTTCCTTTAAATTCCTTTAAGGCAGGCATTTGAATATTATCAGAAATGAGAATAACAAAGAAAATGATGTGAGGGTCCACATTAACAAAATTTAGCAAAAGATTAACCCATGTTTAACTGAAACTTAATGAAAAATTATTTGTCTAGATGAATGAAAAAAAAATGTACTTGTAATGTTTGTAAACTGTAAAGCATTCAAAATCATGCAGTGAAAATACTCAAATAAATATAATGTTTTCTCAGTGAAATATATTATTTTAGAACCCAAAAAAGTGTACACGCATTTTGCAGTTTTGCGAAAAAATCATTTTCAACAAAATCCTTCAACATTTTAGATGTTAAAAAACGTGAAGATAACATATTCTCTGACGTTTCTGTGGAAAATACTTTGAGATTCATATTGTTATCTAAATAAATTCAATGGTTTTTTAAGTTTCTCTATATTTTCACGTTATTGTTTTGAACTTTATGCCAAGAAGCACATATTGGACGACGACGAGAAGACTTTTCAGTTTAAAGAACATAGTTTGTCCTGTACGTAACATGCAAAAAAAAGCTTCAACTTACAATTGCTAGTTATGCCAGGAACTTCAGTTAAAGTGTATGTTCTGAATAAAGAGTATTCCTTTCTACGCATAATGTAAGTTTACATTTGGACAGTGCCTGAGTTTCAAGTATTTTTATTAAAAAGAACTATGAAAGAAAATGAAAAGTCAGTTTTCGCAGTTATACATACTTATCTCCAATGGAACTAGAAATTTCAAAAACGTACGCAGACAAGAAGTGCTCCACATTAATTAAAAATCAGGTCTATTTTTTACATGTGCACATATCCGTTTATTTTTATTTTCAAAAACTTAAACTAGCTCTATTTTATTCCAGGATATCAAAATGCTTGAAACTTCAAAAATATTCTAACCTTCTATATTGTTAATAACTTAATAAAATACAAATACTAATTATATTTTATTTTTTAGGTGAAATGAACAGTGCATACGTCAGTGATTCGGCCAGTGTCGCAGGTTCCAGGAAATCTCTTAACATCCATCCAGTGTTGTTAATGCCTCCAGGCCAAGATGATACCTATTCTCAATTTTCCCAAAGGACTGTTCCTAGATCAGTACATTCAGGACATTATTCTCATCCGCACTCATTACACAGAAACTTCCAACTGTAAACCTCGAATTTAATAAATTTAAAAATATTGACGTTTAACCCTAAAAAATAATTTTTATTTTATATTTTTAAATAACCATAAAAATATACAGTTAGAAACTGATGTGTTTTTTCTTATGGAATAATTTTTTACTGGAATGTACAGGGTGTCCGGTAAGTACCTCCTAATTTCTCCAGAGTATACAGGGGAGGTCAAATACTGTATCATAGAAAAAAAATTCCTTAAGTGCCCCTTAACGGAGATAAAGAGCCCCAAAGGGGTACCCAGCGATTTACCTTATCGACTTGAACCGACTTGTGTAAAGAAATTTTGATATTTTATAGAGGCCATAAAGACTCATTAAAGCATACTACAGTAGATGTTTTAGATCATTAGAGAAGTCAGGAACGGACTTGCAGCCACACTCGTTGCGTCTAATTCTTGACAGGTGTTATTTTACAGAGAAAAAAATAAATTTTCTAAATACTTTGGTCATTTTTCTTCAAAAAAAATACTTTTAATTTATTTCGATAAAACTGGCGGATTTCGAAATAAATCGATTTTTATGCGAAAAACTTAAAAGTTACTAACGCTAAACACCAGCAAATAAAAATAAAATACGCAGGGTATGCTGATGTGCTTTAATTTATGGGGAAGCGTTGTCTAACTCTTCGAAGGCAAGAATATGTTAAGCTGAAAGATTTCCAGCTCAAACATTGTCAAGTCCAGAAACCATTCAAAGGGTTGATCGGGTCTCAATTAATTTACAATGTTATTAAAATGCAAAAATAGTGAAACGTTAAAATGTTATTTTGGCAAATGTTCAATATGGGCTCCACGTACTTCAATACATTTTCTTAATCTTCGAATGTTTTCCCGCTGCACTGCGAATAATATTCCGGCATTATTACGGACTTCGTTATAATGCTGTGCTATTCTCGCTAGTAGATATTCTCTAGTATTTACTGGTGTTGAATAAACTAGTTCTTTTAGATGTCCCCAGAAATAAAAGTCTAAGAGATTTAGGTCTCGAAACCTTGGCCATAAAACAGGCCCACCTCGACTTATCCATCGAGGGTCAAAAACGTTGGTTAAGTGTTGACGTGATATACGATTAAAATGAGGTGGAACACCATCACGCATGTACCACATTTGCACTCTTCTATCAAGAGGTACGTCTTCCCATAAATTATTTAAATTTTGCTGCAAAAATTTTAAATAAATCTCACCACTGAGTCTTCCTTCAAAAACAAATGGACCTATAAGGTTATTTCCAATAAGGCCAACCCACCCACTTAAATTAACCTTTGTTGGGTTTGTTTTGAATTATAGCGTGCGGGTTCTCATCAGCTCAAAAATGTAAATTGTGCGAGTTTATTATGCCATCTCTTGTAAAACCAGCCGTATCGGTAAACAAAATAAGGTTAGAAAAATTTAGATTTAGCTTACGTTGCTATAGAAACCAGTTGAAGTATTGAAGTCTTGTGAGATAACCATCCGGAAATATAGCATGTACTTTTTCAACGTGGTACGGGTAATGTAACTGTTTGGTTAAGAGTTTCATGTACAATCCATTTTGTAACATTGTTTTGTGTCGCAGGCTTTCTTATGCTAATTGAAGGGTTATCAGCAATATCTTGCAAAATTTGTTCCTTTACTTGAGGGTCTCGTGCTCTCCTGGGAGGTCCTTCACTGTCAAGTCGCGACAAAAATGACACTGAATAAAACATGTAAAAAATTAATTCGTTACTCTAATAATTATTTTCTAATCGTCTTTTACCTGTTTCCCTTAGATTTCGATCAACCCTTTAAAGGGTTTTTGGGCTTGGCAATGTTCGAGCTGCAAATCCTTCGAAGAATTTGATAACGCTTCACCATAAATTAAATACATATCAGCATATTCTGCGCAAGAATATTCTTCTATTTTTTAAGATTATTTTTACTTGAAGGTGGTTTTAACAAGTTCGATCAATAGTAATTGATTATGTAGGTATTAACCATAACAATCTGATTTTTACCTGTATGTCTTTAGCATTAGTAACTTTTGAATGTTTCACATAAAAACCGATTTATCTCCAAAACCACCAGTTGCATCAAAATAAATTACTTTTTTGAAGAGAAATGACCAAAATATTTAGAAAATCAGCTACCAGCTCTGTAAAATGACACCTGTCAAAAATTAGGCTCAACGAGTGTGGCTGCAAGTCCGTTCCTGATTTCTATGATGATCTAAAACGTCCACTGTAGTATGGTTTAATGAGTCTTGATGACCTCTATAAAATATTAAAATTTCATTAATTATACAGGTCGATTCAAAACTTCCCTTTAGGGGTCTGTATCTCCGTTAAGGGGCACTTTAGGAAATTTTTGTCTACGACAAAGTAGGGTTATTTTGACCTCCCCAGTACGCTCCCGAGAAATTAGGAGGTACTATCGAATACCCTGTATGTACTTGTCATGGGTAATATTTAAGCCCTTATTTAAATCGGAAAATACAAGACATGAGAGAGATGAATTAATTTAAGACAGCATTAAGTCAATGTAATGTAATCTCTCTGGATTGTTATTCATTTGTAACTGTTCAATTACTTTATTTTATTCTAATTAACTCTATTTTCTTATAAAATACTATTTTCATAGTGCAGTATAAGAGTTTAAAAAAAATTAATAAAACAAGAATATATCACTAATTTTTGACATAATCCCATAATTGATTAAATATTTCGCAAAATATCCTTATGATTTGATTAATAGGTTAATACCAAAAGTTACTGCTTTATCCTTTCCTTTAGGACTTCTATATTTTTTGACTTAGTAAACTGTAGATGTGACATTCACTGTAATCACATTACAAGGATAGTTGAACAATTTTTTGATGCACATGTTTCTGTTTTGGACATATCATAAATGAATGATGGGATAAAGGTGGTAATTATTATTCTTCAATAGTTATGTCTCAGTGAACCTTTTGTATTTCACTATAACCGTAAGTCATTCTACGCCGATCGCCTTTGTGACTCCAAACAAATTCATTACCTGAGCTTGCCTGAATAATTCAGGTGATAAAGCTGTACCCTTGAAATATTTTCGTCTCAGTTTATTGAGTGCTTGGCATTTTGAGAACAAGACCACCTGCATCTGTGATGCCAACCTTATAAAAATGAAGCCGCAAATAACAATGCCCTAACAAAAGTCCCACTACGAATCTCAGTTTTTTTCCCTTCTGAGAAAGAAGTTCCCTGACAAGGTGCGCATTAGGTCCGATTAAAATTTCCGTGGCACGTCTCATTCTCGAAGCTTCCCTCTAGCATAAAATAAATTAATTTTTAAACAACAATCTTTTGTGAGTAGCTGGTATAAATGATTGAGGTCTGTTGTTAAACGATCTGCTTCATCATTCTCGTGTATATCCGTGTGATAGCATTTCATCATAGACTCTTGCAAACGGAATATCTTGTGCCATATTAGTAGCTATTTTAAAAACCTGTAATTAAATTTTACAGTAAAAAAGACACTCCGGAAGTCTGGTCGTTCACCTTCTTTTTTGCAGTTTTAGTACCAAACAACTACAGGTTAATTTAAGGCTTACTACTATAAAAACTCAGGAGTCAGGCAAGGCTACTAACTAGCTCGTCAGATGACGTATCTTGTTTGAAACTCTCACAGCAGTGCATCCACGAGTTTAATCGCGTGAAGATTTTTAATAAATTAAACAAACGAAGTTTCTCAAAACACTTAAATCTGTTAACAAAAAAAATAGAAAACAGAATTATTTACAATGACAAACATAAAATTAGAAATAAATAACAATATTAAGGTGCTAAAATAATTGCTCCCGTTGGACATTCTATTAGTAAAAATTTATAATCCAATTTATAGGATAAAACCTATAAATAGCTGTCTAAAATATTAAACAGAAAAAAGAATAAAAAAGCGAAAAACACAGCTATTTATATTCCTTAAAGAAACAGTATTAAAGTCGCTCTTTTATCTAGTGAAATAACAACAAGGGTTTTCCTTAAATTCCCCAAAAGAAATACAAAACAAATCAAAGAAAACCTTCATTCCCGACAAATAAACACGTTACGTAATTTTCTAAGACATTGTTCTTGAAACCGTCTACCGACTTTGACGTATTCCAGATTGTAACTAAAGCTACAAAAACATCCTCGATCTTAGTACACCCTTTAGTACCTATCTTGGTCGTATACCCTGTAACGGTCAATTTCATTCCCTTAAAGTTCGAAGTTTCGGTCTCTCGTCCCGAGGGCGTTACCTATTCTATACCGTATACTTAATTCACGATTTGGCCTCTGAACGTCTTAATCTAATTTTCTTATATAAAAAAGAGTTAATCAAACTAATCTACGTCTTCCTATAACTAAAAGAAAAATCGATAATTTCGGTTAAAAAAACTATTTACTCTTGTTAGCTGTTCTGGAAATACATATCTAATTTTTTATTTCCTGTGAATAGAAAAAAACAGGAATTATACCAATTCTTTTTTACATGATGTCAAATAATATATTAAATTATTGTGAGTTTATTTGATCATTCTTTTGTCTCCTAATAAAAGGAAAATTGTTCAATATTTTAATACATTCAAGAATCCATTCGAAATTATTTAATCACAAAAATTAGTTGTAAAAGTATTACGCATGTTCGACAGTGCACAAAAAGTTATTTGATTTTGTCACGTTGGATTGAAATATTAGAACATTTTCACGGATCAAACTAAGTACTTCAAATGAATAAAATTCCTTTGTTTTGAAGAAATATTCATTAGTCCTTATTTTATAGGATAGTTTAAATAAATTTTAGAATAAGGATTTTTTGGAAAACAGGTAAAAGACAATGTAAACAATCGTGGATTTTTTGCCCTTGGATAAAATGAATAAAACTATCCCAGACTATTTTTATATTACCATAGAATGGAAAAATACATATTTTTTGCCAGGAAATCCTGGGGAAGAGATTTTACACACGAGTGTAAATGCCAAAAATCGTGCTTCAAATGGCCTTTTCTAAAAACGTTAAGATTTAAAATAACTTGAGAATTTTCAGACCAGCAAACAATATCCATCATTATCCCTACGTACTTTTGGATGCTCAGATAAATCCTGTATCCCCAAAATAATTTTCTAGGGTCAAAAAACACCCTCTGAATAGGGTGAAAATGAGACTAAGCTCCTAGAATAGAAGTTTGACATTAATGAATCGAATTATATGAATTTTAATGAGCATCACGCGTAAATTAAGAGTAAAAGACTAGCGTATATTCAATAGATTTGAAGCACAACCCTTTAAGGGGTGAAAACTACTCTAACATTTTACCGAAATGATCAAAATTAACAATGACTACTAAAAAAGCGGGTAACGTTTCAGTTTTGAGAAGGGACAATAAATTGTAGTAGGCTTGTGGTAGTACTCGAATGCCACCCTATAGGGCTGCAAGAGACTACCTCTAAATTCGAATAATAAAGTAGAAGTAGAGAAAAAACATTAAATCTAACAGAATTATCATCTTTATGGATGCTATGATTGGCCAAAATAGTGCGCTACTATGACCCCGAGGTATTCACAGTTATTGCCTAAAATACCATGCGACTAGATTTTAAGCAGGGAATTGCAAGTATGAAGTTAGCCACCTAGTGCGATGTTTTAAGTTTGTCTAAAAATGTCGCTACGCACCAGAGTTCAGAGCAAAATTGACCAAGTAAGCTACGGAAAAGGCGAATATAAACAGGAAAACAGCAGAGAAGATTAAAGTAAATCTTTTTAATGCCCGCTGGTCCATAATTTATATTTGAGACTGATTTCATAAAATAATTTTAACTTTGCTTTTAAAAGGGTATAAAACAAATCTTCTATTTAATATGAAGGTACTATCTATGTTATTGAAAGTAAATAACCCATTGCAGATTTCGAAAGTATTACTCGGAACCTCGATCATGGTACCTTGGTTCGCAATAAGTAAGTTCTATAAAATTCGATAAGTTATGGTATCTTCGTTTGGGAACTTCAAGGTATCAAGAATAGCAAATAAACAAAAAAGAAAAAAATATGTCAGCTTCATTGTTAATTTAACAAAATCTTATATCGGCTGTTAATATTGCTGTATGTAGAATTATCGACCTTAAACCTTTCTGCATAAAAATTGATACTTATTATTACTGAAAAAAAAAACAGTTCATTGCACTGAGTCAGAGTAGTGTATTATTTTGGCCAATCTTAGCATCCATAAATAAAGAAATATTCTTACTAATTTTTTGGTGTTTCGCCTGTATCATTCGAATTTGAGTTTCTCGAAATTGTATGGGCGTAATTTTCAAACAGGAATTATTTGATAGGGGGATCGTATTGAAAGAACGATTAACTACTGCACTCTATTTATAATTTTTGCACCAAAATTTTAATAATTTTTTAGAAGATGTTTCCTTGCAAGTTAAAGTTCACATATGGTTTATGCACGGTGGTGCTCCACCGCATTTTAATAATTTAGTGCTACGCCATTTAGCAGATACTTTTGGTAATCGTTGGATGGATAGAGGCGGACCTGTTTATGGCCACCAAGATCTCCAGACTTAAATCCGTTGGATTTATTTTTTGCACAAAATCTAAAAGGGCATCGTTAATAAACACCAGCGAAGAGTTGTTTGAAAGGATAATCCTTTACAAAATGATCCTAGAATGTTATTTCGAGTACAGTTAAAAAAATCCGCATGACAAGAAAGTGTATTGAAGTTCAAAGCGCTCATTTTGATCATCAAGTTCCATAAAAACAAAAAAATGTACTTAATATTCTACACAATTTTTTGACTATTTAGTAATTTCCAAGGTTTTATAAAAACTAAATTTTTATTTTTCGTTAAAGTTTTATTTAAGATCAACCTTTTTAAATTTTCTTCGATCCGGTAAATTTCGATTTGCAAATTTTTGGAAATATATTCTTTTTTTCTGTAAAAAATTGCTATATGCGTGTCCATATATAAAATACAAGTTATATTGTAACGAAAGGCTAGGGGAATTCGGCCGTGTCCTTATAAAAACATTGTAACGAAGAACTGTCGAACGTGTCCTTGTAAAAATATTATATCAATTAGTCAAAATTGTTAGTCATGTTTCTAGTGGAATTCTAGAATTTTAATTGATTGTATTCCAAAGGTGTATATAAAGAGGTAAATAGGTTTTAAATCAGTAGTTTTATTTGAATAGTAAAAGTGTTAACAAGTAGTAATTAAAGAATGGAAAGTAATGGGTGAAAAGTAATATTATTATGCAGATCTAGTGAGTGATATCAAGGAGAGAAAATGTGAACAATTGGTGTCAGAAGGGTGGGTTATTATCAGATTTCCAGAAAATTCTATTTGCAAACCCGAAGTGATGGAGAAAACGGACTAGATCTAGAACGTTCTACTGTGAACTAGAAGATATAGTGAAAAGTTGATTTCACCATCCAGAGATCGGGAAAACCTGCAACAGTACAATTTTAAAATCAGACATAGACCAAGAAGACTGCATAAGATGACCATGTAAGGAAGCATGCAAGCACTATAGCAAAATAGAAAAAAGTGCAAGGCTTCCTGTTCAGTGTCACTTTTAACGTTGATCTAGAGTGGAGTATAGCTCAGATGAGAAAGAACCAACTTGAAGACAATGATCTTGCGCCATTTCGTCAACCTAAAGAAAATAATGAAAGGAATTTTGGGCTTAATGGGAGTTGCTGTTGATTAAAAACTGGTTACTAAAGAGATATTGGGAAAGTGTCGACGACAAGGAAATCAAAAAATGAAAATTTGTACTACCCAGAGACAAACTTCCAGTAGTATTAGAAGAAATTCACAAAGGAAAGTCTGTTGCTTATTTAGGAATCTAGACAACATTCGAAAAAAATTTTACTGGGTTAACTAATATCAAAACGTAAAATCATTGTGCTGACGGTACTCTAAATGTAGAGCAAGCCAAATTCCAAGCACAAGATCTAAGGATAAAATGAAAAAATATAATGTTAGAAAACCTTTTGAATGGATGGCTGTTGATATAGCTGGAGCATTCCCAGAAACAGGTAAAAGCAACAAATATATCTTGGTTGGTATTGACTTCTTCAATAAATAGCCTAAGATATCCCTAACCAAGAGACCTCAACCGTAACTGAAGTCTTAGTCAACAATGTGTTCAGCCGATTTAGAATTCCTTTGGAGCTGCATTCCGACCAAGGATCTAATTTTGAATCTAAGCTTTTTCAAAAGCTTTACGAACTACTTAGCATCCATGAAACCCGGATAACTACTTTACATCCTCAATCAGATAACATCAGATTCATTCAGATTTAATAGCGCTATCGAAGAGCATGTCTCAAATGTTATGGACAAACATCAGAAAGATTCTAACAAATAATAGCCTGTCTACCGATCCGCAGTTGGTGGAACTATTGGACTTGCATAAGCCACAGTCTTATTTGGGGAACTTAAAAAGACTTGCGGCAAAATATTTGGCTTCTCAACTAATGAAAGTACGAAGAATGAACACTCGATGGATGCCCTACAAGAGAAGTTGCGATAAGTCTATTAACTAATTAGAGAATGCATGGATCTGGCCACAGACGGAATGAGGACAAGTTATGACATCAAAGCAAACTTGGGAGGGTAAGATGATGATAGAGTTTGGTGATAACCTAAGTTGATGCCAACATGGAAAGAAATATATACTGTTCTGAAGAAAATCAATGATGTTGTTTAGAGAATCCAATGACGTTTCAAGGTCAAAATGAAAGTAGTATACCCTTCAGGTTAAAGCCATACTACGGGCAGTGTAACGAAGAACCAGGGAAATTTGGCGTCCTTATAGAAATAATGTAATGAAGAACTGGTTAAGTTTGAACGAAATATTACATCGATTATTCATTATTGTTAGTCATATTTCTAGAGGAATTCTAG
Organism: Diaprepes abbreviatus; assembly: GCA_034092305.1. Taxonomy (NCBI): domain Eukaryota; kingdom Metazoa; phylum Arthropoda; class Insecta; order Coleoptera; family Curculionidae; genus Diaprepes; species Diaprepes abbreviatus. Next base: position 18,490,589 of record JASJET010000122.1, on the reverse strand, counting down.
ACTTTTAATCGAGTATATATCGGATGTCTATAAATAGGTAAATAGGATTTAGATCAGCAATTGTATTTGAACAGTGGAAGTGTTAAGAAGTATTTATTAAAGAATGGAAACTAATTGGCAAAAGTAAAGTTATTATTACTTATTGTGAATTATTAAATCCGTTAGTTTCTAATAATAACTAGTATTTCTTAAGTAATTGTACTTAGATTTTTTTTTAGTTATAGTAACTTAATTAGGTGATAACAAAGAGCTTAATTAATTCTGTATAAAGTATAATTACTGCTCTTACTAATATATGCATGACTAAGATTTTCTGTTGATTTTTTCGGAATAAATGTTGAGTACTTTTTTTAGATAATTGTATAAGATATCTAAAAAAAGTTGCTTTGAAAACCGACACATGGAAAAATTTTAGGCGTATATTTTATTTCATATCACCAAAAGTCCTAGTAAAGACAAGAATTTACTTAAAAATTAGTCAGGAAATAGCGATGAAGAGAGCACTTTCTGTAATGATTGTGATTTATGATTGTAACAGAAGTGAATACAATACTTCATTTAAAGGTATTAAAGACCTTCCATTATTATTCATTAATTAAAAATAGATCAAAAGAAAGATAAATTTTAAAATATATTTTGGTTTTTCAGAGACTTTAATTTCGAATTTTCAAATATTTCAAGGCAATCAAATCATGAAAAAAAAAACGAATTCGTAGACTGTTGTCCCAAAAAATATTTTTTTAAAGTATAAATTCCTATAAAATTATTAACAATTTTCCTAATTAATAGCACCGTAGACAAAAATAGTGCACTGTCCCCGATAAAACATAAGAGTTCAACTTTTGTGTACGTGTTTTTAATTTCCATTTCAAAACTGCAAAATTGACAACTTACTATAGTTAAAATATGCGTTGTGAATACATCATCACCGTAAAATGAATATTTTTTACGGAATTATATTTTTGCTTCTAAAAAATTTTGTGAAATGTGATACTATTGTTAACGGTAAGTTAAATAAATTTAAGATCTAGATTGTAAAAAAGACGTAAATAATTTTTTAAAGTACTGTATTCCTAATTTAAATAAACGTGTCGTATTTTCATCTTTAATTTTTTGACACCGCTTAGTGATTTTCAAGAATTGTGGGCCAATTTTCTGGAAGAAAAGAGTCGCATTATAATTTTTGTTTCAAAATTCTAGATATGTCTAAAAGATAATACATTGTTGGAGCAAATAAAAAATATATTCGAAGAATTGTAAAAGTAATTGGACCCAAGCTGTTTTAATAGCATTAGGGACTCCTAAAATTAGGTATAAAATAGGTGTGTGTGTGTATGAATATTTCTTCTCTAAAAACATTTCAAACTCGTTTCTTAAACAGTGCTCCAATTTAAAACAGAATAGGGAAATGAAAAAATCTTGTCCTCCATATTGGATCTGCTATATCTAGTTTTAAGAAGAAATTTTCAATTCGTAATCTACGCCTCGAGAATCTTCCCAATATTCGTTTTGAACATATTCTAGAATTGTAAAATTTTTAGCTCTCCTTACTGATTAAAAAATAATAATTTTAAATTTGTAATCCAAGGCCCAAAAACTTCCCAATACCAATCTTGAATGAAATTGGGAAATGCAAAATTTTTCACGTTCCATATTGCGTTCTCTCAAATCCTCCCATACTAATTTTGGAGGAAATCGGAAAATGCTAGTTTATTTTGTTGTCGGGCGTATTTTAAGCGCTCTCTTGGATTTTATTGAACTAATTTCAAAATTATATTGGACCACTGCAAGATGCCTAGAAATAAAATTCATGAATTGTTGAATAAGGTGTTATTCTTTTATGAATTAATTTTTTATTGCTTTCTTAAAACCCTCTGTGTGATGGACAAGCGGAATGAAATTAACCTACTCTGTTATTGAATTATATTAGAATTGACATTATTTCTAGTGAAAAAAATTTAAACTCATTTCAATGGGTTCACATTATATGTCCGGTACAAGTTTAGTGTTTTTTTTGTGTTTTCGATTATATGAATTATTTATGGAAGTGTTCAACTGAATTTAACATTAAGCAAAATGACAAATTTTCTGTTTATATTAATAATTATTTATATTAATTATTAATAATTTAATTTATAGACTGCTTAAAACCAGGAATATATAATATTTTCTGTTTTCAGATCCTCTATTTAAAAATTTACCTCCTATATTTCAAATTGATGATTATGAAAGATGCAAAAAGGAAAATAAAATTTACTGTAAAGTCTCAATTATCTTGCATCCTATCAATATCACAAACACTTCTGTTCATTGGAACCTTGTTGAGGTAACGTATTCATTCAGTAATGATAATAATAAGTGCACGTGAAGAAAGTAGCAGAGTCAGACCACGTTAAGTGGGTCTCGAAATTTCCGCCAAATCAGCAATTTTGAAAATGAGTACTTTATTGGATGAAGGGCATGATGTATACTTGACGGTATAAATATGTTAATTTTATCCGCAATCAAAATTTTGTGCACGATATTATTGTAAAATTATTTTTTAATAAACTACTCTAGATAATTCAATGAAATTCGGCACACGTATAGAAAAATGTTTATACTATCTAATAGATATTAATTGATGATATACTTCTTCAAAGAATAATATTGTTTATATTTTTTAATAAACAATTGAAATTTTTTTTGCGCTCTTCACGTTCAAAATGAATAAAATGTACGCCAAATTAGACGAAAAACGTCAACTTGCAATAATCTAAAAAAAAGTTTGTTCATTCATTCCATTACGGAGATATAGAATTTTTTGTTACTCAATGTGGTCTCTCGACGGGCGACGTGCCTCGTCGCTGCCCACGAGGACTCTCAAGTGGATCATGATTTGCATGAAAAAAAAATTTCAAAAGCGCCTGAGAGAAGCAATAGCTATCAAAAGCACGAGACAGTTCCATCATTTTCAACCTACAATTTGCTAATAGATTCTAAGTAAAATATTTTCGAATGATGAATCTTTTATCGAAAATATCAGAACTCATTAAATATTACCGAGTTTGCAAATATTCAAAACATATTAAAAAAATATTGCTCATCAGGTTTATTGTGCATCTAATATCCCAAACTTCTGAGTTTTTTCTTGTTGATTAACAATGTTACTTGTTGATAAAATTAACAAAAAACGGAATATCGACGAAATATTTATATTACAAAGTACACCATGCCTTTCATCCACTAAAATATTAATTTCCAAAATTGGTGGTTTGGCGGAAATTTCCAGGCTCACTTGACGTGGTTTGACTCAGCATGTACATAGCTTTACAGAAAAATCGACTATGAAATTGATAGAAAAACGAAAAATGGAAAGTGATGACTTGATGCGTTTGTTATTTTACAGATAATCGACCGGTATATATGTAAATGCTTTTTATATATGTGTTTAGGTTCTTAATTTATCTACACTGAAAAAGGAACTGCATTAAATTTAAGGTAAATGTGCTGGAAGCAAATTTCATAAAACATTTGATAATTTTTACATTAATCTAAATTAATATTTAATGTGCATTAAATTTAAAATTTGATCATTACTTTTCAAGGTGACTATGTACATTAAATATACAGCGAGTATTCATAGAATTTAAGATATGTTATCACATATTTAATGCACCAATATTAATATGATGTCAAAAAATTCTGCTACCAGGAAAAGGTGGAAATTTTTCCCATAGATAGTGTGCCGTCATCTGTACAACGGTTTCGAACTCATTGGTTTCCGTTAGTACCGACAGACATGGACACCTCATCATAAGAAAATTGAGTCCTTTAAGCAACTTACATCATACTAAATAACAAGTTCAATATAAGTTGCGCCATCTCCCGGAATCTTATGCAATCTACCATGAATATTAATGTAAATTCCTTTAATGTTAAGGTACATGTGAATCAATTTTAATGTAGGTACAGAAAGTTGAAATTTCTTTTCAGTTACTTTATTGAAATTTAAGATATCATTTACTCAAATTTAATGTACAACGCACTGATATTTCAACGAAGTTGCTTCAGATTCAAAGTAAACGTAAACTATTTACGATTTAAAATACAAAATCATTAAATTTAGTGTAGAATGTACATTAAATTTGCAGTAAATTTAAGATTATATTTAACAGTGTATAAAATTAAATAAAGGATATCCTTCTAACAGTGAATAAAAAGATATGTAAAATTCGCATTTTCAGATATTTCTTCTTAATATTGCATTAGGAGCATTTACATTTTTAAGAAATGGGAATGAATGTGAAATTTTTTGACATCACTCATCTCGTTGATCAAGTTAAAAATCCATCTGAATGAGCTGTTGCTTGTTAAATGTGCTTATGGCAAACTCATATTACAACTTTTTAAAAAGTTTAAATAGCAAGTCTTGACCTTGCCGTTGCTCGATCTAATTTATACCTAAGATATTTTGATTTGAAACTTTTTTCTTAATTTATTTAATCTTACTCGAACAGGTGGATTGTGTGTTTTTTAATTTTAATATATTTTTGTAGGCAACAATCAAACATCCAAAATTCTATAATCACAATGAACTCTTTCACGCAATATGTGCTAATAATTTTTGCTCAAATAACATAATGAAAGAAAATTCTTTGGATTTAGAAACGCAGATAACAGAATGTTATAATGTCAAATATAAGCATTTAGGCCTAAAAAGTATCGTAACAGAACTCAACTGTCAAAACTCAGAAAATCATTACACAGTAGGAGCAATGGATATAACTGCATTGTAAGTATAACATTAAAAAAGGACCACCTCCCTGGTACAAGAGAGAAAAAATTAACTCCGACACTGACAAAACGCTAAAAACGAGATCTGGTTATCCAATGTCGTTTTAAATTACACAGACCTTCAAATTTAAGGGCTTTTTTTTACAAAAAAGTTTATTTAGAAACAGAACAGCAAAATGTCGTTTTGTGTTTTATTAATTATAGAACTTAAACCCAAGAAAATACAAAATTAAGAAAAATGATATAATCTATGGTTCAAGAATCAAGAAAATAAATATATATATATATATATATATATATATATATATATATATATATATATATATATATATATATATATATATACAGGCGCGGATCCAAGGGGGGGGCGGTGGGGGCGATCGCCCCCCCCCAAGAGCTCTGAGTTCAGGAAAATAGACCCGATTTTGCCTCTTATACTATAGTTTATTCAAGAACTAGAGAAAGTAATAAATCATTTTTACCATTTTTTTCTTCGCAAACTGTGTTTTTTAGTCCGGTGTCTTTGGCAAAATCTGTTAGACACATATATTTTTCGTAGAAATGGGTTTGAAATTTTATAATCAAAAATACCTGTCTATAATAATGGATTTTAATCCTTGTCAGACCGTCGGAAGGAGGTTTTTTTATCCCTAAGTATTTATGGCATAGAATAGTATTTCGGTAATAAAGTTAAAATAAAAAGCTTTTATAATATTATTTTATTTCTTACTATTTCACACACACACACACACACACAAATCACAACTGTATTTTTATTATTTTTAATTTTGTAATAGAAACCGTTTTAGGCACCTTCAGACAAAAACGTAGCCTTATTCTCTCAAAAAATTCTAAGTTATAATTTAAATATTTTCAAAATACCCACTGTCAAAAATACAAAAAATTAAGCATATATGAAAAAATAAATTAGTCCAAATAATATCAAACAATTTTTTTGAGGCTTCGGTCGGCTTTTATTACTAATTAAAAACATTTTTAGGACATTTGACGTTTCAGTTTATTTATCTCTTAAACCATTTGCAGAATTACAATTAAACACCAAAAAGAGATTCGAATATAATTAGTTTTTTATGTTACAGTTAAAAATAGACCTACTTATTTTTATTTCTATTGTACTGATATCTTAATTTAATTTACTTTATTATATGGAAATCCGATAGTCCCAAAAAAACGTGTTAATTCTATACGCTTAAGAAAAAGACACAAATACAATAATAAAATAATAAAAAACTTACGGCTAATTGGAATTAAATATATATCAAATTAAAGAAAAATATATAAAAAATAAAAAAATATATAAACAGCATTAAACAATAAAATACAACAAAACCAAAAATTTAAATAATAAATTGTGTTTACACTGGTAAATATTACGTATCTAATTCCTAACCAAAGTCAGTGAAGCTATCTTCGCTTAAATTAATTATAACAGTTTCCGGACGATCTATAAGCACAGATTTTCTATCTGGTTTTTCCCACCAAAAATTAAGTTCTCTGAGCAATTTCCAGAGTACAGTTCTTTTAATTTCAGGTAAATCGCGATCTTCATTGATTTTAGTTTGAATTTTGTTGACGGTTGGGTTCTGCTTCTCATAATAAAATGTATGTACAACTTCTTTTATTGCAGTTTTCATCTCTTCTTCCAACGAGGTTTTTCGTCTGCCTTTAATCGGGAGTACTAACAATTCCAGTATTTTTTTCCCTTCAGTTGTCATGTTGGAACACATCTCAAAAGAGCTTTTAACATTATTTTTTGTCGTAATAAGTTTAACGATTTTGGAATAAATATTGAGGTGGAAACCCTATCTGTTAGGTATCTCACTAATCTCAAATAATATATAAAAACAAGCGCAAACAAGAAAAATCACTAAGGTGTACTTTGCTCACTGACAGAAATTAAATTAAACTATGAGAAATTTTATTGTTGCAGTAAATTTATAAAAGCTTATAATTAAATATAATTAGGTTTACGGCAGTCCTCAGTATCTGCGGCACTGGAGCAGGTACGTTGGAGGTTTCGGTAACAGTTTTATTTGTCTCTCTAGTTCTTGAATAGAGTATAGGAATGTGTATGCTTGCGATCGCCCCTCCCCTTCCCAACAGCTTTGAGTTCAGGAAAATAGAACCGATTCTGCCTTTTATATTAGGAATGTGTATGCTGCTGGCACTCCCCATCGTTGACAATTTGTTTTTCTTGCGATAACCTCCTCCAAGAGCTTTATGTTCAGGAAAATAGACCCGATTCTGCTCTTATACTTATGCTGCTGGCATCCCCCTTGTCGGCAACTTTTTTTTACTTGTGGTCGCCCCCCCCCTCTCCAAGAACTTCAAATATAGAAAAATGGACCCGACCATGTTTTTTACACTAAAAATAGGACTGTTGCTGGTGTCTACCCCCGTCGACAACTTATTTTCGCTTTCCATATCACCGCCCCCCCCAAAGAGAGAGGCTGGATCCGCCCCTGTATATATATATATATATATATATATATATATATATATATATATATATATATATATATATATACATTATATATTATTGTAATATCATATATGTTATGTTTATATTAGAAATTTTAGGAAATATCTTAAATAAATACCTAACGTTTTCATTTTTTGTCTGAGGTAGCCTAATAGCCTATTTGTTATTTTGGGCTTACAATGCTTTTTTTTATATTTTTATTTATATGATCTATGCTATACCATTTCCACTTCTTTTATAGGATAGTTGCCCTAACATATTTGCTGTTCATTTTCTTTGCTACATACAGAGATTACCAAGGAAATAATAAGAATAACAAATGTCCTAGTTCAGGTAAGAAATTTTTATTTGTTGTTCGATTTAATATTTTTAAAATAAAATGTTATTTTTGATTGTAACGAACATAAAATGGAATCAGACCGCAGCATGACTGGATGCTGTAAAAGACAAAATATATTAACTTGGATTTAAATCGCATTTAACTTTTAGAATTTTTACTATTTTATTTTAACTGAAAGCAACATGAAAACAAATTAAATGTTCTATTTCGAAATTTAAATAATATGATTTTTTTCTGTAGTTTGGAATATTAATAATTTTATTCAAGTGAAGTATAAATATTTTTTAATTTGTAATTTAATTGTTTTAAATGTTAATTTTACTTTGGCTATAATTTTTGTCTTTGCTTATACCACAGTTGTTTATGAAGGCTCATTATACAGCATTATTTTTATTTAAATAAAGACTAAAGGAATAATGAAACTTTTCTGAATAAAAAAAACATAAAGTATCTCGGGAATTAGATGTCGTTCAGTTTTCAGAAAATATTTCTAAGTTTCTAAATAGGTCATAAAAGGATTTATATTATATAAAATGCAAAAATAACAATTTGTAAAAAAAAAAAATAAGAAAATAATGGTAGGTAAACTTTTATGTTTTTTTAGTATCTACTGGTTATATTTTAAAACTTTATTTTTAACTTTTTGCTTAAACATAAAAAATAAAGGGTAAAAAGAGATATTGTTATCCACAAAATACTATATCTCTGGATTGCCGTATCCGATTTCAATGAACTTGACCATATTTAGGAGATAATTTTGAGAAAAATAAATATAATTAAATAAAATATTTTTTCTTTTTAAACAGGTCCCAAGAGATAGTATTTGTTAATATGGGATATAAAAATAATAATTCTCAAAAAAATCGAATGTAAATGTTCTTTTATATTTTTGTTTTCAAACTTTTGTTTTTAAATTTTGTTTTAACATTAAAAACAAAGCAAAAAAAAATGTTTTTTCAAAAATACTGTAACTTCGGATTACCATATCTGATTTTAATAATCTTTATCTTATTTATGAACTTGATCATATTTAGGAGGTAATTTTGTGAAAAAATAAATATAATTAAATAAAATATTTTTAAGTTTTTAAATTGGTCCCAAGAGAGTGTATTTGTTAATATGGAATATAAAAACAATAAAGTCTCAAAAAATCGAAGGTAAATGTAAGTGTTTTTTTACAATTTTGATATCTTCCATTTATGTTTTATAACTTTTGTTTTTAACTTTTTGTTTTAACATTAAAAACAAAGGGACTCTGGATTGCTATATCTAATTTTATTGAACTTTGTCTTATTTATGGGTTATACTTGTGAAGTAAAAGAATTTTAATTGAGTTTTAACAATATTTTATTATCAACCGTCAGATGGCGGTATTTGTCAAATTTATTAATTTTGCCATTTTTCTCAGAAACTATAAATAAAAAGGCGTCATTTCAAATTATCTATGCATTTAAAACAAGGAAAGGAAAGCTACAAGTTTAAACTAACTCTCTATTGTTTTGAGGAATTAAATTATAAATGAAAATAATGTTTTTATGGAGGTCTTAAAGAGTTTATTTTTTAACAAACGTATTTTTTTCTAATTTTCTGTTTTATAGACTAAGTAATGTGGTTAATAAAATTTTTAATAATGAGAAAATTAATAACTTCGAGAAATAACGCTGATGATCTGATGGTCGACTGGTAAAATATAATTAAAACTTAATTAAAGCTCTTTTACAATATAGGAATTGCCTCTTAAGTAAAACCAAGTTCATCAAAATTGGATAGGGTAATCCGGAACAAAAAGTTACGAACATAAGTAGTAGATATCAATAATATAAAAGGTCTCTTACATTTACAGTTGATTTTTTTTTGAAAAAATCCACATTATTAAATACCCCCTCTTGTTGGCTATTTATCAATAATTTATATTTGTTTTTATGAAAATTACCACCTAAATTTCATCAAGTTTATTAATTGAATAACAATATTCCTTCTCTCCCCTCTCTCTTTTTTTAGAAGTTTGAAGGGAAAGTTAAAAACAAAATTTTAAAACATAGGCAGTAAAATATTAAAAACATAAAACGTTACTTATCATTATATCTGATTTTTTTGAGTAATTCTAATTTTATATAGTAAGATACTTCCGCTTACGGCTTATTTAGAAACTTAAAAATATTTTATATTAATTCACCTAGGTCACATTACTTAAAAACATTTTTTTCTGAAAGCTGAGTGACAAATATTTCCCGAGAAATAACCGGTTGATAGCCTTAATGGAAGACTCGGTATATAGTCTAGTTCACAAATGCCATTTTACCGAAAACCTGTCCTCCAAGTCCGAAAATTATGGTGGAGGTGTTATTCGATTCGTAATGGCATCTAGAAAGTTTATGAAAATTTTGGAGAGTTATAAACAAATTAGTAAAAAAAAGTGCTTTGGTTGTTTGCAAATATCTCAAAAACTATTTGAAATATCTGAAACTTGAAAAAAGATCCTTAAAGTCCCACCTTCCGGAATTGTACCGATAATATTAATAGTTTTAATTTTGGGGTTAAAATGAGGCTCAAAACGGATAGTGATGCTCCCGCGCGCGTTGGCCGAATCAGACACTTTATCAATAAAAATTATTTTAACCAATTAAATATGAATATTAAAGAAAAAATTGGGTATCATCTAGACACATGAATAAACAATAATCCGTTGTAAAAAAAAAATTTATCTCAATTTTTCAATTAACTATGCTTCACCCCAAAATTAAATATATTAATATTGTTGGTGCAGTTCTAGGAGGTGGGAGTTTCTTATACGAAATTTCCTTCCCATTAAGGATATTTTTTTTAATTTCAGATATCTCAAATAGTTTTTGAGATATTTACAAAAAACTAATTTCTTTATAACTTTTACAATTTTCGCCGCACCTCCCCAAAATTTTCATAAACTTTCTGGATGCCATTACGAATCGAATGACACCTCAACCATAATTTTCGGACTTGGAGGACAGCTTTTTGGTAAAATGGCACTTGTGAGCTAGACTAATATTTTGTAGTTTGAAAGCATAGTAGGTACAAATGGAAAAATTTTAGCAGGTATTTTATGTCACGTTTTTTTAGACTCAATCTGCACCGTATTTTTACGTTTCTTGCCTTATTGACTCCGTCATACTTGCTGTCCAATTAAAAAATATATAGACGGAATTTTTATTAAAATTTTTTTTCTTTTAACGGCCTGTATTTTTTAAAATTGACTACTCTCGTGACGGTTTTTCTATATAGAGGAATAGTCAACTTCTACTTAGTGAGCATTTGTTGATTTGGACTGTTTGCCATTATTTATACTCTTTAAATGTCAGTTTATAACATTAATATTACTTATATTTTACGTTTTGAAATACCTTCGATGATTCAAGAAATGAATAGAATTCCTATGATAGAAAGTGAATTGTTCTTTTGTAATTCTCTAAGAAAGTAGCTCTATGCGACGTTATGAGAAATATTGCAAATTATCTGTTTTTTTTTGTTATTAAAACCTGATTTTTAAAATAAATAGGTAAAAATTAATAACAACGCGTATGGTGGATTTATTTATATCATTTTATTGGTATATCTCTAGTATTTGCATATTTTAGCAATTCATTATGATTATTATTTTAGAAAATACAATCGTGTCAATATTTTCACTAATAGCAAATTGGAAAAAATTGTGTTCATTGAATGATAGGCCTGATTTTCAAAAACTCAAATTTATCCAAGGCATACGATTTTATAATATGCTGCTCATCATTTTATGCCACACTGTATGCAGCTATATTGGAGGTTACATTGGAAATACTGAATACTTCGAATTGGTAAGCCATAAAAATAAAAAAAAAATAAATTGGAAATTATTTTTTCCCAATAACAACAGTCAGATATTCATAATGTTAAAAATTAAAATTTCAGTACAATATATAAAGAAATGGTTTACGACCGTAGCATTAGTTTAATATACTTCACTTATTTCTCCTTCATGTTGTTTAAAGGAAAAAAAGATAGACAGGTGGTTTATTTCCTGCGAATTCAGCTCTGGTTGTCTCTGCATACGATTTTCGATCACCTAATGATCTCATCAGTGGAACCGTAACAAACCAAGAGCAAAACTCACAAGAAAGAACTATCTATATAAAATCTAAATTCCGAGACACGTCGACAGGATGTTAATCCTGCACCCATTTTCCCTCTCAGACTGTTAAATATCAACAACCAAATGATATCTATACATACATCGGATTAGTGTAAAACTTAAAAATTAAAATCTGAGTAAGATATAGACAAATATTTTTACGATCGTAGGATTAGTGTTATATGCTATCGCTTAAAATGTTGAATAAACTGTCTGTCTATCTTTTGACCTTTAAATGACTTAAAAGAGATAAACAGGGTCATTAAATTAATAATATTTTTGCAAAGACTATCATTTTATACAAAATGCATGGTTGATACTGCAAAATTTAATAATTAGTAAAAATTAAGAATGACCAATAAAAATCCCCCATAAATATTTTAACCTAAAAGTATAACGTAATTGTTTGTCTTCGTCAATTATATCGCACAAATATGCCAGTTTTAGTAAAAACTCTGGTTGAGCAAAATATTTGGAGTTCGCATGACCTTCTTCTTCCAAAAGTGTGAATTTCTTGATCTAACTCGAATGCGCGGAATAAGACATCTTCACGTGAAAGCCATCGTGTACTGCAGTCATATAGCATGGCTGTGTGTTCAGCTCCCATGTTCATGCAAAGTTTTCTTGAATAGTCTCAGGGGCGTAGTTTTAATATAGCTTGCTACATCTATGATATATTCCAATACCAAATTCAATTCACAGCTCATCGATTTCGACGCAATGGATAATTCCTTACTTTTCATTGTCTTTATTAATTGGTCATTGAGATCTTCAGCTATATGGTGAATTCTTCGACTAATAGTGTTGTTAAATAAAGGTGCCTTTGTAATTAGTTTTCCGCCGATTCTCCTACCATAATATTAACCATGTGGAGAGCAGCAGGTAAAATAAGTTCTTCTGCAATGTTGTGAGGTTTTTTGTACTTCGCCAACTTGTATGCCACCTTGAAAGATGCTAGCAGTTTGTTGCTAGGTACCGAAAACTTGTTAAGTGAAACCTTTTTTTTGTTTCTGTAAATTTTGCAACTTTCTTTTAGAAAATTCACTCGAATTTTCAAACATGGTAAAGTGGGGGTACACATTGCGGTCTTTCTTCATTATCTTCAGAAGTATAGCCAAAGTCCAAATAGCTGTCATCGTATTTGCGATTTGAACCTTAAAACTACGGAATTTTAAAAAATATTTTTCTTTTGTTATCAAACCAGAAAAATTGAAAAATTTTGTTGATTTTTGGGAAAAAACTATTCTTCTTACCGACTCCAGGATTTTATTTCTGGATTTTTATCGTTAATGTTCATATATGAAGATTTATTTGTTATCAGTTATAACACAAATTATACAATATAACAAAACGAAACTGACCTACTAAGAAATCTAATTCCCATAGAACTAGGTGTAATCTTTTTGGTGAAACAAAAAAAAAGTTCTTATAGTCTTAAAGACTGGTGAAAGAAAGGATTATAGATTTTTAGTTAAAGTGAATAAATAGATAAGAAATTTTACGATTTCTCACAATATTTTTATATTGTGCTCTAATATTAATTATTATTTGTTTTAGATTTATACAAGTGATGTTAAACGTAGTATTGCAACTTTGTTTGTGTTTTTGGTACAAACGTTTTTCTTGCTATCTGGATTTCTGTTATCATACCATGTATATCAAACAATGGAAAAATATAAAGACTCTAAGAAAAAATATGTTTTCCTAACTTTTTTGAATAGGTATCTAAGGTAAGTAGAAAAATACAAAATCGGATAGTAAAGAAGTTATTGGTATAGTTTAAATAGAGAACACATCCTTACCGTCTCATTTAAAGTACCTTCTTGCTAGTAAAATTTCCTAAATACTTTCAGAATGATGTTTATGAAATATCAAAATTGTTAAATGTTTAAAGTCAAAACTATACTTTTATAATTTATATATTTCTATCATGTTTACTACGAATTAAAGTTAGAATATTAAGACAAATATCTCATCTGAGTAACTTCAACTTAACTGTTGATAAACGAACTACCTTGTTGAAACACCCTTACGTATTATTTGACCTAAATTACAGGTATACAGATGAGATATTTGTTAATGTGAAACTAAATTAAAAATTAAAAATGCTGCATCAAATCAGAATAATAGAATTAATGAAAAAAAAATCATTTTGTCTAAAATATTTCCACTTCATAATTTTGTATTTTGAAAAATAAATATTTAGTTTTAAGTAAAGAAGTTTAATTTTAAGAAACAAGCCAGCAATTTCTTTTTTATATTTACATTTTTGTTAGTCAAAAATAAATGAAATATTTAATTCATTTAAACAATTTATTCGATTTTAGGCCTAATTTTTGAGAATCTTATGCATTTGTTGTTCAATTGGTTTACAAGAACAACCAATTAGTTATGACCCTTATCACAGTAACCTATCGAAAAACGTTCTCTAAGACTCACAAATTCGGAGAACCAATTTGGGTAATACTGTGTACTCAAAAATATTGAATGCGTGTTTGTTTCTTTTTCTCACTTAAGTGATAAACTACCGCTAGGCTATAAAAGAATTTCCTTAACATTTTTAGATATGATGTTTTTGCAGGATTAAAACAATAATTTATATTTCAGAAAAAATATTCTGAAAATTCTGTCCCTAATCCAAAATTAATTATGAATTATCCTTATGCTATGTGAAAATGTTTAAATATTCTTGGTGCAAAAAATATTGATTTTCAGATACACTTGATAGGGGTCAGATGCATGTTGATTACTGTTGTATGAATTCTGAAATAGTCTGTAAGTTGCGTAATAAAATCGCAGTGATTAAATACGCACGTTGTACTAACTTTCTGTGCATAGAGCACTTTTTTGTACAAGATGAAAATTCGCCACATTATTAGCAGATATATGAAAAATACTAATTATCTGTACAGTATTTAAGAATAATTTTTAATGAGTGTGCGTGATATTATCTGCATGAAGAAATGACCGCTGGGTAGTTTTACTTAGAGTCCACAAAACGTAACCCTTATTTTTACATTATTGCCACTCCTCTTAAACTTTGTATGGCTTCATTTTGACGAGTCCGACAACTTTTTTATTTGCAAAAATTCTCGTATACGCTGCGTTTTCGAACGCGATCGTAAAACACATTAATTTGGAAATGTTTTAAATTAGTACGACGACTAATATTGACTCCTACCGTTAAATTATAGGATAATTTGATAAAAATTACAAAAAAAAATTTGTCCGACAAAAATGTTGTGCCGATCGTCGAGTCCACTGCCTGTATTATATCAAAATACATGTACATATATATAATTTTTTATTATCAACCAGCTGATTTTTTTACAGTTGTTTAATTGTTTGTACAATCGTACGGTCATATTGTCCGAACAGTTTTAAGCGCCATTATTCCAGTCCGAAGCTCAGAAATTATCAATTTACCACGGATGTTTTATTGATTACCACTTATTGTATAATAAGGACACATGATAGATAATTATATTTACGAATGCAGTAACGGAGTGTCCGACAGAATTAATATGCTGTACTGTCAGGCGGACAATAATGAAACAAATATCGTATCGCATAATTGCATATACCCTAAAGAAATAGTCTGTAAGCAAATTTCCAAATTATACCTAATTTGGCAAACGTATTTTGTTTATTGAAAGACAATGTTACCCATAATTTTATGCTTTAATTCGCAATATTATATTCCTAGTTCATTTTAAAATTGTTAATGCACTTTATAATATTTTAAATAAAATTTCGCCTACTGAACCAAGAACGAATTATCTTCAACCGTACAAGACATGTTTTTTTATGTAAAATTTCTTGTGGAATTAGAAAATGTAGTGGAAATATAATATATATAAAATTAAAAAATTGAAATACAGTATGCATGAAAAAGTATTTTATGGGAAATTTATTCGTTTGATTTCTTGTAGAAATTTGAAGACGTTCTGCCAAAATCTCATTGGAATCTTCTGTGCTTGGTGGTTGTAGGTTAACTGAAGAAATTTAATGTTCAGCGTGCTTCATACATGTTCATAGATCGTAACGGTTCATTAGTGTTGGCTCTGTCCCCTCTTGGAATGCCGTTGGTGATGTCAGTCTAGACACAGGTGCTGTGCCGACGATCGACGCATAATTTTTGTCAGACACATTTTTTCATGTTTTTCATCAAATTATCCTTCAGTTTAATTACAAAAGAAAGTCTTGGTCATACCAATTTAACACTTCATCAAATCAACATGTTATGCAATTGTTCGTTTGAAAACGCAGCGTATACGAGAATTCGATAATAAAATGTTGTCGGACTCGTCAAAGTAAAGCCACTCACGAAGTTTCAGAAGAGTGATAATCATGTTGAAATAGGGGATACGCCCTTTGGACTATTACAAATATAAACATTTTTTTTTACTCAAATGCTATTTTAATTAAATTTTTAATATTTTTGTAGAATTTTTCCTCCATTATTCGTAATGATTATACTTGCATCCAGTAATTGGGCAAAAACTATTTTCTTTGGACCTATCAAAGATATATATGCGGACAAGGAAGTTCAAAGATGTCAGAAAAATGGGTGGACTAATTTTCTCTTCATCAACAATCATTATCATGAAACCGAGATGGTTAGTTAGTAGGTAACAAACTTATTTCCAAGGAAATAATTAGTCTTTGGATTTCTTCAGTTATTGCTATGGGCCAGTCGAATTCCCCTTGATATGAAGTAATTTTGATATTTAGTGTTTCTAGATATTAGCAGGCGGGAAGATGTTCAGAATGATGGTGGTAATTCATGGTTTCTTAAGCTTAAATTTTTTTTTGAGTATAACTTTTTATTAAACAATTAAGATGTGAAAAAACAGTTTTTTTGAGCTATAGAAAAAGCTATTGCTTTTTAGAAAAAAAGTTATAAGCCAAAGTTGTGCGCCTTGCAAATATCTACAAAATGAAAAATAAAACATCAAACTCGGCTTATTTGTTCATTACTTATTGCAAGAGTAGTGGATATATGAGAGAAGGAAAGAGGAGGAGGAGGAGTAAGAGTAAATCATCAACACTTTTCATCCTCCTCCTCTTTTCTTCTCTCATTATACTTTTCAAATCTCTCATTATACTTATTAAAAAACCTCGTATCATCAACACTTTTCATCCTCCTCCTCTTTTGTTTTCTCATTCGAATTATCTCGTATATATTCGAGTTACTTCGTATACATTCGAGTTACTTCGTATACATGTTAACATGACCTTGTATCCCTTCTTTAAATTTTGATTATAAAAGCAACACTTTACCAGCTTAAAACATACTAAAATGAAATATGTCTTCTGCTTCTAACGAAAGTGAATTAAATTTATTAATTCAAAAATTTTATAAAAAATGTAAAAGTTCTGCTTTTGAGTTCGAACATTATGCAGTTGATAGTGGTCCATCTTGGTTTCAATATTATTTGGATATATCTAAAAACCATATAGAGGCTGTGAAATTGTGCGAACGTTATTTTCAAAACAAAGATATTGTACAGTTTATACGTGAATTAGTGAAGTTAAGTTGGTTTCATGATGAAGTTCGTCATTTAAACCAATATATTAGAGATCCTGTTGTATTACAAGAACTAATCAAATCGCGTGGTGAAGATGATGACTAAAATTGAAAATTTTGTGAGGGACCTTTATGAAGGGTTCATTATGAACGAAGCATGTTCCAGATATGTATCTTGTTTAGTTGAAGAAGAAAGTGAGGGTCAAGATTTATTGTTATATATAAAATATGTTGATCATGCAAATTGTTGTAAAAAAGCAGCAGAATTGTGTAGAGAATTTTTGAAGACTAAAAATGTGTTAAAATTCTTTGATGAACTTAAAAAAATTGGACTCAATAAAGAAATAAATTTATGTATTGATTTATTGGTTAATTAAAGTTGGTGTGAAATAAACTATTTAAATTTGTATAGTTGTTTTATTATTGTGTAACGGCTGTTATGTTTAAATATTTGATTATGTAAAGATAGGAAAATATAATTTTCCATGTTGTTAACTTTAAGATTAAACTCAAGGTGATGTATATGAGGCTTTTTGAAAAGTATAATGAGAGAACAAAAGAGGAGGAGGATGAAAAGTGTTGATGATACGAGGTTTTTTAATAAGTATAATGAGAGATTTGAAAAGTATAATGAGAGAAGAAAAGAGGAGGAGGAGGATGAAAAGTGTTGATGATTTACTCTTCTTACTCCTCCTCCTCCTCTTTCCTTCTCTCATATATCCACTACTTGCAAGAAAACATGCTAAAAGGGTTGTTTTTTCAATTGTTAATAAATAATAGAAAAACATTGCATATACTTCATACGGCAGCAAAAGAAGTCTCTTGTGGCATAAAATAGGCATGCAAAATTTCAAGAAAAAACATTCAAATAGTTCTTGCATAGTGAATCTGTTTATAACTTTTGAGGTTGTGTTTAATTATTTATTCTCAGCTATCAGGAAGTCCTAGAGCGATCTATGGGTGCGCAAATCAAATTTCAAGACTTATAGTAATAATATCGAAAAATAACGAAATGAAGAATTGATTTTAAATTGTTAAAATAGATTAACAAAGTTAGTGTTATTTTTTCGTTATAAACAAATAGAATACCGCTTTGACAAATACCGATACCGAAACACCGATGACTGTACGTGATAACTGATATTTTTGCAATATTTTCCGCCAAATAACGGATTTTACAAGAAAAACACATGAACAGTATTTTGCACATTTTATTGAGATTACTTTGTTCATCATTTTATTCCACTTATAACTTGTTCAAATGTTGAAGAATTTGATGTAAAGATCGATATGTGTGAAATCTTGATCTCCGTCTTTGACGTAAGTGACAATCCAATAATGACCACTGATAATTCAGAACTCAATGTGACTGAAGATTATTACGATATTACTTCAAACAACGATGAAAGCAATATCGAAAAAGATGATAATATTGATGCTGATAATGATGATGATAATGGTAATAATAATAACAATAATAATATATAATAATAACAATAATTTTGTTTCCTTTTTAGAACGCATCATGTTAACCTGGAGAACTAGGATCCAATTGCAAGTGCCATCCAGCGACACCATCGAAACTAACACCATTCCGATACGAAGAGGAATATTTCAAGGCGATTCACTTAGCCCATTGTGGTTCTGCCTTGCAATGAACCCACTATCACGCCGTTTGAACTCCACCAGACACGGCTTTAGTGTTAGAAACAACAACGAAGAGATAGTCAGAGTGAATCATCTTCTATACATGGATGATCTTAAACTGATGGCTGCTACCAGAAGCCAGCTGGAACAAATGCTTAAAATTGTAGAGGAGTTCTCCGGGGATATCGGAATGCAATTTGGACTTGACAAGTGCCGTATTTTGAACATCGTTAAAGGGAAGATACAACCGGGGGCTTTTGAAATGCAGAACGGTGAAACTATAGCTGCAATGGAAGCAGACCAAACATACAAATATCTAGGTATGAAACAGGCTAAAAGAATTGATCATGGCACTATGAAGGCCGAATTGACAGCCGAATTTGTCAGGAGGGTAAGGCGGGTATTAAGAACTAATTTAAATAGTAGAAATTTGTTTAAGGCGCTCAACACGTATGCTTGCTCTGCGCTGAGCTACTCTTTTGGAATTGTAAAGTGGAGCAGGACGGACATCCAAAGCCTGCAAAGAAAAATAAGGACACTCCTAACAAAAGCACAAAAACATCACCCTCGGAGTGCCATTGAACGTACAATGCTTCCAAGACACCAAGGAGGAAGAGGATTGGTGGATATTGGTAAGCAGCTCGACCAACAAATAATAAACTTACGTTCATATTTCCACAGGTTGGCGGACTCTTCCACACTACATCGAGCAATATGCGAGGCAGACGATTCAACACCGCTACAGTTGAGGGAACAAGATATTACTTCTCACCACCAAACAGACCAAGAGAAGTTACAAACCTTGCTACGGAAGCCACTTCATGGACGGCATCCAAATGAGGTCAATCAGGACAATGTCGACAACTCAGCGTCGAACTACTGGTTGATTTCAGGACAGATGTTTCCGGAAACGGAGGGCTTCTTGTTAGCTATCCAAGACCAGGTTATTCCGACGAAGAATTATCGAAAGTTCATCATTAGAGATCCCTCAATAGAAAATGACCAATGCAGATATGGCTGTCGAACATCGGAGACAATTCAGCACATAACTGGAGGATGCCAAGCGTTTGCCGCAACCGAATATAAGGAAAGACACGACTCAGCCGCTAAGATACTCCACCAAGAGTTAGCAGAAAAGTTGAACCTATTACAGGTAGGAAAGGTGCCTTATTACAAATACAATCCAGAGCCTATTCTTGAAAACAACCAGTTCAAGTTATATTGGGACCGAACGGTTCTGACGGATCAAACAGTAGCTCATAATAGACCAGACATTGTACTAATAGATAAGATTTCTAGGCAAACTACACTAATCGACATTGCGGTGCCTAACAACAACAACCTAAGGCCAAAATCCAACGAGAAGATCGCCAAATACAGAGATCTGGAGGTCCAAATCCGAAGACAATGGGCAATGAACAGCGTCCAAACGATTCCCATAATACTGTCAACAACTGGAGTGATACCGAAGAACCTCCTGCAGAACATCAAGGGACTGGGCCTTAGTGAGCATCTTTATAAGCCGATGCAGAAAGCAATTCTCCTAGCAACCGCGCGAACCGTCCGAAAATTCATGGGAAATGCAGCAGACAACGTCACCTAGGACCCGATAACATGGAAAGGGTTCCCACAGAGCTTCATACTTTTGGCGTCTTTGTATGCCTGGTATGAGTGAATAATCCCTGGAGGGAGTGCAAAGCCGTTTGGCTTGTAAATCATGTATAATAATGATAATCATTGATTCCCAGCCTGTACCAACCCAAGAAATAGCTTCATGCCGAATTTTATAGGAAATATCCACACCTACAAGTGTCACAACAGAGAATTGCAGACTAATACAGAGCTATTCTCCGAAATAAACTAATCTCAGAAGCGCGACTCAACATCATCAAAGCGGAAACAGAACGAGAAATAGGAAGCACCAACGATAACAATGAGCAAACCGCAGAACCTGCGTCACAACCAGACCCAGAAACTCAAGAACAACCAAACAACGGCATGAGAGTTTACATCGCTGTGGACCAGCAGCAGCAACAACAACAACTACATCAACACGAGGGTCAGATAACTCCAAGAGCCTCACCCGCAGAAGATGCTGTGCGGGAACCCCAACCAACACTTATTCAAACGGGACGACAAGACAGCGCATGAAATGGACTGTGTCCATGAACGCGACAATAATGCTCATTTTTTATAGGGTGACTCAACTAGGACGTGAGATGATCGGCTACAAACAACAACTACATGCCGAATTTTGCAGGGAGTACCCACACATGCAAGTGTCCCAGCAGAGAGTAGCTGACCAATATAGAGTTATTCTCCGAAACAGCCTAATTCCTGAAGCTCGGCTTAATAGCATCAAAGCGGAAATTGAACGTGAGATCAGAGGCACTGACAATAACAACAATCCGATTGCTGAACCTGAGCTACAACCGGAACCTGAGGTCCAAGAACAACAGGAACAGATGAATGACGATGCCCAACAGGACAACCCTGAACTATTTTATCAGAAACTGTCAACGGAAATGAGTGCTGCGGTGCTGGAGTATGATGAAAGCAATCCATTAAGAAGACCGGCACTGCCAAAAATTAATTTATCCAAAAAACTGGGTACCATGTTAGACATCATGAACAATCGGATTTTACCAGCTTATGTTTCAGATGCTTACACTCTGGAGTCCTTGCATATGACCATCTACTGTGCCGTGACTGCTGTGGCTAGAGCTTTAGAAATTAAAGTAACAACAGAGCGCCGATCAGCAAGGACAGAACCCAACACACCACCATGGGAAGAACGTCTAAATAAGAAAATTGAAAATCTTCGAATAGATATAGGACAGCTGACGGAGTATATCAAGGGCACAAGAACAAGTAGACTGCAAAGGTGAATTGAAGAAATCATGAATCGTGTCCGATATCATTCGCAAAAAGACCCAGCGAATGTTACTGCTTAGCAATGCCTTGATACGCTGAAACAGAAGCTCTCTGCTATTGCAGGACGGCTAAAGAGATACAAGACCAGCAATAACCGAAAACGCGACAATCCCCTATTCCAACGATCAGAAAAGACTTTCTACCGTAAGCTAAACTCTCCACCTAATAAGGCAGAAAATAGATATCCCAATAGAGAGCAAGTAGAAGAGTTCTGGGGAAACCAACTTTCCACACCAGCCAATTGTAACATCGCAGCTGGTTAGATCAATGAAGAACACAAAATCTGCCAAGACTACAGCCAGATGCAGTGTGAGCCATTTACCTCCGAGGAAATTCAAGAATAATCAAGGAATCCCATAACTGGAAAGCTCCAGCTCTCGACGGGATCCAGAACTACTGGCTCAAAAAGTTCTGGTGTATGCATCGTCGGCTGGCTAATCTTATTAATGATGTTTTTCTTAACCCAGCAAAAATGCCATTGTTCTTGACCGAAGGTATTACGTACCTCCTACCAAAGGACCAACACAACACACATGACCCAGTTAAGTAAAGGCCAATCACCTGCCTTCCCAAACTGTATAAGGTGATCACCTCCTGCTTGACCCAACGCATCTATGCACATTGTGAGCAAAATAACATCATTGCAACTCAACAGAAAGGATGCACGAGGGGAGCAATGGGATCCAAGGAACTATTGAATGTTAACTCTGTCATATATAACCAAACCTGTACCAACCGATGAAACATCTTTACTGCCTACGTGGATTATAAGAAGGCCTTCGACTCGGTGCCACATGAGTGACTCAAAACTATATTGAGAATGTACAGGGTCGATAACAATTTTTAGAACGCATCATGTCAACCTGGAGAACTAGGATCTAATTGCAAATGCCATCCAGCGACACCATCGAAACTAACACCATTCCGATACGAAGAGGAGTATTTCAAGGCGATTCACTTAGCCCATTGTGGTTCTGCCTTGCAATGAACTCCACCAGATACGGCTTCAGTATTAGAAATAACAACGAAGAGGTGGTAAGAGTGAATCATCTTCTATACATGGATGATCTTAAACTGATGACTGCTACCAGAAACCAGCTGGAAGAAATGCTTAAAATTGTAGAGAAGTTCTCCGGGTATATCGGAATGCAATTTGGACTTGACAAGTGCCGTATTTCGAACATCGTTAAAGGGAAGATACAACCGGGGGTTTTTGAAATGTAGAACGATGAAACTATAGCTGCAATGGAAGCAGATCAAACATACAAAAATCTAGGTATGAAACAGGCTAAAAGAATTGACCATGGCACTATGAAAGCCGAATTGACAACCGAATTTGTCAGGAGGGTAAGGCGGGTATTACGAACTAACTTAAACAGTAGACATTTGTTTAAGGCTCTCAACACGTATGCTTGCTCTGCGCTAAGCTACTCTTTTGGAATTGTAAAATGGAGCAGGACGGGCATCCAAAACCTGCAAAGAAAAATAAGGACTCTCCTAATAAAAGCACAAAAACATCACCTTCGGAGTGCTATTGAACGTACAATGCTTCCAAGACGCCAAGGAGGAACAGGATTGGTGGATATTGGTAAGCAGTTCGACCAACAAATAATAAACTTACGTTCATATTTCCACAGGTTAGCGGACTCTTCCACACTACATCGAGCAATATGCGAGGCAGACGATTCAACGCCGCTACAGTTGAGGGAACAAGATATTACTTCTCACCACCAAACAGACCAAGAGAAGGTACAAACCTGGCTACAGGAGCCACTTCATGGATGGCATTCAAATGAGGTCAATCAGGACAATGTCGACAACTCAGCGTCGAACTACTGGTTGATTTCAGGACAGATGTTTCCAGAAACGGAGGGCTTCTTGTTAGCTATCCAAGATCAGGTTATTCCGACGAAGAACTATCGGAAGTTCATCATCAGAGATCCCTCAATAGAAAACGACCAATGTAGATATGAATGTCAAACATCAGAGACAATATCACACATAACTGAAGGATGCTAAGCATTTGCCGCAACGGAATATAAGGAAAGACATAACTCAGACGCCAAAATACTCCACCAAAAGTTATCAGGTAAGTTAAATCTATTACAGATAAGGAAAGTGCCTTACTACAAATACAACCCGGAGCCTATTCTTGAGTACAATGAGTTCAAGCTATATTGGGACCGAACGGTTTTAACAGATCAAACAGTTCTCCTTGCAACCGCGCGGACCGTCGGAAAGTTTGTAGGAAATACAGCAGACCACTTCACCTAGGACCAGATAACATGGAAAGGGTCTCCAGAGAGCTTCATACTTTTGGTATCTTTGTATACGTGGTATGAGTCAGTATTCCCTGAAGGGAGTGCGAACCCGTTTGGCTTGAAAGTCGATGATAATGATAATTATAATAGCGTCAATGATGAGTCTTTCGAAAATGAGTGTATTTTGATCTCTAAAAAACGGAGAATAGAATAAATTTTGTATACACCATTACTCGAAAAATATTAATGCTACAAAAAATGTTTTAAAAGAATGTTCATCTCAATAAAGTATAAAAAAAGTATTCATGTTTTTTCTTGTAAAATCAATTATTTGACGGAAAATGACTGTTCCATGCTACATATCCATAAATATAAATGGTATATTAAAAATTAACCTGATTTTCAATATTTATGGTCAATTGATTAGTGTCAATGAATTTCTGCAAATTGAAATGCACCAAGTGTGTTAAAAATATCGATGACCATTTAATGCCTTATTATGAATAAAAAATGAAAATACAACAATTTATTTATTGTTAAGCATAAAAATAATTTTTTCAGGAAAATATATATTTTCTTATGCATGTTTCTTCTAAATACCACAAATCAAAAGAAAAAAAAAGAAAATGAAGGTTTTACGACTAGTATTCGCCGAGATAATCAAAATTTTTCTGACAAAACGAATTTGAAACGTCAGAGTGTCGTTTTTGCCCGTGTGCCCTGGCATCCCCACCACCGCACCCACGTCTTTTCTACAACTCAAAAACCTGTTTTTTCACACCTTAATTATTTAATAAAAGGTTATGCCAAAAAAAAATTGAAGTCTAAGAAACAATGTACCCCCATCATTCTGAACATCCTCCCGCCAGCTCATAACTAGAAACACTAAAAGCCAGATTCACTAAGACGATTTTAGACTTATACCCGATCTAGTTGACATGAAATTTAAATCTTATAGTTGACCAGTTTTGTTTTACTTATGATATTGTCATAATTTATATTACATATGTCAACAAATAAACGATTAACTAGGGATATTAAGAATAAAAACCCTAAAGTCTTAAAATATGTAGGAGAAATAGTTATATCTCGAAAATAATTAGAATTCTACATTTTTGCCTGTTCAGTAATAAGACAAAATGATTTTTTATGCTTGTATTTAAATGGTTTGAAACTTACTTGACTCATTGTTGCTCTTGTCAGTTTAAGCCCTCTGCTGTCAATTTTGAACGGTTTTCAAATTGACTCATGTTAGTGAATTTGGAGGTAATTTTTTTTTGGCTGGCCTACAACTGAAATTATATAACCGAATTTACTAACATGGTTTAATTTGAAAATCATGCTAAATTAATAGCAGAGGGTTTAAACTGACAAGAGCAACAATAAGTCGTTTTCTCTTATTACCGACCCTGGAAAAATGGAGAATTTTATTTATTTTCGAGGTATTCTTAATCCTTATCCTTAATATCGCTACATAAGTGTTTATTTGTTAACATCTGTAATATAAATCATTACTATATCATAAGCAAAACAAAACTGGGCGACTATAAGATTTAAATTTCATGGCAATTAGTCGAGTTTAATCCTTAAATCTTCTTAGTGAATCTGGCTGATAATGTTTTTTTTTTTTTGAACGTAATAAAATAATAATAAAGTTCCATAATTTGCTCACATTTATTTAACTAGTGCTCATTTATATCATATGCTTTAAGTCCATACTATGATTTCTAATGTTTGTCTATACATTATTAAATACAAGTCTTGCGTAACATTTTCAAACTGATGACGTATCATTTTAAATCATAGTTTGTTTTGCACAGAGCTGTCAAAAGACTAAATAATGAATTAATGAATCTAAAAAATGATGAATTACCTTCTTGAGATAAGGAAATTTATCATATATTAGTTTTCACCATCATATCGGGCAGGGCAAAAAGGTAAATATTGTTAATCGGTTCTTTTTAATTTTAGTGTTATTTTTTGTCATGGTATTTAGCAGCCGATACACAATTGTACCTGATTTCGCTGATTATATTGTTAATTATATGGACTTATCGCCACAAAACGAAAACTATATTAGCATTAAGCGTTTTAGTGGGAATCTTATTACCATCTTTAATATGTTACAAATATGGTTTAGATATGATATATCGTTTAACACCTGAGTAAGTATTTATAGAATATATACGTATATAACTTTTTCGATAGATTTTTTAAATAAACTAAAATACAGATTTTATAATCAGTTAATAAATGGTTGACGTAATGTCTAATGTAATTACCAAATCTTTGTCACTTCCTTTTGATGAAAAAAATCTCATGTTTCATCATACAGATTTTTTTTGTATATTACTAATCGAAAATTTCTTTGGCCCTCTGAAAATAATTCTCTAATGCGTAAATTCGATTTATTGCGATTTTTTAACCTCAAAAGTAAAATTTTTAGAATTAACTTAAGGAATTATCTTATGAATACAAGAGAAAGGAACGATTAGCCAATAATAGAAACAATTAAATGTAGGTTACCGAGTAACGTTCAATAGTGACAATCTTTTTCTACATGTATGTCAAATCTGATTCAATCAGTATTTTATGTTTTATCAAGTATCTTGCAACAAAAGATGAGTTTTATGAAACTACTAACGGAATATTTTGGGTATCGTTGGTCGTTCCGTCTGTAATCATACTGCTGACCCATGTTAGTAGCTATTCTAAAATCCTACAAATCATTATCACGAAGATAAAAGCTCCCTGGAAGTCCGGTCGTTCATCTTCGCT
This sequence comes from Diaprepes abbreviatus, assembly GCA_034092305.1. NCBI lineage: Eukaryota > Metazoa > Arthropoda > Insecta > Coleoptera > Curculionidae > Diaprepes > Diaprepes abbreviatus. The sequence goes on along the minus strand of JASJET010000122.1, from coordinate 18,463,676 downwards.
TTTGCAGTTTAGTTCCAAATAACTAAGGCTTACCATTATCAAAACTCAGGTCTTCAGGACTCAGACAAGGCTGCTGACTAGCTGGTTAGACAACGTCTCTTGATTTGAAGCTTTCACAACCGCGCGACTGCGAGTTTAGTCGCATGAAGGTTTTTAATAAATTAAACAAAACAAGATTCTCAAAACACTTAAGTCTATTAACAAAAATAAATAGGAAACGGAAATCTTTACAATAAGAAACGAAAAATTAGTAAAGAATAACAATATCAATATACAAAAATAATTGCTCCCGTTGGGCGTTCTATTGGCAAAAAGGTAAAACCCAATTTAGAAGATAAAACGTATAAATATCTTCCTAAAATATTAAAGAGAAAAAAAATGCGAAAAAAACAGCTATTTATATTACTAAAATAAACAATATTAAAATCGCTCCTTTTACCCAGTGAAATAAAAACAGGATATTCCCTTAAATTCCCCAAAAGAAATAGAAAACTGATAGAAAAATCAATAACTCTTGTTGTAAAGATCTATTCACTCTTCTTAGCTATTTTGGAAATAAATATTTAACTCGTTATTTCTTGTGAATAGAAAAAAACAGCAATTATACGAATTATTTTTACATTTTACCAAATGATATATTAAGGTTATAGTGAGTTTATTTGATTATTCTTTTGTTTGCTAATAATGGGAAAATCGTTAAATATTTTAATACATTTTAACGGTATTTTGCAGATACCACATGTTAAGACCTCCTTCGGCATTTATCTCTTTAATTTTAATTACATAACCAGGGTAGGATTTCTTCGACAGATTTATTTACAAATGTTAGAGAGGGTTTTTTTAGTTTATATCGTCATAAATTGACAGAGTTTATATATTTTTAAGAAAACGTTTAAACGACTTAAAGATAATAAAGTTGATATTATGCTTAAGTACGACAATTGATTTATTTTTCATTTACACTTTCTTGGGTGGTAATAAAAAAATATACTATCCCGTTCTCACGGATAAAATCTATCTACAGAGTGTAATTACTCATTTTAGTAGAAAATACTTCTTGTTAAACAGTATAAAATAATTAATATTTGTTCCATCACAATAACATACTAGTGAATTAAAACTTTGGATTGTCTCCCGTATTTGTACCACGTGTCCTCGATGAATAGAATATATTCAAAAACTCTTGAAAGTATTCGAATTTTACCGACGAGCAATCATGTATCAGAACTTTTTCAGGGCATGCTCTAGCTCTGCTATTCGCTACAAGATGGTGTTGTATACTTCAACTAACCAAGCTTAATTGACGGTTTTGCTTAATTTCGCCGCTCCTTATAAAATAACACCGTACTACTGTAGCTTTGCCACGTCATGGCCTTAACTTCTCTACTCTTCACAAGATATCACAAATACGCATTTAGCATGATGGTAAGTAGTCATGACAATACGTAACACACAACATGCATGTTTGCAGTTTCCACCGTAATCAAATGTCCTTGACACTGTTCGTAAGTATCAACTGAAATTGCGCACCAAGCGGAATCCAACCCCGCGTCCTGCATCTTAGATATAATATATTGATTAGCAAGGTCTTGGTCTTTGAGACTTAGTGAAGGAGTCATTGTGACCCTTAAGCTAAAAAGTTTGGATACGTCTGGTCGAAGCGGTTCAAATATTTTTGGGCTTAGTTCGAATTGGTACTTTTAACTGCCAATGAGATCAAATAAGCTACAGTTTTATAAAGTCTGCGATATTTTTCCATAAATTCAATTCCTATAGAATTCATACGCGATTCTTTCTCCTATTTGTAATTTATCTACTATTATCTATCATTTTAGAAACACGAAAAACGACAACTTTAGATCTTTTAAATTTAATGCTATTTATACATCTACCTTTACAAATATGGCATCCTATATGGTCGGATTATGTCTAGGATATTGGTACTTTATGTTGGAAAAGAAAAATAACTGGACAAAATATGTAAGTTTCTTTATTTACGAATACAATTAACGGAGGGTTATGTAAAGCTAGCGTTTTAAAATTGCATCTTGTTAATAGAAACACTAAGATATTTTGTTGATCCTTTACCAAATTATAAATGATAATTTAAATATATCTTTATTGCTTTCTTTTGTTCACTATTACTTGCGTGGTCAAAATGTAACCAAGAACATTGTACTTCAACTTTAATTAATCTGACATTTTTATAGAATAATTACGTTTTAGCATTGATTTTCATCTCTTTAGTTCACGAAATAATTATTGTATTAAACATTTTTAGAACTGCCAACAGTGGTTATTGTGAAAAAAACAACTTCCCAGAATCCCAATTTTAACATTTTAGAATATGTAACCTATTTATTGCTGTATTTTTATTCTTTAATATTATTCCCAGAATTTCTAATTTTTAAAACTAAAACTAGGCCAAAAGTAAGCATTTTTGTTGACAATAATGTTAAAAAATAGTGAAGATACATAATATTACTGAGGTAAAACACCATTTTTGTCAATTTTATTATAAAATGTTTTTAATAACACCTTTTTTTAAATTATTTGTTTAATACGGACCATTCATAGCAAAGATTGAAAAGTAATTGCTGACAGTAGAGAATTTGCCTCAATTGCCACAATAAAAATTTCAATCGGTTTGATTTTTGTTAGTCAATCCTAAAAAAGTTTGGGTTGATATGGAATTGATTTTTCATACCCCAAAGTTTATGTATGATTAAGTTTTTGGTAAAGATTTTTCATTTTCAATGTGTTTTTTATTAACAATTAAATGAATCGTTATCTGCCAGAAAAAAAATCTTGTGACAAAATGAGATCTCTAGTTAAAGACACAATTCAAAAGAATTCGCAACATAACTTAAGACATCAATTAAAGTTGTTATGATAAATACCTTCTGATCAAAAGCACCCGGAATTCTTCAATAAAACGAAAACAGTTCAATTATTCATAGATATTCATTTTATTCCCTTCAAAATAATCTCCATTACTGGCAATATATGCTTTCCCCAAACTTGCAAACACTTTTCATTGGGAATCGCCTTCAGCTCCTTCTGGGAATTCTCCTTTATCGCCTCAATCGTATCAAAACGCTTTCCGCGAAGTGGTAACTTGAGTCGTGGGAATAGGAAAAAGTCACAAGGAGCCATGTTGGGTGAATATGGACCTTGCGGAACGGTATCAACATAATTTTTTGTCAAATAGTCTCGTAAAAGATGGGATGTGTTAGTTGGGGCGTTGTCGTGGTGAAAAAACCATGAGTTATTTCTTCACAACTAAGGCCTTGTCCGACGAACATTTTCCCTCAAACGCTTTAATACGCTCATGTAATAATCCTTATTTACTGTCTGGCCTAGTGGAAGAAATTCGGAGTAAACCACATCACGGTAATAAAAAAAACCGGTCAACAAAACCTTGATTTTGGATCGATTGTGTCGTGGTTTTTTGGGTTTTGGCTCATCTGAGAAGCGCCATTCTGACGATTGTTGGTTAGTTTCGATATCATATTCATAGACCCATGTCTCATTATCGGTAGTGATGCCGTTGATAATATTTTGGCCCAAAGAAAGCATTTATTTAGCGACATCAGTCCGATGCTGTTTCTGCAACAAATTTAGCACTTTCGGCACAAGCCGCGCTTCAGCTCATCTCATGCCCAAAACATCATGCTTAACTCTCTGCACCGATCCGAACGAGATACCAAGATCGGCTGCTATATCCCCGATACCCCACACAACGACCTGCGACGACGATTTTATTAACTTTTTCGATGTTGGATGACCGAAATGAGGCAAATCATCAATCTCAGCACGACCCAGTTTAAACTGTTTGTACCACTCGTACGCTTGTGTTTTCAATATTGTCAAGTCCCCATAGGCTATCATTAACATTTTCAACGCTTCTGTACATGACATTTTGTTAGAAACACAAGCTCTTTGCTCAACTAAATTCGAAATTGCGATATTCGAACACACAAACCCGACATATTGCACTCACACAGATATTTGAACACCAGATGACAGATGTACCAATCCAGAAAAAAAAAAGATTTTAACAATATCTCAAGGTTTGTTTGAACGCGAAATTCTGGATACTTTTTGATCAGAAGGTAGTTGTCACGAAGTTGCATCTGATCGATTGGCCTGGTTAGTTTTTTTGCTATACAAGATATAATGATTGTGGTTAACCCATTTTATAAAATCATATACCAGTAATAATAACCAGCAGTAATCTTAGCATGTAATCATGAGTTGACAGAACTAAAAAGCGATTTTTTTTTGGCTTTACGCACTCGTGTTTCGGCCAGAATTTATATAGACAGAGCCTCGTTAACTCTAATTGTTATAATAAACTTAATTAATCGGAACCTAAAATACTAACATCTAATTGATTAATTAAGCCAATACTATTGGGATTAGTTAAATACAGACAATTTTATTGGAGCCTAAAAATTATTAAAACGCTACGCAATGTTTAATTTGGATATCATAAAGTTGTGAATGTTCCCTTAATCATCTTAATTTTATAGTTATATGGATTTTATGTACGTAGATGTATTGTTTTTTTACTTTTTAATTTTTTTTAGTATAACTCTATTGGCATGTTGGTGTTTGTTACACTTCCGATAACGGTTGTATACATTTCATCATATGAATATTCACCAATTGTTACCGTAATACTCTCAGGCATAGTAAAACCTTGTTATGCACTGGGTATTGGTATTGGCATATTGGGAATGTCTCAACAAAAAAATAGTAAGTTTAGCATTTTAAATCTACATGGAACACAAATCGTTTGATAGACATACCTGTTGCTGGTTTTAACTTTGCATTTGTTTCTTTGAGCTTCATGAATTTCAGATTTAGATATTTCATGTTGAAATTCTAAGATACAAAAATTTTATTTTGATGAATTTTAGAATCTTACAAAATATTTTTATACATAAATGCCTGATAATAAGTATATAAAACAAGGGTTTCCAAACTACGGCGCATGGGGCAACATCGCCCCACGAGCGCAACCAATGCGACCCACCATAGTTCATTTTGATTATTTTGCAGAAATTTACATTAAAAGTTAAACATACTAAATAATAACACTACTTTACAGCCAATTTAAGACTGTAATATAAAAGGCAGTCTTTGGTTAATTTTTGGTCTGTAAATGCGAAAATGTCACGTAAGAGTTATAAGTTATGATTTTTTCAGCAAAAATTAATGCGTATGAGATTTTAATCACATTATTTTAAAAAGTAATTTATAATATACAGCAATGATACGTTGCCAAATTTACGTTTTCCATAAATTAGATAAATTGTGCACAATCTGGCAACACCACATAGGGGTGTCTAGGGATGAGAAGTCAACCAAAAGGTCACAACACCCTAGGACTTAAAATAACGGAAGTTCCCATTAAACATATATAATTTCAATTCTCACTCTGCCCCGTAACCGAATCTACTTATAGATGACCCCTGTATACGAAAAATACGCCGTCGCTTTTCGAACTTCCGATATCCGATGTTTCTGGAAAATACTACAAGTGCGGAACGGCTATAAAAGCACCTGGCCTGCAGTCGTATCATCAGTATTCATTTAGCACAAGTAGTGGTCAGTATTAGATAGAGAAGCGAAATGAGCGAACAAGCCAATAGTAAGAGCCTTGTATTAGTATTATATTTGTGTCTCTGAATCCCCGTACGAGACAGTACAAAAATGCCTAAAGTACATAAACGTGGCTATGTTAACCCCGCGGATAGTTTTTGTTACATATCTGATCAGTTTATCCTAAATCGCAGAAAAGGACAATTAAGAAAATGATCAAAGTAGCTTATCATAAGTATTTTTGATGTCTTGTCGGCGATCAACGTCGGTACTGGACTCCTCACGTATGTTGCCAAACCGGTGCAGCAAATCTAAGTAACTGGTTGAATGGCAAACGCTCTTCTATCCCTTTTGTAGTTCCAATGATTTGGCGAGAACCAACAAATCATTTTAACGACTGTTACTTTTGCATGACAAAAAAAGTCTGGTTGTTCAAGAAAGAGCAAACATAATATTGAATATCTGGATATTCTTTCAGCAATAAAACCGGTTTTTCATGGAGAGGGTTTACCAGTCCCAGCGCCACCGGCAAAATGAGAGAAAGATTTAGAAATTTATGATTATAAGGAAGAATCCGATAATGTGTCAGAAAAGGAGGATTCTTATTTTCCCGAAAGTGAAGGATAAGTACCCCATTTAATCGAATAACCTGAATTAAATGATCTAGTTCGGGACCTCCACTTGTCCAAAGAGCATGCTGAAGTATTAGGGTCTAGATTACAACAACTGAATTTACCAGTCACTGGAAATAAAGTTACAATATTTAGGAACCGTAACCAGGAGCTATCCTCGTTTTTTACTGTGCAGGATAAAATGTGTATTTGTGTTAATCCAAATAGTATTATGAAAAAATTAGGATTTACACATAACCTTGACGAATGGTGCTTATTTATAGATTCTTCTAAAATAAGATTAGAAGTAGTTCTGCTCCGCGATGGCAACAAAAAACCCTTGCATATGTAGTTGACATGAAGGAAACATACGAAAGTATGTCACTAATTCTAAATGCAATAAGCTATGATACGTATAAATAGCAAATATGTGGTGACCTAAAAGTTATAAGACTATTACTAGAGCTTCAGGATGAACTTACGAAGTTTGCTGTTTCTTTATCTTTAAGACTGTAGAGCAACACAGGGCCATTACTAAGTAAAAGAATGGCTTCCGAGTGATCAGTATGCTCCAGGTCCAGCTAAAGTAAAGAATATACCTCTTGTTGATCCCTAAAAAGTACCGTTACCTCTATTATACATTAAAATAGGATTGATTAAAAATTTCTTTAAAGCATTAGATAAAGAAAGAGATGCGTTTAAATACCTTAAACAAATTTTTCTTAAACTAAGTGATGCTAAGCTTAAAGAAGGAATATTTATTGGACCACAAATTAGGAAAATACTAAGGGATCAACAGTTTGATCAAAAATGAAGTGATGTTGAATTAGCTGCGTTGAGTTATTGACAATTGTTTCCACAAAAAAGTGAAAAACTACGAAAAACTTGTAGAAGAACTACTTGAAAGCTACTGCAAAATGGGCTGTCGCATGTCTCTTAAAATACACGTCTTGCACTCTTATTTAATTTTTTCTCTAAAAATTTGGGTGCTGGTAGTAACGAGCAAGGAGAAAGGTCCCACGAAGACATATTAACAATGGAGCGACTCTATCAAGGCAGATTGGATCCAGCAATGATGGGGGATTATTGTTAGTTTCTTATGAAAATAAGCAATCAGGAACATAAACAAAAGTCAGCATTTTTAAAATATCTTGTTTTTTTTTATTTTTTTGGACTTAAGTATGAACATTATATAAAAATGTTTGTATTATATAAAAATAACTGATTCTATATATAACATTCTATAACTCAAAATTTATATATGGTGGAAAATTTTCGTTGTTGAATTCGCAATTAAGATACTTTTAACTCCCACGGACAGCCATTATAACATCAGTCGCAATTTTTTTTATAGTGGTTGATTAGTGTAATCAGATGATTTTATTTAATGACCAGTTAAAAAACATAATAACTGACATACATAATAAAACTGAACATTTTATACATAGATATTTCACATAATGAAATTAAACATTATAATTATGATTAATAAGATGTAGCTGTAACTTTCCATTGACAATTATTTGCAGTTGTGGATCACGTTTACTGGTAGAAATTGTCAATAGTAACTTCAAATATTCATCAGTTAATTTGGACCTATAAATATTTTTTGTATAATTATTCAAGCGATCACGCAGCTGAATTTACCAAAACATGCTCTAGCTCTGCTATTCGCTACAAGATGGCGTTTTGAACTTCTACAAACCAAACATAATTGACATTTTTGCGTAAGTCCGCCGCGTGTCAGAAGATGGTGTTGTATTACTGTAGTTTCATCATATCTTGCACTTAACTTCTCTACTCTCCGCAAAATACCACCACTATACATTTAGCATGGTCACCAGTAGTCGTAACGATACGTAAATCACAGTCACACATCTGCAATCTACGCCGTAATGAAATGTCCTTGACACTTGCTAAAATTACCAACCGATATTTACTGCCCTCGATTCATTAGCAGGGCTGTCAATTTGCCAATAATTCCTTGCATTTGCCAGGAATAATTAGCTATGCCAGTAATTTTGCCAGGAATACTATCATGCCAGGGATTTGCCAGGAATAGATATCTTGTGTTCAAAAATTGATAAAATTTAAGGCGAAATGTATACACAATTGATCGCAAGGGTATGAAAATCGAAAAGATTTCTCATCTCTAAAATTAAATCTCTCTGCTATCTCTTTTTGCTTCTCACATGTAGGCTGTATTCTTTTGAGTAAATTATCACTGATCAAAGTGAAACTGATAACTTCATGCTCTTTTGAATATGCATTTACTTGTCGTTGGGTCGAAGTGATCATGATTACTTCAAGTGACAGAACTGAAAGTGATAATTATTCAAAAGAATATACCTGTAGTTATTTCTTCCTTTATTTTAGGGTTTTGCAGTCTAAAATTTGAAGGATGAACACTCTTGTTAGCATCTGTCTTTTTCTAATATTCAGTTTAATTGAGCAATATCAGCTTTTTCTTATGACACGCATTTTGCCAGGAATTGCCAGGAATAAATACAAAACTTGCAAGTATTTTTCTGTGGACCATTTGACAGCACTGTTCATTAGCATGAACTGCTCGGAGCTGTACAGGTGCAAGAAGCCCTCGCTTTATTCAAGTAGTGCATTATGCCTCGGCGCTTGTCAGATCTGCTTTCCCCTTGCCCCTCAAGCACAAAAAAAAATATTTGATGTATAAAGCCCTAACAGCTATCAGTTATCATTTTTAGATGCTATTTTTGGGTAAAAAAACATTTTATACATGAAATGGAGACACAAAAATAAGATTATTTCACAAAATATCGAACTTCTCTACATAGTTTTTTTAACGAATTGCGAAATATTTATGGTCTAAAATGCCATGACACCCGACAAAATTCAAAACTAATAAGTAATAATGTAATATTTTTACCTTTTTGTCTTCAATATGATACGCTATGTGTATTAAAAACACAAATTCTGAAAAAAAATAATTTGTAGGTTATATACTGTTCCAATTAATATTTTTACCGCTTTATTCAGATTTGCTCGGAGCTACTCAGGGTTTGATGCACCTGAGCTTAAAACTCTTGAATCGAGGGCAGTAATTGGGAACAGAACGGAGTTCACTCCCGCGTTCTGCGCCATGAACATCTCCCTCGCCGACTAGTCCCTATAGGAAAATGTTTGCGTTGTTCAAAACTACAGTAGGTTGGTATGATAAGCAAGCTAGATCTTGGCCTTTGGGACTTAGTGGAAGATCCAGTGTGACTTTTAAACTAAAAAGTTTGGATATCCCTGATACAGAAGCACAATTCTTTAACTGCTTATAAGTACATAGTGAACATCATCAATAAAAACCTTATTTCACAATAAAATTTAATCAGAGAAATATGTACACATGTATAACTTAAATTCGCTAAAACGTTTGCTCGGCGTAAAGATAAAGAGAAAACTGAACATGAGGGTGTTTATCTCTTGCAAAAAAAAATGTTTTTCCTTGTATAGTTTTAAATTTTATGTGGTATTTTCATTGAAACCCTTACTTCTTCCATTAGGCCTAGAATAAATTTAAAATATTTTATAGAAATATGTAACAAAAATTTAAGATATATTATTTTTAAAGGTGTGGTGAAAAAGGTTTGTGAATGGAAACCAGCTCTGTTTTTGGGTAACTTCACCTACAGCACATATGTAGTTCAATTTGGAATAGTATTTTTTAGAACTGCAGATACTAAAGAACCTTTTTATCTATCAGACTATAATTTAGTAAGTATATTTTTTGCTACATTTAAAACACATTTTTTTGAAAATATAAATATATCTTTAACTAGAGTTCCCAAATTTATTTATTACTGTAAGAATTACAGACACTTGTTGGTTTTCTTATGAGACGCTATTGCGATGTTCAAAGCCGTAAGAAACACAACATCGGTTAAATTACAAAAGGGTTGCCGTATCCAAATCATAATAATAAATAGGCTGATTATAGATTTTAAACTTGGAAATAATTAAATAAATAGATTTCATTTTTACCTTCTCGCATGGAATGTCTATTTTTCATCTTCTTATGGAGTAGTTTAAAAAGAGTAGTTGATGTTGCATGATTCATATTTATTTCTCAAAAGTATTTTTAAAGTAATAATTATTTCTAATAGTCACAGAAAAATATCTATTTCAAGAGGAGAAAGAACAGATGACGTTTAAGGATCTACTGCTTCTATGAACTGTAAAAAGATATATTTAAACGACAGCTCGTTACCTTGGAAGTTGAACCTTCTAGTTGGCCAATTCTAGCTGCTTATGAGATTTTTATACTTTGAATTATATGTGTCGACAAACAAACTCTTACATAGAAGAATATAGAAAAATTAAGGTCAGAAATCTAATGGTCCAGCCTTTGACTCGATAGCAGAAAACTAGTGTTTCCTAAAAAAACTACGTTTCTAATTTTTCCGGTCTGGCAATAAAAAAAACAATTTGTTTTTCCTGAATTTTCAGGGTCAAAACTTGATTGCCTTATTAATCTCCAGCCTCCTAATTCACTAACATTGTCTAACTTAAAAACCAATCTAAATCTACAGCAGAGGGTTCAAATTGACAGATAATAAATCAAACAATTTTCGAACCTTAAAAGTACTAGGATAAAAAAGTCGTTTTTTACTTAACTGGCATTAATGGGACATTTTGTTTATTTAAGCGACATAACTCTTCTTTTCACCGATTTTAAGGCATTTTAGCTTTTTATTCTTAGTATTCCAATATAAATATTTATTTGTTAAAATATATAATATAAATTATAATAAAATCATAAGCAAAACAAAAATCACCATCTAAAAGATTCAAGTTCCATGACAATTATATCGGCTCTAAATCTTAAACCTTCTTAGTGAATCTGGCTGTTAGTGTCTCCTTAGATCAGTTTCTGCGACTTGTAGTTGTGCATTTTTAAAAATGTAAGCTACAACAAAGTAACATGATTTTAGCAAAATTTTTTATAGTTTTTGTTTTTCTACAATAAAATATTCCAAAAATGTAAGCGCAAATATCATCTTCCGATATATACATATTATTTTTTAAGTGCTTTCTTTTAACTAAGTAAAGAAAAAATGTTAAAGAACTAACGTAGAATAACATGATGTTTCAATAATTTTGACGTATATTCTAAGGCTTGCAATAATATTACAAAACAACAGGCATGATATATAACTTTTCAAACTATTAAAAAATGTATTCCTCTTATTCCTCTCATCCTCAAACATAGGATATACTTCCCAAACGAGTGAAAAAACAAATAATGTTTTCTAATTAACTTTTATTTTGTTCCAGATATTATCATTTTTACAAGATGCTGTATGTTCAATATTCTGTGGATTTTTAATGCATATCTTACTAGAAATGCCTGCACTTCAACTTCAGAAACTCTATATTCCTCAAGTTAGAAACATAAACTCGGGAAAAAATAGCTTGAAGAAAAATTAAAGTGATATTTTGTTAAATAAAAAATGTTCAAAATCCGTTTTATTTCTACCTTTTAATTGAAAATTTATTTTAATAGATAGTAAAATGTTACAAATACAAAAACTTAAAATTATAAAGCTTTAAGTAAATATACAAAGCGTCTTAAAATCATAAAAAGTCGCATCAAATGCTTTTATTAAATAAAATCATATCGTATTATTTTTGAATCTAATGCAATTTCAATTTTATATTATAATTTGCCAACTTCTTATTTAATAAGAAAACAAAATATTTGTATTTCAGTTAGTGCGCCAAAATTGTACATGGTTGAGTAGAACATAATAATAAATTAACATATACACAAATTTGAAAATTGGCATGATTTAGGTCGAAAATGATTCAGTAGAACTAAATAATCCTTTGTGAAAAATATTCCTGGAATTTTGACCAAAATTTATAACCAATAATCTAAACAAACTAACAAACTAATACAATAACTGCTCAGAGAGCAAAATCCTCAAAATCATCTGGAATCTTTGGATACAGATTCTGACTTTTTCTCTAAGTGACAGGTGATGAAACATGGATACATTTAGGGAATCCTAAACCAAAATTAGAGTATATCTATAAACCAAAACACAATATTCAGTTAGAAAGCTAATGGTCACCATTTTTTAAAACGAAACAAGAGTTATTTTTATCGAATTCATGCTAAAGAATACTTCAGTAACAACAGTATTATGTTAACAAAATTATGTGTGGCTATTGATCAAAAACGTCCTGGTTTGAATATCTTCCCGCCCAACAATGTGCGAGTTAACAAAGCTATCAAAATTCATCATCCTCCTCAGGTGATCCAACTAATTCTTCTAGAAGTTCTTGAAAAAATTGTGTACTCATAAATTAACAAATATGCCAATAACAATAAAATTATTTTTGAGTATAGTGAACTTTAAAAAAAACTGCCGCCTGTGCTTTTTGGGGCACATTTGGGAGAGACGTGAATGATGGTAAAGTATCTACATTGCTACTGGACTATTCGAAGGCTTTTGGCACTATAAACCTTCGATCATACCCTATAGATTTAAACAACCATAGATTTGTTTGAAGGCTGTTTATGGTCGGTGGGGAAAAGTTTTTTTTGATGTTTGATATGCGTAAACATGTTTACTTACCTTTTCTTTCAGTTTAATTGCTTGTCGTGTCACTGATTTTAGGTCTTAGGAATTAACTATAAATGCGAAGTTTATAATTAATATTAACAAAAGGAGAAAACTGAGCACTACAAAAATGCAGGTAACGGAAGAAATAGAATATAAAATACGTAATTTAAAGAATAGAAAATCTCCTGGACCAGATCTAATTACCAACGAATTATTGAAATACGGAGGCCAAATGCTTACCGAGGAGTTACAAAAGCTTTTTAATAAAATTATTAAAGAAGAGCAAGTACCGCAAAAATGGAAAACCAGCTATACAATTCCCGTACACAAAAAAGGTGACCACAAAAACCCGGACAACTACAGAGGAATTACACTTCTTAACTCTGTCACCAAACTATTTACAGCAATTATTCGTGACAAGCTTGAAGAGAAAATAGAGATCTCGGAGGAACAACAGGGTTTTCGAAAAAACAGGGGAATCACAGATGCCTTATTTATAGTGAGACAAATAATCGAAAAATCAATAGAATTTAACCACCCTGCATACTTATACTTTGTTGACCTAACAAAAGCACTCGACCGCATCAAGAAGCAGCACATAACGGACATCCTAAAACAGAAAAATGTTTCAACGGAGATCATAAACATAATTGATGACTTGTACACAAATTCCAGCACAAAAATAATAACATCCGAAGGTCTAACCGAAGACATCAAGATAAACGAAGGGATAAGGCAGGGAGACTCGCTAAGCCCCTTCTTATTCAATTTGATAATGGACCGCATAATAGAAGACATCAGACCGAAACGCGAATACCAGATGGGCGGACAGAATATCAATATAATATGCTACGCGGATGATGCGGTCCTACTCGCAGATAACGAAGACGACCTCCAGAGATTGACACACCTATTTAACGTATCAACTAAGAAGTACAATATGCAGATATCAACGAATAAATCAAAGTGTATGGTAATTTCCAAGGAACCAAGAAGATGTAAGCTACAGATAGAAAATGCCATAATTGAACAAGTCATGAACTCCCAATACCTAGGCATTGACACAACAAGCTGTCGTAACCTTACTGGAGAAGTACTGTCACAAAATACAAGAGCCCCACAAGTGGCAGGATGCTTAAGAGATGTTATATTTCGAAACAGATACATGAGAATAGAGGGAAAAAACAAAAATATATAAGACCATGATACGACCAATTCTAACTTATGCCACGAAAACAAGAGCAGACACTAAGAAGACAAAGCAGAAAATGAGAACCACCGAAATGAAAGTACTGAGATCAATGCTGAACGTGTCAATCAGAGATAGGCTGACAAATACCTTAATCAGAGAAAAATGTAATGTGCAGGACGTGGTCAAATGAACAAAAGAAAGAAAAAGAGGTTGGAAAGAACACGTTGAGAGAATGAGTGAAGACAGACTAGCCAACGTTTGTATGTATGGACGACCAAGAGGAGAAGATTACCAGGACGACCACCAAAGAGATGGGCCCAGAGCTGGTTCTCTTCATCAGCAGAATAAGGCGGGTGTAGATGGAATGACAAACAGGAATATCCCTAGTCAACGTAGAAGAAGAAGAAGAAGAAAAGGAGAAAACTCTTTTTATTGGTAAATATTGTTAGATATTGTTTACACATTGAAAATAACAATAATAATAATTTAGGCAACCATAAATTGATACTTTTACGTATTCTAGAATTGACGTGCCGATTATCATATGATACTCGTTTAAATAATGCAATTAGAAAAGGATAGCATAAAATCGGTATGTGTGTACGAAGAAATGAAATATTTACTGTTTATCAATACTTTATTAAATAGAAATAAAAATATTATTACGTTATTCAGCGTTTAAACTACCGGGCAATAGTTCTGACGTTATGCTAATTCTACAGGGGTATCTTCGAAGCTATAAACCATAATGTGCTCGAAGCTCCGATATTACGGTTTCCGCCAGCCGGCAGTAGGTTTTATTTTATCGTATTTAAGTCGCTGCCAAAGTGTTGACTGGGGAGACTTCAGTATTAAGACCTGATACATCAGGTGTGCCTCAGGGCACAATAATTTTAGGACATTTATAGCCTATACAGCTGACATACTCAGGAATGTTGAGAGTTGTGATTAAATTTATACTAGGGATAATATTTACATATTTAAAAAATAGTTTTAAATCCCGCTAAATCAGTGGTTGTCTTTTTTGGTGGACGCAAGATACCCAATATTAAAAGTACTCTCCTGCTGCAGATCGATATTTGTCGGTGATGAATGTGACAAGGTCTTTAGGCATTTTAGTTGACGAAAAATTGAGGTTTGTTTATCAGGTTGATTGTATTGTTAAAAAAAATTGCACAGTCTAAAAATGTTAGAGTTAGAGTAGTCATATGTGAATAAAAATGCTCGTGTGTTTGCTGTCGGAATCGTTAGTTTTGTCGCATTTGTATTATCAGTCATTTGTTTGTGATCCATTTCTTAGCACTCCGGAAAAAAGAAAAATTTAAACGGTACAGAATTTGTGCTGCCGCTTTGTCTGCTCGCTAAGAAAATATGTCACATTTCTATTTCACTTCTTGAACTCAAATGGCTCAATATGAATAAGAGTAGAAAACTTTACTTTGTAGTCTTTGAAAATCATGATTCTTGGGTTTAAAACGTGTCAAAATAGAATTATTATCCGACGTTTCGCCTACGATTGCAGGAGACATCTTCAGGGATCTTTACTTCACGAGATTAGGACACTGAATGTCTATCGAGGAGTAACAACCCGGTATTTATACTCGACTGGTGCTCAGCGAACCATGATCCAGCCTTACAATCGATTTCTACGTGTGATGTAGACTGTAACCTGCATCTCTATTAATATTATTTGGATATTTATAAATTTCGATTGATTCTCTAATTTTATGTTTAAAGAAACCCGATACTGATGCTAGCACTTTAGTTTCTTTTACATTAAAAGTGTGACCTGAGCAATGCTGGTGTTCAGCTACTGCTGATTGTAAAACTTGTTTCTTTTTTATACATCTCTCATATTCCTTAAGCCTAGTGGATATAGATCGTCCTGTTTCACCTACATGCACTTTACCACAAGAGCAAGGTATCTTGTGAACGCCTTGTGTTTGAAATGGAATTGCGTCCAACTTTTTTACAATTGTCCAAATGTTTGATTTTCGGAACAATCTGGCAATCTATCGGTGATTCCGTGTATGTAAGGTAAGACAACACTGTCCATAGGACGTACATTTATGACATTTTGTTGAGGAGTTAGATTTTTATATTTATCAATAGAACTCTTATATTTTTAGCGCAATATCCGGTACCTGTCAGAGCATTAGTCAGTTTTTCTGTTTCTGATTTCAGTGATTGTTCGTCACATATTGAAAGTGTTCTATGTACCATAGAGTTTATGATAGATTGTTTTTGAGAAGGATGATTGTGGGACTTTGCATTGAGATATCGATTTGTATGATTTTCAACTTGTTCATAAAATTTTGCGTTCATCATCTCTTTCTTTCCTTAGTGATAGGCTGATTCCCAGAAGGGTAACACCCCAAAGGAATACTCGTTATAAATATCTTTTCAGTATCCCCAAGCATTAGACGGCTCTGTTTACAAAGTGTTTCAGCTACCGGGCTGCGCACTTGTACAATAAATTAAAGTAACGAACTAAAATTTTGAAACCAGAAACCTTTCAAAGCCAGTATGTTATTATTATTTTTAAGTTTAATTTCTTTTTGGTGTATTTTGTATGTAGGTTAAGTAATTTTAATTTATATTAAACCGTATCCATCCATGGTTAGATGTAAGAGTAGCTAATAAAGCCACGGCTCGCCTTTGTTAGGGAGAAAATCTTTCTAGAGCCCTCGTATATAATTCTTATCGTTCCGCGTTCCTCCTTCTGTTCACCTGAATATTTCTACTATTGGCTTGTAAGCCAAGTTCTTCTAATTATTTCTGTGACTTGAATTCTCCTTACATTTTTTTTAACTCGCGCAGATCTTATACAAAGCCACCATTTTTTTAAACTTTCGTATGTTGAAATCTAGATGATCTGCTTTAATTTCAAGCAATTTATCTGTAGCATAATTTGTAAGAAAATGTGGGAAAATATAACCCATATTTTTAGTTTAGGAGTCCTCGTATGAACATCCCAACCCATTAAACTAACATATCTCGAAAACCATTCACACTTTGAACTCAAACCCATGGTTTCAGATCTCCAGAGGATGAGCCCCTATTTTGGCCATATTTTCCGCACTTTGGTTCCTCATATCTCGAAAATTGCTCATTTTCGGGCTTTGTATCCATGAATATTTTCGATTTACATTTTACTACTTAAGCCCAAAGTTGGAACCAATTTGACAGAAATTCCTTCAAAGAATGATCCCCTGATAACTTACTTTAGCCATAGTTTCTCTCTTTTGATCCATCATATCTCGAAATCTATTTATTTTTGAGCTTTGTATCCATGAAGATTTTCTATCTACACCATATTTAATACTTAATTCCAATTCAACAAAAAGACTTTTTCTATAAGGTTTGTACCGGTACCTTGAAAATGACTCATTTAAAATGTTTATAAATAATTATACCAGAAAATTAATATTTCATGAATTTCTCTGAAATAGCTTAAATTTTAATAAATAATTTTCATAAAACGTTGGAGAAAATATTCGGTTCTTTATTAGTGTATTAGTAATGTGAGAATTTCCGTAATCTCTTGTAAAATTAAATAACTGCAATATTTTGCACCCAAAAACATTTTGACATCAACATTTATAAACGATTTGTCGTATGTTAAAAACAAAAATAATTTTAATTTTTCTGATTATTCTATGCTACTGTATATCCTCGCTGTTTTTAATTAGATAGAATAAATAACGATAAAAATGTCAGAACTATTAACACTTTTCCGTATAATAATTGATTATATTTATACATCAATAGTAGGAAAGGACAAATGCTAAATCAAACAAGTTTTAGTTCGACGATTATCAAAAATACATTCTATAATAAGCCACGCTGTATACCCAAAACAAGCAAGAGTATTTATTAATTAAACACAAGACAAAATTTTATCTTTATAGTCGACTTGGTTGGTATGACGAAACAGGCAAAACTTGCACCTGGGATCCGACATTCTCTTTCTATTAGAACGATAGGAGGAATATGAGTAGCTCAGGACAATGAGTATTTTAAAACATTTACAGTGACTGATTTACATTACTTACCGATGTTACTATATTTTAGCAAATTTTATTCCCTCAAAACAGGGAATAATCATACCGATTTAATTATATATTGATTTATCAGACATATGTTATTACCGAAACATAATTAAATATAATTAATGAATTGCGGAAAAAAGGAATAACCGGATGCCCATTCACTTCTTAAAAACAAGATATTATTGTAGTAAGTTTTGGGCGACTCAAATATTATACGATTTGTATTGTAATGTTTAAAAACCCACAGCCTTTGTAACAAAAGAAATGAGAAAAAAATTAGACACATTTGTATTTTTATTTAAATTTGATATATTTTTTTTTGATGGAATTAATACATAAAAACTTGCTAGAGAGAAGCCAAATAAAGTGAAGAAGTATTTGCGATAAAAATCTTAGAATTATTTTTTTTTCAAGTTTCTTAATTATACTATAAATTGCACCATATTGTTGAATCTGAAATATTACTATGGATAGTACACTGCAAAACTATTCTGCGATATCTTTAATATTAATGATATAAGAATGGTGACTTATTATAGTTAGTTTAAGAGGAAACTAAATATATTACTCCCAAGTATTCGTGTATTGTGTAATTTGATCACCCTCCAGGCATTGAAGCGATGGTATGCTGCTGATCACATTATCTACTGCTCCTTTTACTTCCTTCTTTATGTCATTATCCATATCCGCCTACAGTTTCTTGGTTTTACTATATTCTTTCAAGATTATAAAAATTATTGGGTCAACCACTCGACTACTACTCACTGCAGTTCGGCCACTCAGTAAAAATACTACTCAAAATCACTAAATCATTGGAGAAATTGTCAACAAACCCTCATGTATCCGATCTACGCTATTTATCTGTCAAAAAAGCTAAATTGCAAAAAAGTGCCGAAAGTATTTTTGATTTCCAATTTTTTGCATTACCTTATTCCAACCCTGTTTTTAAAAAATTACCAAAAGTTATTTCAAGGCATTCAGTTTGTATACTACTTCCTTATAACAAGTATTTATCTATATTTTAAGGATTTTGTTTTTTTTAAGAAACTGGACTATGTAATTTAAAAAAAAATTACGTTCAGATATATCTATAATGCTAAGGTGAAAATGACCACTAGAGGATTTCTACTGGAGATCAAAAGGTCAACGTCGAGTTTATCACCAACTACCTTTCTCGAAACCCAATAACTTTAGTCCGCCGAATTTAAAACTTAAACAAATTCCCGACCAAAATTAACACATCATAATACTACCAGAAGCAATGCAACCATCATGATAGATACCAAAGATTACACTACAAAAATGAAAAATATAGGAAAACTCTGCATATAAGCCTGTATCCAGAGGTCTCGCCGCCTATCTTGAAAAAATAACTAAAACCTAAAAATGGATTCTAAGAACTAGAAATTAAATAAAAACTGGTACCACGGGAAAAATCCAGCAGGAGCCCAAAATATTTGAGCAAAGTGAATCAGAATCAATTCTTAGCACCTACAACTTTCTTATCCAAAAAGTTCAGTTCTTAGAAGTAGTGTTAACAAATATATTTGCAACACGTCATACCAATAGACTAAGTTTTCCTTCCGTCTGACAATGTCTGATCCCAAACTGATACCACATGCAATAAAAGCAAACCAATGGACACAGTTCAAATTAAAAAAAATACGTAAAAATAACACTACGCAACAAACACGCTGAACACAAAAATAACAATGAAATTAAAAACTTGCAATTTTCAAGAACAAGTTTTTTTATTTTATTTATAACAAAATAATAATAATATATATATATATATATATATATATATATATATATATATATATATATATATATATATATATATACTTGTAGAAACACTAAATATTCTGTCTTTTTGCTTTTCTGTTGTGAATTGTTTCTAGAGCATTTCTAACAAGAGTCCAACAGTAGTCGGCAAGCATGGAAGCATTCCACTTTCTATGGTACCTTTTCTCCATTGTTGAATGTAGTTCATATTTAAAGCCGCCAATAAACCGCTATCATTGCAGAAAACCAAGTTCTTTTCCAAGTTAAAAAATGGTGCTAGGCCTTTATGGCATTTGCGAAAAACACATACTGAAACATCGTCTTCTAATAAATTCCACTGCTGCAATCTTGATCCTAGTAACTCTGCTTTACTTTTTGGAAGTTCTAAGTATCTCACAAGATCGTTTAATTCTGATTGGGTAATTTGGTGCGGTTGGTGGTATAACGTGCTGAGTGTGAAATCAGGATCTCTTGATGTTGATGGCATATCTTCTTCTTGAGAAATCGCTATATCGTTATTATCTGATTCGTTAGTGAATGTTTTTGGGAGTTCTGGAATAGGGAGTTCGCCACTATGAAGCACAGGTCTCATGACAGATGGTATCTTTGGATAAATGTCGACTTTTTCTTCTTGGATATATCTGTGCCTTGCCCAACACGAGGTATAATGCAGAAATAGCAATCATTAACATGATTTGAAGGCTCTCTCCAAATCATTGGGATAGCAAAACCCGTAGATCGTTTTTTACTATTTAAACAATTTCTCACTTAAAGCGCATGCATTACAGCAGATATGTGGTGCCCAATATTTGTCTTAATCCCCAATATGGCAACCGAATTAAAGCTGATTGCCTTTTTGATCCATGAGATTATTACTCCCTATTAACTGCTTCTGAGACGCAAAAGTCACCTCACCGTAAACATAACAGAAGTGATTTGGATTGTTTACACACATTTTACAATATCAACTATTCGATTCGACTTACTAACTTCGACTGACTAACCCCTCCGCTTTGTAGCTCCGTATATACCCAAATAGATTTTTGGAGAATATTGGATAATTTTCTGTTCAATTCCATAATATTCGCAATAGTGGCGTTTGTCATTTGTTTGTATACAGGAGCTGTTCAGTACAAATCAGACATAAAAGTCGATTTACAGGGGTTTAAATGGCTATCTCCGTCATTTCAAGCCCTGGAGGGTTGTAACTTCATATATGTTGGTCATCTCTGGAGATTCCCCATGCGATGTTGCCAAGTTGTGCAAACTTTTCTTAACTTGGAGAAAGCGTATATTTGGCAACATCGTACCCCTCTGTTGTTATAATAATACAAATATACCACGTGCATTCTTGCGATTACATTGTTAATATATAGGGAAACATGACATCGCGTATCTCTAAAACTTGAATTAATATTAAAAAGATAAGTGTAGTTTCGGTTTTAAGAAAGCAAAAATGGTAAGATTTAGTCGATTTTATTTTAGAAATATTTTGGCTGGTGTCCAGTGTAATTATTCTACCTAAACTATGGTAGATATTTGGAAATGTTTCTCTTTATATAAGTGTACGAAGTGACCCTCATTTCCCCTACAGTTAAACATGCGCGCGAATCGGGTGTTTAATATTGTACAATCCATCCACGTGATTTTTTTAGTAAGAATCAGTTTTGCGTAAAGTTGAAATATGAACAGTGAAATTGTCCTCCAACTAAGTGCTTACTAAGTAAAATGAATGCCGATAATGTTTGTGTAAAAGAACGTTTTACAATTTTAAACTATATAAATGCACAATATTTATTTTATAGTATTGTTTTACTAACTTTTGCTTCATTATTTCTCTTGGTATGGATTTTAAGAAAATATACATTTTTTGATAAAAATAAATGTAAAGTTCCCAGAGGGAATCTACCAACTTTTCCATATGGCAATTTTAAAGATGTAGTTTATGAAAATATTTCTTTACATGAGTTTTTGTGGAAGCAATATAACAAATTTAAAAGAAAAGGTTTTAAATATGGAGGATTGTTTATGTTTACCAAGCCAGTAATATTAATAATCGATCCTGCAGTAATACAAAATGTAAACAAGAATCCTAAAGCGTTTAAAAATATATATCCGTCTAAATTACAGTTAGATAATGAGCAAGTCAATAAATTATTTAGCAGTGTGACAATGAATATATATTTAGAAAAATATAGTTATTTCGTAAAAGGATCTTTATCTGAGAGTTTTAAAAAGAATGAAAATTTTACAGTGTTAAGAGATCACTTGTTGGAAAGTATCTGCTTAGCTTTTGGATTTAAGTCTTCCGAAATGATAAAAGAAATAAACGATTTGCTAAAAGCGAAAACCACCACTTCGTTTAGGTTTTACTTTTCACTAAGTTATCCTTTATTCAGAAGTTCCCAAAGTAAGCTGAGATCTGAGTTAAAAGAAGTAGTCTTGGAAATAATGAATACCAGAAAGAAAAATGACGTCAGGCAAGATGATTTAATGCAATGTTTTATTGACTTGTATAATGAAGTCAATTGTGCCATAGAAGATGTTGTAAATGTTGTATTTAGTATATTTGCAAATTCACTTACATATTCCTACTCAACAGTATTACTATGCTTATATGAATTGGCCAAAAATGTTGACATTCAAGAAGATATAATAGGGGAAATTCGACGATTCAATAAAGAAAATTTACCCTTAACGTACGACAATTTACAGGAATTGAGTTATTTGGACGCCGTTGTTAAAGGTAAAGTATATGAAGTATTGGACTAAAAAATGACGCATTCAATATGGCGGACAAAAAAATTTAATTTGGTCCGATTTTCTTCAAAATTGGTGTGGGGTAGTTTTCGGGTTCGCACATAACGAATACAAAATATTTTTAAAAAATTCAATATGGCGGATCCAATATGGCAGCCAAAAAAGTCAATTTTATCCAATTTTTTCCAAAATTAGTACAGGGGAGTTTTCGGGGTTGCACATAACGAATCTAAAATTACTTTAAAAAAATTCAATATGTCTGATCCAATATGGCGGATGAAAAATTTAATTTTATCCGATTTTTTCAAAATTGATATGGGGAAGTTTTTGGGATCGCACATTACGAATCTGAAATTATGTAAAAAAAATTAAATATGGCGCATCCAAGATGGCAGATTAAAAATTCTACATCTACAGATTTTGTCTAAAATCAGTATTGGGGGATTTTGGTTAGTGTTAATTTCGAATTTAAAATATTTTTTGAAAAACAATCTAGTGAATTCAATAAGGCCTCTTAAAAATTTTACGTCTCAAAACTGATATAGGGGGTTCTTGAGGGTGTAAATTATGAATTTAAAAGTATTTTTCGGGATTCAGTATGGTGAATCCATTATAGCGGACTAAAAATTTTACATTTTTCAATTGTGTTTAAAGGTGGGACTGAATCGTTTTTGAGGATGTAAATAGCGAATATAAAATTATTTTAAGAAAATTTAATATGTCAGACGCAATACGACGGTCTAGAAATTTTAGATTTTCGGATCTCATTCAAAATTTGTACTGGGGGTTTTGAAGGGTTTAGATTTAATTAGATTAAGACACTAAACTCTTTTTTTTTAAATTCGATATGGTAGATCCAATATGGTGGGTTGAAAATTTTGTCTTATTTGCATTTTTTCAGATTTGGTATAAGGGGGTTTTCGGAGTCATCTATTACGAATATGCAGTTAATTTTTTACAACTATCAGGTTGATAAGATACAATATGAGGGACTGCAAATTTTACATTTTCCGATTTTGTCTAGAATTGATATTACGGGGTTCTTGGGGCGTATCCAAACTCAATATGCAGTATAACATATATATCGGGTTAAGAAATCTACATCTCAAGTTCTTTAAATATCGATATTGGTAGGTTTTGGGGTCTATATTACCAATTTAAAATTAATTTGAAATTTAAGCTAGTGGATTTACTATGACTAAATATTTATTTGACACAATTTCACGGGGATTTGGAAAACTCTAAGAATCAAAGAATATTTAGTGGTTATTTTTAGGGTGATTTACAACTTTGGATAAAATGGGTACTTTTTTTCCACTTTGGAATCATTACGAGGTACATTAGTACTAATATCAAATAATTTATGGATATCATAATGAATTCAAAACCAAAAAAACGAAAAATAAAATTTTTATAAAAAATATTGCACCGACTTCTAAAAGTGCTCTAAAAAGTGAAAAATAACTATAAATTTTTATATGAAATTGAAATTTTTGAAGTCGGCGCCAAATTATTTCTAAATGAAATAAATAACTATTAATATATTCAAATTATGTTAAGAAAGCAATTACAAATAAGGTATTTTTAATCTGTTAATCCGAATCACATTTTGTCAGGTATTAGTTTGGCGCCGACTTCAAAAATTTCAATTTCATATAAAAATTTATAGTTATATTTGACTTTTTTGAGCTTTTTTAGAAGTAGGTTCAATTTTTTTTTATAAAAATTTTATTAATAATTTCGTACCGCTCTGGGATATAATTCAGATGTTCGTTTGTACCGTTTAAAATAACAATCGACCATCAAGTTTTGCTGGTAATATCCTGCCAATATTTTACGATATGAGAATTTTAAGTAGACAGTTGTTTTCTGTGTATTTTGCTCTTGGTTCGTTACAGCTTCACTGATTAGACCATTAGATGGTCGAAACTAGTATGGAGAGAGAACCAGAGTAAAATTCGCAGAGAACATACTGTCTGTCCTCTTTCTTAACGGTCGTAAGGAGAATAAAATAACTTTTCCAAATACATAGACCGTGAAATTGTTTATTTTTAATATATATATATATATATATATATATATATATATATATATATATAAATATATATATATATATATATATATATATATATATATATATATATATATATATTAATAGTACGTATACTAGTGAAACCTACAACATATTTCAATTTTATCTTGAAAAGAAGTATCAGCGATACACTATAATTTGGATTTGTATCCACTACCGTTCATATATGGTTCCAAAGTTAACGTTTTATTTTTCCACTGTATAAATAAATAAAATAAAAATTTTCAAAATCACCAGGCAAGTTCAGAATGAAACGGAAAAGAAATAAAAATCCATAGTTGCCACAGTTACAAACCTCTTCCATGCATGGTGAGTACACTGTCAAAAAAAAGTTAGGTTTTTCAATTTTATAGGCAAATTTTTGCTTGTATTACATTTTATCTTACCATAACAGCTAAAAAATATATAGAAAGTATAAGCACTAAATCGAGTAGCATTATTACGTAAGTTCCAACAATATTTAACAGGTTTTTCAATTTTAAGGTTCCTTGTTAATTTCTTCAAAATTCTTGACATTGTTTTGTTCAGTAGATTAAAACAAAATTTTTAGTACATATGAAGTTCGACAATTAAATGTGTTTAGTCTTGTCAATTTAAAACATAGATGATAGGGTTTAAATTTATTTTTTTAGAAACTCTGAGAAAATATCCACCAGTACCAACTGTGAGTAAATTCTGCCATACCAACCAAGAATTGGGTTTGCAATTACCAAAAGATACGATAGTTTTTATTTCTATTTTGGGAATTCACAGAGATCCACAAAATTATACTAAACCGGACGAATTTGACCCAGATAGATTCACAGAAGAACATCATTATGTAAAACCGAATTCATTCCTCCCTTTTGGAATAGATTCTAAAGATAGCCACATAGGTAAGTTAATTTTGATTGAATAAAGGATTTCACTCTAAATATCTCAATTTGGTATGAAAGATATATAGCACATTAACTTCTATATAATAAGCAATGTATTTCCACAACTGAAACTGCTGTAAAAAAAATGATGTATCTTCATTACGCTTTTATATTACTTTCTAATATACATCATTTCTATTACTTTCTAATATACCTCATATGCCCATATTTATTTTTTTTCAAAAGACATTCCCATACCGAAATATTCTCGCTCAAACATGTGCTATAATAGAATTTTGGACAAAGTTGTAATAAATTAACACCCTTAGAATGATTTAACAAAGTGTTTTATTACGTGTTAATTGAGGTGGGGATGCTGTACTCTTGTTCATTTTTTTCACTAAGTTTTAAAAGTAGTCAAAATTTTCATTACTTATTCTTTCCTTACAAAAAAGGCACTATTCTGTGATTTTCAAAAAAAAAATGAGATTAATTCATTTTAATATTTTATACCTTATTTTTAAATAAAATGTAAATGTTTTTTTTTCTAGTAAAAATATTGGCTTGTACGTTATACCCCTTATTCTTACTTAAATGTCTATAAAACTTGCTTTCATTTACACTGCTGGTAATAAAACAGAAAACAGATCTGAGGGTCAGTACTTAAAATATTAAGGTTATCTCCCACATTTAGAAAGTAGAACAGTGTTATATCATGTTTCCTATTTGATCATGCCATTCACAATTAAGTCCTTAATTTAATGAATATTATATTTTCAATACAAAATAGTAGAATTAGTTTATAAATTAAAAAAAATTGTTTAAAATCGAATCTCCAATGTTTCAATATGCATTCGAAGTCTATCTACTACGATAAAGTTTCACAAACTGAAGTGTTTAATTAACCCAAAACCAAACAATAAAATTCCGAAACAATGGAATTGAAAGTGAATTTAAATAAGACCAAAATCATGTTTCAAGAAAATTCACTTATAACTACAAGCAATTTGAATGCGATGAGGACTGCTCCCACCAGGACTCTTGAAGGCCTGGTGAACCTGCCTCCTCTTCACTTATACATAGAGAATGAGGCCTTGAAGACTGTTTATCATCTCAGTTGCCTGGGACATCTTGGAATTGGAACAGGCGGCGACCCAGGTGTCTGGGAAAGCGTGGTGGAGAGGTGTCCATCACTCCCCATGCGGACAGACTACATGAAGCCGCTTTTAAAACCCAACCTCTCCCTGGAAATATTTCTGCCAAGTAGAGAGAATTGGGAGGGAGAACAAAATCTTCCGAAAAATGGATCCTGGTGGTATACTGATGGAACTTGACAAAAGGAAAGAACCGGAGCCGGAGTATTCGGCAGGAGCATAGGAGTACTAGGAGAGTACTACTCGGACAATGTGCGACAATCTTCACAGCGGAAATGTATGCTATTCTGCAGTATTTCCATCTCTGTGAGAGGGAAATAGATAAAAATAGGGTAATAGATATATGCTCAGACAGTAAGGCTGCGATATTGGCACTGAAGTTCAATGTTGTAACTTCGCGACTGGTGTCTGAGTGCAAGGACGTACTAAATGGTATGACAATGAACTGCTGCACAGTCAAACTCATATGAGTCCCGGATCACTCAGGCATACGCGGGAATGAGAAAACCGACCGTCTAGCAAAGTTGGGTTCGGCAACTGAACCGTTTGGACCCCAATCAATACTACCTGTCCCAGTTGTTATTGGCAAAAGGGAATTCAAATCGTTGCTGGAAAACAAATTTATTGAATCGTGGAGGGGAGCTCCTGGAATGAGGTGTGCTGAGGAACATATAACTGGGCCAAGCGCATAGCGTACTAAGGAGCTTCTCTCCTTGGAAAGGAAAGAGCTGCGAATTGTGGTGGGATTGTTGACAGGACATTGTCACCTCTGGGGCCATCTTCATACAATCGGTGTCGAAGGCGACCCGAGGTGCAGATGGTATTTGGAGGAAGATGAAACTGTTGACCATGTCCTCAGAGACTGCCCAGCACTCAACGGACTGAGACAGAGATATTTCGGAGATACAATTTTGTTACCGTTAGACAAGTTCAACTAACGAGGCTGCTTGGATTCGGAAAGGCGATCGACCTCGAATAACCTGCTGATATGATGGGATCTAAAGGGCCTAATGGAGGCCTAGGCATCCATGATCTAATATCACCACCCTTTTTTCATCCATTCATTCAACTACAAGCAATACATTTATTTAGAACAGTTAAAAATATTAACTAAGCAAAATAAATATATAGAAGTAGAGCGATGTATTTGACTTTCACAGGCAGCTCAAAAATAAAAAGGCTCCTCAGAGACGCGCAGTTAAGTTTTTGAATAATGGGGTCTCCCTATTTTAACGTATGGCGCATATGCTTGGACCATCACGAAAAATATTAAACTGCATTCAGATTGGATACAATGAAATGTTCAAAAGTACTTATCTTGAATATGGCCCATTTTTTCGATTAGATCCAAGAAGAGAGTTTTTTTCGAAGAAAAGATTAAATAATTAAAAATGTTACATTTGCAAAATCTGATCGGTTATAAAATTTAGTGAAACAAATTACCTAATAAAAAATTGGTTAAACTATTCTAAGGGTATTCATTTACTACAACTTTGACCAAAATTTTATCACATTTTATCGAGCGGAACAAAAGTTTTTTTAAGAAAATTTCATTTCACACCTCATGTATGAGGGCGAATAATATATAAAAATAGGACGTTATTTTCATGAAATCAACATGCTGCCGAGAGATTGCCCGCCTTTTCTGAATCACACTGTAGAAAACATTAGAAAATTCTAGCCATGTTTTCTCGAAAGTAGCTAGGAAGTACAAAGTACCTCCTCGGTAACTGTACTCTAATGTATATTAATGGTAAGGCATGATGGATTCCAAGTTAAAATTCCCAGTCGGTGCCGTCTCTTTGGAAGCTTTTTCTAAGCTTGGGTTTAAAGAAATTCTTCTTACTTTTCCAAACTCATAGCTGAAGACGTTGCTTCGTAAATACTATATAAGTATCATTTCTAACATCTTTTAGGTTTAAAATATTGTAAATTTTGTTGCAAAAGACTATCATAATATATTATATTTAATTTCCTTAATATATTATTGTTGCTATGTATACAGGGTAAGTCTGCCATTGAGAAAAGTATATGAAGGTAAAATTTACCATTACACTACATTCACTGCAATATATATTTACTAAATATACACAACTGAAAAATATTTAGAACAATACAAGGTGGGTCAAAAGAATAGTGTAGTGTGAAGTTATACCCTATATACAAATCAATTTATTGATTCTATGAATAATATAATTTATTATTTTCCATGGCTACTGCGATTAAAGCTAAAAATGAATAAACTAAAATATATCTAAAAAACTATCAGAAGTAGGTATAAAACAAGTTAAACCAAAATTAAAAGTTTTTTAATAGTCTAAAACACAAAGTAAGAAGGTATAGATAGTGCTACTGAAAAAAGTGATATTTTTAAATTCAGATTTTGACATTAAATACCTTTTTACTCTTACTTATATATTTTTCAAGATATGTCCTTACAAAATCATATATTTGGATTAAAACATTTTTATTTGAAAAGTTGGGTTCTATAAAGTAAAAAAATGGGATTAAGACAAACGTCTTAGACGTTAAATTATTGGGGTAAAAAATTTCCCGATTTTAGGTTAAAAAAAAATAAAATTTTGGAATTTTTTTAATGTTAGCTTTCAAATTTATTCTTTATGGGTGAGACTTCATTTATAGTAGAAATAAGAACAAGGTAAATAGATACTGAGAGTGCCATTAAAAAGAGTGGTGTTTTTTAAAACAAAATTTTCAAATTTGGATCTATATATTAAATACCTTCTTACTCTTACCTTAAAACCTTTTAAAAGAGTTCTTACAAAACCTTAGATATCAAATTTTAGAGTTTTTTTCGGTAATTGCCTTGCCTCAAAGTTAAGTTTTAGGATTATATCTAGAATGAACAAACTGATTCATATGTATACAAGCAAATTGTTTATAAAAAAATTGAACTGACTTTTATAAAAGCGCTAGAAAGCGAAAAATAACTATTTACATTTTTACAGAAAATTGAAATTTTTGAAGTCGGTGCCAAGTTGAAACCTGACAAAATGTGATTCACATATAAAGATTGAGAAATACTGTTTTTCATATAATTTTTTTTTCGCTTTTTAGCGCTTTTTTTAAAAAGGTTCAATTTTTTATAAAAATTTTGTTATTAAATATTTAGTTTGTAATTGAAGTGAGTTGACAAAATCACCAAAAAATGCCAATTTCATCCATGGTGTTAGATCACACTAAACTGAACAACAAAAAACTCTTTGATTCTGAGAATTCCCCAAATACCAGTTTTGGTTGAAATTATATCAAAGAAATATTTAGTTTAATATAGTAAGTAAAACCTCTATCTTTAATTTTAAGAAATTAATTTTAGATTCGTAACTTAGGCCCCCAAAACCCCTAATACCGATATTGAAATAACTTGAGACATGTTAATTTTTTAGTCCAACATATTTTATCCTGTGTATTGAGTTTGACGAAATTAATTAAAAATCCGTAATATATGCCCTAAGAACCACCCCATCATCAATCTGGACAAAATCAGAAAAACGTAACATTTATAGTCCTCCATATTGTATCTGCCATACTAAATTGTAGAAAATTAACTTCAAATTCGTAACGTATTTTAATATAAAACATATTTTTAGGAGAAAATGTTTATTTACTTTTATAAAATGTGTCATAAAGTCAAAAATTTATATTTTACATATCTTCCAGCTGTTTGGAAAATCATCAGATTTATTTTTTTGTTTTAGATATGCAATTTACGATTCTACTAGTAAAACTAACATTACTTGATATATTTTCATCACTTCGAGTTAGTTTGAAAGATGAGGATTCCACTAATCTCAAAATAGATCCTAAACTGATGTGTTTAGGTGTATGTGAAAATTTTTCACTGAAAATCGAATAATTGTAAATTGCATTGTTCAATAAATTATTATTTCAAGTTCTAAGACAAAGACTTATTTTTTAACAAAGCTTCTTCTTTTATCAAATGTAAAAATTATAAATTAACGAGCTTGGCCACAGTTCTGCTTGTACAGGTTATGCAGTGTTATTTTGGCTGCTGACACATTTTATATCTAACGCCTCCAATGGCTTTCCAGAAGATACGGTATTATTTTTCTCAGGTTTGGTAGTTAATCCACACATTTTTTGTAGAGCTGAGACAGGCATTTCAACTAGTAGACATAACAAGGTGCCTCCCAAATAAGCACAGACCACATCTCCCAGAACAGCTATAATCTGTAAATAAAATACTAATTACCAAATTATTCACCCACATTTACTAGGGTTGCCTAAATCTATATCAGACTGTACATAATGATAATCATTTAAATCAGAGACATCCGAAATTTTTAGCCTAAAGACCTTACTCCCCACTAAGTCCAAAGAACCAAGACCTAGCTAGCTTATCATATCAATATATTGTGGTTTTGAACTACGCGCAAATCTTTGTATAGCAACTAGCCAGCGAGTGAGATATCTGTGGGGGTGAACTTCACTGCGGGCGGGATTATGATTGTTGCTTATGGGCAAGTGTTAAGGACGTTACATTGCTACGGAAACAGACGATGCACGTGCTGTGCTATATAACGCACAGCAATATTTATTTAAGAAAGTAAAAACTGGTCAAGAAGCAACTCGTGCTAGTTTCCATTCGGTTCGTTACAGCTCCACTGATGAGACCTTTAGGTGATCGAAACTAGTATAGAGAAAAGACCAGAGTGGAATTCGTAGAGAATATACAGTTTGTCCCCTTTTTTAACGGTCGTAAGGAGAATAAAATACCTTTTCCAAATACATAGACCCTGAAATTGTTTATTTTTAATAATTGCCTACCGCTCCGAGGTATATTCAGATGTTCGTTTGTACTGTTGAATATAACAGTGCAGCATCAAGTTCTGCGGGTAATATCCTGTCGACATGTTACGATATGGGGATATTAAATAGAGAATTGTTTTCTGTGCGTCTTGCTCTAGGTTCATTACAGCTCCAGTGATGAAACCATTAGGCGATCGAAAACAGTATGGAAAGACAACCAGAATTGAATTCGCATAGAATATATAATATATATATATATATATATATATATATATATATATATATATATATATATATATATATATATATATCTATATATATATATATATATATATATATATATATATATATATATAAATATATATATATATATATATATATATATATATATATAGATATAGAATTGAATTCGCATAGAATATACAAATATATATATATATATATATATATATATATATATATATATATATATATATATATATATATATATATATATATATTGTATATTGAATATATTTTTCCAATAACTTTTTTCGATATTTTTTTTTGAAAAAATTAAAATTTAACAGATAGTGCTAATCACGTCACTACTATTTTTTTGGTTAATTTTCATCTCGATCGAAACAGAAATTGTTGCCAAAGTTAAATTTGGAATAAAGCTATTAAAAAAAATCCCATATGATGCGGACTTTACTGATCACAATGTAAATATATATATATATATATAATTTTACTGTGAAATTATTTTAAAAATGAGTTTGGTATGTGCCAGACACGTATTACGTTAGGGTTCCGTAACAGTTATTCTAATATTAATTTATGCACGGTTTTTTAACAGTATTGTGTATCTTATAAATTAGTAAAAGTAACCTAACCATAACAATTTCCGTTGAAAGTATTTACTAAGTACTATAATGTGGAATATTCTTAGATTTTTAAAAGCTATCGCTACGTAATTAGTCGGACGGATATGATGAACCTAAAAGGATTCCTAGTAGGACGGAACCCTAAAAATGATATAACTTTTTAGAACTGATAATATGATTTATCCCAATAAGGAGCAATAATTTGTATACAACAGTTCAAATTATGTCCAAAGTAGCACAAAATTATATACATATATTACTTACTATCAAATTGTCATTAGCAAAGCTAGGAAATCTTCTGTATCCCGTTTGCAATCTTATAAAAGTAGCATGAATCATATATGCACTGTATGTTAATCGTGCTAAGACTTGGACTGGTTGAAATTCACAGAACCATCGGGCAAACCCTAAAAATTAGGTATAAAATACATAATCTATAAATCGGGTCGTAAAGTCTGGAATAAATTGAGTATTTAAAACGCTAGGTTTTTAAACAAATCTCTCGGACACGTCTACTTTGTTTTTTACTACGAATTTGTTCCAATATCATACAGGATGACTAGAAAGAAGCTGTGCTAGAATCAACTTCGATTTTTTAAATAGTGACTCCCATTTTTTGTATACTTTAATACTCCCTTCAAGATTCTGAACATTTTTCTACTACATGTCCTGTACCTAGATATAATCAGTAAAAAGTCGAAATGAAGTGGTAACATTTAACTTATCATTTTATTAAATGTTGAAAATGCCTCCCATTGGTTAATTGACAATGTTCTAAACGATTTATCAATTCATTCATTAAATTGGCTTAATTGGAAAACTTTACCATTAAGGTAATTCCACAAAAATAAGTCAAAAGAGTTTAAGTCTGGAGACCTCGGCGACCACACACTAGGTTCCCCTGTGAAATTGACGAAAGATCAGGATATTTTTCTTGAAGTACCTGACATCCTTCTTGTGTTTACCCTATCGCCATATCCTATCATCATAAAGATTTATATCCCCTTTTTCTTAGTGGGTTTCACTTTCAGTTAATAATTAATGTATTTTATTTCAAGTTTTGAATGTCGATAAATCGAAAACAGTTACAGTATGAGAAAAAATCTTCAAACTTTTACAGGGAGTCTAAAAGTGAACAAAAACTTGGGGGTCACTATTTAAAAAATCAAAGTTGATACAGCTTCTTTCTAGTCACCCTCTATGATGTAATATATTGGTATATTGGAAAAAAATTCGTACCAAAAAAGTATAACTTTACTGCTCGAGCAATTAAAAAAAAACAGCATTTTTTAAATAATGAATTATATATATATATATATATATATATATATATATATATATATATATATATATATATATATATATATATATATATATATATATATTGTTTTGAATACACGAAAATTTTACGACAAAATATTAAATGTTAGATTTAATATGTCCGCAAACTCCTTAAATAAATAAAATAATGCAGCATACAATGCTAAAACTACAATTCTTCGATTGCCGAAGCGGGGAAATCCAGATGTTAAACGACGAGGTGGCGGCACTTTTACTCGGTGCTTCCCTGAATTCAGAGCGCGACGCCACCACAGCTATAAAGGCGGAAAGTATTGTGAATATAACAAAGAGTTTTATATTCCCAATGCTACAGGATGATTCTGCAAACTCGTCCCTACCGATTCCAGAAAAAATCTCGCCAATCGAGCGAGTAAAACCTCTGGAATTCGAAAAACAAAATTTCCCATAAGAAAAGCATTGAGAAATTTCACAGCAATTTCGGCTAAACGCTGATTGGTTATTCTGAACACTAGGAAAAAAGAGGAGGCGCTTACTAACGAAGTTAGCAAATCTATAAAAGGAGGACAAAATCGAGTCAGAGTTCAGTATTCGACTTGGCTAGGAAGAAGACAATTAGGAAGAAGAAAAAGAAGACTGAAGACATCAGTTGTGAAGAAAGAAGAAAGAAACGTGGAAATTCGCATTAAAAGCTGCTGTTTTTACGGCAGAACACTTTTTCTGCGATTTCCTATCAAGATTTCCGAAAATTCTGCTGGATTTAGGACAATTCCTCGCAGATTCTGCACAGAATTTTCAAGACCAGACCATCCCCGCAACCGCGACGATCTTTTCGAAGGCAGCATTAGAACTTCCAGACCTTCGTAGAAGAATCAATAAACTTAAAATATTATATACGGAATTTTTGGGCGTTTAGTAGCTATCACGTGCACAAAGATAGTGAAAAGCCAAAAATTCAAGAAGCCTTAAAGCGAAAGCAAATTTCCGGAGTAAATGCGGTGTCTGAGGTTTCCCTAGGTATAAACTAGAGTGAAATAAGGACAGGTAGTATCTGCTTACGAACACCTGAGGTAAGTTTCAAAACTACCAGGCCCTCAGACACTACAGTTCGAAAGTCGGGTGTTATTCGTAATTGTATACACGAACTGGGGTTGCAATTACGGATCACCGACATAAATTCCGCGAAATCGTTTCTTATTTGATTGGAGTTTTCCTATTACTCCCAGGTATTAATCTAGAGGCTTTTGGAAAGCCTTGAAAAAAGAAAAATCGACCACAGTCCTATATAAAAAATTCTTTTTCTAGGACGGGTCACGCACGATTTTTCTTCCAAATTAAGAAATAGAAAACATCGTTTTTTGGCTTTCAAAAACGTGAGAAAAATAAACATTTCCCCCCAAAAGACATTTCCCCGTCCCTCTCTCACGGCAACAAAAATCCGCGAAACGGAAAAGACAAAAATTTCGGAAACGTATCGAAAACGATTACCAAATTTGCGTCTCTTTTCCGATCCACAAGATACCGACAAATCGACAATTTTTGATAGACTTTCGGATACACTACCCGACAAAAAATCTAAAAAAATTTTCGAAAAGTTGCAACAAAAAAGCTAATTAAATTTCCATTGATAATTAGCAACCCCCATTTTTTTTTGATACAAAGACACGTTGAGCATCTCAGCTCATTTTCCAACGCGTCCTTTGTTTTAAATTGTCCCAATTTTAATTTTGGCAAAACAAACAATTTCATCTTTTTTCAAAATTTAAGAGCATGTCTCAAAACAAAGTGCCCTTATTAAACAGCAAGAAAGGTGAGGCGGCTTGGCCTTCAGCCGGGTCGGGTGGTTATGGTGGGTCCTCTCCGGCACCACCTGCTGGTGCCCCATTTGCTTCTTCACAGATGAATGAAAACGATTTGATGAATCTAGATGATCCAAATCGCATCTTCTTCAGTTACCCTGCGACACATGACGTTCGGTCCAGCAGCAGACCAAACGTAGACTTCGTCGAAATCGAAAACGCGACACGTTACGACGTTTCGTCCACGATTCTTCCCGAGTTTTCTTCTATGCCTAATATCCCCTTAGCGACAATCCCTGGTTCACGACCTTTGGACCAAGAGATTCGACGCGATGCGCCTACAGGACGTTTTAACCCCGAAAATATTCCATTGTACCTGCATTCCACACCGAGTTCGGATGACTCTCAGCCTACCACGCCTTCTGATTTCCATTACAGAACACCAAGCGAGACAGGTTATTTTGGCCCAGAACAATTTGTTAATAGCCATGGCAGTATTGCAAATGTGCTAAACCAGGACGAATTAGTCGAGACCGAAATAAGAGGGCCGTCCCGTGCCCGATATGGCATCCCTGCCGAGGATTCGAACCTCGACCCAGCATTTTCATCGACATTTGAAAAATGTGGCAACATTGAAAGTGATAAATTTGCAGAACGCAATTTGACTTTCAAACAAATGGATAGCGATAACTTCCATGAACCTTATCGCACCCACAACGTTTCGATTTTTCAAGAAAAAAATCATCTTCAATGCGGGAGCCCGGAGCGGAGCGCAGCACATGGAACGACACCTAGAGGCATGAGAGTGCCTCAAAACTCAAACAATTTGCCGGCTCAAGATTTGGCATACCTTGCCCAGCTTGAGACCCCCAAAGCCTTAACTGCTTTAACGCAGCAATTAGCGAGGCAATCCCAAAGCTCTTCAAAGTCGATACTCAGAGCCAACTTTTCTGGATTGGATTATGAAGATCCAGAGGAATTTCTTCACGAAATGAATTGTTGGTTTGCAGAGAATAACGTCTCAGAACGAGACCGAATTTTCTACGTAATAGAGCGATTAAACGGCATAGCCAAGAAATGGTTTGAGCCGTACAAACCCTATGTAAAGCATTACGATGACTTTACATCCAAGTTTCTTGAAAGATTTCAAAATGTTGAAAATCTAGCAACACTACAAGCAGATTTATACGGAACGTCGCAAAAAGTGACGGAATCTGTGGAAACTTTTATTTTGAGAAAACATGCACTGTTTACCAGGATCAATCCAGCAGGCATGATTCAACAGTTTGTTCCTGTTCTGATAACTCAGTTGAGACCTGAGATTAGGTCGAGACTACGAGGTATCCCTTTGACTAGCTTAGAACGGTTAACTACGTTAGCTAGAACAGTAGAAAGGGATATCATTGACGAGGATAGATCGAGACAGGAGAGATATTCCATGAATAAAATTGTTGTAGATTCGGTACCACCGACCAAAACTACAACATGGCATCCCTGAACCAACCCACAAGAAACAATCCAATGGCCGATTCCAGGTCAGGATTCCGCACTGGCAATGGTCAGCGACCATTAAACCAGCAGTTTAACAGTCAGAAACCTGTTAACAATAACAGAAGAAGAAACGACGATCTCCCGCCGTGTCGATTATGCAGCGGCAGACACTGGGATAAAGATTGTCCAACGCAACAGCGAAATCAACAAAGAGAGCATCCGAACGAGAAGCAAACTGCGAAGATAAACGTAGTATGTCAACACCAGACAAACGCGACTCCGAATGCGCCCAAATCATCATCGTCAACGATCTCCGAACTGGAGCCACCGACGAAACCACCGCGCCATAAGCGCAAGAAACCTGCAAGACCGGACTCGGAAAACTTTCGAGGGGCCGGCACCAGCAACGACAAGACGCCGAAGTAAGTGTCGGCCCCGACACTTTACTGGAGCGGTCTTTTCAAGCAAAATCAAACACAGCCGCTACGCAAACAATCAGTTTCGATCTAATATCCATCGATTCTGATATTGAAGACGTTTGTACAGATACAACGTCGCAAACAACAACGATGCAAGAACTGCAACACGCAGTATCCTGTGATCTTATATCACTTATTGATGCACCATTAGACAACGGCGTGTTGATAGACTTGGAGGAACCGTTGAAGCCAGAAGAAATCGACCCTCGTTACGTTATGGACCTTATAAATTGCGATGACTTATCCGGTAACTACCGATCAACCTCTGACTCGCATCACGTTACGCATGATAGTTCACAAAATGGGTACGGCCATGGCGCCATGGACCAGAATACCCGAACCGCACGTGCTGATAACGACAAAGATGGAGCAGAAACCTGGTCAATGCATCTCCGGCCTGAGCAAAACGCGTTATTTGGAACAAATGATGTAACCAGCAGCTTCGAATCTCTGCTTGACGACGAAGTACCCAAAGATATCACACAACAATGCCTGTCTCCTTCTACTTCGCTAAGACCGATCACGAGCGTGATTGAGAGTGAAGAACAAAAATTAAGCCAAGACTTAATTAACGCAGCCGATACCACAAATGAGCAAGAGACTCATGGATCACCTGCACCAATACGAGATTCTACAAACGAGCAACAGCCTCAAGAATCTACAATTAGCATCAATGAGAAAGATATAGAACAACCAACAGTGATAAAACTGAATTCTACGGGTTCAGCGAATAATCCTGTGGTTACAATCACGACGAAAGGTCATACTATGCGTGCCTTATTCGATTCCGGAGCTGAATTTAATTTAGTCTCGGATCGAATACCCATCGACAACATTAACACTGCATCGGTGTTACAAGTGCAATTAGCCTGCAACGACAGCATTGCACAAGTCATAGGAACTACTACAATGAAGATAGCGTTAGGTCAATTCGAGTATGAGGTAGACTTTCTCATAATAGAAGGCCTCGACTCCGACATGATCCTTGGAAGTCCATTCCTGGAGAACGAACGAGTTGTCCTGGACTACGCTCGAAAGAGCATATCAGTAGGACAGGAAAAAAGGCAGACATTATACTGGAATATGATCCAAAACGTCTTGAATCATGACGTAGAACTTCCTGAAATAACAGCAGATAATGCAGAGTTACGAGATCTTGTAAACGAGTACCAAGATGTCTTTCAAGTAGGACTGGTACAACCGACAACAAGAACGACGATGCATAAAATCACTCTTAGAGAGAATAAGGTGATTAACAAACGCTGTTATCCCATGAATCCTAGAAAAAAGGAAATTTTTTATAATCAGCTGGATGAAATGCTTGCGAAAGGAGTCATAGAACCCACGACATCCGCATATTCATCACCCCCAGTGATTATAGAAAGAGCAGACAAAGAGCCGAGATTCTGTGTTGATTATCGTTTGATCAACGAAATCAGCACAGATGAGTCATCGAGTTTACCGAGGGTAACAGATGCACTCAAGGACATCTCGACGTCTCAGTTCTTTTCAGTCTTAGACTTGAAAAAAGGGTACTGGCAAATACCGATGGACCACATGAGCAAGCAATATACCGCTTTCAATACTCCTGACGGTGCCATGTACCAGTTTAACGTTATGCCGTTTGGGCTGAAGAACGCACCAAGTACGTTCCAGAAACTAATGACGACTGAAGTATTGATAGGATACATTCAGAAGTTCGTCATAGTTTACCTCGACGACATCATCATATACAGCAAGACTGTAGATGAACACCTTCATCATTTAAGACTAGTTTTTGAAAGGCTAGCACAGCATAACCTAAAAGTCAGTGGCAAGAAGTGTCAAATACTCAAGACTGAGTTAGACTATTTAGGTCATCGTATCCGAGGAGGAGAAGTACACCCTCTAGAGATGCACAAAATCAAAATCGACAAGCATACTGTGCCGAAAAATAGAAGAGACATTCAGTCATTCTTAGGCCTATGCAATTGGCTACGTGAATACGTGCCAAATTTAGCTCTCTTGACAGCACCCCTATCAGACCTACTCTGTCAAGACAAGAAGTTCAAATGGACAATCCGAGAACAGACAGCGTTCGACGATACCAAAGCAGCATTAGTAAATTGCCAACCGTTGCACAGGCCGAACTATGAACTTCCGTTCATACTTCAAACTGACGCAAGCGGTATTGGCATGGCAGCCGTTCTGTATCAAGAAGATGGAGAACGAAAACTGATAATTTCCCATGCGAGCGCTAAATTCAATAGTGCAGCGAGAAATTATCACATCAACGAGCAAGAATGTTTAGCCGTTATGTGGGCAATTAAGCTCTTTAACGGTTACTTGGAAGGAAGAAAATTCATTCTTCGCACCGACAGTAAAGCTCTAACTTGGCTGAACAAGTTCAAGGACTCAAAGGCCAAACTTACTCGTTGGGCGATGTTACTGCAAGAGTTTAACTTCGAGGTTCAGCATGTTTCAGGCAGAGAAAACGCCTTGTGTGATTACATGAGCAGAGAACCTGCTGACCAAATTGCTCACGAAGATCAGCCGGATATCAACAGACTGGTTGTTCCTACAACAAGTGATACAGCTGTACTTCGGATCAATCAAATAACGGAGCTAACGAAAGCTACCCTTCACGACAAAATTGTCGCTTCTCATCGAACAGTACCGTACATACAACGTACTATAGGAGTAGTACGTGCACTGGAAACTATTCTACCAGAGACGGTAGGACAACGAAAAATGAAACGTGACTTTACAGTCAAAAATGGACTCTTGTACCGAAAACGTCAAGAAGGCGATAAACTAGTAGTGCCACGCAAGTTGGTAGAACGAGTGTGCTACGTGTACCACGATACCAACGAAGCGGCTCATCCCGGCGCACTAGAAACGTACAGAGCCATCAGCAAACAGTATTTCTGGGGAAGACAGCAGGAATA
The DNA here is from genome assembly GCA_034092305.1 of Diaprepes abbreviatus. Lineage (NCBI taxonomy): Eukaryota > Metazoa > Arthropoda > Insecta > Coleoptera > Curculionidae > Diaprepes > Diaprepes abbreviatus. The sequence goes on along the minus strand of JASJET010000122.1, from coordinate 18,423,318 downwards.
CATAAACAAGTATGTACGTAATTGCATTACCTGTAGCCTCTGTAAAACTCAGCAAAGGCAGGAAAAGGCTCCTTTACGGGCTCACTTTCCTAAATTTGCATTCCAGATGCTCTCAATTGACATCCTAGGACCGTTAGACGTTCCTGCACGAGGCACTGGGAGAAAATATATTGTCATTTGCGAGGACTTATTTTCGAAATGGGTCGAAGCAAAGGCAATCGACAGAGCTACCTCTCAAGAGGTAATCAATTTTCTAGAAGACGAGGTATTCAGCAGATATGGATACCCCGAAACAATCATCTCAGATATGGGATCGGTTTTTACAGCTGATAGATACAGAAGCATGTGCGAAAAACACCACATCGAAACTATCTATTCCAGTTTAGCCCATCAACAAGCGAATCCTGTTGAACGAAAAATACAAGAGTTCAAAAAGGTTCTAAAAATCTTGATGATACACAGAGCCGCGAATTCTTGGGAAGAAATGCTTCCGAAAACACTTCAAGTACTCCGAAGTAGATCTTGTCGAGCTACAGGAGTAACACCAGCATCCATAGTTCTTGGTCATGAGCTTTCAGCACCAGGAGAATTCCTACGGAAATGGCCAACAGAACGCCGCAATCAGACAAAACAAGAGCGAGATAGGAAACTGAAAGACGTTAGGAGACGTCTCAACCAGTACCTACTCCGCGACATTCATGATGAGTCAGAACCGAAAGTAAGCTTCAAAATCGGCGACTTAGTGAATACTAGAGTTCGTCAGAGAGCAGCTCATCATTTGAGCCCTTACTGGTCTGGCCCTCATGAAGTAGTAAAAATCAACGGAGATACGACCTACGATGTACTCGTAGATGGCAAACAGGTCAATCTACACGTAGATGACATACGACCTGCACCAAGTGGCAATAGAGTGACGTTTGAGTCAGATGATGACGAAGTCACTTCGGAATCTGATATCTCGGAATATGAATTTCCACAGAGAGAAGCTCTCGATACAGATTCAGATTCGGAGAACGACGAACCACCACCTGTTGAAACACCTCAACAAGTTGCATTGCCACAACTCCATGTTACGGTAATGGATCAGATCCCAGCCGAACAACGAAGATTGTTAGACGAGTTAGAAGAGCTCGACAACAATCGTACCAGACAATAGCCAATGACAGCAAACGCCAAATATCCTCAGTTTCTAAATCTGGAAAGACCAATTTAGGAATGGAGCCCGTTCTAGGTGGGGGGGTATTGTGAATATAACAAAGAGTTTTATATTCCCAATGCTACAGGATGATTCTGCAAACTCGTCCCTACCGATTCCAGAAAAAATCTCGCCAATCGAGCGAGTAAAACCTCTGGAATTCGAAAAACAAAATTTCCCATAAGAAAAGCATTGAGAAATTTCACAGCAATTTCGGCTAAACGCTGATTGGTTATTCTGAACACTAGGAAAAAAGAGGAGGCGCTTACTAACGAAGTTAGCAAATCTATAAAAGGAGGACAAAATCGAGTCAGAGTTCAGTATTCGACTTGGCTAGGAAGAAGACAATTAGGAAGAAGAAAAAGAAGACTGAAGACATCAGCTGTGAAGAAAGAAGAAAGAAACGTGGAAATTCGCATTAAAAGCTGCTGTTTTTACGGCAGAACACTTTTTCTGCGATTTCCTATCAAGATTTCCGAAAATTCTGCTGGATTTAGGACAATTCCTCGCAGATTCTGCACAGAATTTTCAAGACCAGACCATCCCCGCAACCGCGACGATCTTTTCGAAGGCAGCATTAGAACTTCCAGACCTTCGTAGAAGAATCAATAAACTTAAAATATTATATACGGAATTTTTGGGCGTTTAGTAGCTATCACGTGCACAAAGATAGTGAAAAGCCAAAAATTCAAGAAGCCTTAAAGCGAAAGCAAATTTCCGGAGTAAATGCGGTGTCTGAGGTTTCCCTAGGTATAAACTAGAGTGAAATAAGGACAGGTAGTATCTGCTTACGAACACCTGAGGTAAGTTTCAAAACTACCAGGCCCTCAGACACTACAGTTCGAAAGTCGGGTGTTATTCGTAATTGTATACACGAACTGGGGTTGCAATTACGGATCACCGACATAAATTCCGCGAAATCGTTTCTTATTTGATTGGAGTTTTCCTATTACTCCCAGGTATTAATCTAGAGGCTTTTGGAACATCGTTTTTTGGCTTTCAAAAACGTGAGAAAAATAAACATTTCCCCCCAAAAGACATTTCCCCGTCCCTCTCTCACGGCAACAAAAATCCGCGAAACGGAAAAGACAAAAATTTCGGAAACGTATCGAAAACGATTACCAAATTTGCGTCTCTTTTCCGATCCACAAGATACCGACAAATCGACAATTTTTGATAGACTTTCGGATACACTACCCGACAAAAAATCTAAAAAAATTTTCGAAAAGTTGCAACAAAAAAGCTAATTAAATTTCCATTGATAATTAGCAACCCCCATTTTTTTTTTGATACAAAGACACGTTGAGCATCTCAGCTCATTTTCCAACGCGTCCTTTGTTTTAAATTGTCCCAATTTTAATTTTGGCAAAACAAACCATTTCATCTTTTTTCAAAATTTAAGAGCATGTCTCAAAACAAAGTGCCCTTATTAAACAGCAAGAAAGGTGAGGCGGCTTGGCCTTCAGCAGGGTCGGGTGGTTATGGTGGGTCCTCTCCGGCACCACCTGCTGGTGCCCCATTTGCTTCTTCACAGATGAATGAAAACGATTTGATGAATCTAGATGATCCAAATCGCATCTTCTTCAGTTACCCTGCGACACATGACGTTCGGTCCAGCAGCAGACCAAACGTAGACTTCGTCGAAATCGAAAACGCGACACGTTACGACGTTTCGTCCACGATTCTTCCCGAGTTTTCTTCTATGCCTAATATCCCCTTAGCGACAATCCCTGGTTCACGACCTTTGGACCAAGAGATTCGACGCGATGCGCCTACAGGACGTTTTAACCCCGAAAATATTCCATTGTACCTGCATTCCACACCGAGTTCGGATGACTCTCAGCCTACCACGCCTTCTGATTTCCATTACAGAACACTAAGCGAGACAGGTTATTTTGGCCCAGAACAATTTGTTAATAGCCATGGCAGTATTGCAAATGTGCTAAACCAGGACGAATTAGTCGAGACCGAAATAAGAGGGCCGTCCCGTGCCCGATAAAAGTCAGCTGTAAAATTAATGACATTACGGGTTGCTCTTCTAGAGATAACTTGTCCTTTTTCCAAGTGAGCTTAGCTCTCGGGGATCACATTGACTCTTCTATTTTCTCATTATTGAAACAAGTATATTGATGAAATGAATTTAAATAGGAAAAAAGTAAACAAAAACTTATTTCATCTATTTAATCATCTTTTATTCTCTATTACATAGTTATAGTAATTTCATTATTTGCACGATCTAATTGCAAGAATTTATCTCGAAAAAAAAACGAACTGATGTTAATATCATTGTTAAGATTGTCACAATACAACAAAATTATAATTAATTTGTGACAATTTATTTTTAAGTTAAAAACATGGAAATCGTAACAAAAGGTATATAAGCTACAATACTCATTTTTTCCAATTAAATGCTTATCCCTAGTAATAATCCAGCCTTATTTTAATTTATAGAAAGTTTATAAAAACATTACTTTGAGTAAGTATAGACATTTTTAGTGCTAAAACATAACGAAATATTTGAAATACAATAAAAATATAAATTATACTTACATCCAATTTTTTGAGAAAATCCAAATATTAAAATTCCAATGCCAAGTGCAAAAAGATTTTTTCCAAAAGACCAATAAAGGGCACTTTTAATGGGAGTTACTTTAAAGTCAGGATTATAAAAAATAACTGCTGGAAATATTACTACATGGCACATTCCAAATGTTAAAAGCCACCATAAAACATGGTATATCTAAAAATAGAGTGGAACTTCAATATTTCTCATAAAACATGCAAATAAAATGTGTCTAATCTTTTTTTTTTGTTTTGGCACTAATGAGAGTTACTTCATTATTACTAATAAAGTTTAACTTGTTTTTTTTTGTTATTTAAAGTTATCATTGACTTGGATATTTTTCTCCATTCAGTATTTACTTCTTTGACCAAGAAGAAACCAACGTCTGCCATAAATTGTTTAGAGTGACAAAATAAAATTATACGTGATATTACCCTTTTTATAACCAAATTTGTATTTCGATATTTCACAAAAAGGTATCCAAAAACTAATCCTATAGTGTACCCAAAAATATTTGAATATCCTGACATATATAGAACATGAAAATGTTCTAATTTTAAAAGATTTAAATTGTAAAGGACCCTAAAATACAAAATAAAGTATTAGAATCGATAAGATACAGAAAAATCTTAACAGAGGTAGTACAATTAATATTGTTATAATCAATCATGTTATCTAAATCCTAAGAATCAAAACCTTGGTTATATTTTAATGTAGTACTATCGTATGAGGTCTAAGCGAAAATTTATATATGCAAATAATCCCTAAAATTAAAATGAATTCAAGCGTCATTCAATTCAATTCAAATTAAAAAAAAAAGAAATGCAAATTGAATGTACAGCTTTGAAAATTTATTTTTCCCATATTTACCATGTCGCAAATGAAAAAATATTATATCAATTCTTTCAAGTTTTTTAAAGGGTTTAGCCGATTAAGAGGGTCGAAACTGCCCCCTCGGCAATAAAAAAAAACACCCGGCTATTCTACATCAAAAAGTACCCAAACAAAAAAATTTTTAGCCGCTTTTATCGTCACATAATCTCAAAAAAAAAACGTGTCGCTCGTAGACGCCATACAGTGAGCTTTGAAAATGGTGAATGAGATTTCACCGAAACGTCAGCTGCCTTACAGTCCTGATAGGGACTCAGCACATACACGGGATGCCCGAAAAACTTCGATTACATATATATATATATATATATATATATATATATATATATATATATATATATATATATATATATATATATGTATGTATTATATATCAGCACAGTAGCCTTGAAAGATTTACGGTCTACTCATAATTAAGCCACACAAAAAGTTACAAAAGTCTATTAATGATCCTTCTTATATGTGGGCGGGCTCCCAGTCTGTAACAGAAAAATATCGGCAAGGCTAGAACAACATAAACTCAGCATAAGGGATCAGCAGACATCAAAGCATCAGTTCGAGACAGGACACAAAATTGATTTCGACAACTGTCAGCAAATCGCTAAGATTACAAGACAAGTTTGATTCGCGAGTTCATTGAAATTGAAAAGAACGACATCACCCTGAATAAGAAAAACGATGTATTTAATCTTCCTTCTACCTGAAAAACTCTCCTCAAGCGAGATCACTGTGCCGGCACTGCGTCTTGATCGAAACTGACACCACCAACGGCTTTCAAAAAGGCGACGAAGCTGACACCAATCAATAATGCACAGTAAATTCTCTCGGTTGGTCTTCAACCAGCAAGCACAGAAGGTGCCAAATGAGATCTTGACGAAATTACAAGAAAACAAATGAATACTGATCACAGGTTCCTATCGGTAAATCACTTCCATATATATATATATATATATATATATATATATATTCTCCCTCAGGGGCTCGCACTGCGAGTACGGGTGTGGCAAGCCCGAGGTGCCCTAGCTGAGCTTGCACCTAAATCCCCAGGTGACGGCTCTCCAACCCCGAAGCCTGCTATCATCCACTCCCTTCCTTAAATCTATCCTCCCCAATGCTATTAGGATATCCGAGGGCTAGGGGCATCCTCTTTTTCTTTTTTTCCTAATCAATCTATGTAACTCAAAGTGTAAAGCGTACCGTGCTGACGAGTGAATGGCCATACGATAGTTAGTCCCAAACGGTGCCCTGCAAATACCAGGCGACCCTTGCTTGTAGCGAAAGCATCAGCCTTGGCGTGATATAGGCGCACTGCCACGTTCGACTTCTATTTCGTCCTTACTCGTGGGAAATAAATGGAAAAAGAAAAAGAAAATTTATTGTATACAATGGAAGACAAAAATAATAGTAAATACGAGAGACCAGTCTCATCGGATTCTAAAGATAAAGAGACAGATTTTTTGGATCCTTTTGCAAGGAGAGACCCCCTAACAAGGACCCCACCGAGAGGCAGAGCTTTTTCCTTCCAGACTTCCAAAGTTTGTCAGCTCTCAAAGAGCCCGACAGTGAAGAAGGGAGGTCGAATAAAAGGAAAAGAACCGATTGCATTCGCACTGAAGATATTAGTAACTTCAAAAATGATGGAGAGGCACTCAGATTCATCCTTAAGAAGTTTTCTGTGCAAGCTGAGTTGTTTGAGAGAGTGCTGAGGGAATTTTATAAGCCAAAAAAAGAGTTTGCCGAAATAAGGAGCAAACTATCAATGCTTACTGCAAAACTTAACTCGAAGGGACTCAAAGGGTGCTTGGATAACGCAATCATAAACACCAATGTCGATGCAATGAAGGACCTACGCAAGGAAAACGATAAACTCCGCGAAAGAATTAATGTTCTAGAACCAATAGTGATAGAACATCAAGACAAGGCAAGTTTCACTTACTTGGATAACAAGTGCCGTGAATGCAAGAAGCTAGAGGATCAGCTGAGAAGAAGACGTCAACTAAAAATAGATGACTTTTCGAGACCTTTCAAACAATAAGTGATAAAGACTGGGAGTGTGGAGTGTTTAAGGAACCCATTATTCGACAGGGACAGATTTGGGATGCTTCTTCAGATTGGGACGTTATTCTGCCTTGCAACATGGAAATTAAATCCCAATATAATGCCGTCGAAATGGCAATCAATAAGTTTGGCGGGAAAGACATGCTGAAAAAACAAAACAAGATGGAAGGGGAAGTAGCCCTCATGTCACACACGTTAGGCTTTCCAAATGACACTGGCGAATTTAACCAAATTACTAGATGGATACATTTACCCATTCTTGGTGACAAAATAGCAACCAGTGATGAGAATGATATACTTCTCTTCCAGTCCTTGAAGACCATCAAAACCCGTCTGATCAGCGGGAACAGATACAAAGTGGCAATACCCGAAATCGACGATATAACCGGACTGCTGATTATTCGCATGCTACGATTCTTATTTTCAGACTCACCAGTTCGGTTAGAGATATTTCAACATGAGGCCAATATATCCCGGAAAAACCCTCATAGTAGAGGGCGAATACAGAGTACGCGTAATATGCAAGCTACAGACCCTCCCGAAGGTTCTAAAAATAATAAACAGGATGCATTAATTATAAGAATGAAAGACAAGAGCTACTCTGAGATGCTAAAAACCGTCAAGTCCTCTCTTAATCCCATTGAAATTGGTGTTGATATCGCAAGTCTAAGAAAAACAAAAAACAACGATCTCGTACTCACCGTTAAAAATCGAGCGGATAAGGTGCTTGTCCTAAAAAACGAGCTCACACAAAGATTACCGGAGGCCAAAGCAACCGTCCTTACGAGCAATAAGATACTTCACATAAAAGGTATGGATGAAGTTACTACAGAAAACGATATCAGAGAAGCAGTTTCAAAACTGATAGGGACAAGAAACTTTGGAAATCAGAGCTCTTCGTCCTGCATACGGTGGAACCCAGAACATCACTCCAAAACTAAGAGAAACCGATGCAGACATACTTATTCAGAAAAAAAAAACAATTAAAATTGGCTGGACTAACTGCCGGGTGCAGGAAAGAAAACCGGACACGAGGTGTTTTAGATGCTGGGAGTACGGGTATACCAAATCACAGTGTAATGGACCCGACAGAGAGCAGATGTGTTTAAGGTATACCTCAACTGGGCATAGAATAGCACAATGTAAACATAAACCATTTTGTATCTTCTGCAAACAAGAGGGGCACCAACCGGATACCCGCAAATGCCCGAACTACCTAAACAATAGAAATCCCCAACGGAATGGACAAGATAAAAGTTCTCCAAATAAACACTAACCGAAGCCGTCCAGTTCACGACATGGCACTGGAGACATCACAAAGAATCAAAGCAGGTATATTGATCATAAGTGAATCAAACATAAATGCTATTAGAAGCAGGAAAGATTGGATATGTGATGAAGACCAATCCACTGCAATCAAAATCATAGATCCTAGACTGGTAATTGAGACTCATGGATGTAGCCATGGATACACATACATAAAAACTAAATTTTTTACCCTGTATAATTGTTATTCCTCACCTCCAAACTCAATATGCAAAAGCTTGAGGAAGCCTTAAATCAACTTCCGGAAGACGTGGATGCCATGCCAATTTTCAAGACAGTATGCCTAAAAAGAGCATTTTTGCGAATCATCGACCAATGTATTGGTGGAATAACAACCTTGCTGAAATTCGAAAGGACTGTGTACAAAAAAGAAGACACTGTACCAGAGTTGCCAAAAGTGCGCTGGCAGAGAACAGCCACGACCTGTGGATCACGTACCAAAACAGCAGAAAAATGCTAAGAAATGCAATTAAAACGAACAAAAAGGAACACTGGAGGAGACTATGCCACGAGGTACATATGGGGTGACGGATACAAAATTGTGATGAAAGGCCTGCTTGGTTAGCCTCCTAGGACAAACTTTACCATCCAGAGAATGGAAAATATAGCAAACCAACTTTTCCCAACTCATAAGCCTGTGACATTCGTCTGTAGAAATAACTCTGAGCCCCTTGTTTTTGGCAAGGAAGAGCTACAGGTGGCAATAAGCAAAATTAAGATCAACAAGGCCCCGGGACCTCTTAAAATACCTGCCGTAATACTAAAGATCCTGACTGAGAGGAAACCAAATTACGTCCTATCACTCATGAATGGACTAGCAAGAAGAATCGAATTCCCGGCAGAATGGAAAAAGGCTAATTTACTGTACGAGCACCTAATACTCAGTCGGCTGCAAAATGAACTTTTACGTACCGGTGGTTTGTCAGATAGACAATACGGCTTCAGAAAGGGTAGACAAACGGTAGACGCCATAAATAGGGTGCTGGCGATCACCAAAAGTGCGGAAGAATACAGCCATGCACATTCCAGGTTATGCGCCATGATCACAATAGACGTGAAAAATGCTTTTAATAGTACGACCTGGCAGCACATCCTAGATAAGCTTAGAAGCAAGAAAATTGACGTTACCCTGATTAGAATTTTGGCTTCGTACCTTTCCAATAGAAATATAATACTCGAAGTAGATAGTGAGAGTAAAACTTTAAATATATCTAGTGGTGTCCCCCAAGGTTCTGTGCTGGGACCAACCTTATAGAATATTCTACACGATGATCTTCTCGAGATGGAAATGCCAACTGGGGTTGAACTGGTTGGATTCGCGGACGATTTGGCAATGATGGTGACAGCAAGAACCGAAGTGATTTTAATGAACAATGCTAATTCAGGTCTCCAAAGGGTGTTAAACTGGATGGAAGAGAGGAATTTGTAAATAGCTCCGGAAAAAACTGAAGCTGTATAACTAACCAAGAAAAGGAAAGTAAATCCGATCATGTTTAGCGTACAGAGTGTTAGAGTGAATCTCAGCAGAGCAGTAAAATACCTAGGTGTTTGGATTGACACCAAGCTAAATTTTGCCGAACACATAAATAAAATCTGGCAGAAAGCCGATAAAACCATAACAGCACTATCAGGTCTAATGCCTAATATAGGAGGCCCTAGGTCATCCAAGCGGCGTTTATAGGCAAGCGTCGTCCACTCTCGGATACTTTATGGCGCACCGGCCTGGTATGAAGCTTCTCGAAATCAAACTCTTATGTCAAGACTCAACAGTTTACAAAGAAATATCGCCATCAGAGTAACATGCTCTTATAGAACCATATCCTTAGATGGTGTGGGAGTCATAGCCGGTATCCCTCCAATAAACCTGCTAATTATTGAAAGACGAGAGAAATACACAGGAATTTACAAAAATACTGCGTGGGATAATCTCATAACCAGATGGCAAAAACACTGGACCAACTCTACTAAGGGATGGTGGACATACTTCCTGATTCCTATCATCCAGAGATGGATAAGTAGAAAACATGGTGTGGTAGACTACTTTATTACCCAGGCTCTATCAGGACACGGATGTTTTAGGGAGTACCGTAGAAGGTCAATCACAGGCAGCTGTGATTACTGCAAGGAGGAGGACGATGTTCAGCATACTCTCTTCAAGTGCTGTAGGTGGGAGGCAAGCCGTGAGGACTACCATAGTTGCATAGGAAGAATTTTTAATCCCCTCAACATGATGGAATCTCTGTTGGGAAACGAAGAAACCTGGAGCTACGCCTATAATACCATCAGATACATCCTCCAAACCAAAGAAAAAGAACAGAGACTGACCAGACATGTGCCTTAACTTCGTATATAAGGGAATTGTGATATTTCAACCTGTGATAATGCTGCAAACTGTGATATATTGTTATAATATGAATTTATGTGTTCTGTTTTTACTAAGTCGTATCCGTCTAGTATTTCCTTATGAAATGAGAATTGAGTGACGTTAACAAACCAAAACCCTATATGGTACCTTTATTTGAGAGAATGTAGGACGGCTTCTGCCTTTGAAGTAATGCGAAAGCGGTTTCCGGAGGCAGAAGGGAGGACAAAGGGGGGTTTTAGTGCGTATACTCATTTGAGGAGCCCACACTATCAGCCCTTCGCACTGCGCGGCTGGTGGGCATAAAGCCTTTCGCCTCCTACAGAAAAAAAAAGATATATATATATATATATATATATATATATATATATATATATATATATATATATATATATATATATATATATATATATATATATAGATACATAGATAGATAGATAGATAGATACATATTGTTAAGTAATTATCCCAGTCTGAGTTCATAATAATTCTCGGAAGTAAATTTTCCTTCTTTTAATCACCACTCTCTTGGCCATCATGAGTATAGGATACTCTATATTCTTTTAAAATTCACTAGGTACAATGACTTTGTGACGAAAGCAACGCTTTATTTAATGTCAACCAATTAAACTGATCCGCAACTGACTAACAACACATCTCTCCCTCCTCTCCCCCTCTAATCTATACGCTACTCCTCAGACCCTCTTATCTGACCTTTTTAACTGAACAGGTACTATGTAAGATAAAAGAGTATATACTATGTACCAAGCTTTAGACCGAAAACTAATGTCCACAAAAACTAAGACTTTTTTACTTTTACTTTTTAGATAGTCATATTTTGTGAACCTGTTTTTGTAACTAACACAAATAAACGTCTCAGTAATAAAATTCTGCCCTATATTCTAGATGAACAATCTATTACACAGAGACAGAAATTCTCTTCTTAATATATTTAGTCCATAATTATATTACTAAAATTTTATTCATTTTAACCTAAAATATCAAATCTAGTAAATTTTAGATCAATAACTGGTTTTCTCTCGGAAGAGTGAACACTAAAAAATGAACTTGTTTAAAATTTTTATTTGATAACTAAAGAAAAAATCAACTATTTCGATATTACTAAAATAAAGGAACTTGTTGATTGTTCGAATATACGCAAAACCCTACACATGATGTGCTACATAATAATAATAATATCTTCATCACCACTTTTCGTTTTGCTAATTAGTCATTTGGTGTACTTGTCGTCAATAACCATTATTTAATTGGGATTCAAAAGGCGAGCAATTTACTAGGTTCAAATCAACTTAACATTAAAAGATTTGCTTAGTTGTTAGACTTCTTTAACTATCAATTCATAGGAGCTAATACATTATTGGTACTAATTTATACTAATATAATAAAGCGTAAGGTTTATTTGTTTGTTCAGCATAATTTCCGGAACTACCAAACCGATTATATATATATATATATATATATATATATATATATATATATATATATATATATATACGTTTATGCGGCTTTCACGGATTCCTCCGTGTGAGATGCAATAGCAGTGGTCATATCCACATTATGCCGTTGTAGTGCTGAAATCACATTCAGCAAACATACAACTAAATGCATCTCCGCATGTAAATGAAGTAAAATGCGAACAGTGATTGCAAACTTCGCTCCATCATATCCTTTCAGTGTTAGAGGTTGCACAGTTTGGATGAATTGCTACAAAACACAATTCACCCTATTACACCACCATCGAGATGGTGGCCTACCTGTACCACCACACCGAGAAGAAAGTAAAAACTTACCTCCTCTGTTACAGTGATACGGCAGAGGTACATGTTTCGTCTCTTACTAGACTCATCAGGGTACCGACATGCACCTGTCTGTGCAAAGGACAGATCGGAAGGAAGCATGCAACACTGAACGCGGCTTCGCCGACCTCCCGCCGGATGGCGTATATACGTTTATGCGGCTTTCACGGATTCCTCCGTGTGAGATGCAATAGCAGTGGTCATATCCACATTATGCCGTTGTAGTGCCGAAATCACATTCAGCAAACGTACAACTAAATGCATCTCCGCATGTAAATGAAGTAAAATGCGAACAGTGATTGCAAACTTCGCTCCATCATATCCTTTCCGTGTTAGAGGTTGCACAGTTTGGATGAATTGTTACAAAACACAATTCACCCTATTACACCACCATCGAGATGGTGGCCTACCTGTACCACCACACCGAGAAGAAAATAAAAACTTACCTTCTCTGTTACAGTGATACGGCAGAGGTACATGTTTCGTCTCTTACTAGACTCATCAGGGTACCGACATGCACCTGTCTGTGCAAAGGACAGATCGGAAGGAAGCATGCAACACTGAACGCGGCTTCGCCGACCTCCCGCCGGATGGCGTATATACGTTTATGCGGCTTTCACGGATTCCTCCGTGTGAGATGCAATAGCAGTGGTCATATCCACATTATGCCGTTGTAGTGCTGAAATCACATTCAGCAAACATACAACTAAATGCATCTCCGCATGTAAATGAAGTAAAATGCGAACAGTGATTGCAAACTTCGCTCCATCATATCCTTTCAGTGTTAGAGGTTGCACAGTTTGGATGAATTGCTACAAAACACAATTCACCCTATTACACCACCATCGAGATGGTGGCCTACCTGTACCACCACACCGAGAAGAAAGTAAAAACTTACCTCCTCTGTTACAGTGATACGGCAGAGGTACATGTTTCGTCTCTTACTAGACTCATCAGGGTACCGACATGCACCTGTCTGTGCAAAGGACAGATCGGAAGGAAGCATGCAACACTGAACGCGGCTTCGCCGACCTCCCGCCGGATTGCGTATATACGTTTATGCGGCTTTCACGGATTCCTCCGTGTGAGATGCAATAGCAGTGGTCATATCCACATTATGCCGTTGTAGTGCTGAAATCACATTCAGCAAACATACAACTAAATGCATCTCCGCATGTAAATGAAGTAAAATGCGAACAGTGATTGCAAACTTCGCTCCATCATATCCTTTCAGTGTTAGAGGTTGCACAGTTTGGATGAATTGCTACAAAACACAATTCACCCTATTACACCACCTTCGAGATGGTGGCCTACCTGTACCACCACACCGAGAAGAAAGTAAAAACTTACCTCCTCTGTTACAGTGATACGGCAGAGGTACATGTTTCGTCTCTTACTAGACTCATCAGGGTACCGACATGCACCTGTCTGTGCAAAGGATTTCAGCACTACAACGGCATAATGTGGATATGACCACTGCTATTGCATCTCACACGGAGGAATCCGTGAAAGCCGCATAAACGTATATACGCCATCCGGCGGGAGGTCGGCGAAGCCGCGTTCAGTGTTGCATGCTTCCTTCCGATCTGTCCTTTGCACAGACAGGTGCATGTCGGTACCCTGATGAGTCTAGTAAGAGACGAAACATGTACCTCTGCCGTATCACTGTAACAGAGGAGGTAAGTTTTTACTTTCTTCTCGGTGTGGTGGTACAGGTAGGCCACCATCTCGATGGTGGTGTAATAGGGTGAATTGTGTTTTGTAGCAATTCATCCAAACTGTGCAACCTCTAACACTGAAAGGATATGATGGAGCGAAGTTTGCAATCACTGTTCGCATTTTACTTCATATATATATATATATATATATATATATATATATATATATATTTACAAGTGTGGAAAATCTAAAACAAAACATGTAAATAACGGCAATGTAACAGACCGAAACGAACAACCCATTTAGCTCTGTTGAAGAAGCGAAATAAAGCATAACTGTTGTACCGTAGCTTGCTTCCAGCAAACAGTCGAATTTAATATTAAAAATAAAAAATATAGATTATCGGATCCAACATAGCAGAATTAATCTTTAAAATCATGAAAATAAATTCGAAAAACGTCTAATGTAGTTCAATAGCTATTAAATATGCAATTTAGAAACAATGAATAAAATATTGCGCTTGAGTCCAAGGTGCATTTTAAAAATAAATACATGGTTATCGATAATCGCTAAAACGGCAAAAGTACTTTTTCCTGTATGCTTAATACCTCATAACAAATACCAATGCAAATAATTTACAAGTAATATATTTATTGATTAACATAAATGAATAAATAATACGATCTTAATAAAAATAACGAAAAGACCTTTTCAATCTTTGCCTTCTTTGTTAACAGCCCTTTTCTCATTCTCCAATACGTATGAATTATTATCCGAATCCTTACGATGTCAAAAAACAATGTAAGAATCCGTCCGTTTTAAGCTTCTGAAACTTGACCAAACAGATCGAAAAACAATGCTTCTTAAGTCGAGGTAAGTACTCATAAGCATTCGTTAATACTTTTTCAGTTCACGGCAATATGGACTGCTATAACAAGTTATTTACCTACTAACATGTCTGTTCATATTATCTGGTAATACTTACTCCGGATACTCTCGTACGACTATGTCATATTTATTAATATATGCTAAAACTCCAGGTAGAATAAATCCAGTAACTAAAGCCAGCCCAAATATATATTTAATTTTTTTGGGAAACTTCCAAATTAACATCAATAGAAACATGGACATTATAAATAGTTGCATATCGGATGCTACGTACCATGTTTGATGCAAACACTAAAATAACAATTTTAATTATTATGCCAAATAGATTTAAACTAAAAACGTTGCAAATTGAATTTAGCTCCGTTAAACTTCATTTTTTTAAGAGCTCGATCTTCGACAGATAACAATAAACTTATGATAATGATCGGTTCTTAAAGACCACGTTCCGTGTGTTCATCTCGTTTAATGTAATATAACTTAAAAACTTAACTACTATACTAAACCACATGATCTATCATAAGGTAGCTAACAGAGTCAATAATAAAACTTGGTCGCTAACAACTGATTCGTTTCAACACCATGTTCCTATTGTCATGTTCAATGTGACTATATATAATTATTTGAATTATCTTATGAAAATGGGTAATTCGCTAGTAAATATCAATTTTTCTAATTTCCTAATTAAATAATCGATTATATCCAATTAAGTAAAAATCAGTTAATTAAATTATTTATTAATTATTCGCCAATATATATTAATAATCGTAATATTAGCAGATTTTCCCATTAATCTGGATATCTTATTTTGAAGATAATCAACGAATGAATAAATAGGTGAGTAGTAATATTCAATCTTCGATGCTTAAGCCTTGTTGGGCCCATTACATCCCACCATGACAGCAGGTCATTCGAGGCTGATAGCATTTGCGAATCCAAGCAGCCTCTTATCTGACCTAGCCTGACTGCTTCAGGTAAAATGTCTCTGCCTCAGTCCGTTGACTGTCGGGCATCCTCTGAGAATATGGTCAACAGTTTCATCTACCTTCAAACACCATCAGCATAACGATCATCCGCGACACTAATCCTATGAAGATAACCTCACAAACACCAGTGTCTCGTCTGTAATTCTACTACGACCCACAATTCTTTCGTCTTCAAGAAAAGAAGCCAATCGTGCATTATTTATAATTATATGTTCCTTGTCGCATTTTAATCCAGGGGCTTCCCTCCAACATTTAATAAATTTGCTTTCTAGCAACAATTTTATGTCGCTCTTACCAACAGTAATTGGAAGAGGTATAATGTGTTGCTTCCTCGTTTTTCTTTATACTCCAATAACACGGGATCTACACGATTGTACAGTTGTTCCTTATTAGATTATCAAGTACCTTCCTGCCCTCAGATGCCACTAGTGAAGGTACTACATTGGACACCAACATCAATACTGCTGCACTACTTTTTAAACATATGCTAATATGTATAAGATGATAATGAATAATAATATATAATCATGGACAAAAGTATAGAAAGATTTATTTTCTGCTTATATCCTTAATATTTATTAAACTGTTAAAATCTACAAAATATTTTGTTGATATGTGACTATTTCTGAATTCTAAATATAATACAATTTCCAATTCGAAAACGAAATTTTCAAAGGATGCCTATAATTCTCACTTTGTAACAGAATGGATGTAGGCACTATTTATTTAAAAGCAGAATAATCTACTTTATATAAATTACCACAACTAGATTTACGTCTATTAAATTAATTTGTTATCGACTGAATTAGAAATTTCTCATATTATCAAGAATAAAGACATCATAGGTGATGAAGTAATTAATTATTACAAACCATATGATTGTTATCCACATAATTGTTTATAAACAAAACATTTGTCCACCAGTTTTTACGACAGTTTCTATATTCTTCTCCTATAAACATATCCCAGTTTGGACCTTGAGAGACATGAACTATCCACGTACTATGTAATGCAGCCATGAAGGCTATGGCAGGAACTAATCTAAAAGAAATAACACCCAAGATTGTCTGTTTTACTAAAAATTCAAAAAAAAATGTAAACATTTTTTTTCAAAGTTATTGAACTTATTATTATAACTCAAAAATATCCCTAGTAGGGGTGGGTTGATTTTGATTTAATGAAAAAAATCATGATTCTTTTGATTTATATTATTTATATATTTTTATTTTTTACGGATATCATTCCTTTAGCCAAAATTTAATTTATTATTATCAATAATATCCAATGCCCAATAGGTAGGTATAAAATATTTTTGTAATCAAAATCCTAAACCACTTTTTACTTATTTATTAATTTGGATAAATAACTGTATTGCAAACTGGGGTAAGGGGTAATAATTTGTGCTCATTCTGATATATTACTGGTTGTGTTCTGGTTCAGTGCAGTGGTCTAGTCTTTATTCAAATAATTGTTTTCGTTGAAATAGCTGGGAGGAAGGAACACCACATATGGCAACTTTATATTGAGATAAAATTTTTATAAAAAAATTAAACCGACTGCGCTAAAAAGTGAAAAATAACTATAAATTTTGATATAAAATTGAACTGTTTGAAGTCGGCGCCAAACTAATACCTGACAAAATGTGATTCGCATAAACAGATTAAAAATACTTTATTTGTAATTGCTTTCTTACCATAATTTGTATATATTTCTAGTTATTTATTTCATTTACAAATAATTTGGCGTCGACTTCAAAACGTTCAATTTAATATAAAAATTTGTAGTTATTTTTCACTTTTTAGCGCACTTTTAGAAGTCGATTTAAATTTTTTTATAAAAATTTTATTTTTCTGTGTTTAGTTTTAGAATTCATTATGATATCCATAAATTATTTGAACTAAGCACTAATCGAGATTAGTGTACCTCGCAATGACTCCAAGGTGGCAAAAAGTACCCATTTTATCCAGAGTTGTAAATCACCCTAAAATCAACCACTAAAAATTCTTTGGTTCTTAGAGTTCTCCAAATACCAGTAGAATTGTGTCAAACACATATTTAGTCTGTCATAATAAATCCACTATCCTAAATTTCAAATTAATTCTAGATCGGTAATATAGGTCCCAAAACCTTCCAATACGATATTTAAAGAACGTGAGATGTAAATTTCTAAACCGGATATATTTTATACTGCATATTGAGTTTGTATACGCCTCAAGAACCCCACAATATCAATTTTAGACAAAATCTGAATATGTACAATTTTCTGTCCCTCGTATTGTATCTAATCTAATCTAAATCTAAACACTTCAAAGCCCCCTAGTACCAATTTTGGATGAAATCCGGAAATTTAATACTTCTAGACTTATATTCACTATTTACATCCTTAAAAACGATTCAATCCCACCTTTGAACAAAATCGAAAAATGTAAAATTTTTAGTCCGCTACATTGGATTTGCCATATTGAATCCTGAAAAATTACTTTTAAATTCATAATTTACACCCTCAAGAACCCCCTATATCAGTTTGCGAAAAAATCGAAAAATGTAAAATTTTTAGGATACCATATCCTCAATCTGCCAAATTGAGTTTTTCAAAAAATATTTTAAATTCATAATTAACACTAACAAAAATATCCCAACACTGATTTTAGACAAAATCGGGAGATGTAGAATCTTTAATCCACTATCTTGGATCCTCCATATTTAATTTATTTTTTAAATAATGTCAGATTGGTAATGTGTGATCCCAAAAACTCCCCCATATCAATTTTGAAAAAAATCGGACAAAATTAATTTTTTATCCACCATATTGGATACACCATATTGAATTTTTTTAAAATAATTTCAGATTCGTTATGTACGACCCTGAAAACTACCTTGTACCAATCTGGAAGAAAATCGGACAAAATAGATTTTTTCGTCCGCCATATTGGATCCGCCATATTGAATTTTTTTTAAATAATTGTAGATGTGCGACCCTGAAAACTCCCTCGTACCAATTTTTTAGAAAATCGGACAAAATTGATTTTTTTGTCCGCCATATTGAATTTTTTAAAAATAATTTCAGATTCGTTGTGTACGACCTCAAAAATTTCCCCGTACCAATTTTGGAGAAAATCAGATAAAATTAATTTTTTGGCCACCATATTGTCAGCGCCATCTTGGAGATTACTGCACCAATTTCGTCCAAAAAATATGGGACCACCGCAGCAACTTCCTGAACATAACGTAAAAAATTTCATTCAAATCGGTGCTGTCGTTCCGAAGTAATCGTTGCACATACAAAAAAAAACATACATACTCGACGAATTGAGAACCTCCTTCTTTTAGAAGTCAGTTAAAAATAGACCTCAACAAATCTGGTTGTAGAGCAACTTGTAAAAGCTGCAAAAAAGAAATTCAGGGATTAGTCCAACAGCGGACATTTATGCTATTCTGCAGTGTGTCCATTTCTGTGAGAGGGATATAGAGAGGAATAGGGTAATAAACATATGCTCAGACAGTAAGGTTGCGATATTGCCACTGAAGTCCAGTGTCGTAACTTCGCGACTGGTGTCTGAGTGCAAGGACGTACTGAATGATATGACAAGGAACGGCTGCACAGTCAAATTTGCTATTTAAATTTTAAAATGAAAATGCAAATAATGATTAGTTTTAAATTTATGATTTCAAATTAGCTTTTATATTAATATTTTTTAGCTGCTGTAAGTTTTAATATTTTAGAAACTAATCTATTTGATTTAAAGTTTTATGACATTTAGGTAGATTAAGGTAAATTTATCTTTTTTCTTAGGCGCTGGAGCGGATCCAGCCTCTCTCTTTGAGGGAGCGGCGATATCAAAAGAGCAAAGCAAGGATCGAAATTACTCGCACGCCATTTGTATACAAAATAGTACCGTAGGATATGTGAAAGCGAGTTGTTGAAGGGGCGAGCGCCCTTTCCCTTGGATCCGTGTCTGTTTAGGCATTGTATTTGTGATAAATAGGAATATCCCTAAAAGTTTTTTTTTTCATTCACAAGATGAATAAAAAGAGAATAATATCATTTTCTAATAAATCCGCATGAAAGAATAATAAAAACATAAATTGAAATTAGAAAATCTAGAATTTTAATGGGCCCTTATCATTGATCTCCTCCAAGATTTGAATATCCTATTTACAATCTGTTTGACAAGAGCGTGTATGACAAAAATAAAAGAAGGATTTTGGGGTGGTAAATAAAAAAGTAAATATATTAATAATCTGAAGATAAAGACTTCCATATAAGTCGAATTTGACGAAATAATTTCTTGACAGTCCAGATCTTCTTTCATCGTAGATTAAGCTTCATAAATCAATGGAATTATTTGATTTAAAAGTTTGTGACATTTAGGTAGATTAAGGTAAATTTATCTTTTTTCCTAGGCGCTGGAGCGGATCCAGCCTGTCTCTTTGGGGGAGCGGAGATATCAAAAGAACAAAGCAAGGATCGAAATTACTCGCACCCCATTTATATACAAAATAGTACAGTATAATATGTGAAAGCGAGTTGTCGAAGGGGCGAGCGCCCCTTCCCTTGGATCCGTGCCTGTTTAGGCATTGTATTTGTGATTTTTTTTGCAATTGTTTTTGTTTAAATCATACTTTTATTGAAAAAAATCAAGTGATTTAAATTGTGACTTTAATCATGATTTAAATCACTGGATTAAAATCAACCCAACGGTGGTAGACAGGTCTCATTTTCTTTGTTATTTGGTTCTTGAGTTTTCGAATATTATCGATAGGCATGTTTACCACTAAATTGCTAAATTTTCTGTTTTCTTCGATTAAACAACTGTTTAATTTATATTTTATATTAATAATGCTTTTGTGATGAATACTGGAATATAATTTTGTCAATTTTCTCTGAATGGCTTTGTAAAAAAACAAAAGAGAAGATATTTCATTTAGGTAGAATAAATAATTTTCAGTGCACTATGACAATAACCAAGAACAATGGTGTATTTATTACATTTTTGTAACAGAATGTCAATAATATTACGTATACGCATGTCTCTGATTTACCTTCTAGCGTGAAATAATTTACCCTATAACAACATACTTGTAACCAGTTCTGAAATTAAGAAAACATACTATATTTTTTCGCAATTTTCATCATTTTGTATTTC
Source organism: Diaprepes abbreviatus (assembly GCA_034092305.1). Lineage (NCBI taxonomy): Eukaryota > Metazoa > Arthropoda > Insecta > Coleoptera > Curculionidae > Diaprepes > Diaprepes abbreviatus. The sequence goes on along the minus strand of JASJET010000122.1, from coordinate 18,402,429 downwards.
AATAACGAGACCATTCCGGAGCCATATTTATAGGAACTTTTTCGTTGGTGAATAATCAGATAACCGTTGGTGCCTGTTTTTTTTTGGAATCACCCCATATAATTGAATATTGTCTGATAAATAGTTAATAGAAAATTTCCCCTAACAAAATCCGAATTTATGATAAATAATTGTTTTTTCAGCTTTCCAACAAACAATTACTGACAATTTTACACATTTTGTATACACCGTGTTTGAATATCTCCAATAATCATTAAGGCAAGTAGGGAAACAAGATATTCTTCACCATTATCTTTGTAAAAACATGTAGGTGATCACCAATGCATTTTTAATTTTTCACGATATTGTTTTTAACTATCCACGAGTTACTTATTCAATTTGTTTTTGTAAATATTGCATTTTTAGTTTCTAAATAAAATAAGTATTAGTAAATATAAAAGTTTCGTTTTGACTGACTCAATTCAACATTATAAATCAAAAAGAGCAAGATTTAAATTTATGTTTCAAATTAAAAAATAAAAATACTTGTATTATTTACTTACCTAACATATCTATTAAGAATGGCCCATAATAAAAATGTGCTTTTTAAGCTTTTATTTTTCTCCAGCATCAGAAAAAAATGATATGACAATAAATACCCAGATATCACAAAAAAAGTTTGAACGACATACCAACCATTTGCCACGTACATGTTTAATATTTTTTTCGTAGTCTGAAATATAAAATAAAATTCAGTTGCCAGTATTAACTTCTAATCTCAGGTACTGTATCACTAGCCACATATTTAATTCCGGTGTCAAAATTACTACTTAACCTCCCATTTTTTATCCAGAAAATTCCAAACTTTAAAAAATTGTATGGTATGGACATTCTGAATAATTAAATACCGACTCTTTTATTTTCAATAAAATATATTACCTATTTATCAAAATTTGAAACACATATAGACTTTTAGGTATACAACATTTATGTTTTAACCGATTTCGAGAAAATAGTCTTCCAAGGATAAAGTGTTAAAGGTAAAAAAAAAATTGACAATTTATCGACAGTTCAACTAGCTTGAAAAACTCTTAACAATCGACTAACCACAAACGTCAGTCTGTAGGCTCTATACACCCTTTGTGCAGTTTCCAGAAGATCCTGGAATATCCCTAAAAGTTTTTTATTCATTTACAAGATGAATAAAAAGAGGATCATATCACATTGTAATAAATCTGAAAATGAAAAAATCATAAAAATACAAACTGAAAATCTAGATGATTAGTGGGCCCTTATCATTAACCTCCTCCAAGATTTGAATATCCTATTTATAATCTGTTTGACAAGAGCGTGTATGACAAAAATCAAAGAAGAATTTTGGGGTGGTAAATAAAAAAGTAAATATATTATACATGTATCCTTTATTGTCATGCTTTATTATTAATAAGTGGTCTAATCGCTTCCATTATCAATAATTGACGATCTCTGGGACATGCTTTCCACTAATGTAATAGCATAATCTGAAGATAAAGTCTTCCATATAAGTCGAATTTGACGAAATAATTGCTTGACTCCAGATCTTCTTTCGTCGGAGATTAAGCTTCCTGAATGTCCAAAAACTTTCTTTGGGGTTTGCATCCAGCGAATGCGATGGTTAATCTAGTATATCGATGTAATTTGCTTGTTTCCACGCAGTACAAAGATGTTTCGGGTGATTGCCTTCTTCCAATAACCAATATTTATTTTTTTCCTATAAACCTCCTTCGGCAGACTGTAGTAAAGCCATCTAATGTATTTTAATCATTTTAGTTGTGTTTAAATTGTCTGTAAAGATGTACGAAATGCCCTGTTTTAAGAAAGAGCCTTAAACATGTACCTTTAACGAGTAATGAATTTGTTGATGTGGATACACCAGATATGAGTGATTGAAGCACGTGCTCAAAAAAGAAGCTTCGTTCGAAAAAATTACTTTGTCCCGATCGCGGTCAAAATTTTCCTTCAACCAAGTTAGTCTCTTTTGAGTGTGTTTTCCAAACAGTAGCGGTTTCTTATTTTACTACTCAATTTTACTTCATTAGCCAGTAAATGATTTCTTATAGTATCACGCAACACATTTAGACCCTTTTTTACGCAAAATCGCTTGCCTACCATGTAATTATTCGAGAAAATTCTTCTAGAATAATTATAAAATCATCCTGTCTGCCTCTTTCGTTTTTTCTTGCATGGAACTACGATCCAGTAGATCATCGACATTTTTTATATCAGAATACCGTTTTACTCACTTACTAACAAATGTCTTTGGCTTCTTCATAAATTTAACAGCAGCTCCGTATGACATTTTGGGCCATTTTGGATGCAAATACAAAAACACGGCACTCATGGCGAAATTCGTCTTTGTGACAAAGATTGAAGTACAACTAAGACGCCCTATATAAAACATCTCAAAGGAGGGGTCACGCTGCTTTCTCTTATTCGAACTATCGTTGTTAATGGTTTTCAAAGTTTAGCCGTACATGCTCTTGTCAAACAGACCGTACATATCTAATAATTCCAGAAAAAGAAAGTTAGTTCAACAGGTCAACGACTATTATCTTTGCATGACCATTCTTCTGAAACCGGTACATCATATCGTGTAGCTAAATAACTACATTGCAAGCTCTTTTAAATATCTTTAGAATCTTTAGTGAACGTTCTCTTGTTTTTTCCAGAATGTATAACCAAACTTTTTCAGTAGCTCTAGTATTGATATAGATATTAGAATTTTTACTTTGACTTTTTATTTATGCTATTTCTTCCGGACTTCATCGTGTAACAGGGGCGTAGCGTAAGTTTCTACCGCCCGGAACAGATGCAAAAATTACTGCCCCCTCCCTTCTACAATAAGAGATATGATTATTATAAAAACAAAATTTTGTAGAGCGAGAAAAATTTAAGCTGGAAGTTTGATAAATTTAAAAAAATATATAAAATTCTTAAAAACGAAAAAAAAAATCAGATGTGAACACATGTTTTAAATTCTTGTATCAATCAGTTACACAGGTCTACAAAAAATGGGGCCACTTTTGTTGTTACTGGTAGCTGGTAGTAATTTCCGAAGTAATCTGATGTGTAGAGTCTGAATTTGAGGTCAGAATTGACCCATCATGTCAGAATTTTGCGATATTTGACGACTCGAAAAATGGATATTTTAGCTACCTTCGAAGTTATGTGCAGGATACACAAAATTGTTTTGATCTTTATTTCCATAGAAATATACATTAAATATATAGATTGAGTATCCTATAGTTTATTTTAAAGACGATGGATAAAGCAGTAGATAATTATATCAGAACAGAAATTCTTGAAGAGGCGCCACTGCATCCTTATCGACATACGTATAAAGCGAGTAGGTCTACGGAAACCGTACTGATACAATTACCAGATGAGATTCAAGAAGCACTGAACAGGAAGGAAACTGTAATATGTGCCTTCCTTAATATAGAAGAGACTTTTGATAACACTCCACATGAGGCAATCAAAAGAGCACTCGACGACAGGGGAGTAGACGAAACAACATCCAAATGGATAGCACGACTTATCTCCACTAGAATAGCAGAGATAGAGATAAGACAGGATACAATTGCCCTTTGTATCACCATAGGATGCGCTTAGGGAGGAGTAGCCTCTCCACTTATGTGGAGCTTAATTGTAGACCAAGTCCACTGGCCTCGACATTTCTTGTCAGGGCTATGCCGATGACGTGTTCGTGATCGCAAGAGCCAAATTTGAGAATACCCTCTGTGACATAGTTCAAAGAGGGCTTGAATACACTAGAGAATGGTGTCAAATAATGGGACTAAATATAAACCCCACCAAAACCACTCTAGTAACCTGCACAAGGAATAAAAAGCTCAATATAAAAACCGTCAAAGTGGATGTGAATGTTATTGAGTGAAAGCAAAGGTTAAATATCTGGGACTGACCCTAGATAACAAACTCTTCTGGAATAAGTATGAAAAAGAAGTAATCAACAAGGCTAAAAAAGCCTTGGTGGTCTGTAGAAACTTTGCGGGAAAAGATGGGATACAAATCCAGAAATCCTGCAGTGGATGTACACTTCAACAGTGAGACCAATCATCACATTTGGGGCAGTGATCTGAAGCAAAAGAACTAGTCTGGCTAATAGGAGAGCTAAGCTCTCGAAAGTTCAAAGACTGGCCTGTGCATGTATAACCGGGGCAATGAACACCTGCCCAACGGCCGCCATGAAAGTAATCCTAAACCTTACACCTTTATATATATATATATATATATATATATATATATATATATATATATATATATATATATATATATATTGCTAGAGAACATGACGAAGAGGATGATTTATAGGATACAGAGAGATGAGGTCATAAAACGAAGGCCCAAACTCTTATCCAGAAATCAACAAATCTGCGACATGCCCCAAGATGAAATGAAAAAGAAATTCAACTTTGTGAAAAATTTCAGCACAAAGTTGTGTCGCAAGAGCAAACGGGACAGAAACCCATTGAAAAACTCCGCAAGAAATCCATAATATGGTATACCCAGAACCAGACACTACGAAAGCTTGGGTAAATCACCAAACATTTTCCAGGCAGAAATACATGCCATTAGGATATGTATTCAGTTTAACAAGGCGAAAAACTATCACGGCCAAGAAATTATCATCGTGTCGAATAGTCAAGCAGACATCAGTGCGCAGAACTCTCAAGTTATCAGTTGCAAAATAGTCTGGGAATGCCTAAAGAAACTAAATGATTTGAGTAAGAATAATAAAGTCACCCTCTTGTGGGTACCGGGACATACCGAGATAGAGAGGAATAGACGAGCTCGCAAGGAAAGGGGCTAAGATACCATTTCTGGGGCAAGAGCCTTTCTGTAGAATCAGTAGCAGCATAATGCTGGAAGAACTAAAGATAGAAGAAGAAAGCAGGAGATCCAGTTATTGGACGGAACTGCAAGGATTGAAACAAGCGAAGATACTTCTGAGAAACTACGACCAGACGAGTTTCAAAGAATGCTTAAGCTTAAGTAAAACCAACGCAGAGAGGGGTCTTGACGGGGCATTGCCACTTGAAGAGACATCTCAAGAAACTCGGACTAGTAGAAAGAGAAGAGTGCAGATTTTGTGAGGAGGAGGATAAAACCTCTATTCATATATTTTCAGAGTGCAGCGCTCCAGAAAACCCTAGGATGCGGTTCTTGGGAACACATCAAATCGAAGAAGAGGAGCTACCCAACATGCAGCCGTCCAACATCCAAAGACTCCTGAGGGAAATAGGACTGGAGGACCTGCTCTAGCCGATAAGGTAACTCTTACGACTGGACAGCAGTAGGGGGGCATAATAGATCTACCAGGTCGCAGTGTACAGACCCCCAACTCTACGCACATGCATTCATGTATCCTATAGAAACAAGTTGGCTCACACTTTGAACGAGACAGAGCATTTTTGATGAGTAGTACTTCTCTTTTTAATGACGGCCAGATAACAGGGGTATCTAATGACGTTTGGAGAATCGTGCTTATGTCCACCGTTAGAAAGAGAAATAGTACTCATCAAAAACGCTTTGTATCTTTTTAGGCGGAAGCCAACTTGCTTCTGTAGGATTCACAGTCTTTATACTTAACTTTATGTCTATATGTACGTCTAGTTGTATCGTTTAAAACTATTCGTACCCTTCAAAATAAGCTATTGAGCGGTCACCATAGATTTTTTCTAGCAAAGTTTATTTATAAGTAGGAGATCCTCCATTATAAGAACCGTTTTATTATATACATAATCAATATATTTAAATACCGGCGAAAAAGTATAAGTTATGTGTGCAATGCAATATTTCTTCTTTATTTATTATTTTAATAACGGCAACAAACCATAAAATTCAAGTACCAACTTTGGCAAATAAAATTAAAACCAATTGTTTTGTAACCAATTTTCAATTTTTGATTTGTGAAAAACCTGGTCTTGCAAACTCACGGTTAACTTGAACGTGTTGGTTATTGAACCACTTGATGCTACCATCGATTATTACTGAGTTGACTTTCGTAGTCTTTAGATCTTTCTTTAATTTCGGATAGATAGATGGAAAATAAACCGGCTGATATGTAAAACTCTTTTCAAAGAAGTACTGCAGGTGGTGTTTAGCCAGACAGATTAACAAGAAAAACCAAACACATATATTCCAATTGCTTAATTGTTTGTTTATTTTATTTTAAGATTTAAAATTTAACTTACGTTTTCGGTATATTGTGGATTAGATATTGGCCCACACAATATACTTAAAACAGTATGTGACATTATGACGCAAATCATGGTGTAGAAGCGTATCCCCTGGATACCTTTCAATTTCCGATTATCAGAACCACATGGGGTAGATGTTAATCTATGCCAGTTTTTCGGGACTGAAAACGCCGCAATAAAATTTTGAACTAGAAAGGAAAATATATATAATCATTAGCTGAAAGATATTATTGTTATTAAAGCTATAATTTTACCAAGTAATATTAGGTTAAAGAAATAATCCGCTTCATAATTCATTTTTAGCTATAGCAAAATTGCCCCACCTTAAAAAATTTTGTTTTTGCAATATACGGCCAAAAAAAATGCTTAAATATTGAACAAACTGCAATTTCAAGAATCTTTCAGAATTTTTAAAACTTAAAATTAATAGTCTAAACTGAATTAAAAATAAATTTAAATATTTTAGTATCCTCCAAGATCAAGAAAATTGCTGAAAAGTACTAATGCTATAGTTGGGCATTTATCTATCTATTATCAAAGTCATAATAGCATCGTTAGTTGGATGAACGGGTGGGCATTGAATATAATTGTATCCTTTCTATCTTAAAACAAATAGAAAAGAATGATTGGCTGGGCATTAGCATTAGTGATATTACATGACAGAACAAAATGCATATACTGTTGTGATCGAGTTCAAATAATGAAAAAAGAGTGAATAGTTGTCGATGTTAGTGCAAAAGCTACCAGCAACTTTCGAATTAATAGAGTATTAAATTATTCGGAGGAAAAAATTGGTGGCCGGAAAGTTGATCGAGATGTATTAAAATCAAAGTTGATTTGGAAGTGTACAAAGTCAATCTCGAAGCCCTGACAGAACTTAAAACCCAATTAGAACAAATAATTTTGGATCAGAAATGAATTATTGATTTGTTTAAATTTGGAAATTATTCCATAAATAACCAAACAATTGGATGCTAAACTTCATCTAGTGACAAGCCTGATCAGTGGTCCATAAATAAAATAGTTATAATAAAATGTGGATTTTTAAAAATTTTTGTAAAATTAGGCAATTAAGTCGTGTAGGATAATTGTCTAGGAACACTGAGTATACCTTTTGAACTGGAAGAGATGAAGTTTGGCAACTTCACTGTTTATGTTTGAGCTGTGAGCTCTCTTACACTGCTAGAGGGATTATCAGTAATCTCATCCACAAAGTGTTCAGGACTTGTTGCTCTTCTTGGAGGCAAAAAAATTGATTTTTCTCGAAAATGGTTGATTTTTTCGAAATAACCTTTTTTAGATAATTGTCTAGAGCACGTAAAAAAGATTGAAGTATATTATTAGGCATTGTAAACAAAGCGTATTTATGAGAATAGTCTGCCACGTTAATTCAACATTTTAAAGAAAATACCATCATAACCACGAAATATACACAATGATGCGTTTTTTAAAATAGAATACCCGTATATTGCCCTCTCATAGAAGGATTTATTCTAAATTTCGGAGTATTCGTTTTCATATGACTCTTATTATCATAGGCGACACAATTTCTAACAATGTCGTGTGGACAAACTTCATGAAAATTTTTATATTTAAGATATATTATATAATCTTCCGAAGCGAGTCCGCATGTGCACCACGGGGGCAATTACAGTTAACGTATCGAAAATCAACGTGAGCGCAACAAATATTTTTCAGTCGCATTAACTAAACGCGAAAAACCATTTAAAAATATATTCTAATACTAAAATTGAAAGCAGGCAAGACTAGAATGCACCTCTTTGTTTTTTATTTCTTTCATAGAATTCAAAATATCTTTCTTCGTTGCTCTTAATAAAATAATTAAAATATAATGATTAGCACCCACCTTGTTTACTAATAGTATTTCCAAAGTAATTTAATTTGTCTTCACGTTGTACCATCCTTTCAAATAGCGAAGCAAATATAACAAAAATTATATAAATTATAATAAAAACCCTAAAAATGGCATTTTAAATTAGTGTTACAGTATTTTAATAAAATTAATACGTACCCAACTACCCAATCATAAATATCAGTATGATAATTGGAAATATTACTTTGACAAATTAGTCCAGTAATGTTTCCCTTAATGCCAAGTGAGCTATATTTTCTATTGTAACAACGTTCTATTATTTCTTTAATGGATATATTTTTACTATAATCCTGAGCACAACTTTCTGCTACACATATTCCATGACGTAGATGATCGTGTCTGTAATTTTGTGGATTTGAGCTGACGTTCTAAAAAATATTAATTTAATAGCTTGATTATTTGATGTGTAGTTACGATAAGGATTTTTCAAAAGGACGCATTCGATTTGTTTTGATGAACCCATACCCTCCCTAAATGACGAACAGTTAAATAAAATTATTTTATATAAGCAAAATGTACAGGCAGGCTTTAATCATTTTGAATAAGTACCAGTGAGTGAATCTAAATAGTGTAAAAATATTCATTTAATTGGCCATTATTAATTGGCATTTATTTGTCAAATATACCGACAACATTGGTAAGTATACATAATAGTTGGCAGTTATTACATTAATCATAGATTTTCGGATATCCTGTGTGGGTGCTAAGTTTTTCTCAGGACTATAAAGCAGCGCGCGTTTCGGTGAAATCTCATTCACCATTTTCAGAGCTCACTTTACGACGCCTATGGGCGCCCTGAAATGCCCTACAGTGAGCTTTGAAAATGGTAAATGAGATTTCACCGAAACGTTAGCTGCCCGACAGTCCTGAGAAGAACTCAGCACGCACACGGGATACCCGAAAACTTTCGATTACACATCAAACCCTTGAGAACATCCGACATAATACACACACACCTATATATATATATATATATATATATATATATATATATATATATATATATATATATATATATATAACGGGTGTTTTTTATAGAGGTATAAAACTTTAAGTTGGCAACACTTTTTTAACGGGCGACCATTTTGTCAGCTGTCAAGTGATTTATGTTTAGTTTGGTTTGGCATTTCAACACGAATAGACTGACGCCTGAACAACGCTTCCAAATTGTGCAAATTTATTTTGAAAATCATGGTTCTGTTCGAAATACGTATTGCGCACTACGTCCATTTTACGGTCAACATAATCGTCCATCAGAGCAATTAATTCGATTAACTATGGAACGTTTTCGCACCACGTTTACTTTAAATGATAATACGCATCCACAGAGACTTCTTTAAAAACGATGCTGGTCAGAACGTTACAGTCAATGGTGTCCGCTATAGAGTCATGATTACTGACTTTTTCGATCATCAATTGAACAACCATGATGTGCAGGAGATGTGGTTTCAACAAGACGGCGCAACATGTCACACAGCTCGTGCCACAATTGATTTATTGAAGGAAACGTTTGGTAACCGCATAGTTTCACGTTTCGGACCCGTGAATTAGCCTCCAAGATCGTGCGACTTAACGCCGCTAGACTATTTTCTGTGGGGATATGTGAAGTCGCTAGTCTACGCCGATAAGCCCGAAACGATTGATCACTTGGAGGACAACATTCGCCGCGTTATTGCTGATATACGGCCACAAATGTTGGAAAAAGTCATCGAAAATTGGACCTTCAGATTAGACTATGTCCGAGCCAGCCGTGGCGGTCATATGCCAGAAGTCATATTTAAATTATAATGCCAGAAGGTTATCTTTCGAATAAAGTAAATTTCATGTCAATTTAAAAAATTCATCGTTGTTTTATTCCATTTAAAATTTCTATATTTCTATAAAAAACACACTTTAGAAACTTGTTGACTGTGCGGACATAAAATTGTTGATAAACATTACTCTCGTGTTAAAAAGTGCAGAGAACTCCAAGATAATGGAGAAGCTCTGGGTCCGAGAAAAGACCACAGCGCTATTTCCTCCTTGTATGGAACTGATCAGGCCATTGCATCCGGTACAATCCATCACCTCGCAATTGTGCCCTGTAAACTGTTTTTACAATGAAAAAAACAACAAACAGAACACGAATAGCGACATCTGGACATATTACTCAATACACACAAGTAACACAAATGGACAATGTTGTATAAAACCGTCATGTAATTTGGGACCGGCAACCAAACTAACCACGAAGTCCGCCGTTTAAGCAAGGTATCGCACGAGCGATCTCCCTAAGAGAGCCGTTGCGTGTTTTTTTAACTTATATCTTTTTTATATTTTTATTAGCTTCAAAAACACATAGCGGTTCTCATAGGGAGATCGTTGGTGCGACATCATGCTTGAACTACAGAATCCGTGGTTGGTTTGGTCGCCAGTACTGACTGCACAGTCGAAATATATATATACACATATATATATATATATATATATATATATATATATATATATATATATATAAATGTAAAAGACGTTTGTACTTCTAAAGATGGTTTAACTAGAATATTTTTAAAATGCACATTTTGCCCTATTTCCTCCAACAATGGGGATATTAGTCTTCACCGCATAAGTAAACCATCGTGTATGTATATTAATGGCAAGTTTTATTTTAATAAACAAGTTACCCACCTTTATAATATTCCATACTAGCGAATTGAAACCTGCTATGGATCTCAGCTCAAAAGTAAATGTGCAAAATAAAGCTTCTTTTTCCCTTAACATGCACTGATCAAAATTATCAAGATAAAACAACTCTGGCATCAATGCATATTGAGTATCTGAAATATAACAACTAATTATTATAACAAACAAGAGCCGATCTACTGAAGGGCCAGCACAACTGAATCAATAACCTGTTTCATTGTCATTTTAATTTAATTTTAATCCAAAATGAAACTTACTGAGGCAGAGAAGATAGAAATTCTTATGATGTTAGGATATGGTGATAGCGTAAGAACCCAAGAAGAAGTGTATCAGTTATTTTAAAGAAAATATTCTAATCTTCCGCCAATTTCACAATCGAGAGTACGTAAGATTGAGCAGAAATTTCATCGAGTGGCGCCGGGGTCTTCAGACTTAAACCATCTTGACTTCTTTTTGTGGGATTATCTTAAAGGTAAAGTTTTCCAAACTAATCCAATTGACATAGAAGTCTTAAAGAATCGGATTACTTAAGAAATACTGTTAATGACTACAGATTTAATCATAATTGTTCAGAACCCATTTATAAATTATTTAGGTTACTGTCGATTAACCATTGGGAGGCATTTTTATGTTTATTATAATGATAAATTAACAGTTGTAAAGCGGGGGTTTGGTTGCATTAAGTCAGTAAAACCCACTTAGAGAATAAATTTTGTTGTATTAGTCATCCTCAGGACGATATAGTCAGATTCCCTGTGTACAGATAAAATAATTTGTAGGATACATTGTGCATGACAATTTAATGTTTATTTTCATAATTAGAGGAGAACGGGCCAGAACTACGTAAGGTATCAAGTTGTACTAACTGATCTGATTTTTATTGTAGCCAATTTGTACGTGGCGTTAATGGTGATTTTTTTTTTAAATTTATATAGTATCAATTTGAAGCAGACTTCAATTATTTTTCGTTTCTTAGCTCTGTTTTAAAAGATGTCTATATTTGGTATAATTTTATTTTTAGAATTTTCATTTTATTTGCAATTGAACTTATCTCGATACTCATAAATTATTTTAATAGCTCATACTAAGAAAGATGTTTTATATTCAATTTAAAAGAAATAATTTTAGATTCACACTTTACGGCCCCGAAATCTCCACACAAATTTTGGAGACAATTTTTTTTCAGCCATTTTGAAAGCGCCACTTTAGATTATACGGAATCGCAGAGTTAAAATTATATGGCACTACCACAGCAACTTCTTAAACACCAGGCAAATAATTTCATTCAACTTGGTAGAACCGTTCTGAAGTAGTCAGTGGTACGGTTTTTTTTATATTTAGCACCACACCTAGACGCTTTATTACAAGAGATGGAAAAAACTTTGAATACGAAATTTGTAGAATTTCTTCCATATTATTTTTTATATTTGTTTCCAAAAACAGTGACGCATCGTAAAGGTTTAAACAAAACATTTTAATTTTTTAAATGGAACATACTATATATTTTTTGTTTGAATAAAAGTTCCTTTCCGCCTGATTTCAAAAATATGTAATAAGTTAAGGTTCGGACTAACCATTATTTAAAAATGTAACTTTAAATTAAACTGACATAAAAAAAGAGGTGGCCTGGAAAACAAATGATTTTATTTTCATTTTGACGTTTTAATATGGTTTAGAATAATCATTATATTGATATATTATATTGACTAATACACGTTTGGACATGGGCAATTTGAAAGAAAAAAAGCATTAGAAAATTTGGATTTTTTATTCGAATAATAAAAATATATCCAGAGTACAACATGACTACCGTAATGTATATTCTGATCGTCGAGTACGATCTACTAGTACAGTAAGATACACTGTCAAAAAATTTAATAAAATGAAAAGGCTTAGGCGAAAAATGAGAACCGTAGATAGAAATGAAGAGGATGATATAAGGTAATATTTCACTCTAGTATAGTAGAACAAATTATTAGTAGTTGATGAAATTTTTAGAAAATCCGTAAAGATCTATTCAAGTTACCGCATCATATTTCAATAAATATTGGTATTAAATTTACATCACCCTGCAGTTTTATAAATATCATCCTTCCAAATTTAAGCCAGTGCAGAATTTAACTGAAGAAAATATGGTGCAGCGGTTGCAATATTACTTAGAAATGGTACGCCATATTGGACAACATGATGAGTTTCTAAATAAAATTATTTTCACAGATGATGCAACACGACGTCTGGGATGTTCCATAGAAAAAATAAATTAATTGAAAATAATGTAGAAGATGATTTAGAGAATATCTTAAATCAGCAATACAATAATCTGATTTCGCAACAACACGGCACACCGCCGCACAATATGAAGCCAGTTACTGAGTACCTTAACAACCGGTATAACTCTTGGATTGGAAGGGATGACACAATTAGGTGGCCGGCCATAGCCCAGATTTTAGTCCATAAAATATTTTTTTGTGTGTTTATTTAAAAAATCAAGTTTATAATGAAAGACCCCAAAACAAAGAAATATTAAGGGAAAAAATTGAATCTGCAGTAATATTGCTTAACCAAGACCACAGAGATTTTATTTCAAACTCTATTATTAACAAAATGAGAGAAACTATTTTTAAATGTGTTAACATATTAATTTACTTATTAATTTACTTAAATCAACAATATCACCAAACACAAATACCTGAGAAATTACTTAATCTACGATAAATACATTAAGTAGTAAAACCACTAACATGTAGAGTTTTTTTATATCTAACACCATACCTAGAGACATTATTATAAGTGGTAAAAAAGCTTTAGATATGAAAGGTGCTTTATTTCTTCGGTATTATCTTTTAAATTTGTTTGAAAAAACAATGACACATCATAAAGTTGAAACACAAAAGCAATTTTAATTATCTTATACATCTTGTATATTATCTACTAGAATGAAAGCCTTTTTTCACCTGATCTTAAAAATGTATAGTAGTTGGTGTTCGAGCTAGCCATTATTTAAGAATGAATTTAAAAAAAGTTGGCTGCAATGCAGTCCATACCAAGATTCCACAAAATACAAATCTTTTAAGGTAGTGTAAATCTCGACGGTCCTTCAGTTCAACGACCAACTGAAAATGTATATAGCAGACCTTGCAAGATACCCAAGGCCTCTCTCCAGCTGAAATTGCTTGTCTAAAAATGTGTTCTTGAATATTTTGGGGTTTTTTAAATTTATTTTTATGACCACTGCCAATGTGCCAATTTGGCCAAAATGTTTCCAATTCAATTATACCAAGTAAATCTTCAAAAGTGTTAAAAAAGGATTTTAATCCTTGTCATAGGCGTCGGAAGGAGGTTTACTTTATCACTAAGTATTTTTGGCATAGAATATTATTTCGGTAATAAACTTAAAATAAAAAGTTTTTATAATATTATTTTTTTATGATTTCTTAATAATTCACATACATTAGAAAACATAGATAATGTTGACATATTTAACACAAATCACAACAGTATTTTTATTATTTTTAAATTTGGCATAGACACCGTTTAAGGTACATTCAGACGAAAACGTGGCCTTTTTTTCTCAAAAAATTCTAAGTTATAATTTAAATACTTACAAAATACACATTGTCAAAAATACAAGAAGTTAAAATATATAGAAAATAAATTCGTTCATATAATATTAAAATTTTTTGGGGCTATCGGTCATTTTATTATTAATTAAAAACATTTTTGGGACATTTGACGTTTCAGTTTATTTATTTCTTAAACCATCTGCAGAATTACAATTAAACACTAAAAAGGGATTCAAATGTAATTAATTTTTATATGTTACAGATAATTTAAATAATAAATTGTGTTTACGCTGTTAAACATTACGTATCTAATTCGTAATCAAAGTCAATGAAGCTATCTTCGCTCAAATTAATTATAAGTGGTTCCTCTATCTCACCGATCATGAGATCGAGTTTCCACATTTTCTTTTATTCTTTTATTGTATGGATTTTTCCCAACTTTCTGCAGTAATTTAATTCAAAAAAATCTTACAAAAGTTCAGTTTAGGTAAATCCCGATCTCCATTGATTATAGTTAGAATTTGTCGATGGTTGGGATCTGCTTCTCATAATATGATGTATGTACAACTCCTTTTATTGCAGTTTACATCTTTTCTTCCAACGAGGTTTCTCGTGTGCATTATAAACATTCATCGTAATAAGTTTTTCGTTGAGGAAAAAATACCATGCTTTAACGATTTTGGAATATATATAGATGTGAAAGTCATATCTTTTGGGTATCTCACTAATCTCAAATAATTTATAAAAACAAGCACAAATAAGATAAATCACTAAGGACACACTGGAATGTGTACTTTGCTCACTGACAGAAATTGAATTAAACTATCAGAAATTTTATTGTTGCAGTAAATTTATAAAAGCTTATAATATTTAAATATAATTAAATATAATTAAATTTACGGCAGTCCTCAATTACCTGCGGCACTGGAGTAGGTACGTTGGAGGTTTCCGAACCAGTTTTGTTACTCTCTCTAGTTCCTGAATAGAGTATAGGAATGTGTATGCTTTCTATCGCCCCTCCCCTTCTCAAGAGTTATGAATTCAGGAAAATCGATCCGAGTCTGCCTTTTATATTAGGAATGTGTAAGCTACTGGCACTCCCCCCCCCCCCCCGGTCGACATGTTTTTCTTGCGATAGCTCTTGGTGGGGGGGGGGGACAAGAGCTTTGATTTCAGGAAAATAGACCCAATTCTGCCTCTTATGCTAGAAATGGGTATGCTGCTCGTATCCTTCCCCCCTGTAGGCAACTTGTTTTTACTTGTGATCGCCCCCCCCCCTCTCCAACGGCTTCAAATTCAGAAAAATAGACACGACCCTGCCTTTTACAGGGGAATGTTGCTGATGTCTCTCCCCCCCCTCCCCGTCGACAACTTGCTTTCGCTTGCCATACTGTACTTTTGTGATATCACCTCCCCCCCAAACAGGGAAGCTGGATCCGCCACTGCGTTGTTTAGGTAAAGAAAGGATTGGTTAGTCCAGAAATAATTGGTACAACTACTAATTCTTCTAGGTCCATTAATTTTTTAAAGTAACATTAACATTACTTAGTGATTTATTAAAACGAATAAAAAATCAAAAACTACAGACAGAAAACTTAAGTCTGTCGGCGCGTCAGCATCTCTATAATGTCAAAAATACCAAAAATGCCAAACAAAAAATTACTATAAATTAAAACCCTAATAAAAAAACCGTAAATGTGAATAAGTTGGCGTCTTTCACCCATGGCATCAAAAACCTCTAAAATCAGCTGATACGTCACGGGTGAAACACCCAGGGTGAAAAAAATCGTAAGTGAGAACTGGCCATAAATATACGAACAGACGAAGAAAATTAAATTACCTGAAATTTCTGCTTTTGATAAACATATATAAAATATAACTATTAGATAGTATTTACTATTTTTCATGTTAACCACAAAGAGCACGAATTAATTAAAAATATTTTTCAACTTTATTAACACCGCAACTGTATCAATTTAACTCGTGTATCACAAGACATAAAAAAGTAATACTGAAAAAACCTACTTAAATTTAAAAAAAAAACATTTTATTTAAGTAATTTTCAAGGTATTCCACATATAAAATACTTGACGTATGCAAAAATGGATGTATACTCAAAATGGTGTATATTTAAAAATTTAGTAATTGTAACGGTTTTTAGTTGCCATACATTCAAAAAAAATATAACTAGGGTTGTTCATTTCGATTTTCTGTCTTCCTCTCGGAGTACATAAAAATAAGTTATTTCTAAAATTAAACCAACATTTATTTTGTTTTATAATTTTTAACATGTTTTATTATCTAAAATTCAATAATTCTACACAATATTCCAATACTAGTTTTATAAAAATATGAAGGTTAACACGCTTACCTACTCCATGCCTACTCCAGACACAATAGAAATCGGAAAATACGAAAAGAGATGATGGTTTTACCTTCTTATTTTTATTCATAATAATGAAAGAGAGAAAAGATAACCACAGGTCCGGAGCAAGGAAACACAAAACAAAAACAGCTGTTACTTACATAACCTTGCCTCAGACTAACTATGTCAAATTTTGTCCTTTTATAATAACGGCTATAAAATATTATTAAACGCATTTTATGTACTTTGTCAACGTTGTGATATTTTTATTACATTACGATATAAAATAGTTTAGACACTTTGTGCCGCTATTTAATATTGTAGTGTTTAGTGTTTCTGACTTTTAACTCGATACCCTGAAGGTTTAGACTATTCTAATAAAAACCACTTTATAGTGCTTGTTTTATAGGGTTTATTTAAGTTTTTTAACTCGAATTTGATTTGGATACATATGGAGATTTTCAGCTTGAAGATATACCGGTAAGTAATTAAAAGGGGTGTTCCACTGTAGTATCTCTTTCGAAAACGTTAAACAACATTCTGTCGAGCTTTATTGAAATACACAGTATTTCAGACTCATTTAAGTGGATACTATGTTAATACAGGTTGTACAGAATGTGATTAGAAATATTTAAAATATTTTAACTAAGAAGTACTAGCTGAAAACAAGGGAAACTGTTCCTTGAAACATATCTCTGAAATGCACAGAAAAAATAACAAGATGAGCCAAATAACCCTTACACAGAAATTTTTTAGTAATTTTTTAAATTTTTGGGTAATTATTAGATTTAGTGAAGATCTAGGAGGTCATAGAATACGATTTTGTGTTTATATTTTCAGAATTTTCTCTTCTTTTTCTAGAAAATACAGAGAAACAGTTTCACTTTTGATTTAATTTATTTTACTAAATTCTTATTACTTTATTACAGCCACATATTTTACGCTTATAGAAACCTCAGTGTTATATAAAATTTTATAAATTTGCACTTTTTTAACCAGAAAACTAAAAAAAAACTACTAAAAAACTTTGAAAACAAAACCCCTGAGTATATCCGCTAGAAATATGAAATTTGCGCTGATGCTATAGTATAAATATGATTTATGTAAAATTTCTGTGGATCTTTTGTACGATAACATTTTTTAAACAATATGTCTAGGTTAGTTTCGGTCAACTCAAGTTTGTTTAGAAATAATTCGAATTAGAGTAAATTTAGAGGTGGATACCATTTTGGTTCTGTTTGTTTTGATTTATTTTTGAAAATTTTTTAATTTTTCCAATGAAATTTTATATAATACAGATGCTTCTATTAGTATGCACTGTTTTTTATCAGAAAAATCAAGAAAATTATCAAGATTTACCCTAATCCGAATTATTACCATTTGCTGACTGAGGTAGATAAATTTTATAAAATCTCGCAACGTCGCAACAAATATTCAGCTTTTTTTCTGTGTTTTCTAGAAAAAGTATAGAAAATTGTGAAAAACTAAAATTCGAATCGTTTTTATAAGAAATACGTCATATTTTTCGATTTCCACTAAATCCAATAATTACTGATTTTTTGCTTTGCACACATTTTATTTTTTACATAGTTACAATGAATACAAAATTTGGCAACACTATTAACAAATTCGAAATTTTGGCATTAGTTTTCTAAAAAATTTAGGCATATCCGACAAACTTTGTTGAAATTTATTATGAAATAAGTATAATTTAGAGTTTCAAAAAAACTAAAAACCTAATGACAATAAGAAGTGGGTGAAAGTCAACCTGCAATATTTGCTTACAGACTTAGTTACATGAGTTATGTCACTCTATTTCCATAAGACAATATATAAAAGTGCCAACTAAGCATTTCGCTGATTCTGCATAATTTCCTTCTAATATGATTTGTGATAGTGTTTTACTTTCAGTCAGAGTTTGTCAGAGCTAATTAAAGCTTCCTTAAATATTATTAGTTATTATAGCGGAAGTTGCTATTTTAAAATATATGAAAGTAAAGCATTAAAATAATAAGTTGTAAAAATAAAACAAATAAAGTTGTTTTTTAAAAAAGGATTTTCTGGAGTCAATAAGTTAACTGGCGCAGTCGGTAGGATGTGTTGATATTGATTGTGCACCGAGCAAAATCAAGTTCGATCATCGATTTGATCAACCATCGAATATTGTGACTTTCCTGAAGTGAAGTGTGTGTTGGTCTACAGAGTGGCTTCTCAAAAATCAGAAAACCCAATTCATCGAGGAACTGTGACAACCACCCGCAGCGAGAGCACGGAGAAGGAACAGAAATCGTCCTTTTCGCAAGACGTCTTTGATTGGTCCAGACAAGCATTGCTGCATCATCAAGGCATCTTATAGAAGAATGACCAGAGTACTCCACCTAGTTATGTAAGTGCAATTATTAAATGTCTGTAGATAATCTATTAGAATCGTTACAAAAATGAAGTATAAACCCTTCAACGGACTCTGACTCTACCAAATTCACTCGGTAGTATCTAATCAATTAAGTTCTCCAATAAACAATTTAATAAATACAAATTCAATATTAAATAATACGCAACAAAAAAAATAATTTAAGTTATAATCTTGTTGATTCGTCAAGTGACGAAGAAACTGAAAAAAGTAGTTTAGATAGTTGTATCAATTTATTAAATAACAAAATAATGGCTAATCAATTTAAACCGGAATATTTAAACTGTGTTCCAACTTTTGATGGCAACCCGACCGAACTACATAGATATTTAGCGGTGTGCCAAACATTAATCAATCAATTTTACGATAATACTAGCCCAGAGTTATTTCAAAATACTTACCTTTTAAATTCTTTAGTTGGTAAGCTGACAGGAAATGCTAAACTAATCATAAACATACAAAATGTAACTAATTGTGCCGAGTTAAAAGAAACTTTGTCTAGATATTTTGCAAATAGGAGCGATGAAAGTTGTCTTACTAGATATTTAGTGATGCTGAAACAATTACCCAACGAGTCTCCACAACATTTTTACGGCCGATGTTTAGAAATACTAAATTTATTATGTAGTTACGTAGACGCTCATGAAGAGGCGAATGCCGCAAGCATAAAACGAACCTTATATGAAAATTTAGCTCTAAAAACTTTCCTATCAGGATTTAGGGAACCATTAGACACTAATATTAGATGTATGAAATCACAATCTTTAACGGATGCTATCCATTTCGTAATTCAAGGAGGAAATATTAAATACCTTCAAAATATAGGTAATGTCCAAATAAAAAATACAAACAATAGCTCAAATTTCGGAACACGGATATGCATCCAAAACCCCAATTGTTCAACAATAATTTTATTCCCCAAAATTTTAATCAACGACCTTTCAATACACATACAAATCACAATCAATTTAGGCCAAATTTCCCTTCACAACCCATACCTATTAGACAAAACCTCAATATAAATGTAACTTCTACTTTCTAGGCTAACTTATAACTTGATTAGTGTTTTTACAGAACTGTAATGTAGTTTAAATGAAATATAGGATAGTCTTGTATGGAATTAATTCAATCCACCGATGTTTCCCTAAAATCACAAGCACAGAACGAGCCTAATGAGATTTTTGCGAAACGTCTGCAAATTTCTAAATAAAATTAATCAAGTGAAAATATATGTTATTGTACTATTAAATATATAAAATAAACTGATTACTCTAGAAGCTGAGATATGTCCATTGAAAGTTGAAAAATGGGCTCTTTTTAGGCCATTTTTTTCATATTTTCAAATGCCCACGAAATGTAGAGGTTTGGGTCGATATGAATTTTGAAAAAAAGCATTTGCGACTTCTTAAAAAGATTTTTCCAATCCTCTGATTCATTTACTTTTAATTTTAATTGACCTTTTTACAGTACCAGTCGTGTAGCGCTGTTTCTGAGACTTTTTATGATATTTGGGCAATTGTGAGTATAGCCACTGTGCACATACTATGTCATCTGTAATGCCGGCGAGAGCAAAAGTACAACTATGACTTAATCTAAAACCCGATTGCTTTAAAGGCACTAAGTTATTATTAGGTAATATTTTTGGTTTTTGGATTTTTTGCAACTGGTGCAGTGATAAGACCCCCCCCCCCACAACCCCCCAAGTCTAATCAGCTCAAAGGTAGTAGGTTCGAAGCTGGCTGTCGACAAAAATATTTTTCTGAAATATCTCGTCTGCTATACGCCGCAGTTCGGCCGAGGATGCCCTTAGATGTTGAGTCGTTCGAAAAATAAAATTACGACTCTGCTCGGAGAGTTGGGATCGCCTAAGAACAGTAACAAGATTTCCCACGCAACACATACAATAAATGACACAACTATGTAGAAGACAACGGTAAACCACCATGTTAAATATAATTGCCTAGTATGGCTGATTAGGAATTGGTGAATTAATTTTTCAGAACAGATATGTTTTTGGAGGTCGGTGAAGACAATTAAATTTCGCGGAAAAGTATAATTTTTGAGATAGTTCTTCTTAAAATGTGTCTATTTTTTCTAGAGGTTAGGTTGTCAATAACTCAAGAGCAACACACACTAACAATGATGTATAAAACCGGCATGGGGTAGCGAGACGATAAATAAAATTAAAAATCTATCAACATCGATAGAATGGCCTAATGAGTCCCAGTGAGGACGAAAGAGCAATGTCGCTATTTTCCGGACGCGAAACTTCTCCATTATCTGAGTTCTCCATACTTTCTAACACGACAGTAATGTTCACTGATAATTCGTATCCATAGAGCCGAAAATTTTCTATTTTAATTTTAAAATAATATGGATGTTAACTTATCTCATTTTATATTTTTGTTGGCTTAAAAAATATGCAGGGCTCTCAAAGGGAAACCATAGTGCGATCCCTATTGTTACTGCCAAAAATCTTGCTGCTAGTTTGAATACCGGTACTGAATGGTGCAACGTCTATCACTGGAGGCAATTTGCTTCGTGTACCCATATTTGTATATATATACATACATACATATATATATATATATATATATATATATATATATATATATATATATATATATATATAATATATATATATATATATATATATATATATATATATATATATATATATATAATATATATATATATATATATATATATATATATATATATATATATATATATATATATATATATACAGATAAGTTTTCGTCCGTGTAATTTTAAAATAAAGTA
The DNA here is from genome assembly GCA_034092305.1 of Diaprepes abbreviatus. Taxonomy (NCBI): domain Eukaryota; kingdom Metazoa; phylum Arthropoda; class Insecta; order Coleoptera; family Curculionidae; genus Diaprepes; species Diaprepes abbreviatus. Next base: position 18,380,495 of record JASJET010000122.1, on the reverse strand, counting down.
AATCTCGGCTAAGCGGACATAAGATTTGTTAATAAACATTACTCTCGTGCTAAAAAGTGCGGAGAACTCCAAAATAATGGAAAGGCTCCGGGTCTGAAAAATGAGGACAGTGGTGTTTCGTGCTAATATGGGGCTAGTCAGGCCATTGCATTCGATTCAAACCACCACTTCGCATTTGAGTCTCATAAGCTGATTTGAGAATTAAAAAACAGTAAACAAGAAAACAACGGCGACATCTCGATGGTTCATTCAATAACACAAGAAAAGTGCGATCCTAATCTTTTGGGTAGCGTGTTTCGCGTATCGAATTTTGATATGTATCATTATTAAGTTACCGCCACACCATCACATGGCGGTTTTATACAGCTAATTCTGATCAGAGAGTTTTTTAGAGTTTTCTACAATGTTTAAATTACTTTTTTAAAGTTTGATCTAAGTGCATTTTTGACCAAAATACGGCCATTCTTACGAAAAAAATGTCTTTTTTCAATGTTTTGTATATTCTTAACTTAACTTAACTTCAAAGAGAAAAAATGCTTATTTTTAAATGTAGAATGACCTTCATTAGTTCCGAAATGTTTTTCGCGAATTTCATTTTTTTGTTGTTTAAGACTGTTCATTTTTTACACTGGTTTCTCTACGTGACTTCCAATTTTTAATTATTTATCATAGAATTAACTGTTTACAACTAAACTACACATAAAAAAAGGAATAAATTCAATATTTTTTCATATAAAAACATTTGAAAAACTGTCCGAAAATTACACGTTGGTATCATACTGAGTGAACAGTCGTAAACAGCATATTATCGTTTTTATTTCCAAAAAAATTTTAAAAATGTAATTCGCGGAAAACATTTCGGAACTAATAAAGGTCATTTCGCATCTAAAAATCGGCATTTTTTCTCTTTGAAACTTTTCTCTATATACAAAACATTGAAAAAAAGTCATTTTGGGCAAAAATGCATTTAGATCAAACTATAAAAAAGTAATTTAAACCTCTTATAAAACTCTAAAAAAAACTGTCTAATCAGAATTTTCTCACAAATTTTTCTACAAGGATGGTGCTGAAGTTAATAAAGACAAATTTTTTTTTTAATTTTTTTATTCTCGATTAAAACCTTTAAAAAAATTAAAAATCGACTTACACTTTATGTCATCTGCAAGTACTCGCAAAGAGCTTTTAAATGCTTTGTTCAGAATTGTCATGCAATGATTGCTTACTGAAATACAGAACTTTGAAGTTCAACTTGTTTTTGCGTAGACATGGCAAAAGTGATTGACAGGCAGTGTATATATATATATATATATATATATATATATATATATATATATATATATATATATATATATATATATATATATATATATATATATATATAGTAGTGAAACCTACAGTATATTTCAATTTTATCTTCAAAAGAAGTATCAATGATACACTATAACTCGGATTTGTATCCACTACCATTCATATATGGTTCCGAAGTTAACGTTTTATTTTTCCACTGTATAAATAAATAAAATAAAAATTTTCAAAATCACCTGTCAGGTTCAAAATGAAACAGAAAAGAAATAAAAATCCATAGTTTTCACAGTTACAAACCTCTTTCATGCATGATGAGTACACTGTCAAAAAAAGTTAGGTCTTTCAATTTTATTTGCTAATTTTTGCATGTATTACATTTCATTTTGCCATAACAGCTAAAAAATGTATGGAAAGTATAAGCACTAAGTCGAGTAGCATTATTACGTAAGTTCCAACAATATTTAACAGATTTTTCAATTTTAAGGTTCCTTGTTAATTTCTTCAAAATTCTTGACATTGTTTTGTTCAGTAGATTAAAATAAAATTTTTTGTATATATGAAGCTCGACAAATAAAATGGGTTTAGTCTTGTTAATTTCAAAAATAGTTGATAGTGTTTAAATTTATTTAACTTTTTTTAGAAACTCTGAGAAAATATCCACCAGTACCAATTGTGAGTAAATTCTGTCATACTAACCAAGAATTGGGTTTGCAATTACCAAGAGATACGATAGTCTTTATTTCTATTTTGGGAATTCACAGAGATCCGCAAAATTATACTAAACCGGACGAATTTGACCCAGATAGATTCACAGAAGAACATCATTATGTAAAACCGAATTCATTTCTCCCTTTTGGAATAGATTCTAAAGATAGCCACATAGGTAAGTTAATTTTAATTGAATAAAGGATTTCACTCTAAATATCTCAATTTGGCATGAAAGATATATAGCACATTAACTTTTATATAATAAGCAACGTATTTCCTGCTGTAAAAAAAATGATGTATCTTTATTACGCTTTTATATTACTTTCTAATATACATCATTTCTATTACTTTCTAATATACCTCATATGCCCATTTTTTTTTTTTCAAAAGACATTCCCATACCGAAATATTATCGCTCAAATATGTCCTATAATAGAATTTTGGACAGAGTTGTAATAAACTAACACCCTTAGAATGATTTAACAAAGTGTTTTATTACGTGTTAATTGAGGTGGGGATGCTGTACTCTTGTTCATTTTTTTCACTAAGTTTTAAAAGCAGTCAAAATTTTTATTACTTATTCTTTCTTTACAAAAAAGGTACTCTTCTGTGATTTCGAAAAAAAAAGAGTTTAATTCATTTTAATATTTTATACCTTATTTTTAAATAAAATGTAATTTTTTTTTCTAGTAAAATATTGCCTTGTACGTTATACCCCTTATTCTTACATAAATGTCTATATAACTTGCTTTCATTTACACTGCTGATAATAAAACAGAAAAACAGATATGAGGGGCAATACTTAAAAAATGAAGGTTATCTCCCACGTTTGGAAAGTAGAACAGTGTCATATCATTTTTCCTATTTGATCATGCCATTCACAATTAATTCCTTAATTTAATAAATATTATATTTTCAATACAAAATAGTAGGATTAGTTTATAAATTAGAAAAAAAATTGTTTAAAATCGAATCTCCGATGTTTCAATATGCATTCGAAGTCTATCTCCTACGATAATGTTTCACCAAATGAGGTATTTAATTAACCTAAAACCAAACATGCAATAAAATTGCGAAACAATGGGATTGAAAGTGAATTTAAATAAGACTAAAATCATGTTTCCAGAAAATTCACTTATAACTACAAGCAATTTGAGAGCGATAAGGACTGCTCCCAGCAGGACTCTTGAAGTCCTGGTGAACCCGCCTCCTTTTCTCTTATACATAGAGAATGAGGCCTTGAAGACTGTTTTTCATCTCAGTTGCCTAGGACATCTTGGAATGGGAACGGGCGGCTACTCAACTGTCTGGGAAAGCGCATGAGAGGTGTCCATCACTCGCCATGCGAACAGATATGACGCCGTTTTTAAAACCCAACCTATCCTTGGAGATACTTCTGCCAAGTAGAGAGGATTGGGAGGGGGAACAAAATCTTCCGAAAAATGGATCCTGGTGGTATACTGATGGAACTTGACAAAAGGAAAGAACCAGGGCCGGAGTATTCGACAGGAGCACAGGAGTCAGAGAGTACTACTCGGACAATGTGCGACAATCTTCACAGCGGAAATTTATGCTATTCTGCAGTTTGCCCATCTCTGTGAGAGGGATATAGACAAGAATAGGATAATAAATATATGCTCAGACAGTAAGGCTACGATATTGGCACTGACGCCCAGTGTTGTAACTTCGCGACTGGTGTCTGAGTGCAAGCACGTACTAAATGGTATGACAAGGAACGGTTGCACAGTCAGACCCATATGAGTCCCGGGTCACTCAGGCATATGCGGGAATGAGAAAACAGACCGTTCAGCAAAGTTAGGTTCGGCAACTGAACCGTATGGACCCCAAATCAATACTACCTGTCCCAGTGGTTATTGGCAAAAGGGAATTCAAATCGTTGCTGGAAAACAAATTTATTATCGTGGAGGGGAGCTCCTGGAATGAAGTGTGCTAAAAAACATATAACTGGGCCAAGCGCACGGCGTACTAAGGAGCTGCTCTCCTTGGGAAGAAAAGAGCTGCGAATTGTGGTGGGATTGCTGACAGGATATTGTCACCTCAGGGGCCATCTTCATACAATCGGTGTCGAAGACGACTCGACGTGCAGATGGTGTTTGGAGGAGGATGAAACTGTTGACCATGTCCTCAGAGTACGCAGCACTCAACGAACTGAGACAGAGATATTTCGGAGATACAATATTGTTTCCGGAAGCAGTTAAACAAGTTTCACTAACGAGGCTGCTTGGATTCGCAAAGACGATCGGCCTCGAATAACCTGCAGCTATGGTGGGATCTAAAGGGCCTAATGGAGACTCGTCAGAGACGCGCAGTAAAGTTTTTGAATAATGTGGTCTCCCTATTTTAACGTATGGCGCATAAGCTTGGACCATCACAAAAAATATAAAACTGCATTCAGATTGGATACAGTGAAATGTTCAAAAGTACTTATCTTGAATGTATTTTTTCGATCAAATCAAAGAAGAGTGCTTTTTAATCACATTTTATCGAACGGAACAAAAGTTATTTTAAGAAAATTTCATTTCACACCTCATGTATGAGGGAGAATAATATATGAAAATAGGATATTGTTTTCATGAAATCAACATGCTGCCGAGAGATTGTCCGCCTTTTCTGAATCAGACTGTAGAAACCATTAGAAAATTCTAGCCGTGTTTTCTCAAAAGTAGCTAGGAAGTACAAAGTACCTCCTCGGTAAATGTACTCTAATGTATATTAATGGTAAGGCATGATGGCTTCCAAGTTAAAATTCCCAGTCGGTGCTATTTCGGAGATACAATATTGTTTCCGGAAGCAGTTAAACAAGTTTCACTAACGAGGCTGCTTGGATTCGCAAAGACGATCGGCCTCGAATAACCTGCAGCTATGGTGGGATCTAAAGGGCCTAATGGAGACTCGTCAGAGACGCGCAGTAAAGTTTTTGAATAATGTGGTCTCCCTATTTTAACGTATGGCGCATAAGCTTGGACCATCACAAAAAATATAAAACTGCATTCAGATTGGATACAGTGAAATGTTCAAAAGTACTTATCTTGAATGTATTTTTTCGATCAAATCAAAGAAGAGTGCTTTTTAATCACATTTTATCGAACGGAACAAAAGTTATTTTAAGAAAATTTCATTTCACACCTCATGTATGAGGGAGAATAATATATGAAAATAGGATATTGTTTTCATGAAATCAACATGCTGCCGAGAGATTGTCCGCCTTTTCTGAATCAGACTGTAGAAACCATTAGAAAATTCTAGCCGTGTTTTCTCAAAAGTAGCTAGGAAGTACAAAGTACCTCCTCGGTAAATGTACTCTAATGTATATTAATGGTAAGGCATGATGGCTTCCAAGTTAAAATTCCCAGTCGGTGCTATTTCGGAGATACAATATTGTTTCCGGAAGCAGTTAAACAAGTTTCACTAACGAGGCTGCTTGGATTCGCAAAGACGATCGGCCTCGAATAACCTGCAGCTATGGTGGGATCTAAAGGGCCTAATGGAGACTCGTCAGAGACGCGCAGTAAAGTTTTTGAATAATGTGGTCTCCCTATTTTAACGTATGGCGCATAAGCTTGGACCATCACAAAAAATATAAAACTGCATTCAGATTGGATACAGTGAAATGTTCAAAAGTACTTATCTTGAATGTATTTTTTCGATCAAATCAAAGAAGAGTGCTTTTTAATCACATTTTATCGAACGGAACAAAAGTTATTTTAAGAAAATTTCATTTCACACCTCATGTATGAGGGAGAATAATATATGAAAATAGGATATTGTTTTCATGAAATCAACATGCTGCCGAGAGATTGTCCGCCTTTTCTGAATCAGACTGTAGAAACCATTAGAAAATTCTAGCCGTGTTTTCTCAAAAGTAGCTAGGAAGTACAAAGTACCTCCTCGGTAAATGTACTCTAATGTATATTAATGGTAAGGCATGATGGCTTCCAAGTTAAAATTCCCAGTCGGTGCCGTCTCTTTGGAAGCTTTTTCTAAGCTTGGGATTAAAGAAATTCTTCTTACTTTTCCAAACTCATAGCTGAAGACGTTGCTTCGTAAATACTATATAAGTATCACTTCTAACATCTTTTAGGTTTAAAATATTGTAAATTTTGTTGCAAAATATTATATTTACTTTCCTTAATATATTATTGTTGCTATGTATACAGGGTAAGTCTACCATTGAGTAAAGTATATGAAGGTAAAATTTACCATTACACTATATTCACTGCAATATATATTTACTAGATATACACAACTGAAAAATATTTGGAACAATACAAGGTGGGTCAAAAGAATAGTGTAGTGTGAAGTTATACCCTATGTACAAATCAATTTATTGATTCTATGAATAATATAATTTATTATTTTCCATGGCTACTGCGATTAAAGCTAAAAATGGATAAACTAAAATATATCTAAAAAACTATCAAAAGTAGGTATAAGACAAGTTAAACCAAAATTAAAAGTTTTTTAATAGTCTAAAACACAAAGTAAGAAGGTATAGATAGTGCCACTGAAAAAAGTGATATTTTTAAATTCGAATTTTTTCAGATTTTGACATTAAATGCCTTTTTACTCTTACTTATATATTTTTAAAGATATGTCCTTACAAAATCATAGATTTAGATTAAAACATTTTTATTTGAAAAATTGGGTTCTATAAAGTAAAAAAATGGGATTAAAACAAACGTCTTAGACGTAAAATTATTGGGGTAAAAAATTTCCCTATTTTAGGTTAAAAAAAATAAAATTTTTGGTATTTTTTAATGTTAGCTTTCAAATTTATTCTTTATGGGTGAGACTTCATTTATAGTAGAAATAAGAACAAGGTAAATAGATACTGAGAGTGCCATTAAAAAGAGTGGTGTTTTTTAAAACAAAATTTTCAAATTTGGATCTATATATTAAATACCTTGTTACTCTTACCTTAAAACCTTTTAAAATGAGTTCTTACAAAACCTTAGATATAAAATTTTAGAGTTTTTTTCAGTAATTGCCTTGCCTCAAGGTTAAGTTTTAGGATTATATCTGGAATGAACAAACTGATTCATATGTATACAAGCAAATTGTTTATAAAAAAAATTGAACTGACTTCTATAAAAGCGCTAGAAAGCGAAAAATAACTATTTACATTTTTACAGAAAATTAAAATTTTTGAAGTCGGTGCCAAGTTGAAACCTGACAAAATGTGATTCACATAAAGAGATTGAGAAATACTGTTTTTTCATATAATTTTTTTTTTCGCTTTTTAGAGCTTTTTTAAAAAGGTTCAATTTTTTATAAAAATTTTGTTATTAAATATTTAGTTTGAAATTGAAGTGAGTTGACAAAATCACCAAAAAATGCCAATTTCATCCATGGTGTTAGATCACACTAAATTGAACAACAAAAAACTCTTTGATTCTGAGAATTCCCCAAATACCAGTTTTGGCTGAAATTATATCAAAGAAATATTTAGTTTAATATAGTAAGTAAATCCTCTATCTTTAATTTTAAGAAATTAATTTTAGATTCGTAACTTAGGCCCCCAAAACCCCTAATACCGATATTGAAATAACTTGAGACATGTTAATTTTTTAGTCCAACATATTTTATCCTGTGTATTGAGTTTGACGAAATTAATTAAAAATCCGTAATATATGCCCTAAGAACCACCCCTTCATCAATCTGGACAAAATCAGAAAAACGTAACATTTTTAGTCCTCCATATTGTATCTGACATACTAAATTGTAGAAAATTAACTTCAAATTCGTAACGTATTTTAATATAAAACATATTTTTAGGAGAAAATGTTTATTTACTTTTATAAAATGTGTCATAAAGTCAAAAATTTATATTTTACATATCTTCCAGCTGTTTGGAAAATCATAAGATTTATTTTTTTGTTTTAGATATGCAATTTACGATTCTACTAGTAAAACTAACATTACTTGATATATTTTCATCACTTCGAGTTAGTTTGAAAGATGAGGATTCCACTAATCTCAAAATAGATCCTAAACTGATGTGTTTAGGTGTATGTGAAAATTTTTCACTGAAAATCGAATAATTGTAAATTGCATTATTCAATAAATTATTATTTCAAGTTCTAAGACAAAGACTTATTTTTTAACAAAAGCTTCTTCTTTTATCAAATGTAAAAATTATAAATTAATGAGCTTGGCCACAGTTCTGCTTGTACAGGTTATGCAGTGTTATTTTGGCTGCTGACACATTTTATATCTAACGCCTCCAATGGCTTTCCAGAAGATACGGTATTATTTTTCTCAGGTTTGGTAGTTAATCCACACATTTTTTGTAGAGCTGAGACAGGCATTTCAACTAGTAGACATAACAAGGTGCCTCCCAAATAAGCACAGACCACATCTCCCAGAACAGCTATAATCTGTAAATAAAATACTAATTACCAAATTATTCACCCACATTTACTAGGGTTGCCTAAATCTATATCAGACTGTACATAATGATAATCATTTAAATCAGAGACATCCGAAATTTTTAGCCTAAAGACCTTACTCCCCACTAAGTCCGAAGAACCAAGACCTAGCTAGCTTATCATATCAATATATTGTGGTTTTCAACTACGCGCAAATTTTTGTATAGCAACTAGCCAGCGAGTGAGATATCTGTGGGGGTGAACTTCACTGCGGGCGGAATTATGATTGTTGCTTATGGGCAAGTGTTAAGGACGTTACATTGCTACGGAAACAGACGATGCACGTGCTGTGCTATATAACGCACAGCAATATTTATTTAAGAAAGTAAAAACTGGTCAAGAAGCAACTCGTGCTAGTTTCCATTCGGTTCGTTACAGCTCCACTGATGAGACCTTTAGGTGATCGAAACTAGTATAGAGAAAAGACCAGAGTGGAATTCGTAGAGAATATACAGTTTGTCCCCTTTTTTAACGGTCGTAAGGAGAATAAAATACCTTTTCCAAATACATAGACCCTGAAATTGTTTATTTTTAATAATTGCCTACCGCTCCGAGGTATATTCAGATGTTCGTTTGTACTGTTGAATATAACAGTGCAGCATCAAGTTCTGCGGGTAATATCCTGTAGACATGTTACGATATGGGGATATTAAATAGAGAATTGTTTTCTGTGCGTCTTGCTCTAGGTTCATTACAGCTCCAGTGATGAAACCATTAGGCGATCGAAAACAGTATGGAATATATAAATATATATATATATATATATATATATATATATATATATATATATATATATATATATATAGAATTGAATTCGCATAGAATATACAAATATATATATATATATATATATATATATATATATATATATATATATATATATATATATATATATATAGAATTGAATTCACATAGAATATACAAATATATATATATATATATATATATATATATATATATATATATATATATATATATATATATATATTTGTATATTCTATGTGAATTCAATTCTATATATATATATATATATATATATATATATTTGTATATTCTATGCGAATTCAATTCTATATATATATATATATATATATATATATATATATATATATATATATATATATATATATATATTTATATATTCCATACTGTTTTCGATCGCCTAATGGTTTCATCACTGGAGCTGTAATGAACCTAGAGCAAGACGCACAGAAAACAATTCTCTATTTAATATCCCCATATCGTAACATGTCTACAGGATATTACCCGCAGAACTTGATGCTGCACTGTTATATTCAACAGTACAAACGAACATCTGAATATACCTCGGAGCGGTAGGCAATTATTAAAAATAAACAATTTCAGGGTCTATGTATTTGGAAAAGGTATTTTATTCTCCTTACGACCGTTAAAAAAGGGGACAAACTGTATATTCTCTACGAATTCCACTCTGGTCTTTTCTCTATACTAGTTTCGATCACCTAAAGGTCTCATCAGTGGAGCTGTAACGAACCGAATGGAAACTAGCACGAGTTGCTTCTTGACCAGTTTTTACTTTCTTAAATAAATATTGCTGTGCGTTATATAGCACAGCACGTGCATCGTCTGTTTCCGTAGCAATGTAACGTCCTTAACACTTGCCCATAAGCAACAATCATAATTCCGCCCGCAGTGAAGTTCACCCCCACAGATATCTCACTCGCTGGCTAGTTGCTATACAAAAATTTGCGCGTAGTTGAAAACCACAATATATTGATATGATAAGCTAGCTAGGTCTTGGTTCTTCGGACTTAGTGGGGAGTAAGGTCTTTAGGCTAAAAATTTCGGATGTCTCTGATTTAAATGATTATCATTATGTACAGTCTGATATAGATTTAGGCAACCCTAGTAAATGTGGGTGAATAATTTGGTAATTAGTATTTTATTTACAGATTATAGCTGTTCTGGGAGATGTGGTCTGTGCTTATTTGGGAGGCACCTTGTTATGTCTACTAGTTGAAATGCCTGTCTCAGCTCTACAAAAAATGTGTGGATTAACTACCAAACCTGAGAAAAATAATACCGTATCTTCTGGAAAGCCATTGGAGGCGTTAGATATAAAATGTGTCAGCAGCCAAAATAACACTGCATAACCTGTACAAGCAGAACTGTGGCCAAGCTCATTAATTTATAATTTTTACATTTGATAAAAGAAGAAGCTTTTGTTAAAAAATAAGTCTTTGTCTTAGAACTTGAAATAATAATTTATTGAATAATGCAATTTACAATTATTCGATTTTCAGTGAAAAATTTTCACATACACCTAAACACATCAGTTTAGGATCTATTTTGAGATTAGTGGAATCCTCATCTTTCAAACTAACTCGAAGTGATGAAAATATATCAAGTAATGTTAGTTTTACTTGTAGAATCGTAAATTGCATATCTAAAACAAAAAAATAAATCTTATGATTTTCCAAACAGCTGGAAGATATGTAAAATATAAATTTTTGACTTTATGACACATTTTATAAAAGTAAATAAACATTTTCTCCTAAAAATATGTTTTATATTAAAATACGTTACGAATTTGAAGTTAATTTTCTACAATTTAGTATGCCAGATACAATATGGAGGACTAAAAATGTTACGTTTTTCTGATTTTGTCCAGATTGATGAAGGGGTGGTTCTTAGGGCATATATTACGGATTTTTAATTAATTTCGTCAAACTCAATACACAGGATAAAATATGTTGGACTAAAAAATTAACATGTCTCAAGTTATTTCAATATCGGTATTAGGGGTTTTGGGGGCCTAAGTTACGAATCTAAAATTAATTTCTTAAAATTAAAGATAGAGGATTTACTTACTATATTAAACTAAATATTTCTTTGATATAATTTCAGCCAAAACTGGTATTTGGGGAATTCTCAGAATCAAAGAGTTTTTTGTTGTTCAATTTAGTGTGATCTAACACCATGGATGAAATTGGCATTTTTTGGTGATTTTGTCAACTCACTTCAATTTCAAACTAAATATTTAATAACAAAATTTTTATAAAAAATTGAACCTTTTTAAAAAAAGCTCTAAAAAGCGAAAAAAAAATTATATGAAAAAACAGTATTTCTCAATCTCTTTATGTGAATCACATTTTGTCAGGTTTCAACTTGGCACCGACTTCAAAAATTTTAATTTTCTGTAAAAATGTAAATAGTTATTTTTCGCTTTCTAGCGCTTTTATAGAAGTCAGTTCAATTTTTTTTATAAACAATTTGCTTGTATACATATGAATCAGTTTGTTCATTCCAGATATAATCCTAAAACTTAACCTTGAGGCAAGGCAATTACTGAAAAAAACTCTAAAATTTTATATCTAAGGTTTTGTAAGAACTCATTTTAAAAGGTTTTAAGGTAAGAGTAACAAGGTATTTAATATATAGATCCAAATTTGAAAATTTTGTTTTAAAAAACACCACTCTTTTTAATGGCACTCTCAGTATCTATTTACCTTGTTCTTATTTCAGGTATATTCAGATGTTCGTTTGTACTGTTGAATATAACAGTGCAGCATCAAGTTCTGCGGGTAATATCCTGTAGACATGTTACGATATGGGGATATTAAATAGAGAATTGTTTTCTGTGCGTCTTGCTCTAGGTTCATTACAGCTCCAGTGATGAAACCATTAGGCGATCGAAAACAGTATGGAATATATAAATATATATATATATATATATATATATATATATATATATATATATATATATAGAATTGAATTCGCATAGAATATACAAATATATATATATATATATATATATATATATATATATATATATATATATATATATATATATATATATATATAGAATTGAATTCACATAGAATATACAAATATATATATATATATATATATATATATATATATATATATATATATATATTGTATATTGAATATATTTTTCCAATAACTTTTTTCGATATTTTTTTTTGAAAAAATTAAAATTTAACAGATAATGCTAATCACGTCACTACTATTTTTTTGGTTAATTTTCATCTCGATCGACTATGTAATTAGTCGGACGGATATGATGAACCTAAAAGGATTCCTAGTAGGACGGAACCCTAAAAATGATATAACTTTTTAGAACTGATAATATGATTTATCCCAATAACGAGCAATAATTTGTATACAACAGTTCAAATTATGTCCAAAGTAGCACAAAATTATATACATATATTACTTACTATCAAATTGTCATTAGCAAAGCTAGGAAATCTTCTGTATCCCGTTTGCAATCTTATAAAAGTAGCATGAATCATATATGCACTGTATGTTAATCGTCCTAAGACTTGGACTGGTTGAAATTCACAGAACCATCTGGCAAACCCTAAAAATTAGGTATAAAATACATAATCTATAAATCGGGTCGTAAAGTCTGGAATAAATTGAGTATTTAAAACGCTAGGTTTTTAAACAAATCTCTCGGACACGTCTACTTTGTTTTTTATTACGAATTTGTTCCAATATCATACAGGATGACTAGAAAGAAGCTGTGCTAGAATCAACTTCGATTTTTTAAATAGTGACTCCCATTTTTTGTATACTTTAATACTCCCTTCAAGATTCTGAACATTTTTCTACTACATGTCCTGTACCTAAATATAATCAGTAAAAAGTCGAAATGAAGTGGTAACATTTAACTTATCATTTTATTAAATGTTGAAAATGCCTCCCATTGGTTAATTGACAATGTTCTAAACGATTTATCAATTCATTCATTAAATTGGCTTAATTTGGAAAACTTTACCATTAAGGTAATTCCACAAAAATAAGTCAAAAGAGTTTAAGTCTGGAGACCTCGGCGACCACACACTAGGTTCCCCTGTGAAATTGACGAAAGATCAGGATATTTTTCTTGAAGTACCTGACATCCTTCTTGTGTTTACCCTATCGCCATATCCTATCATCATAAAGATTTATATCCCCTTTTTCTTAGTGGGTTTCACTTTCAGTTAGGATTAACTCAAAGTGAAAATTTGACAAAATTTTATAAAGGAACAGGTCAATGAATCCGTTATGCTGGTAAATAATTATTGTATTTTATTTCAAGTTTTGAATGTCGATAAATCGAAAACAGTTACAGTATGAGAAAAAATCTTCAAACTTTTACAGGGAGTCTAAAAGTGAACAAAAACTTGGGGGTCACTATTTAAAAAATCAAAGTTGATACAGCTTCTTTCTAGTCACCCTCTATGATGTAATATATTGGTATATTGGAAAAAAATTCGTACCAAAAAAGTATAACTTTACTGCTCGAGCAATTAAAAAAAAACAGCATTTTTTAAATAATGAATTATATATATATATATATATATATATATATATATATATATATATATATATATATATACATATATATATATATATATATATATATATATATATATATATATATATATATATATATGTACAGGGTGAGTCAACGATTGGATGAAGTAGGTTTGTGCCTTTTCGGTGAAATTAACAAAGAAACTATATTTATTGTTTGATACAGTTTATTTTTACGCAGATTTTAAAAATATTTAGGACTCTACAGGGTGAGCCAAAAAACTAGGACAGCATAAAGTTGTATTTTTTTAAATAGAACACCCTATATACGAATCGTATTTTCAATTTAGCTTATAATTTTAAATCTTTTTTATTAAGGGTTTACTATAACAAAACTTTATAGTTTCTGAGATAATTAAGTTTAAAGAAAAAAAGTCACATTTTCAAGCATCAATTCAATCCTAAATAACGTTTTCAATTTTGTGACAAATATATTCAAATTTGGAATTTAGCAAGGCCAAGGACAAGTTAACATACTTTTTACCTAATATTTGCAATAAAAGCTACAGGGTGTTGAACACATCAGCTCAAATTTGAACAAGTTTAAATGAATAAATATCTTTTTTTTTTAAATGGTACACCCTGTATATTTTCATGTTATTTAATAGAGTAATAAAAACCCTAAAAGTTTTGTTCAACATATCCTATACCTATTTATAATAGTTTTTGAGATATTTCAGTTTTTCTTATTTTCCATACTTTTTTACAGAAATAGTCTTCATTATCATAGTAGCCATGGCAAAAACAATGTAAAAGAACATTTTTCTGTGTGTCAAATTTATAACCGCAATCGCTTCTTTTGGTTTTTATGTAGTGTAGTTTGGTTTTTTTTGCATTCATCTTATATTGTAAAATGAATTTTCCAAAGAATGAGTTAACAGATATGATTTATACAATAGGAGAGGCTCAAAAAAATTGCCTTCTTGCTCAAAGAATTTACAAAATGAAGTATCCTGATCGACGCCAGCCTAATACCCATACTTTTCAAAACTTAATGCAAAGATTTGATTCTTCTGGTACTGTTGATTATCCAAAACGTAAAGTGGTCAACAAACCAGTAACTAATGAAGAAAAAGAACTACAAGTATTGTTAAATGTTCAGGAAAATCCTTATATTGGTAGCCGTCAGTTAGCAGCATTATGTGAAACATCACAATCCACCGCTAATCGTACTACCAAGAAATATAGGTATCATCCATATCACATGGAATTACACTAAGAATTGCATGGACAGGATTTTGAAAGTCGTGTAAACTTTTGTCGTACAATAAATGCGGAGATTCAATTAAATCCAAATTTATTATGCAAGGTAATGTTTAGTGATGAAGCTACTTTTAGAAGTAACGGTGCCGTAAATAGACGCAACATGCATTATTATGCCACAAAAAACCCATTTTGGATCAGAGAGGTGCAACATCAAAACCACTGGTCATTAAATGTTTGGTGTTGTATTCATCATAATCGAATTATTGGACCCCACTTTTTTAATGAACCACTAAATGGCCATAGTTACCTGAACTTTCTACAAGAAGAACTACCCCAACTACTTCAAGGTCTCGATAGAGATGAGCTCGACAGTATGTGGTTCCAGCACGATGGCGCGCCTCCGCATTACCATCGTGAAATTCGTGCGTTTTTGGACCAACGATATCCGCAAAAATGGATTGGACGTCTTGCGACATCACCCCATTAGATTTTTTCCTATGGGGTTATATTAAAAATAAGGTGTATGTATGTTAATCCACCAACAACAGTGGAAGATATGCGAAACAGGATTAGGGATACATGTAGAACAATAACGCCACTAATTTTGTCCAGGGTCCGAGAAAATCTGCAAAAAAGACTAAATTTGTGCATTGCACAAGAGGGTCGTTTATTCGAACACTTATTAAAAAGAAATAAGTAATCTCAGTATTTAATAGGTAATTTTTTTGTTTCAATTTAGTATAAAAGTAAATATGTATTTGCCTTGTCGTTATTGTTGTGTTAATTTTTTCACATTATGTTTAATTAAACTATTGCCGTTGTAATAGAGCTAATAATGTATTTCATCATATTTAACCACATTCTGTTTGTTTCTGTAGTTTCTTTTTATTATTTTACATGGCTACTATGATAATGAAGACTATTTCTGTAAAAAAGTATGGAAAATAAGAAAAACTGAAATATCTCAAAAACTATTATAAATAGGTATAGGATATGTAGAACAAAACTTTTAGGGTTTTTATTACTCTATTAAATAACATGAACATATACAGGGTGTACCATTTAAAAAAAAAGATATTTATTCATTTACACTTGTTCAAATTTGAGCCGATGTGTTCAACACCCTGTAGCTTTTATTGCAAATATTAGGTAAAAATTATGTTAACTTGTCCTTGGCCTTGCTAAATTCCAAATTTGAATATATTTGTCACAAAATTGAAAACGTTATTAAGGATTGAATTGATGCTTGAAAATGTGACTTTTTTTTTTAAAACTTAATTATCTCAGAAACTATAAAGTTTTGTTATAGTAAACCCTTAATAAAAAAAGATTTAAAATTATAAGCTAAATCGAAAATACGATTCGTATATAGGGTGTTCTATTTAAAAAAATACAACTTTATGCTGTCCTAGTTTTTTGACTCACCCTGTAGAGTCCTAAATATTTTTAAAATCTGCGTAAAAGTAAACTGTATCAAACAATAAATATAGTTTCTTTGTTAATTTCACCGAAAAGGCACAAACCTACTTCATCCAATCGTTGACTCACCCTGTATATATATATATATATATATATATATATATATATATATATATGTATTGTTTTGAATACACGAAAATTTTACGACAAAATATTAAATGTTAGATTTAATATGTCCGCAAACTCCCTAAATAAATAAAATAATGCAGCATACAATGCTAAAACTACAATTCTTCGATTGCCGAAGCGGGGAAATCCAGATGTTAAACGACGAGGTGGCGGCACTTTTACTCGGTGCTTCCCTGAATTCAGAGCGCGACGCCACCACAGCTATAAAGGCGGAAAGTCAGCTGTAAAATTAAAGACATTACGGGTTGCTCTTCTAGAGATAACTTGTCCTTTTTCCAAGTGAGCTTAGCTCTCGGGGATCACATTGACTCTTCTATTTTCTCATTATTGAAACAAGTATATTGATGAAATGAATTTAAATAGGAAAAAAGTAAACAAAAACTTATTTCATCTATTTAATCATCTTTTATTCTGTATTACATAGTTATAGTAATTTCATTATTTGCTTTAAGGCACGATCTAATTGCAAGAATTTGTCTCGAAAAAAAAACGAACTGATGTTAATATCATTGTTAAGATTGTCACAATACAACAAAATTATAATTAATTTGTGACAATTTATTTTTAAGTTAAAAACATGGAAATCGTAACAAAAGGTATATAAGCTACAATACTCATTTTTTCCAATTAAATGCTTATCCCTAGTAATAATCCAGCCTTATTTTAATTTATAGAAAGTTTATAAAAACATTACTTTGAGTAAGTATAGACATTTTTAGTGCTAAAACATAACGAAATATTTGAAATACAATAAAAATATAAATTATACTTACATCCAATTTTTTGAGAAAATCCAAATATTAAGATTCCAATGCCAAGTGCAAAAAGATTTTTTCCAAAAGACCAATAAAGGGCACTTTTAATGGGAGTTACTTTAAAGTCAGGATTATAAAAAATAACTGCTGGAAATATTACTACATGGCACATTCCAAATGTTAAAAGCCACCATAAAACATGGTGTATCTAAAAATAGAGTGGAACTTCAATATTTCTCATAAAACATGCAAATAAAATGTGTCTAATCTTTTTTTTTGTTTTGGCACTAATGAGAGTTACTTCATTATTACTAATAAAGTTTAACTTGTTTTTTTTTTGTTATTTAAAGTTATCATTGACTTGGATATTTTTCTCCATTCAGTATTTACTTCTTTGACCAAGAAGAAACCAACGTCTGCCATAAATTGTTTAGAGTGACAAAATAAAATTATACGTGATATTACCCTTTTTATAACCAAATTTGTATTTCGATATTTCACAAAAAGGTATCCAAAAACTAATCCTATAGTGTACCCAAAAATATTTGAATATCCTGACATAAATAGAACATGAAAATGTTCTAATTTTAAAAGATTTAAATTGTAAAGGACCCTAAAATACAAAATAAAGTATTAGAATCGATAAGCTACAGAAAAATCTTAACAGAGGTAGTACAATTAATATTGTTATAATCAATCATGTTATCTAAATCCTAAGAATCAAAACCTAGGTTATATTTTAATGTAGTACTATCGTATGAGGTCTAAGCGAAAATTTATATATGCAAATAATCCCTAAAATTAAAATGAATTCAAGCGTCATTCAATTCAATTCAAATTAAAAAAAAAAGAAATGCAAATTGAATGTACAGCTTTGAAAATTTATTTTTCCCATATTTACCATGTCGCAAATGAAAAAATATTATATCAATTCTTTCAAGTTTTTTAAAGGGTTTAGCCGATTAAGAGGGTCGAAACTGCCCCCTCGGCAATAAAAAAAAACACCCGGTTATTCTACATCAAAAAGTACCCAAACAAAAAAATTTTTAGCCACTTTTATCGTCACATAATCTCAAAAAAAAAACGTGTCGCTCGTAGACGCCATACAGTGAGCTTTGAAAATGGTGAATGAGATTTCACCGAAACGTCAGCTGCCTTACAGTCCTGATAGGGACTCAGCACATACACGGGATGCCCGAAAAACTTCGATTACATATATATATATATATATATATATATATATATATATATATATATATATATATATATATATATATATATATATATATGTATTATATATCAGCACAGTAGCCTTGAAAGATTTACGGTCTACTCATAATTAAGCCACACAAAAAGTTACAAAAGTCTATTAATGATCCTTCTTATATGTGGGCGGGCTCCCAGTCTGTAACAGAAAAATATCGGCAAGGCTAGAACAACATAAACTCAGCATAAGGGATCAGCAGACATCAAAGCATCAGTTCGAGACAGGACATAAAATTGATTTCGACAACTGTCAGCAAATCGCTAAGATTACAAGACAAGTTTGATTCGCGAGTTCATTGAAATTGAAAAGAACGACATCACCCTGAATAAGAAAAACGATGTATTGAATCTTCCTTCTACCTGGAAAACTCTCCTCAAGCGAGATCACTGTGCCGGCACTGCGTCTTGATCTAAACTGACACCACCAACGGCTTTCAAAAAGGCGACGAAGCTGACACCAATCAATAATAAGGCACAGTAAATTCTCTCGGTTGGTCTTCAACCAGCAAGCACAGAAGGTGCCAAATGAGATCTTGACAAAATTACAAGAAAACAAATGAATACTGATCACAGGTTCCTATCGGTAAATCACTTCCATACATATATATATATATATATATATATATATATATATATATATATATATATATATATATATATATATATATACTCCCTCAGGGGCTCGCACTGCGAGTACGGGTGTGGCAAGCCCGAGGTGCCCTAGCTGAGCTTGCACCTAAATCCCCAGGTGACGGCTCTCCAACCCCGAAGCCCGCTATCATCCACTCCCTTCCTTAAATGTATCCCCCCAATGCTATTAGGATATCCGAGGGCTAGGGGCATCCTCTTTTTCTTTTTTTCCTAATCAATCTATGTAACTCAAAGTGTAAAGCGTACTGTGCTGACGAGTGAATGGCTATACGATAGTTAGTCCCAAACGGTGCCCTGCAAATACCAGTTGACCCTTGCTTGTAGCGAAAGCATCAGCCTTGGCATGGTATAGGCGCACTGCCACGTTCGACTTCTATTTCGTCCTTACTCGTGGGAAATAAATGGAAAAAGAAAAAGAAAATTTATTGTATACAATGGAAGACAAAAATAATAGTAAATACGAGACACCAGTCTCATCGGATTCTAAAGATAAAGAGACAGATTTTTTGGATCCTTTTAAAAGGAGAGACTCCCTAACAAGGACCCCACCGAGAGGCACAGCTTTTTCCTTCCAGACTTCGAAAGTTTGTCAGCTCTCAAAGAGCCCGACAGTGAAGAAGGGAGGTCGAATAAAAGGAAAATAACCGATTGCATTCGCACTGAAGATGTTAGTAACTTCAAAAATGATGGAGAGGCACTCAGATTCATCCTTAAGAAGTTTTCTGTGCAAGCTGAGTTGTTTAAGAGAGTGCTGAGGGAATCTTATAAGCCAAAAAAAGAGTTTACCGAAATAAGCAGCAAAATATCAATGCTTACTGCAAAACTTAACTCGAAGGGACTCAAAGGGTGGTTGGATAACGTAATCATAAACACCAATGTCGATGCAATGAAGGACCTACGCAAGGAAAACGATAAACTCCGCGAAAGAATTAATGTTCTAAAACCAATAGTGATAGAACATCAAGACAAGGCAAGTTTCACTTACTTGGATAACAAGTGCCGTGAATGCAAGAAGCTAGAGGATCAGCTGAGAAGAAGACGTTAACTAAAAATAAATGACTCTTTCGAGACCTTTCAAACAATAAGTGATAAAGACTGGGAGTGTGGAGTGTTTGAGGAACCCATTGTTCGACAGGGACAGATTTGGGATGCTTCTTCAGATTGGGACGTTATTCTGCCTTGCAACATGGAAATTAAATCCCAATATAATGCCGTCGAAATGGCAATCAATAAGTTTGGCGGGAAAGACATGCTGAAAAAACAAAACAAGATGGAAGGGGAAGTAGCCCTCATGTCACACACGTTAGGCTTTCCAAATGACACTGGCGAATTTAACCAAATTACTAGATGGATACATTTACTCATTCTTGGTGACAAAATAGCAACCAGTGATGAGAGTGATATACTTCTCTTCCAGTCCTTGAAGACCATCAAAACCCGTCTGATCAGCGGGAACAGATACAAAGTGGCAATACCCGAAATCGACGATATAACCGGACTGCTGATTATTCGCATGCTACGATTCTTATTTTCAGACTCACCAGGTCGGTTAGAGATATTTCAACATGAGGCCAATAAATCCCGGAAAAACCCTCATAGTAGAGGGCGAATACAGAGTACGCGTAATATGCAAGCTACAGACCCTCCCGAAGGTTCTAAAAATAATAAACAGGATGCATTAATTATAAGAATGAAAGACAAGAGCTACTCTGAGATGCTAAAAACCGTCAAGTCCTCTCTTAATCCCATTGAAATTGGTGTTGATATCGCAAGTCTAAGAAAAACAAAAAACAACGATCTCGTACAAGGGACAAGAAACTTTGGAAGTCAGAGCTCTTCGTCCTGCATACGGTGGAACCCAGAACATCACTCCAAAACTAAGAGAAACCGATGCAGCCGTACTTATTCAGAAAAAAAAAACAATTAAAATTGGCTGGACTAACTGCCGGGTGCAGGAAAGAAAACCGGACACGAGGTGTTTTAGATGCTGGGAGTACGGGTATACCAAATCACAGTGTAATGGACCCGACAGAGAGCAGATGTGTTTAAGGTATACCTCAACTGGGCATAGAATAGCACAATGTAAACATAAACCATTTTGTATCTTCTGCAAACAAGAGGGGCACCAATCGGATACCCGCAAATGCCCGAACTACCTAAACAATAGAAATCCCCAACGGAATGGACAAGATAAAAGTTCTCCAAATAAACACTAACCGAAGCCGTCCAGTTCACGACATGGCACTGGAGACATCACAAAGAATCAAAGCAGGTATATTGATCATAAGTGAATCAAACATAAATGCTATTAGAAGCAGGAAAGATTGGATATGTGATGAAGACCAATCCACTGCAATCAAAATCATAGATCCTAGACTGGTAATTGAGACACATGGATGTAGCCATGGATACACATACATAAAAACTAAATTTTTTACCCTGTATAATTGTTATTCCTCACCTCCAAACTCAATATGCAAAAGCTTGAGGAAGCCTTAAATCAACTTCCGGAAGACGTGGATGCCATGCCAATTTTCAAGACAGCTTAGCCAGTTACGCAACGAATGTATGCCTAAAAAGAGCATTTTTGCGAACCATCGACCAGTGTATTGGTGGAATAACAACCTTGCTGAACTTCGAAAGGACTGTGTACAAAAAAGAAGACACTGTACCAGAGTTGCCAAAAGTGCGCTGGCAGAGAACAGTCACGACCTGTGGATCACCTACCAAAACAGCAGAAAAATGCTAAGAAATGCAATTAAAACGAACAAAAAGGAACACTGGAGGAAAATATGCCACGAGGTAGATAATGACATATGGGGTGACGGATACAAAATTGTGATGAAAGGCCTGCTTGGTTAGCCTCCTAGGACAAACTTTACCATCCAGAGAATGGAAAATATAGCAAACCAACTTTTCCCAACTCATAAGCTTGTAAAATTCGTCTGTAGAAATAACTCTGAGCCCCTTGTTTTTAGCATGGAAGAGCTACAGGTGGCAATAAGCAAAATTAAGATCAACAAGGCTCCGGGACCTCGTGAAATACCTGCCGTAATACTAAAGATCCTGACTGAGAGGAAACCAAATTACGTTCTATCACTCATGAATGGACTAGCAAGAAGAACCGAATTCCCGGCAGAATGGGAAAAGGCTAATTTACTCTTAATTAGGAAAGGCGATAAGCCATTGGAACTAGCCTCCTCATACAGACCAATATGCCTGTTGGATGCAGCGGGCAAACTGTACGAGCACCTAATACTGGCTGCAAAATGAAATTTTACGTACCGGTGGTTTGTCCGATAGACAATACGGCTTTAGAAAAGGTAGACAAACGGTAGACGCCATAAATAGAGTGCTAGCGATAGCCAAAAGTGCGGAAGAATACAGCCAGGCACATCGCAGGTTATGCGCCATGATCACAATAGACGTGAAAAATGCTTTTAATAGTGCAACCTGGCAGCAGATCCTGGATAAGCTTAGAAGCAGGAAAATTGACGAGACCCTGATCAAAATTTTGGCTTCGTACCTTTCCAATAGGAAGATAATACTCGAAGCAGATAGTGAGAGTAAGATTTTAAATATATCTAGTGGTGTCCCCCAAGGTTCTGTGCTGGGACCAACCTTGTGGAATATTCTGTACGATGATCTTCTCGAGATGGAAATGCCAAGTGGGGTTGAACTGGTTGTATTCACGGACGATGTGGCAATGATGGTGACAGCAAGAAACGAAGAGATTTTGATGAACAATGCCGATTCAGGTCTCCAAAGGGTGTTAAACTGGATGGAGGAGAGAAACTTGCAAATAGCTCCGGAAAAAACTGAAGCTGTACTACTAACCAAGAAAAGGAAAGTAAATCCGATCACGTTTACTATACAGGGTGTTAGAATGAATCTCAGCAGAGCAGTGAAATACCTAGGTGTTTGGATTGACACCAAGCTAAATTTTGCCGAACACATAAACAAAATCTGGCAGAAAGCCGATAAAACCATAACGGCACTATCAGGTCCAATGCCTAATATAGGAGGCCCTAGGTCATCCAAGCGGCGTTTATACGCAAGCGTCGTCCACTCTCAGATGCTTTATGGCGCACCGGCCTGGTATGAAGCTTCTCGAAATCAAACTCTTATGTCAAGACTAAACAGCTTACAAAGAAATATCGCCATCAGAGTAGCATGCTCTTATAAAACCATATCCTTAGATGGTGTGGGAGTCATAGCTGGTATTCCTCCAATAAACCTGCTGATTATTGAAAGACGAGAGAAATACACAGGAATTGACAAAAATACTGCGTGGGAAAATCTGATGACCAGATGGCAAGAAAACTGGACCAACTCTACCAAGGGACGGTGGACATACTCCCTGATTCCTATCATCCAGAGATGGATAAGTAGAAAACACGGTGAGGTAGACTACTTTATTACACATGCTCTATCAGGACACGCATGCTTTAGGAAGTATCTGTTCGACCGTAGAAGGTCAATCACAAGCAGCTGTGATTACTGCAAGGAGGAGGACGATGTTCAGCATACACTCTTCAAGTGCTGTAGATGGGAAGCAAGCCGTGAGGACTATCATAGTCGCACAGGAAGAATTTTTAATCCCCTCAACATGATGGAATCTCTGTTGGGAAACGAAGAAACCTGGAGCTACACATATAGTACCATCAGATACATCATCGAAACCAAAGAGAAAGAACAGAGACTTAACAGACATGAGCCTTAACTTCGTTTATAAGGGAATTGTGATATTTCAACCTGTGATAATGCTGCGAACTGTGATGTATTGTTATAATATGAATGTATGTGTTCTGTTTTTACTGAGTCGTATTCGTCTAGTCTTTCCTTATGAAATGAGAATTGAGTGACGTTAGCAAACTAAAACCCTACAAGGTGCCATTATTTGAGTGAATATTGGACGGCTTCTGCCTTTGAAGTAATGCGAGAGCGGTTTCCGGAGGCAGAAGGGAGAACAAGGGGGGGTTTTAGTGGGTATCCTCATCTGAGGAGTCCCACACTATCAGCCCTCCGCACTGCGCGGCTGGTGGGCATAAAGCCTTTCCCCTCCTACAGAAAAAAAAGATAGATAGATAGATAGATAGATAGATAGATGCATATTGTTAAGTAATTATACCTGTCTGAGTTTATAATAATTCTCGGAAGTAAATTTAAGTGGGAGAACCTCCCTTCTTTTAATCACCACTCTCTTGGCCATCATGAGTATAGGATACTCTATATTCTTTTAAAATTCACTAGGTACAATGACTTTGTGATGAAAGCAACGCTTTAATTAATGTCAACCAATTAAACTTGATCCGGAACTGACTAACAACACATCTCTCCCTCCTCTCCCTCTCTAATCTATACGCTACTCCCCAGACCCTCTTATCTGACTTTTTAACTGAACAGGTATTATGTAAGATAAAAGAGTATATACTATGTACCAAGCTTTAGACCGAAAACTAATGTCTACAAAAACTAAGACTTTTTTACTTTTACTTTTTAGATAGTTATAAAGGGTGTTTTTTTATAGAAGTATAGAATTTTAAGTTGGCAACACTTTTTTAACTGGCGGCCATTTTGTCAGCTATCAAGTGATTTATGTTTAGTTTGGTTTGGCATTTCAACATGAATAGACTGACGCCTGAACAATGCTTCCAAATTGTGCAAATTTATTTTGAAAATCATGGTTCTGTTAGAAATACGTATCGCGCACTACGTCCATTTTACGGTCAACATAATCGTCCATCAGAGCAATTAATTCGATTAACTATGGAGCTTTTTCGCACCACGTTTACTCTAAATGATAATACGCATCCACAGAGATGTCGTACAGTGCGTACAGAAGAAGTCATTACTGCTATAGAGCGTAGCGTAGAGGAAGACCCGAATCAGTCTATCCGCCATCGTGCACAGGAATTGGATATGTGTCCATTCACTTTATGGAAGATTTTGCGGAAAGATCTTGGTTTGTATGCTTACAAAATCCAACTCGTGCTAGAATTGAAGCCACACGATCACCTAGCAAGGCGTAGATTCGGTGAATGGGCCCAAAACAAGATTGCCGTTGATCCCGATTTTCATAAGCGAATTTTGTTTAGCGATAAAGCTCACTTTTGTTTGAATGGATGCGTCAATAAACAAAACTGCCGTATTTGGAGTGATGATAATCCTCAAGTGTATGTTGAGACACCGTTACATCCAGAAAAACTGACTGTTTGGTGTGCTTTATGGGCTGGTGGAATCATTGGTCCGTACTTCTTTAAAAACGATGCTGGTCAATGTCAATGGTGACCGCTATAGAGCCATGATTACCGACTTTTTCGTTCATCAATTGAACAACCATGATGTGCAGGAGCTGTGGTTTCAACAAGACGGGGCAACATGTCACACAGCTCGTGCCACAATTAATTTATTGAAGGAAACGTTTGGTAACCGCATAGTTTCACGTTTCGGACCCGTGAATTGGCCCCCAAGATCGTGCGACTTAACGCCGCTAGACTATTTTCTGTGGGGATATGTGAAGTCGCTAGTCTACGCCGATTGGAGGACAACATTCGCCGCGTTATTGCCGATATACGGCCACAAATGTTGGAAAAAATCATCGAAAATTGGACCTCCAGATTAGACTACGTCCGAGCCAGCCGTGGCGGTCATATGCCAGAAGTCATATTTAAATTATAATGCCACAAGGTTATCTTTCGAATAAAGTAAATTTCATGTCAATTTAAAAAATTCATCTTTGTTTTATTCCATTTATATATTCTATACCTCTATAAAAAAAAACACCCTTTATTTTGTGAACAGGTTTTTGTAATTAACACAAATAAACGTCTCAGTAATAAAATTCTGCCCTATATTCTAGATGAACAATCTATTACACAGAGACACAAATTCTCTTCTTAATATATTTAGTCCATAATTATATTACTAAAATTTTACTCATTTTAACCTAAAATATCAAATCTAGTAAATTTTAGATCAATAACTGGTTTTCTCTCGGAAGAGTGAACACTAAAAAATGAACTGGTTTAACGTTTTTATTTGATAACCAAAGAAAAAATCAACTATTTCGATATTACTAAAATAAAGGAACTTGTTGATTGTTCGAATATACGCAAAACCCTACACATGATATGTTAAATAATAATAATAATATCTTCATCACCACTTTTCGTTTTGCTAATTAGTCATTTGGTATACTTGTCGTCAATAACCATTATTTAATTGGGATTCAAAAGGCGAGCAATTTACTAGGTTCAAATCAACTTAACATTAAAAGATTTGCTTAGTTGTTAGACTGCTTTAACTATCAATTCATAGGAGCTAATACATTACTGGTACTAATTTATACTAATATAATAAAGCGTAAGGTTTATTTGATTGTTCAGCATAATTTCCAGAACTACCAAACCGATTATATATATATATATATATATATATATATATATATATATATATATATATATATATATATATATATATATATATACAGGTGTGGAAAATCCAAAACAGAACATGTAAATAACGGCAATGTAACAGACCGAAACGGACAACCCATTTAGCTCTGTTGAAGAAGCGAAATAAAGCATAACTGTTGTAACGTAGCTTGCTTCCAGCAAACACAGTCGAATTTAATATTAAAAATAAAAAATATAGATTATCGGATCCAACATAGCAGAATTAATCTTTAAAATCATGAAAATAAATTCGAAAAATATCTAATGTAGTTCAATAGCTATTAAATATGCAATTTAGAAACAAAAAGTAAAGAATAGTTGTATTTCTATGAATAAAATATTGCGCTTGAGTCCAAGGTGCATTTTAAAAATAAATACATGGTTATCGATAATCGCTAAAACGGCAAAAGTACTTTTTCCTGTATGCTTAATACCTCATAACAAATACCAATGCAAATAATTTGCAAGTAATATATTTATTGATTAACTTAAATGAATAAATAATACGATCTTAATAAAAATAACAAAAAGACCTTTTCAATTTTTGTCTTCTTTGTTAACAGCCCTTTTCTCATTCTCCAATACGTATGAATTATTATCCGAATCCTTACGATGTCAAAAAACAATGTAAGAATCCGTCCGTTTTAAGCTTCTGAAACTTGACCAAACAGATAGAAAAACAATGCTTCTTAAGTCGAGGTAAGTACTCATAAGCATTCGTTAATACTTTTTCAGTTCACGGCAATATGGACTGCTATAACAAGTTATTTACCTACTAACATGTCTGTTCATATTATCTGGTAATACTTACTCCGGATACTCTCGTACGACTATGTCATATTTATTAATATATGCTAAAACTCCAGGTAGAATAAATCCAGTAACTAAAGCCAGCCCAAATATATATTTAATTTTTTTGGGAAACTTCCAAATTAACATCAATAGAAACATGGACATTATAAATAGTTGCATATCGGATGCTACGTACCATGTTTGATGCAAACACTAAAATAACAATTTTAATTATTATGCCAAATAGATTTAAACTAAAAACGTTGCAAATTGAATTTAGCTCCGTTAAACTTCATTTTTTTAAGAGCTCGATCTTCGACAGATAACAATAAACTTATGATAATGATCGGTTCTTAAAGACCACGTTCCGTGTGTTCATCTCGTTTAATGTAATATAACTTAAAAACTTAACTACTATACTAAACCACATGATCTATCATAAGGTAGCTAACAGAGTCAATAATAAAACTTGGTCGCTAACAACTGATTCGTTTCAACACCATGTTCCTATTGTCATGTTCAATGTGACTATATATAATTATTTGAATTATCTTATGAAAATGGGTAATTCGCTAGTAAATATCAATTTTTCTAATTTCCTAATTAAATAATCGATTATATCCAATTAAGTAAAAATCAGTTAATTAAATTATTTATTAATTATTCGCCAATATATATTAATAATCGTAATATTAGCAGATTTTCCCATTAATCTGGATATCTTATTTTGAAGATAATCAACGAATGAATAAATAGGTGAGTAGTAATATTCAATCTTCGATGCTTAAGCCTTGTTGGGCCCATTACATCCCACCATGACAGCAGGTCATTCGAGGCTGATAGCATTTGCGAATCCAAGCAGCCTCTTATCTGACCTAGCCTGACTGCTTCAGGTAAAATGTCTCTGCCTCAGTCCGTTGACTGTCGGGCATCCTCTGAGAATATGGTCAACAGTTTCATCTACCTTCAAACACCATCAGCATAACGATCATCCGCGACACTAATCCTATGAAGATAACCTCACAAACACCAGTGTCTCGTCTGTAATTCTACTACGACCCACAATTCTTTCGTCTTCAAGAAAAGAAGCCAATCGTGCATTATTTATAATTATATGTTCCTTGTCGCATTTTAATCCAGGGGCTTCCCTCCAACATTTAATAAATTTGCTTTCTAGCAACAATTTTATGTCGCTCTTACCAACAGTAATTGGAAGAGGTATAATGTGTTGCTTCCTCGTTTTTCTTTATACTCCAATAACACGGGATCTACACGATTGTACAGTTGTTCCTTATTAGATTATCAAGTACCTTCCTGCACTCAGATGCCACTAGTGAAGGTACTACTTTGGACACCAACATCAATACTGCTGCACTACTTTTTAAACATATGCTAATATGTATAAGATGATAATGAATAATAATATATAATCATGGACAAAAGTATAGAAAGATTTATTTTCTGCTTATATCCTTAATATTTATTAAACTGTTAAAATCTACAAAATATTTTGTTGATATGTGACTATTTCTGAATTCTAAATATAATACAATTTCCAATTCGAAAACGAAATTTTCAAAGGATGCCTATAATTCTCACTTTGTAACAGAATGGATGTAGGCACTATTTATTTAAAAGCAGAATAATCTACTTTATATAAATTACCACAACTAGATTTACGTCTATTAAATTAATTTGTTATCGACTGAATTAGAAATTTCTCATATTATCAAGAATAAAGACATCATAGGTGATGAAGTAATTAATTATTACAAACCATATGATTGTTATCCACATAATTGTTTATAAACAAAACATTTGTCCACCAGTTTTTACGACAGTTTCTATATTCTTCTCCTATAAACATATCCCAGTTTGGACCTTGAGAGACATGAACTATCCACGTACTATGTAATGCAGCCATGAAGGCTATGGCAGGAACTAATCTAAAAGAAATAACACCCAAGATTGTCTGTTTTACTAAAAATTCAAAAAAAAATGTAAACATTTTTTTTCAAAGTTATTGAACTTATTATTATAACTCAAAAATATCCCTAGTAGGGGTGGGTTGATTTCGATTTAATGAAAAAAATCATGATTCTTTTGATTTATATTATTTATATATTTTTATTTTTTACGGATATCATTCCTTTAGCCAAAATTTAATTTATTATTATCAATAATATCCAATGCCCAATAGGTAGGTATAAAATATTTTTGTAATCAAAATCCTAAACCACTTTTTACTTATTTATTAATTTGGATAAATAACTGTATTGCAAACTGGGGTAAGGGGTAATAATTTGTGCTCATTCTGATATATTACTGGTTGTGTTCTGGTTCAGTGCAGTGGTCTAGTCTTTATTCAAATAATTGTTTTCGTTGAAATAGCTGGGAGGAAGGAACACCACATATGGCAACTTTATATTGAGATAAAATTTTTATAAAAAAATTAAACCGACTGCGCTAAAAAGTGAAAAATAACTATAAATTTTGATATAAAATTGAACTGTTTGAAGTCGGCGCCAAACTAATACCTGACAAAATGTGATTCGCATAAACAGATTAAAAATACTTTATTTGTAATTGCTTTCTAACCATAATTTGTATATATTTCTAGTTATTTATTTCATTTACAAATAATTTGGCGTCGACTTCAAAACGTTCAATTTAATATAAAAATTTGTAGTTATTTTTCACTTTTTAGCGCACTTTTAGAAGTCGATTTAAATTTTTTTATAAAAATTTTATTTTTCTGTGTTTAGTTTTAGAATTCATTATGATATCCATAAATTATTTGAACTAAGCACTAATCGAGATTAGTGTACCTCGCAATGACTCCAAGGTGGCAAAAAGTACCCATTTTATCCAGAGTTGTAAATCACCCTAAAATGAACCACTAAAAATTCTTTGGTTCTTAGAGTTCTCCAAATACCAGTAGAATTGTATCAAACACATATTTAGTCTGTCATAGTAAATCCACTATCCTAAATTTCAAATTAATTCTAGATCGGTAATATAGCTCCCAAAACCTTCCAATATCGATATTTAAAGAACGTGAGATGTAAATTTCTTAACTGGATATATTTTATACTGCATATTGAGTTTGTATACGCCTCAAGAACCCCACAATATCAATTTTAGACAAAATCTGAATATGTACTATTTTCTGTCCCTCGTATTGTATCTTATCAACCTAATAGTTGTAAATAATTAACTTCATATTCGTAATACACGACCCCGAAAACCCTCTTATACCAAATCTGAAAAAATGCGAATAAGGTAAAATTTTTAACCCACCATATTGCATCCGCTATATTGAATTTCAAAAAAAGTATTTTAAGACTTAATCTAATCTAAATCTAAACCCTTCAAAGCCCCCTAGTACCAATTTTGGATGAAATCCGGAAATTTAATATTTCTAGACTTATATTCACTATTTACATCCTTAAAAACGATTCAATCCCACCTTTGAACAAAATCGAAAAATGTAAAATTTTTAGTCCGCTACATTGGATTCGCCATATTGAATCCTGAAAAACTACTTTTAAATTCATAATTTACACCCTCAAGAACCCCCTATATCAGTTTGCGAAAAAATCGAAAAATGTAAAATTTTTAGGATACCATATCCTCAATCTGCCAAATTGAGTTTTTCAAAAAATATTTTAAATTCATAATTAACACTAACAAAAATACCCCAACACTGATTTTAGACAAAATCGGGAGATGTAGAATCTTTAACCCACCATCTTGGATCCTCCATATTTAATTTATTTTTTAAATAATGTCAGATTCGTAATGTGTGATCCCAAAAACTCCCCTATATCAATTTTGAAAAAAATCGGACAAAATTAATTTTTTATCCGCCATATTGGATACACCATATTGAATTTTTTTTAAATAATTTCAGATTCGTTATGTGCGACCCCGAAAACTACCTTGTACCAATCTGGAAGAAAATCGGACAAAATAGATTTTTTCGTCCGCCATATTGGATCCGCGATATTGAATTTTTTTAAAATAATTGTAGATGTGCGACCCTGAAAACTCCCTCGTACCAATTTTTTAGAAAATCGGACAAAATTGATTTTTTTTGTCCGCCATATTGAATTTTTTTAAAATAATTTCAGATTCGTTGCGTACGACCACAAAAATTTTCCCGTACCAATTTTTGAGAAAATCGGATAAAATTAATTTTTTGGCCACCATATTGTCAGCGCCATCTTGGAGATTACTGCACCAATTTCGTCCAAAAAAATATGGGACCACCGCAGCAACTTCCTGAACATAACGTAAAAAATTTCATTCAAATCGGTGCCGCCGTTCCGAAGTAATCGTTGCACATACAAAAAAAACATACATACTCGACGAATTGAGAACCTCCTTCTTTTAGAAGTCAGTTAAAGACAGACCTCAACAAATCTGGTTGTAGAGCAACTTGTAAAAGCTGCAAAAAAGAAATTCAAGGATTAGTCCAACAGCGGAAATTTATGCTATTCTGCAGTGTGTCCATTTCTGTGAGAGGGATATAGAGAGGAATAGGGTAATAAACATATGCTCAGACAGTAAGGTTGCGATATTGCCACTGAAGTCCAGTGTCGTAACTTCGCGACTGGTGTCTGAGTGCAAGGACGTACTGAATGATATGACAAGGAACGGCTGCACAGTCAAATTTGTTATTTAAATTTTAAAATGAAAATGCAAATAATGAATAGTTTTAAATTTATGATTTCAAATTAGCTTTTATATTAATATTTTTTACATGCTGTAAGTTTTAATATTTTAGAAACTAATCTATTTGATTTAAAATTTTATGACAGTTAGGTAGATTAAGGTAAATTTATCTTTTTTCTTATGCGCTGGAGCGGATCCAGCCTCTCTCTTTGGGAGGAGCGGCGATATCAAAAGAGCAAAGCAAGGATCGAAATTACTCGCACCCCATTTGTATACAAAATAGTACCGTAGGATATGTCAAAGCGAGTTGTCGAAGGGGCGAGCACCCTTTCCCTTGGATCCGTGTATGTGTAGGCATTGTATTTGTGATAAATAGGAATATCCCTAAAAGTTTTTTTTTCATTCACAAGATGAATAAAAAGAGAATCATATCATATTCTAATAAATCCGCATGAAAGAATAATAAAAACATAAATTGAAATTAGAAAATCTAGAATTTTAATGGGCCCTTATCATTGACCTCCTCCAAGATTTGAATATCCTATTTACAATCTGTTTAACAAGAGCGTGTATGACAAAAATAAAAGAAGGATTTTGGGGTGGTAAATAAAAAAGTAAATATATTAATAATCTGAAGATAAAGACTTCCATATAAGTCGAATTTGACGAAATAATTTCTTGACAGTCCAGATCTTCTTTCATCGTAGATTAAGCTTCATAAATCAGTGAAATAATTTGATTTAAAAGTTTATGACATTTAGGTAGATTAAGGTAAATTTATCTTTTTTCCTAGGCGCTGGAGCGGATCCAGCCTGTCTCTTTGGGAGAGCGGCGATATCAAAAGAACAAAGCAAGGATCGAAATTACTCGCACTCCATTTATATACAAAATAGTACAGTATAATATGTGAAAGCGAGTTGGTGAAGGGGCAAGCGCCCCTTCCCTTGAATCCGTGCCTGTTTAGGCATTGTATTTGTGATTTTTTTTTGCAATTTTTTTTGTTTAAATCATACTTTTATTGAAAAAAATCAAGTGATTTAAATTGTGACTTTAATCATGATTTAAATCACTGGATCAAAATCAACCCAACGGTGGTAGACACGTCTCATTTTCTTTGTTGTTAGGTTCTTGAGTTTTCGAATATTATCGATGGGCATGTTTACCACTAAATTGCTAAATTTTCTGTTTTCTTCGATTAAAGTAAATCTCTTTAAACAACTGTTAAATTTACATTTTATATTAATAATGCCTTTTTGATGAATACTGGAATATAATTTTGTCAATTTTCTCTGAATGGCTTTGTAAAAAAACAAAACAGAAGAGATTTCGTTTACGTAGAATAAATAATTTTCAGTGCGCTATGACAATAACCAAGAACAATGGTGTACTTATTACATTTTTGTAACAGAATGTCAATAATATTACGTATACGCATGTCTCTGATTTACCTTCTAGCGTGAAATAATTTACCCTATAACAAAATACTTGTAACCAGTTCCGAAATTAAGAAAACTTACTATATTTTTTCGCAATTTTCATCATTTTGTATTTCAATAACGAGACCATTCCGGAGCCATATTTATAAGAACTTTTTCGTTGGTGAATAACCAGATAACCGTTGGTGCCTGTTTTTTGTTTTTTTTTGGAATCACCCCATATAATTGAATATTGTCTGGTAAATAGTTAATAGAAAATTTCCCCTAACAAAATCCGAATTTATGATAAATAATTGTTT
Source organism: Diaprepes abbreviatus (assembly GCA_034092305.1). NCBI lineage: Eukaryota > Metazoa > Arthropoda > Insecta > Coleoptera > Curculionidae > Diaprepes > Diaprepes abbreviatus. Next base: position 18,346,519 of record JASJET010000122.1, on the reverse strand, counting down.
TTTCAGCTTTCCAACAAACAATTACTGACAATTTTACACATTTTGTATACACCGTGTTTGAATATCTCCAATAATCATTAAGGCAAGTAGGGAAACAAGATATTCTTCACCATTATCTTTGTAAAAACATGTAGGTGATCACCAATGCATTTTTAATTTTTCACGATATTGTTTTTAACTATCCACGAGTTACTTATTCAATTTGTTTTTGTAAATATTGCATTTTTAGTTTCTAAATAAAATAAGTATTGGTAAATATAAAAGTTTCGTTTTGACTGACTCTATAATTCAACATTATAAATCAAAAAGAGCAAGATTTAAATTTATGTTTCAAATTAAAAAATAAAAATACTTGTATTATTTACTTACCTAACATATCTATTAAGAATGGCCCATAATAAAAATGTGCTTTTTAAGCTTTTATTTTTCTCCAGCATCACAAAAAAATGATATGACAATAAATACCCAGATATCACAAAAAAAGTTTGAACGACATACGAACCATTTGCCACGTACATATTTAATATTTTTTTCGTAGTCTGAAATATAAAATAAAATTCAGTTGCCAGTATTAACTTCTAATCTCAGGTACTGTATCACTAGCCACATATTTAATTCCGGTATCAAAATTACTACTTAACCTCCCATTTTTTATCCCGAAAATTCCAAACTTTAAAAAATTGTATAGTATGGACATTCTGAATAATTAAATACCGACTCTTTTATTTTCAATAAAATATATTACCTATTTATCAAAATTTGAAACACATATAGACTTTTAGGTATACAACATTTATGTTTTAACCGATTTCGAAAAATAGTCTTCCAAGGATAAAGTGTTAATGGTAAAAAAAAAAATTGACAATTTATCGACAGTTCAACTAGCTTGAAAAACTCTTAACAATCGACTAACCACAAACGTCAGTCTGTAGCCTCTATACACCCTTTGTGCAGTTTCCAGAAGATCCTGAAATATCCCTAAAAGTTTTTTATTCATTTACAAGATGAATAAAAAGAGGATCATATCACATTGTAATAAATCTGAAAATGAAAAAATCATAAAAATACAAACTGAAATTAGAAAATCTAGAAGATTAGTGGGCCCTTATCATTGACCTCCTCCAAGATTTGAATATCCTATTTATAATCTGTTTGACAAGAGCGTGTATGACAAAAATCAAAGAAGAATTTTGGGGTGGTAAATAAAAAAAGTAAATATATTATACATGTATCCTTTATTGTCATGCTTTATTATTAATAAGTGGTCTAATCGCTTCCATTATCAATAATTGACGATCTCTGGGACATGCTTTCCACTAATTTAATAGCATAATCTGAAGATAAAGTCTTCCATATAAGTCGAATTTGACGAAATAATTGCTTGACTCCAGATCTTCTTTCGTCGGAGATTAAGTTTCCTGCATGTCCAAAAACTTTCTATGGGGTTTGCATCCAGCGAATGCGATGGTTAATCTAGTATATCGATGTAATTTGCTTGTTTCCACGCAGTACAAAGATGTTTCGGGTAATTGCCTTCTTCCAATAACCAATATTTATTTTTTTCCTATAAACCTCCTTCGGAAGACTGTAGTAAAGCCATCTAATGTATTTTAATCATTTTAGTTGTGTTTAAATTGTCTGTAAAGATGTACGAAATGCCCTGTTTTAAGAAAGAGCCTTAAACATGTACCTTTAACGAGAGATGAATTTGTTGATGTGGATACACCAGATATGAGTGATTGAAGCACGTGCCCAAAAAAGAAGCTTCGTTCGAAAAAATTACTTTGTCCCGATCGCGGTCAAAATTTTCCTTCGACCAAGTTAGTCTCTTTTGAGTGTGTTTTCCAAACAGTGGCGGTTTCTTATTTTGCTACTCAATTTTACTTCATTAGCCAGTAAATGATTTCTTATAGTATCACGCAACACATTTAGACCCTTTTTTACGCAAAATCGCTTGCCTACCATGTAATTATTCAAGAAAATTCTTCTAGAATAATTATAAAATCATCCTGTCTGCCTCTTTCGTTGTCTCTTGTATGGAACTACAATCCAATAGATCATCGACATTTTTTACATCAGAATACCGTTTTACTCACTTACTAACAAATGTCTTTGGCTTCTTCATAAATTTAGCAGCAGCTCCGTATGACATTTTGGGCCATTTTGGATACAAATACAAAAACACGGCACTCATGACGAAATACGTCTTTGTGACAAAGATTGAAGTACAACTAAGACGCCCTATATAAAGCATCTCAAAGGAGGGGTCACGCTACTTACACGTATTCGAACTACCGCTGTTAATGGTTTTCTAAGGTTAGCCGTACATGCTTGTGTCAGACAGACCGTACATATCTAATAATTCCAGAAAAAGAAAGTTAGTTCAACAGGTCAACGACTATTATCTTTGCATGACGATTCTTCTGAAACCGGTACATCATATCGTGGAGCTAAATAACTACATTGCAAGCTCTTTTAAATATCTTTAGAATCTTTAGTGAACGTTCTCTTGTTTTTTCCAGAATGTATAACCAAACTTTTTCAGTAGCTCTAGTATTGATTTAGATATTAGAATTTTTACTTTGACTTTTTATTTATGCCATTTCTTCCGGACTTCATCGTGTAACAGGGGCGTAGCGTAAGTTTCTACCGCCCGGAACAGATGCAAAAATTACTGCCCCCTCCCTTCTACAATAAGAGATGGTATGATTATTATAAAAACAAAATTTTGTAGAGCGAGAAAAATTTAAGCTGGAAGTTTGAGAAATTTAAAAAAATATATAAAATTCTTAAAAACGAAAAAAAAATCAGATGTGAACACATGTTTTAAATTCTTGTATCAATCAGTTACACAGGTCTACAAAAAATGGGGCCACGTTTGTTGTTACTGGTAGCTGGTAGTAACTTCCGAAGTAATCTGATGTGTAGAGTCTGAATCTGAGGTCAGAATTGACCCATCAAGTCAGAATTTTGCGATATTTGACGACTCGAAAAATGGATATTTTAGCTACCTTCGAAGTTAGGTGCAGGATACACAAAATTGTTTTGATCTTTATTTCCATAGATATATACATTAAATATATAGATTGAGTATCCTACAGTTTATTTTAAAGCAGATAAAGCAGTAGATAATTATATCAGAACAGAAATTCTTGAAGAAGCGCCACTGCATCTTTATCGACATGCGTATAAAGCGAGTAGGTCTACGGAAACCGTACTGATACAATTACCAGATGAGATTCAAGAAGCACTGAACAGGAAGGAAACTGTAATATGTGCCTTCCTTAATGCACGACTTCTCTCCACTAGAATAGCAGAGATAGAGATAAGACAGGATACAATTGCCCTTTGTATCACCATAGGATGCGCTTAGGGAGGAGTAGCCTCTCCACTTACGTGGAGCTTAATTGTAGACCAAGTCCACTGGCCTCGACATTTCTTGTCAGGGCTATGCCGATGACGTGGTCGAGAGCTTGGATACACTAGAGATTGGTGCTAAATGATGGGACTAAATATCAACCCCACCAAAACCACTCTAGTAACCTTCACAAGGAATAAAAAGCTCAATATGGAAACCGTCAAAGTGGATGTGAATGTTATTGAGTGGAAGCAAAGGTTAAATATCTGGGACTGACCTTAGATAACAAACTCTTCTGGAATAAGTATGAAAAAGAAGTAATCAACAAGGCTAAAAAAGCCTTGGTGGTCTGTAGAAACTTTGCGGAAAAAGATGAGATACAAACCCAAAAATCCTGCAGTGGAGCAAAAGAACCAGTCTGGCTAATAGGAGGGATAAGCTCACGAAAGTTCAAAGACTGACCTGTGCATGTATAACCGGGGCAATGAACACCTGCCCAACGGCCGCCATGAAAGTAATCCTAAACCTTACACCTTTATATATATATATATATATATATATATATATATATATATATATATATATATATATATATATATATATATATATATTGCTAGAGAACATGGCGAAGAGGATGATTTATAGGATACTGAGAGATGAGGTCATAAAACGAAGGCTCAATCTCTTATCCAGAAGTCAATAAATCTGGGACATGCCCCAAGATGAAATGAAAAATAAATTCAACTTTGTGAAAAATTTCAGCACAAAGTTGTGTCGCAAGAGCAAACGGGACAGAAACCCATTGAAAAACTCCGCAAGAAATCCATAATATGGTATACCCAGAACCAGACACTACAAAGCTTGGGTAAATCACCAAACATTTTCCAGGCAAAAATACATGCCATTAGGATATGTATTCAGTTTAACAAGGCGAAAAACTATCACGGCCAAGAAATTATCATCGTATCGAATAGTCAAGTAGACATCAGTGCGCAGAGCTCTCAAGTTATCAGTTGCAAAATAGTCTGGGAATGCCTAAAGAAACTAAATGATTTGAGTAAGAATAATAAAGTCACCCTCTTGTGGGTACCGGGACATACCGAGATGGAGAGGAATAGACGAGCTTGCAAAGAAAGGGGCTAAGATACCATTTCTGGGGCAAGAGCCTTTCTGTAGAATCAGTAGCAGCATAATGCTGGAAGAACTAAAGATAGAAGAAGAAAGCAGGAGATCCAGTTATTGGACGGAACTGCAAGGATTGAAACAAGCGAAGATACTTCTGAAGAACTACGACCAGAAGAGTTTCAAAGAATGCTTAAGCTTAAGTAAAACCAACGCAGAGAGGGGTCTTGACAAGGCATTGCCACTTGAAGGGACATCTCAAGAAACTCGGACTAGTAGAAAGAGAAGAGTGCAGATTTTGTGAGGAGGAGAATAAACCCTCTATTCATATATTTTCAGAGTGCAGCGCTCTAGAAAACGCTAGGATGCGGTTCTTGGGAACACATCAAATCGAAGAAGGGGAGCTACCCACCTTGCAGCCGTCCAACATCCTAAGATTCCTGAGGGAAATAGGACTGGAGGACCTGCTCTAGCCGATAAGGTAACTCTTACGACTGGACAGCAGTAGGGGGGTATAATAGATCTACCAGGTCGCAGTGTACAGACCCCCAACTCTACGCACATGCATGCATGTATCCTATAGAAACAAGTTGGCTCACACTTTGAACGAGACAGAGCATTTTTGATGAGTAGTACTTGTCTTTTTAATGACGGCCAGATAACAGGGGTATCTAATGACGTTTGGAGAATCGTGCTTATGTCCACCGTTAGAAAGAGATATAGTACTCATCAAAAACGCTTTGTATCTTTTTAGGCAGAAGCCAACTTGCTTCTGTAGGATTCGCAGTCTTTATACTTAACTTTATGTCTATGTGTACGTCTAGTTGTATCGTTTAAAACTATTCGTACCCTTGAAAATAAGCTATTGAGCGGTCACCATAGATTTTTTCTTGCAAAGTTTATTTAGAAGTAGGAGAACCTCCATTATAAGAACCCTTTTATTATATATATAAACAATATATTTAAATACCGGCGAAAAAGTATAAGTTATGTGTGCAATGCAATATTTCTTCTTTATTTATTATTTTAATAACGGCCACAAACCATAAAATTCAAGTACCAACTTTATTAAATAAAATTAAAACCAATGGTTTTGTAACCAATTTTCAATTTTTGATTTGTGAAAAACTTGGTCTTGCAAACTCACGGTTAACTTGAACGTGTTGGTTATTGAACCACTTGATGCTACCATCGATTATTACTGAGTTGACTTCCGTAGTCTTTAGATCTTTCTTTAATTTCGGATAGATAGATGGTAAATAAACCGGCTGATAAGTAAAACTCTTTTCAAAAAAGTACTGCAGTTGGTGTTTAGCCAGACAGACCAATAAGAAAAACCAAACACATATATTCCAATTGCTTAATTGTTTGTTTATTTTATTTTAAGATTTAAAATTTAACTTACGTTTTCGGTATATTGTGGATTAGATATTGGCCCACCCAATATACTTAAAACAGTATGTGACATTATGACGCAAATCATGGTGTAGAAACGTATCCCCTGGATACCTTTCAATTTCCGATTATCAGAACCACATGGGGTAGATGTTAATCTATGCCAGTTTTTGGGAAGTGAAAACGCCGCAATAAAATTTTGAACTAAAAAGGAAAATATATATATAATCATTAGCTGAAAGATATTATTGTTATTAAAGCTATAATTTTACCAAGTATTATTAGGTTAAAGAAATAATCCGCTTCATAATTCATTTTTAGCTATAGCAAAATTGCCCAACCTTAAAAAATTTTCATTTTGCAGTATCCAAAAAAAATGCCTAAATATTGAACAAACTGCAATTTCAAGAATCTTTCAGAATTCTTAAAATTTAAAATAAATAGTCTAAACTGAATTAAAAATAAATTTAAATATTTTAGTATCCTCCAAGATCAAGAAAATTGCCGAAAAGTACTGATGCTATAGTTGGGCATTTATCTATCTATTATCAAAATCATAATAGTATCGTTAGTTGGATGAACGGGTGGGCATTGAATATAATTGTATCCTTTCTGTCCTAAAACAAATAGAAAAGAATGATTGGCTGGGCATTTGCATTAGTGATATTATATGACAGCACAAAATGCATATACTGTTGTGATCGAGTTCAATTAATGAAAAAAGAGTGAATAATTGTCCATGTCAGTGCAAAAGCTACCAGCAACTTTCGAATTAATAGAGTATTAAATTATTCGGAGGAAAAAATTGGTGGCCGGAAAGTTGATCGAGATGTATTAAAATCAAAGTTGATTTGGAAGTGTACAAAGTCAAGCTCGAAGCCCTGACAGAACTTAAAACCCAATTAGAACAAGTAATTTTGGATCAGAAATGAATTATTGATTTGAAATTTGGAAATTATTCCATAAATAACCAAACAATTGGACGCTTAACTTCATCTAGTGACAAGCCTGATCAGTGGTCCATAAATAAAATAGTTATAATAAAATGTGGATTTTTAAAAATTTTTGTAAAATTAGGCAATTAAGTCGTGCAGGATAATTGTCTAGGAACACTGAGTATACCTTTTGAACTGGAGGAGATGAAGTTTGGCAACTTCACTGTTTATGTTTGAGCTGTGAGCTCTCTTACACTGCTAGAGGGATTATCAGCAGTCTCATCCACAAAGTGTTCAGGACTTGTTGCTCTTCTTGGAGGCAAAGAAATTGATTTTTCTCGAAAATGGTTGATTTTTTCGAAATAACCTTTTTTAGATAATTGTCTAGAGCACGTAAAAAAGATTGAAGTATATTATTAGGCATTGTAAACAAAGCGTATTTATGAGAATAGTCTGCTACGTTAATTCTACATTTTAAAGAAAATACCATCATAACCACGAAATATACACAAAGATGCGTTTTTTAAAATAGAATACCCGTATATTGCCCTCTCATAGAAGCATTTATTCTAAATTTCGGAGTATTCGTTTTCATATGACCCTTATTATCATAGGCAACACAATTTCTAACAATGTCATGTGGACAAACTTCAATGAAAATTTTATATTTAAGATATATTATATAATCTTCCGAAGCGAGTCCGCAAGTGCACCACGGGGGCAATTACTGTTAACGTATCGAAAATCAACGTGAAAGCAACAAATATTTTTCAGTCGCATTAACTAAACGCGAAAAACTATTTAAAAATATATTCTAATACTAAAATTGAAAGCAGGCAAGACTAGAATGCACCTCTTTATTTTTTATTTCTTTCATAGAATTGAAAATATCTTTCTTCGTTGCTCTTAATAAAATAATTAAAATATAATGATTAACACCCACCTTGTTTACTAATAGTATTTCCAAAGTAATTTAATTTGTCTTCACGTTGTACCATCCTTTCAAATAGCGAAGCAAATATAACAAAAATTATATAAATTATAATAAAAACCCTAAAAATGGCATTTTAAATTAGTGTTACAGTATTTTAATAAAATTAATACGTACCCAACTACCCAATCATAAATATCAATATGATAATTGGAAATATTACTTTGACAAATTAGTCCAGTAATGTTTCCCTTAATGCCAAGTGAGCTATATTTTCTATTGTAACAACGTTCTATTATTTCTTTAATGGATATATTTTTATTATAATCCTGAGCACAACTTTCTGCTACACATATTCCATGACGTAGATGATCGTGTCTGTAATTTTGTGGATTTGAGCTGACGTTCTAAAAATATTAATTTAATAGCTTGATTATATGATGTGTAGTTACGATAGGGATTTTTCAAAAGGACGCATTCGATTTGTTTTGTAAATTATTAAATTGAGGATACCGCAAGTCAAGTACTATATTTTTTTTCAAGGTTCGCATGAATAATGTTTTGAGTTTTTCTACACTTTATAAGATAAGCATACAGATTAGATTCTTCTCATCGTAACTGTAGAAAAAAAAATTATTGTTTTAATTTGTTCCAAGTATTGGCAGACCCGGTCTCAAACAGTGACGTACCACCACTGATGTTTTTACAATTGTAAATTTTTAAATTGTTGTGGATATTGATTATTTTGCCAGTTATTATATATAACACAAACTAATATGTATATGTAATAAAAGCCCTTTAAATACTACTAAATTTATCATAATAACCAGCGATTATATAAGTTTTCTGATCGTGTCCGATATAATAAGTTATGTTAAGATGAGAAATAGAAATGAACCCAAACCCTCACTAAATGATGAACAGTTAAATATCAATTATTTTATATAAGCAAAATGTACAGGCAGGCTTTAATCATTTTGAATAAGTACCAGTGAGTGAATCTAAATAGTGTAAAAATATTCATTTAATTGGCCATTATTAATTGGCATTTATTTGTCAAATATACCGGCCACATTGGTAAGTATACATAATAGTTGGCAGTTATTACATTAATCACAGATTTTCGGATATCCTGTGTGGGTGCTAAGTTTTTCTCAGGACTATAAATTAGCGGGCGTTTCGGTGAAATCTCATTCACCATTTTCAGAGCTCACTTTACGATGCCTATGGGCGCCCTGAAATGCCCTACAGTGAGCTTTGAAAATGGTAAATGAGATTTCACCGAAACGTTAGCTGCCCAACAGTCCTGAGAAGAACTCAGCACGCACACGGGATACCCGAAAACTTTCGATTACACATCAAACCCTTGAGAACATCCGACATAATACACACACACATATATATATATATATATATATATATATATATATATATATATATATATATATATATATATATATATATACATATATATATATATATATATATATATATATATATATATATATATATATATATATAACGGGTGTTTTTTATAGAGGTATAAAACTTTAAGTTGGCAACACTTTTTTAACGGGCGACCATTTTGTCAGCTGTCAAGTGATTTATGTTTAGTTTGGTTTGGCATTTCAACATGAATAGACTGACGCCTGAACAACGCTTCCAAATTGTAAAAATTTATTTTGAAAATCATGGTTCTGTTCGAAATACGTATCGCGCACTACGTCCATTTTACGGTCAACATAATCGTCCATCAGAGCAATTAATTCGATTAACTATGGAACGTTTTCGCACCACGTTTACTTTAAAAGATAATACGCATCCACAGAGACGTCGTACAGTGCGTACAGAAGAAGTCATTGCTGCTGTAGAGTGTAGCGTAGAGGAAGACCCGAATCAGTCTATCCGCCATCGTTCACAGGAATTGGATATGTGTCCATTCACTTTATGGAAGATTTTGCGGAAAGATCTTGGTTTCCGTGCTTACAAAATCCAACTCGTGCAAGAATTGAAGCCACACGATCACCTAGCAAGGGGTAGATTCGGTGAATGGGCCCAAAACAAGATTGCCGTTGATCTCGATTTTCATAAGCGAATTTTGTTTAGCGATGAAGCTCACTTTTGTTTGAATGGATACGCCAATAAATAAAACTGCCGTATTTGAAAAACTGACTGTTTGATGTGCTTTATGGGCTGGTGGAATCATTGGTCCGTACTTCTTTAAAAACGATGCTGATCAGAACGTTATAGTCAATGGTGTCCGCTATAGAGTCATGATTACTGACTTTTTCGTTCATCAATTGAACAACCATGATGTGCAGGAGATGTGATTTCAACAAGACGGCGCAACATGTCACACAGCTCGTGCCACAATTGATTTATTGAAGGAAACGTTTGGTAACCGCATAGTTTCACGTTTCGGACCCGTGATTTAGCCTCCAAGATCGTGCGACTTAACGCCGCTAGACTATTTTCTGTGGGGATATGTGAAGTCGCTAGTCTACGCCGATAAACCCGAAACGATTGATCACTTGGAGGACAACATTCGCCGCGTTATTGCTGATATACGGCCACAAATGTTGGAAAAAGTCATCGAAAATTGGACCTTCAGATTAGACTACGTCCGAGCCAGCCGTGGCGGTCATATGCCAGAAGTCATATTTAAATTATAATGCCAGAAGGTTATCTTTCGAATAAAGTAAATTTCATGTCAATTTAAAAAATTCATCTTTGTTTTATTCCATTTAAAAGTTCTATACTTCTATAAAAAAACACACTTTAGAAACTTGTTGACTGTGCGGACATAAAATTGTTGATAAACATTACTCTCGTGTTAAAAAGTGCAGAGAACTCCAAGATAATGGAGAAGCTCTGGGTTCGAGAAAAGACCACAGCGCTGTTTCCTCCTTGTATGGAACTGATCAGGCCATTGCATCCGGTACAATCTATCACCTCGCAATTGTGCCCTGTAAACTGTTTTTACAATGAAAAAAACAACAAACAAAACACGAATAGCGACATCTGGACATATTACTCAATACACAAAAGTAACACAAATGGACAATGTTGTATAAAACCGTCATGTAATTTGGCACCGGCAACCAGACTAACCACGAAGTCCGCCGTTTAAGCAAGGTATCGCACGAGCGATCTCCCTAAGAGAGCCGTTGCGTGTTTTAACTTATATCTTTTTTATATTTTTATTAGCTTCAAAAACACATAGCGGTTCTCATAGGGAGATCGTTGGTGCGACATCATGCTTGAACTACAGAATCCGTGGTTGGTTTGGTCGCCAGTACTGACTGCACAGTCGAAATATATATATATATATATATATATATATATATATATATATATATATATATATATATATATAAATATATATATATATATATATATATATATATATATATATATATATATATATATATATATATATATATATATAAATGTAAAAGACGTTTGTACTTCTAAAGATGGTTTAACTAGAATATTTTTAAAATGCACATTTTACCCTATTTCCTCTAACAATGGGGATATTAGTCTTCACCGCACTAGTGAACCATCGTGTATGTATATTAATGGCAAGTTTTATTTTAATAAACAAGTTACCCACCTTTATAATATTCCATACAAGCGAATCCAAACCTGCTAGGGATCTCAACTCAAAAGTAAATGTGCAAAATAGAGCTTCTTTTTCCCTTAACATGCACTGATCAAAATTATCAAGATAAAACAACTCTGGCATCAATGCATATTGAGTATCTGAAATATAACAACTAATTATTATAACAAACAAGAGCCGATCTACTGAAGGGCCAGCACAACTGAATCAATAACCTGTTCCATTGTCATTTTAATTTAATTTTAACCGAAAATGAAACTTACTGAGGCAGAGAAAATAGAAATTCTTATGATGTTAGGATATGGCGATAGCGTAAGAACCCAAGAAGAAGTGTATCAGTTATTTTAAAGAAAAAATTCTAATCTTCCGCCAATTTCACAATCGAGAGTAAGATTGAGCAGAAATTTCATCGAGTGGCGCCGGGGTCTTCAGACTTAAACCATCTTGACTTCTTTTTGTGGGATTATCTTAAAAGTAAAGTTTTCCAAACTAATCCAATTGACATAGAAGTCTTAAAGAATCGGATTACTTAAGAAATACTGTTAATGACTACAGATTTAATCATAATTGTTCAGAATCCATTTATAAATTATTTAGGTTACTGTCGATTAACCATTGGGCATTTTTACGTTTATTATAATGATAAATTAACGGTTGTAAAGCGGGGGTTTGGTTGCATTAAGTCAGTAAAACCCACTTAGAGAATAAATTTTTTTGTATTAGTCATCCTCAGGATGATACAGTCAGATCCCCTGTGTACAGATAAAATAATTTTTAGGATACATTGTGCATGACAATTTAATGTTTATTTTCATAATTAGAGGAGAACGGGCCAGAACTACGTAAGGTCGTAATTAACATCTGATCTGTTTTTTATTGTAGCCAATTTGTATGTGGCGTTAGTGGTGATTTTTAAAAAATTTATATAGTATCAAGTTGAAGCAGACTTCAATTGTTTTTCGTTTCTTAGCTCTGTTTTAAAAGATGTATAGATATATATTTGATATAATTTTATTTTTAGATTTTTCATTTTATTTACAATTTAACTTATTTCGATACTCATAAATTATTTAATAGCTCATACTAAAAGAGATGTGTTATATTCAATTTAATAGAAATAATTGTAGATTCATACTTTACGACCCCGAAATCTCCACACAGATTTTGTGAGACAATTTTTTTACAGCCATTTTGGAAGCGCCACTTTAGATAATACGGAATCGCGGAGTCAAAATTATATGGCACTACCACAGCAACTTCTTAAACACCAGGCAAATAATTTCATTCAACTCGGTAGAACAGTTCTGAAGTCGGTTCTTTTTATATTTAGCACCACACCTAGACGCTTTATTACAAGAGATGGAAAAAACTTTGAATACGAAATTTGTAGAATTTCTTTCATATTATTTTTTATATTTGTTTCCAAAAACAGTGACGCATCGTAAAGGTTTAAAAAAACATATTTTAATTTTTTAAATGGAACATCCTATATATTTTTTGCTTGAATAAAAGTTCCTTTCCACCTGATTTCAAAAACATGTAATAAGTTAAGGTTTGGACTAACCATTATTTAAATATTTAAGTTTAAATTATTAATAAACTGACATAAAAAAAAAGAGGAGGCCTGAAAAACAAATGATTTTATTTTCATTTTGACGTTTTAATATGGTTTAGAATACTCAAATATTGATTAATACACATTTGGACATGGGCTATTTGAAAGAAAAAAAGCATTAGAAAATTTGTATTTTTTATTCGAATAATAAAAATATATCCAGAGTACAACATGAATACCGTAATGTATATTCTGATCGTCGAGTACCATCTACTAGTACAGTAAGATACACTGTCAAAAAATTTAATAAAATGAAAAGGCTTAGGCGAAAAATGAGAACCGTAGATAGAAATGAAGAGGATGATATAAGGTAATTTTTCACTCTAGTATAGTAGAACAAATTATTAGTAGTTGATGTAATTTTCAATAAATATTAGTATTAAATTTACATCACCCTGCAGTTTTATAAATATCATCCTTCTAAATTTAAGCCAGTGCAGAATTTAACTGAAGAAGATATGGTGCAGCGGTTGCAATATTCCTTAGAAATTGTACGCCATATTGGACAACATGATGAGTTTCTAAATAAAATTATTTTCACAGATGATGCAACACGACGTCTGGGATGTTCCATAGAAAAAATAAACATTATTGGGTAACCGAAAATCCACACAAAACACAGGCCGTAAAAATACAGGGTTGGCAATCAATTCACGTTTGATGTGGCATGTTGGCAAATAAGATTGTTCGGCCATTTACTTTAAATGGAAATTTAAATGTTAAGCGATATTTAAATTTAATTGAAAATAATGTAGAAGATGATTTAGAGAATATCTTAAATCAGCAATACAATAATCTTATTTGGCAACAACACGGCATACCGCCGCACAATATGAAGCCAGTTACTGAGTACCTTAACAATCGATATAACTCTTGGATTGAAAGGGATGACACAATTAGGTAGCCGGCCATAGCCCAGATTTGAATCCATAAAATATTTTTTTGTCTGTGTATTTAAAAAATCAAGTTTATAATGAAAGACCCCAAAACAAAGAAATATTAAGGGAAAAAATTGAATCTACAGTAATATTGCTTAACCAAGACCACAGAGATTTTATTTCAAACTCTATTAATAACAAAATGAGAGAAACTATTTTTAAATGTGTTAACATATTAATTTACTTATTAATTTACTTAAATCAACAATATCACAAATACCTGAGAAATACTTAGTCTACGTTAAATACATTAAGTAGTAAAACCACTAACATATAGAGTTTTTTTATATCTAACACCATACCTAGAGGCATTATTATAAGTGGTAAAAAAGCTTTAAATATGAAAGGTGCTTTATTTCGTCGGTATTATCTTTTAGATTTGTTTGAAAAAACAATGACACATCGTAAAGTTGAAACACAAAAGCAATTTTAATTATCTAAATGGGACATCTTGTATATTATCTACTAGAATGAAAGCCTTTTTTCACCTGATCTTAAAAATGTATAGTAGTTGGTGTTCGAGCTAGCCATTATTTAACTATAAATTAAAAAAAAAAGTTGGCTGCAATTAAGTCCATACCAAGATGCCACAAAATACAAATCTTTTAAGGTAGTGTAAACCTCGACGGTCCTTCAGATATTTTATCTACTATAGTTGAACGATCAACTAAAAATGTATATAGCAGACCTTGCAAGATACCCAAGGCCTCTCTCCAGCTGAAATTGCTTGTCTAAAAATGTGTTCTTGAATATTTTGGGGTTTTTTAAATTTATTTTTATGACCACTGCCAATGTGCCAATTTGGCCAAAATGTTTCCAGTTCAATTATACCAAGTAAATCTTCAAAAGTGTTAAAAAAGGATTTTAATCTTTGTCATAGGCGTCGGAAGGAGGTTTATTTTATCAATCAAGTATTTATGGCATAGAATATTATTTTGGTAATAAACTTAAAATAAAAAGTTTTTATAATATTATTTTTTTATGATTTCTTAATAATTCACATACATTAGAAAACATAGATAATGTTGACATATTTTGGGTCTATCGGTCATTTTATTATTAATTAAAAACATTTTTGGGACATTTGACGTTTCAGTTTATTTATTTCTTAAACCATCTGCAGAATTACAATTAAACACTAAAAAGGGATTCAAATGTAATTAATTTTTATATGTTACAGATAATTTAAATAATAAATTGTGTTTACGCTGTTAAACATTACGTATCTAATTCGTAATCAAAGTCAATGAAGCTATCTTCGCTCAAATTAATTATAATTGGTTCCTCTATCTCACCGATCATGAGATCGAGTTTCCACATTTTCTTTTATTCTTTTATTGTATGGATTTTTCCCAACTTTCTGCAGTAATTTAATTCAAAAAAATCTTACAAAAGTTCAGTTTAGGTAAATCCCGATCTCTATTGATTTTAGTTAGACTTTGTCGATGGTTGGGATCTGCTTCTCATAATATGATGTATGTACAACTCCTTTTATTGCAGTTTACATCTTTTCTTCCAAAGAGGTTTCTCGTGTGCATTATAAACATTCATCGTAATAAGTTTTTCGTTGAGGAAAAAATACCATGCTTTAACGATTTTGGAATATATATAGATGTGAAAGTCATATCTTTTGGGTATCTCACTAATCTCAAATAATTTATAAAAACAAGCACAAATAAGATAAATCACTAAGGACACACTGGAATGTGTACTTTGCTCACTGACAGAAATTGAATTAAACTATCAGAAATTTTATTGTTGCAGTAAATTTATAAAAGTTTATAATATTTAAATATAATTAAATATAATTAAATTTACGGCAGTCCTCAATTACCTGCGGCACTGGAGTAGGTACGTTGGAGGTTTCCGAACCAGTTTTGTGACTCTCTCTAGTTCCTGAATAGAGTATAGGAATGTGTATGCTTTCTATCGCCCCTCCCCTTCTCAAGAGTTATGAATTCAGGAAAATCGAACCGAGTCTGCCTTTTATATTAGGAATGTGTAAGCTACTGGCACTCCCCCCCCCCCGTCGACATGTTTTTCTTGCGATAGCTCTTGGTGGGGGGGGGGGACAAGAGCTTTGATTTCAGGAAAATAGACCCAATTCTGCCTCTTATGCTAGAAATGGTTATGCTGCTCGTATCCTCCCCCCCTGTAGGCAACTTGTTTTTACTTGTGATCGCCCCCCCCTCTCCAACGGCTTCAAATTCAGAAAAATAGACACGACCCTGCCTTTTACAGGGGAAGGTTGCTGATGTCTCCCCCCCCCTCCCCGTCGACAACTTGCTTTCGCTTGCCATACTGTACTTTTGTGATATCACCTCCCCCCCAAACAGGGAAGCTGGATCCGCCACTGCGTTGTTTAGGTAAAGAAAGGATTGGTTAGTCCAGAAATAATTGGTACAAATACTAATTCTTCTAGGTCCATTAATTTTTTAAAGTAACATTAACATTACTTAGTGATTTATTAAAACGAATAAAAAATCAAAAACTACAGACAGAAAACTTAAGTCTGTCGGCGCGTCAGCATCTCTATAATGTCAAAAATACCAAAAATGCCAAACAAAAAATTACTATAAATTAAAACCCTAATAAAAAAACCGTAAATGTGAATAAGTTGGCGTCTTTCACCCATGGCATCAAAAACCTCTAAAATCAGCTGATACGTCACGGGTGAAACACCCAGGGTGAAAAAAATCGTAAGTGAGAACTGGCCATAAATATACGAACAGACGAAGAAAATTAAATTACCTGAAATTTCTGCTTTTGATAAACATATATAAAATATAACTATTAGATAGTATTTACTATTTTTCATGTTAACCACAAAGAGCACGAATTAATTTAAAATATTTTTCAACTTTATTAACACCGCAACTGTATCAATTTAACTCGTGTATCACAAGACATAAAAAGTAATACTGAAAAAACCTACTTAAATTTAAAAAAAAAAAAACATTTTATTTAAGTAATTTTCAAGGTATTCCACATATAAAATACTTGACGTATGCAAAAATGGATGTAAACTCAAAATGGTGTATATCTTTAAAAATTTAGTAATTGTAACGGTTTTTAGTTGCCATACATTCAAAAAAAATATAACTAGGGTTGTTCATTTCGATTTTCTGTCTTCCTCTCGGAGTACATAAAAATAAGTTATTTCTAAAATTAAACCAACATTTATTTTGTTTTATAATTTTTAACATGTTTTATTATCTAAAAATCAATAATTCTACACAATATTCCAATACCAGTTTTATAAAAATATGAAGGTTAACACGCTTACCTACTCCATGCCTACTCCAGACACAATAGAAATCGGAAAATACGAAAAGAGATGATGGTTTTACGTTCTCATTTTTAATCATAATAATGAAAGAGAGAAAAGATATCCACAGGTCCGGAGCAAGGAAACACAAAACAAAAACAGCTGTTACTACCATAACCTTGCCTCAGACTAACTGTGTCAAATTTTGTCCTTCTATAATAACGGCTATAAAATATTATTAAACGCATTTTATGTACTTTGTCAACGTTGTGATATTTTTATTACATTACGATATAAAATAGTTTAGACACTTTGTGCCGCTATTTAATATTGTAGTGTTTAGTGTTTCTGACTTTGATACCTTGAAGGTTTTAGACTATTCTAATAAAAACCACTTTATAGTGCTTGTTTTATAGGATTTATTTAAGTTTTTTTAACTCGAATTTGATTTGGCTACATATGGAAATTTTCAGCTTGAAGATATAGCGGTAAGTAATTAAAAGGGGTGTTCCACTGCAGTATCTCTTTCGAAAACGTTAAACAACATTCTGTTGAGCTTTATTGAAATACACAGTATTTCAGACTCATTTAAGTGGACAATATGTTAATACAGCTTGTACAGAATGTGATTAGAAATATTTAAAATATTTTAACTAAGAAGTACTAGCTGAAAACAAGGGAAATTGTTCCTTAAAACATATCTCTGAAATGCATATTTTGGAAGAAAAAAATAACAAGATGAGCCAAATAACCCTCACACACAAATTTTTTAGCAATTTTTTAGATTTTTGGGTAATTATTAGATTTAGTGAAGATCTAGGAGGTCATAGAACACGATTTTGTGTTTATATTTTCAGAATTTTCTCTTCTTTTTCTGGAAAACACAGAGAAACAGTTTAACTTTTGATTTCATTTATTTTATTAAATCGTTATTACTTTATTACAGCCACAGATTTTACGCTTATAGAAACCTCTATGTTATACAAAATATTATAAATTTGCACTTTTTTAACCAGAAAACTAAAAAAAAAACTACTAAAAGCTTTGAAAACAAATCCCCTGAGTATATCCGCTAGAAATATGAAATTTGCGGTGATGCTATAGCATAAATATGATTTATGTAAAATTTCTGAGGATATTTTGTACGATAACATTTTTTAAACAATACGTCTAGGTTAGTTTCGGTCACCTCAAGTTTGTTTAGAAATAATTCGAATTAGACTAAATTTAGAGGTGGATACCATTTTGGTTCTGTTTGTTTTGATTTATTTTTGATAATTTTTTAATTTTCCCGAAGAAATTTTATATAATACAGCTTGCTTCTATTAGTGTGCACTGTTTTTTATCAGAAAAATCAAGAAAATTATCAAGATTTACCCTAATCCCAATTATTACCATATGTTTTTACAAACAACAATTTAAAAAATGCTGACTGAGGTAGACAAATTTTATAAAATTTCGCAACGTCGCAACAAATATTCAGCTTTTTTCTATGTTTTCTAGAAAAAGTATAGAAAATTGTAAAAAACTAAAATTCGAATAGTTTTTATAAGAAATACGTCATATTCTTCGATTTCCACATTTTTTACATAGTTACAATGAATACAAAATTTGGTAACACTATTAACAAATTCGAAATTTTGGCATTTGTTTTCTAAAAAATTTAGGCATATCCGACAAACTTTATTGAAATTTACTATGAAATAAGTATAATTTAGAGTTTTAAAAAAAACTAAAAACCTAATGACAATAAGAAGTGGGTGAAAATCAACCTGCAATATTTGCTTACAGACTTAGTTACATGAGTTATGTCACCCTATTTCCATAAGACAATATATAAAAGTGCCAACTAAGCATTTTGCTGATTGTGCATAATTTCCTTTTAATATGATTTGTGATAGTGTTTTACTTTCAGTCAGAGTTTGTCAGAGCTAGTTAAAGCTTCCTTAAATATTATTAATTCTAATAGCGGAAGTTGCTATTTTAAAATATACGAAAGTAAAGCATTAAAATAATAAGTTGTAAAAATAAAACAAATAAAGTTGTTTTTTAAAAAAGGATTTTCTGGAATCAATAAGTTAACTGGCGCAGTCGGTAGCATGTGTTGATATTGATTGTGCACCGAGCAAAATCAAGTTCGATCATCGGTTTGATCAACCATCGAATATTGTGACTTTCCTGAGGTGAAGTGTGTGTTGGTCTACAGAGTGGCTTCTCAAAAATCAGAAAACCCAATCCATCGAGGAACTGTGACAACCACCACCCGCAGCGAGAGCACGGAGAAGGAACAGAAATCGTCCTTTTCGCAAGACGTCTTTGATTGGTCCAGACAAGCATTGCTGCATCATCAAGGCATCTTATAGAAGAATGACCAGAGTAATCCACCTAGTTATGTAAGTGCAATTATTAAATGTCTGTAGATAATCTATTAGAATCGTTACAAAAATGAAGTATAAACCCTTCAACGGACTCTGACTCTACTTCCCAAATTCACTCGGAAGTATTTAATCAATTAAGTTCTCCAATAAACAATTTAATAAATACAAATTCAATATTAAATAATACTGTTGTCGAAAATACCGCAGGTATTTCGCACCAAAAAAATAATTTAAGTTATAATCTTGTTGATTCGTCAAGTGACGAAGAAACTGAAAAAAGTAGTTTAGATAGTTGTATCAATTTATTAAATAACAAAATAATGGCTAATCAATTTAAACCGGAATATTTAAACTGTGTTCCAACTTTTGATGGCAACCCGACCGAACTAAATAGATATTTAGCGGTGTGCCAAACATTACTCAATCAATTTTACGATAATACCAGCCCAGAGTTATTTCAAAATACTTACCTTTTAAATTCTTTAGTTGGTAAGCTCACAGGAAATGCTAAACTAATCATAAACATACAAAATGTAACTAATTGGGCCGAGTTAAAAGAAACTTTGTCTAGATATTTTGCAAATAGGAGCGATGAAAGTTGTCTTACTAGATATTTAGTGATGCTGAAACAATTACCCAACGAGTCTCCACAACATTTTTACGATCGATATTTAGAAATACTAAATTTATTATGTAGTTACGTAGACGCTCATGAAGAGGCGAATGCCGAAGGCATAAAACGAACCTTATATGAAAATTTAGCTCTAAAAACTTTCCTATCAGGACTTAGGGAACCATTAGACACTAATATTAGATGTATGAAATCACAATCTTTAACGGATGCTATCCAGTTCGTAATTCAAGGAAGAAATATTAAATACCTTCAAAATATAGGTAATGTCCAAATAAAAAATACAAACAATAGATCAAATTTCGGAACACGTCCTGTGAACCAAAATTTTAATAATTTTAATCCGATTATGAATCCAAAACCACAATTTTTCAACAATAATTTTATTCCCCAAAATTTTAATCAACGACCTTTCAATACACATACAAATCACAATCAATTTAGGCCAAATTTCCCTTCACAACCCATACCTATTAGACAAAACCTCAATATAAATGTAACTTCTACGTTCTAGGCTAACTTATAACTTGATTAGTGTTTTTACAGAACTGTAATGTAGTTTAAATGAAATATAGGATAGTCTTGTATGGAATTAATTCAATCCACAGATGTTTCTCTAAAATCACAAGCACAGAACGAGCCTAATGGGATTTTTTCGAAACGTCTGCAAATTTCTAAATAAAACTAATCAAGTGAAAATATATGTTATTGTACTATTAAATAGATAAAATAAACTGATTACTCTAGAAGCTGAGATATGCCCATTGAAAGTTGAAAAATGGGTTCTTTTTAGGCTATTTTTTTCATATTTTCAAATGCCCACGAAATGTAGAGGTTTGGGTCGATATGAATTTTGAAAAAAAGCATTTGCGACTTCTTAAAAAGATCTTTCCAATCCGCTGATTCATTTATTTTAATTTAAATTGACCTTTTTACAGCACCAGCCGTGCAGCGCTGTTTCTGAGACTTTATGATATTTGGGCAATTGTGAGAATAGCCACTGTGCACATACTATGTCATCTGTAATGCCAGCGAGAGCAAAAGTACAACTATGACTTAATCTAAAACCCGATTGCTTTAAAGGCACTAAGTTATTATTAGGTGATATTTTTGGTTTTTGGATTTTTCGCAACTGGTGCAGTGATAAGACCACCACAACCACCCCCCCCCTCAACCCCTCAAGTCTAATCAGCTCAAAGGTAGTAGGTTCGAAGCTGGCTGTCGACAAAAATATTTTTCTGAAATATCTCGTCTGCTATACGCCGCAGTACGGCCGAGGATGCCCTTAGATGTTGAGTCGTTCGAAAAATAAAATTACGACTCTGCTCGGAGAGTTGGGATCGCCTAAGAACAGTAACAAGATTTCCCACGCAACACATACACTAAATGACACAACTATGTAGAAGACAACGGTAAACCACCATGTAAAATATAATTGCCTAGTATGGCTGATTAGGAATTGGTGAATTAATTTTTCAGAACAGATATGTTTTTGGAGGTCGGTGAAGACAATTAAATTTCGCGGAAAAGTATAATTTTTGAGATAGTTCTTCTTAAAATGTGTCTATTTTTTCTAGAGGTTAGGTTGTCAATAACTCAAGAGCAACACACACTAACAATGATGTATAAAACCGGCATGGGGTAGCGAGACGATAAAATAAAATTAAAAATCTATCAACATCGATAGAATGGCCTAATGAGTCCCAGTGAGGACGAAAGAGCAATGTCGCTATTTTCCGGACGCGAAACTTCTCCATTATCTGAGTTCTCCATACTTTCTAACACGACAGTAATGTTCACTGATAATTCGTATCCATAGAGCCGAAAATTTTCTATTTTAATTTTAAAATAATATGGATGTTAACTTATCTCATTTTATATTTTTGTTGGCTTAAAAAATATGCAGGGCTCTCAAAGGGAAACCATAGTGCGATCCCTATTGTTACTGCCAAAAATCTTGCTGCTAGTTTGAATACCGGTACTGAATGGTGCAACGTCTATCACTGGAGGCAATTTGCTTCGTGTACCCATATTTGTATATATATACATACATACATATATATATATATATATATATATATATATATATATATATATATATATATATATATAATATATATATATATATATATATATATATATATATATATATATATATATATACAGATAAGTTTTCGTCCGTGTAATTTTAAAATAAAGCAAATCTCGGCTAAGCGGACATAAGATTTGTTAATAAACATTACTCTCGTGCTAAAAAGTGCGGAGAACTCCAAAATAATGGAAAGGCTCCGGGTCTGAAAAATGAGGACAGTGGTGTTTCGTGCTAATATGGAGCTAGTCAGGCCATTGCATTCGATTCAAACCACCACTTCGCATTTGTGTCTCATAAGCTGATTTGAGAATTAAAAAACAGTAAACAAGAAAACAACGGCGACATCTCGATGGTTCATTCAATAACACAAGAAAAGTGCGATCCTAATCTTTTGGGTAGCGTGTTTCGCGTATCGAATTTTGATATGTATCATTATTAAGTTACCGCCACACCATCACATGGCGGTTTTATACAGCTAATTCTGATCAGAGAGTTTTTTAGAGTTTTCTACAATGTTTAAATTACTTTTTTAAAGTTTGATCTAAGTGCATTTTTGACCAAAATACGGCCATTCTTACGAAAAAAATGTCTTTTTTCAATGTTTTGTATATTCTTAACTTAACTTAACTTCAAAGAGAAAAAATGCTTATTTTTAAATGTAGAATGACCTTCATTAGTTCCGAAATGTTTTTCGCGAATTTCATTTTTTTGTTGTTTAAGACTGTTCATTTTTTACACTGGTTTCTCTACGTGACTTCCAATTTTTAATTATTTATCATAGAATTAACTGTTTACAACTAAACTACACATAAAAAAAGGAATAAATTCAATATTTTTTCATATAAAAACATTTGAAAAACTGTCCGAAAATTACACGTTGGTATCATACTGAGTGAACAGTCGTAAACAGCATATTATCGTTTTTATTTCCAAAAAAATTTTAAAAATGTAATTCGCGGAAAACATTTCGGAACTAATAAAGGTCATTTCGCATCTAAAAATCGGCATTTTTTCTCTTTGAAACTTTTCTCTATATACAAAACATTGAAAAAAAGTCATTTTGGGCAAAAATGCATTTAGATCAAACTATAAAAAAGTAATTTAAACCTCTTATAAAACTCTAAAAAAAACTGTCTAATCAGAATTTTCTCACAAATTTTTCTACAAGGATGGTGCTGAAATTAATAAAGACAAATTTTTTTTTTTAATTTTTTTATTCTCGATTAAAACCTTTAAAAAAATTAAAAATCGACTTACACTTTATGTCATCTGCAAGTACTCGCAAAGAGCTTTTAAATGCTTTGTTCAGAATTGTCATGCAATGATGCTTACTGAAATACAGAACTTTGAAGTTCAACTTGTTTTCGCGTAGACATGGCAAAAGTGATTGACAGGCAGTGTATATATATATATATATATATATATATATATATATATATATATATATATATATATATATATATATATAGTAGTGAAACCTACAGTATATTTCAATTTTATCTTCAAAAGAAGTATCAATGATACACTATAACTCGGATTTGTATCCACTACCATTCATATATGGTTCCGAAGTTAACGTTTTATTTTTCCACTGTATAAATAAATAAAATAAAAATTTTCAAAATCACCTGTCAGGTTCAAAATGAAACAGAAAAGAAATAAAAATCCATAGTTTTCACAGTTACAAACCTCTTTCATGCATGATGAGTACACTGTCAAAAAAAGTTAGGTCTTTCAAATTTATGTGCTAATTTTTGCATGTATTACATTTCATCTTGCCATAACAGCTAAAAAATGTATGTAAAGTATAAGCACTAAGTCGAGTAGCATTATTACGTAAGTTCCAACAATATTTAACAGATTTTTCAATTTTAAGGTTCCTTGTTAATTTCTTCAAAATTCTTGACATTGTTTTGTACAGTAGATTAAAATAAAATTTTTTGTATATATGAAGCTCGACAAATAAAATGGGTTTAGTCTTGTTAATTTCAAAAATAGTTGATAGTGTTTAAATTTATTTAACTTTTTTTAGAAACTCTGAGAAAATATCCACCAGTACCAATTGTGAGTAAATTCTGTCATACTAACCAAGAATTGGGTTTGCAATTACCAAGAGATACGATAGTCTTTATTTCTATTTTGGGAATTCACAGAGATCCGCAAAATTATACTAAACCGGACGAATTTGACCCAGATAGATTCACAGAAGAACATCATTATGTAAAACCGAATTCATTTCTCCCTTTTGGAATAGATTCTAAAGATAGCCACATAGGTAAGTTAATTTTAATTGAATAAAGGATTTCACTCTAAATATCTCAATTTGGCATGAAAGATATATAGCACATTAACTTTTATATAATAAGCAACGTATTTCCTGCTGTAAAAAAAATGATGTATCTTTATTACGCTTTTATATTACTTTCTAATATACATCATTTCTATTACTTTCTAATATACCTCATATGCCCATTTTTTTTTTTTCAAAAGACATTCCCATACCGAAATATTATCGCTCAAATATGTCCTATAATAGAATTTTGGACAGAGTTGTAATAAACTAACACCCTTAGAATGATTTAACAAAGTGTTTTATTACGTGTTAATTGAGGTGGGGATGCTGTACTCTTGTTCATTTTTTTCACTAAGTTTTAAAAGCAGTCAAAATTTTTATTACTTATTCTTTCTTTACAAAAAAGGTACTCTTCTGTGATTTCGAAAAAAAAAAGAGTTTAATTCATTTTAATATTTTATACCTTATTTTTAAATAAAATGTAATTTTTTTTTCTAGTAAAATATTGCCTTGTACGTTATACCCCTTATTCTTACATAAATGTCTATATAACTTGCTTTCATTTACACTGCTGATAATAAAACAGAAAAACAGATATGAGGGGCAATACTTAAAAAATGAAGGTTATCTCCCACGTTTGGAAAGTAGAACAGTGTCATATCATTTTTCCTATTTGATCATGCCATTCACAATTAATTCCTTAATTTAATAAATATTATATTTTCAATACAAAATAGTAGGATTAGTTTATAAATTAGAAAAAAAATTGTTTAAAATCGAATCTCCGATGTTTCAATATGCATTCGAAGTCTATCTCCTACGATAATGTTTCACCAAATGAGGTATTTAATTAACCTAAAACCAAACATGCAATAAAATTGCGAAACAATGGGATTGAAAGTGAATTTAAATAAGACTAAAATCATGTTTCCAGAAAATTCACTTATAACTACAAGCAATTTGAGAGCGATAAGGACTGCTCCCAGCAGGACTCTTGAAGTCCTGGTGAACCCGCCTCCTTTTCTCTTATACATAGAGAATGAGGCCTTGAAGACTGTTTTTCATCTCAGTTGCCTAGGACATCTTGGAATGGGAACGGGCGGCTACTCAACTGTCTGGGAAAGCGCATGAGAGGTGTCCATCACTCGCCATGCGAACAGATATGACGCCGTTTTTAAAACCCAACCTATCCTTGGAGATACTTCTGCCAAGTAGAGAGGATTGGGAGGGGGAACAAAATCTTCCGAAAAATGGATCCTGGTGGTATACTGATGGAACTTGACAAAAGGAAAGAACCAGGGCCGGAGTATTCGACAGGAGCACAGGAGTCAGAGAGTACTACTCGGACAATGTGCGACAATCTTCACAGCGGAAATTTATGCTATTCTGCAGTTTGCCCATCTCTGTGAGAGGGATATAGACAAGAATAGGATAATAAATATATGCTCAGACAGTAAGGCTACGATATTGGCACTGACGCCCAGTGTTGTAACTTCGCGACTGGTGTCTGAGTGCAAGCACGTACTAAATGGTATGACAAGGAACGGTTGCACAGTCAGACCCATATGAGTCCCGGGTCACTCAGGCATATGCGGGAATGAGAAAACAGACCGTTCAGCAAAGTTAGGTTCGGCAACTGAACCGTATGGACCCCAAATCAATACTACCTGTCCCAGTGGTTATTGGCAAAAGGGAATTCAAATCGTTGCTGGAAAACAAATTTATTATCGTGGAGGGGAGCTCCTGGAATGAAGTGTGCTAAAAAACATATAACTGGGCCAAGCGCACGGCGTACTAAGGAGCTGCTCTCCTTGGGAAGAAAAGAGCTGCGAATTGTGGTGGGATTGCTGACAGGATATTGTCACCTCAGGGGCCATCTTCATACAATCGGTGTCGAAGACGACTCGACGTGCAGATGGTGTTTGGAGGAGGATGAAACTGTTGACCATGTCCTCAGAGTACGCAGCACTCAACGAACTGAGACAGAGATATTTCGGAGATACAATATTGTTTCCGGAAGCAGTTAAACAAGTTTCACTAACGAGGCTGCTTGGATTCGCAAAGACGATCGGCCTCGAATAACCTGCAGCTATGGTGGGATCTAAAGGGCCTAATGGAGACTCGTCAGAGACGCGCAGTAAAGTTTTTGAATAATGTGGTCTCCCTATTTTAACGTATGGCGCATAAGCTTGGACCATCACAAAAAATATAAAACTGCATTCAGATTGGATACAGTGAAATGTTCAAAAGTACTTATCTTGAATGTATTTTTTCGATCAAATCAAAGAAGAGTGCTTTTTAATCACATTTTATCGAACGGAACAAAAGTTATTTTAAGAAAATTTCATTTCACACCTCATGTATGAGGGAGAATAATATATGAAAATAGGATATTGTTTTCATGAAATCAACATGCTGCCGAGAGATTGTCCGCCTTTTCTGAATCAGACTGTAGAAACCATTAGAAAATTCTAGCCGTGTTTTCTCAAAAGTAGCTAGGAAGTACAAAGTACCTCCTCGGTAAATGTACTCTAATGTATATTAATGGTAAGGCATGATGGCTTCCAAGTTAAAATTCCCAGTCGGTGCTATTTCGGAGATACAATATTGTTTCCGGAAGCAGTTAAACAAGTTTCACTAACGAGGCTGCTTGGATTCGCAAAGACGATCGGCCTCGAATAACCTGCAGCTATGGTGGGATCTAAAGGGCCTAATGGAGACTCGTCAGAGACGCGCAGTAAAGTTTTTGAATAATGTGGTCTCCCTATTTTAACGTATGGCGCATAAGCTTGGACCATCACAAAAAATATAAAACTGCATTCAGATTGGATACAGTGAAATGTTCAAAAGTACTTATCTTGAATGTATTTTTTCGATCAAATCAAAGAAGAGTGCTTTTTAATCACATTTTATCGAACGGAACAAAAGTTATTTTAAGAAAATTTCATTTCACACCTCATGTATGAGGGAGAATAATATATGAAAATAGGATATTGTTTTCATGAAATCAACATGCTGCCGAGAGATTGTCCGCCTTTTCTGAATCAGACTGTAGAAACCATTAGAAAATTCTAGCCGTGTTTTCTCAAAAGTAGCTAGGAAGTACAAAGTACCTCCTCGGTAAATGTACTCTAATGTATATTAATGGTAAGGCATGATGGCTTCCAAGTTAAAATTCCCAGTCGGTGCTATTTCGGAGATACAATATTGTTTCCGGAAGCAGTTAAACAAGTTTCACTAACGAGGCTGCTTGGATTCGCAAAGACGATCGGCCTCGAATAACCTGCAGCTATGGTGGGATCTAAAGGGCCTAATGGAGACTCGTCAGAGACGCGCAGTAAAGTTTTTGAATAATGTGGTCTCCCTATTTTAACGTATGGCGCATAAGCTTGGACCATCACAAAAAATATAAAACTGCATTCAGATTGGATACAGTGAAATGTTCAAAAGTACTTATCTTGAATGTATTTTTTCGATCAAATCAAAGAAGAGTGCTTTTTAATCACATTTTATCGAACGGAACAAAAGTTATTTTAAGAAAATTTCATTTCACACCTCATGTATGAGGGAGAATAATATATGAAAATAGGATATTGTTTTCATGAAATCAACATGCTGCCGAGAGATTGTCCGCCTTTTCTGAATCAGACTGTAGAAACCATTAGAAAATTCTAGCCGTGTTTTCTCAAAAGTAGCTAGGAAGTACAAAGTACCTCCTCGGTAAATGTACTCTAATGTATATTAATGGTAAGGCATGATGGCTTCCAAGTTAAAATTCCCAGTCGGTGCCGTCTCTTTGGAAGCTTTTTCTAAGCTTGGGATTAAAGAAATTCTTCTTACTTTTCCAAACTCATAGCTGAAGACGTTGCTTCGTAAATACTATATAAGTATCACTTCTAACATCTTTTAGGTTTAAAATATTGTAAATTTTGTTGCAAAATATTATATTTACTTTCCTTAATATATTATTGTTGCTATGTATACAGGGTAAGTCTACCATTGAGTAAAGTATATGAAGGTAAAATTTACCATTACACTATATTCACTGCAATATATATTTACTAGATATACACAACTGAAAAATATTTGGAACAATACAAGGTGGGTCAAAAGAATAGTGTAGTGTGAAGTTATACCCTATGTACAAATCAATTTATTGATTCTATGAATAATATAATTTATTATTTTCCATGGCTACTGCGATTAAAGCTAAAAATGGATAAACTAAAATATATCTAAAAAACTATCAAAAGTAGGTATAAGACAAGTTAAACCAAAATTAAAAGTTTTTTAATAGTCTAAAACACAAAGTAAGAAGGTATAGATAGTGCCACTGAAAAAAGTGATATTTTTAAATTCGAATTTTTTCAGATTTTGACATTAAATGCCTTTTTACTCTTACTTATATATTTTTAAAGATATGTCCTTACAAAATCATAGATTTAGATTAAAACATTTTTATTTGAAAAATTGGGTTCTATAAAGTAAAAAAATGGGATTAAAACAAACGTCTTAGACGTAAAATTATTGGGGTAAAAAATTTCCCTATTTTAGGTTAAAAAAAATAAAATTTTTGGTATTTTTTAATGTTAGCTTTCAAATTTATTCTTTATGGGTGAGACTTCATTTATAGTAGAAATAAGAACAAGGTAAATAGATACTGAGAGTGCCATTAAAAAGAGTGGTGTTTTTTAAAACAAAATTTTCAAATTTGGATCTATATATTAAATACCTTGTTACTCTTACCTTAAAACCTTTTAAAATGAGTTCTTACAAAACCTTAGATATAAAATTTTAGAGTTTTTTTCAGTAATTGCCTTGCCTCAAGGTTAAGTTTTAGGATTATATCTGGAATGAACAAACTGATTCATATGTATACAAGCAAATTGTTTATAAAAAAAATTGAACTGACTTCTATAAAAGCGCTAGAAAGCGAAAAATAACTATTTACATTTTTACAGAAAATTAAAATTTTTGAAGTCGGTGCCAAGTTGAAACCTGACAAAATGTGATTCACATAAAGAGATTGAGAAATACTGTTTTTTCATATAATTTTTTTTTTCGCTTTTTAGAGCTTTTTTAAAAAGGTTCAATTTTTTATAAAAATTTTGTTATTAAATATTTAGTTTGAAATTGAAGTGAGTTGACAAAATCACCAAAAAATGCCAATTTCATCCATGGTGTTAGATCACACTAAATTGAACAACAAAAAACTCTTTGATTCTGAGAATTCCCCAAATACCAGTTTTGGCTGAAATTATATCAAAGAAATATTTAGTTTAATATAGTAAGTAAATCCTCTATCTTTAATTTTAAGAAATTAATTTTAGATTCGTAACTTAGGCCCCCAAAACCCCTAATACCGATATTGAAATAACTTGAGACATGTTAATTTTTTAGTCCAACATATTTTATCCTGTGTATTGAGTTTGACGAAATTAATTAAAAATCCGTAATATATGCCCTAAGAACCACCCCTTCATCAATCTGGACAAAATCAGAAAAACGTAACATTTTTAGTCCTCCATATTGTATCTGACATACTAAATTGTAGAAAATTAACTTCAAATTCGTAACGTATTTTAATATAAAACATATTTTTAGGAGAAAATGTTTATTTACTTTTATAAAATGTGTCATAAAGTCAAAAATTTATATTTTACATATCTTCCAGCTGTTTGGAAAATCATAAGATTTATTTTTTTGTTTTAGATATGCAATTTACGATTCTACTAGTAAAACTAACATTACTTGATATATTTTCATCACTTCGAGTTAGTTTGAAAGATGAGGATTCCACTAATCTCAAAATAGATCCTAAACTGATGTGTTTAGGTGTATGTGAAAATTTTTCACTGAAAATCGAATAATTGTAAATTGCATTATTCAATAAATTATTATTTCAAGTTCTAAGACAAAGACTTATTTTTTAACAAAAGCTTCTTCTTTTATCAAATGTAAAAATTATAAATTAATGAGCTTGGCCACAGTTCTGCTTGTACAGGTTATGCAGTGTTATTTTGGCTGCTGACACATTTTATATCTAACGCCTCCAATGGCTTTCCAGAAGATACGGTATTATTTTTCTCAGGTTTGGTAGTTAATCCACACATTTTTTGTAGAGCTGAGACAGGCATTTCAACTAGTAGACATAACAAGGTGCCTCCCAAATAAGCACAGACCACATCTCCCAGAACAGCTATAATCTGTAAATAAAATACTAATTACCAAATTATTCACCCACATTTACTAGGGTTGCCTAAATCTATATCAGACTGTACATAATGATAATCATTTAAATCAGAGACATCCGAAATTTTTAGCCTAAAGACCTTAC
The DNA here is from genome assembly GCA_034092305.1 of Diaprepes abbreviatus. Classification (NCBI taxonomy): domain Eukaryota; kingdom Metazoa; phylum Arthropoda; class Insecta; order Coleoptera; family Curculionidae; genus Diaprepes; species Diaprepes abbreviatus. The sequence goes on along the minus strand of JASJET010000122.1, from coordinate 18,315,601 downwards.
TCCCCACTAAGTCCGAAGAACCAAGACCTAGCTAGCTTATCATATCAATATATTGTGGTTTTCAACTACGCGCAAATTTTTGTATAGCAACTAGCCAGCGAGTGAGATATCTGTGGGGGTGAACTTCACTGCGGGCGGAATTATGATTGTTGCTTATGGGCAAGTGTTAAGGACGTTACATTGCTACGGAAACAGACGATGCACGTGCTGTGCTATATAACGCACAGCAATATTTATTTAAGAAAGTAAAAACTGGTCAAGAAGCAACTCGTGCTAGTTTCCATTCGGTTCGTTACAGCTCCACTGATGAGACCTTTAGGTGATCGAAACTAGTATAGAGAAAAGACCAGAGTGGAATTCGTAGAGAATATACAGTTTGTCCCCTTTTTTAACGGTCGTAAGGAGAATAAAATACCTTTTCCAAATACATAGACCCTGAAATTGTTTATTTTTAATAATTGCCTACCGCTCCGAGGTATATTCAGATGTTCGTTTGTACTGTTGAATATAACAGTGCAGCATCAAGTTCTGCGGGTAATATCCTGTAGACATGTTACGATATGGGGATATTAAATAGAGAATTGTTTTCTGTGCGTCTTGCTCTAGGTTCATTACAGCTCCAGTGATGAAACCATTAGGCGATCGAAAACAGTATGGAATATATAAATATATATATATATATATATATATATATATATATATATATATATATATATATATATATAGAATTGAATTCGCATAGAATATACAAATATATATATATATATATATATATATATATATATATATATATATATATATATATATATATATATATAGAATTGAATTCACATAGAATATACAAATATATATATATATATATATATATATATATATATATATATATATATATATATATATATATATATTTGTATATTCTATGTGAATTCAATTCTATATATATATATATATATATATATATATATTTGTATATTCTATGCGAATTCAATTCTATATATATATATATATATATATATATATATATATATATATATATATATATATATATATATATTTATATATTCCATACTGTTTTCGATCGCCTAATGGTTTCATCACTGGAGCTGTAATGAACCTAGAGCAAGACGCACAGAAAACAATTCTCTATTTAATATCCCCATATCGTAACATGTCTACAGGATATTACCCGCAGAACTTGATGCTGCACTGTTATATTCAACAGTACAAACGAACATCTGAATATACCTCGGAGCGGTAGGCAATTATTAAAAATAAACAATTTCAGGGTCTATGTATTTGGAAAAGGTATTTTATTCTCCTTACGACCGTTAAAAAAGGGGACAAACTGTATATTCTCTACGAATTCCACTCTGGTCTTTTCTCTATACTAGTTTCGATCACCTAAAGGTCTCATCAGTGGAGCTGTAACGAACCGAATGGAAACTAGCACGAGTTGCTTCTTGACCAGTTTTTACTTTCTTAAATAAATATTGCTGTGCGTTATATAGCACAGCACGTGCATCGTCTGTTTCCGTAGCAATGTAACGTCCTTAACACTTGCCCATAAGCAACAATCATAATTCCGCCCGCAGTGAAGTTCACCCCCACAGATATCTCACTCGCTGGCTAGTTGCTATACAAAAATTTGCGCGTAGTTGAAAACCACAATATATTGATATGATAAGCTAGCTAGGTCTTGGTTCTTCGGACTTAGTGGGGAGTAAGGTCTTTAGGCTAAAAATTTCGGATGTCTCTGATTTAAATGATTATCATTATGTACAGTCTGATATAGATTTAGGCAACCCTAGTAAATGTGGGTGAATAATTTGGTAATTAGTATTTTATTTACAGATTATAGCTGTTCTGGGAGATGTGGTCTGTGCTTATTTGGGAGGCACCTTGTTATGTCTACTAGTTGAAATGCCTGTCTCAGCTCTACAAAAAATGTGTGGATTAACTACCAAACCTGAGAAAAATAATACCGTATCTTCTGGAAAGCCATTGGAGGCGTTAGATATAAAATGTGTCAGCAGCCAAAATAACACTGCATAACCTGTACAAGCAGAACTGTGGCCAAGCTCATTAATTTATAATTTTTACATTTGATAAAAGAAGAAGCTTTTGTTAAAAAATAAGTCTTTGTCTTAGAACTTGAAATAATAATTTATTGAATAATGCAATTTACAATTATTCGATTTTCAGTGAAAAATTTTCACATACACCTAAACACATCAGTTTAGGATCTATTTTGAGATTAGTGGAATCCTCATCTTTCAAACTAACTCGAAGTGATGAAAATATATCAAGTAATGTTAGTTTTACTTGTAGAATCGTAAATTGCATATCTAAAACAAAAAAATAAATCTTATGATTTTCCAAACAGCTGGAAGATATGTAAAATATAAATTTTTGACTTTATGACACATTTTATAAAAGTAAATAAACATTTTCTCCTAAAAATATGTTTTATATTAAAATACGTTACGAATTTGAAGTTAATTTTCTACAATTTAGTATGCCAGATACAATATGGAGGACTAAAAATGTTACGTTTTTCTGATTTTGTCCAGATTGATGAAGGGGTGGTTCTTAGGGCATATATTACGGATTTTTAATTAATTTCGTCAAACTCAATACACAGGATAAAATATGTTGGACTAAAAAATTAACATGTCTCAAGTTATTTCAATATCGGTATTAGGGGTTTTGGGGGCCTAAGTTACGAATCTAAAATTAATTTCTTAAAATTAAAGATAGAGGATTTACTTACTATATTAAACTAAATATTTCTTTGATATAATTTCAGCCAAAACTGGTATTTGGGGAATTCTCAGAATCAAAGAGTTTTTTGTTGTTCAATTTAGTGTGATCTAACACCATGGATGAAATTGGCATTTTTTGGTGATTTTGTCAACTCACTTCAATTTCAAACTAAATATTTAATAACAAAATTTTTATAAAAAATTGAACCTTTTTAAAAAAAGCTCTAAAAAGCGAAAAAAAAATTATATGAAAAAACAGTATTTCTCAATCTCTTTATGTGAATCACATTTTGTCAGGTTTCAACTTGGCACCGACTTCAAAAATTTTAATTTTCTGTAAAAATGTAAATAGTTATTTTTCGCTTTCTAGCGCTTTTATAGAAGTCAGTTCAATTTTTTTTATAAACAATTTGCTTGTATACATATGAATCAGTTTGTTCATTCCAGATATAATCCTAAAACTTAACCTTGAGGCAAGGCAATTACTGAAAAAAACTCTAAAATTTTATATCTAAGGTTTTGTAAGAACTCATTTTAAAAGGTTTTAAGGTAAGAGTAACAAGGTATTTAATATATAGATCCAAATTTGAAAATTTTGTTTTAAAAAACACCACTCTTTTTAATGGCACTCTCAGTATCTATTTACCTTGTTCTTATTTCAGGTATATTCAGATGTTCGTTTGTACTGTTGAATATAACAGTGCAGCATCAAGTTCTGCGGGTAATATCCTGTAGACATGTTACGATATGGGGATATTAAATAGAGAATTGTTTTCTGTGCGTCTTGCTCTAGGTTCATTACAGCTCCAGTGATGAAACCATTAGGCGATCGAAAACAGTATGGAATATATAAATATATATATATATATATATATATATATATATATATATATATATATATATAGAATTGAATTCGCATAGAATATACAAATATATATATATATATATATATATATATATATATATATATATATATATATATATATATATATATATATATAGAATTGAATTCACATAGAATATACAAATATATATATATATATATATATATATATATATATATATATATATATATATTGTATATTGAATATATTTTTCCAATAACTTTTTTCGATATTTTTTTTTGAAAAAATTAAAATTTAACAGATAATGCTAATCACGTCACTACTATTTTTTTGGTTAATTTTCATCTCGATCGACTATGTAATTAGTCGGACGGATATGATGAACCTAAAAGGATTCCTAGTAGGACGGAACCCTAAAAATGATATAACTTTTTAGAACTGATAATATGATTTATCCCAATAACGAGCAATAATTTGTATACAACAGTTCAAATTATGTCCAAAGTAGCACAAAATTATATACATATATTACTTACTATCAAATTGTCATTAGCAAAGCTAGGAAATCTTCTGTATCCCGTTTGCAATCTTATAAAAGTAGCATGAATCATATATGCACTGTATGTTAATCGTCCTAAGACTTGGACTGGTTGAAATTCACAGAACCATCTGGCAAACCCTAAAAATTAGGTATAAAATACATAATCTATAAATCGGGTCGTAAAGTCTGGAATAAATTGAGTATTTAAAACGCTAGGTTTTTAAACAAATCTCTCGGACACGTCTACTTTGTTTTTTATTACGAATTTGTTCCAATATCATACAGGATGACTAGAAAGAAGCTGTGCTAGAATCAACTTCGATTTTTTAAATAGTGACTCCCATTTTTTGTATACTTTAATACTCCCTTCAAGATTCTGAACATTTTTCTACTACATGTCCTGTACCTAAATATAATCAGTAAAAAGTCGAAATGAAGTGGTAACATTTAACTTATCATTTTATTAAATGTTGAAAATGCCTCCCATTGGTTAATTGACAATGTTCTAAACGATTTATCAATTCATTCATTAAATTGGCTTAATTTGGAAAACTTTACCATTAAGGTAATTCCACAAAAATAAGTCAAAAGAGTTTAAGTCTGGAGACCTCGGCGACCACACACTAGGTTCCCCTGTGAAATTGACGAAAGATCAGGATATTTTTCTTGAAGTACCTGACATCCTTCTTGTGTTTACCCTATCGCCATATCCTATCATCATAAAGATTTATATCCCCTTTTTCTTAGTGGGTTTCACTTTCAGTTAGGATTAACTCAAAGTGAAAATTTGACAAAATTTTATAAAGGAACAGGTCAATGAATCCGTTATGCTGGTAAATAATTATTGTATTTTATTTCAAGTTTTGAATGTCGATAAATCGAAAACAGTTACAGTATGAGAAAAAATCTTCAAACTTTTACAGGGAGTCTAAAAGTGAACAAAAACTTGGGGGTCACTATTTAAAAAATCAAAGTTGATACAGCTTCTTTCTAGTCACCCTCTATGATGTAATATATTGGTATATTGGAAAAAAATTCGTACCAAAAAAGTATAACTTTACTGCTCGAGCAATTAAAAAAAAACAGCATTTTTTAAATAATGAATTATATATATATATATATATATATATATATATATATATATATATATATATATATATACATATATATATATATATATATATATATATATATATATATATATATATATATATATATGTACAGGGTGAGTCAACGATTGGATGAAGTAGGTTTGTGCCTTTTCGGTGAAATTAACAAAGAAACTATATTTATTGTTTGATACAGTTTATTTTTACGCAGATTTTAAAAATATTTAGGACTCTACAGGGTGAGCCAAAAAACTAGGACAGCATAAAGTTGTATTTTTTTAAATAGAACACCCTATATACGAATCGTATTTTCAATTTAGCTTATAATTTTAAATCTTTTTTATTAAGGGTTTACTATAACAAAACTTTATAGTTTCTGAGATAATTAAGTTTAAAGAAAAAAAGTCACATTTTCAAGCATCAATTCAATCCTAAATAACGTTTTCAATTTTGTGACAAATATATTCAAATTTGGAATTTAGCAAGGCCAAGGACAAGTTAACATACTTTTTACCTAATATTTGCAATAAAAGCTACAGGGTGTTGAACACATCAGCTCAAATTTGAACAAGTTTAAATGAATAAATATCTTTTTTTTTTAAATGGTACACCCTGTATATTTTCATGTTATTTAATAGAGTAATAAAAACCCTAAAAGTTTTGTTCAACATATCCTATACCTATTTATAATAGTTTTTGAGATATTTCAGTTTTTCTTATTTTCCATACTTTTTTACAGAAATAGTCTTCATTATCATAGTAGCCATGGCAAAAACAATGTAAAAGAACATTTTTCTGTGTGTCAAATTTATAACCGCAATCGCTTCTTTTGGTTTTTATGTAGTGTAGTTTGGTTTTTTTTGCATTCATCTTATATTGTAAAATGAATTTTCCAAAGAATGAGTTAACAGATATGATTTATACAATAGGAGAGGCTCAAAAAAATTGCCTTCTTGCTCAAAGAATTTACAAAATGAAGTATCCTGATCGACGCCAGCCTAATACCCATACTTTTCAAAACTTAATGCAAAGATTTGATTCTTCTGGTACTGTTGATTATCCAAAACGTAAAGTGGTCAACAAACCAGTAACTAATGAAGAAAAAGAACTACAAGTATTGTTAAATGTTCAGGAAAATCCTTATATTGGTAGCCGTCAGTTAGCAGCATTATGTGAAACATCACAATCCACCGCTAATCGTACTACCAAGAAATATAGGTATCATCCATATCACATGGAATTACACTAAGAATTGCATGGACAGGATTTTGAAAGTCGTGTAAACTTTTGTCGTACAATAAATGCGGAGATTCAATTAAATCCAAATTTATTATGCAAGGTAATGTTTAGTGATGAAGCTACTTTTAGAAGTAACGGTGCCGTAAATAGACGCAACATGCATTATTATGCCACAAAAAACCCATTTTGGATCAGAGAGGTGCAACATCAAAACCACTGGTCATTAAATGTTTGGTGTTGTATTCATCATAATCGAATTATTGGACCCCACTTTTTTAATGAACCACTAAATGGCCATAGTTACCTGAACTTTCTACAAGAAGAACTACCCCAACTACTTCAAGGTCTCGATAGAGATGAGCTCGACAGTATGTGGTTCCAGCACGATGGCGCGCCTCCGCATTACCATCGTGAAATTCGTGCGTTTTTGGACCAACGATATCCGCAAAAATGGATTGGACGTCTTGCGACATCACCCCATTAGATTTTTTCCTATGGGGTTATATTAAAAATAAGGTGTATGTATGTTAATCCACCAACAACAGTGGAAGATATGCGAAACAGGATTAGGGATACATGTAGAACAATAACGCCACTAATTTTGTCCAGGGTCCGAGAAAATCTGCAAAAAAGACTAAATTTGTGCATTGCACAAGAGGGTCGTTTATTCGAACACTTATTAAAAAGAAATAAGTAATCTCAGTATTTAATAGGTAATTTTTTTGTTTCAATTTAGTATAAAAGTAAATATGTATTTGCCTTGTCGTTATTGTTGTGTTAATTTTTTCACATTATGTTTAATTAAACTATTGCCGTTGTAATAGAGCTAATAATGTATTTCATCATATTTAACCACATTCTGTTTGTTTCTGTAGTTTCTTTTTATTATTTTACATGGCTACTATGATAATGAAGACTATTTCTGTAAAAAAGTATGGAAAATAAGAAAAACTGAAATATCTCAAAAACTATTATAAATAGGTATAGGATATGTAGAACAAAACTTTTAGGGTTTTTATTACTCTATTAAATAACATGAACATATACAGGGTGTACCATTTAAAAAAAAAGATATTTATTCATTTACACTTGTTCAAATTTGAGCCGATGTGTTCAACACCCTGTAGCTTTTATTGCAAATATTAGGTAAAAATTATGTTAACTTGTCCTTGGCCTTGCTAAATTCCAAATTTGAATATATTTGTCACAAAATTGAAAACGTTATTAAGGATTGAATTGATGCTTGAAAATGTGACTTTTTTTTTTAAAACTTAATTATCTCAGAAACTATAAAGTTTTGTTATAGTAAACCCTTAATAAAAAAAGATTTAAAATTATAAGCTAAATCGAAAATACGATTCGTATATAGGGTGTTCTATTTAAAAAAATACAACTTTATGCTGTCCTAGTTTTTTGACTCACCCTGTAGAGTCCTAAATATTTTTAAAATCTGCGTAAAAGTAAACTGTATCAAACAATAAATATAGTTTCTTTGTTAATTTCACCGAAAAGGCACAAACCTACTTCATCCAATCGTTGACTCACCCTGTATATATATATATATATATATATATATATATATATATATATATGTATTGTTTTGAATACACGAAAATTTTACGACAAAATATTAAATGTTAGATTTAATATGTCCGCAAACTCCCTAAATAAATAAAATAATGCAGCATACAATGCTAAAACTACAATTCTTCGATTGCCGAAGCGGGGAAATCCAGATGTTAAACGACGAGGTGGCGGCACTTTTACTCGGTGCTTCCCTGAATTCAGAGCGCGACGCCACCACAGCTATAAAGGCGGAAAGTCAGCTGTAAAATTAAAGACATTACGGGTTGCTCTTCTAGAGATAACTTGTCCTTTTTCCAAGTGAGCTTAGCTCTCGGGGATCACATTGACTCTTCTATTTTCTCATTATTGAAACAAGTATATTGATGAAATGAATTTAAATAGGAAAAAAGTAAACAAAAACTTATTTCATCTATTTAATCATCTTTTATTCTGTATTACATAGTTATAGTAATTTCATTATTTGCTTTAAGGCACGATCTAATTGCAAGAATTTGTCTCGAAAAAAAAACGAACTGATGTTAATATCATTGTTAAGATTGTCACAATACAACAAAATTATAATTAATTTGTGACAATTTATTTTTAAGTTAAAAACATGGAAATCGTAACAAAAGGTATATAAGCTACAATACTCATTTTTTCCAATTAAATGCTTATCCCTAGTAATAATCCAGCCTTATTTTAATTTATAGAAAGTTTATAAAAACATTACTTTGAGTAAGTATAGACATTTTTAGTGCTAAAACATAACGAAATATTTGAAATACAATAAAAATATAAATTATACTTACATCCAATTTTTTGAGAAAATCCAAATATTAAGATTCCAATGCCAAGTGCAAAAAGATTTTTTCCAAAAGACCAATAAAGGGCACTTTTAATGGGAGTTACTTTAAAGTCAGGATTATAAAAAATAACTGCTGGAAATATTACTACATGGCACATTCCAAATGTTAAAAGCCACCATAAAACATGGTGTATCTAAAAATAGAGTGGAACTTCAATATTTCTCATAAAACATGCAAATAAAATGTGTCTAATCTTTTTTTTTGTTTTGGCACTAATGAGAGTTACTTCATTATTACTAATAAAGTTTAACTTGTTTTTTTTTTGTTATTTAAAGTTATCATTGACTTGGATATTTTTCTCCATTCAGTATTTACTTCTTTGACCAAGAAGAAACCAACGTCTGCCATAAATTGTTTAGAGTGACAAAATAAAATTATACGTGATATTACCCTTTTTATAACCAAATTTGTATTTCGATATTTCACAAAAAGGTATCCAAAAACTAATCCTATAGTGTACCCAAAAATATTTGAATATCCTGACATAAATAGAACATGAAAATGTTCTAATTTTAAAAGATTTAAATTGTAAAGGACCCTAAAATACAAAATAAAGTATTAGAATCGATAAGCTACAGAAAAATCTTAACAGAGGTAGTACAATTAATATTGTTATAATCAATCATGTTATCTAAATCCTAAGAATCAAAACCTAGGTTATATTTTAATGTAGTACTATCGTATGAGGTCTAAGCGAAAATTTATATATGCAAATAATCCCTAAAATTAAAATGAATTCAAGCGTCATTCAATTCAATTCAAATTAAAAAAAAAAGAAATGCAAATTGAATGTACAGCTTTGAAAATTTATTTTTCCCATATTTACCATGTCGCAAATGAAAAAATATTATATCAATTCTTTCAAGTTTTTTAAAGGGTTTAGCCGATTAAGAGGGTCGAAACTGCCCCCTCGGCAATAAAAAAAAACACCCGGTTATTCTACATCAAAAAGTACCCAAACAAAAAAATTTTTAGCCACTTTTATCGTCACATAATCTCAAAAAAAAAACGTGTCGCTCGTAGACGCCATACAGTGAGCTTTGAAAATGGTGAATGAGATTTCACCGAAACGTCAGCTGCCTTACAGTCCTGATAGGGACTCAGCACATACACGGGATGCCCGAAAAACTTCGATTACATATATATATATATATATATATATATATATATATATATATATATATATATATATATATATATATATATATATATATGTATTATATATCAGCACAGTAGCCTTGAAAGATTTACGGTCTACTCATAATTAAGCCACACAAAAAGTTACAAAAGTCTATTAATGATCCTTCTTATATGTGGGCGGGCTCCCAGTCTGTAACAGAAAAATATCGGCAAGGCTAGAACAACATAAACTCAGCATAAGGGATCAGCAGACATCAAAGCATCAGTTCGAGACAGGACATAAAATTGATTTCGACAACTGTCAGCAAATCGCTAAGATTACAAGACAAGTTTGATTCGCGAGTTCATTGAAATTGAAAAGAACGACATCACCCTGAATAAGAAAAACGATGTATTGAATCTTCCTTCTACCTGGAAAACTCTCCTCAAGCGAGATCACTGTGCCGGCACTGCGTCTTGATCTAAACTGACACCACCAACGGCTTTCAAAAAGGCGACGAAGCTGACACCAATCAATAATAAGGCACAGTAAATTCTCTCGGTTGGTCTTCAACCAGCAAGCACAGAAGGTGCCAAATGAGATCTTGACAAAATTACAAGAAAACAAATGAATACTGATCACAGGTTCCTATCGGTAAATCACTTCCATACATATATATATATATATATATATATATATATATATATATATATATATATATATATATATATATATATATACTCCCTCAGGGGCTCGCACTGCGAGTACGGGTGTGGCAAGCCCGAGGTGCCCTAGCTGAGCTTGCACCTAAATCCCCAGGTGACGGCTCTCCAACCCCGAAGCCCGCTATCATCCACTCCCTTCCTTAAATGTATCCCCCCAATGCTATTAGGATATCCGAGGGCTAGGGGCATCCTCTTTTTCTTTTTTTCCTAATCAATCTATGTAACTCAAAGTGTAAAGCGTACTGTGCTGACGAGTGAATGGCTATACGATAGTTAGTCCCAAACGGTGCCCTGCAAATACCAGTTGACCCTTGCTTGTAGCGAAAGCATCAGCCTTGGCATGGTATAGGCGCACTGCCACGTTCGACTTCTATTTCGTCCTTACTCGTGGGAAATAAATGGAAAAAGAAAAAGAAAATTTATTGTATACAATGGAAGACAAAAATAATAGTAAATACGAGACACCAGTCTCATCGGATTCTAAAGATAAAGAGACAGATTTTTTGGATCCTTTTAAAAGGAGAGACTCCCTAACAAGGACCCCACCGAGAGGCACAGCTTTTTCCTTCCAGACTTCGAAAGTTTGTCAGCTCTCAAAGAGCCCGACAGTGAAGAAGGGAGGTCGAATAAAAGGAAAATAACCGATTGCATTCGCACTGAAGATGTTAGTAACTTCAAAAATGATGGAGAGGCACTCAGATTCATCCTTAAGAAGTTTTCTGTGCAAGCTGAGTTGTTTAAGAGAGTGCTGAGGGAATCTTATAAGCCAAAAAAAGAGTTTACCGAAATAAGCAGCAAAATATCAATGCTTACTGCAAAACTTAACTCGAAGGGACTCAAAGGGTGGTTGGATAACGTAATCATAAACACCAATGTCGATGCAATGAAGGACCTACGCAAGGAAAACGATAAACTCCGCGAAAGAATTAATGTTCTAAAACCAATAGTGATAGAACATCAAGACAAGGCAAGTTTCACTTACTTGGATAACAAGTGCCGTGAATGCAAGAAGCTAGAGGATCAGCTGAGAAGAAGACGTTAACTAAAAATAAATGACTCTTTCGAGACCTTTCAAACAATAAGTGATAAAGACTGGGAGTGTGGAGTGTTTGAGGAACCCATTGTTCGACAGGGACAGATTTGGGATGCTTCTTCAGATTGGGACGTTATTCTGCCTTGCAACATGGAAATTAAATCCCAATATAATGCCGTCGAAATGGCAATCAATAAGTTTGGCGGGAAAGACATGCTGAAAAAACAAAACAAGATGGAAGGGGAAGTAGCCCTCATGTCACACACGTTAGGCTTTCCAAATGACACTGGCGAATTTAACCAAATTACTAGATGGATACATTTACTCATTCTTGGTGACAAAATAGCAACCAGTGATGAGAGTGATATACTTCTCTTCCAGTCCTTGAAGACCATCAAAACCCGTCTGATCAGCGGGAACAGATACAAAGTGGCAATACCCGAAATCGACGATATAACCGGACTGCTGATTATTCGCATGCTACGATTCTTATTTTCAGACTCACCAGGTCGGTTAGAGATATTTCAACATGAGGCCAATAAATCCCGGAAAAACCCTCATAGTAGAGGGCGAATACAGAGTACGCGTAATATGCAAGCTACAGACCCTCCCGAAGGTTCTAAAAATAATAAACAGGATGCATTAATTATAAGAATGAAAGACAAGAGCTACTCTGAGATGCTAAAAACCGTCAAGTCCTCTCTTAATCCCATTGAAATTGGTGTTGATATCGCAAGTCTAAGAAAAACAAAAAACAACGATCTCGTACAAGGGACAAGAAACTTTGGAAGTCAGAGCTCTTCGTCCTGCATACGGTGGAACCCAGAACATCACTCCAAAACTAAGAGAAACCGATGCAGCCGTACTTATTCAGAAAAAAAAAACAATTAAAATTGGCTGGACTAACTGCCGGGTGCAGGAAAGAAAACCGGACACGAGGTGTTTTAGATGCTGGGAGTACGGGTATACCAAATCACAGTGTAATGGACCCGACAGAGAGCAGATGTGTTTAAGGTATACCTCAACTGGGCATAGAATAGCACAATGTAAACATAAACCATTTTGTATCTTCTGCAAACAAGAGGGGCACCAATCGGATACCCGCAAATGCCCGAACTACCTAAACAATAGAAATCCCCAACGGAATGGACAAGATAAAAGTTCTCCAAATAAACACTAACCGAAGCCGTCCAGTTCACGACATGGCACTGGAGACATCACAAAGAATCAAAGCAGGTATATTGATCATAAGTGAATCAAACATAAATGCTATTAGAAGCAGGAAAGATTGGATATGTGATGAAGACCAATCCACTGCAATCAAAATCATAGATCCTAGACTGGTAATTGAGACACATGGATGTAGCCATGGATACACATACATAAAAACTAAATTTTTTACCCTGTATAATTGTTATTCCTCACCTCCAAACTCAATATGCAAAAGCTTGAGGAAGCCTTAAATCAACTTCCGGAAGACGTGGATGCCATGCCAATTTTCAAGACAGCTTAGCCAGTTACGCAACGAATGTATGCCTAAAAAGAGCATTTTTGCGAACCATCGACCAGTGTATTGGTGGAATAACAACCTTGCTGAACTTCGAAAGGACTGTGTACAAAAAAGAAGACACTGTACCAGAGTTGCCAAAAGTGCGCTGGCAGAGAACAGTCACGACCTGTGGATCACCTACCAAAACAGCAGAAAAATGCTAAGAAATGCAATTAAAACGAACAAAAAGGAACACTGGAGGAAAATATGCCACGAGGTAGATAATGACATATGGGGTGACGGATACAAAATTGTGATGAAAGGCCTGCTTGGTTAGCCTCCTAGGACAAACTTTACCATCCAGAGAATGGAAAATATAGCAAACCAACTTTTCCCAACTCATAAGCTTGTAAAATTCGTCTGTAGAAATAACTCTGAGCCCCTTGTTTTTAGCATGGAAGAGCTACAGGTGGCAATAAGCAAAATTAAGATCAACAAGGCTCCGGGACCTCGTGAAATACCTGCCGTAATACTAAAGATCCTGACTGAGAGGAAACCAAATTACGTTCTATCACTCATGAATGGACTAGCAAGAAGAACCGAATTCCCGGCAGAATGGGAAAAGGCTAATTTACTCTTAATTAGGAAAGGCGATAAGCCATTGGAACTAGCCTCCTCATACAGACCAATATGCCTGTTGGATGCAGCGGGCAAACTGTACGAGCACCTAATACTGGCTGCAAAATGAAATTTTACGTACCGGTGGTTTGTCCGATAGACAATACGGCTTTAGAAAAGGTAGACAAACGGTAGACGCCATAAATAGAGTGCTAGCGATAGCCAAAAGTGCGGAAGAATACAGCCAGGCACATCGCAGGTTATGCGCCATGATCACAATAGACGTGAAAAATGCTTTTAATAGTGCAACCTGGCAGCAGATCCTGGATAAGCTTAGAAGCAGGAAAATTGACGAGACCCTGATCAAAATTTTGGCTTCGTACCTTTCCAATAGGAAGATAATACTCGAAGCAGATAGTGAGAGTAAGATTTTAAATATATCTAGTGGTGTCCCCCAAGGTTCTGTGCTGGGACCAACCTTGTGGAATATTCTGTACGATGATCTTCTCGAGATGGAAATGCCAAGTGGGGTTGAACTGGTTGTATTCACGGACGATGTGGCAATGATGGTGACAGCAAGAAACGAAGAGATTTTGATGAACAATGCCGATTCAGGTCTCCAAAGGGTGTTAAACTGGATGGAGGAGAGAAACTTGCAAATAGCTCCGGAAAAAACTGAAGCTGTACTACTAACCAAGAAAAGGAAAGTAAATCCGATCACGTTTACTATACAGGGTGTTAGAATGAATCTCAGCAGAGCAGTGAAATACCTAGGTGTTTGGATTGACACCAAGCTAAATTTTGCCGAACACATAAACAAAATCTGGCAGAAAGCCGATAAAACCATAACGGCACTATCAGGTCCAATGCCTAATATAGGAGGCCCTAGGTCATCCAAGCGGCGTTTATACGCAAGCGTCGTCCACTCTCAGATGCTTTATGGCGCACCGGCCTGGTATGAAGCTTCTCGAAATCAAACTCTTATGTCAAGACTAAACAGCTTACAAAGAAATATCGCCATCAGAGTAGCATGCTCTTATAAAACCATATCCTTAGATGGTGTGGGAGTCATAGCTGGTATTCCTCCAATAAACCTGCTGATTATTGAAAGACGAGAGAAATACACAGGAATTGACAAAAATACTGCGTGGGAAAATCTGATGACCAGATGGCAAGAAAACTGGACCAACTCTACCAAGGGACGGTGGACATACTCCCTGATTCCTATCATCCAGAGATGGATAAGTAGAAAACACGGTGAGGTAGACTACTTTATTACACATGCTCTATCAGGACACGCATGCTTTAGGAAGTATCTGTTCGACCGTAGAAGGTCAATCACAAGCAGCTGTGATTACTGCAAGGAGGAGGACGATGTTCAGCATACACTCTTCAAGTGCTGTAGATGGGAAGCAAGCCGTGAGGACTATCATAGTCGCACAGGAAGAATTTTTAATCCCCTCAACATGATGGAATCTCTGTTGGGAAACGAAGAAACCTGGAGCTACACATATAGTACCATCAGATACATCATCGAAACCAAAGAGAAAGAACAGAGACTTAACAGACATGAGCCTTAACTTCGTTTATAAGGGAATTGTGATATTTCAACCTGTGATAATGCTGCGAACTGTGATGTATTGTTATAATATGAATGTATGTGTTCTGTTTTTACTGAGTCGTATTCGTCTAGTCTTTCCTTATGAAATGAGAATTGAGTGACGTTAGCAAACTAAAACCCTACAAGGTGCCATTATTTGAGTGAATATTGGACGGCTTCTGCCTTTGAAGTAATGCGAGAGCGGTTTCCGGAGGCAGAAGGGAGAACAAGGGGGGGTTTTAGTGGGTATCCTCATCTGAGGAGTCCCACACTATCAGCCCTCCGCACTGCGCGGCTGGTGGGCATAAAGCCTTTCCCCTCCTACAGAAAAAAAAGATAGATAGATAGATAGATAGATAGATAGATGCATATTGTTAAGTAATTATACCTGTCTGAGTTTATAATAATTCTCGGAAGTAAATTTAAGTGGGAGAACCTCCCTTCTTTTAATCACCACTCTCTTGGCCATCATGAGTATAGGATACTCTATATTCTTTTAAAATTCACTAGGTACAATGACTTTGTGATGAAAGCAACGCTTTAATTAATGTCAACCAATTAAACTTGATCCGGAACTGACTAACAACACATCTCTCCCTCCTCTCCCTCTCTAATCTATACGCTACTCCCCAGACCCTCTTATCTGACTTTTTAACTGAACAGGTATTATGTAAGATAAAAGAGTATATACTATGTACCAAGCTTTAGACCGAAAACTAATGTCTACAAAAACTAAGACTTTTTTACTTTTACTTTTTAGATAGTTATAAAGGGTGTTTTTTTATAGAAGTATAGAATTTTAAGTTGGCAACACTTTTTTAACTGGCGGCCATTTTGTCAGCTATCAAGTGATTTATGTTTAGTTTGGTTTGGCATTTCAACATGAATAGACTGACGCCTGAACAATGCTTCCAAATTGTGCAAATTTATTTTGAAAATCATGGTTCTGTTAGAAATACGTATCGCGCACTACGTCCATTTTACGGTCAACATAATCGTCCATCAGAGCAATTAATTCGATTAACTATGGAGCTTTTTCGCACCACGTTTACTCTAAATGATAATACGCATCCACAGAGATGTCGTACAGTGCGTACAGAAGAAGTCATTACTGCTATAGAGCGTAGCGTAGAGGAAGACCCGAATCAGTCTATCCGCCATCGTGCACAGGAATTGGATATGTGTCCATTCACTTTATGGAAGATTTTGCGGAAAGATCTTGGTTTGTATGCTTACAAAATCCAACTCGTGCTAGAATTGAAGCCACACGATCACCTAGCAAGGCGTAGATTCGGTGAATGGGCCCAAAACAAGATTGCCGTTGATCCCGATTTTCATAAGCGAATTTTGTTTAGCGATAAAGCTCACTTTTGTTTGAATGGATGCGTCAATAAACAAAACTGCCGTATTTGGAGTGATGATAATCCTCAAGTGTATGTTGAGACACCGTTACATCCAGAAAAACTGACTGTTTGGTGTGCTTTATGGGCTGGTGGAATCATTGGTCCGTACTTCTTTAAAAACGATGCTGGTCAATGTCAATGGTGACCGCTATAGAGCCATGATTACCGACTTTTTCGTTCATCAATTGAACAACCATGATGTGCAGGAGCTGTGGTTTCAACAAGACGGGGCAACATGTCACACAGCTCGTGCCACAATTAATTTATTGAAGGAAACGTTTGGTAACCGCATAGTTTCACGTTTCGGACCCGTGAATTGGCCCCCAAGATCGTGCGACTTAACGCCGCTAGACTATTTTCTGTGGGGATATGTGAAGTCGCTAGTCTACGCCGATTGGAGGACAACATTCGCCGCGTTATTGCCGATATACGGCCACAAATGTTGGAAAAAATCATCGAAAATTGGACCTCCAGATTAGACTACGTCCGAGCCAGCCGTGGCGGTCATATGCCAGAAGTCATATTTAAATTATAATGCCACAAGGTTATCTTTCGAATAAAGTAAATTTCATGTCAATTTAAAAAATTCATCTTTGTTTTATTCCATTTATATATTCTATACCTCTATAAAAAAAAACACCCTTTATTTTGTGAACAGGTTTTTGTAATTAACACAAATAAACGTCTCAGTAATAAAATTCTGCCCTATATTCTAGATGAACAATCTATTACACAGAGACACAAATTCTCTTCTTAATATATTTAGTCCATAATTATATTACTAAAATTTTACTCATTTTAACCTAAAATATCAAATCTAGTAAATTTTAGATCAATAACTGGTTTTCTCTCGGAAGAGTGAACACTAAAAAATGAACTGGTTTAACGTTTTTATTTGATAACCAAAGAAAAAATCAACTATTTCGATATTACTAAAATAAAGGAACTTGTTGATTGTTCGAATATACGCAAAACCCTACACATGATATGTTAAATAATAATAATAATATCTTCATCACCACTTTTCGTTTTGCTAATTAGTCATTTGGTATACTTGTCGTCAATAACCATTATTTAATTGGGATTCAAAAGGCGAGCAATTTACTAGGTTCAAATCAACTTAACATTAAAAGATTTGCTTAGTTGTTAGACTGCTTTAACTATCAATTCATAGGAGCTAATACATTACTGGTACTAATTTATACTAATATAATAAAGCGTAAGGTTTATTTGATTGTTCAGCATAATTTCCAGAACTACCAAACCGATTATATATATATATATATATATATATATATATATATATATATATATATATATATATATATATATATATATATATACAGGTGTGGAAAATCCAAAACAGAACATGTAAATAACGGCAATGTAACAGACCGAAACGGACAACCCATTTAGCTCTGTTGAAGAAGCGAAATAAAGCATAACTGTTGTAACGTAGCTTGCTTCCAGCAAACACAGTCGAATTTAATATTAAAAATAAAAAATATAGATTATCGGATCCAACATAGCAGAATTAATCTTTAAAATCATGAAAATAAATTCGAAAAATATCTAATGTAGTTCAATAGCTATTAAATATGCAATTTAGAAACAAAAAGTAAAGAATAGTTGTATTTCTATGAATAAAATATTGCGCTTGAGTCCAAGGTGCATTTTAAAAATAAATACATGGTTATCGATAATCGCTAAAACGGCAAAAGTACTTTTTCCTGTATGCTTAATACCTCATAACAAATACCAATGCAAATAATTTGCAAGTAATATATTTATTGATTAACTTAAATGAATAAATAATACGATCTTAATAAAAATAACAAAAAGACCTTTTCAATTTTTGTCTTCTTTGTTAACAGCCCTTTTCTCATTCTCCAATACGTATGAATTATTATCCGAATCCTTACGATGTCAAAAAACAATGTAAGAATCCGTCCGTTTTAAGCTTCTGAAACTTGACCAAACAGATAGAAAAACAATGCTTCTTAAGTCGAGGTAAGTACTCATAAGCATTCGTTAATACTTTTTCAGTTCACGGCAATATGGACTGCTATAACAAGTTATTTACCTACTAACATGTCTGTTCATATTATCTGGTAATACTTACTCCGGATACTCTCGTACGACTATGTCATATTTATTAATATATGCTAAAACTCCAGGTAGAATAAATCCAGTAACTAAAGCCAGCCCAAATATATATTTAATTTTTTTGGGAAACTTCCAAATTAACATCAATAGAAACATGGACATTATAAATAGTTGCATATCGGATGCTACGTACCATGTTTGATGCAAACACTAAAATAACAATTTTAATTATTATGCCAAATAGATTTAAACTAAAAACGTTGCAAATTGAATTTAGCTCCGTTAAACTTCATTTTTTTAAGAGCTCGATCTTCGACAGATAACAATAAACTTATGATAATGATCGGTTCTTAAAGACCACGTTCCGTGTGTTCATCTCGTTTAATGTAATATAACTTAAAAACTTAACTACTATACTAAACCACATGATCTATCATAAGGTAGCTAACAGAGTCAATAATAAAACTTGGTCGCTAACAACTGATTCGTTTCAACACCATGTTCCTATTGTCATGTTCAATGTGACTATATATAATTATTTGAATTATCTTATGAAAATGGGTAATTCGCTAGTAAATATCAATTTTTCTAATTTCCTAATTAAATAATCGATTATATCCAATTAAGTAAAAATCAGTTAATTAAATTATTTATTAATTATTCGCCAATATATATTAATAATCGTAATATTAGCAGATTTTCCCATTAATCTGGATATCTTATTTTGAAGATAATCAACGAATGAATAAATAGGTGAGTAGTAATATTCAATCTTCGATGCTTAAGCCTTGTTGGGCCCATTACATCCCACCATGACAGCAGGTCATTCGAGGCTGATAGCATTTGCGAATCCAAGCAGCCTCTTATCTGACCTAGCCTGACTGCTTCAGGTAAAATGTCTCTGCCTCAGTCCGTTGACTGTCGGGCATCCTCTGAGAATATGGTCAACAGTTTCATCTACCTTCAAACACCATCAGCATAACGATCATCCGCGACACTAATCCTATGAAGATAACCTCACAAACACCAGTGTCTCGTCTGTAATTCTACTACGACCCACAATTCTTTCGTCTTCAAGAAAAGAAGCCAATCGTGCATTATTTATAATTATATGTTCCTTGTCGCATTTTAATCCAGGGGCTTCCCTCCAACATTTAATAAATTTGCTTTCTAGCAACAATTTTATGTCGCTCTTACCAACAGTAATTGGAAGAGGTATAATGTGTTGCTTCCTCGTTTTTCTTTATACTCCAATAACACGGGATCTACACGATTGTACAGTTGTTCCTTATTAGATTATCAAGTACCTTCCTGCACTCAGATGCCACTAGTGAAGGTACTACTTTGGACACCAACATCAATACTGCTGCACTACTTTTTAAACATATGCTAATATGTATAAGATGATAATGAATAATAATATATAATCATGGACAAAAGTATAGAAAGATTTATTTTCTGCTTATATCCTTAATATTTATTAAACTGTTAAAATCTACAAAATATTTTGTTGATATGTGACTATTTCTGAATTCTAAATATAATACAATTTCCAATTCGAAAACGAAATTTTCAAAGGATGCCTATAATTCTCACTTTGTAACAGAATGGATGTAGGCACTATTTATTTAAAAGCAGAATAATCTACTTTATATAAATTACCACAACTAGATTTACGTCTATTAAATTAATTTGTTATCGACTGAATTAGAAATTTCTCATATTATCAAGAATAAAGACATCATAGGTGATGAAGTAATTAATTATTACAAACCATATGATTGTTATCCACATAATTGTTTATAAACAAAACATTTGTCCACCAGTTTTTACGACAGTTTCTATATTCTTCTCCTATAAACATATCCCAGTTTGGACCTTGAGAGACATGAACTATCCACGTACTATGTAATGCAGCCATGAAGGCTATGGCAGGAACTAATCTAAAAGAAATAACACCCAAGATTGTCTGTTTTACTAAAAATTCAAAAAAAAATGTAAACATTTTTTTTCAAAGTTATTGAACTTATTATTATAACTCAAAAATATCCCTAGTAGGGGTGGGTTGATTTCGATTTAATGAAAAAAATCATGATTCTTTTGATTTATATTATTTATATATTTTTATTTTTTACGGATATCATTCCTTTAGCCAAAATTTAATTTATTATTATCAATAATATCCAATGCCCAATAGGTAGGTATAAAATATTTTTGTAATCAAAATCCTAAACCACTTTTTACTTATTTATTAATTTGGATAAATAACTGTATTGCAAACTGGGGTAAGGGGTAATAATTTGTGCTCATTCTGATATATTACTGGTTGTGTTCTGGTTCAGTGCAGTGGTCTAGTCTTTATTCAAATAATTGTTTTCGTTGAAATAGCTGGGAGGAAGGAACACCACATATGGCAACTTTATATTGAGATAAAATTTTTATAAAAAAATTAAACCGACTGCGCTAAAAAGTGAAAAATAACTATAAATTTTGATATAAAATTGAACTGTTTGAAGTCGGCGCCAAACTAATACCTGACAAAATGTGATTCGCATAAACAGATTAAAAATACTTTATTTGTAATTGCTTTCTAACCATAATTTGTATATATTTCTAGTTATTTATTTCATTTACAAATAATTTGGCGTCGACTTCAAAACGTTCAATTTAATATAAAAATTTGTAGTTATTTTTCACTTTTTAGCGCACTTTTAGAAGTCGATTTAAATTTTTTTATAAAAATTTTATTTTTCTGTGTTTAGTTTTAGAATTCATTATGATATCCATAAATTATTTGAACTAAGCACTAATCGAGATTAGTGTACCTCGCAATGACTCCAAGGTGGCAAAAAGTACCCATTTTATCCAGAGTTGTAAATCACCCTAAAATGAACCACTAAAAATTCTTTGGTTCTTAGAGTTCTCCAAATACCAGTAGAATTGTATCAAACACATATTTAGTCTGTCATAGTAAATCCACTATCCTAAATTTCAAATTAATTCTAGATCGGTAATATAGCTCCCAAAACCTTCCAATATCGATATTTAAAGAACGTGAGATGTAAATTTCTTAACTGGATATATTTTATACTGCATATTGAGTTTGTATACGCCTCAAGAACCCCACAATATCAATTTTAGACAAAATCTGAATATGTACTATTTTCTGTCCCTCGTATTGTATCTTATCAACCTAATAGTTGTAAATAATTAACTTCATATTCGTAATACACGACCCCGAAAACCCTCTTATACCAAATCTGAAAAAATGCGAATAAGGTAAAATTTTTAACCCACCATATTGCATCCGCTATATTGAATTTCAAAAAAAGTATTTTAAGACTTAATCTAATCTAAATCTAAACCCTTCAAAGCCCCCTAGTACCAATTTTGGATGAAATCCGGAAATTTAATATTTCTAGACTTATATTCACTATTTACATCCTTAAAAACGATTCAATCCCACCTTTGAACAAAATCGAAAAATGTAAAATTTTTAGTCCGCTACATTGGATTCGCCATATTGAATCCTGAAAAACTACTTTTAAATTCATAATTTACACCCTCAAGAACCCCCTATATCAGTTTGCGAAAAAATCGAAAAATGTAAAATTTTTAGGATACCATATCCTCAATCTGCCAAATTGAGTTTTTCAAAAAATATTTTAAATTCATAATTAACACTAACAAAAATACCCCAACACTGATTTTAGACAAAATCGGGAGATGTAGAATCTTTAACCCACCATCTTGGATCCTCCATATTTAATTTATTTTTTAAATAATGTCAGATTCGTAATGTGTGATCCCAAAAACTCCCCTATATCAATTTTGAAAAAAATCGGACAAAATTAATTTTTTATCCGCCATATTGGATACACCATATTGAATTTTTTTTAAATAATTTCAGATTCGTTATGTGCGACCCCGAAAACTACCTTGTACCAATCTGGAAGAAAATCGGACAAAATAGATTTTTTCGTCCGCCATATTGGATCCGCGATATTGAATTTTTTTAAAATAATTGTAGATGTGCGACCCTGAAAACTCCCTCGTACCAATTTTTTAGAAAATCGGACAAAATTGATTTTTTTTGTCCGCCATATTGAATTTTTTTAAAATAATTTCAGATTCGTTGCGTACGACCACAAAAATTTTCCCGTACCAATTTTTGAGAAAATCGGATAAAATTAATTTTTTGGCCACCATATTGTCAGCGCCATCTTGGAGATTACTGCACCAATTTCGTCCAAAAAAATATGGGACCACCGCAGCAACTTCCTGAACATAACGTAAAAAATTTCATTCAAATCGGTGCCGCCGTTCCGAAGTAATCGTTGCACATACAAAAAAAACATACATACTCGACGAATTGAGAACCTCCTTCTTTTAGAAGTCAGTTAAAGACAGACCTCAACAAATCTGGTTGTAGAGCAACTTGTAAAAGCTGCAAAAAAGAAATTCAAGGATTAGTCCAACAGCGGAAATTTATGCTATTCTGCAGTGTGTCCATTTCTGTGAGAGGGATATAGAGAGGAATAGGGTAATAAACATATGCTCAGACAGTAAGGTTGCGATATTGCCACTGAAGTCCAGTGTCGTAACTTCGCGACTGGTGTCTGAGTGCAAGGACGTACTGAATGATATGACAAGGAACGGCTGCACAGTCAAATTTGTTATTTAAATTTTAAAATGAAAATGCAAATAATGAATAGTTTTAAATTTATGATTTCAAATTAGCTTTTATATTAATATTTTTTACATGCTGTAAGTTTTAATATTTTAGAAACTAATCTATTTGATTTAAAATTTTATGACAGTTAGGTAGATTAAGGTAAATTTATCTTTTTTCTTATGCGCTGGAGCGGATCCAGCCTCTCTCTTTGGGAGGAGCGGCGATATCAAAAGAGCAAAGCAAGGATCGAAATTACTCGCACCCCATTTGTATACAAAATAGTACCGTAGGATATGTCAAAGCGAGTTGTCGAAGGGGCGAGCACCCTTTCCCTTGGATCCGTGTATGTGTAGGCATTGTATTTGTGATAAATAGGAATATCCCTAAAAGTTTTTTTTTCATTCACAAGATGAATAAAAAGAGAATCATATCATATTCTAATAAATCCGCATGAAAGAATAATAAAAACATAAATTGAAATTAGAAAATCTAGAATTTTAATGGGCCCTTATCATTGACCTCCTCCAAGATTTGAATATCCTATTTACAATCTGTTTAACAAGAGCGTGTATGACAAAAATAAAAGAAGGATTTTGGGGTGGTAAATAAAAAAGTAAATATATTAATAATCTGAAGATAAAGACTTCCATATAAGTCGAATTTGACGAAATAATTTCTTGACAGTCCAGATCTTCTTTCATCGTAGATTAAGCTTCATAAATCAGTGAAATAATTTGATTTAAAAGTTTATGACATTTAGGTAGATTAAGGTAAATTTATCTTTTTTCCTAGGCGCTGGAGCGGATCCAGCCTGTCTCTTTGGGAGAGCGGCGATATCAAAAGAACAAAGCAAGGATCGAAATTACTCGCACTCCATTTATATACAAAATAGTACAGTATAATATGTGAAAGCGAGTTGGTGAAGGGGCAAGCGCCCCTTCCCTTGAATCCGTGCCTGTTTAGGCATTGTATTTGTGATTTTTTTTTGCAATTTTTTTTGTTTAAATCATACTTTTATTGAAAAAAATCAAGTGATTTAAATTGTGACTTTAATCATGATTTAAATCACTGGATCAAAATCAACCCAACGGTGGTAGACACGTCTCATTTTCTTTGTTGTTAGGTTCTTGAGTTTTCGAATATTATCGATGGGCATGTTTACCACTAAATTGCTAAATTTTCTGTTTTCTTCGATTAAAGTAAATCTCTTTAAACAACTGTTAAATTTACATTTTATATTAATAATGCCTTTTTGATGAATACTGGAATATAATTTTGTCAATTTTCTCTGAATGGCTTTGTAAAAAAACAAAACAGAAGAGATTTCGTTTACGTAGAATAAATAATTTTCAGTGCGCTATGACAATAACCAAGAACAATGGTGTACTTATTACATTTTTGTAACAGAATGTCAATAATATTACGTATACGCATGTCTCTGATTTACCTTCTAGCGTGAAATAATTTACCCTATAACAAAATACTTGTAACCAGTTCCGAAATTAAGAAAACTTACTATATTTTTTCGCAATTTTCATCATTTTGTATTTCAATAACGAGACCATTCCGGAGCCATATTTATAAGAACTTTTTCGTTGGTGAATAACCAGATAACCGTTGGTGCCTGTTTTTTGTTTTTTTTTGGAATCACCCCATATAATTGAATATTGTCTGGTAAATAGTTAATAGAAAATTTCCCCTAACAAAATCCGAATTTATGATAAATAATTGTTTTTTCAGCTTTCCAACAAACAATTACTGACAATTTTACACATTTTGTATACACCGTGTTTGAATATCTCCAATAATCATTAAGGCAAGTAGGGAAACAAGATATTCTTCACCATTATCTTTGTAAAAACATGTAGGTGATCACCAATGCATTTTTAATTTTTCACGATATTGTTTTTAACTATCCACGAGTTACTTATTCAATTTGTTTTTGTAAATATTGCATTTTTAGTTTCTAAATAAAATAAGTATTGGTAAATATAAAAGTTTCGTTTTGACTGACTCTATAATTCAACATTATAAATCAAAAAGAGCAAGATTTAAATTTATGTTTCAAATTAAAAAATAAAAATACTTGTATTATTTACTTACCTAACATATCTATTAAGAATGGCCCATAATAAAAATGTGCTTTTTAAGCTTTTATTTTTCTCCAGCATCACAAAAAAATGATATGACAATAAATACCCAGATATCACAAAAAAAGTTTGAACGACATACGAACCATTTGCCACGTACATATTTAATATTTTTTTCGTAGTCTGAAATATAAAATAAAATTCAGTTGCCAGTATTAACTTCTAATCTCAGGTACTGTATCACTAGCCACATATTTAATTCCGGTATCAAAATTACTACTTAACCTCCCATTTTTTATCCCGAAAATTCCAAACTTTAAAAAATTGTATAGTATGGACATTCTGAATAATTAAATACCGACTCTTTTATTTTCAATAAAATATATTACCTATTTATCAAAATTTGAAACACATATAGACTTTTAGGTATACAACATTTATGTTTTAACCGATTTCGAAAAATAGTCTTCCAAGGATAAAGTGTTAATGGTAAAAAAAAAAATTGACAATTTATCGACAGTTCAACTAGCTTGAAAAACTCTTAACAATCGACTAACCACAAACGTCAGTCTGTAGCCTCTATACACCCTTTGTGCAGTTTCCAGAAGATCCTGAAATATCCCTAAAAGTTTTTTATTCATTTACAAGATGAATAAAAAGAGGATCATATCACATTGTAATAAATCTGAAAATGAAAAAATCATAAAAATACAAACTGAAATTAGAAAATCTAGAAGATTAGTGGGCCCTTATCATTGACCTCCTCCAAGATTTGAATATCCTATTTATAATCTGTTTGACAAGAGCGTGTATGACAAAAATCAAAGAAGAATTTTGGGGTGGTAAATAAAAAAAGTAAATATATTATACATGTATCCTTTATTGTCATGCTTTATTATTAATAAGTGGTCTAATCGCTTCCATTATCAATAATTGACGATCTCTGGGACATGCTTTCCACTAATTTAATAGCATAATCTGAAGATAAAGTCTTCCATATAAGTCGAATTTGACGAAATAATTGCTTGACTCCAGATCTTCTTTCGTCGGAGATTAAGTTTCCTGCATGTCCAAAAACTTTCTATGGGGTTTGCATCCAGCGAATGCGATGGTTAATCTAGTATATCGATGTAATTTGCTTGTTTCCACGCAGTACAAAGATGTTTCGGGTAATTGCCTTCTTCCAATAACCAATATTTATTTTTTTCCTATAAACCTCCTTCGGAAGACTGTAGTAAAGCCATCTAATGTATTTTAATCATTTTAGTTGTGTTTAAATTGTCTGTAAAGATGTACGAAATGCCCTGTTTTAAGAAAGAGCCTTAAACATGTACCTTTAACGAGAGATGAATTTGTTGATGTGGATACACCAGATATGAGTGATTGAAGCACGTGCCCAAAAAAGAAGCTTCGTTCGAAAAAATTACTTTGTCCCGATCGCGGTCAAAATTTTCCTTCGACCAAGTTAGTCTCTTTTGAGTGTGTTTTCCAAACAGTGGCGGTTTCTTATTTTGCTACTCAATTTTACTTCATTAGCCAGTAAATGATTTCTTATAGTATCACGCAACACATTTAGACCCTTTTTTACGCAAAATCGCTTGCCTACCATGTAATTATTCAAGAAAATTCTTCTAGAATAATTATAAAATCATCCTGTCTGCCTCTTTCGTTGTCTCTTGTATGGAACTACAATCCAATAGATCATCGACATTTTTTACATCAGAATACCGTTTTACTCACTTACTAACAAATGTCTTTGGCTTCTTCATAAATTTAGCAGCAGCTCCGTATGACATTTTGGGCCATTTTGGATACAAATACAAAAACACGGCACTCATGACGAAATACGTCTTTGTGACAAAGATTGAAGTACAACTAAGACGCCCTATATAAAGCATCTCAAAGGAGGGGTCACGCTACTTACACGTATTCGAACTACCGCTGTTAATGGTTTTCTAAGGTTAGCCGTACATGCTTGTGTCAGACAGACCGTACATATCTAATAATTCCAGAAAAAGAAAGTTAGTTCAACAGGTCAACGACTATTATCTTTGCATGACGATTCTTCTGAAACCGGTACATCATATCGTGGAGCTAAATAACTACATTGCAAGCTCTTTTAAATATCTTTAGAATCTTTAGTGAACGTTCTCTTGTTTTTTCCAGAATGTATAACCAAACTTTTTCAGTAGCTCTAGTATTGATTTAGATATTAGAATTTTTACTTTGACTTTTTATTTATGCCATTTCTTCCGGACTTCATCGTGTAACAGGGGCGTAGCGTAAGTTTCTACCGCCCGGAACAGATGCAAAAATTACTGCCCCCTCCCTTCTACAATAAGAGATGGTATGATTATTATAAAAACAAAATTTTGTAGAGCGAGAAAAATTTAAGCTGGAAGTTTGAGAAATTTAAAAAAATATATAAAATTCTTAAAAACGAAAAAAAAATCAGATGTGAACACATGTTTTAAATTCTTGTATCAATCAGTTACACAGGTCTACAAAAAATGGGGCCACGTTTGTTGTTACTGGTAGCTGGTAGTAACTTCCGAAGTAATCTGATGTGTAGAGTCTGAATCTGAGGTCAGAATTGACCCATCAAGTCAGAATTTTGCGATATTTGACGACTCGAAAAATGGATATTTTAGCTACCTTCGAAGTTAGGTGCAGGATACACAAAATTGTTTTGATCTTTATTTCCATAGATATATACATTAAATATATAGATTGAGTATCCTACAGTTTATTTTAAAGCAGATAAAGCAGTAGATAATTATATCAGAACAGAAATTCTTGAAGAAGCGCCACTGCATCTTTATCGACATGCGTATAAAGCGAGTAGGTCTACGGAAACCGTACTGATACAATTACCAGATGAGATTCAAGAAGCACTGAACAGGAAGGAAACTGTAATATGTGCCTTCCTTAATGCACGACTTCTCTCCACTAGAATAGCAGAGATAGAGATAAGACAGGATACAATTGCCCTTTGTATCACCATAGGATGCGCTTAGGGAGGAGTAGCCTCTCCACTTACGTGGAGCTTAATTGTAGACCAAGTCCACTGGCCTCGACATTTCTTGTCAGGGCTATGCCGATGACGTGGTCGAGAGCTTGGATACACTAGAGATTGGTGCTAAATGATGGGACTAAATATCAACCCCACCAAAACCACTCTAGTAACCTTCACAAGGAATAAAAAGCTCAATATGGAAACCGTCAAAGTGGATGTGAATGTTATTGAGTGGAAGCAAAGGTTAAATATCTGGGACTG
The DNA here is from genome assembly GCA_034092305.1 of Diaprepes abbreviatus. Lineage (NCBI taxonomy): Eukaryota > Metazoa > Arthropoda > Insecta > Coleoptera > Curculionidae > Diaprepes > Diaprepes abbreviatus. Next base: position 18,286,534 of record JASJET010000122.1, on the reverse strand, counting down.
ACCTTAGATAACAAACTCTTCTGGAATAAGTATGAAAAAGAAGTAATCAACAAGGCTAAAAAAGCCTTGGTGGTCTGTAGAAACTTTGCGGAAAAAGATGAGATACAAACCCAAAAATCCTGCAGTGGAGCAAAAGAACCAGTCTGGCTAATAGGAGGGATAAGCTCACGAAAGTTCAAAGACTGACCTGTGCATGTATAACCGGGGCAATGAACACCTGCCCAACGGCCGCCATGAAAGTAATCCTAAACCTTACACCTTTATATATATATATATATATATATATATATATATATATATATATATATATATATATATATATATATATATATATATTGCTAGAGAACATGGCGAAGAGGATGATTTATAGGATACTGAGAGATGAGGTCATAAAACGAAGGCTCAATCTCTTATCCAGAAGTCAATAAATCTGGGACATGCCCCAAGATGAAATGAAAAATAAATTCAACTTTGTGAAAAATTTCAGCACAAAGTTGTGTCGCAAGAGCAAACGGGACAGAAACCCATTGAAAAACTCCGCAAGAAATCCATAATATGGTATACCCAGAACCAGACACTACAAAGCTTGGGTAAATCACCAAACATTTTCCAGGCAAAAATACATGCCATTAGGATATGTATTCAGTTTAACAAGGCGAAAAACTATCACGGCCAAGAAATTATCATCGTATCGAATAGTCAAGTAGACATCAGTGCGCAGAGCTCTCAAGTTATCAGTTGCAAAATAGTCTGGGAATGCCTAAAGAAACTAAATGATTTGAGTAAGAATAATAAAGTCACCCTCTTGTGGGTACCGGGACATACCGAGATGGAGAGGAATAGACGAGCTTGCAAAGAAAGGGGCTAAGATACCATTTCTGGGGCAAGAGCCTTTCTGTAGAATCAGTAGCAGCATAATGCTGGAAGAACTAAAGATAGAAGAAGAAAGCAGGAGATCCAGTTATTGGACGGAACTGCAAGGATTGAAACAAGCGAAGATACTTCTGAAGAACTACGACCAGAAGAGTTTCAAAGAATGCTTAAGCTTAAGTAAAACCAACGCAGAGAGGGGTCTTGACAAGGCATTGCCACTTGAAGGGACATCTCAAGAAACTCGGACTAGTAGAAAGAGAAGAGTGCAGATTTTGTGAGGAGGAGAATAAACCCTCTATTCATATATTTTCAGAGTGCAGCGCTCTAGAAAACGCTAGGATGCGGTTCTTGGGAACACATCAAATCGAAGAAGGGGAGCTACCCACCTTGCAGCCGTCCAACATCCTAAGATTCCTGAGGGAAATAGGACTGGAGGACCTGCTCTAGCCGATAAGGTAACTCTTACGACTGGACAGCAGTAGGGGGGTATAATAGATCTACCAGGTCGCAGTGTACAGACCCCCAACTCTACGCACATGCATGCATGTATCCTATAGAAACAAGTTGGCTCACACTTTGAACGAGACAGAGCATTTTTGATGAGTAGTACTTGTCTTTTTAATGACGGCCAGATAACAGGGGTATCTAATGACGTTTGGAGAATCGTGCTTATGTCCACCGTTAGAAAGAGATATAGTACTCATCAAAAACGCTTTGTATCTTTTTAGGCAGAAGCCAACTTGCTTCTGTAGGATTCGCAGTCTTTATACTTAACTTTATGTCTATGTGTACGTCTAGTTGTATCGTTTAAAACTATTCGTACCCTTGAAAATAAGCTATTGAGCGGTCACCATAGATTTTTTCTTGCAAAGTTTATTTAGAAGTAGGAGAACCTCCATTATAAGAACCCTTTTATTATATATATAAACAATATATTTAAATACCGGCGAAAAAGTATAAGTTATGTGTGCAATGCAATATTTCTTCTTTATTTATTATTTTAATAACGGCCACAAACCATAAAATTCAAGTACCAACTTTATTAAATAAAATTAAAACCAATGGTTTTGTAACCAATTTTCAATTTTTGATTTGTGAAAAACTTGGTCTTGCAAACTCACGGTTAACTTGAACGTGTTGGTTATTGAACCACTTGATGCTACCATCGATTATTACTGAGTTGACTTCCGTAGTCTTTAGATCTTTCTTTAATTTCGGATAGATAGATGGTAAATAAACCGGCTGATAAGTAAAACTCTTTTCAAAAAAGTACTGCAGTTGGTGTTTAGCCAGACAGACCAATAAGAAAAACCAAACACATATATTCCAATTGCTTAATTGTTTGTTTATTTTATTTTAAGATTTAAAATTTAACTTACGTTTTCGGTATATTGTGGATTAGATATTGGCCCACCCAATATACTTAAAACAGTATGTGACATTATGACGCAAATCATGGTGTAGAAACGTATCCCCTGGATACCTTTCAATTTCCGATTATCAGAACCACATGGGGTAGATGTTAATCTATGCCAGTTTTTGGGAAGTGAAAACGCCGCAATAAAATTTTGAACTAAAAAGGAAAATATATATATAATCATTAGCTGAAAGATATTATTGTTATTAAAGCTATAATTTTACCAAGTATTATTAGGTTAAAGAAATAATCCGCTTCATAATTCATTTTTAGCTATAGCAAAATTGCCCAACCTTAAAAAATTTTCATTTTGCAGTATCCAAAAAAAATGCCTAAATATTGAACAAACTGCAATTTCAAGAATCTTTCAGAATTCTTAAAATTTAAAATAAATAGTCTAAACTGAATTAAAAATAAATTTAAATATTTTAGTATCCTCCAAGATCAAGAAAATTGCCGAAAAGTACTGATGCTATAGTTGGGCATTTATCTATCTATTATCAAAATCATAATAGTATCGTTAGTTGGATGAACGGGTGGGCATTGAATATAATTGTATCCTTTCTGTCCTAAAACAAATAGAAAAGAATGATTGGCTGGGCATTTGCATTAGTGATATTATATGACAGCACAAAATGCATATACTGTTGTGATCGAGTTCAATTAATGAAAAAAGAGTGAATAATTGTCCATGTCAGTGCAAAAGCTACCAGCAACTTTCGAATTAATAGAGTATTAAATTATTCGGAGGAAAAAATTGGTGGCCGGAAAGTTGATCGAGATGTATTAAAATCAAAGTTGATTTGGAAGTGTACAAAGTCAAGCTCGAAGCCCTGACAGAACTTAAAACCCAATTAGAACAAGTAATTTTGGATCAGAAATGAATTATTGATTTGAAATTTGGAAATTATTCCATAAATAACCAAACAATTGGACGCTTAACTTCATCTAGTGACAAGCCTGATCAGTGGTCCATAAATAAAATAGTTATAATAAAATGTGGATTTTTAAAAATTTTTGTAAAATTAGGCAATTAAGTCGTGCAGGATAATTGTCTAGGAACACTGAGTATACCTTTTGAACTGGAGGAGATGAAGTTTGGCAACTTCACTGTTTATGTTTGAGCTGTGAGCTCTCTTACACTGCTAGAGGGATTATCAGCAGTCTCATCCACAAAGTGTTCAGGACTTGTTGCTCTTCTTGGAGGCAAAGAAATTGATTTTTCTCGAAAATGGTTGATTTTTTCGAAATAACCTTTTTTAGATAATTGTCTAGAGCACGTAAAAAAGATTGAAGTATATTATTAGGCATTGTAAACAAAGCGTATTTATGAGAATAGTCTGCTACGTTAATTCTACATTTTAAAGAAAATACCATCATAACCACGAAATATACACAAAGATGCGTTTTTTAAAATAGAATACCCGTATATTGCCCTCTCATAGAAGCATTTATTCTAAATTTCGGAGTATTCGTTTTCATATGACCCTTATTATCATAGGCAACACAATTTCTAACAATGTCATGTGGACAAACTTCAATGAAAATTTTATATTTAAGATATATTATATAATCTTCCGAAGCGAGTCCGCAAGTGCACCACGGGGGCAATTACTGTTAACGTATCGAAAATCAACGTGAAAGCAACAAATATTTTTCAGTCGCATTAACTAAACGCGAAAAACTATTTAAAAATATATTCTAATACTAAAATTGAAAGCAGGCAAGACTAGAATGCACCTCTTTATTTTTTATTTCTTTCATAGAATTGAAAATATCTTTCTTCGTTGCTCTTAATAAAATAATTAAAATATAATGATTAACACCCACCTTGTTTACTAATAGTATTTCCAAAGTAATTTAATTTGTCTTCACGTTGTACCATCCTTTCAAATAGCGAAGCAAATATAACAAAAATTATATAAATTATAATAAAAACCCTAAAAATGGCATTTTAAATTAGTGTTACAGTATTTTAATAAAATTAATACGTACCCAACTACCCAATCATAAATATCAATATGATAATTGGAAATATTACTTTGACAAATTAGTCCAGTAATGTTTCCCTTAATGCCAAGTGAGCTATATTTTCTATTGTAACAACGTTCTATTATTTCTTTAATGGATATATTTTTATTATAATCCTGAGCACAACTTTCTGCTACACATATTCCATGACGTAGATGATCGTGTCTGTAATTTTGTGGATTTGAGCTGACGTTCTAAAAATATTAATTTAATAGCTTGATTATATGATGTGTAGTTACGATAGGGATTTTTCAAAAGGACGCATTCGATTTGTTTTGTAAATTATTAAATTGAGGATACCGCAAGTCAAGTACTATATTTTTTTTCAAGGTTCGCATGAATAATGTTTTGAGTTTTTCTACACTTTATAAGATAAGCATACAGATTAGATTCTTCTCATCGTAACTGTAGAAAAAAAAATTATTGTTTTAATTTGTTCCAAGTATTGGCAGACCCGGTCTCAAACAGTGACGTACCACCACTGATGTTTTTACAATTGTAAATTTTTAAATTGTTGTGGATATTGATTATTTTGCCAGTTATTATATATAACACAAACTAATATGTATATGTAATAAAAGCCCTTTAAATACTACTAAATTTATCATAATAACCAGCGATTATATAAGTTTTCTGATCGTGTCCGATATAATAAGTTATGTTAAGATGAGAAATAGAAATGAACCCAAACCCTCACTAAATGATGAACAGTTAAATATCAATTATTTTATATAAGCAAAATGTACAGGCAGGCTTTAATCATTTTGAATAAGTACCAGTGAGTGAATCTAAATAGTGTAAAAATATTCATTTAATTGGCCATTATTAATTGGCATTTATTTGTCAAATATACCGGCCACATTGGTAAGTATACATAATAGTTGGCAGTTATTACATTAATCACAGATTTTCGGATATCCTGTGTGGGTGCTAAGTTTTTCTCAGGACTATAAATTAGCGGGCGTTTCGGTGAAATCTCATTCACCATTTTCAGAGCTCACTTTACGATGCCTATGGGCGCCCTGAAATGCCCTACAGTGAGCTTTGAAAATGGTAAATGAGATTTCACCGAAACGTTAGCTGCCCAACAGTCCTGAGAAGAACTCAGCACGCACACGGGATACCCGAAAACTTTCGATTACACATCAAACCCTTGAGAACATCCGACATAATACACACACACATATATATATATATATATATATATATATATATATATATATATATATATATATATATATATATATATATACATATATATATATATATATATATATATATATATATATATATATATATATATATATAACGGGTGTTTTTTATAGAGGTATAAAACTTTAAGTTGGCAACACTTTTTTAACGGGCGACCATTTTGTCAGCTGTCAAGTGATTTATGTTTAGTTTGGTTTGGCATTTCAACATGAATAGACTGACGCCTGAACAACGCTTCCAAATTGTAAAAATTTATTTTGAAAATCATGGTTCTGTTCGAAATACGTATCGCGCACTACGTCCATTTTACGGTCAACATAATCGTCCATCAGAGCAATTAATTCGATTAACTATGGAACGTTTTCGCACCACGTTTACTTTAAAAGATAATACGCATCCACAGAGACGTCGTACAGTGCGTACAGAAGAAGTCATTGCTGCTGTAGAGTGTAGCGTAGAGGAAGACCCGAATCAGTCTATCCGCCATCGTTCACAGGAATTGGATATGTGTCCATTCACTTTATGGAAGATTTTGCGGAAAGATCTTGGTTTCCGTGCTTACAAAATCCAACTCGTGCAAGAATTGAAGCCACACGATCACCTAGCAAGGGGTAGATTCGGTGAATGGGCCCAAAACAAGATTGCCGTTGATCTCGATTTTCATAAGCGAATTTTGTTTAGCGATGAAGCTCACTTTTGTTTGAATGGATACGCCAATAAATAAAACTGCCGTATTTGAAAAACTGACTGTTTGATGTGCTTTATGGGCTGGTGGAATCATTGGTCCGTACTTCTTTAAAAACGATGCTGATCAGAACGTTATAGTCAATGGTGTCCGCTATAGAGTCATGATTACTGACTTTTTCGTTCATCAATTGAACAACCATGATGTGCAGGAGATGTGATTTCAACAAGACGGCGCAACATGTCACACAGCTCGTGCCACAATTGATTTATTGAAGGAAACGTTTGGTAACCGCATAGTTTCACGTTTCGGACCCGTGATTTAGCCTCCAAGATCGTGCGACTTAACGCCGCTAGACTATTTTCTGTGGGGATATGTGAAGTCGCTAGTCTACGCCGATAAACCCGAAACGATTGATCACTTGGAGGACAACATTCGCCGCGTTATTGCTGATATACGGCCACAAATGTTGGAAAAAGTCATCGAAAATTGGACCTTCAGATTAGACTACGTCCGAGCCAGCCGTGGCGGTCATATGCCAGAAGTCATATTTAAATTATAATGCCAGAAGGTTATCTTTCGAATAAAGTAAATTTCATGTCAATTTAAAAAATTCATCTTTGTTTTATTCCATTTAAAAGTTCTATACTTCTATAAAAAAACACACTTTAGAAACTTGTTGACTGTGCGGACATAAAATTGTTGATAAACATTACTCTCGTGTTAAAAAGTGCAGAGAACTCCAAGATAATGGAGAAGCTCTGGGTTCGAGAAAAGACCACAGCGCTGTTTCCTCCTTGTATGGAACTGATCAGGCCATTGCATCCGGTACAATCTATCACCTCGCAATTGTGCCCTGTAAACTGTTTTTACAATGAAAAAAACAACAAACAAAACACGAATAGCGACATCTGGACATATTACTCAATACACAAAAGTAACACAAATGGACAATGTTGTATAAAACCGTCATGTAATTTGGCACCGGCAACCAGACTAACCACGAAGTCCGCCGTTTAAGCAAGGTATCGCACGAGCGATCTCCCTAAGAGAGCCGTTGCGTGTTTTAACTTATATCTTTTTTATATTTTTATTAGCTTCAAAAACACATAGCGGTTCTCATAGGGAGATCGTTGGTGCGACATCATGCTTGAACTACAGAATCCGTGGTTGGTTTGGTCGCCAGTACTGACTGCACAGTCGAAATATATATATATATATATATATATATATATATATATATATATATATATATATATATATATAAATATATATATATATATATATATATATATATATATATATATATATATATATATATATATATATATATATATAAATGTAAAAGACGTTTGTACTTCTAAAGATGGTTTAACTAGAATATTTTTAAAATGCACATTTTACCCTATTTCCTCTAACAATGGGGATATTAGTCTTCACCGCACTAGTGAACCATCGTGTATGTATATTAATGGCAAGTTTTATTTTAATAAACAAGTTACCCACCTTTATAATATTCCATACAAGCGAATCCAAACCTGCTAGGGATCTCAACTCAAAAGTAAATGTGCAAAATAGAGCTTCTTTTTCCCTTAACATGCACTGATCAAAATTATCAAGATAAAACAACTCTGGCATCAATGCATATTGAGTATCTGAAATATAACAACTAATTATTATAACAAACAAGAGCCGATCTACTGAAGGGCCAGCACAACTGAATCAATAACCTGTTCCATTGTCATTTTAATTTAATTTTAACCGAAAATGAAACTTACTGAGGCAGAGAAAATAGAAATTCTTATGATGTTAGGATATGGCGATAGCGTAAGAACCCAAGAAGAAGTGTATCAGTTATTTTAAAGAAAAAATTCTAATCTTCCGCCAATTTCACAATCGAGAGTAAGATTGAGCAGAAATTTCATCGAGTGGCGCCGGGGTCTTCAGACTTAAACCATCTTGACTTCTTTTTGTGGGATTATCTTAAAAGTAAAGTTTTCCAAACTAATCCAATTGACATAGAAGTCTTAAAGAATCGGATTACTTAAGAAATACTGTTAATGACTACAGATTTAATCATAATTGTTCAGAATCCATTTATAAATTATTTAGGTTACTGTCGATTAACCATTGGGCATTTTTACGTTTATTATAATGATAAATTAACGGTTGTAAAGCGGGGGTTTGGTTGCATTAAGTCAGTAAAACCCACTTAGAGAATAAATTTTTTTGTATTAGTCATCCTCAGGATGATACAGTCAGATCCCCTGTGTACAGATAAAATAATTTTTAGGATACATTGTGCATGACAATTTAATGTTTATTTTCATAATTAGAGGAGAACGGGCCAGAACTACGTAAGGTCGTAATTAACATCTGATCTGTTTTTTATTGTAGCCAATTTGTATGTGGCGTTAGTGGTGATTTTTAAAAAATTTATATAGTATCAAGTTGAAGCAGACTTCAATTGTTTTTCGTTTCTTAGCTCTGTTTTAAAAGATGTATAGATATATATTTGATATAATTTTATTTTTAGATTTTTCATTTTATTTACAATTTAACTTATTTCGATACTCATAAATTATTTAATAGCTCATACTAAAAGAGATGTGTTATATTCAATTTAATAGAAATAATTGTAGATTCATACTTTACGACCCCGAAATCTCCACACAGATTTTGTGAGACAATTTTTTTACAGCCATTTTGGAAGCGCCACTTTAGATAATACGGAATCGCGGAGTCAAAATTATATGGCACTACCACAGCAACTTCTTAAACACCAGGCAAATAATTTCATTCAACTCGGTAGAACAGTTCTGAAGTCGGTTCTTTTTATATTTAGCACCACACCTAGACGCTTTATTACAAGAGATGGAAAAAACTTTGAATACGAAATTTGTAGAATTTCTTTCATATTATTTTTTATATTTGTTTCCAAAAACAGTGACGCATCGTAAAGGTTTAAAAAAACATATTTTAATTTTTTAAATGGAACATCCTATATATTTTTTGCTTGAATAAAAGTTCCTTTCCACCTGATTTCAAAAACATGTAATAAGTTAAGGTTTGGACTAACCATTATTTAAATATTTAAGTTTAAATTATTAATAAACTGACATAAAAAAAAAGAGGAGGCCTGAAAAACAAATGATTTTATTTTCATTTTGACGTTTTAATATGGTTTAGAATACTCAAATATTGATTAATACACATTTGGACATGGGCTATTTGAAAGAAAAAAAGCATTAGAAAATTTGTATTTTTTATTCGAATAATAAAAATATATCCAGAGTACAACATGAATACCGTAATGTATATTCTGATCGTCGAGTACCATCTACTAGTACAGTAAGATACACTGTCAAAAAATTTAATAAAATGAAAAGGCTTAGGCGAAAAATGAGAACCGTAGATAGAAATGAAGAGGATGATATAAGGTAATTTTTCACTCTAGTATAGTAGAACAAATTATTAGTAGTTGATGTAATTTTCAATAAATATTAGTATTAAATTTACATCACCCTGCAGTTTTATAAATATCATCCTTCTAAATTTAAGCCAGTGCAGAATTTAACTGAAGAAGATATGGTGCAGCGGTTGCAATATTCCTTAGAAATTGTACGCCATATTGGACAACATGATGAGTTTCTAAATAAAATTATTTTCACAGATGATGCAACACGACGTCTGGGATGTTCCATAGAAAAAATAAACATTATTGGGTAACCGAAAATCCACACAAAACACAGGCCGTAAAAATACAGGGTTGGCAATCAATTCACGTTTGATGTGGCATGTTGGCAAATAAGATTGTTCGGCCATTTACTTTAAATGGAAATTTAAATGTTAAGCGATATTTAAATTTAATTGAAAATAATGTAGAAGATGATTTAGAGAATATCTTAAATCAGCAATACAATAATCTTATTTGGCAACAACACGGCATACCGCCGCACAATATGAAGCCAGTTACTGAGTACCTTAACAATCGATATAACTCTTGGATTGAAAGGGATGACACAATTAGGTAGCCGGCCATAGCCCAGATTTGAATCCATAAAATATTTTTTTGTCTGTGTATTTAAAAAATCAAGTTTATAATGAAAGACCCCAAAACAAAGAAATATTAAGGGAAAAAATTGAATCTACAGTAATATTGCTTAACCAAGACCACAGAGATTTTATTTCAAACTCTATTAATAACAAAATGAGAGAAACTATTTTTAAATGTGTTAACATATTAATTTACTTATTAATTTACTTAAATCAACAATATCACAAATACCTGAGAAATACTTAGTCTACGTTAAATACATTAAGTAGTAAAACCACTAACATATAGAGTTTTTTTATATCTAACACCATACCTAGAGGCATTATTATAAGTGGTAAAAAAGCTTTAAATATGAAAGGTGCTTTATTTCGTCGGTATTATCTTTTAGATTTGTTTGAAAAAACAATGACACATCGTAAAGTTGAAACACAAAAGCAATTTTAATTATCTAAATGGGACATCTTGTATATTATCTACTAGAATGAAAGCCTTTTTTCACCTGATCTTAAAAATGTATAGTAGTTGGTGTTCGAGCTAGCCATTATTTAACTATAAATTAAAAAAAAAAGTTGGCTGCAATTAAGTCCATACCAAGATGCCACAAAATACAAATCTTTTAAGGTAGTGTAAACCTCGACGGTCCTTCAGATATTTTATCTACTATAGTTGAACGATCAACTAAAAATGTATATAGCAGACCTTGCAAGATACCCAAGGCCTCTCTCCAGCTGAAATTGCTTGTCTAAAAATGTGTTCTTGAATATTTTGGGGTTTTTTAAATTTATTTTTATGACCACTGCCAATGTGCCAATTTGGCCAAAATGTTTCCAGTTCAATTATACCAAGTAAATCTTCAAAAGTGTTAAAAAAGGATTTTAATCTTTGTCATAGGCGTCGGAAGGAGGTTTATTTTATCAATCAAGTATTTATGGCATAGAATATTATTTTGGTAATAAACTTAAAATAAAAAGTTTTTATAATATTATTTTTTTATGATTTCTTAATAATTCACATACATTAGAAAACATAGATAATGTTGACATATTTTGGGTCTATCGGTCATTTTATTATTAATTAAAAACATTTTTGGGACATTTGACGTTTCAGTTTATTTATTTCTTAAACCATCTGCAGAATTACAATTAAACACTAAAAAGGGATTCAAATGTAATTAATTTTTATATGTTACAGATAATTTAAATAATAAATTGTGTTTACGCTGTTAAACATTACGTATCTAATTCGTAATCAAAGTCAATGAAGCTATCTTCGCTCAAATTAATTATAATTGGTTCCTCTATCTCACCGATCATGAGATCGAGTTTCCACATTTTCTTTTATTCTTTTATTGTATGGATTTTTCCCAACTTTCTGCAGTAATTTAATTCAAAAAAATCTTACAAAAGTTCAGTTTAGGTAAATCCCGATCTCTATTGATTTTAGTTAGACTTTGTCGATGGTTGGGATCTGCTTCTCATAATATGATGTATGTACAACTCCTTTTATTGCAGTTTACATCTTTTCTTCCAAAGAGGTTTCTCGTGTGCATTATAAACATTCATCGTAATAAGTTTTTCGTTGAGGAAAAAATACCATGCTTTAACGATTTTGGAATATATATAGATGTGAAAGTCATATCTTTTGGGTATCTCACTAATCTCAAATAATTTATAAAAACAAGCACAAATAAGATAAATCACTAAGGACACACTGGAATGTGTACTTTGCTCACTGACAGAAATTGAATTAAACTATCAGAAATTTTATTGTTGCAGTAAATTTATAAAAGTTTATAATATTTAAATATAATTAAATATAATTAAATTTACGGCAGTCCTCAATTACCTGCGGCACTGGAGTAGGTACGTTGGAGGTTTCCGAACCAGTTTTGTGACTCTCTCTAGTTCCTGAATAGAGTATAGGAATGTGTATGCTTTCTATCGCCCCTCCCCTTCTCAAGAGTTATGAATTCAGGAAAATCGAACCGAGTCTGCCTTTTATATTAGGAATGTGTAAGCTACTGGCACTCCCCCCCCCCCGTCGACATGTTTTTCTTGCGATAGCTCTTGGTGGGGGGGGGGGACAAGAGCTTTGATTTCAGGAAAATAGACCCAATTCTGCCTCTTATGCTAGAAATGGTTATGCTGCTCGTATCCTCCCCCCCTGTAGGCAACTTGTTTTTACTTGTGATCGCCCCCCCCTCTCCAACGGCTTCAAATTCAGAAAAATAGACACGACCCTGCCTTTTACAGGGGAAGGTTGCTGATGTCTCCCCCCCCCTCCCCGTCGACAACTTGCTTTCGCTTGCCATACTGTACTTTTGTGATATCACCTCCCCCCCAAACAGGGAAGCTGGATCCGCCACTGCGTTGTTTAGGTAAAGAAAGGATTGGTTAGTCCAGAAATAATTGGTACAAATACTAATTCTTCTAGGTCCATTAATTTTTTAAAGTAACATTAACATTACTTAGTGATTTATTAAAACGAATAAAAAATCAAAAACTACAGACAGAAAACTTAAGTCTGTCGGCGCGTCAGCATCTCTATAATGTCAAAAATACCAAAAATGCCAAACAAAAAATTACTATAAATTAAAACCCTAATAAAAAAACCGTAAATGTGAATAAGTTGGCGTCTTTCACCCATGGCATCAAAAACCTCTAAAATCAGCTGATACGTCACGGGTGAAACACCCAGGGTGAAAAAAATCGTAAGTGAGAACTGGCCATAAATATACGAACAGACGAAGAAAATTAAATTACCTGAAATTTCTGCTTTTGATAAACATATATAAAATATAACTATTAGATAGTATTTACTATTTTTCATGTTAACCACAAAGAGCACGAATTAATTTAAAATATTTTTCAACTTTATTAACACCGCAACTGTATCAATTTAACTCGTGTATCACAAGACATAAAAAGTAATACTGAAAAAACCTACTTAAATTTAAAAAAAAAAAAACATTTTATTTAAGTAATTTTCAAGGTATTCCACATATAAAATACTTGACGTATGCAAAAATGGATGTAAACTCAAAATGGTGTATATCTTTAAAAATTTAGTAATTGTAACGGTTTTTAGTTGCCATACATTCAAAAAAAATATAACTAGGGTTGTTCATTTCGATTTTCTGTCTTCCTCTCGGAGTACATAAAAATAAGTTATTTCTAAAATTAAACCAACATTTATTTTGTTTTATAATTTTTAACATGTTTTATTATCTAAAAATCAATAATTCTACACAATATTCCAATACCAGTTTTATAAAAATATGAAGGTTAACACGCTTACCTACTCCATGCCTACTCCAGACACAATAGAAATCGGAAAATACGAAAAGAGATGATGGTTTTACGTTCTCATTTTTAATCATAATAATGAAAGAGAGAAAAGATATCCACAGGTCCGGAGCAAGGAAACACAAAACAAAAACAGCTGTTACTACCATAACCTTGCCTCAGACTAACTGTGTCAAATTTTGTCCTTCTATAATAACGGCTATAAAATATTATTAAACGCATTTTATGTACTTTGTCAACGTTGTGATATTTTTATTACATTACGATATAAAATAGTTTAGACACTTTGTGCCGCTATTTAATATTGTAGTGTTTAGTGTTTCTGACTTTGATACCTTGAAGGTTTTAGACTATTCTAATAAAAACCACTTTATAGTGCTTGTTTTATAGGATTTATTTAAGTTTTTTTAACTCGAATTTGATTTGGCTACATATGGAAATTTTCAGCTTGAAGATATAGCGGTAAGTAATTAAAAGGGGTGTTCCACTGCAGTATCTCTTTCGAAAACGTTAAACAACATTCTGTTGAGCTTTATTGAAATACACAGTATTTCAGACTCATTTAAGTGGACAATATGTTAATACAGCTTGTACAGAATGTGATTAGAAATATTTAAAATATTTTAACTAAGAAGTACTAGCTGAAAACAAGGGAAATTGTTCCTTAAAACATATCTCTGAAATGCATATTTTGGAAGAAAAAAATAACAAGATGAGCCAAATAACCCTCACACACAAATTTTTTAGCAATTTTTTAGATTTTTGGGTAATTATTAGATTTAGTGAAGATCTAGGAGGTCATAGAACACGATTTTGTGTTTATATTTTCAGAATTTTCTCTTCTTTTTCTGGAAAACACAGAGAAACAGTTTAACTTTTGATTTCATTTATTTTATTAAATCGTTATTACTTTATTACAGCCACAGATTTTACGCTTATAGAAACCTCTATGTTATACAAAATATTATAAATTTGCACTTTTTTAACCAGAAAACTAAAAAAAAAACTACTAAAAGCTTTGAAAACAAATCCCCTGAGTATATCCGCTAGAAATATGAAATTTGCGGTGATGCTATAGCATAAATATGATTTATGTAAAATTTCTGAGGATATTTTGTACGATAACATTTTTTAAACAATACGTCTAGGTTAGTTTCGGTCACCTCAAGTTTGTTTAGAAATAATTCGAATTAGACTAAATTTAGAGGTGGATACCATTTTGGTTCTGTTTGTTTTGATTTATTTTTGATAATTTTTTAATTTTCCCGAAGAAATTTTATATAATACAGCTTGCTTCTATTAGTGTGCACTGTTTTTTATCAGAAAAATCAAGAAAATTATCAAGATTTACCCTAATCCCAATTATTACCATATGTTTTTACAAACAACAATTTAAAAAATGCTGACTGAGGTAGACAAATTTTATAAAATTTCGCAACGTCGCAACAAATATTCAGCTTTTTTCTATGTTTTCTAGAAAAAGTATAGAAAATTGTAAAAAACTAAAATTCGAATAGTTTTTATAAGAAATACGTCATATTCTTCGATTTCCACATTTTTTACATAGTTACAATGAATACAAAATTTGGTAACACTATTAACAAATTCGAAATTTTGGCATTTGTTTTCTAAAAAATTTAGGCATATCCGACAAACTTTATTGAAATTTACTATGAAATAAGTATAATTTAGAGTTTTAAAAAAAACTAAAAACCTAATGACAATAAGAAGTGGGTGAAAATCAACCTGCAATATTTGCTTACAGACTTAGTTACATGAGTTATGTCACCCTATTTCCATAAGACAATATATAAAAGTGCCAACTAAGCATTTTGCTGATTGTGCATAATTTCCTTTTAATATGATTTGTGATAGTGTTTTACTTTCAGTCAGAGTTTGTCAGAGCTAGTTAAAGCTTCCTTAAATATTATTAATTCTAATAGCGGAAGTTGCTATTTTAAAATATACGAAAGTAAAGCATTAAAATAATAAGTTGTAAAAATAAAACAAATAAAGTTGTTTTTTAAAAAAGGATTTTCTGGAATCAATAAGTTAACTGGCGCAGTCGGTAGCATGTGTTGATATTGATTGTGCACCGAGCAAAATCAAGTTCGATCATCGGTTTGATCAACCATCGAATATTGTGACTTTCCTGAGGTGAAGTGTGTGTTGGTCTACAGAGTGGCTTCTCAAAAATCAGAAAACCCAATCCATCGAGGAACTGTGACAACCACCACCCGCAGCGAGAGCACGGAGAAGGAACAGAAATCGTCCTTTTCGCAAGACGTCTTTGATTGGTCCAGACAAGCATTGCTGCATCATCAAGGCATCTTATAGAAGAATGACCAGAGTAATCCACCTAGTTATGTAAGTGCAATTATTAAATGTCTGTAGATAATCTATTAGAATCGTTACAAAAATGAAGTATAAACCCTTCAACGGACTCTGACTCTACTTCCCAAATTCACTCGGAAGTATTTAATCAATTAAGTTCTCCAATAAACAATTTAATAAATACAAATTCAATATTAAATAATACTGTTGTCGAAAATACCGCAGGTATTTCGCACCAAAAAAATAATTTAAGTTATAATCTTGTTGATTCGTCAAGTGACGAAGAAACTGAAAAAAGTAGTTTAGATAGTTGTATCAATTTATTAAATAACAAAATAATGGCTAATCAATTTAAACCGGAATATTTAAACTGTGTTCCAACTTTTGATGGCAACCCGACCGAACTAAATAGATATTTAGCGGTGTGCCAAACATTACTCAATCAATTTTACGATAATACCAGCCCAGAGTTATTTCAAAATACTTACCTTTTAAATTCTTTAGTTGGTAAGCTCACAGGAAATGCTAAACTAATCATAAACATACAAAATGTAACTAATTGGGCCGAGTTAAAAGAAACTTTGTCTAGATATTTTGCAAATAGGAGCGATGAAAGTTGTCTTACTAGATATTTAGTGATGCTGAAACAATTACCCAACGAGTCTCCACAACATTTTTACGATCGATATTTAGAAATACTAAATTTATTATGTAGTTACGTAGACGCTCATGAAGAGGCGAATGCCGAAGGCATAAAACGAACCTTATATGAAAATTTAGCTCTAAAAACTTTCCTATCAGGACTTAGGGAACCATTAGACACTAATATTAGATGTATGAAATCACAATCTTTAACGGATGCTATCCAGTTCGTAATTCAAGGAAGAAATATTAAATACCTTCAAAATATAGGTAATGTCCAAATAAAAAATACAAACAATAGATCAAATTTCGGAACACGTCCTGTGAACCAAAATTTTAATAATTTTAATCCGATTATGAATCCAAAACCACAATTTTTCAACAATAATTTTATTCCCCAAAATTTTAATCAACGACCTTTCAATACACATACAAATCACAATCAATTTAGGCCAAATTTCCCTTCACAACCCATACCTATTAGACAAAACCTCAATATAAATGTAACTTCTACGTTCTAGGCTAACTTATAACTTGATTAGTGTTTTTACAGAACTGTAATGTAGTTTAAATGAAATATAGGATAGTCTTGTATGGAATTAATTCAATCCACAGATGTTTCTCTAAAATCACAAGCACAGAACGAGCCTAATGGGATTTTTTCGAAACGTCTGCAAATTTCTAAATAAAACTAATCAAGTGAAAATATATGTTATTGTACTATTAAATAGATAAAATAAACTGATTACTCTAGAAGCTGAGATATGCCCATTGAAAGTTGAAAAATGGGTTCTTTTTAGGCTATTTTTTTCATATTTTCAAATGCCCACGAAATGTAGAGGTTTGGGTCGATATGAATTTTGAAAAAAAGCATTTGCGACTTCTTAAAAAGATCTTTCCAATCCGCTGATTCATTTATTTTAATTTAAATTGACCTTTTTACAGCACCAGCCGTGCAGCGCTGTTTCTGAGACTTTATGATATTTGGGCAATTGTGAGAATAGCCACTGTGCACATACTATGTCATCTGTAATGCCAGCGAGAGCAAAAGTACAACTATGACTTAATCTAAAACCCGATTGCTTTAAAGGCACTAAGTTATTATTAGGTGATATTTTTGGTTTTTGGATTTTTCGCAACTGGTGCAGTGATAAGACCACCACAACCACCCCCCCCCTCAACCCCTCAAGTCTAATCAGCTCAAAGGTAGTAGGTTCGAAGCTGGCTGTCGACAAAAATATTTTTCTGAAATATCTCGTCTGCTATACGCCGCAGTACGGCCGAGGATGCCCTTAGATGTTGAGTCGTTCGAAAAATAAAATTACGACTCTGCTCGGAGAGTTGGGATCGCCTAAGAACAGTAACAAGATTTCCCACGCAACACATACACTAAATGACACAACTATGTAGAAGACAACGGTAAACCACCATGTAAAATATAATTGCCTAGTATGGCTGATTAGGAATTGGTGAATTAATTTTTCAGAACAGATATGTTTTTGGAGGTCGGTGAAGACAATTAAATTTCGCGGAAAAGTATAATTTTTGAGATAGTTCTTCTTAAAATGTGTCTATTTTTTCTAGAGGTTAGGTTGTCAATAACTCAAGAGCAACACACACTAACAATGATGTATAAAACCGGCATGGGGTAGCGAGACGATAAAATAAAATTAAAAATCTATCAACATCGATAGAATGGCCTAATGAGTCCCAGTGAGGACGAAAGAGCAATGTCGCTATTTTCCGGACGCGAAACTTCTCCATTATCTGAGTTCTCCATACTTTCTAACACGACAGTAATGTTCACTGATAATTCGTATCCATAGAGCCGAAAATTTTCTATTTTAATTTTAAAATAATATGGATGTTAACTTATCTCATTTTATATTTTTGTTGGCTTAAAAAATATGCAGGGCTCTCAAAGGGAAACCATAGTGCGATCCCTATTGTTACTGCCAAAAATCTTGCTGCTAGTTTGAATACCGGTACTGAATGGTGCAACGTCTATCACTGGAGGCAATTTGCTTCGTGTACCCATATTTGTATATATATACATACATACATATATATATATATATATATATATATATATATATATATATATATATATATATATATAATATATATATATATATATATATATATATATATATATATATATATATATATACAGATAAGTTTTCGTCCGTGTAATTTTAAAATAAAGCAAATCTCGGCTAAGCGGACATAAGATTTGTTAATAAACATTACTCTCGTGCTAAAAAGTGCGGAGAACTCCAAAATAATGGAAAGGCTCCGGGTCTGAAAAATGAGGACAGTGGTGTTTCGTGCTAATATGGAGCTAGTCAGGCCATTGCATTCGATTCAAACCACCACTTCGCATTTGTGTCTCATAAGCTGATTTGAGAATTAAAAAACAGTAAACAAGAAAACAACGGCGACATCTCGATGGTTCATTCAATAACACAAGAAAAGTGCGATCCTAATCTTTTGGGTAGCGTGTTTCGCGTATCGAATTTTGATATGTATCATTATTAAGTTACCGCCACACCATCACATGGCGGTTTTATACAGCTAATTCTGATCAGAGAGTTTTTTAGAGTTTTCTACAATGTTTAAATTACTTTTTTAAAGTTTGATCTAAGTGCATTTTTGACCAAAATACGGCCATTCTTACGAAAAAAATGTCTTTTTTCAATGTTTTGTATATTCTTAACTTAACTTAACTTCAAAGAGAAAAAATGCTTATTTTTAAATGTAGAATGACCTTCATTAGTTCCGAAATGTTTTTCGCGAATTTCATTTTTTTGTTGTTTAAGACTGTTCATTTTTTACACTGGTTTCTCTACGTGACTTCCAATTTTTAATTATTTATCATAGAATTAACTGTTTACAACTAAACTACACATAAAAAAAGGAATAAATTCAATATTTTTTCATATAAAAACATTTGAAAAACTGTCCGAAAATTACACGTTGGTATCATACTGAGTGAACAGTCGTAAACAGCATATTATCGTTTTTATTTCCAAAAAAATTTTAAAAATGTAATTCGCGGAAAACATTTCGGAACTAATAAAGGTCATTTCGCATCTAAAAATCGGCATTTTTTCTCTTTGAAACTTTTCTCTATATACAAAACATTGAAAAAAAGTCATTTTGGGCAAAAATGCATTTAGATCAAACTATAAAAAAGTAATTTAAACCTCTTATAAAACTCTAAAAAAAACTGTCTAATCAGAATTTTCTCACAAATTTTTCTACAAGGATGGTGCTGAAATTAATAAAGACAAATTTTTTTTTTTAATTTTTTTATTCTCGATTAAAACCTTTAAAAAAATTAAAAATCGACTTACACTTTATGTCATCTGCAAGTACTCGCAAAGAGCTTTTAAATGCTTTGTTCAGAATTGTCATGCAATGATGCTTACTGAAATACAGAACTTTGAAGTTCAACTTGTTTTCGCGTAGACATGGCAAAAGTGATTGACAGGCAGTGTATATATATATATATATATATATATATATATATATATATATATATATATATATATATATATATATATAGTAGTGAAACCTACAGTATATTTCAATTTTATCTTCAAAAGAAGTATCAATGATACACTATAACTCGGATTTGTATCCACTACCATTCATATATGGTTCCGAAGTTAACGTTTTATTTTTCCACTGTATAAATAAATAAAATAAAAATTTTCAAAATCACCTGTCAGGTTCAAAATGAAACAGAAAAGAAATAAAAATCCATAGTTTTCACAGTTACAAACCTCTTTCATGCATGATGAGTACACTGTCAAAAAAAGTTAGGTCTTTCAAATTTATGTGCTAATTTTTGCATGTATTACATTTCATCTTGCCATAACAGCTAAAAAATGTATGTAAAGTATAAGCACTAAGTCGAGTAGCATTATTACGTAAGTTCCAACAATATTTAACAGATTTTTCAATTTTAAGGTTCCTTGTTAATTTCTTCAAAATTCTTGACATTGTTTTGTACAGTAGATTAAAATAAAATTTTTTGTATATATGAAGCTCGACAAATAAAATGGGTTTAGTCTTGTTAATTTCAAAAATAGTTGATAGTGTTTAAATTTATTTAACTTTTTTTAGAAACTCTGAGAAAATATCCACCAGTACCAATTGTGAGTAAATTCTGTCATACTAACCAAGAATTGGGTTTGCAATTACCAAGAGATACGATAGTCTTTATTTCTATTTTGGGAATTCACAGAGATCCGCAAAATTATACTAAACCGGACGAATTTGACCCAGATAGATTCACAGAAGAACATCATTATGTAAAACCGAATTCATTTCTCCCTTTTGGAATAGATTCTAAAGATAGCCACATAGGTAAGTTAATTTTAATTGAATAAAGGATTTCACTCTAAATATCTCAATTTGGCATGAAAGATATATAGCACATTAACTTTTATATAATAAGCAACGTATTTCCTGCTGTAAAAAAAATGATGTATCTTTATTACGCTTTTATATTACTTTCTAATATACATCATTTCTATTACTTTCTAATATACCTCATATGCCCATTTTTTTTTTTTCAAAAGACATTCCCATACCGAAATATTATCGCTCAAATATGTCCTATAATAGAATTTTGGACAGAGTTGTAATAAACTAACACCCTTAGAATGATTTAACAAAGTGTTTTATTACGTGTTAATTGAGGTGGGGATGCTGTACTCTTGTTCATTTTTTTCACTAAGTTTTAAAAGCAGTCAAAATTTTTATTACTTATTCTTTCTTTACAAAAAAGGTACTCTTCTGTGATTTCGAAAAAAAAAAGAGTTTAATTCATTTTAATATTTTATACCTTATTTTTAAATAAAATGTAATTTTTTTTTCTAGTAAAATATTGCCTTGTACGTTATACCCCTTATTCTTACATAAATGTCTATATAACTTGCTTTCATTTACATTGCTGATAATAAAACAGAAAAACAGATATGAGGGGCAATACTTAAAAAATGAAGGTTATCTCCCACGTTTGGAAAGTAGAACAGTGTCATATCATTTTTCCTATTTGATCATGTCATTCACAATTAATTCCTTAATTTAATAAATATTATATTTTCAATACAAAATAGTAGGATTAGTTTATAAATTAGAAAAAAAATTGTTTAAAATCGAATCTCCGATGTTTCAATATGCATTCGAAGTCTATCTCCTACGATAATGTTTCACCAAATGAGGTATTTAATTAACCTAAAACCAAACATGCAATAAAATTGCGAAACAATGGGATTGAAAGTGAATTTAAATAAGACTAAAATCATGTTTCCAGAAAATTCACTTATAACTACAAGCAATTTGAGAGCGATAAGGACTGCTCCCAGCAGGACTCTTGAAGTCCTGGTGAACCCGCCTCCTTTTCTCTTATACATAGAGAATGAGGCCTTGAAGACTGTTTTTCATCTCAGTTGCCTAGGACATCTTGGAATGGGAACGGGCGGCTACTCAACTGTCTGGGAAAGCGCATGAGAGGTGTCCATCACTCGCCATGCGAACAGATATGACGCCGTTTTTAAAACCCAACCTATCCTTGGAGATACTTCTGCCAAGTAGAGAGGATTGGGAGGGGGAACAAAATCTTCCGAAAAATGGATCCTGGTGGTATACTGATGGAACTTGACAAAAGGAAAGAACCAGGGCCGGAGTATTCGACAGGAGCACAGGAGTCAGAGAGTACTACTCGGACAATGTGCGACAATCTTCACAGCGGAAATTTATGCTATTCTGCAGTTTGCCCATCTCTGTGAGAGGGATATAGACAAGAATAGGATAATAAATATATGCTCAGACAGTAAGGCTACGATATTGGCACTGACGCCCAGTGTTGTAACTTCGCGACTGGTGTCTGAGTGCAAGCACGTACTAAATGGTATGACAAGGAACGGTTGCACAGTCAGACCCATATGAGTCCCGGGTCACTCAGGCATATGCGGGAATGAGAAAACAGACCGTTCAGCAAAGTTAGGTTCGGCAACTGAACCGTATGGACCCCAAATCAATACTACCTGTCCCAGTGGTTATTGGCAAAAGGGAATTCAAATCGTTGCTGGAAAACAAATTTATTATCGTGGAGGGGAGCTCCTGGAATGAAGTGTGCTAAAAAACATATAACTGGGCCAAGCGCACGGCGTACTAAGGAGCTGCTCTCCTTGGGAAGAAAAGAGCTGCGAATTGTGGTGGGATTGCTGACAAGATATTGTCACCTCAGGGGCCATCTTCATACAATCGGTGTCGAAGACGACTCGACGTGCAGATGGTGTTTGGAGGAGGATGAAACTGTTGACCATGTCCTCAGAGTACGCAGCACTCAACGAACTGAGACAGAGATATTTCGGAGATACAATATTGTTTCCGGAAGCAATTAAACAAGTTTCACTAACGAGGCTGCTTGGATTCGCAAAGACGATCGGCCTCGAATAACCTGCAGCTATGGTGGGATCTAAAGGGCCTAATGGAGACTCGTCAGAGACGCGCAGTAAAGTTTTTGAATAATGTGGTCTCCATATTTTAACGTATGGCGCATAAGCTTGGACCATCACCAAAAATATAAAACTGCATTCAGATTGGATACAGTGAAATGTTCAAAAGTACTTATCTTGAATCTATTTTTTCGATCAAATCAAAGAAGAGTGCTTTTTTATCACATTTTATCGAACGGAACAAAAGTTATTTTAAGAAAATTTCATTTCACACCTCATGTATGAGGGAGAATAATATATGAAAATAGGATATTGTTTTCATGAAATCAACATGCTGCCGAGAGATTGTCCGCCTTTTCTGAATCAGACTGTAGAAACCATTAGAAAATTCTAGCCGTGTTTTCTCAAAAGTAGCTAGGAAGTACAAAGTACCTCCTCGGTAAATGTACTCTAATGTATATTAATGGTAAGGCATGATGGCTTCCAAGTTAAAATTCCCAGTCGGTGCCGTCTCTTTGGAAGCTTTTTCTAAGCTTGGGATTAAAGAAATTCTTCTTACTTTTCCAAACTCATAGCTAAAGACGTTGCTTCGTAAATACTATATAAGTATCACTTCTAACATCTTTTAGGTTTAAAATATTGTAAATTTTGTTGCAAAATATTATATTTACTTTCCTTAATATATTATTGTTGCTATGTATACAGGGTAAGTCTACCATTGAGTAAAGTATATGAAGGTAAAATTTACCATTACACTATATTCACTGCAATATATATTTACTAGATATACACAACTGAAAAATATTTGGAACAATACAAGGTGGGTCAAAAGAATAGTGTAGTGTGAAGTTATACCCTATGTACAAATCAATTTATTGATTCTATGAATAATATAATTTATTATTTTCCATGGCTACTGCGATTAAAGCTAAAAATGGATAAACTAAAATATATCTAAAAAACTATCAAAAGTAGGTATAAGACAAGTTAAACCAAAATTAAAAGTTTTTTAATAGTCTAAAACACAAAGTAAGAAGGTATAGATAGTGCCACTGAAAAAAGTGATATTTTTAAATTCGAAGTTTTTCAGATTTTGACATTAAATGCCTTTTTACTCTTACTTATATATTTTTAAAGATATGTCCTTACAAAATCATAGATTTAGATTAAAACATTTTTATTTGAAAAATTGGGTTCTATAAAGTAAAAAAATGGGATTAAAACAAACGTCTTAGACGTAAAATTATTGGGGTAAAAAATTTCCCTATTTTAGGTTAAAAAAAATAAAATTTTTGGTATTTTTTAATGTTAGCTTTCAAATTTATTCTTTATGTGTGAGACTTCATTTATAGTAGAAATAAGAACAAGGTAAATAGATACTGAGAGTGCCATTAAAAAGAGTGGTGTTTTTTAAAACAAAATTTTCAAATTTGGATCTATATATTAAATACCTTGTTACTCTTACCTTAAAACCTTTTAAAATGAGTTCTTACAAAACCTTAGATATAAAATTTTAGAGTTTTTTTCAGTAATTGCCTTGCCTCAAGGTTAAGTTTTAGGATTATATCTGGAATGAACAAACTGATTCATATGTATACAAGCAAATTGTTTATAAAAAAAATTGAACTGACTTCTATAAAAGCGCTAGAAAGCGAAAAATAACTATTTACATTTTTACAGAAAATTAAAATTTTTGAAGTCGGTGCCAAGTTGAAACCTGACAAAATGTGATTCACATAAAGAGATTGAGAAATACTGTTTTTTCATATAATTTTTTTTTCGCTTTTTAGAGCTTTTTTTAAAAAGGTTCAATTTTTTATAAAAATTTTGTTATTAAATATTTAGTTTGAAATTGAAGTGAGTTGACAAAATCACCAAAAAATGCCAATTTCATCCATGGTGTTAGATCACACTAAATTGAACAACAAAAAACTCTTTGATTCTGAGAATTCCCCAAATACCAGTTTTGGCTGAAATTATATCAAAGAAATATTTAGTTTAATATAGTAAGTAAATCCTCTATCTTTAATTTTAAGAAATTAATTTTAGATTCGTAACTTAGGCCCCCAAAACCCCTAATACCGATATTGAAATAACTTGAGACATGTTAATTTTTTAGTCCAACATATTTTATCCTGTGTATTGAGTTTGACGAAATTAATTAAAAATCCGTAATATATGCCCTAAGAACCACCCCTTCATCAATCTGGACAAAATCAGAAAAACGTAACATTTTTAGTCCTCCATATTGTATCTGGCATACTAAATTGTAGAAAATTAACTTCAAATTCGTAACGTATTTTAATATAAAACATATTTTTAGGAGAAAATGTTTATTTACTTTTATAAAATGTGTCATAAAGTCAAAAATTTATATTTTACATATCTTCCAGCTGTTTGGAAAATCATAAGATTTATTTTTTTGTTTTAGATATGCAATTTACGATTCTACAAGTAAAACTAACATTACTTGATATATTTTCATCACTTCGAGTTAGTTTGAAAGATGAGGATTCCACTAATCTCAAAATAGATCCTAAACTGATGTGTTTAGGTGTATGTGAAAATTTTTCACTGAAAATCGAATAATTGTAAATTGCATTATTCAATAAATTATTATTTCAAGTTCTAAGACAAAGACTTATTTTTTAACAAAAGCTTCTTCTTTTATCAAATGTAAAAATTATAAATTAACGAGCTTGGCCACAGTTCTGCTTGTACAGGTTATGCAGTGTTATTTTGGCTGCTGACACATTTTATATCTAACGCCTCCAATGGCTTTCCAGAAGATACGGTATTATTTTTCTCAGGTTTGGTAGTTAATCCACACATTTTTTGTAGAGCTGAGACAGGCATTTCAACTAGTAGACATAACAAGGTGCCTCCCAAATAAGCACAGACCACATCTCCCAGAACAGCTATAATCTGTAAATAAAATACTAATTACCAAATTATTCACCCACATTTACTAGGGTTGCCTAAATCTATATCAGACTGTACATAATGATAATCATTTAAATCAGAGACATCCGAAATTTTTAGCCTAAAGACCTTACTCCCCACTAAGTCCGAAGAACCAAGACCTAGCTAGCTTATCATATCAATATATTGTGGTTTTCAACTACGCGCAAATTTTTGTATAGCAACTAGCCAGCGAGTGAGATATCTGTGGGGGTGAACTTCACTGCGGGCGGAATTATGATTGTTGCTTATGGGCAAGTGTTAAGGACGTTACATTGCTACGGAAACAGACGATGCACGTGCTGTGCTATATAACGCACAGCAATATTTATTTAAGAAAGTAAAAACTGGTCAAGAAGCAACTCGTGCTAGTTTCCATTCGGTTCGTTACAGCTCCACTGATGAGACCTTTAGGTGATCGAAACTAGTATAGAGAAAAGACCAGAGTGGAATTCGTAGAGAATATACAGTTTGTCCCCTTTTTTAACGGTCGTAAGGAGAATAAAATACCTTTTCCAAATACATAGACCCTGAAATTGTTTATTTTTAATAATTGCCTACCGCTCCGAGGTATATTCAGATGTTCGTTTGTACTGTTGAATATAACAGTGCAGCATCAAGTTCTGCGGGTAATATCCTGTAGACATGTTACGATATGGGGATATTAAATAGACAATTGTTTTCTGTGCGTCTTGCTCTAGGTTCATTACAGCTCCAGTGATGAAACCATTAGGCGATCGAAAACAGTATGGAAAGACAACCAGAATTGAATTCGCATAGAATATATAAATATATATATATATATATATATATAGAATTGAATTCGCATAGAATATACAAATATATATATATATATATATATATATATATATATATATATATATATATATATTGTATATTGAATATATTTTTCCAATAACTTTTTTCGATATTTTTTTTTGAAAAAATTAAAATTTAACAGATAATGCTAATCACGTCACTACTATTTTTTTGGTTAATTTTCATCTCGATCGACTATGTAATTAGTCGGACGGATATGATGAACCTAAAAGGATTCCTAGTAGGACGGAACCCTAAAAATGATATAACTTTTTAGAACTGATAATATGATTTATCCCAATAACGAGCAATAATTTGTATACAACACTTCAAATTATGTCCAAAGTAGCACAAAATTATATACATATATTACTTACTATCAAATTGTCATTAGCAAAGCTAGGACATCTTCTGTATCCCGTTTGCAATCTTATAAAAGTAGCATGAATCATATATGCACTGTATGTTAATCGTCCTAAGACTTGGACTGGTTGAAATTCACAGAACCATCTGGCAAACCCTAAAAATTAGGTATAAAATACATAATCTATAAATCGGGTCGTAAAGTCTGGAATAAATTGAGTATTTAAAACGCTAGGTTTTTAAACAAATCTCTCGGACACGTCTACTTTGTTTTTTATTACGAATTTGTTCCAATATCATACAGGATGACTAGAAAGAAGCTGTGCTAGAATCAACTTCGATTTTTTAAATAGTGACTCCCATTTTTTGTATACTTTAATACTCCCTTCAAGATTCTGAACATTTTTCTACTACATGTCCTGTACCTAAATATAATCAGTAAAAAGTCGAAATGAAGTGGTAACATTTAACTTATCATTTTATTAAATGTTGAAAATGCCTCCCATTGGTTAATTGACAATGTTCTAAACGATTTATCAATTCATTCATTAAATTGGCTTAATTTGGAAAACTTTACCATTAAGGTAATTCCACAAAAATAAGTCAAAAGAGTTTAAGTCTGGAGACCTCGGCGACCACACACTAGGTTCCCCTGTGAAATTGACGAAAGATCAGGATATTTTTCTTGAAGTACCTGACATCCTTCTTGTGTTTACCCTATCGCCATATCCTATCATCATAAAGATTTATATCCCCTTTTTCTTAGTGGGTTTCACTTTCAGTTAGGATTAACTCAAAGTGAAAATTTGACAAAATTTTATAAAGGAACAGGTCAATGAATCCGTTATGCTGGTAAATAATTATTGTATTTTATTTCAAGTTTTGAATGTCGATAAATCGAAAACAGTTACAGTATGAGAAAAAATCTTCAAACTTTTACAGGGAGTCTAAAAGTGAACAAAAACTTGGGGGTCACTATTTAAAAAATCAAAGTTGATACAGCTTCTTTCTAGTCACCCTCTATGATGTAATATATTGGTATATTGGAAAAAAATTCGTACCAAAAAAGTATAACTTTACTGCTCGAGCAATTAAAAAAAAACAGCATTTTTTAAATAATGAATTATATATATATATATATATATATATATATATATATATATATATATATGTACAGGGTGAGTCAACGATTGGATGAAGTAGGTTTGTGCCTTTTCGGTGAAATTAACAAAGAAACTATATTTATTGTTTGATACAGTTTATTTTTACGCAGATTTTAAAAATATTTAGGACTCTACAGGGTGAGCCAAAAAACTAGGACAGCATAAAGTTGTATTTTTTTAAATAGAACACCCTATATACGAATCGTATTTTCAATTTAGCTTATAATTTTAAATCTTTTTTATTAAGGGTTTACTATAACAAAACTTTATAGTTTCTGAGATAATTAAGTTTAAAGAAAAAAAGTCACATTTTCAAGCATCAATTCAATCCTAAATAACGTTTTCAATTTTGTGACAAATATATTCAAATTTGGAATTTAGCAAGGCCAAGGACAAGTTAACATACTTTTTACCTAATATTTGCAATAAAAGCTACAGGGTGTTGAACACATCAGCTCAAATTTGAACAAGTTTAAATGAATAAATATCTTTTTTTTTTAAATGGTACACCCTGTATATTTTCATGTTATTTAATAGAGTAATAAAAACCCTAAAAGTTTTGTTCAACATATCCTATACCTATTTATAATAGTTTTTGAGATATTTCAGTTTTTCTTATTTTCCATACTTTTTTACAGAAATAGTCTTCATTATCATAGTAGCCATGGCAAAAACAATGTAAAAGAACATTTTTCTGTGTGTCAAATTTATAACCGCAATCGCTTCTTTTGGTTTTTATGTAGTGTAGTTTGGTTTTTTTTGCATTCATCTTATATTGTAAAATGAATTTTCCAAAGAATGAGTTAACAGATATGATTTATACAATAGGAGAGGCTCAAAAAAATTGCCTTCTTGCTCAAAGAATTTACAAAATGAAGTATCCTGATCGACGCCAGCCTAATACCCATACTTTTCAAAACTTAATGCAAAGATTTGATTCTTCTGGTACTGTTGATTATCCAAAACGTAAAGTGGTCAACAAACCAGTAACTAATGAAGAAAAAGAACTACAAGTATTGTTAAATGTTCAGGAAAATCCTTATATTGGTAGCCGTCAGTTAGCAGCATTATGTGAAACATCACAATCCACCGCTAATCGTACTACCAAGAAATATAGGTATCATCCATATCACATGGAATTACACTAAGAATTGCATGGACAGGATTT
This sequence comes from Diaprepes abbreviatus, assembly GCA_034092305.1. NCBI lineage: Eukaryota > Metazoa > Arthropoda > Insecta > Coleoptera > Curculionidae > Diaprepes > Diaprepes abbreviatus. The sequence continues at coordinate 18,257,031 of JASJET010000122.1, read as the reverse complement.
TGAAAGTCGTGTAAACTTTTGTCGTACAATAAATGCGGAGATTCAATTAAATCCAAATTTATTATGCAAGGTAATGTTTAGTGATGAAGCTACTTTTAGAAGTAACGGTGCCGTAAATAGACGCAACATGCATTATTATGCCACAAAAAACCCATTTTGGATTAGAGAGGTGCAACATCAAAACCACTGGTCATTAAATGTTTGGTGTGGTATTCATCATAATCGAATTATTGGACCCCACTTTTTTAATGAACCACTAAATGGCCATAGTTACCTGAACTTTCTACAAGAAGAACTACCCCAACTACTTCAAGGTCTCGATAGAGATGAGCTCGACAGTATGTGGTTCCAGCACGATGGTGCGCCTCCGCATTACCATCGTGAAATTCGTGCGTTTTTGGACCAACGATATCCGCAAAAATGGATTGGACGTCTTGCGACATCACTCCATTAGATTTTTTCCTATGGGGTTATATTAAAAATAAGGTGTATGTATGTTAATCCACCAACAACAGTGGAAGATATGCGAAACAGGATTAGGGATACATGTAGAACAATAACGCCACTAATTTTGTCCAGGGTCCGAGAAAATCTGCAAAAAAGACTAAATTTGTGCATTGCACAAGAGGGTCGTTTATTCGAACACTTATTAAAAAGAAATAAGTAATCTCAGTATTTAATAGGTAATTTTTTTGTTTCAATTTAGTATAAAAGTAAATATGTATTTGCCTTGTCGTTATTGTTGTGTTAATTTTTTCACATTATGTTTAATTAAACTATTGCCGTTGTAATATAGCTAATAATGTATTTCATCATATTTAGCCACATTCTGTTTGTTTCTGTAGTTTCTTTTTATTATTTTACATGGCTACTATGATAATGAAGACTATTTCTGTAAAAAAGTATGGAAAATAAGAAAAACTGAAATATCTCAAAAACTATTATAAATAGGTATAGGATATGTAGAACAAAACTTTTAGGGTTTTTATTACTCTATTAAATAACATGAACATATACAGGGTGTACCATTTAAAAAAAAAGATATTTATTCATTTACACTTGTTCAAATTTGAGCCGATGTGTTCAACACCCTGTAGCTTTTATTGCAAATATTAGGTAAAAATTATGTTAACTTGTCCTTGGCCTTGCTAAATTCCAAATTTGAATATATTTGTCACAAAATTGAAAACGTTATTAAGGATTGAATTGATGCTTGAAAATGTGACTTTTTTTTTTAAAACTTAATTATCTCAGAAACTATAAAGTTTTGTTATAGTAAACCCTTAATAAAAAAAGATTTAAAATTATAAGCTAAATCGAAAATACGATTCGTATATAGGGTGTTCTATTTAAAAAAATACAACTTTATGCTGTCCTAGTTTTTTGGCTCACCCTGTAGAGTCCTAAATATTTTTAAAATCTGCGTAAAAGTAAACTGTATCAAACAATAAATATAGTTTCTTTGTTAATTTCACCGAAAAGGCACAAACCTACTTCATCCAATCGTTGACTCACCCTGTATATATATATATATATATATATATATATATATATATATATATATATGTATTGTTTTGAATACACGAAAATTTTACGACAAAATATTAAATGTTAGATTTAATATGTCCGCAAACTCCCTAAATAAATAAAATAATGCAGCATACAATGCTAAAACTACAATTCTTCGATTGCCGAAGCGGGGAAATCCAGATGTTAAACGACGAGGTGGCGGCACTTTTACTCGGTTCTTCCCTGAATTCAGAGCGCGACGCCACCACAGCTATAAAGGCGGAAAGTCAGCTGTAAAATTAAAGACATTACGGGTTGCTCTTCTAGAGATAACTTGTCCTTTTTCCAAGTGAGCTTAGCTCTCGGGGATCACATTGACTCTTCTATTTTCTCATTATTGAAACAAGTATATTGATGAAATGAATTTAAATAGGAAAAAAGTAAACAAAAACTTATTTCATCTATTTAATCATCTTTTATTCTGTATTACATAGTTATAGTAATTTCATTATTTGCTTTAAGGCACGATCTAATTGCAAGAATTTGTCTCGAAAAAAAAAACGAACTGATGTTAATATCATTGTTAAGATTGTCACAATACAACAAAATTATAATTAATTTGTGACAATTTATTTTTAAGTTAAAAACATGGAAATCGTAACAAAAGGTATATAAGCTACAATACTCATTTTTTCCAATTAAATGCTTATCCCTAGTAATAATCCAGCCTTATTTTAATTTATAGAAAGTTTATAAAAACATTACTTTGAGTAAGTATAGACATTTTTAGTGCTAAAACATAACGAAATATTTGAAATACAATAAAAATATAAATTATACTTACATCCAATTTTTTGAGAAAATCCAAATATTAAGATTCCAATGCCAAGTGCAAAAAGATTTTTTCCAAAAGACCAATAAAGGGCACTTTTAATGGGAGTTACTTTAAAGTCAGGATTATAAAAAATAACTGCTGGAAATATTACTACATGGCACATTCCAAATGTTAAAAGCCACCATAAAACATGGTGTATCTAAAAATAGAGTGGAACTTCAATATTTCTCATAAAACATGCAAATAAAATGTGTCTAATCTTTTTTTTTGTTTTGGCACTAATGAGAGTTACTTCATTATTACTAATAAAGTTTAACTTGTTTTTTTTTTGTTATTTAAAGTTATCATTGACTTGGATATTTTTCTCCATTCAGTATTTACTTCTTTGACCAAGAAGAAACCAACGTCTGCCATAAATTGTTTAGAGTGACAAAATAAAATTATACGTGATATTACCCTTTTTATAACCAAATTTGTATTTCGATATTTCACAAAAAGGTGTCCAAAAACTAATCCTATAGTGTACCCAAAAATATTTGAATATCCTGACATAAATAGAACATGAAAATGTTCTAATTTTAAAAGATTTAAATTGTAAAGGACCCTAAAATACAAAATAAAGTATTAGAATCGATAAGATACAGAAAAATCTTAACAGAGGTAGTACAATTAATATTGTTATAATCAATCATGTTATCTAAATCCTAAGAATCAAAACCTAGGTTATATTTTAATGTAGTACTATCGTATGAGGTCTAAGCGAAAATTTATGTATGCAAATAATCCCTAAAATTAAAATGAATTCAAGCGTCATTCAATTCAATTCAAATTAAAAAAAAAGAAATGCAAATTGAATGTACAGCTTTGAAAATTTATTTTTCCCATATTTACCATGTCGCAAATGAAAAAATATTATATCAATTCTTTCAAGTTTTTTAAAGGGTTTAGCCGATTAAGAGGGTCGAAACTGCCCCCTCGGCAATAAAAAAAAAACACCCGGTTATTCTACATCAAAAAGTACCCAAACAAAAAATTTTTAGCCACTTTTATCGTCACATAATCTCAAAAAAAAACGTGTCGCTCGTAGACGCCATACAGTGAGCTTTGAAAATGGTGAATGAGATTTCACCGAAACGTCAGCTGCCTTACAGTCCTGATAGGGACTCAGCACATACACGGGATGCCCGAAAAACTTCGATTACATATATATATATATATATATATATATATATATATATATATATATATATATATGTATTATATATCAGCACAGTAGCCTTGAAAGATTTACGGTCTACTCATAATTAAGCCACACAAAAAGTTACAAAAGTCTATTAATGATCCTTCTTATATGTGGGCGGGCTCCCAGTCTGTAACAGAAAAATATCGGCAAGGCTAGAACAACATAAACTCAGCATAAGGGATCAGCAGACATCAAAGCATCAGTTCGAGACAGGGCATAAAATTGATTTCGACAACTGTCAGCAAATCGCTAAGATTACAAGACAAGTTTGATTCGCGAGTTCATTGAAATTGAAAAGAACGACATCACCCTGAATAAGAAAAACGATGTATTGAATCTTCCTTCTACCTGGAAAACTCTCCTCAAGCGAGATCACTGTGCCGGCACTGCGTCTTGATCTAAACTGACACCACCAACGGCTTTCAAAAAGGCGACGAAGCTGACACCAATCAATAATAAGGCACAGTAAATTCTCTCGGTTGGTCTTCAACCAGCAAGCACAGAAGGTGCCAAATGAGATCTTGACAAAATTACAAGAAAACAAATGAATACTGATCACAGGTTCCTATCGGTAAATCACTTCCATACATATATATATATATATATATATATATATACTCCCTCAGGGGCTCGCACTGCGAGTACGGGTGTGGCAAGCCCGAGGTGCCCTAGCTGAGCTTGCACCTAAATCCCCAGGTGACGGCTCTCCAACCCCGAAGCCCGCTATCATCCACTCCCTTCCTTAAATGTATCCCCCCAATGCTATTAGGATATCCGAGGGCTAGGGGCATCCTCTTTTTCTTTTTTTCCTAATCAATCTATGTAACTCAAAGTGTAAAGCGTACTGTGCTGACGAGTGAATGGCTATACGATAGTTAGTCCCAAACGGTGCCCTGCAAATACCAGTTGACCCTTGCTTGTAGCGAAAGCATCAGCCTTGGCATGGTATAGGCGCACTGCCACGTTCGACTCGTCCTTACTCGTGGGAAATAAATGGAAAAAGAAAAAGAAAATTTATTGTATACAATGGAAGACAAAAATAATAGTAAATACGAGACACCAGTCTCATCGGATTCTAAAGATAAAGAGACAGATTTTTTGGATCCTTTTGCAAGGAGAGACTCCCTAACAAGGACCCCACCGAGAGGCACAGCTTTGTCCTTCCAGACTTCGAAAGTTTGTCAGCTCTCAAAGAGCCCGACAGTGAAGAAGGGAGGTCGAATAAAAGGAAAATAACCGATTGCATTCGCACTGAAGATGTTAGTAACTTCAAAAATGATGGAGAGGCACTCAGATTCATCCTTAAGAAGTTTTCTGTGCAAGCTGAGTTGTTTAAGAGAGTGCTGAGGGAATCTTATAAGCCAAAAAAAGAGTTTACCGAAATAAGCAGCAAAATATCAATGCTTACTGCAAAACTTAACTCGAAGGGACTCAAAGGGTGGTTGGATAACGTAATCATAAACACCAATGTCGATGCAATGAAGGACCTACGCAAGGAAAACGATAAACTCCGCGAAAGAATTAATGTTCTAAAACCAATAGTGATAGAACATCAAGACAAGGCAAGTTTCACTTACTTGGATAACAAGTGCCGTGAATGCAAGAAGCTAGAGGATCAGCTGAGAAGAAGACGTTAACTAAAAATAAATGACTCTTTCGAGACCTTTCAAACAATAAGTGATAAAGACTGGGAGTGTGGAGTGTTTGAGGAACCCATTGTTCGACAGGGACAGATTTGGGATGCTTCTTCAGATTGGGACGTTATTCTGCCTTGCAACATGGAAATTAAATCCCAATATAATGCCGTCGAAATGGCAATCAATAAGTTTGGCGGGAAAGACATGCTGAAAAAACAAAACAAGATGGAAGGGGAAGTAGCCCTCATGTCACACACGTTAGGCTTTCCAAATGACACTGGCGAATTTAACCAAATTACTAGATGGATACATTTACTCATTCTTGGTGACAAAATAGCAACCAGTGATGAGAGTGATATACTTCTCTTCCAGTCCTTGAAGACCATCAAAACCCGTCTGATCAGCGGGAACAGATACAAAGTGGCAATACCCGAAATCGACGATATAACCGGACTGCTGATTATTCGCATGCTACGATTCTTATTTTCAGACTCACCAGTTCGGTTAGAGATATTTCAACATGAGGCCAATAAATCCCGGAAAAACCCTCATAGTAGAGGACGAATACAGAGTACGCGTAATATGCAAGCTACAGACCCTCCCGAAGGTTCTAAAAATAATAAACAGGATGCATTAATTATAAGAATGAAAGACAAGAGCTACTCTGAGATGCTAAAAACCGTCAAGTCCTCTCTTAATCCCATTGAAATTGGTGTTGATATCACAAGTCTAAGAAAAACAAAAAACAACGATCTCGTAATCACCGTTAAAAATCGAGCGGATAAGGTGCTTGTCCTAAAAAACGAGCTCACACAAAGATTACCGGAGGCCAAAGCAACCGTCCTTACGAGCAATAAGATACTTCACATAAAAGGTATGGATGAAGTTACTACAGAAAACGATATCAGAGAAGCAGTTTCAAAACTGATAGGGACAAGAAACTTTGGAAGTCAGAGCTCTTCGTCCTGCATACGGTGGAACCCAGAACATCACTCCAAAACTAAGAGAAACCGATGCAGCCGTACTTATTCAGAAAAAAAAAACAATTAAAATTGGCTGGACTAACTGCCGGGTGCAGGAAAGAAAACCGGACACGAGGTGTTTTAGATGCTGGGAGTACGGGTATACCAAATCACAGTGTAATGGACCCGACAGAGAGCAGATGTGTTTAAGGTATACCTCAACTGGGCATAGAATAGCACAATGTAAACATAAACCATTTTGTATCTTCTGCAAACAAGAGGGGCACCAATCGGATACCCGCAAATGCCCGAACTACCTAAACAATAGAAATCCCCAACGGAATGAACAAGATAAAAGTTCTCCAAATAAACACTAACCGAAGCCGTCCAGTTCACGACATGGCACTGGAGACATCACAAAGAATCAAAGCAGGTATATTGATCATAAGTGAATCAAACATAAATGCTATTAGAAGCAGGAAAGATTGGATATGTGATGAAGACCAATCCACTCCAATCAAAATCATAGATCCTAGACTGGTAATTGAGACACATGGATGTAGCCATGGATACACATACATAAAAACTAAATTTTTTACCCTGTATAATTGTTATTCCTCACCTCCAAACTCAATATGCAAAAGCTTGAGGAAGCCTTAAATCAACTTCCGGAAGACGTGGATGCCATGCCAATTTTCAAGACAGCTTAGCCAGTTACGCAACGAATGTATGCCTAAAAAGAGCATTTTTGCGAACCATCGACCAGTGTATTGGTGGAATAACAACCTTGCTGAACTTCGAAAGGACTGTGTACAAAAAAGAAGACACTGTACCAGAGTTGCCAAAAGTGCGCTGGCAGAGAACAGTCACGACCTGTGGATCACCTACCAAAACAGCAGAAAAATGCTAAGAAATGCAATTAAAACGAACAAAAAGGAACACTGGAGGAAAATATGCCACGAGGTAGATAATGACATATGGGGTGACGGATACAAAATTGTGATGAAAGGCCTGCTTGGTTAGCCTCCTAGGACAAACTTTACCATCCAGAGAATGGAAAATATAGCAAACCAACTTTTCCCAACTCATAAGCCTGTAAAATTCGTCTGTAGAAATAACTCTGAGCCCCTTGTTTTTAGCATGGAAGAGCTACAGGTGGCAATAAGCAAAATTAAGATCAACAAGGCTCCGGGACCTCGTAAAATACCTGCCGTAATACTAAAAATCCTGACTGAGAGGAAACCAAATTACGTCCTATCACTCATGAATGGACTAGCAAGAAGAACCGAATTCCCGGCAGAATGGGAAAAGGCTAATTTACTCTTAATTAGGAAAGGCGATAAGCCATTGGAACTAGCCTCCTCATACAGACCAATATGCCTGTTGGATGCAGAGGGCAAACTGTACGAGCACCTAATACTGGCTGCAAAATGAAATTTTACGTACCGGTGGTTTGTCCGATAGACAATACGGCTTTAGAAAAGGTAGACAAACGGTAGACGACATAAATAGAGTGCTAGCGATAGCCAAAAGTGCGGAAGAATACAGCCAGGCACATCGCAGGTTATGCGCCATGATCACAATAGACGTGAAAAATGCTTTTAATAGTGCAACCTGGCAGCAGATCCTGGATAAGCTTAGAAGCAGGAAAATTGACGAGACCCTGATCAAAATTTTGGCTTCGTACCTTTCCAATAGAAAGATAATACTCGAAGCAGATAGTGAGAGTAAGATTTTAAATATATCTAGTGGTGTCCCCCAAGGTTCTGTGCTGGGACCAACCTTGTGGAATATTCTGTACGATGATCTTCTCGAGATGGAAATGCCAAGTGGGATTGAACTGGTTGTATTCACGGACGATGTGGCAATGATGGTGACAGCAAGAAACGAAGAGATTTTGATGAACAATGCCGATTCAGGTCTCCAAAGGGTGTTAAACTGGATGGAGGAGAGAAACTTGCAAATAGCTCCGGAAAAAACTGAAGCTGTACTACTAACCAAGAAAAGGAAAGTAAATCCGATCACGTTTACTATACAGGGTGTTAGAGTGAATCTCAGCAGAGCAGTGAAATACCTAGGTGTTTGGATTGACACCAAGCTAAATTTTGCCGAACACATAAACAAAATCTGGCAGAAAGCCGATAAAACCATAACGGCACTATCAGGTCCAATGCCTAATATAGGAGGCCCTAGGTCATCCAAGCGGCGTTTATACGCAAGCGTCGTCCACTCTCAGATGCTTTATGGCGCACCGGCCTGGTATGAAGCTTCTCGAAATCAAACTCTTATGTCAAGACTAAACAGCTTACAAAGAAATATCGCCATCAGAGTAGCATGCTCTTATAAAACCATATCCTTAGATGGTGTGGGAGTCATAGCTGGTATTCCTCCAATAAACCTGCTGATTATTGAAAGACGAGAGAAATACACAGGAATTGACAAAAATACTGCGTGGGAAAATCTGATGACCAGATGGCAAGAAAACTGGACCAACTCTACCAAGGGACGGTGGACATACTCCCTGATTCCTATCATCCAGAGATGGATAAGTAGAAAACACGGTGAGGTAGACTACTTTATTACACATGCTCTATCAGGACACGCATGCTTTAGGAAGTATCTGTTCGACCGTAGAAGCAGCTGTGATTACTGCAAGGAGGAGGACGATGTTCAGCATACACTCTTCAAGTGCTGTAGATGGGAAGCTAGCCGTGAGGACTACCATAGTCGCACAGGAAGAATCTTTAATCCCCTCAACATGATGGAATCTCTGTTGGAAAACGAAGAAACCTGGAGCTACACATATAGTACCATCAGATACATCATCGAAACCAAAGAGAAAGAACAGAGACTTAACAGACATGAGCCTTAACTTCGTTTATAAGGGAATTGTGATATTTCAACCTGTGAAAATGCTGCGAACTGTGATGTATTGTTATAATATGAATGTATGTGTTCTGTTTTTACTGAGTCGTATTCGTCTAGTCTTTCCTTATGAAATGAGAATTGAGTGACGTTAGCAAACTAAAACCCTACAAGGTGCCATTATTTGAGTGAATATTGGACGGCTTCTGCCTTTGAAGTAATGCGAGAGCGGTTTCCGGAGGCAGAAGGGAAAACAAGGGGGGTTTTAGTGGGTATCCTCATCTGAGGAGTCCCACACTATCAGCCCTCCGCACTGCGCGGCTGGTGGGCATAAAGCCTTTCCCCTCCTACAGAAAAAAAAGATAGATAGATAGATAGATAGATAGATAGATGCATATTGTTAAGTAATTATACCTGTCTGAGTTTATAATAATTCTCGGAAGTAAATTTAAGTGGGAGAACCTCCCTTCTTTTAATCACCACTCTCTTGGCCATCATGAGTATAGGATACTCTATATTCTTTTAAAATTCACTAGGTACAATGACTTTGTGATGAAAGCAACGCTTTAATTAATGTCAACCAATTAAACTTGATCCGGAACTGACTAACAACACATCTCTCCCTCCTCTCCCTCTCTAATCTATACGCTACTCCCCAGACCCTCTTATCTGACTTTTTAACTGAACAGGTATTATGTAAGATAAAAGAGTATATACTATGTACCAAGCTTTAGACCGAAAACTAATGTCTACAAAAACAAAGACTTTTTTACTTTTACTTTTTAGATAGTTATAAAGGGTGTTTTTTATAGAAGTATAGAATTTTAAGTTGGCAACACTTTTTTAACTGGCGGCCATTTTGTCAGCTATCAAGTGATTTATGTTTAGTTTGGTTTGGCATTTCAACATGAATAGACTGACGCCTGAACAATGCTTCCAAATTGTGCAAATTTATTTTGAAAATCATGGTTCTGTTAGAAATACGTATCGCGCACTACGTCCATTTTACGGTCAACATAATCGTCCATCAGAGCAATTAATTCGATTAACTATGGAACTTTTTCGAACCACGTTTACTCTAAATGATAATACGCATCCACAGAGATGTCGTACAGTGCGTACAGAAGAAGTCATTACTGCTATAGAGCGTAGCGTAGAGGAAGACCCGAATCAGTCTATCCGCCATCGTGCACAGGAATTGGATATGTGTCCATTCACTTTATGGAAGATTTTGCGGAAAGATCTTGGTTTGTATGCTTACAAAATCCAACTCGTGCTAGAATTGAAGCCACACGATCACCTAGCAAGGCGTAGATTCGGTGAATGGGCCCAAAACAAGATTGCCATTGATCCCGATTTTCATAAGCGAATTTTGTTTAGCAATAAAGCTCACTTTTGTTTGAATGGATACGTCAATAAACAAAACTACCGTATTTGGAGTGATGATAATCCTCAAGTGTATGTTGAGACACCGTTACATCCAGAAAAACTGACTGTTTGGTGTGCTTTATGGGCTGGTGGAATCATTGGTCCGTACTTCTTTAAAAACGATGCTGGTCAATGTCAATGGTGACCGCTATAGAGCCATGATTACCGACTTTTTCGTTCATCAATTGAACAACCATGATGTGCAGGAGCTGTGGTTTCAACAAGACGGGGCAACATGTCACACAGCTCGTGCCACAATTAATTTATTGAAGGAAACGTTTGGTAACCGCATAGTTTCACGTTTCGGGCCCGTGAATTGGCCCCCAAGATCGTGCGACTTAACGCCGCTAGACTATTTTCTGTGGGGATATGTGAAGTCGCTAGTCTACGCCGATAAGCCCGAAACGATTGATCCCTTGGAGGACAACATTCGCCGCGTTATTGCCGATATACGGCCACAAATGTTGGAAAAAATCATCGAAAATTGGACCTCCAGATTAGACTACGTCCGAGCCAGCCGTGGCGGTCATATGCCAGAAGTCATATTTAAATTATAATGCCACAAGGTTATCTTTCGAATAAAGTAAATTTCATGTCAATTTAAAAAATTCATCTTTGTTTTATTCCATTTATATATTCTATACCTCTATAAAAAAAAACACCCTTTATTTTGTGAACAGGTTTTTGTAATTAACACAAATAAACGTCTCAGTAATAAAATTCTGCCCTATATTCTAGATGAACAATCTATTACACAGAGACACAAATTCTCTTCTTAATATATTTAGTCCATAATTATATTACTAAAATTTTACTCATTTTAACCTAAAATATCAAATCTAGTAAATTTTAGATCAATAACTGGTTTTCTCTCGGAAGAGTGAACACTAAAAAATGAACTGGTTTAACGTTTTTATTTGATAACCAAAGAAAAAATCAACTATTTCGATATTACTAAAATAAAGCAACTTGTTGATTGTTCGAATATACGCAAAACCCTACACATGATGTGCTAAATAATAATAATAATATCTTCATCACCACTTTTCGTTTTGCTAATTAGTCATTTGGTGTACTTGTCGTCAATAACCATTATTTAATTGGGATTCAAAAGGCGAGCAATTTACTAGGTTCAAATCAACTTAACATTAAAAGATTTGCTTAGTTGTTAGACTTCTTTAACTATCAATTCATAGGAGCTAATACATTATTGGTACTAATTTATACTAATATAATAAAGCGTAAGGTTTATTTGTTTGTTCAGCATAATTTCCGGAACTACCAAACCGATTATATATATATATATATATATATATATATATATATATATATATATATATATATATATATATATATTTACAGGTGTGGAAAATCTAAAACAGAACATGTAAATAACGGCAATGTAACAGACCGAAACGAACAACCCATTTAGCTCTGTTGAAGAAGCGAAATAAAGCATAACTGTTGTACCGTAGCTTGCTTCCAGCAAACACAGTCGAATTTAATATTAAAAATAAAAAATATAGATTATCGGATCCAACATAGCAGAATTAATCTTTAAAATCATGAAAATAAATTCGAAAAACGTCTAATGTAGTTCAATAGCTATTAAATATGCAATTTAGAAACAATGAATAAAATATTGCGCTTGAGTTCAAGGTGCATTTTAAAAATAAATACATGGTTATCGATAATCGCTAAAACGGCAAAAGTACTTTTTCCTGTATGCTTAATACCTCATAACAAATACCAATGCAAATAATTTGCAAGTAATATATTTATTGATTAACATAAATGAATAAATAATACGATCTTAATAAAAATAACGAAAAGACCTTTTCAATCTTTGCCTTCTTTGTTAACAGCCCTTTTCTCATTCTCCAATACGTATGAATTATTATCCGAATCCTTACGATGTCAAAAAACAATGTAAGAATCCGTCCGTTTTAAGCTTCTGAAACTTGACCAAACAGATAGAAAAAAAATGCTTCTTAAGTCGAGGTAAGTACTCATAAGCATTCGTTAATACTTTTTCAGTTCACGGCAATATGGACTGCTATAACAAGTTATTTACCTACTAACATGTCTGTTCATATTATCTGGTAATACTTACTCCGGATACTCTCGTACGACTATGTCATATTTATTAATATATGCTAAAACTCCAGGTAGAATAAATCCAGTAACTAAAGCCAGCCCAAATATATATTTAATTTTTTTGGGAAACTTCCAAATTAACATCAATAGAAACATGGACATTATAAATAGTTGCATATCGGATGCTACGTACCATGTTTGATGCAAACACTAAAATAACAATTTTAATTATTATGCCAAATAGATTTAAACTAAAAACGTTGCAAATTGAATTTAGCTCCGTTAAACTTCATTTTTTTAAGAGCTCGATCTTCGACAGATAACAATAAACTTATGATAATGATCGGTTCTTAAAGACCACGTTCCGTGTGTTCATCTCGTTTAATGTAATATAACTTAAAAACTTAACTACTATACTAAACCACATGATCTATCATAAGGTAGCTAACAGAGTCAATAATAAAACTTGGTCGCTAACAACTGATTCGTTTCAACACCATGTTCCTATTGTCATGTTCAATGTGACTATATATAATTATTTGAATTATCTTATGAAAATGGGTAATTCGCTAGTAAATATCAATTTTTCTAATTTCCTAATTAAATAATCGATTATATCCAATTAAGTAAAAATCAGTTAATTAAATTATTTATTAATTATTCGCCAATATATATTAATAATCGTAATATTAGCAGATTTTCCCATTAATCTGGATATCTTATTTTGAAGATAATCAACGAATGAATAAATAGGTGAGTAGTAATATTCAATCTTCGATGCTTAAGCCTTGTTGGGCCCATTACATCCCACCATGACAGCAGGTCATTCGAGGCTGATAGCATTTGCGAATCCAAGCAGCCTCTTATCTGACCTAGCCTGACTGCTTCAGGTAAAATGTCTCTGCCTCAGTCCGTTGACTGTCGGGCATCCTCTGAGAATATGGTCAACAGTTTCATCTACCTTCAAACACCATCAGCATAACGATCATCCGCGACACTAATCCTATGAAGATAACCTCACAAACACCAGTGTCTCGTCTGTAATTCTACTACGACCCACAATTCTTTCGTCTTCAAGAAAAGAAGCCAATCGTGCATTATTTATAATTATATGTTCCTTGTCGCATTTTAATCCAGGGGCTTCCCTCCAACATTTAATAAATTTGCTTTCTAGCAACAATTTTATGTCGCTCTTACCAACAGTAATTGGAAGAGGTATAATGTGTTGCTTCCTCGTTTTTCTTTATACTCCAATAACACGGGATCTACACGATTGTACAGTTGTTCCTTATTAGATTATCAAGTACCTTCCTGCACTCAGATGCCACTAGTGAAGGTACTACATTGGACACCAACATCAATACTGCTGCACTACTTTTTAAACATATGCTAATATGTATAAGATGATAATGAATAATAATATATAATCATGGACAAAAGTATAGAAAGATTTATTTTCTGCTTATATCCTTAATATTTATTAAACTGTTAAAATCTACAAAATATTTTGTTGATATGTGACTATTTCTGAATTCTAAATATAATACAATTTCCAATTCGAAAACGAAATTTTCAAAGGATGCCTATAATTCTCACTTTGTAACAGAATGGATGTAGGCACTATTTATTTAAAAGCAGAATAATCTACTTTATATAAATTACCACAACTAGATTTACGTCTATTAAATTAATTTGTTATCGACTGAATTAGAAATTTCTCATATTATCAAGAATAAAGACATCATAGGTGATGAAGTAATTAATTATTACAAACCATATGATTGTTATCCACATAATTGTTTATAAACAAAACATTTGTCCACCAGTTTTTACGACAGTTTCTATATTCTTCTCCTATAAACATATCCCAGTTTGGACCTTGAGAGACATGAACTATCCACGTACTATGTAATGCAGCCATGAAGGCTATGGCAGGAACTAATCTAAAAGAAATAACACCCAAGATTGTCTGTTTTACTAAAAATTCAAAAAAAATGTAAACATTTTTTTTCAAAGTTATTGAACTTATTATTATAACTCAAAAATATCCCTAGTAGGGGTGGGTTGATTTCGATTTAATGAAAAAAATCATGATTCTTTTGATTTATATTATTTATATATTTTTATTTTTTACGGATATCATTCCTTTAGCCAAAATTTAATTTATTATTATCAATAATATCCAATGCCCAATAGGTAGGTATAAAATATTTTTGTAATCAAAATCCTAAACCACTTTTTACTTATTTATTAATTTGGATAAATAACTGTATTGCAAACTGGGGTAAGGGGTAATAATTTGTGCTCATTCTGATATATTACTGGTTGTGTTCTGGTTCAGTGCAGTGGTCTAGTCTTTATTCAAATAATTGTTTTCGTTGAAATAGCTGGGAGGAAGGAACACCACATATGGCAACTTTATATTGAGATAAAATTTTTATAAAAAAATTAAACCGACTGCGCTAAAAAGTGAAAAATAACTATAAATTTTGATATAAAATTGAACTGTTTGAAGTCGGCGCCAAACTAATACCTGACAAAATGTGATTCGCATAAACAGATTAAAAATACTTTATTTGTAATTGCTTTCTTACCATAATTTGTATATATTTCTAGTTATTTATTTCATTTACAAATAATTTGGCGTCGACTTCAAAACGTTCAATTTAATATAAAAATTTGTAGTTATTTTTCACTTTTTAGCGCACTTTTAGAAGTCGATTTAAATTTTTTTATAAAAATTTTATTTTTCTGTGTTTAGTTTTAGAATTCATTATGATATCCATAAATTATTTGAACTAAGCACTAATCGAGATTAGTGTACCTCGCAATGACTCCAAGGTGGCAAAAAGTACCCATTTTATCCAGAGTTGTAAATCACCCTAAAATGAACCACTAAAAATTCTTTGGTTCTTAGAGTTCTCCAAATACCAGTAGAATTGTATCAAACACATATTTAGTCTGTCATAGTAAATCCACTATCCTAAATTTCAAATTAATTCTAGATCGGTAATATAGCTCCCAAAACCTTCCAATATCGATATTTAAAGAACGTGAGATGTAAATTTCTTAACTGGATATATTTTATACTGCATATTGAGTTTGTATACGCCTCAAGAACCCCACAATATCAATTTTAGACAAAATCTGAATATGTACTATTTTCTGTCCCTCGTATTGTATCTTATCAACCTAATAGTTGTAAATAATTAACTTCATATTCGTAATACACGACCCCGAAAACCCTCTTATACCAAATCTGAAAAAATGCGAATAAGGTAAAATTTTTAACCCACCATATTGCATCCGCTATATTGAATTTCAAAAAAAGTATTTTAAGACTTAATCTAATCTAAATCTAAACCCTTCAAAGCCCCCTAGTACCAATTTTGGATGAAATCCGGAAATTTAATATTTCTAGACTTATATTCACTATTTACATCCTTAAAAACGATTCAATCCCACCTTTGAACAAAATCGAAAAATGTAAAATTTTTAGTCCGCTACATTGGATTCGCCATATTGAATCCTGAAAAACTACTTTTAAATTCATAATTTACACCCTCAAGAACCCCCTATATCAGTTTGCGAAAAAATCGAAAAATGTAAAATTTTTAGGATACCATATCCTCAATCTGCCAAATTGAGTTTTTCAAAAAATATTTTAAATTCATAATTAACACTAACAAAAATACCCCAACACTGATTTTAGACAAAATCGGGAGATGTAGAATCTTTAACCCACCATCTTGGATCCTCCATATTTAATTTATTTTTTAAATAATGTCAGATTCGTAATGTGTGATCCCAAAAACTCCCCTATATCAATTTTGAAAAAAATCGGACAAAATTAATTTTTTATCCGCCATATTGGATACACCATATTGAATTTTTTTTAAATAATTTCAGATTCGTTATGTGCGACCCCGAAAACTACCTTGTACCAATCTGGAAGAAAATCGGACAAAATAGATTTTTTCGTCCGCCATATTGGATCCGCGATATTGAATTTTTTTAAAATAATTGTAGATGTGCGACCCTGAAAACTCCCTCGTACCAATTTTTTAGAAAATCGGACAAAATTGATTTTTTTTGTCCGCCATATTGAATTTTTTTAAAATAATTTCAGATTCGTTGCGTACGACCTCAAAAATTTTCCCGTACCAATTTTTGAGAAAATCGGATAAAATTAATTTTTTGGCCACCATATTGTCAGCGCCATCTTGGAGATTACTGCACCAATTTCGTCCAAAAAAATATGGGACCACCGCAGCAACTTCCTGAACATAACGTAAAAAATTTCATTCAAATCGGTGCCGCCGTTCCGAAGTAATCGTTGCACATACAAAAAAAACATACATACTCGACGAATTGAGAACCTCCTTCTTTTAGAAGTCAGTTAAAGACAGACCTCAACAAATCTGGTTGTAGAGCAACTTGTAAAAGCTGCAAAAAAGAAATTCAAGGATTAGTCCAACAGCGGAAATTTATGCTATTCTGCAGTGTGTCCATTTCTGTGAGAGGGATATAGAGAGGAATAGGGTAATAAACATATGCTCAGACAGTAAGGTTGCGATATTGCCACTGAAGTCCAGTGTCGTAACTTCACGACTGGTGTCTGAGTGCAAGGACGTACTGAATGATATGACAAGGAACGGCTGCACAGTCAAATTTGTTATTTAAATTTTAAAATGAAAATGCAAATAATGAATAGTTTTAAATTTATGATTTCAAATTAGCTTTTATATTAATATTTTTTACATGCTGTAAGTTTTAATATTTTAGAAACTAATCTATTTGATTTAAAATTTTATGACAGTTAGGTAGATTAAGGTAAATTTATCTTTTTTCTTATGCGCTGGAGCGGATCCAGCCTCTCTCTTTGGGAGGAGCGGCGATATCAAAAGAGCAAAGCAAGGATCGAAATTACTCGCACCCCATTTGTATACAAAATAGTACCGTAGGATATGTCAAAGCGAGTTGTCGAAGGGGCGAGCACCCTTTCCCTTGGATCCGTGTATGTGTAGGCATTGTATTTGTGATAAATAGGAATATCCCTAAAAGTTTTTTTTTCATTCACAAGATGAATAAAAAGAGAATCATATCATATTCTAATAAATCCGCATGAAAGAATAATAAAAACATAAATTGAAATTAGAAAATCTAGAATTTTAATGGGCCCTTATCATTGACCTCCTCCAAGATTTGAATATCCTATTTACAATCTGTTTAACAAGAGCGTGTATGACAAAAATAAAAGAAGGATTTTGGGGTGGTAAATAAAAAAGTAAATATATTAATAATCTGAAGATAAAGACTTCCATATAAGTCGAATTTGACGAAATAATTTCTTGACAGTCCAGATCTTCTTTCATCGTAGATTAAGCTTCATAAATCAGTGAAATAATTTGATTTAAAAGTTTATGACATTTAGGTAGATTAAGGTAAATTTATCTTTTTTCCTAGGCGCTGGAGCGGATCCAGCCTGTCTCTTTGGGAGAGCGGCGATATCAAAAGAACAAAGCAAGGATCGAAATTACTCGCACTCCATTTATATACAAAATAGTACAGTATAATATGTGAAAGCGAGTTGGTGAAGGGGCAAGCGCCCCTTCCCTTGAATCCGTGCCTGTTTAGGCATTGTATTTGTGATTTTTTTTGCAATTTTTTTTGTTTAAATCATACTTTTATTGAAAAAAATCAAGTGATTTAAATTGTGACTTTAATCATGATTTAAATCACTGGATCAAAATCAACCCAACGGTGGTAGACACGTCTCATTTTCTTTGTTGTTAGGTTCTTGAGTTTTCGAATATTATCGATGGGCATGTTTACCACTAAATTGCTAAATTTTCTGTTTTCTTCGATTAAAGTAAATCTCTTTAAACAACTGTTAAATTTACATTTTATATTAATAATGCCTTTTTGATGAATACTGGAATATAATTTTGTCAATTTTCTCTGAATGGCTTTGTAAAAAAACAAAACAGAAGAGATTTCGTTTACGTAGAATAAATAATTTTCAGTGCGCTATGACAATAACCAAGAACAATGGTGTACTTATTACATTTTTGTAACAGAATGTCAATAATATTACGTATACGCATGTCTCTGATTTACCTTCTAGCGTGAAATAATTTACCCTATAACAAAATACTTGTAACCAGTTCCGAAATTAAGAAAACTTACTATATTTTTTCGCAATTTTCATCATTTTGTATTTCAATAACGAGACCATTCCGGAGCCATATTTATAAGAACTTTTTCGTTGGTGAATAACCAGATAACCGTTGGTGCCTGTTTTTTGTTTTTTTTTGGAATCACCCCATATAATTGAATATTGTCTGGTAAATAGTTAATAGAAAATTTCCCCTAACAAAATCCGAATTTATGATAAATAATTGTTTTTTCAGCTTTCCAACAAACAATTACTGACAATTTTACACATTTTGTATACACCGTGTTTGAATATCTCCAATAATCATTAAGGCAAGTAGGGAAACAAGATATTCTTCACCATTATCTTTGTAAAAACATGTAGGTGATCACCAATGCATTTTTAATTTTTCACGATATTGTTTTTAACTATCCACGAGTTACTTATTCAATTTGTTTTTGTAAATATTGCATTTTTAGTTTCTAAATAAAATAAGTATTGGTAAATATAAAAGTTTCGTTTTGACTGACTCTATAATTCAACATTATAAATCAAAAAGAGCAAGATTTAAATTTATGTTTCAAATTAAAAAATAAAAATACTTGTATTATTTACTTACCTAACATATCTATTAAGAATGGCCCATAATAAAAATGTGCTTTTTAAGCTTTTATTTTTCTCCAGCATCACAAAAAAATGATATGACAATAAATACCCAGATATCACAAAAAAAGTTTGAACGACATACGAACCATTTGCCACGTACATATTTAATATTTTTTTCGTAGTCTGAAATATAAAATAAAATTCAGTTGCCAGTATTAACTTCTAATCTCAGGTACTGTATCACTAGCCACATATTTAATTCCGGTATCAAAATTACTACTTAACCTCCCATTTTTTATCCCGAAAATTCCAAACTTTAAAAAATTGTATAGTATGGACATTCTGAATAATTAAATACCGACTCTTTTATTTTCAATAAAATATATTACCTATTTATCAAAATTTGAAACACATATAGACTTTTAGGTATACAACATTTATGTTTTAACCGATTTCGAAAAATAGTCTTCCAAGGATAAAGTGTTAATGGTAAAAAAAAAAATTGACAATTTATCGGCAGTTCAACTAGCTTGAAAAACTCTTAACAATCGACTAACCACAAACGTCAGTCTGTAGCCTCTATACACCCTTTGTGCAGTTTCCAGAAGATCCTGAAATATCCCTAAAAGTTTTTTATTCATTTACAAGATGAATAAAAAGAGGATCATATCACATTGTAATAAATCTGAAAATGAAAAAATCATAAAAATACAAACTGAAATTAGAAAATCTAGAAGATTAGTGGGCCCTTATCATTGACCTCCTCCAAGATTTGAATATCCTATTTATAATCTGTTTGACAAGAGCGTGTATGACAAAAATCAAAGAAGAATTTTGGGGTGGTAAATAAAAAAAGTAAATATATTATACATGTATCCTTTATTGTCATGCTTTATTATTAATAAGTGGTCTAATCGCTTCCATTATCAATAATTGACGATCTCTGGGACATGCTTTCCACTAATTTAATAGCATAATCTGAAGATAAAGTCTTCCATATAAGTCGAATTTGACGAAATAATTGCTTGACTCCAGATCTTCTTTCGTCAGAGATTAAGCTCCCTGAATGTCCAAAAACTTTCTATGGGGTTTGCATCCAGCAAATGCGATGGTTAATCTAGTATATCGATGTAATTTGCTTGTTTCCACGCAGTACAAAGATGTTTCGGGTGATTGCCTTCTTCCAATAACCAATATTTATTTTTTCTTATAAACCTCCTTTGGCAGACTGTAGTAAAGCCATCTAATGTATTTTAATCATTTTAGTTGTGTTTAAATTGTCTGTAAAGATGTACGAAGTGCCTTGTTTTAAGAAAGAGCCTTAAACATGTACCTTTAACGAGTAATGAATTTGTTGATGTGGATACACCAGATATGAGTGATTGAAGCACGTGCCCAAAAAAGAAACTTCGTTCGAAAAAATTACTTTGTCCCGATCGCGGTCCAAATTTTCCTTCGACCAAGTTAGTCTCTTTTGAGTGTGTTTTCCAAACAGTAGCGGTTTCTTATTTTGCTACTCAATTTTACTTCATTAGCCAGTAAATGATTTCTTATAGTATCACGCAACACATTTAGACCCTTTTTTACGCAAAATCGCTTGCCTACCATGTAATTATTCGAGAAAAATCTTCTAGAATAATTATAAAATCATCCTGTCTACCTCTTTCGTTGTTTGTTGTATGGAACTACGATCCAGTAGATCATCGACATTTTTTATATCAGAATACCGTTTTACTCGCTTACTAACAAATGTCTTTGGCTTCGTCATAAATTTAGCAGCAGCTCCGTATGACATTTTGGGCCATTTTGGATACAAATACAAAAATACGGCACTCATGACGAAATACGTCTTTGTGACAAAGATTGAAGTACAACTAAGACGCCCTATATAAAACATCTCAAAGGAGGGGTCACGCTACTTTCTCTTATTCGAACTATCGCTGTTAATGGTTTTCAAAGTTTAGCCGTACATACCCTTGTCAAACAGACCGTACATATCTAATAATTTCAGAAAAAGAAAGTTAGTTCAACATGTCAACGACTATTATCTTTGCATGACCATTCTTCTAAAACCGATACATCATATCGTGTAGCTAAATAACTACATTGCAAGCTCTTTTAAATATATTTAGAATCTTTAGTGAACGTTCTCTTGTTTTTTCCAGAATGTATAACCAAACTTTTTCAGTAGCTCTAGTATTGATTTAGATATTAGAATTTTTACTTTGACTTTTTATTTATGCTATTTCTTCCGGACTTCATCGTGTAACAGGGGCGTAGCGTAAGTCTCTACCGCCCGGAACAGATGCAAAAATTACTGCCCCCTCCCTTCTACAATAAGAGATGGTATGATTATTATAAAAACAAAATTTTGTAGAGCGAGAAAAATTTAAGCTGGAAGTTTGAGAAATTTAAAAAAATATATAAAATTCTTAAAAACGAAAAAAAATCAGATGTGAACACATGTTTTAAATTCTTGTATCAATCAGTTACACATGTCTACAAAAAATGGAGCCACGTTTGTTGTTACTGGTAGCTGGTAGTAATTTCCGAAGTAATCTGATGTGTAGAGTCTGAATTTGAGGTCAGAATTGACCCATCACGTCAGAATTTTGCGATATTTGACGACTCGAAAAATGGATATTTTAGCTACCGTCGAAGTTATGTGCAGGATACACAAAATTGTTTTGATCTTTATTTCCATAGAAATATACATTAAATATATAGATTGAGTATCCTATAGTTTATTTTAAAGACGATGGATAAAGCAGTAGATAATTATATCAGAACAGAAATTCTTGAAGAGGCGCCACTGCATCCTTATCGACATACGTATAAATCGAGTAGGTCTACGGAAACCGTACTAATACAATTACCAAATGAGATTCAAGAAGCACTGAACAGGAAGGAAACTGTAATATGTGCCTTCCTTAATATAGAAGAGACTTTTGATAACACTCCACATGAGGCAATCAAAAGAGCACTCGACGACAGGGGAGTAGACGAAACAACATCCAAATGGATAGCACGACTTCTCTCCACTAGAATAGCAGAGATAGAGATAAGACAGGATACAATTGCCCTTTGTATCACCATAGGATGCGCTTAGGGAGGACTAGCCTCTCCACTTATGTGGAGCTTAATTGTAGACCAAGTCCACTGGCCTCGACATTTCTTGTCAGGGCTATGCCGATGACGTGGTCGAGAGCTTGGATACACTAGAGAATGGTGCTAAATGATGGGACTAAATATCAGCCCCACCAAAACCACTCTAGTAACCTTCACAAAGAATAAAAAGCTCAATATGAAAACTGTCAAAGTGGATGTGAATGTTATTGAGTGGAAGCAAAGGTTAAATATCTGGGACTGACCTTAGATAACAAACTCTTCTGGAATAAGTATGAAAAAGAAGTAATCAACAAGGCTAAAAAAGCCTTGGTGGTCTGTAGAAACTTTGCGGGAAAAGATGGGATACAAACCCAAAAATCCTGCAGTGGAGCAAAAGAACCAGTCTGGCTAATAGGAGGGCTAAGCTCACGAAAGTTCAAAGACTGGCCTGTGCATGTATAACCGGGGCAATGAACACCTGCCCAACGGCCGCCATGAAAGTAATCCTAAACCTTACACCTTTATATATATATATATATATATATATATATATATATATATATATATATATATATATATATATATATATATATATATATATATATTGCTAGAGAACATGGCGAAGAGGATGATTTATAGGATACTGAGAGATGAGGTCATAAAACGAAGGCTCAATTTCTTATCCAGAAATCAATAAATCTGGGACATGCCTCAAGATGAAATGAAAAATAAATTCAACTTTGTGAAAAATTTCAGCACAAAGTTGTGTCGCAAGAGCAAACGGGACAGAAACCCATTGAAAAACTCCGCAAGAAATCCATAATATGGTATACCCAGAACCAGACACTACAAAGCTTGGGTAAATCACCAAACATTTTCCAGGCAAAAATACATGCCATTAGGATATGTATTCAGTTTAACAAGGCGAAAAACTATCACGGCCAAGAAATTATCATCGTATCGAATAGTCAAGCAGACATCAGTGCGCAGAGCTCTCAAGTTATCAGTTGCAAAATAGTCTGGGAAAAAAACTAAATGATTTGAGTAAGAATAATAAAGTCACCCTCTTGTGGGTACCGGGACATACCGAGATAGAGAGGAATAGACGAGCTCGCAAGGAAAGGGGCTAAGATACCATTTCTGGGGCAAGAGCCTTTCTGTAGAATCAGTAGCAGCAAAATGCTGGAAGAACTGAAGATAGAAGAAGAAAGCAGGAGATCCGGTTATTGGACGGAACTGCAAGGATTGAAACAAGCGAAGATACTTCTGAAGAACTACGACCAGAAGAGTTTCAAAGAATGCTCAAGCTTAAGTAAAACCAACGCAGAGAGGGGTCTTGACAGGGCATTGCCACTTGAAGGGACATCTCAAGAAACTCGGACTAGTAGAAAGAGAAGAGTGCAGATTTTGTGAGGAGGAGAATAAACCCTCTATTCATATATTTTCAGAGTGCAGCGCTCTAGAAAACGCTAGGATGCGGTTCTTGGGAACACATCAAATCGAAGAAGGGGAGCTACCCACCTTGCAGCCGTCCAACATCCTAAGATTCCTGAGGGAAATAGGACTGGAGGACCTGCTCTAGCCGATAAGGTAACTCTTACGACTGGACAGCAGTAGGGGGGTATAATAGATCTACCAGGTCGCAGTGTACAGACCCCCAACTCTACGCACATGCATGCATGTATCCTATAGAAACAAGTTGGCTCACACTTTGAACGAGACAGAGCATTTTTGATGAGTAGTACTTGTCTTTTTAATGACGGCCAGATAACAGGGGTATCTAATGACGTTTGGAGAATCGTGCTTATGTCCACCGTTAGAAAGAGATATAGTACTCATCAAAAACGCTTTGTATCTTTTTAGGCAGAAGCCAACTTGCTTCTGTAGGATTCGCAGTCTTTATACTTAACTTTATGTCTATGTGTACGTCTAGTTGTATCATTTAAAACTATTCGTACCCTTGAAAATAAGCTATTGAGCGGTCACCATAGATTTTTTCTTGCAAAGTTTATTTAGAAGTAGGAGAACCTCCATTATAAGAACCCTTTTATTATATATATAAACAATATATTTAAATACCGGCGAAAAAGTATAAGTTATGTGTGCAATGCAATATTTCTTCTTTATTTATTATTTTAATAACGGCCACAAACCATAAAATTCAAGTACCAACTTTGTTAAATAAAATTAAAACCAATGGTTTTGTAACCAATTTTCAATTTTAGATTTGTGAAAAACTTGGTCTTGCAAACTCACGGTTAACTTGAACGTGTTGGTTATTGAACCACTTGATGCTACCATCGATTATTACTAAGTTGACTTTCGTAGTCTTTAGATCTTTCTTTAATTTCGGATAGATAGATGGTAAATAAACCGGCTGATAAGTAAAACTCTTTTCAAAGAAGTACTGCAGGTGGTGTTTAGCCAGACAGACCAACAAGAAAAACCAAACACATATATTCCAATTGCTTAATTGTTTGTTTATTTTATTTTAAGATTTAAAATTTAACTTACGTTTTCGGTATATTGTGGATTAGATATTGGCCCACCCAATATACTTAAAACAGTATGTGACATTATGACGCAAATCATGGTGTAGAAGCGTATCCCCTGGATACCTTTCAATTTCCGATTATCAGAACCACATGGGGTAGATGTTAATCTATGCCAGTTTTTCGGAACTGAAAACGCCGCAATAAAATTTTGAACTAAAAAGGAAAATATATATAATCATTAGCTGAAAGATATTATTGTTATTAAAGCTATAATTTTACCAAGTAATATTAGGTTAAAGAAATAATCCGCTTCATAATTCATTTTTAGCTATAGCAAAATTGCCCAACCTTAAAAAATTTTGTTTATGCAGTATAAGGCCAAGAAAAATGCTTAAATATTGAACAAACTGCAATTTCAAGAATCTTTCAGAATTTTTAAAACTTAAAATAAATAGTCTAAACTGAATTAAAAATGAATTTTAATATTTTAGTATCTTCCAAGATCAAGAAAATTGCTGAAAAGTACTAATGCTATAGTTGGGCATTTATCTATCTATTATCAAAATCATAATAGCATCGTTAGTTGGATGAACGGGTGGGCATTGAATATAATTGTATCCTTTCTGTCCTAAAACAAATAGAAAACAATGATTGGCTGGGCATTAGCATTAGTGATATTATATGACAGCACAAAATGCATATACTGTTGTGATCGAGTTCAATTAATGAAAAAAGAGTGAATAGTTGTCGATGTTAGTGCAAAAGCTACCAGCAACTTTCGAATTAATAGAGTATTAAATTATTCGAAGGAAAAAATTGATGGCCGGAAAGTTGATCCAGATGTATTAAAATCAAAGTTGATTTGAAAGTGTACAAAGTCAAGATCGAAGCCCTGATAGAACTTAAAACCCAATTAGAACAAATAATTTTGGATCAGAAATGAATTATTGATTTGTTTAAATTTGGAAATTATTCCATAAATAACCAAACAATTGGACGCTTAACTTCATCTAGTGACAAGCCTGATCAGTGGTCCATAAATAAAACAGTTATAATAAAATGTGGATTTTTAAAAATTTTTGTAAAATTAGGCAATTAAGTCGTGCAGGATAATTGTCTAGGAACACTGAGAAGTTTGGCAACTTCATTTTGTTGTGTATGTTTGAGCTGTGAGCTCTCCTACACTGCTAGAGGGATTATCAGCAGTCTCATCCACAATGTGTTCTTCTAATTCAGGACTTGCTGCTCTTCTTGGAGGCAGAGAAATTGATTTTTCTCGAAAATGGTTGATTTTTTCGAAATAACCTTTTTTAGATAATTATCTAGAGCACGTAAAAAAGATTGAAGTATATTATTAGGCATTGTAAACAAAGCGTATTTATGAGAATAGTCTGCCACGTTAATTCTAAAATTTAAAGAAAATACCATCATAACCACGAAATATACACAATGATGCGTTTTTTAAAATAGATTACCCGTATATTGCCCTCTCATAGAAGGATTTATTCTAAATTTCAGAGTATTCGTTTTCATATGACTCTTATTATCATAGGCAACACAATTTCTAACAATGTCCTGTGGACAAACTTCATGAAAATTTTTATATTTAAGATATATTATATAATCTTCCGAAGCGAGTCCGCAAGTGCACCACGGGGGCAATTACTGTTAACGATCGAAAATCAACGTGAAAGCAACAAATATTTTTCAGTCGCATTAACTAAACGCGAAAAACTATTTAAAAATATATTCTAATACTAAAATTGAAAGCAGGAAGACTAGAATGCACCTCTTTATTTTTTATTTCTTTCATAGAATTGAAAATATCTTTCTTCGTTGCTCTTAATAAAATAATTAAAATATAATGATTAACACCCACCTTGTTTACTAATAGTATTTCCAAAGTAATTTAATTTGTCTTCACGTTGTACCATTCTTTCAAATAGCGAAGCAAATATAACAAAAATTATATAAATTATAATAAAAACCCTAAAAATGGCATTTTAAATTAGTGTTACAGTATTTTAATAAAATTAATACGTACCCAACTACCCAATCATAAATATCAATATGATAATTGGAAATATTACTTTGACAAATTAGTCCAGTAATGTTTCCCTTAATGCCAAGTGAGCTATATTTTCTATTGTAACAACGTTCTATTATTTCTTTAATGGATATATTTTTACTATAATCCTGAGCACAACTTTCTGCTACACATATTCCATGACGTAGATGATCGTGTCTGTAATTTTGTGGATTTGAGCTGACGTTCTAAAAATATTAATTTAATAGCTTGATTATATGATGTGTAGTTACGATAGGGATTTTTCAAAAGGACGCATTCGATTTGTTTTGTAAATTATTAAATTGAGGATACCGCAAGTCAAGTACTATACTTTTTTTCAAGGTTCGCATGAATAATGTTTTGAGTTTTTCTACACTTTATAAGATAAGCATACAGGTTAGATTCTTCTCATCGTAACTGTAGAAAAAAAATTATTGTTTTAATTTGTTCCAAGTATTGGCAGACCCGGCCTCAAACAGTGACGTACCGCCACTGATGTTTTTACAATTGTAAATTTTTAAATTGTTGTGGATATTGATTATTTTGCCAGTTATTATGTATAACACAAACTAATATGTGTATGTAATAAAAGCCCTTTAAATACTACTAAATTTATCATAATAACCAGCGATTATATAAGTTCTCTGATCGTGTCCGATATAATAAGTTGTGTTAAGATGAGAAATAGAAATGAACCCAAACCCTCACTAAATGATGAACAGTTAAATATCAATTATTTTATATAAGCAAAATGTACAGGCAGGCTTTAATCATTTTGAATAAGTACCAGTGAGTGAATCTAAATAGTGTAAAAATATTCATTTAATTGGCCATTATTAATTGGCTTTTATTTGTCAAATATACCGGCCACATTGGTAAGTATACATAATAGTTGGCAGTTATTACATTAATCACAGATTTTCGGATATCTTGTGTGGGTGCTAAGTTTTTCTCAGGACTATAAAGCAGCGCGCGTTTCGGTGAAATCTCATTCACCATTGTCAGAGCTCACTTTACGATGCCTATGGGCGCCCTGAAATACCCTACAGTGAGCTTTGAAAATGGTAAATGAGATTTCACCGAAACGTTAGCTGCCCAACAGTCCTGAGAAGAACTCAGCACGCACACAGGATACCCGAAAACTTTCGATTACACATCAAACCCTTGAGAACATCCGACATAATACACACACACACATATATATATACATATATATATATATATATATATATATATATATATATATATATATATATATATATGTATACATATATATATATATATATATATATATATATATATATATATATATAACGGGTGTTTTTTATAGAGGTATAAAACTTTAAGTTGGCAACACTTTTTTAACGGGCGACCATTTTGTCAGCTGTCAAGTGATTTATGTTTAGTTTGGTTTGGCATTTCAACATGAACAATGAAACGCCTGAACAATGCTTCCAAATTGTGCAAATTTATTTTGAAAATCATGGTTCTGTTCGAAATACGTATCGCGCCCTACGTCCATTTTACGGTCAACATAATCGTCCATCAGAGCAATTAATTCGATTAACTATGGAACGTTTTCGCACCACGTTTACTTTAAAAGATAATACGCATCCACAGATACGTCGTACAGTGCGTACAGAAGAAGTCATTGCTGCTGTAGAGCGTAGCGTAGAGGAAGACCCGTCATCCCGCCATCGTTCACAGGAATTGAATATGTGTCCATTCACTTTATGGAAGATTTTGCGGAAAGATCTTAGTTTCCGTGCTTACAAAATCCAACTCGTGCAAGAATTGAAGCCACACGATCACCTAGCAAGGGGTAGATTCGGTGAATGGGCCCAAAACAAGATTGCCGTTGATCTCGATTTTCATAAACGAATTTTGTTTAGCGATGAAGCTCACTTTTGTTTGAATGGATACGTCAATAAATAAAACTGCCGTATTTGAAAAACTGACTGTTTGATGTGCTTTATGGGCTGGTGGAATCATTGGTCCGTACTTCTTTAAAAACGATGCTGGTCAGAACGTTACAGTCAATGGTGTCCGCTATAGAGCCATGATTACTGACTTTTTCGTTCATCAACTGAACAACCATGATGTGCAGGAGATGTGGTTTCAACAAGACGGCGCAACATGTCACACAGCTCGTGCCACAATTGATTTATTGAAGGAAACGTTTGGTAACCGCATAGTTTCACGTTTCGGACCCGTGATTTAGCCTCCAAGATCGTGCGACTTAACGTCGCTAGACTATTTTCTGTCGGGATATGTGAAGTCGCTAGTCTACGCCGATAAGCCCGAAACGATTGATCACTTGGAGGACAACATTCGCCGCGTTATTGCTGATATACGGCCACAAATGTTGGAAAAAGTCATCGAAAATTGGACCTTCAGATTAGACTACGTCCGAGCCAGCCGTGGCGGTCATATGCCAGAAGTCATATTTAAATTATAATGCCAGAAGGTTTCGAATAAAGTAAATTTCATGTCAATTTAAAAAATTCATCGTTGTTTTATTCCATTTAAAATTTCTATATTTCTATAAAAAACACACTTTAGAAACTTGTTGACTGTGCGGACATAAAATTGTTGATAAACATTACTCTCGTGTTAAAAAGTGCAGAGAACTCCAAGATAATGGAGAAGCTCTGGGTCCGAGAAAAGACCACAGCGCTATTTCCTCCTTGTATGGAACTGATCAGGCCATTGCATCCGGTATAATCCATCACCTCGCAATTGTGCCCTGTAAACTGTTTTTACAATGAAAAAAACAACAAACAAAACACGAATAGCGACATCTGGACATATTACTCAATACACAAAAGTAACACAAATGGACAATGTTGTATAAAACCGTCATGTAATTTGGCACCGGCAACCAAACTAACCACGAAGTCCGCCGTTTAAGCAAGGTATCGCACGAGCGATCTCCCTAAGAGAACCGTTGCGTGTTTTTTTAACTTATATCTTTTTTATATTTTTATTAGCTTCAAAAACACATAGCGGTTCTCATAGGGAGATCGTTGGTGCGACATCATGCTTGAACTACAGAATCCGTGGTTGGTTTGGTCGCCAGTACTGACTGCACAGTCGAAATATGTATATATATATATATATATATATATATATATATATATATATATATATATATATATATATATATATATATATATGTATATATATACATATATATACATATATATATATATATATATATATATATATATATATATATATATAAATGTAAAAGACGTTTGTACTTCTAAAGATGGTTTAACTAGAATATTTTTAAAAGTTTTATTTTAATAAACAAGTTACCCACCTTTATAATATTCCATACAAGCGAATCGAAACCTGCTATGGATCTCAACTCAAAAGTAAATGTGCAAAATAAAGCTTCTTTTTCCCTTAACATGCACTGATCAAAATTATCAAGATAAAACAACTCTGGCATCAATGCATATTGAGTATCTGAAATATAACAACTAATTATTATAACAAACAAGAGCCGATCTACTGAAGGGCCAGCACAACTGAATCAATAACCTGTTCCATTGTCATTTTAATTTAATTTTAACCCAAAATGAAACTTACTGAGGCAGAGAAGATAGAAATTCTTATGATGTTAGGATATGGCGATAGCGTAAGAACCCAAGAAGAAGTGTATCAGTTATTTTAAAGAAAATATTCTAATCTTCCGCCAATTTCACAATCGAGAGTAAGTAAGATTGAGCAGAAATTTCATCGAGTGGCGCCGGGGTCTTCAGACTTAAACCCTCTTGACTTCTTTTTGTGGGATTATCTTAAAGGTAAAGTTTTCCAAACTAATCCAATTGACATAGAAGTCTTAAAGAATCGGATTACTTAAGAAATACTGTTAATGACTACAGATTTAATCATAACTGTTCAGAACCCATTTATAAATTATTTAGGTTACTGTCGATTAACCATTGGGAGGCATTTTTATGTTTATTATAATGATAAATTAACGGTTGTAAAGCGGGGGTTTGGTTGCATTAAGTCAGTAAAACCCACTTAGAGAATAAATCTTTTTGTATTAGTCATCCTCAGGACGATATAGTCAGATTCCCTGTGTACAGATAAAATAATTTTTAGGATACATTGTGCATGACAATTTAATGTTTATTTTCATAATTAGAGGAGAACGGGCAAGAACTACGTAAGGTATCAAGTTGTACTAACTGATCTGATTTTTATTGTAGCCAATTTGTACGTGGCGTTAGTGGTGATTTTTTTTTTAAATTTATATAGTATCAATTTGAAGCAGACTTCAATTATTTTTCGTTTCTTAGCTCTGTTTTAAAAGATGTCTATATTTGGTATAATTTTATTTTTAGAATTTTCATTTTATTTGCAATTGAACTTATCTCGATACTCATAAATTATTTTAATAGCTCATACTAAGAGAGATGTTTTATATTCAATTTAAAAGAAATAATTTTAGATTCACACTTTACGACCCCGAAATCTCCACACAAATTTTGGAGACAATTTTTTTTCAGCCATTTTGAAAGCGCCACTTTAGATTATACGAAATCGCAGAGTTAAAATTATATGGCACTACCACAGCAACTTCTTAAACACCAGGCAAATAATTTCATTCAACTTGGTAGAACCGTTCTGAAGTAGTCAGTGGTACGGTTTTTTTTTTATATTTAGCACCACACCTAGACGCTTTATTACAAGAGATGGAAAAAACTTTGAATACGAAATTTGTAGAATTTCTTCCATATTATTTTTTATATTTGTTTCCAAAAACAGTGACGCATCGTAAAAGTTTAAACAAAACATTTTCATTTTTTAAATGGAACATACTATATATTTTTTGTTTGAATAAAAGTTCCTTTCCGCCTGATTTCAAAAACATGTAATAAGTTAAGGTTTGGACTAACCATTATTTAAATATTTAAGTTTAAATTATTAATAAACTGACATAAAAAAAAGAGGAGGCCTGAAAAACAAATGATTTTATTTTCATTTTGACGTTTTAATATGGTTTAGAATACTCATTATATTGATATATTATATTGACACACATTTGGACATGGGCTACTTGAGAGAAAAAAAGCATTAGAAAATTTGTATTTTTTATTCGAATAATAAAAATATATCCAGAGTACAACATGAATGTATTTTCTGATCGTCGAGTACCATCTACTAGTACAGTAAGATACACTGTCAAAAAATTTAATAAAATTAAAAGGCTTAGGCGAAAAATGAGAACCGTAGATAGAAATGAAGAGGATGATATAAGGTAATTTTTCACTCTAGTATAGTAGAATAAATTATTAGTAGTTGATGTAATTTTTAGAAAATCCGTAAAGATCTATTCACGTTACCGCATCATATTTCAATAAATATTAGTATTAAATTTACATCACCCTGCAGTTTTATAAATATCATCCTTCTAAATTTAAGCCAGTGCAGAATTTAACTGAAGAAGATATGGTGCAGCGGTTGCAATATTACTTAGAAATGGTACGCCATATTGGACAACATGATGAGTTTCTAAATATAATTATTTTCACAGATGATGCAACATGACGTCTGGGATGTACCATAGAAAAAATAAACATTATTAGGTAACCGAAAATCCACACAAAATACAGGTAGTAAAAATACAGGGTTGGCAATCAATTCACGTTTGATGTGGCATGTTGGCAAATAAGATTGTTCGGCCTTTTACTTTAAATGGAAATTTAAATGTTAAGCGATATTTAAATTTAATTGAAAATAATGTAGAAGATGATTTAGAGAATATCTTAAATCAGCAATACAATAATCTTATTTGGCAACAACACGGCATACCGCCGCACAATATGAAGCCAGTTACTGAGTACCTTAACAATCGATATAACTCTTGGATTGAAAGGGATGACACAATTAGGTAGCCGGCCATAGCCCAGATTTGAATCCATAAAATATTTTTTTGTGTGTGTATTTAAACAATCAAGTTTATAATGAAAGACCCCAAAACAAAGAAATATTAAGCGAAAAAATTGAATCTGCAGTAATATTGCTTAACCAAGACCACAGAGATTTTATTTCAAACTCTATTAATAACAAAATGAGAGAAACTATTTTTAAATGTGTTAACATATTAATTTACTTATTAATTTACTTAAATCAACAATATCACAAATACCTGAGAAATACTTAGTCTACGTTAAATACATTAAGTAGTAAAAACACTAACATATAGAGTTTTTTTTATATCTAACACCATACCTAGAGGCATTATTATAAGTGGTAAAAAAGTTTTAGATATGAAAGGTGCTTTATTTCGTCTGTATTATCTTTTAGATTTGTTTGAAAAAACAATGACACATCGTAAAGTTGAAACACAAAAGCAATTTTAATTATCTAAATGGGACATCTTGTATATTATCTACTAGAATGAAAGCCTTTTTTCACCTGATCTTAAAAATGTATAGTAGTTGGTGTTCGAGCTAGCCATTATTTAACTATAAATTTAAAAAAAAGTTGCCTGCAATTAAGTCCATACCAAGATGCCACAAAATACAAATCTTTTAAGGTAGTGTAAACCTCGACGATCCTTCAGATATTTTATCTACTATAGTTGAACAACCAACTAAAAATGTATATAACAGACCTTGCAAGATACCCAAGGCCTCTCTCCAGCTGAAATTGCTTGTCTAAAAATGTGCTCTTGAATATTTTGGAGTTTTTTAAATTTATTTTTATGACCACTGCCAATGTGCCAATTTGGCCAAAATGTTTCCAGTTCAATTATACCAAGTAAATCTTCAAAAGTGTTAAAAAAGGATTTTAATCCTTGTCATAGGCGTCGGAAGGAGGTTTATTTTATCAATAAGTATTTATGGCATAGAATATTATTTTGGTAATAAACTTAAAATAAAAAGTTTTTATAATATTATTTTTTTATGATTTCTTAATAATTCACATACATTAGAAAACATAGATAATGTTGACATATTTAACACAAATCACAACAGTATTTTTATTATTTTTAAATTTGGCATAGACACCGTTTAAGGTACATTCAGACGAAAACGTGGCCTTTTTTTCTCAAAAAATTCTAAGTTATAATTTAAATACTTACAAAATACACATTGTCAAAAATACAAGAAGTTAAAATATATAGAAAATAAATTCGTTCATATAATATTAAAATTTTTTTGGGGCTATCGGTCATTTTATTATTAATTAAAAACATTTTTGGGACATTTGACGTTTCAGTTTATTTATTTCTTAAACCATCTGCAGAATTACAATTAAACACTAAAAAGGGATTCAAATGTAATTAATTTTTATATGTTACAGATAATTTAAATAATAAATTGTGTTTACGCTGTTAAACATTACGTATCTAATTCGTAATCAAAGTCAATGAAGCTATCTTCGCTCAAATTAATTATAATTGGTTCCTCTATCTCACCGATCATGAGATCGAGTTTCCACATTTTCTTTTATTCTTTTATTGTATGGATTTTTCCCAACTTTCTGCAGTAATTTAATTCAAAAAAATCTTACAAAAGTTCAGTTTAGGTAAATCCCGATCTCCATTGATTATATTTAGAATTTGTCGATGGTTGGGATCTGCTTCTCATAATATGATGTATGTACAACTCCTTTTATTGCAGTTTACATCTTTTCTGTCAACGAGGTTTCTCGTGTGCATTATAAACATTCATCGTAATAAGTTTTTCGTTGAGGAAAAAATACCATGCTTTAACGATTTTGGAATATATATAGATGTGAAAGTCA
Source organism: Diaprepes abbreviatus (assembly GCA_034092305.1). Classification (NCBI taxonomy): domain Eukaryota; kingdom Metazoa; phylum Arthropoda; class Insecta; order Coleoptera; family Curculionidae; genus Diaprepes; species Diaprepes abbreviatus. The sequence continues at coordinate 18,222,248 of JASJET010000122.1, read as the reverse complement.
TATTTTGTGGGTATCTCACTAATCTCAAATAATTTATAAAAACAAGCACAAATAAGATAAATCACTAAGGACACACTGGAATGTGTACTTTGCTCACTGACAGAAATTGAATTAAACTATCAGAAATTTTATTGTTGCAGTAAATTTATAAAAGCTTATAATATTTAAATATAATTAAATATAATTAAATTTACGGCAGTCCTTAATTACCTGCGGCACTGGAGTAGGTACGTTGGAGGTTTCCGAACCAGTTTTGTTACTCTCTCTAGTTCCTGAATAGAGTATAGGAATGTGTATGCTTTCTATCGCCCCTCCCCTTCTCAAGAGTTATGAATTCAGGAAAATCGAACCGAGTCTGCCTTTTATATTAGGAATGTGTAAGCTACTGGCACCCCCCCCCCCGTCGACATGTTTTTCTTGCGATAGCTCTTGGTGGGGGGGGGGGGACAAGAGCTTTGATTTCAGGAAAATAGACCCAATTCTGCCTCTTATGCTAGAAATGGGTATGCTGCTCGTATCCTCCCCCCCTGTAGGCAACTTGTTTTTACTTGTGATCGCCCCCCCCCCCTCTCCAACGGCTTCAAATTCAGAAAAATAGACACGACCCTGCCTTTTACAGGGGAATGTTGCTGATGTCTCTCCCCCCCTCCCCGTCGACAACTTGCTTTCGCTTGCCATACTGTACTTTTGTGATATCACCTCCCCCCCAAACAGGGAAGCTGGATCCGCCACTGCGTTGTTTAGGTAAAGAAAGGATTGGTTAGTCCAGAAATAATTGGTACAAATACTAATTCTTCTAGGTCCATTAATTTTTTAAAGTAACATTAACATTACTTAGTGATTTATTAAAACGAATAAAAAATCAAAAACTACAGACAGAAAACTTAAGTCTGTCGGCGCGTCAGCATCTCTATAATGTCAAAAATACCAAAAATGCCAAACAAAAAATTACTATAAATTAAAACCCTAATAAAAAAAACGTAAATGTGAATAAGTTGGCGTCTTTCACCCATGGCATCAAAAACCTCTAAAATCAGCTGATACGTCACGGGTGAAACACCCAGGGTGAAAAAAATCGTAAGTGAGAACTGGCCATAAATATACGAACAGACGAAGAAAATTAAATTACCTGAAATTTCTGCTTTTGATAAACATATATAAAATATAACTATTAGATAGTATTTACTATTTTTCATGTTAACCACAAAAAGCACGAATTAATTAAAAATATTTTTCAACTTTATTAACACCGCAACTGTATCAATTTAACTCGTGTATCACAAGACATAAAAATTAATACTGAAAAAAACCTACTTAAATTTAAAAAAGCATTTTATTTAAGTCATTTTCAAGGTATTCCACATATAAGATACTTGACGTATGCAAAAATCGATGTATACTCAAAATGGTGTATATCTTTAAAAATTTAGTAATTGTAACGGTTTTTATTTGCCATACATTCAAAAAAAATATAACTAGGGTTGTTCATTTCGATTTTCTGTCTTCCTCTCGGAGTACATAAAAATAAGTTATTTCTAAAATTAAACCAACATTTATTTTGTTTTATAATTTTTAACATGTTTTATTATCTAAAATTCAATAATTCTACACAATATTCCAATACTATTTTTATAAAAATATGAAGGTTAACACGCTTACCTACTCCATGCCTACTCCAGACACAATAGAAATCGGAAAATACGAAAAGAGATGATGGTTTTACGTTCTCATTTTTAATCATAATAATGAAAGAGAGAAAAGATATCCACAGGTCCGGAGCAAGGAAACACAAAACAAAAACAGCTGTTACTACCATAACCTTGCCTCAGACTAACTGTGTCAAATTTTGTCCTTCTATAATAACGGCTATAAAATATTATTAAACGCATTTTATGTACTTTGTCAACGTTGTGATATTTTTATTACATTACGATATAAAATAGTTTAGACACTTTGTGCCGCTATTTAATATTGTAGTGTTTAGTGTTTCTGACTTTTAACTCGATACCTTGAAGGTTTTAGACTATTCTAATAAAAACCACTTTATAGTGCTTGTTTAATAGGATTTATTTAAGTTTTTTAACTCGAATTTGATTTGGATACATATGGAAATTTTCAGCTTGAAGATATACCGGTAAGTAATTAAAAGGGGTGTTCCACTGCAGTATCTCTTTCGAAAACGTTAAACAACATTCTGTTGAGCTTTATTGATATACACAGTATTTCAGACTCATTTAAGTGGACAATATGTTAATACAGCTTGTACAGAATGTGACTAGAAATATTTAAAATAGTTTAACTAAGAAGTACTAGCTGAAAACAAGGGAAACTGTTCCTTAAAACATATCTCCGAAATGCATATTTTGGAAGAAAAAAATAACAAGATGAGCCAAATAACCCTCACACACAAATTTTTTAGCAATTTTTTAGATTTTTGGGTAATTATTAGATTTAGTGAAGATCTAGGAGGTCATAGAACACGATTTTGTGTTTATATTTTCAGAATTTTCTCTTCTTTTTCTGGAAAACACAGAGAAACAGTTTAACTTTTGATTTCATTTATTTTACTAAATCGTTACTACTTTATTACAGCCACAGATTTTACGCTTATAGAAACCTCTATGTTATACAAAATATTATAAATTTGCGCTTTTTTAACCAGAAAACTAAAAAAAAAACTACTAAAAGCTTTGAAAACAAATCCCCTGAGTATATCCGCTAGAAATATGAAATTTGCGGTGATGCTATAGCATAAATATGATTTATGTAAAATTTCTGAGGATATTTTGTACGATAACATTTTTTAAACAATACGTCTAGGTTAGTTTCGGTCACCTCAAGTTTGTTTCGAAATAATTCGAATTAGACTAAATTTAGAGGTGGATACCATTTTGGTTCTGTTTGTTTTGATTTATTTTGATAATTTTTTAATTTTCCCGAAGAAATTTTATGTAATACAGCTTGCTTCTATTAGTGTGCACTGTTTTTTATCAGAAAAATCAAGAAAATTATCAAGATTTTCCCTAATGCGAATTATTACCATATGTTTTTACAAACAACAATTTAAAAAATGCTGACTGAGGTAGACAAATTTTATAAAATTTCGCAACGTCGCAACAAATATTCAGCTTTTTTCTATGTTTTCTAGAAAAAGTATAGAAAATTGTAAAAAACTAAAATTCGAATCGTTTTTATAAGAAATACGTCATATTCTTCGATTTCCACATTTTTTACATAGTTACAATGAATACAAAATTTGGTAACACTATTAACAAATTCGAAATTTTGGCATTAGTTTTCTAAAAAATTTAGACATATCCGACAAACTTTATTGAAATTTACTATGAAATAAGTATAATTTAGAGTTTTAAAAAAACTAAAAACCTAATGACAATAAGAAGTGGGTGAAAATCAACCTGCAATATTTGCTTACAGACTTAGTTACATGAGTTATGTCACCCTATTTCCATAAGACAATATATAAAAGTGCCAACTAAGCATTTCGCTGATTGTGCATAATTTCCTTTTACTATGATTTGTGATAGTGTTTTACTTTCAGTCAGAGTTTGTCAGAGCTAGTTAAAGCTTCCTTAAATATTATTAATTATAATAGCGGAAGTTGTTATTTTAAAATATACGAAAGTAAAGCATTAAAATAATAAGTTATAAAAATAAAACAAATAAAGTTGTTTTTTAAAAAAGGATTTTCTGGAATCAATAAGTTAACTGGCGCAGTCGGTAGGATGTGTTGATATTGATTGTGCACCGAGCAAAATCAAGTTCGATCATCGATTTGATCAACCATCGAATATTGTGACTTTCCTGAAGTGAAGTGTGTGTTGGTCTACACAGTGGCTTCTCAAAAATCAGAAAACCCAATCCATCGAGGAACTGTGACAACCACCACCCGCAGCGAGAGCACGGAGAAGGAACAGAACTTTTTCTTTTCTCAAGACGTCTTTGATTGGTCCAGACAAGCATTGCTGCATCATCAAGGCATCTTATAGAAGAATGACCAGAGTAATCCACCTAGTTATGTAAGTGCAATTATTAAATGTCTGTAGATAATCTATTAGAATCGTTACAAAAATGAAGTATAAACCCTTCAACGGACTCTGACTCTACTTCCCAAATTCACTCGGAAGTATCTAATCAATTAAGTTCTCCAATAAACAATTTAATAAATACAAATTCAATATTAAATAATACGCAACAAAAAAAATAATTTAAGTTATAATCTTGTTGATTCGTCAAGTGACGAAGAAACTGAAAAAAGTAGTTTAGATAGTTGTATCAATTTATTAAATAACAAAATAATGGCTAATCAATTTAAACCGGAATATTTAAACTGTGTTCCAACTTTTGATGGCAACCCGACCGAACTAAATAGATATTTAGCGGTGTGCCAAACATTAATCAATCAATTTTACGATAATACTAGCCCAGAGTTATTTCAAAATACTTACCTTTTAAATTCTTTAGTTGGTAAGCTCACAGGAAATGCTAAACTAATCATAAACATACAAAATGTAACTAATTGTGCCGAGTTAAAAGGAACTTTGTCTAGATATTTTGCAAATAGGAGCGATGAAAGTTGTCTTACTAGATATTTAGTGATGCTGAAACAATTACCCAACGAGTCTCCACAACATTTTTACGACCGATGTTTAGAAATACTAAATTTATTATGTAGTTACGTAGACGCTCATGAAGAGGCGAATGCCGCAAGCATAAAACGAACCTTATATGAAAATTTAGCTCTAAAAACTTTCCTATCAGGATTTAGGGAACCATTAGACACTAATATTAGATGTATGAAATCACAATCTTTAACGGATGCTATCCATTTCGTAATTCAAGGAAGAAATATTAAATACCTTCAAAATATAGGTAATGTCCAAATAAAAAATACAAACAATAGCTCAAATTTCGGAACACGGATATGCATCCAAAACCCCAATTGTTCAACAATAATTTTATTCCCCAAAATTTTAATCAACGACCTTTCAATACACATACAAATCACAATCAATTTAGGCCAAATTTCCCTTCACAACCCATACCTATTAGACAAAACCTCAATATAAATGTAACTTCTACGTTCTAGGCTAACTTATAACTTGATTAGTGTTTTTACAGAACTGTAATGTAGTTTAAATGAAATATAGGATAGTCTTGTATGGAATTAATTCAATCCACAGATGTTTCCCTAAAATCACAATCACAGAACGAGCCTAATGAGATTTTTTCGAAACGTCTGCAAATTTCTAAATAAAACTAATTAAGTGAAAATATATGTTATTGTACTATTAAATAGATAAAATAAACTGATTACTCTAGAAGCTGAGATATATACGAAATGTAGAGGTTTGGGTCGATATGAATTTTGAAAAAAAGCATTTGCGACTTCTTAAAAAGATTTTTCCAATCCTCTGATTCATTTACTTTTAATTTAAATTGACCTTTTTACAGTACCAGTCGTGTAGCGCTGTTTCTGAGACTTTTTATGATATTTGGGCAATTGTGAGTATAGCCACTGTGCACATACTATGTCATCTGTAATGCCGGCGAGAGCAAAAGTACAACTATGACTTAATCTAAAACCCGATTGCTTTAAAGGCACTAAGTTATTATTAGGTAATATTTTTGGTTTTTGGATTTTTTGCAACTGGTGCAGTGATAAGACCCCCCCCCCCCATAACCCCCCAAGTCTAATCAGCTCAAAGGTAGTAGGTTCGAAGCTGGCTGTCGACAAAAATATTTTTCTGAAATTTCTCGCCTGCTATACGCCGCAGTTCGGCCGAGGATGCCCTTAGATGTTGAGTCGTTGGAAAAATAAAATTACGACTCTGCTCAGAGAGTTGGGATCGCCTAAGAACAGTAACAAGATTTCCCACGCAACACATACACTAAGTGACACAACTACGTAGAAGACAACGGTAAACCACCATGTAAAATATAATTGCCCAGTATGGCTGATTAGGAATTGGTGAATTCATTTTTCAGAATAGATATGTTTTTGGAGGTCGGTGAAGACAATTAAATTGCGCGGAAAAGTATAATTTTTGAGATAGTTCATCTTAAAATGTGTCTATTTTTTCTAGAGGTTAGGTTGTCAATAACTCAAGAGCAACACACACTAACAATGATGTATAAAACCGGCATGGGGTAGCGAGACGATAAAATAAAATTAAAAATCTATTAACATCGATAGAATGGCCTAATGAGTCCCAGTGAAGACGAAAGAGCAATGTCGCTATTTTCCGGACCCGAAACTTCTCCATTATCTGAGTTCTCCATACTTTCTAACACGACAGTAATGTTCACTGATAATTCGTATCCATAGAGCCGAAAATTTTCTATTTTAATTTTAAAATAATATGGATGTTATCTTATCTCATTTTATATTTTTGTCGGCTTAAAAAATATGCAGCGCTCTCAAAGGGAAACCATAGTGCGATCCCTATTGTTACTGCCAAAAATCTTGCTACTAGTTTGAGTACCGGTACTGAATGGTGCAACGTCTATCACTGGAGGCAGTTTGCTTCGTGTACCCATATATATATATATATATATATATATACAGATAAGTTTTCGTCCGTGTAATTTTAAAATAAAGTAAATCTCGGCTAAGCGGACATAAGATTTGTTAATAAACATTACTCTGGTGCTAAAAAGTGCGGAGAACTCCAAAATAATGGAAAGGCTCCGGGTCTGAAAAATGAGGACAGTGGTGTTTCGTGCTAATATGGGGCTCGTCAGGCCATTGCATTCGATTCAAACCACCACTTCGCATTTGTGTCTCATAAGCTGACTTGAGAATTAAAAAACAGTAAACAAGAAAACAACGGCGACATCTCGATGGTTCATTCAATAACACAAGAAAAGTGCGATCCTAATCTTTTGGGTAGCGTGTTTCGCGTATCGAATTTTGATATATATATATATATATATATATATATATATATATATATATATATATATATATATATATATCTTTATTAAGTTACCGTCGCACCATCACATGGCGGTTTTATACAACTAATTCTGATCAGAGAGTTTTTTAGAGTTTTCTACAATGTTTAAATTACTTTTTTAAAGTTTGATCTAAGTGCATTTTTGACCAAAATACGGCCATTCTTACGAAAAAAATGTCTTTTTTCAATGTTTTGTATATTCTTAACTGAACTTAACTTCAAAGAGAAAAAATGCTTATTTTTAAATGTAGAATGACCTTCATTAGTTCCGAAATGTTTTCCATGAATTTAATTTTTTTGTTGTTTAAGACTGTTCATTTTTTACACTGGTTTCTCTACGTGACTTCCAATTTTTAATTATTTATCATAGAATTAACTGTTTACAACTAAACTACATATAAAAAAGGAATAAATTGAATATTTTTTCATATAAAAACATTTGAAAAACTGTCCGAAAATTACGCGTTGGTATCATACTGAGTAAACAGTCGTAAACAGCATATTATCGTTTTTATTTCCAAAAAAATTTTAAAAATGTAATTCGCGGAAAACATTTCGGAACTAATAAAGGTCATTTCGCATCTAAAAATCGGCATTTTTTCTCTTTGAAGTTTTTCTCTATATACAAAACATTGAAAAAAAGTCATTTTTTTTCGTAAGAAGGGCCGTATTTTGGGCAAAAATGCATTTAGATCAAACTATAAAAAAAGTAATTTAAACCTCTTATAAAACTCTAAAAAAACTGTCTTATCAGAATTTTCTCACAAATTTTTCTACAAGGATGGTGCTGAATTTAATAAAGACAAATTTTTTTTTAATTTTTTTATTCTCGATTAAAACCTTTAAAAAAATTAAAAATCGACTTACACTTTATGTCATCTGCATGTACTCGCAAAGAGCTTTTTTTTTCAGAATTGTCATGCAATGATTGCTTACTGAAATACAGAACTTTGAAGTTCAACTTGTTTTCGCGTAGACATGGCAAAAGTGATTGACAGGCAGTGTATATATATATATATATATATATATATATATATATATATATATATATATATATATATATATATATATATATATATATATATATGTATATATATATATATATATATATATATATATATATATATATATATATATATAAATAGTACGTATACTAGTGAAACCTACAGTATATTTCAATTTTATCTTCAAAAGAAGTATCAACGATACACTATAACTCGGATCCACTACCGTTCATATATGATTCCGAAGTTAACGTTTTATTTTTCCACTGTATAAATAAATAAAATAAAAATTTTCAAAATCACCTATCAGGTTCAAAATGAAACAGAAAAGAAATAAAAATCCATAGTTTTCACAGTTACAAACCTTTGTTTTGTTCAGTAGATTAAAATAAAATTTTTTGTATATATGAAGCTCGACAAATAAAATGGGTTTAGTCTTGTCAATTTCAAAAATAGTTGATAGAGTTTAAATTTATTTAACTTTTTTTAGAAACTCTGAGAAAATATCCACCAGTACCAACTGTGAGTAAATTCTGTCATACTAACCAAGAATTGGGTTTGCAATTACCAAGAGATACGATAGTTTTTATTTCTATTTTGGGAATTCACAGAGATCCGCAAAATTGTACTAAACCGGACGAATTTGACCCAGATAGATTCACAGAAGAACATCATTATGTAAAACCGAATTCATTTCTCCCTTTTGGAATAGATTCTAAAGATAGCCACATAGGTAAGTTAATTTTAATTGAATAAAGGATTTCACTCTAAATATCTCAATTTGGCATGAAAGATATATAGCACATTAACTTCTATATAATAAGCAATGTATTTCCACAACTCAAACTGCTGTAAAAAAAATGATGTATCTTCATTGCGCTTTTATATTACTTTCTAATATACATCATTTCTATTACTTTCTAATATACCTCATATGGCCATATTTTTTTTTCAAAAGACATTCCCATACTGAAATATTCTCGCTCAAACATGTACTATAATAGAATTTTGGACAGAGTTGTAATAAATTATCAGCCTTAGAATGATTTAACAAGATGTTTTATTACGTGTTAATTGAAGTGGGGATGCTGTACTCTTGTTCATTTTTTTCACTAAATTTTAAAAGCAGTCAAAATTTTTATTACTTATTCTTTCCTTAGAAAAAAGGTACTCTTCTGTGATTTCAAAAAAAAATGAGTTTAATTCATTTTAATATTTTATGCCTTATTTTTAAATAAAATGTATTTTTTTTCTAGTAAAATATTGCCTTGTGCGTTATACCCCTTATTCTTACTTAAATGTTTATATAACTTGCTTTCATTTACACTGCTGATAATAAAACAGAAAAACAGATATGAGGGGCAATACTTAAAAAATGAAGGTTATCTCCCACGTTTGGAAAGTAGGACAGTGTCATATCATTTTTCCTATTTGATCTTAATTCCTTAATTTAATAAATATTATATTTTCAATACAAAATAGTAGGATTAGTTTATAAATTAAAAAAAAATTGTTTAAAATCGAATCTCCGATGTTTCAATATGCATTCGAAGTCTATCTCATACGATAATGTTTCACCAAATGAAGTATTTAGTTAACCTAAAACCAAACATGCGATAAAATTGCGAAACAATGGGATTGAAAGTGAATTTAAATAAGACTAAAATCATGTTTCCAGAAAATTCACTTATAACTACAAGCAATTTGAGAGCGATAAGGACTGCTCCCAGCAGGACTCTTGAAGTCCTGGTGAACCCGCCTCCTCTTCTATTATACATAGAGAATGAGGCCTTGAAGACTGTTTTTCATTTCAGTTGTCTGAGAAAGCGCATGAGAGGTGTCCATCACTCCCCATGCGAACAGATATGACGCCGTTTTTAAGACCCAACCTATCCTTGGAGATACTTCTGCCAAGTAGAGAGGATTGGGAAGGAGAACAAAATCTTCCGAAAAATGGATCCTGGTGGTATACTGATGGAACTTGACAAAAGGAAAGAACCGGAGCCGGAGTATTCAACAAGAGCACAGGAGTCAGAGAGTACTACTCGGACAATGTGTGACAATCTTCACAGCGGAAATTTATGCTATTCTGCAGTTTGCCCATCTCTGTGAGAGGGCTATAGACAAGAATAGGCTAATAAATATATGCTCAGACAGTAAGGCTACGATATTGGCACTGACGCCCAGTGTTGTAACTTCACGACTGGTGTCTGATTGCAAGCACGTACTAAATGGTATGACAAGGAACGGTTGCACAGTCAGACTCATATGAGTCCCGGGTCACTCAGGCATATGCGGGAATGAGAAAACAGACCGTTCAGCAAAGTTAGGTTCGGCAACTGAACCGTATGGACCCCAACTCAATACTACCTGTCTCAGTTGTTATTGGCAAAAGTGAATTCAAATCGTTGCTGGAAAACAAATTTATTGAATCGTGGAGGGGAGCTCCTGGAATGAGGTGTGCTAAGGAACATATAACTGGGCCTAGCGCACGGCGTACTAAGGAGCTACTCTCCTTGGGAAGGAAAGAGCTGCGAATTGTGGTGGGATTATTGACAAGACATTGTCACCTCAGGAGCCATCTTCATACAATCGATGTCGAAGACGACCCGACGTGCAGATGGTGTTTGGAGGAGGATGAAACTGTTGACAATGTCCTCAGAGTACGCAGCACTCAACGGACTGAGACAGAGCCTCGAATAACCTGCAGCTATGGTGGGATCTAAAAAGCCTAATGGAGACTCCTCAGAGACGCGCAGTACAGTTTTTGAATAATGTGGTCTCCCTATTTTAACGTATGGCGCATAAGCTTGGACCATCATGAAAAATATAAAACTGCATTCAGATTGGATACAGTGAAATGTTCAAAAGCACTTATCTTGAATATGGTCTATTTTTTCGATCAAATCAAAGAAGAGTGCTTTTTTTATCACATTTTATCGAGCGGAACAAAAATTATTTTAAGAAAATTTCATTTCACACCTCAGGTATGAGGGAGAATAATGTATGAAAATAGGATATTGTTTTCATGAAATCAACATGCTGCCGAGAGATTGCCCGCCTTTTCTGAGTCACACTTTAGAAACCATTAGAAAATTCTAGCCGTGTTTTCTCGAAAGTAGCTAGGAAGTACAAAGTACCTCCTCGGTAAATGTACTCTAATGTATATTAACGGTAAGGCATGATGGATTTCAGGTTAAAATTCCCAGTCAATGCCGTCACTTTGCAAGCTTTTTCTAAGCGTGTCTAATTATATTACAAATAAATCTTGGGTTTAAAGAAATTCTTCTTACTTTTTCAAACTCATAGCTGAAGACGTTGCTTCGTAAATACTATATAAGTATCACCTCTAACATCTTTTAGGTTTAAAATGTTGTTAATTTTGTTGCAAAACACTAGCATAATATATTATATTTAATTTCCTTAATATATTATTGTTGCTATGTGTATCTGGTAAGTCAACGATTGAATAAAGTAAGTACATGGTAAATGAATGTAAAATTTACCAGTACACTATATTCGCTGCAATATATAGTTACTTGATATACACAAATATTTGGAACAATACAAGGTGGATCAAAAGAGTAGTATAGCATGAAGTTATACCCTATATACAAATCAATTTATTGATTTTATGAGTAATATAATTTATTATTTTCCATGGCTTCTGCGATTAAAGTTATAAATGGATAAACTAAAATATAGGGATATCTAAAAAACTATCAAAAAAGGTATAAGACAAGTTAAACCAAAATTAAAGGTTTTGTAATAGTCTAAAGCACAAAGTAAGAAGGTACAGATAGTGCCATTGAAAAAAGTGTTATTTTTTAATTCGAAATTTTTCAGATTTTGACATTAAATACCTTCTTACTCTTACTTATATATTTTTCAAGATACGTCTTTACAAAATCATAGATTTAGATTAAAACATTTTTATTTGAAAAATTGGGTTCAATAAAGTAAAAAAATGGGGTTAAAACAAACGTCTTAGACGTAAAATTATTGGGGTAAAAGATTTCCCCATTTTGGGTAAAAAAATAAAAATTTTTGAATTTTTTTAATGTTAGCTTTCAAATTTATTCTTTATGGGTGAGACTTCATTTATAGTAGAAATAAAAACAAAGTAAATAAATACTGAGTGTCATTAAAAAGAGTGGTGTTTTTTAATAAAAAATTTTCAAATTTGGACCTATAGATATAAACACCTTGTTACTCTTTCCTTAAAACATTTTAAAATGAGTTCTTACAAAACCTTAGATATCAAATTTTAGAGTTTTTTTCAGTTATTGCCTTGCCTCAAAAAGGTTAAGTTTTAGGATTACATCTAGAATGAACAAACTGATTCATATGTATACAAGCAAATTGTTTATAAAAAAATTGAACTGACTTCTATAAAAGCGCTAGAAAGCGAAAATAACTTTTTACATTTTTATAGAAAATTGAAATTTTTGAAGTCGGTGCTAAGTTGAAATCTGACAAAATGTGATTCACACAAAGAGATTGAGAAATACTGTATTTGAAATTGCTTTCTTACCGTAGCTCGTATTTATCTCATGTTAATAGTTATTTCTTTAAAAATATGTTTTTTTGTTTGTTTAATAGTAATTCGGCGCCGTTATTTCAATTTCATATAAATTTTTTTCGCTTTTTAACGCTTTTTTAAAAAGGTTAAATTTTTTATAAAAATTTTGTTATTAAATGTTTAGTTTGAAATTGAAGTGAGTTGACAAAATTACCAAAAAATGCCAATTTCATCCATGGTGTTAGATCACACTAAACTGAACAACAAAAAACCCTTTGATTCTGATAATTCCCCAAATACCAGTTTTGGCTGAAATTATATCAAAGAAATATTTAGTTTAATATAGTAAATCCTATATTTTTAATTTCAAGAAATTAATTTTAGATTCGTAACTTAGACCCCCAAAATCCCTAATACCGATATTGAAAGAATTTGAGATATGTTAATTTTTTAGTCCAACATATTTTATCCTGTGTATTGAGTTTGACGAGAATATATTAATTAAAAATCCATAATATATGCCCCAAGAACCACCCGCCGTCATCAATCTGAACAAAATCAGAAAAATTAAGTAACATTTTTAGTCCTCCATATTGTATCTGTCATACTAAATTGTAGAAAATTAACTTCAAATTCTTAACGTATTTTAATATAAAACATATTTTTAAGAGACAATGTTTATTTACTCTTATAAAATGTGTCATAAAGACCATATTTATATTTTACATATCTTCCAACTGTTTGGACAATCATCAGATTTATTTTTTGTTTTAGATATGCAATTTACGATTCTACAAGTAAAACTAACATTACTTGATATATTTTCATCACTTCGAGTTAGTTTGAAAGATGAGGATTCCGCTAATCTCAAAATAGATCCTAAACTGATGTGTTTAGGTGTATGCGAAAATTTTTCACTGAAATTCGAATAATTGTAAATTGCATTATTCAATAAATTATTATTTCAAGTTCTAAGACAAAGATTTTTTTTAATAAAAGCTGCTTCTTTTATAAAATGTAAAAATTATAAATTAACGAGCTTGATCACAGTTCTGCTTGTACAGGTTATGCAATGTTATTTTGGCAGCTGGCACATTTTATATTTAACGCCTCCAATGGTTTTCCAGAAGATACGGTATTATTTTTTTCAGGTTTGATAGTTAATCCACACATTTTTTGTAGAGCTGAGACAGGCATTTCAACTAGCAGACATAACAAAGTGCCTCCCAAATAAGCACAGACCACATCTCCCAGAACAGCTATAAACTGTAAATAATATACTAATTACCAAATTATTCATCCACATTTACTAGGGTTGCCTAAATCTATATTACGTCTTACTGAACAGTTCTTCAAATTTACAGAAACAAGAGAAAAATTGACAAACTAATTTTGAAATAACGAACTGTACATAATGATATAATGAGACCTTTAGGTGATGGAAACTAGTATAGAAGGAAGACAAGAGTAGAATTCGTAGAGAATATACCGTTTGTCCCCTTTTTTAACGGTCGTAAGAAGAATAAAATACCTTTTCTAAATACATAGATCCTGAAATTGTTTATTTTTAATAAGTTCCTACCGCTCCGGGGTATATTCAGATGTTCATTTGTACTGTTGAATATAACAGTGCAGCATCAAGTTCTGCGGGTAATATCCTGCCGACATTTTACGATATGGGGATATTAAATAGACAATTGTTTTCTGTGCGACTTGCTGTAGGTTAATTACAGCTCCACTGATGAGGCCATTAGGCGGTCGAAAACAGTGTGGAAAGAGAACCAAAACTGAATTCGCAGAGAATATATACTATCTGCCTCCTTTCTTAAAGGTCGTAAGGAAAATAAAATAACTATATATATATATATATATATATATATATATATATATATATACGTAATCGAAGATTTTCGGGTATCCCGTGTATGCGCTGAGCCCTTCTCAGGAATGTAAGACAGCTAACGTTTCGCAGAGAATATATACTATCTGCCTCCTTTCTTAAAGGTCGTAAGGAAAATAAAATAACTGTATATATATATATATATATATATATATATATATATATATATATATATATAAATATATGTAATCGAAGGTTTTCGGGCATCCCGTGTATGTGCAAAGTCTACAGTCCTGAGAAGGACTTTGCACATACACGGGATGCCCGAAAACCTTCGATTACACATCACACCCGTGAGAATATCCGACATAACATATATATATATATATATATATATATATATATATATATATATATATATATATATATATATATATATATGTAATCGAAGGTTTTCGGGCATCCCGTGTATGTGCAAAGTCCCTCTCAGGACGGTAAGGCAGCTGCCTTACAGTCCTGAGAGGGACTTTGCACATACACGGGATGCCCGAAAACCTTCGATTACACATCACACCCGTGAGAATATCCGACATAACATATATATATATATATATATATATATATATATATATATATATATATATATATATACGTAATCGAAGATTTTCGGGTATCCCGTGTATGCGCTGAGCCCTTCTCAGGAATGTGAGACAGCTGACGTTTCGGTAAAATTAAGACAAACAAGTATACAGTGTCATCAGTAAAGTCTGCATTAGGGGAAAATAAATTTTAAATACGTTTAATTTTTATATTGTGATTTTTTTATTAGAAAATCTGAGTCTTTTCAATTAAACTATTTTCTTAATAATCAATACGTATTACTTTTAGTCATAAACTACGTTTTCAAAAATAGTTAGTTGATGAAGTTACCTTACACACGGTCAAAAACAAATAAACTTTGCATCACATGTGACCAAATTTTAATAGCCCTACTTTAAATAAAATATGTCTGGAATGAAGCATTGTCAAAACTAAGAAGTTTTATGTAGGTTATGTTGAGTCTTATTTTGCAACAGTGGTGCAATTTACAAAAATGGCCAAAAAATCTAAATTATCTTATACAACTGAAATTTTGCATACGGCCTAAAAATTGTATATTGAAAAAAATTTCTAATAACTTTCTTCGATATTTTTTTTGAAAAAAATTAAAATTTGACAGATAATGCTAATCACGTGACTACTATTTTTTTTGGTTAATTTTCATCTCAATCGAAGCAGAAATTGTTGCTAAAGTTAAATTTGGAATAAAGCTATTAATAAAAAAAATTCCATATGATGCGGACTTTACTGATCACACTGTATATTCATATATATATATATATATATATATATATATATATATATATATATATATATATATATATATAATTTTACTTAATTTAAATTATTTTAAAAATCAGTTTGGAATGTGCCAGACACGTATTATGTTAGGGTTCCGTAACAGTTATTCTAATATTAACTTAGGCACGGTTTTTAAACAGTATTTATGTATCTTATAAATTAGTAAAAGTAACCTAACCATAACAATTTCCGTTGAAAGTATTTACTAAGTACTATATTGTGGATATTCTTAGATTTTTCAAAGCTACCGCTGCTTAATTAGAAGAACGGATATGATGAACCTAAAAGGATTCCTAGTAGGACGAAACCTTAAAAATTATATAACTTTTTAGAATTGATAATATGATCTATCCCAATAACGAGCAATAATTTGTATACAACAGTTCAAATTATGTCCAAAGTAGCACAAAATTTACTACATATATTACATACCATCAAATTGTCATTAGCAAAGCTAGGAAATCTTCTGTATCCCATTTGCAATCTTATAAAAGTAACATGAATAATATATGCACTGTATGTTAATCGTCCTAAGACTTGGACTGGTTGAAATTCACAGAACCATCGGGCAAACCCTAAAAATTAGGTATAAAATACATAATCTATAATCAGGACGTAAAGTCTGGATAAATTGAGTATTTAAAACGCTATGTTTTTAAACAAATCTCTCGGACACGTCTACTTTGTTTTTTATTACGAATTTGTTCCAATATCATACAGGATGACTAGAAAGAAGCTGTGCTAGAATCAACTACGATTTTTAAATAGTGACTCCCATTTTTTGTATACTTTAACACTCCCTTCAAGATTCTGAACATTTTTCTATTACATGTCCTGTACCTAAATATAATCAGTAAAAAGTCGAAATGAAGTGTTAACATTTAACTTATCATTTTATTAAATGTTGAAAATGCCTCCCATTGGTTAATTGACAATGTTCTAAACGATTTATCAATCCATTCATTAAATTGGCTTAATTTGGAAAACTTTACCTTTAAGGTAATTCCACAAAAATAAGTCAAAAGAATTTAAGTATGGAGACCTCGGCGACCACACACTAGGTTCCCTTGTGAAATTGACGAAAGATCAGGATATTTTTCTTGAAGTACCTGACATCCTTCTTGTGTTTACCCTATCGCCATATCCTATCATCATAAAGATTTATATCTCCTTTTTCTTAGTGGATTTCATTTTCAGTTAGGATTAACTCAAAGTGAAAATTTGACAAAATTTGATAAAGGAACCGTTATGCTGGTAAATAATTATTGTATTTTATTTCAAGTTTTGAATGTCGATAAATCGAAAACAGTTACAGTATGAGAAAAAATGTTCAAACTTTTGCAGGGAGTCTAAAAGTGAACAAAAACTTGGAGGTCACTATTTAAAAAATCAAAGTTGATACAGCTTCTTTCTAGTCACCCTCTATGATGTAATATATTGGAAAAAAATTCGTACGAAAACAGTAAAGTCACCCTGCTCGAGCAATTAAAAAAAAACAGCATTTTTTAAATAATGAATTTATTTCAGACTTTACATCATATATATATATATATATATATATATATATATATATATATATATATATATATATATATATATATATATATATTGTTTCGAATACACAAAAATTTTACGACAAAATATTAAATTTTAGATTTAATATATGCGTAAACTCCCTAAATAAATAAAATAATGCAGCATACAGTGCTAAAACTACAATTCTTCGATTGCCGAAGCGGGGAAATCCAGATGTTAAACGACGAGGTGGCGGCACTTTCACTCGGTGCTTCCCTGAATTCAGAGCGCGACGCCACCACAGCTATAAAGGCGAAAAGTCAGCTGTAAAATTAAAGACATTACGGGTTGCTCTTCTTGAGATAACTTGTCCTTTTTCCAAGTGAGCTTAGCTCTCGGGGATCACATTAACTCTTCTAGTTTCTCATTATTGAAACAAGTATATTGGTGAAATGAATTTAAATTAGGAAAATAATAAAGAAATACTTATTTCATCTATTTAATCGCCTTTTATTCTCTATTACACAGTTATAGTAATTTCATTATTTGCTTTAAGGGACTTAAAAGCACGATCAAATTGCAAGAATTTGTCTCGAAAAAAAACCGAACTGATGTTAATATCATTGTAAAGATTGTCACAATACAACAAAATTATAATTAATTTGTGACAATTTGTTTTTAAGTTAAAAACATGGAAATCGTAACAAAAGTTATGTAAGCTAGAATAGTCATAGTTTATTTTAATTTATTGAAAGTTTATAAAAACATTACTTTGAGTAAGTATAGACATTTTTAGTGCTAAAACATAACGAAATATTTGATATACAATACAAGTATAAATTATACTTACATCCAATTTTTTGAGACAATCCAAATATAAAAATTCCTCCGCTAAGTGCAAAAAGATTTTTTCCAAAAGACCAATAAAGGGCACTTTTAATGGTAGTTACTTTAAAGTCAGGATTATAAAAAATAACTGCTAGAAATATTACTATATGGCACATTCCAAATGTTAAAAGCCACCATAAAAGATGGTGTATCTAAAAATAGAGTGGAACTTCAATATTTCACATAAAACGTGCAAATAAAATGTGTCTAATCTATTTTTTTTTGTTTTGGCACTAATGAGAGTTACTTCATTATTACTAATAAAGTTTAACTTGTTTTTTATTGTTATTTAAAATTATCATTGACTTGGATATTTTTCTCCATTCAGTATTTACTTCTTTGACCAAAAAGAAACCAACGTCTGCAATAAATTGTTTAGAGTGACAAAATAAAATTATACGTGATATTACCCTTTTTATAACCAAATTTGTATTTCGATATTTCACAAAAAGGTATCCAAAAACTAATCCTATAGTGTACCCAAAAATATTTGAATATGCTGACGTATATAAAACATGCCAATGTTCCAATTTTAAAAGATTTAAATTGTAAAGGACCCTAAAATATAAAATAAAGTATTAGAATTGATAAGATACAGAAAAATCTTAACAGAGGTGGTACAATTAATATTGTTATAATCAATCATGTTATCTAAATCCTAAGAATCAAAACCTAGGTTATATTTTAATGTAGTACTCCCTCCCTCCCTTCGTAAGTCGAGGTAAGTACTCATAAACATTCGTTAATACTTTTTCCATTCACGGCAATATGGACTGCTATAACAAGTTATTTACCTACTAACATGTCTGTTCATATTATCTGGTAATACTTACTCCGGATACTGTCGTACGACTATGTCATATTTATTAATATATGCTAAAACTCCAGGTAGAATAAATCCAGTAACTAAAGCCAGCCCAAATATATATTTAAGTTTTTTGGGAAACTTCCAAATTAACATCAATAGAAACATGGAGACTATAAATAGTTGCATATCGGATGCTACGTACCATGTTTGATGCAAACACTAAAATAACAATTTTAATTATTATGCCAAATAGATTTAAACTAAAAACGTTGCAAATTGAATTTAGCTCCGTTAAACTTCATTTTTTTTTAAAGATCGATCTTCGACAGATAACAATAAACTTATGATAATGATCGGCTCTTAAAGACCACGTTCCGTATGTTCATCTCGTTTAATGTCACATAACTTAAAAAGTTAACTGCTATACTAAACCACATGATCTATCATAAGGCAGCTAACAGAGTCAATAATAAAACTTGGTCGCTATTAATTTTTCCAATTTCCTAATTAAATAATCGGTTATATCCAATTAAGTAAAAAATCGGCATTTATTCTTTAGCATAGGGCAACATAGTATTCTGTAATATGTCGCGGTTCATAAATCGATACACTTTCTCAGTTATTTTCAATATCGGGTCCGTCCCTGACCTGAAAAAGCATTCTCAGACCATAATACTGCCATTCTCATCTTTCACAGCAGGTTTTTGATACTTGATAAAAAAAAATTTTCCTACAGGCCTTCGAACAAACGACCTTCCGTCGGACCCAAATACTTTCCTCACTCCAAAGCACCCTACCCCAGTTTTGAGGTATCCAGTTTAAATCCCTCTGAGTAAACTGAAGTCTAGCCATTATGTCTGTGTTGACATGTTCGCGAATTTATGTACTAATTTGGACGGATGACTTATGTGGATCAGTTATCCAATTCCTTTAATGCACTTCTAGGACGACCTGACTTTGGCAGATTATTAACATTCTCCAGTAACCGAAACTTCTTTAGAATTTTCGAAACAACTCCCTCACTTAAACCTAACCTTTGCTACAGTAAATTGCTCTACACCTTGCCCATTCTTAATACGATGTGAGTGACAACATTACTAATCCAATGATTTTAAATTTTAAAAATGCACAGACATAAACAAAAAAAGGAGATAAGAGAGGAATGTGTATGGCCCAAAATGTAATCATGTGATAATATCCAATACCTTAACAAATATATAAAAAACAAAAGGCACAAATTATTGTTGAATATAAGGCATGCTGAAAAAATGTGTAAAATATTTCCATACTTTTGTCCATGACTGTATTATTATTATTTATATGATTTCAACACTAAAACCCAAAACTGTTAAAATCTACAAAATATTTTGTTGATATGTGACTATTTCCGAATTCGAAATATAATACAATTTCCAATTCGAAAACGAAGCTTTCAAAGGATGCCTATAATTCTCACTTTGTAACAGAATGGATGTAGGCACTATTTATTTAAAAGCAGAATAATCTACTTTATATAAATTACTACAACTAGATTTACGTCTATTAAATTAATTTGTTATCGACTGAATTAGAAATTTCTCATATTATCTAGAATAAAGATATCGTAGGTGATGAAGTAATTAATTATTACAAACCATATGATTGTTATCCACATAGTTGTTTATAAACAAAACATTTGTCCACCAGTTTTTACGACAGTTTCTATATTCTTCTCCTATAAACATATCCCAGTTTGGACCTTGGGAGACATGAACTAACCACGTACTATGTAATGCAGCCATGAAGGCTATGGCAGGAACTAATCTAAAATGAATAACACTCAAGATTGTCTGTTTTACTAAAAATTCAACAAAAAATGTAAACATTTTTTTTCAAAGTTATTGAATTTATTATTATAACTCAAAAATATCCCTAGTAGGGGTGGGTTGATTTTGATTTAATGAAACTAACTAATCTAAAATAAATAACACCCAAGATTGTCTGTTTTACTAGAAAATCAGAAAATAATGAATACTGGAATATAATTTTGTCAATTTTCTCTGAATGGCTTGGTAAAAAAACCAAAGAGAAGAGATTTTGTTTAGGTAGAATAAACAATTTTCAGTGCGCTATGACAATAACCAAGAACAATGGCGTACTTATTGCAATTTGTAACAAAATGTCAATAATATTACGTATACGTATGTCTCTGATTTACCTTCTAGCGTGAAATAATTTACCCTATAACAAGATACCTGTAACCAGTTCTGAAATTAAGAAAACATACTATATTTTTTCGCAATTTTCATCATTTTGTATTTCAATAACGGGACCATTCCGGAGCCATATTTATAGGAACTTTTTCGTTTGAGGATGGTGAATAACCGAATTTATGATAAATTATTGTTTTTTCAGGTTTCCAACAAACAATTACTGACAATTTTACACATTTTGTATACACCGTGTTTGAATATCTCCAATAATCATTAAGGCAAGTAGGGAAACAAGATATTCTTCACCATTATCTTTGTAAAAACATGTAGGTGATCACCAATGCATTTTAAATTTTTCACGCTATTGTTTTTAACTATCCACGAGTTACTTATTCAATTTGTTTTTGTAAATATTTTTAATTTCAAAATAAAATAAGTATGAGTAAATATAAAAGTTTCGTTTTGACTGACTCTGTAATTCAACATAATAAATTAAAAAGAGCAAGATTTAAATTTATGTTTCAAATTAAAAAATAAAAATACTTTTATTATTTACTTACCTAACATATCTACTAAGAATGGCCCATAATAAAAATGTACTTTTTAAGCTTTTATTTTTCTCCAGCATCACAAAAAAATGATATGACAGTAAATAACCAGATATCACAAAAAAAGTTTGAACGACATACCAACCATTTGCCAGGTACATGTTTAATATTTTTTTCGTAGTCTGAAATATAAAATAAAATTCAGTGGCCAGTATTAACTTCTAATCTCAGGTAATGTATCAAGGCTGCAGTTCTGATCACTAGCCACATATTAAATTCTGGTGTCAAAATTACTACTTAACCACCCATTTTTTAACAGAAAATTCCAAACTTTAAAAAATTGTATGGTATGTACATTCTGAATAATTAAAAACCGACTCTTTTATTTTCAATAAAATATATTACCTATTTATCAAAATTTGAAATATATAGAGATTTTTAGGTATACAACATTTATGTTTTAACCGATTTCGAGAAAATAGTCTTCCAAGGATAAGGTGTTAATTGTAAAAGTAAAAAAAAAATTGTTTTTAAAATTGTATTAAAATTGACAATTTATCAACAGTTCAACTAACTTGAAAAACTCCAACAATCGACTAACCACGAACGTTGATCTGTAGCCTCTATAAACCCGTTGTGCCGTTTCCAGTAGATTCTGGAATATCCCTAAAAGTTTTTTTTTTCATTTACAAGATAAATAAAAAGAGAATCATATCACATTCTAATAAATCCGCATGAAAAAATAATAAAAACACAAATTGAAATTAGAAAATCTAGAAGATCAATGGGCCCTTATCATTGACCTCCTCCAAGATTTGAATATGCTATTTATAATCTGTTCCACAAGAGCGTGTATGACAAAAATCAAAGAAGAATTTTGGGGTGGTAAATTAAAAAAGTAAATGTTATTATACATATATCCTTTATTGTGATGCTTTATTATTAATAAGTGGTCTAATCGCTTCCATTATCAATAACTGACGGTCTCTGGGACATGCTTTCCACTAATTTAATAGCATAATCTGAAGATAAGGGCCTCCATATAAGTCGAATTTGACAAAATAATTGCTTGACTCCAGATCTTCTTTCATCGGAGATTGAGCTTCCTAAATGCCCAAAAACTTTCTATGGGATTTGCATCAGGAGACTGCAATGGTCAATCTAGTATATCGATGTCATACAAAGATGTTTCGGGTGATTGCCTTCTTCCAATAGCCAATATTTATTTTTTCCTATAAACCTCCTTCGGCAGACTGTAGTAAAGCCATCTAATGTATTTTAATCATTTTAGTTGTGTTTAAATTGTCTGTAAAGATGTACAAAGTGCCAAATCCCCGTTTTAAGAAAGAGCCTTAAACGTGTACTTTTAACGAGTGATGAATTTGTCGATGTGGATATACCATATATAAGTGATTGAAGAACATGCCCAAAAAAGACGCCCTATATAAAACATCTCTTATTCGAACTATCGCTGTTAATGGTTTTCAAAGTTTAGCCGTACACGCCCTTGTCAAACAGACCGTACATATCTAATAATTCCAGAAAAATAAAGTTAGTTCAACAAGTCAACGACTATTATCTTTGCTTGAGGATTCTACTGAAACCGGTACATCATATCGTGTAGCTAAATAACTACATTGCAAGGTCTTTTAAATATCTTTAGAATCTTTAGTGAACGTACTCTTGTTTTTTCCGAAATGTATAACTAACTTTTTCAGTAGCTCTAGTATTGATTTAGATATTAGAATTTTTACTTTGACTCTTTATTTATGCCACTTTTTTCCGGACTTCATCATGTAACGCCAACAGGGGCGTAGCGTAAGTTTTTGCCGCCCGGAACACATGCAAAAATTACTCCCCCTCCCTTCTACAATAAGGGATGATATGATTATTATAAATATAAAATTTTGTAAAGCGAGGAAAATTTAAGCTGTAGATTTAAGAAGTTTCAATAAAATTTAAAGTTCTTAAAAAACAAGAAAATAAAATCAAATTTAAACACATGCTTTAAATTCTTATAGTAATCAGTTACACAGGTCTACAAAAAACGGGTCATGATTGTTATTGCTGGCAGTTGGTAGTCATTTCCGAAGTAATTTAATGCGTAGAATCTGAATCTATAGTCAGAATTGACTCATCACGTCATGATCTTGCGATATTTGAGGTTATATATTCGAAAAATGGAAATTTTGGCTAATTTTGAGGTTATGTGCAGGACGCAAAAAATTGTTTTGATCTTAATTTCCATAGATATAAAGGTTAAATATATAGATTAAGGATCCTATAGAAACAAGTTGGCTTAAACTTTGAAAAAGACAGAGCATTTTCGATTAGTAGTTCCTCTCTTTCTAATGGCGGTCAGGTGGCAGGGGTATCAAATGACGTTTGGAGTATCGTGCTTAGGTCCACCATTAGAAAAAGATGTAGCACTCATTGAAAATGCTCTGTTTCTTTGTAAGCATGAGTCAACTTGCTCCCATCGGATCCGCAGTCTTTATACTTAACTTTGATGTCTACATTTACTTCTAGTTGCATCATTTAATATTACTTTTATCCTTCAAAATAAGATATTGAGCGGTCACCTATGATTTTTTCTTGTGAAGTTGATTTATAAGTAGGAGAACCTCCGTTTATTATATAAATAACAATATATCTTTAAATACCGGTGAAAAAATAGAGGTTATGTTATGTGTTTTCTTTATTTATTATTTTAATAATTTCATTTCATAAAATTCAAATACAAACTTTGACAAATAAAATTGAACCAATGATTTCGTAACCAATTTCTAAATTTTTGTTTGTAAAAAACCTGATCTTGAAAACTCATGGTTTACTTGAACGTGTTGGTTATTGAACCACTTGATGTTACCATCGATTATGAAAGGGCGCCTTACTGAGTTGACTTACGTTATCTTTTGAAATTTCTTTAATTTCTGGAAGACAATAAATAAACCGGCTGGTAAGTACTACTATTTTCAAAAAAGTACACTAGTTGGTAATAAAGAACGAAAGCTTTCACGGCCTTGGTCAAGTTGAAAATCATGATTCTTGGGCTCACACCATGCCAAATTGGAATTACAGGAAACCAACACATACAAATCGATATCGCAATGCAACGTCACACATCATCCTTCTCCAAAACAGTCCGTCATAAACTCTTTGATACATTGAGTCTCTTCAGTATGTGACGAACAATCACTTAAATTAGAGATCGAAAAACTGACTAATGCTGTGAGAGGCAACGGATATTGCGCTGAAGATATAAGACGTTCTATTAATAAATATAAAAACCCAACTCCTCAACAAAAAATCATAAATGTACCTCCTATGGACAGTGTTGCCGTATCTTACATACATGGAACCACCGACAAGATCAAACATTGGGACAATTTTCAAGAAAGTTGGACAATGTTTGAAGTCTCAAAGGACGCAACACTATTTCAAACAGAAGGCGTTGACAAGATACCTTGCTCTTGTGGTAAAGTGTATGTAGATGAAACAGAACAATGTAGACTGTCCACTTGGCTTAAAGAACATGAAAGATGTATAAAAAAGCAACAAATTATAGAATCTGCAGTGACTGAACACCGGCATTGATCAAGTCACACTTTTAATGTAAAAGAAATTAAGGTGCTAGCATCAGTGTCTGGTTTCTTTAAACGTAAAAGTAGAGAATCAGTCAAAATTTGTAAATATCCAAATAATATTAATAGAGATTCAGGCTACAGGCTATATCACACGCGGAAATCGATTGTAACGCTGGATCACGGTTCGCTGGTCACCAGTCGGGTATAAATACCGGGCTATTGCGATAGTCATTCAGTGTTCTAATCTCATGGAGTAAAGATCCCTGAAGATGCCTCATGCAATCGTAGGCGAAACGTCGGATAATAATTCCAATTTGACACGATCTAAACCAAAGAACGATGATTTACACTAGTTGGTGTTTAGCCATTCAAACCAACAAGAATAACCAAAAACATTTATTCCAATTGCTTAACTGTTTGTTTATTTTATTTTAAAACTTAACTTACGTTTTCGGTATATTGTGGATTAGATATTGGCCCACCCAATATACTCATAACAGTATGTGACATTATGACGCAAATCATGTTGTAGAAGCGTATCCCCTGGATACCTTTTAATTTCCGATAATCAGAACCACATGGGGTAGATGTTAATCTATACCAATTTTTAGGAACTGAAAACGCCGCAATAAAAGTTTGAACTAAAAAGGAAAATATATATAATCATTACCTGAAATGTATTATTGTTATTAAAACTATAATTTTACCAAGTAATATTAATATTTTGATGAGATAATTCTTTTTTAGCTACAGCAAAATTGCCCAACCTTAAACAATTTTGTTTCTGCAGTATGAGGCCAAATTTCAAGAATATTTCAGAATTTTTAAAACTTAAAATAAATGGTCTAAACAGAATTAAAAATAAATTTAAATAATTTAGTATCCTCCAAGATCAAGAATATTAATGAAAAGTATTAACACTATATTTGGGCATTTATCTATCTATTATCAAAATCATAATAGCATCGTTAGTTGGATGAACCGGTGGACACTAAAAATAATTGCATCCTTTCTGTCTTAAAACAAATAGAAAAGAATGATTGGCTGGACATTAGCATTAGTGATGTTACTGGCAGCGCAAAGTGCATATACTGTTGTGATCGAGTTCAATTCATGAAAAAAGAGTGAATAATTGTCCATGTCAGTGCAAAAGCTACCAGCAACTTTCGGATTAAATAAAGTATTAAATTCTTTGGAGGAAAAACTTGGTCGCCTAAAAGTTGCTCGAGATGTATTAAAATGGAAGTTGATTTGGAAGTGTACAAAGCCAAACTTGAAGCCCTGATAGAACTTAAAACCCAATTAGAACAAATAATTTTGGATCAGAAATTAATTATTGATTTGCTTAAATTTTGGAATTATTCCACAAATAACCAAACAATTGGACGCTTACTTCCATCTAGAGACAAGCCTGGTCAGTAGTCCATAAATAAAATAGTTCTAATAAAATATGGATTTTTTAAAATTTTTGTAATATTAGGCAATTAAGTCGTGCAGGATAATTGTCTAGGAACACTGAGTTTACCTTTTGAACTGGAGGAGATGAAGTTTCGCAACTTCATTTTGTTGTGTATGTTTGAGCTGTGAGCTCTCTTACACTGTTAAAGGGATTATCAGCAGTCTCATCCACAATGTGTTCAGGACTTGTTGCTCTTCTGGGAGGCAGAGAAATTGATTTTTCTCGAAAATGGTTGATTTTTTTGAAATAAATAGACCTTTAATATAAAATACACGTATATTGCCCTCTCATAGAAGGATTTATTCTAAATTTAGGATTATTCGTTTTCATAGGACTCTTATTATCATAGGCGACACATTTTCTAACAATGTCGTGTGGACAAACTTCAATGAAAATTTTTATATTTAAGATAGATTTTATAATCTTCCGAGTGCAAGTGCACCATGGGGGCAATTACCGTTAACGTATCGAAAATCAACATAAAAGCAACAAGTATTTTTCAGTCGCATTAACTAAACATGAAAAACTATTTAAAAATATATTCTAATACTAAAATGAAAGCAGGCAAGATTAGAATGCTCTTCCTTATTTTTCATTTTTTTTTCATACAATTAAAAATATCTTTTTTCGTTGTTCTTAATGAAATATTTAAAATAAATATGATTAACACCCACCTTGTTTACTAATAGTATTTTCATAGTAATTTAATTTGTCTTCACGTTGTACCATCCTTTCAAATAGCGAAGCAAATATAACAAAAATTATATAAACTATAATTAAAACCCTAAAAATGGCATTTTAAATTAGTGTTACAGTATTTTAATAAAATTAATACGTACCCAACTACCCAATCATAAATATCAGTATGATAATTGGAAAGATTATTTTGACAAGTAAGGCTAGTAATGTCTCCCTTAATGTCAAGTGAGTTATATTTTCTATTGTAACAACGTTCTATTATTTCTTTAATGGATATATTTTTACTATAATCCTGAGCACAACTTTCTGCTAAACATATTCCATGACGTAGATGATCGTGTCTGTAATTTTGTGGATTTGAACTGACGTTCTAAAAAATATTAATTTAATAAAGAGTGTTTTTTATAGAGGTATACAACTTTAAGTTGGCAACACTTTTTTAACTGACGGCCATTTTGTTAGCTGTCAAGTGATTTATGTTTAGTTTGGTGTGGCATTTCAACATGAATAGACTGACGCCTGAACAATGCTTCCAAATTGTGCAAATTTATTTTGAAAATCATGGTTCTGTTCGAAATACGTATCGCGCACTACGTCCATTTTACGGTCAACATAATCGTCCATCAGAGCAATTAATTCGATTAACTATGGAACGTTTTCGCACCACGTTTACTCTAAATGATAATACGCATCCACAGAGAGGTCGTACAGTGCGTACAGAAGAAGTCATTGCTGCTGTAGAGCGTAGCGTAGAGGAAGACCCGAATCAGTCTATCCGCCATCGTGCACAGGAATTGGATAGGTGTCCATTCACTTTATGGAAGATTTTGCGGAAAGATCTCGGTTTGCGTGTACAAAATCCAACTCGTGCAAGAATTGAAGCCACACGATCACCTAGCAAGGCGTAGATTCGGTGAATGGGCCCAAAACAAGATTGCCATTGATCCCGATTTTCATAAGCGAATTTTGTTTAGCAACGAAGCTCACTTTTATTTGAATGGATACGTCAATAAACAAAACTGCCGTATTTGGAGTGATGATAATCCTCAAGTGTATGTTGAGACACCGTTACATCCAGAAAAACTGACTGTTTGGTGTGCTTTATGGGCTGGTGGAATCATTGGTCCGTACTTCTTTAAAAACGATGCTGGTCAGGACGTTACAGTCAATGGTGAGCGCTATAGAGCCATGATTACTGACTTTTTCGTTCATCAATTGAACAACCATGATGTGCAGGAGCTGTGATTTCAACAAGACGGCGCAACATGTCACACAGCTCATGCCACAATTGATTTATTGAAGGAAACGTTTGGTAACCGCATAGTTTCAAGTTTCGGGCCCGTGAATTGGCCTCCAAGATCGTGCGACTTAACGCCGCTAGACTATTTTCTGTGGGGATATGTCAAGTCGCTAGTCTACGCCGATAAGCCCGAAACGATTGATCACTTGGAGGGCGACATTCGCCGCGTTATTGCCGATATACGGCCACAAATGTTGGAAAAAGTCATCGAAAATTGGACCTCCAGATTAGACTACGTCCGAGCCAGCCGTGGCGGTCAGATGCCAGAAGTCATATTTAAATTATAATGCCAGAAGGTTATCTTTCGAATAAAGTAAATTTCATGTCAATTTAAAAAATTCATCTTTGTTTTATTCCATTTAAAAGTTCTATACCTCTATAAAAACACCCTTTAGCTTGATTATTTAATGTGCAGTTACGATAGGGACTTTTCAAAAGGACGCATTCGATTTGTTTTGTAAATTATTAAATTGAGGATATCGCAAGTACTACACTTTTTTCTAGGTTTGCATGAATAATATATTGAGTTTTTCTATACTTTATAAGATAAACATACAGATTAAATACTTGTCATCGTGACTGTAGCAAAAAAAATTATTGTTTTACTAATGATCCTATAATTTGTTCCACGTATTGGCAGAACCGGTCTCAAACAGTGACGTACTACCACTGATGTTTTTACATTTGTAAAATTTTTAAATTGTTGTAGATATTGAGTATTTAGCCGGTTATTATAAATAATTCCAAACTAATATGTAAATGTAATAAAAGCCCTTGAAATTCTATTCGATTTACCATATTAACCAGCGATTATATAATCAATGAGAAGCATGGCCAAGGTAAATTGAGATTATACTTTTGAAAAAGCCCACTACGTTGGGCGAAACGTCAAGCACAGAATAGTAGTATTAATTTTTGAAACCTAATCCAAAGAAGTTACCATACATTTATATAGAAAGATGGTTTAAGAAAAAATTTTAGAAAATTAAATGTTTATATATATATATATATGTATATATATATATATATATATATATATATATATATATATACAGGGTGTCCAAGATAAGGATCCTAAGCATGGGGATCTCGGAAACAGTTGGAGATACGAGGTCGGTTAAATTAGAGAAAAGTTGCGCAATTTAGTGCTAAATTAAACGCAGTTAAAAAAATTTAAAAATTTCAAACACTTCCGGAGATTTCCGGAAAAAAACGAAATTTGGCAAAATCGTTTTTAATTTTTGCAGGCTTTATTTAAAGAGATATCCGAAAATAAAAGGTAGATTCTCATTGCCACTTTTTATTTTTTATAATTTGGTCTAAACAAAATTTAAATCCGACTTTCATTTTTTATATGGAACAAAAAAAAGTATCCCATGTATTTGATAGCATTTTTTATTACAAATTCAACGGTGTATCACACTTGCATATCAAGTGTGTAGTTCATTGGCTTTTATAAAACTGATATACCTTTCTCTCTCGCTCTCACGGAGCTCTTATGGAAAGTACTTGAACTACGTATTCGATATGCAAGTGTGATACACCGTTGAATTTGTAATAAAAAATGCTATCAAATACATGGGATACTTTTTTTTGTTCCATATAAAAAATGAAAGTTCATGATGGTATCTCAGAAACGAAACGTCGGATTTAAATTTTGTTTAGACCAAATTATAAAAAATAAAAAGTGGCAATGAGAATCTACCTTTTATTTTCGGATATCTCTTTAAATAAAGCCTGCAAAAATTAAAAACGATTTTGCCAAATTTCGTTTTTTTCCGGAAATCTCCGGAAGTGTTTGAAATTTTTAAATTTTTTTAACTGCGTTTAATTTAGCACTAAATTGCGCAACTTTTCTCTAATTTAACCGACCTCGTATCTCCAACTGTTTCCGAGATCCCCATGCTTAGGATCCTTATCTTGGACACCCTGTATATATATATATATATATATATATATATATATATATATATATATATATAATCATTTTTAAAATAAATGTAAAAGACGTTTGTAGTTCTAAAAATGGTTAAACTAGAATATTTTTAAAATGCACATTTTTCCCTATTTCCTCTAACAATGAGGATATTAGTCTTCACCGCACTAGTGAACCATTGTGTATGTATATTAATGACAAGTTTTGTTTTAATAAACAAGTTACCCACCTTTATAATATTCCATACTGGCGAATCGAAACCTGCTAGGGATCTCAGCTCAAAAGTAAATGTGCAAAATAAAGGTTCTTTTTCCCTTAACATGCACTGATCAAAATTATCAAGATAAAACAACTCTGGCATCAATGCATATTGAGTATCTGAAATATAACAACTAATTATTATGACAAACAAGAGCGGATCTTCTGAAGGGTTAGCACAACTGAATCAATGACCTGTTCCATTGTTACTTTGATTTAATTTTAACCGAAAACGAAACTTACTGAGGCACAGAGGACAGAACTTCTTATGATGTTAGGATATGGCGATAGCGTAAGAACTCAAGAAGAAGTGTATCAGTTATTTTAAAGAAAATATCCTAATCTTCTGCAAATTTCACAATCGAGAGTAAGTAAGATTGAGCAGAAATTTCAACGAGTGGCGCCGGGGTCTTCAGACTTAAACCCTCTTGACTTCTTTTTGTGGGATTATCTTAAAGGTAAAGTTTTCCAAACTAATCAAATTGACATAGAAGGCTTAAAGAATCGGATTATTCAAAAAATACTGTTAGTGACTACAGATTTAATCATAATTGTTCAAAATCGATTTATAAATTACTAAGATTACTGTCAATTCACTAATGGGGGGGCATTTTTACGTTTACTATAATGATAAATTAACGGTTGTAAAGTGGAGGTTTGGTTGCATTAAGTCAGTAAAATCCACTTAGAGAATCAATTTGTATTAGTCATCCTCAGGACGATACAGTCACATCCTCTGTGTACGGAGAAAATAATTTTTAGGACACATTATACATGACAATTTTATGTTTATTTTCATAATTAGAAAAGAACGGGCCCCAACTATGTAAGCTATCAAATTGTTCTAACATCTGATCTGGTTTTTCTTGTATCCATTTCGTATGTAGCGTTAGTGGTGATTTTTTAAAAATTTATATAGTACTAATTTGAAGCAAACTTGAATTATTTTTCGTTTCTTAGCTCTTTTTTAAAAGATTTCTATATTTGATATAATTTTATTTTTAGATTTTTCATTTTATTTACAATTTAACTTATTTCGATACTCATAAATTATTTAATAGCTCATACTAAAATAGATGTGTTATATTCAATTTAAAAGAAATAATTTTAGATTCACACTCTACGACCCCGAAATCTCCACACAAATTTTGGAGACAATTTTTTTTTCAGCAATTTTGGAAGCGCCACTTTAGATTATACGGAATCGCAGAGTCAAAATTATATGGAACTACCACAGCAACTTCTTAACCACAAGGCAAATAATTTCATTCAACTCGATAGAACCGTTCTGAAGTAGTCAGTGTACGGTTTTTTTTTATATTTAGCACCATACCTAGACGCTTTATTATAAGAGATGGAAAAATCTTTAAATACGAAAGCTATAGAATTTCTTCCATATTATCTTTTATATTCGTTTCCAAAAACAGTGACGCATCGTAAAGTTTTAAACAAAACATATTTTAATACAATGGGAAGTTTAAATACCTAGGAGCACATATAACAAGTAACAGGGCAGTAACAGAAGAAGTACGCACACAGTTCAACAAAGCGGCCATGATATCAGGCCAACTAAGAGACATAATCTGGAACAATAAACATATGACGGTTGAGAGCAAAGCAAGAATTTACAAGGTCTGTGTAAGACCGATACTGACCTACGGCGCAGAAACAAGAAATGAAAACACAAAGACAAAACAAATTATGAGAACCACAGAAATGAAAACGCTGAGAATGATCACGGGAACAAGTTTAAGAGATAGAATAAGAAACGCAAAAATACGCGAGGACAGCGGAGTGGGGGATGTTGTGAAGTGGGTTCGAAACCGTCGTAGGCAGTGGAGAGATCACGTGAAACGAACGGACGATGACAGACTAGCAAAAACCGTGATGAGAGAGAAACCAAACACCAAACGGCCGCCTGGACGGCCCCCCAAAAGATGGAGAGACAGCTGGATTTTGACCTCAAACGAGGATCGATGAGGCATTGTATAGATAACAGAACTTGGTTCTACCTAGAAGAAGAAGAAGAAGATATTTTAATTTTTTAAATGGAACATCCTATATATTTTTTGCTTGAATAAAAATTCCTTTCCGCCTGATTTCAAAACTACATAAAAGTTAAGTTTCGGACTAACCATGATTTAAATATTTAAGTTTAAATTATTAATAAACTGACATAAAAAAAACGAGGAGGCCTGAAAAATAAATGATTTAATTTTCATTTTGACGTTTTAATATGGTTTCGACTACTCATTATATTGATATATTATATTGATTAATACACGTTTGGACATGGGCTATTTGAAAAAAAAAAGCATTAGATGATTTGTATTTTTTATTCGAATAATAAAAATATATCCAGAGTACAACATGAATACCGTAATGTATATCCTGATCGTCGAGTACCATCTACTAGTACAGTAAGATACACTGTCAAAAGATTTAATAAAATAAAAAGTCTTAGGCGAAAAATGAGAACTGTAGATAGAAATGAAGAAGATGATTTCACTCTAGTATAGTAGAACAAATTATTGGTAGTTGATGTAATTTTTAGAAAATCCGTAAAGATCTATTCGCGATGCCGCATCATATTTCAATAAATATTGGTATTAAATTTACATCACACTGCAGTTTTATAAATAGCATCCTTCTAAATTTAAGCCAGTGTAGAATTTAACTGTAGAAAATATAGTGCAGCGGTTGCAATATTACTTAGAAATGGTACGCCATATTGGACAACATGATGAGCTTCTAAATAAAATTATTTTCACAGACGAAGCAACATTCACGATGTCTGGGATGTTCAATAGAAAAAATAAACATTATTGGATAATCGAAATTCCACACAAAACACAGGTCGTAAAAATACAAGGTTGGCAATCAATTCACGTTTGATATGGCATGTTGGCAAATAAGATTGTTCGGCCATTTACTTTAAATGGAAATTTAAATGTTAAGCGATATTTAAATTTAATTGAAAGTAATGTAGAAGATAATTTAGAGAATATCTTAATTCAGCAATACAATAATCTGATTTGGCAACAAGACGGCACACCGCCGCACAATATGAAGCCAGTTACTGAGTACCTTAACAACCGATATAACTCTTGGATTGGAAGGGATAACACAATTAGGTAGCCGGCCATAGCCCAGATTTGAGTCCATAAAATAGTTTTTTGTGTGTGTATTTAAAAAATCAAGTTTATAATGAAAGACCCCAAAACAAAGAAATATTAAGGGAAAAAATTGAATCTACAGTAATATTGCTTAAACCAAGACCACAGAGATTTTATTTCAAACTCTATTATTAATAAAATGAGGGAAACTATTTTTAAATGTGTTAACATATTAATTTACTTATTAATTTACTTAAATCAACTATATCACAAAATACAAATACCTGAGAAGTTACTTAGTCTATGTTAAATACATTAAGTAGTAAAACCCCTAACATAGTTTTTTAAATCTAACACCATACCTAGAGGCATTATTATAAGTGGTAAAAAAGCTGTAGATATGAAAGGTGCTTTATTTTTTCGGTATTATCTTTTAAATTTGTTCGAAAAAACAGTGACACATCGTAAAGTTGAAACGCAAAAGCAATTTTAATTACTCAAATGGGACATCTATATATTATCTACTAGAATGAAAGCCTTTTTTCACCTGATCTCAAAAATGTATAGTATTTGGTGTTCGAGCTAGCCATTATTTAAGTATGAATTAAAAAAAAGTTGGCTGCAATGCAGTTCATATCGAGATGCCACAAAATACAAATCTTTTAAGGTAATGTAAATCTCGATGGTCACTTCAGATATTTTATCTGCTATAGTTGAAAAACCAACTGAAAATGTATATTCCAGACCTTGCAAGATACCCAAGGCCTCTCTCCAGCTGAAATTGCTTGTCTAAAAATGTGTTCTTGAATATTTTAGGGTTTTTTAAATTTATTTTTATGACCACTGCCAATGTGCCAATTTGGACAAAATATTTCCAGTTCAATTCTACTAAGTAAATCTTCAAAAGTGTTAAAAAAGGATTTTAATCCTTGTCATAGGCGTCGGTAAGAGGTTTATTTTATCACTAAATATTTTTGGCATAGAATATTATTTCGGTAATAAACTTAAAATAAAAAGTTTTTATAATATTATTTTTTTTACGATTTCTTAATAATTCACATACATTAGAAAACATAGATAATTTTGACATATTTAACACAAATCACAACAGTATTTTTATTATTTTTAACTTTGACATAGAAACCATTTAAGGCACATTCAGACGAAAACGTAGCCTTTTTCTCTCAAAAAATTCTAAGTTATAATTTAACTACTTACAAAATATACATTGTCACAAATACAAGAAGTTAAACATATATAAAAAATAAATTCGTCCATATAATATTAAAATTTTTTTGGAGCTATCGGTCATTTTATTATTAATTAAAAACATTTTTAGAACATTTGACGTTTCAGTTTATTTATTTCGTAAACCATCTGCAGAATTACAATTAAATACTAAAAAAGAATTCAAATGTAATTAATTTTTATATGTTACAGAAAGTTTAAATAATAAATTATATTTACGCTGGTAAACATTACGTATCTAATTCGTAATCAAAGTCAATGAAGCTATCTTCGTTCAAATTAATTATAAGTGGTTCCAGTATCTCACCGATCATGAGATCGAGTTTCCAAATTTTCTTTTATTCTTTATTGTATGGATTTTTCCTAATTTTCTGCAGTAATTTTATTCAAAAAAATCTTTCAAAAGTTCAGTTAAATTACTAATTTTGTAACTTGTGTTATTTCTAGCAATTCCAGAGATCAGTTCTTTTAATTTCAGATAAATCCCGATATTCATTGATTTTAGTTAGAATTTGTCGACGGTTGGGATCTGCTTCTCATAATAAAATGTATGTACAACTCCTTTTATTGCAGTTTACATCTCTTCTTCCAACGAGGTTTTTCGTCTCCATCATAAACATTCATCGTAATAAGTTTTTCGTTGAGGAAAAAATACCCTGCTTTAACGATTTTGGAATATAGATGTGAAAGCCATATTTTATGGGTATCTCACTAATCTTAAATAATATATAAAAACAAACATAAACAAGATAAATCACTAAGGACCCACTGTAAGGTGTACTTTGCTCACTGGCAGAAATTAAATTAAACTATCAGAAATTTTATTGTTTCAGGAAATTTATAAAAGCTTAAAATATTTAAATATAATTAAATATAATTAGATTTCAGGCAGTCCTCAGTTACCTGCGGCACTGGAGCAGATACGTTGGAGGTTTTGGTAACAGTTTTATTACTCTCTCTAGTTCTTGAATAGAGTATAGGAATGTGTATGCTTGCGATCGCCCCTCCCCTTCCCAAGAGCTATTCAGGAAAATAGAACCGATTCTGCCTTTTATATTAGGAATGTGTAAGCTGCTGGCACTCCACACCGTCGACAACATGTTTTTCTTGCGATAGCCCCCCCCCCCCAAGTGCTTTGAGGTCAGTAAAATAGACCCAATTCTGCCTCTTATTCTAGGAATGTGTATGCTGCTTGTATCCTCCCCCCCCCTGTAGGCAACTTGTCTTTTCTTGTGATCGCCCCCCTCTCCAAGAGCTTCAAAGTCAGAAAAATAGACACGACTCAGCCTTTTACACTAGAAATGGGAATGTTGCTGGTGTTTTGCCCCCCTCCCCGTCGACAACTTGCTTTCGCTTGCCGTACTGTACTTTTGTGATATCACCGCCCCCCCCCCCAAACAAAGAGACTGGATCTGCCCCTGCATTGTTTAGGTAAAGAAAGGAGTGGTTAATCAACAAATAATTGGTACAAGTCGGCGCGTCAGTGTCTCTATAATGTCAAAAATACCAAAAGTAAAAACAGAAAATTGCTATAAATTAAAACCCTAGTAAAAAAGTCGTAAATGTGAACAAGCTGGCGTCTTTCAGTCCCAAAAACCCCTAAAAACAGCTGATACGTCACGGGTGAAACACTCAGGGTGAAAAAGTTGTAAGTGAGAACTGGCCATAAGTATAGGAACAGACGAAAAAAATTAAATTACCTGAAATTTCTGCTTTTGATAAACATATATAAAATATAACTATTAGATAGTATTTACTATTTTTCATGTTAACCACAAAAAGCACGAATTAATTAAAACTATTTTTCAACTTTCTTAACACCGTAACTGTATCAATTTAACCCGTGTATCACAAGACATAAAAAATAATACCGAAGAAACCTACTTAAATTTAAAAAAGCATTTTATTTACGCAATTTTCAAGTTATTCCACATATAAGATACTTGACCTATGCAATAAATGGTTTACAAGAGTACCACAAGTTGCTATTTTTATTGCATGTTTTCAGGGCAAATTGCCATTATGCAATTAAAGAAAATAAACGATTTTAACATAGGTTGGTATTAAAATTTCATATTATTCTATTTCTGAAATTTTGACCGTTAGCTGAGGGGTAATGAGAAATGGTTAACTGATTATTTCATAACATAGCAATCGATTGTTAGAACATTAGAAACGAGTGAATGTTAAAGTAGAATTAGCGGCACTTTCCATCAGCCCTTCAAAGATTCAAGTTAAAGTAACATTTTTTTGGAACCAGCTTTAGAAGCTGATTACTAATTATAAATAAAACAAAATGATGTACAAGTTTTGGGTTGTTAGAACATCATCCAGGAGTGATCTCCACAAATGTTTTTAGCATACTATAAGCTGTATTGAAGTTATTTATATTATCCCATAAATAAACAAACATTTCAGCTACTTTATTTTTCTCACTTTATTTTAGATGATTTGTACCACAAGCAAAAGGTATATAAAACAGTGTGTTCGATAAATTAAATTCTTTCAGATTATTTCATTAATTACAATTGTAATCATTTTTCGTTTAGCTTGCTTTATTCAAATTTGGAATTATTAAATCTGAACTTCCAGTATCCATGTTACCTTTCCTATAAGTTTTCTTCAGCGATAACAAATATGTTTTCAGAACCTTCTAAAGCAAAACATTCTACTAAGAGAATTTTCCCAGTTTTCTACTTGTCAAAGACATATTGCCAGTATGATCATGTATTAAAAAATATAAGTAGCACTCCTATAAATTTAATATTGTTCAAAATTTACGCACCGATGATGCAAAGTGACAGTAATATCCTACAATTGATATATGGAGCACGTTTGAGCCAAAGAAAATTTTGGAAGATTGTTAATCTGGTCCAATGAATGTTATTTTACTAGTGCTGGTATTTTTAACAAACTCAATACCAGAAATTCGTAAGCAGAAAATCCTCATACCAGCCTGATGATATACCGTGTCACAACTCTCAAGTGGTAAGATCATTTCTGGAAATTAAATTTCCTCAAATATGGATTAGTACCAACAATCAGTAGCAGAATTTCGCAAACAAAAGAAACCTGCTATTGCATCTAATGTTTTTTTGGTAAATTTATCTGTCTTTTTTTACATAATAAGATTAGGCATTGTTTGTATTTTGGGAATGAATGAAGACTGGTATATAATAACATTTTGTTCTCAAATCTTAAACTATATTTTATTACACACCTTGGAAACATAATCAATATAATTATAATATGAGATGTGTTGCTGTAAATATTATTTATTATATTGGGATTAAAATATGTAACACTATGACACCTAGTTTCAAAGTGATATCAAATGAGAAGACTTTTAAAAGAACTGTCAAGGAATACTTAATATCGCAAAGTTTTTACAGCACTCAGAAGTATTTTCCTAGTTAGATGAGTAAATTAATTTTATATTTCCTCTGAATATTGTGATATATGTATATTATATTATTTTGATCATATTTAAAATTGATAAAGAATTCACTCGTATGGGGCATATTGCTTGGATGCCTCATATATGACTTGAAGTATACTGTCATTGACAAGAAGCATTTAAGTAGATCTCGATATACAAGGCTACTTTCAAAATAATACGATCATATATATTTAAAACTAAACATAATATGTATCGAAAAATATACAAGAAACATAAATATAATCATATTTGCTCGACTAGACACAGATACCTTTTTGTTTTATAATCATATGTTCTATAATGAAAATCGTTATATGAATTGGACCTCATCATCCAGCCTGCTGAGTCCACTGCTGAACATAGGCCTTCCCTAAACGTATCCATTCATCTCTATCTTGGGCAGTTCTGATCCAGTGCCCCGATACTCGTTTGATGTCGTCACTCCAGCGTGTTGGTGGTCTACCTCTGCTTCGCGTGTCTGCACGAGGTCTCCAGTTTAGCAACCTGATTGTCCATCTATCGTCTCTGAATCTCGCAACGTGACCTGCCCATTTCCATTTGAGTGTTGTGATCCGATGAATTATATCTTCAACTTTAGTTCTTCGTCGGATTTCTGTATTTCTCACACGATCTCGCAAACCAATACCAAGCATAGCTCTTTCCATTTTTCGTTGTGCGACTCTTAGTTTGAGCGTAGTGTTCTTGGTCAATGTAAGTGTTTCTGCTCCATACGTCATGACTGGCAGTACGCATTGATCGTAGACCTGACTTTTCTAACTTACTGGAAGGTTTGTGTTAAAAATATCTCTCAACCTTCCATATGCCGCCCATCCCAAACCGGTTCTTCGTTGAAGCTCGTGTGTCTGGTTGTCTCGATTGATTCGTATTTCGTGGCTCAGATACTTATATACGCTGACTTCCTCTATGACGTTATTGTCCAACTTTATGGATCCTCCAAGCACTAAGTTTGTCATAAGTTTTGTTTTCTGTTTGTTTATACGGAGGCCAACTTTTTCAGTTGCCTCTTTTAGTTGTTGCGTCATCAGTGCAGCATCTGTTAGATTGTCTGTTATAGGGACTATATCATCAGCAAATCGCAGGTTGTTCAACCGTTTTCCGTCAATATCAACACCCATGTTGTCCCAATCCAGTGTTTTAAAGGCATATTCCAAAGTGGTAGTGAATAATGTGGGAGACATCGTATCGCCCTGTCTAACCCCTCTCTCGATGGAAAATTTGTTACTGTTCTTATGAAGCCTTACGCTTGCTGTTGAGTTGCTGTAAATATTGTGAATTAGACGGGTGTATCTGTAGTCAATTCGGCACTGACCAAGAGTTGCTAGTATGGAGTTCATTTCGATCATATCGAACGCTTTCTGAAAGTCAATGAAAACAAGCACCAGGGGTCTATTGTATTCGATTGTCTTTTCGATGAGTGTTTTTATAGCGAGGAGATGGTCGTTGGTTCCGTATCCCGATCTAAACCCTGCTTGCTCTACAGCTTGGTAGAAGTCTAGTTTAGCCTCTAACTGTCTATTAATGATCTTGGTAAAAAGTTTGTACAATTGTGAGAGCAAGCTTATGGGTCTATAATTTTCCAAATCTGTCGGGTCGCCACCTTTGAAAATTAATACCATCAGGATATTATTCCAGTCTGCCGGAATCGAGCTGTCAAGCAGACAGAGGTTAAAAAGTTGTTTGATTTTTTCCAGTAAGGTTCTTCCACCCATTTTTACTGCTTCTATTACTATCTGATCCTCTCCTGGCGCTTTGTTATTTTTCATTTGTTTTAATGATATTTCTATTTCCTGTATTGTGATTTCAGGTAGGTCTTCGGATCCTTGATTCAAAACTCCGGTACGTCTGTCTATTTCCTTCGGTTGTTCTGGTATCGGTTGTCTACTCTTATAAA
Organism: Diaprepes abbreviatus; assembly: GCA_034092305.1. Lineage (NCBI taxonomy): Eukaryota > Metazoa > Arthropoda > Insecta > Coleoptera > Curculionidae > Diaprepes > Diaprepes abbreviatus. Next base: position 18,181,599 of record JASJET010000122.1, on the reverse strand, counting down.
GTTCAGTGTAGAACTTTTCTACAACACGGAGCAACTCTTCCCTGTCTGTTGCTATCTCTCCGTCCTCATTTTTTAGTTTTATGATTTCGTTTTTACCCGTGTTCAGCTTTCTTTTCAGGATTCTGAGACTCCGATTTTCTTCTATAGTGGACTTAATTTGTTTGGTATTATAATTTCTTATGTCTCGTCTGATGCTCTTAGAGATTTGTTTATTTAGTTCTCTTATTTCTGTTATGTCCACGTTTTCCTGTTTTTGTATTTCTCTTCTGTTAGACATTAGGGTTTTTGTATGTTGGGTGAGTTTGTTGTCTTTCTGTTGTCTCGGACAACATTTTTTAGTCGCTTCCAGGATGGAGTTCGTGATTTGCTTGGTCAGTTCCTCGATATTTGTGCTTTGTGAGGTTGTTTTTGTTAAAGTGCTGGTTATGTTCTGTTCGAACTCTTCAAGATTCTCAGGATTTTGCCACTTGTTAGTTGTTTTTCTTTTAACCAGTCTGTATCTTTCCTGTCCCAAGTTAATCCTCACTGAAGCCCTGACCATTCGGTGGTCGCTTCCCACGGAGATCTGGTTAAGTACTGTCACATCTTGTATTATAGACTTCTTATCTGTAATGATGTAGTCTATCTCATTCTTGGTTTTTCCATCTGGACTCACCCATGTCCACCGTCTACTGATTTTTTTGTAATAGAAGCTGTTCATTAAAAATAAGTTGTTTTCCAGTAGAAAATGTAAGAGTGACTCTCCTCGATGGTTTCTTGTGCCACTACCAAAGTTTCCCAGAGAAATCTCGGCTTCGTCCGATTTAAGGCCCATTTTGGCATTGAAATCTCCACACACGATGGTGAAATGTGTATGTATGTCCTCTAATGCTTTCTTGAGATCACCATAGAAAGTCTCCACTTCTTGGTCGGTATGGGTTGACGTAGGAGTATAGGCCTGAAGAATACTTTTAAAAAATCAAAATTTCGGTGAAAAATAAATGAAATCAATCTGTTCTGTTTAAATACTTGCCTATAGGGGAAATCTTTAAAAAGGAACTACTATGTTTTATACCACTAAATTTATTAAGAAAACAGTGACTGCAGTTTCAACTCACAGAGTCATTTTCAAACTGAATTACAAAGGTAACTAAGGTAAAGACTAAGTATTCAATACAGAAACATGAGAAAATTTAAGAATAGATAAAAACTACCTGAGAAATTACATTATTACAAAGTGGAGGTACTAAATTTTGGGAACTAATTATTATTTGGCGACAACAAATAACGGGGAAAACCCAAGTTCTGTCTGGTAATTAAGCAAATTTACATTTTTATTTTTACTATGTTTATATATTTCTAAAGATTCAAGAATATTTAACTTTTGGCCCTTTGTTGAATAATGTAATATGTCAGTGTTGCTTAAATCAGGAAAACTGTGGCTGTGTTCTAAGCAATGGTTGGCAAAGCTCGAGTCTGTTTTTTGTAGTCTATATGATCGGTGGTGTTCTGAAAAGAGAATTTTACAAGCTTCTACCACTTTGTCCAATATACAAGTATTACACTCTGAACATTTTAACTTATAAACTCCTGATTTATCAAATTTATTAATTTTATCTTTAGCATTTTAAAGGATAGTGGACATATTGTATTGAGATTTAAAGGCTACTTTTATGTTATGTTTGGAAAGAGCATTAGCTATGTTTTCTGATAGGGTACCACAGTATGACAAAGATATATAAGATGAACTATCTCTATCATTTTTTATTTTGGGATATATTGAATTGAAAGCTAGTTGTTTTTGTTTTTAAGTTATTAATTTCTTTATGGCTTGTTGGGAGAAATTGTTTGATATTGCAATCCTTTCAATGATATTTAGTTTTTCTTGAAGATCTTCTTCAGAGAGAGGCAATGAGAATGCTCTATGTATTATTGAATTGTATGCAGCCATTTTGTGTTGTAAGGGGTAAAAAGAGTCATTAGATATAGTATTACCTGTAAACGTTGGTTTTCTAAAAAATTTAAAATTACACTGATTATTGAGGTGAAATATGGTGAGATCAAGAAAATTTATTTTATGGTTATTTTCAGTTTCCAGAGTAAATTGAATTTTTGGATGGCAATTATTAATGTATTGTAAGAATTTTTGGAGCTGTCTAGTAGTGCCTTTAAAACGTGGTAGAACATCATCCACATATCTGTACCAAAATTGAACATGGTTTTTGCTTAAAGGGGAATTAAGAATTTTGTTTTTTATGTTTGACATGAAAATGTCCGCTAGGAGAGGGCTAAGAGGAGAACCAATTGGTAAGCCTGAATTTTGTAAATAAAATTTGTTAATAAACTGGAAATAGGTTTGTAATAGCAAAGTTCAAAAGAGGACATGATTTCAGTAGTAACTATTGGATTTATATTTCGTTCCTGTAAGATTTCTTGGATAAGTATAAAACATTCATCTGTTGGAATATTAGAAAACATGCTTTTTATGTCAAAAGAAACTAGTATGGAGTTATCTGGGGTTTTTATGTTTTTAGTTTTTGGACGAGATCTACTGAATTATTTAAACTGTGACTTGGTTTAAAGTTGCTTATTTGTTTGAAGAATGAATTTAGTTTCATACTGAGTTCTCTCGTGGGGCTATTTATGTATGAAACGACTGGGCGAATGGCATACTTGCCTATATGTTATTTTTCTTTCAAGCAGAGGAAAAGTAAAGAATATATAGAAACAGTTTAGTTCCTGCAAATACAACTCTCCATACGCATTTCGACCACATCATGGTGTTGCTGTATACTTTTTCCCTTTTCTCTTCTTGAAAGGAGTATAACATAGAGACAACTATTTAAACACGGCAAATAGATTTCATGTGTTTCTTACTGAAATTTTGATATATAAGCTTTTGCACTACTCCGGTGAATGTACATATGTCGTTTCGACTGGCGATATTTTTCAGTCTGACATGAAAGTTGGCTGGTTTGTAATATCCTGTCGACATGCCTCGAAATTTATATTTTATATACTAGTTGTTTCCGACAAATGTTGCTATCGGTTCCATACAACTCCACTGACGAGACTATGAGGTGGTCGAAGCGCGTATGAATAGAGGACCAGAGGTGTATTTGCAGGAAATAAACTGTTTCTATATGTTTCTTTCTTTTTCTCTACTTGAAACGCGAATAACATATAGGCAACTTTTTAAACACAGCAAATAGATTTCATTTATTTCTTACTGATATTTTGACTTTTTAATTTCGCACTACTCCGATGAATGTATAAACGTCGTTTCGACTGGCGATATTTTTCAATCTGATATCGAAATCGGCTTGTTTTTAATATACTGGCGACAAGCCTCGGAACTTATATTTTATATACCAGTCGTTTCCTGCGAATGTTGCTTTCGGTTGGATACAGCTCCTCTACTGACGACACCATGAGGTGATCGAAACGCGTATAGAAAGAGGACCAAATTATATTTGCAGCAAATAAACTGTTTCTACATATATTTTCCTTTTTCTCTGCTTGAAACGAGAATAACATATAGACAATTATTTAAACACGACAAATAGATTTCATTTATTTCTTTCTGAAATTTTGATTTTTAAAATTTCGCACTACTCAGATGAACGTATAAAGGTCGTTTCGACTTGCGATATTTTTTACTCTGACCTCGAAATCAGCAGGTTTTTAATATCCTGCAGACAAGCCTCGGAATTTATATTTTATATACCAGTTGTTTCCTGCGAATGTTGCTCTCGGTTCGATACATCTCCTCCACTGACGACACCATGAGGTAATCGAAACGCGTATAGAGAGAAGACCAAATTATATTTGCAGGAAATAAACCGTTCCTACATATTTTTTCCTTTTTCTCTGCTTGAAACGAGAATAACATATAGGCAATTATTTAAACACGGCAAATAGATTTAATTTATTTCTTTCTGAAATTTTGATTTTTAAAATTTCGCACTACAAAGATGAATGTATGTCATTTCGACTTGCGATATTTTTCACTCTGACCTCGAAATCGGCAGGTTTTTAATATCCTGCCGACATGCCTCAAAATTTATATTTTATATACAAGTTATTTTGAAATGCTTATAGAGAGAGGACCCGAGTTGTATTTGCAGAAAATAAACTGTTTGAATATATTCTTTCCTTTTTCTCTGCTTGATAGGAGAATAACATATAGGTAACTATTAAGGGGTACTTGAATAGAAGATACGAAAAGAGACTTGCACAAACAAGCAAAGAAATAATAGATAATTAATAAAAGTCATGTTTTTTGTCAATAAATTGTGTAATTATACTTAGCGGTACTGAAAAGTCTTAGGTATAAATGAAATTATCACGCAAATTTGAAACTTTTCTGCCACCGTGCATGTATACCGACACAATTTGTATTGCTTTTTTTTTTATTATAATATCCTTCCTTCTTACAAACTTACTAATATGCAAGATTTTAAAAAAATTACATAAAAATGTCAATTTATGTTGAAGATCTGTTTACAAATTTTTTTCCATTTTTTTAATATTACTCTCGACTCTCTTTTCTTCATTTCCACCTAAAATAAACTTTTGCAGTTCCGTTACTGGTAATTCGACAAAAAGAGTGAAAAATGCTGCTAGTATGAAGACTACAAATAATTCACCAAAATATCCGATCATCTAAAAAGAAACTACTGTTAAAAATATGAAATATGTTTCTAATGTTAAAGCAAACAAAGAAGAGGTAGAAGGTTTTTTTTCTGTCGTTAACTATCGATTATCTCTGTTACCTCTGATCGTTGCGAAGCTAACAGTAATAGTATCATTTAAATTTAACATTAGATAACTTACTATATTGAAATCTGAGATATATAGAGGATATCTTGCCAAGGCTGGCCTTAATAAATTTACGAACACATGAATTAAGTATGCGCTGTAGCTTAAACGAGCAAGAATATACGTCGGGGACCATTGTAAAACTCGTAGAGCTAGCCCTGAAAGTGGAAAAAACTTAAATGAGTTTAAATTAAAGTATATATATATGTGTTTTAATTTACTATTTATCATAAATTTTCCTCAAAGGATTTCTAAATCATTTTCGATACATTCGGCCTATTAATTTAATTATTTATCCTATAATAGCTTCCTAAATGCTAGAAAAATTCACCGTAGCTTAAATTAAAGACATTCCCGGTAATTTTCAATACAAATTCAAAAATTTTTGAGCAAAGGTTTCCAACAAAATACGTGGCATAAGATTATGTTCTAATGTTCAGGGTGGCCACATAAAAGAAAACGCCGGCAATATCTCAAAAAACCGTTAATCGCATAGCTTCTGAAAAAAATAGTTAAGTTAAAACTTTAAAAATTATTTTCAAATTCGTTAAAATGCAGATAACTTAGGTATGACCCAACGGAATTGGAGGACAAAAATCCTGAAAATTCAGAAAAAACTGCGACTCTAGATCACTTGAGAGATATAAATAATATTAATATAATTTATGAAATAATACGGCTTAACAATATTGCTTCTCAGATTTGGGTTTAAATTCGACTCTTTATTGTCAATATATTATTAAAACCTAAAAACATATTACGAACAAAATCTGAAATCAATAGTATCTATCGTCTTTGAAAAACGAAGTTATTTTGTATCACTAATTGGCAACTGAACTATTCCCCAGAGGCGCCTGGTGGCTGAAGTGTAAAGCTTTCCAGGCCATGTGAATTCAAAAACGTGAAAAATAATTTAAAATAATAAAGGATGTTTTTATAGAGGTATAGAACTTTTAAATGGAATAAAACAAAGATGAATTTCTTAAATTGACATGAAATTTACTTTATTCGAAAGATAACCTTCTGGCATTATAATTTAAATATGACTTCTGGCATATGACCGCCACGGCTGACTCGGACGTACTCTAATCTGGAGGTCCAATTTTTGATGACTTTTTCCAACATTTGTGGCCGTATATCGGCATTAACGCGGCGAATGTTGTCCTGCAAGTGATCAATCGTTTCAGGCTTATCGGCGTAGACTAGCGACTTCACATATCCCCACAGAAAATAGTCTAGCGGCGTCAAGTCGCACGATCTTGGAGGCCAATTCACGGGTCCGAAACGTGAAACTATGCGGTTACCAAACGTTTCCTTCAATAAATCAATTGTGGCACGAGCTGTGTGACATGTTGCGCCGTCTTGTTGAAACCACAGCTCCTGCACATCATGGTTGTTCAATTGATGAACGAAAAAGTCAGTAATCATGGCTCTATAGCGGTCACCATTAACTGTAACGTTCTGACCAGCATCGTTTTTAAAGAAGTACGGACCAATGATTCCACCAGCCCATAAAGCACACCAAACAGTCAGTTTTTCTGGATGTAACGGTGTCTCAACATACACTTGAGGATTATCATCACTCCAAATACGGCAGTTTTATTTATTGACGTATCCATTCAAACAAAAGTGAGCTTCATCGCTAAACAAAATTCGCTTATGAAAATCGGGGTCAACGGTTATCTTGTTTTTTGGGCCCATTCACCGAATATACGCCTTGCTAGGTGATCGTGTGGCTTCAATTCTTGCACGAGTTGGATTTTGTAAGCACGCAAACCAAGATCTTTCTGAAAAATCTTCCATAAAGTGAATGGACACATATCCAATTCCTGTGCACGATGGCGGATAGACTGATTCGGGTCTTCCTCTACGCTACGCTCTACAGCAGCAATGACTTCTTCTGTACGCACTGTACGACGTCTCTGTGGATGCGTATTATCATTTAGAGTAAACGTGGTGCGAAAACGTTCCATAGTTAATCGAATTAATTGCTCTGATGGACGATTATGTTGACCGTAAAATGGACGTAGTGCGCGATACGTATTTCGAACAGAACCATGATTTTCAAAATAAATTTGCACAATTTGGAAGCGTTGTTCAGGCATCAGTCTATTCATGTTGAAATGCCAAACCAAACTAAACATAAATCACTTGACAACTGACAAAATGGCCACCAGTTAAAAAAGTGTTGCCAACTTAAAGTTCTATACCTCTATAAAAAAACACCCTTTATTTGTTGGTAGCATGCATTTATCAATTGGAAATGTAAATTGGTGATATATTGAGAATATTGCAGTTTTAAAATTATTAAAAGTTTTCTAGATTTTCTTAGTTTTCAATATGAAATTGTGACCATTTAGTTAACTGTTTTTGGTACTATAATTCAAACGAGCAAAATGAGTTTGAAAATTCAATTGAAGTGAATTTACAAGATATTTTAGTTATTGTAGGTGAATCAGTACGCCAATTATCGAAGAAGAAGCTGTTTTATTGGCAGTTTTATTATATAAAGAAATTGTTATTGTGACATTTATCACACTATCCTACAAAATTAACGATAAGCTACACGAGCCTCAAATTAAATTTTTGGTGAACGGTATAAATAAATTGACTGTATGTAGATCTTCTTGTCCTGCAGGGATGTAAGCATATTTTTGATACTTTGCTGCAGATTAATAGGTATGTATTATATTCCTTATATAAAATGATTACAAGAAAAATGTGTATAAATGACAAATTGTAGAAGTAGAATAGAAAATTTTCAATAATCAGTTGTAAGACAAAAATGGGAAAAAGTTTAAAAAACCTTCGGCATCCGTATAGCAAAGTTGAATCGATTGTGCATTATTAGCATTTCAACAAAGCTGATGCTAAAATTAAATATGTAGCTAACGAATAATTAAAAATATTTTTCTTCAATACTTTCGTACAACTGATTTGTTGGAAATTCTCTATTCTGCTTCTACAATTTTTTATTTATGTATTTATGACATTTTTATGCAAAAAAAAATATAAATACAAAAACACGGTTACGTTCCCTGCAGGATATGAAGACTTAACTATCAAATCATTAATACCACTCACCAAAATTTTAATTTTGGTCTCGTGTGGCCTATTATGAATTTTGGAGGATTGTTCAATATATGCCTCAATAACAGTTTCTTTATAACTACTGCGTTTAATTCTACATAAATGTGGTCTGCAAATAAAACAGCTTATTTTTTGATAATTGGATATTTTGACTAACCTAAAGTAATTAAAATATCCGAGTTTCCGAAACACTCATCTTGAACGCTTTAAATATAGTTTGACAAATATTTAAATAAATGAAAACATGGCAAATGCTCGTTGCAGAGTCCAATTCATAGCAACTTCACATTCAAAAATTAAAAAAAAAACTGGTAGATTGCATTTATTTGATAAACAACCAATTTACATTTTCAGTTGATAAATGCACGCTATCTAGTCAATAAATATTTTCTTACCTCATTTCTCTGGTTATTTTTTGAATTCACATGGCTGAGTAAGCTTTTCACTTTGGTCACCAGACGTCTCTGAAGAATCGTTCAGTTGCCAATAAGAACAAATTAAAACTAATCCAGTTATCTTGTAATGTGGGCTTTTGGCGTTCGAAACAAAAGGTGCGTTGTGATCTAACCTTTTTTGTTCCAGGGTTGTGATAATTTGTTACGGCAAAATATTATTGGGCTGGAAAATGACTGTATGTATCTTCTTTATTAGTATTTCTTTTTTAAAATATATATTTAAAGGGAATGTAGATTAAAAAAAAGTTGTCATTTTGAAGAATATTGCAAGATACCTGAATTAGTTTTAATTTATTCTTACATTGATATAAAATAACTTCCTTTATCAAAAATGACGAAAGCTATTGATTTTAGGTTTAGCCGTCAATATTGTTTTTAAGTTTTAAATAATACATTAAGAATCAAGAGTTGAATATGAACTCCGTCTGAAAACCAATTCATCTAAGAGCATATTATTTCATTCTCGGTTATGAAAGAAATATGAAGTCGCAGTTTTCACTGGATCTTGAGGATTTTGGTTTCTATTTAATCAAATAGAAAGAAACATACAATGTCATCATTCTTGTAAAGGATAAAAAGTACATGAAGGTAGAAAAATACAGGAAAAGTTAGGAGTGTGAGCAAAAGGCGATCTGAAGAAAGATAAATATATATTCTTACACCACGAATCTTATTGAAAGCCTGTGCTCAATAATTGTGGGATTTGCACTAGAAACTACGAGTTTGCTCTGGTAGATCTGTCTAGCACGTACCGTAAATTGCAAGGGATAAAAATGTGCCAAATACTCTGTTTTTTACCTATCCTTCTTAATTTTTCTCAAAAACAGGATGTAATACGGGGATTTTACAACCAATTTCGTAATAAGTAACCAAGAATCTACTAGATTCACATGCACTGAGAGAAAAATCATATCAAAATTTTTTGCCACGTGTTATTGGTGTTGGCTGTTTGGAAAAAAATAAGTAAATCTTAAACTATTACAGTCAGATTCACTAAGAAAGTCTTAGAAGATCTAGTTGTCATCGAAGTTATATTTTCTAGTGAGCCAGTCTTGTTCAGCTTATGGTATTGTCATAAATTATATTACATATGTCGACAAATCAACCCCTTTATAAGTATATTAAAGATAAAAACCTAGCTATAAAGCCTTGAAATATGTAAAAGAAATAGTTGTGCCCTGAAAATAAATAATATTCTCCATTCTTGCCGGTTCAGTAATAAAAGGAAATAATTTTGTTTATGCTTGTATTTTTAAGGTTCAAACTTGCTACTGTCAACTCAGATCGATTTAAAGTGAAACTGTATCAATAAATTAGCCGGTAAATATTAAAAAAAGGTTATATAAGAAATGTATGTATAAATATTAGGAATTTCTTGGTTCAACCCTCAAACATATACTTCACAAACTTCCAAAGTTCCAATTGAGATGAAAAAATATTGTACTTCCTATGTGTTTTTGACTACAATAAAATTTAGTAACATATATATCACACGTTTAAATGACTTAAAATTTTATATTTGCATAAAATGCCGTTGACTATAGAATAATACAGTACTTCACACCTGCTTCTATAATAAAATTTTGCAATGAAATTTAGCATGTGTATGTAGTGCCGAAGATAATAAAATTTATGGTATTATCGAGCTGATCCAACAACTACTTTAATAAAGACAGAAGGCTGAAGTGAAATTTGTCGATGATGAAACATCCCGACGTAGTTTGATTTTTTAATAACTCCGATAATACGGTCTCGAAACAACCTCCATAATAAAGGGTGTTTTTGATAGAGGTATAGAAATTTTAAATGGAATAAAACAAAGATGAATTTTTTAAATTGACATGAAATTTATTTTTTAATATAACCTTCTGGCATTATAATTTAAATATGACTTCTGGCATATGACCGCCACGGCTGGCCCGGACGTAGTCTAATCTGGAGGTCCAATTTTCGATGACTTTTTCCAACATTTGTGGCCGTATATCGGCAATAACGCAGCGAATGTTGTCCTCCAAGTGATCATTCGTTTCGGGCTTATCGGCGTAGACTAGCGACTTCACATATCCCCACAGAAAATAGTCTAGCGGCGTTAAGTCGCACGATCTTGGAGGCCAATTCACGGGTCCGACACGTGAAACTATGCGGTTACCAAACGTTTCCTTCAATAAATCAATTGTGGAACAAGCTGTGTGACATGTTGCGCCGTCTTGTTGAAACCACAGCTCCTGCACATCATGTTGTTCAATTGATGAACGAAAAATTCAGTAATCATGGCTCTATAACGGTCACCATTGACTGTAATGTTCTGACCAGCATCGTTTTTAAAGAAGTACGGACCAATGATTCCACCAGCCCATAAAGCACACCAAACAGTCAGTTTTTCTGGATGTAACAGTGTCTCAACATACACTTGAGGATTATCATCACTCCAAATACCGCAGTTTTGTTTATTGACGTATCCATTCAAACAAAAGTGAGCTTCATCGCTAAACAAAATTCGTTTATGAAAATCGGAATCAACGGCAATCTTGTTTTGGGCTCATTCACCGAATCTACGCCTTGCTAGGTGATCGTGTGGCTTCAATTCTTGCACGAGTTGGATTTTGTAAGCACGCAAACCAAGATCTTTCCGCAAAATCTTCCATAAAGTGAATGGGCACATATCCAATTCCTGTGCACGATGGCGGATAGACTGATTCGGATCTTCCTCTACGCTACGCTCTACAGCAGCAATGACTTCTTCTGTACACACTGTACGACGTCTCTGTGGATGCGTATTATCATTTAGAATAAACGTGGTGCGAAAACGTTCCATAGTTAATTGAATTAATTGCTCTGATGGACGATTATGTTGACCGTAAAATGGACGTAGTGCGCGATAAGTATTTCGAACAGAACCATGATTTTCAAAATAAATTTGCACAATTTGGAAGCGTTGTTCAGGCGTCAGTCTATTCATGTTGAAATGCCAAACCAAACTAAACATAAATCACTTGACAGTTAACAAAATGGCCGCCAGTTAAAAAAGTGTTGCCAACTTAAAGTTCTATACCTCTATAAAAAACACCCTTTATATCTGAAGTTATGACTGTTAACGAAAATATCGGATTTTCTATATATGGATATTTTAAATATATCAATGTCAAAATTTAAAAAATCATATATCGATTCTAGGTAAATGAAAAAAAGAGTGGAAGAAGAATAATGTATTTTAAATAATTTACGATAATATAGTTTCAATATTTGACGCGAAAAATGTGAAATAATTTATTTAAATATAAATATAAATATATATATATATATATATATATATATATATATATATATATATATATATATATATATATATATATATATATATATATATATCGACCCCAATACCTTAATTTTACTATGGATATATCGTCATAAAAAATTTTAGTCATTAATATCTATATTTCCAAAAAACAATATCGATATCTTATTAATCAATTCTATCTAATCTGCAGTACTTTTTGGTTTTCATGCTGGCGTTAGGTTTATTGTTTTTTGTATTTACGCGTACTTCACATGTTTAAATAGTATTTTAAATACTTCTAAGATAAGGAGTAGAGGTAATGTTCCCGGTCGTAAGAGAAATTTCCCGACCGGACGATACGAGTCCGTTAAAATATCAGAAAGTATTTCATCATGACAGTTTTGTACCCAATGATAATAGCAAAATTTATGAGTGTCATCTAACTTTGGACACGCAGCTAGTCCAATCGATTTTTTTTTCTCTGAATTAGAAATGGTATTACTAAAAGGGCAAGGTCTCAAAAATTCTCAGAAAATGTTTAAAAACACTTTTTTATGATATGTTTAATAGGTAAGAAACCATGATTATTCAGTCAGCTGCATTGCTGAGGAAACATGTTAAAAACTTGAACAAAACACTGACTGAAATAAAACTGAATGGAATCAAAAAAGCTGCTAAGAAACGAAACGGTGAAAGATGATTTATAGTATTAATGATGTTTTTGAACAAAACGTTAACTTGTCAGATATTCATATTAAAAATGTTTATTTCAAAAAATTGATAGTTAATAAATAATTTGTATAATTTAGATAAATTTTATTTATATTTAAGTATCTTTTACTTATTCAATAATGATCATTTGTGTTGACAACGAGAACTTGCTAAAAATTTGAAAAATAAAACTCATCAGTTTAAAACGATTGACGTCCCTCAAAATTATATAATTTTGCAATTAAAAAGTGAAATTTAAATGTATGTTTAAAAATTGGATTATTCTAATGTTTTGTGGATAATAAAATAAGATATTTTTCAGAGTAGAGACCGGATTCAAACAAGTGTGATAACCCCCTTTTAAAACTTTAAATTTTATCGTTAAATGCTATTATATTCATAGACGTAAGAGAAATAAATATTACTTAATAACCACATAGACTGTGGATGCTATAGAAGAAAGTTGGCTCACGCTTAAAAAAAGAGCGTTTTCGAGGAGCAAAATCTCTCTTTCTAATTTCGGTCAAGTGACAGGAGTATCCAATGACATTTGGAGTATTGTGTTTAGCAACAAAATTAAAAAGAGAGCTCTTGCTCCTAGAAAACGCGCTATATCTTTTTAAGCGTGAGCCAACTTTCTCCTATAGGATCCCCAGTCTATGATTATATTTGACACTCTATATTTATAACCTAATGCGTTATAATATTTTTTCAAATAAAATTAATTAGCCACTTAATAATTATAATATTTAAAATCGACTTACATCCAACTCCCTCACTAAATCCAATTACTCCAGTTCCTATAACAAAAGCCATTAGTGGTCTTGAAATAGCAACATGTATAGATGCCCAAAATGTATCATGTTTGACAGTGTCTCGAAGAATTATTAATCCAGTACTTATAACGAAGCCGAATCCTAAACCAAACGTTAGAATCCACCACATAAATACTCGAAACTAAAAAAAACATACTTCAGCACTGTCCAAGCCTCAAGAAACAGCACACAAAATATTTTTTAAATTCTTAGAAAGTTACTAAAATACTACCAGCCAGAAAACCTACATTGATATTAATTTGAAACCGATAATTTCAAAATTGGAAATGGAACTCTACTTTGTTAATAAAGTAATTTTGTCAAAAATTCATCACTACGTCTAGAATTTCGTTTAACAAAAAATGTTTTTAAAATTTTTTTTTGTTAAAATATTGGATTTACCAAAACTCGCGTCTGGTTGTGAATAATACCATTTACATTAGTTCTAGACATATCCAACTCACGTTCTAAGCAACGACTACTAACACTACTACTCATGACTAACAAACAAAAAATATATACCAAAAATAAGAAACCAGGGAAAATTTTAATATATGAAGTGTAAAATTAAATGTGATTCTGAATTATGTTTGTAGTTATATTATATTTTATGGTAATGTAATTTTTAATAGATACAATGAACAATCCTATAATGCAAATAATGCAGTAGCAACGGTAGTTTAGTAATGGCTTAGCCGGTCAGTACGCCAAAAACATTAATTAACTGGATAAGCACATTTTTACAATTGTCAATTTTTAAAATTTTTATGGACACAGCTCCTATCTACTTTATTTATTACATTTTTAGATAGTCACCTTAGTAGTAAAAAGTCTATTTTCTGATTTATCGTTTTTGTGTCTATAAAAATAATATCCAAATCCAATGCCTGTTATTGATCCAGCCATGTTTCCAATAAAACTTTTTATTTGGTACTGCACTTGGCGGTTCTCAAACAATCTTTTAATACCATAATATGCTCTAAAAGTTACATAAAGTTGTAGCGGAGAAATATTTTTAAAATTAGGTATATAATAAGATAGTAAAAAAACAATTACATTTAACTGAAGTGGGCCCTATAGAACCGTAAAACTTATTCCTTGGCTTTTTTAACAATTTCGGAATAAACCTAAATGAATTTATGTTGAACGAAATATATTTCTTACATTAGGCAGATCTTGTTTACATCCAAATTTACTTGGGAAGCAATTTTTATTTATGACAAGTAGTAATGCCGAGAAACGAAATAAAGTTCCCACTCTCGTCTCGTCTCGTCTCGTCTCGATGTCATCTCGATGGAAATAAAGTGATACAGAGGAGACGAAATTTTTTCATGAAAAATGCTTTTAAGATCACATTTTTTATCTTGCTACCTAGATTATAGATTTAAGGGCTATTTCAAAGGGCAGTCTCGTGCTAAAAGACTTATTGCTAGTTTCGAGTTCCAAAAGCTCTTTTGCGATATTTGTCAAATAATTTATCAATCTCTTCGTTTGTCTTAAACTAGGTTTGTTGCTACATCTTTATCTTATTTTCTTCTCATGTCCGAAACTCTACCTTTATGAGGCTTTTTGGTACTCTATAGTAACGTTCTGTACCAAAGAGTGAATCGTTAGCTCTCTCATCGCTTCCTCATTATCTTCAAATTTCTTCCGCCCTAGTAAACACATTAAAGTTATCTTGTTTTTTACCAGTTACTTCATTGATTATAATTCTACCTGTAGGCTACTTTTTGGTAGTCCGCAGTAAGGTTCCTGATAAAAGAGGAAAGTTTTGCCTCTATGTTTTGCGATGCTGTCTGCTTCCTCATTTTGTTCAATATCCTTGTGCTCTGTCATACATATCACAGTAACCTTGGTGTTTTTGCCCGTTGCGTCATACATTATTTGCAGTCCTAGGTCAGCTTAGACTCAAATCCTCGATCGAAAAGGGACCAGTTTCTCGTCTTGTCTCTACTTTTTAGAAAAAAATTGTATTTGTCTTATGCAAAATGTCACACTTTTTCTTTATCTTAGTGAATATAGTAAAACTTTTATGATTACAGTAACTACAATAAATAAACATTGTCAGGATCGAGACGAGATTTTTTTAAACGAGAGGAGACAAACAGCTAATCTCATCTGGTCACGACGATTATTTGAAAATAAAATGAGACTAACCCGAGTCGAGACGAAACAAAATAGTCCCTCATTTTCGTTTCATCTCAATTGCTCTATTTACCTCATAGACAAAGGATAAAATTTCCCTCCTTAGATCAAGGAAGGAAGTATTGAAGTTTTCTCTGTCAAAACTCTTAAATAAAATAACTTAGAATATCTCGATAAAACTCTAAAATACGTAGCGTTTTTAATTAGAATCAATGGGCTTTGAGGGGTTGACACGTAGGAAATACAATTTTTACTTTTTGGTAAGATAAGCTGTAAAATGCAATGTATATCAAAGTAGTTGATGTGGTCTAATTATACTTTGTTTTGCGCCCCCCACAAAACCTAGGGACATCGTGTATTTATAAAAGTTAATTAATCAAAGATATATTGCACCTAAAACTTTATGTCCAAAATGTGTTTTTGCTAAAAGTAATATTTTTAAAATAATTTGGTTTCTCAAACCATAAAAATTCAACATTAATACACACACATTTATTCATACGCTGTTAAATTTTGCAATCCAAAAGCCTACAAGAAAATACACAAGACGAACAATGAATTTGGTCGTACGGGATAGTTCTGGCGAAAATTAGAACTCAATAATCTCGAAATTATTTTTCGACCAAATTCCTTTCCTGTATTCCTTGCCCTTTCCCTTCCTCATTGTTTTATTGATATATATTTTTTTCTAAAATGATAAAAATCGCGCTCCATATACTTTTCGAACATAAATAATTTTATTGAATAACGTTTATTTTTATGCAACTATTATTTTTACGTCTACAGCAAAAAAATAAAGATGTTAAAAAACCGCCACCACAAAAATTTAGTCAGATTTTTTTAGAAAGTTTTAACTAACTCCAATTTTGTTTATAATATTCTTACAATTTATATCGTATATGTCAACAAATAAACCTTTATCAAGGAAAATCAAGGATGCAATCTTAGAGGCAAAGCCCTGAAATCGCCAAGAGCAACAGTTATCTTTCGAAAATAAATAAAATTCTCCATTTTTACCGGTTTTGTAATAAATGGATGAATTATTGCTGCTCTTGTTAGTGTATAATTTTTACAAAATATTGCGAATTTTTCACTCAAGATTTCCTTGTAATGGTGTCGGAATTAGTAGCAGAAACTTAGCAAGTTCCTGCTTAAAATACGCGAAATAGAATTGCAACTAGAAAACCTTTTTATTAGCTTTGACGTAGAAAACCTATACAGCAATATTCCAGTTAAGAAGTCACTAAAGATCATAAGGAAAACCTTGAAGATCAAACCTTAACAGAAAGAACATCTCTACTACAATACGCCATCATGTACTTGCTTGACCAATTCCAATTTAAAAGAAAAGGAAAAATTCATTCAGAAATATGGACTACCAATGGGATTCTCGCTGTCACCAGTAGTCGCAAATATTTTCATGTAATGGTTTGAGACATTTGCAATTGAATCCACAAAGAGGAATCCAAAATGGCTTAGATACGTAGACGACACCTTCCTTAACTGGAATGGCAACGCAAAAGAACTTCAAAACTTCCTTTCTCATCTCAACAATATTAGCCCAACCATTAAACTCACCATGGAGAAAAAATTACAAAATAAAGTACCATTCTTGGATGTTTTGGTTGGTTGGTGGCGCGCACGCACGCCCCCCCCCCCCACACACACACACGTGCGCGCACGCGCACGTCGTGTTCTTCCAACTACTCCATCATTAGACATGGAATTATAAGAAACCTTATAGAGCCTTGGCATTTGCAACGATAACCTGATGAAAGAAATAGATTACATTAAAAGTGACCTTACAGTCAACGGATACCCAGTAAATCATGTGAATAAGATTCTAGAACAACGCAGAAATAGGACAAGATCGGCAACGGACGAGAAACTAAAACCAATGTTGAATATATTCTATGTTAGAGGCATTTTGGAGAAGGTTAGAAGAATAGGAAAGCGATATAAGGTCAACATTGTTTTCAATTCAAATAACTTTCTGAGAGGTCGGCTTACTAAGGTCAAACCAACAACTCAAAGGGACGTGTGAATGTAACAACTCCTAAGTTGGCGATACAAAGAAACCCTTTGAAGTAAGAAACAAGGAGCATCAGAAAAAAAAACATCTCGTGAAAAATAGAAAAATCTAGTTCCGCCAACAACGCCTGAACTCATGGACATCACCTAAAATGGTCTGAAGCTAGAACCCTGCACCGAGAAAGACACCGGAGAAAACGAAAATCAGAACAAGCCGCGGTTATACATCAGAACCTGAATTGCTTTAGTAACCGTCTTTAGACATAAGAGAAGTGTGGAAATCACTTCTAAGTAGTTGTAAATTAAAACTAAATGTACTATAAATGAGACCTTAGCTTAGCAAGCATGACTGCACTCACCTCCGTCATACTCCACTGCATTTACTTTTAATATAAATAGTTGTATCGCTTAAGAATTTGCTCATATTCACTTGAAAACGGCTAGAGATAACTACCAGCCGAAACGTCGTGATATTGAACAACGAATTAAGACAATAGAAGTCCAATAGATATCTACTACTTCGCACGGTATTACCACATATTCCTGCTTTTATTTTTACAGTTTGCTAGTGAAGAACTATATTAGTATTTCTTTCTAATTTTCTATTTCTTACCGTGTAATAGAGGGTGGCGATGCAAGTAAAGGGACAAAAATTGTACCCTTTAACAGCCAAAGCATTTGTAAAATAAAATAATCTGGATAGAGCCTTGCCTTTACTATATTGCGTGCCGATAGAAACAGTTTTTAAATTTGTGTTTAAGAGCCAAACATAAAGTGTAATCAAATTATTTTTTTAGATATTAACACTGAAAAAATAACCTTGTATAAAAATACTTACTCGGGAGTAGGTAATATGAGAGCTGTAAAATCGTAATAATAATTCTGTAAAAATGTTCCTAATATATTAAGCGACATCGCTGCACCAATAAGAAACCAAATATGTTTTTCATAAAGCTTCAATAACCAAATAAATAGAAGCGACAGAAAAAAATATTGTGTGTCCAATGCTAAATACCAAGTAACTGGAAGGCACTAAAAATAACAACCAAAATCTTAATTAACAAAGAACAAAACATCATTACATATACAGACGAGTTTAGTAAGGTACCGTTTTCCCCCTTCAGATAAACAGACAGTTTATTTTCTGCGAATGCATCTCTGACTCGCTCTCTCCATACGCGTTTCGGTCACTTAATGATCTCGTCAGTGGGGCTGTAATGAATCAAGAACACAACTCACAGAACAACTAATTTAATTGCTTAATTCCGCGGCCGCAAAGATTTGTTTACATTTTACAGAAATTTTAATTTTTAAGCTTCTCACTCCTCTGAGGTATGTGTAGATGTCGTTTGACTGAGGATATTTTACTCTGATATCGAAAATGTCTGCAGGTTTAATATCCTGCCGACAAGTCATTAACTAGATCATTAAGTAGTCGAAACGCGTAGTGAGAGAGAGAGAGACAGAGAAAGGACAAACTAAAGTGAGATTCGCAGGAAGTAAACTGCCTGTCTATATTTATTCCTGTAAAGACCCGAAGAAAGAAAACGGTAGCGTATTACACTAATTCTGCGGCGGTAAAGATTTCTTTACACGGAACTGAAATTTTGATTATGAATATTCAGACGAGTTGCGTTATGAGCCTGGTTCGATTTATACTGAAAACTTCCCGTTACTATACGTCTAAAAAAAGAAATGCGCTCTCGTTATGACGCCGGAATGGAAACATTAGTTTGATGAATAAAGCAGCACATAACTTTAAAAATTTTGCCATGAAATTAAAACTTGCACATAATAAGTTTTTTTAAATGATATAAAAGTACTATTCCAAAATACTAAGCAGTTTAATTTGTTTTTATACCATATACTATTTTATAACAAATCAAATGTTATACATTTATAATAAAAATTATTTATTAGTTAAAATGTAAATTATAATATTTCATATGCACGAAGAATTAACCACACTTACAAAAAGGCGTTTATAAAATCAATTTTAAAATAAATAAAATTAATAATCCACTAGAAATAACTAAGCTGCTTCAAAAGTTTTAATAATTAATATTATTATTGTCAATAATATAAATCAAAACAGTTTTCAATGATTTATTAGTTATAAAGAAAGTTGTAATATTCACTGATAATCTTTTAGGAATAATATTTTTAATAAATAATATAGGAAATATTTTTTATTATATGATGAAACCATTTTACATTTTCAAATACATTTATTTTTCTTCTATTCTATCTAAAAATGTTTTTATTGGCAACACAAAATTTTATCCACGCCAAAAAAAAATTCGGGGTGCATGAGATATAAATAATATAATGCCATCTTATTCTGCGACTTAAGTAAGGCGTTTGACTGTGTTGCTCATGATCTCCTCATACAAAAGCTGCACTTCTATAATTTTAATGAGAGCGGCTGCAAGCTTATAACATCTTACTTGGAAAATAGGGTTCAGATTGTGAGAGTTGGAGGGGAGTCCCCGGTCAAGGGAGGGATTTCGATAGGGATGCCCCGGGGTTCGGTATTGGGGTCAATTCTCTTTTTTAATCTACATAATTGACCTACCTATGGGCAGAGATGGTACAGATTTTACACTCTTTGCCGATGACACCACTCTCTCGGTTTCAGATGTATTTCTGGAAGGGGCCTTGGGCAGGTTGGAAGCGGCACGATCTGGTGCCAGGGAGTGGTTTGACGCTACTTTTGAATGAAAATAAAACCAAGCAAGTGGTGTTTTCTCTACGCGACGTGGGAGATATAAATGGGGATTTGCTGGGTGCTAAATTCTTGGGAGTCCAGATTGATCCTGACCTTACTTGGGAAGCTCATATAGAGCAGGTTTCAGGGAGGCTCCGTAGCAGCCTGTTTGCTTTGAGACGTCTGGCGCTATGTGTTGGCATGTCGGTTCTGAGGGCTTCGTAATTGCCTTGTTCCATTCGGTAATGTCATATGCACTGCTTGTCTGGGGCCATGCATCGCGGGCGTCTCGCGTGTTTGGGCTTCAGCGAAGGGCTGTGAGAGTTGTGCGGAGTATGAACTTTAGGGAGGACTGTAGAGCAGCATTCTCCGAACTAAAAATATTAAGATTGCCTTCGCAATACATTTTGGATAACCTACTGTATGTTAAAAAATACAAAGAAAGTTTCAAGACGCACGGTGGGGTTCACAGCTGGGACACGAGGCACAGGGATAATTTGGTGCCAGCATATTTTCGCTTGGAAAGGTGTCGCAATGGGCCTGGTTGCCTGGCGATAAAATTCTTTAATGTTTTGCCTCTGTCATTGAGAGAACTTTCATATAATCCTTTTAAATATAGAATAAAAGAAATCTTAATCCAGAATGCATTTTATAGTTTTGACGAATTTATTCACTACAAATTTTAATCATAATTTTTAAACTAGACTTTGCCTAAGTTTCATGTGTAATGTATATAATTAAGATTTTAAATGTAAATGTATTTCTAGTGTTTTTTATTTTATGTACTGACGAATGTAAGTGTTGTAAAACATGATACTGATGAATAAATTGAAATTGAAATTGAAATGGAGTGGCAGATCATCATCAAAATTTGGGCATTCCATAAATATCATAATGTACCTAACAAAGATTGTAGCTATATATTTACATCATACTTATGATAAAATAGACAAAAAGATTATCTAGTTTTATATTAATTATGTTTTAATAAATTATTGTGTAAGTCAGGTGTTCCCAAACTTTTTCAGTTAGCGGCGCACTTAGAGTTTTAGTATTTTGTTTCGGCGCCCTAGTGGAAATATGTATACAATCGTGTTCAACAAAGTGCCGTACAAGGTTTGTCCTTTATAACCTGCTTACTACATGGTAGCAAACCACAAAAATTCATTGAGCACGACTGTACATTGACACTAATGACCAAGTACAGAAATGGAAACAACCACAACCACAAGGCTCATATATTAAACTGATACACAAAAAAATATATTAGTATTAAAGAAAAACAGGGAAAAAATCAATGAGACGTGTGAGTTTGGTGCTCTCTACAGAGTTTTTCAAAGCTAGGGATAAGGCTTGACATTGCCACTCTCGTGTCTTGCTCCACGTTGATCTTTGAGAAATGTTTGGTCTTTATTACAACTACAGCTGAAAACCGATTTCGTATAAATAAGATATTATAAAGGGAATAAAAATCCTTATAGCTTTAAAATTTAGAGTTGGACTTTCATTTTTGACGGTTATCCAAAACGCCACCAAATCGGAAGAAGCGAATTTTGTGTTAAGGCTGTTGTTGCAAGAGAGTTCAATGAGAATTCTTCTTGTGAAATGAATTCTGGTGAAGCTTGAGCACGAAAAGGATCTTGGTTCCACGAAAATGTATCGACATCTGCTTCTGTAAAGTATTTTGCAAATCATTCAGAGAGCTTTGCAAGATCGACAGCAACTCTTTAGAGATAACGAACTGATTAGAGGACGCTTATTTATACAAATGTGGGAAACAACTGCAGTTTTCTCCTCAACGCAATCTTCTCCAATAGTTTTAAGATGTGCATGTTTTTGCCTTGCAGAGACAGATTCGAGGCATTCAATTTTTCAAATATATTGCACAAATATGCCAGTTTTAGTAAAAAGTCTGGGTCTACAAAGCATCTGGAGTTTGTATGACCTTCTTCTTCGTCAAATAAGGCTCGCTGTATTTTAGTTATTAATTTTTAAATTTATATATACTCGTAAATCTTATAATACAGTAAAGTAAGGGGGCATTATTGAAAAAAAAAAGAAATGTCTAAGAGGGCGAAATGAAAAGAGAAATAATAGAGAAGAGCTCAGATCTACTGCGACGTAGCAGATAAAACTGGCAGTAATACAATAATTATTGCTGAGAAAACGCATACGCTATTTTTTTTAATTCCTTTATTAGTTCCTGATACTATATTACAGGAAAAGGAATTTTTAAAATTCTTTAGAATATAGTGGTGTAATTAGAATAGTATGCCTAACAATGTTTAAATTTCAGTAAAAAATTTAATTTCGTTGTACAAATATGGTGGGACATTAAATATGGTAATCTTGTGGTTAAAACAAAATTCTACGGTTATACATATTAAACAATTCAGATCGTGAAAATATGAAATAGGATGTCTGCGTCTAATCCTGCAAACAAGCCACTTACATGAATTTTATTTTGAATCTTTTTATTGTTATTATACGAATTCAAAAATGGACCGTGACATAGGCAATGTTGGAATGTGACAAAATTAAAGTGTTACATAAACTGTTCATCTGTAATGCCAGCGAGAGCAGAAGTACAACTATGACTTATTCTAAAACCCGACTGCTTTAGAGGCAATAAGTTATTATTAGGTGATATTTTTGGTTTTTGGATTTTTGGCAACTGGTGCAGTGGTAAGACCACCACCCTCCGAGTCTAATCAGCTTAAAGGTAGTAGGTTCGAAACTGGCTGTCGGCAAAAATATTTTTCTGAAATATCTCGTCTGCTATATGCCACAGTTCGGCCGAGGATGCCCTTAGATATTGAGTCGTTGAAAAAATAAAATTACGACTCTGCTCGGAGAGTTGGGATCGACTAAGAACAATAACAAGATCTCCCACGCAACACATACACTACATGACACAACTATGTAGAAGACAATGGTAAACCACCATGTAAAATATAATTGCTTAGTATGGCTGATTAAAAATTGGTGAATTCCATAAACATCTCATAAAAATAGGTATAAGCACAAAACCCTTATATATTTTGTAGTAAAAAAAATTAAGAAATACTCCTGTAATATTAATATTGATTTATCCAATAATCATAATTTTTATTGATTTGAACAAATTTTTAAAAGACAACACTGTATTATGATTAGGTATACTCAGTTCAAAATATTCTACTACTCACAGCGATTCTGAAGTTGGTTTTCATCAATTCATAAATATTAACACATGCAAGTAAGATACCAGAAAAAATATCTATGTAATCATGATAGAAACAACTGACTGTGCAGTGCCTAAGAACATTTAATAGTGACAACCATTTTTTATTTGTAAGGAAATCTGGGTTAAAATGACCTACCACTTTTTTCCTGTGTATAAGCCTTTTATTTTTCGATATGCCAACTGCGTAAAAAATATTTCAATTAAAATGGTTTAAAAATAGAATACCCCACTGTCAAAAAGTATAAAAAATTAAACCGTTTGTTCTGTAAAAAAAAATAAATAAAAACAAAAAATGTTTGTGTCATTTTATCCAGGAATGCCCAAAACCTCGATTAACACAATTCACACACATATTTTCGCAGGATCTAGCAACACCAACACAATCAGCATATCTATATTCTGAGCACTTTTAACACCTGATTCAGAATTTTTTGGACTGGAAGTACTGAAAATATAAACATGGGGTGTTTTCATTATCATTTGAGACAACCATGTTATAATCCTCTTCAGTGTTGTCAAGTTGCATTGCAGTTAAATTATTCTTTGCACGTTTTGTTGCTAGTCGAATTTCTGTAGCACGCTTTTCAATATCTCTCGCTTTAAGCTCCTATAAAATGGGTCATGTGTTTCCTCAGTTTCTTGTCTTTTTGACGCTGACTGAGCCTTTGAAGTAGAAGCAATAGGAGAAGTTTCATGTGAGCGATTGACATGAAGATTGTTTATAATCGATACCATAGAAGTGTTTGCTTAAGATGCAGAAACAAGTTCGGAGGGTAACGACAACACTCGATTCTCTTATGAAAGTAAAGAATCTTTATTTTGTGAACGAACTGTTTCATATTCTCCTTCTGATGTAGTTAAATAGGTAATCAGGAAATACTGGGCGGATTAGTATTTAAAAATGCACTAACATTATTTAGATTTGTAGCTGTGGGCCTCGGATGATTCTTTAATCATTTTGTTACTTCTTGATCATAGTATGTTTTCAATGGTCCAAAAAGGCTTACATTTAGCGGCTATACCTGATGGGTACAGTGGGGCGGAAAAGATAATCTCACTCTACCGTGCTGTTTAGTAAAAGCTAAGAATTCGATGTTTTTATGGTTAGTATGCCCATCGACTACGAAAATAACCTTATTGCATCAATGTACGTGAAATATAACTACGAGCTGAACTCATCCAAGCAGGATATATGTTTTTCCTTTCTGCACTCGAGCAGAAACTAGCTTCCTCCTTGGAGAAGCCAAGGATTATAGCTAAGTCTGATTCATCTACATCGTCTGAATTTAATTTTGTTGTCTATTGTGGTTTATTAAAAGATTCCACTCTTGCTGCTGATGTGGCTTTAGCTTTACTTAGTAATATGTCGGGATATCGGACCTTAAATCCACGCAATCAATTCCATCCAACTAATTTTGTGATGGTATTAAAACGATGTGCTTTTCCCTTTAGTTCTGCTAACTGGTAAGCTAGAGAACAATAGAATGTCACCAAACAAGCCAATTGCCCAAATTTAACTGACTTCGTATCGCTTAGGGTTATCGGCTTCCCCATACTTAGACTTGAATTGGTAGCCGTCCGTCTAAAGAAAGTGTTACCATGGTAACATCTGTTGCTTTTCGGAACTTATCATATTTATGCATTAATTTTTACTAGAAAAATGTTACCGTACCACTAATACAAATTATACATATTTGTACGAAAATTATCCTGAAATAGATTTTTATTAAACGCATATTATTTTTAATACTTGTATAAATCGATAAAATTCAAAGCAGCTTGACGGTTATACCATAGTCGAATTATCGAACCAGTTATGAATATGTAGCAAGTTCATCCACCAATTTCTTCGACATTTTTTATATTCCATGCCAATAAAATAATTCCAGTTAGGTCCATTACCCATATGTCGTATCCAAGTTGCTTGAAGTAATATAACAACTGCAAGCATAGGATTCAGCCTAAAATTTAATAAATGAAAGTGAAGGCTATTTACAACCTACAAAAAATGTAATTCTACTTCTAGTGCGTAAATATAAAAAATATAAGTAATAGAATACAGTGTGCCTGATAATTATAAATACGAGATTGCGTATAAAAGGCGTGAAAATGAACCTAGTGTTTCATATTATTTTTTCCTAAAGGGCCCCATAACGAAGATATGGGGCCAAACAGGGGTATCTAGTGGTTTACCTTGGATATAGCTTTTGTGCAGGCTTGTATAATTTAATGAAATTTTAGCATGTGTTTAATAAGCTATCGCTTTTCTTCTCCTTCGAATCGTTCAAAGGAAAAGGTAGACCGTTTATTTCCTGCGAATTTACCTCGGATTCTCTGTTCATACGCGTTTCGATCACCTAATGTCCTCATCAGTGGAGCTGTAGCGAACCAAGAACAAAACTCATAAGAAACAACTGTCCATACAAAATCTAAATTCTGGGACAGGTCAGCAGAGTATTTTCCCTGCAGATATTTTTGATAACAAACTGTTAAATATCAACAGTTAAATGATATCTATGCATAGACTGGAATAGAACGAAACTTAAAAATCAAAATTTCGGCAAGATAGATATATTTTACGACCGTAAAATTAGTTTAATATGCTCCCGCATTTCTTCTGCTGCTAGTGCGGGCCCTACGGGCCCTCCTCAATATTTTCATGTAACTTTATATTTTTTGGCCGAGAGAATCAGTTTTTTTGTTATTAACAATTTAATTGTTTAAATGTTTACAAACTATTACCTTGGCTATTTATGGATGCTCTACTCAGCCAAATCGATTGTCCTCTTTATTAGAAACGTCCTGAAATTTTAATTTTTTTAAATATTATAAAAATTAGTGTAAAAACATTGCAAAATAGAATTCTGTCCTAACTAAATCGATCATAACTTGGCTTTTAAAAGTCTAATAGACGCCAATAAACGCCTAAATTGAAGGAAATTGTTGGGACTTTTGAATGAAGTTTGTTAAATAGAAAAAAATTAGGTATGTTTTAATTACGAAAAATAAAATATCTCGTTTCTTTTAATTTTTCCTCAAATATGGCATATTTAAAACCTTTAGCAAATTTCATACAAACTTGTTGCAACTAAATAAGCGTATTTACAAATACAAATTCAAAATAATCTAATAAAAAGTATCCCATAGTTATATCAATAGCCTATTTAATATTCACCACTAATTTTCTCTTTTAGCAGTATTACGAACGAGAATATAAAGTGTGTGGCCCTTCAATGGTCAGACCAAGGTAGATCACTTTTTCAAACTTGAATCGTGCCCTTAACGTCTAGTTTTGTTTTGTCTTCTTTCTTTGAAGTGAGAAGAAGAAAAAACAAATAATCTTGTAACCCAGTACGCCTATCGAGCTTCAACTCGAACTCCCTTTTGAGACGAAAGACAGAATCCGATCGAAACCCTTTCTTCCTAAACTGACAGACCTAGATAACCACAGAAAATATGTATATTAATATGAAGACCTGCATTCATGATGCTGCCAAAGAAACGCGGGGAGGACAAATACTGAATAAACGCAAAAAGAAAAACTGTGGAACCAGCAATTGAAAACCCTGGTTGAACAAAAAGAGAGATCCTACAATCAGTGGTCTGCTTCTGTAAGCGAGCTAGGTAGGAAAGAAAAAAGAAGACTGGTTACCAACGAGGTCAAAGCTACCAAGAACAACTGCTGCAAGGAGACATGTAAAGAAGTAAATAACTCTATTGGAAACACAAGCGCAATAAAACCTGAAAGCTATCAAAGGACTTAGGACACAAAACCAAGCCACCGCAGGAATAAGTCTTATCAGGATGCAAGAATGGAAAAACTATTATCGAAAACTCCTGACTATAGACAGAACTCAATTTCAGGAAAGTAACACATAAGATAATATCGAAGCAGTAGTAGCACAAGAAATAATAATTCCACCAGAAGTAAAATAAAGCGTGACGAAATTAAAAAATGGAAAGGCTCCTGGCCTAGGAAATGTCAGTAATGAGTTAACAAAAGCAAGCTGAGAGACCCCAGTAGAAGTCCCAGCAACCATTCTCACCAAATACCTTAATGGTGATAATCCAACGATGGAATGGAAAAAGACAGTCATATCCTCTATCTACAAGAAAGAAGGCCACAAGGATTGTCAAAACCATAAAGACATTCTGTACAGTGGGTATACTTTATGATCGTGTGTTAAAACATAGGATTAAGGTACAATATTGAGAATTTAAAGATCAGAGTAGCTTTAGAGCAGGTCGATCATAAATAGATGGAATATTTTCAATTTAGTAACTTGTTGAGAAATGCCTAGAGTGAAGGAGAGCCGCTCATCTAACTCTTGTTGACCTCGAAGTAAATTGCAGTTATGAATAAAAAGTAATGGCGGCTCAAAATCTTTTATAAATGCAGTTAAGAGCCTTATATTGCGGTTACTCAAGTGCGGTGAAAGTTGAGAATGTGCTATCGGAAGAATTTGAAATTAGTAAAGGACAACGATAGGGTTGTTTATTGGCTCCTTTATTTTCCAAGATATACTTAGAGAGACTTTAAAGACATGGAGAGAAAATGCAATCCAATATCAATATCCATAGATGATAACAAACTATACTTCCTCCCATTTGCTGATGATCACGTGCTCATAGCCGAAGACATTAACGATTCTAGCTACATGCTGAGAAAGCTCTTTGAGGAATATGACAACTGAGGTTTAAAAATGAACATAAAATGGACTGTATATATGGTAGTTGATATTGACGATTAGCATGATTTGGATGCTGATTGGATGATTACTATCAAGCACTTTTAAGTATCTAGGTATACCCTGACTGCAAATGAGAAGAGCTCCGATGATATAAAAAATAAGATAGGACAAGGTAAGCGGAAACTAAACTCGATCCTCGGGGGCAAATAAATTACCAACACAATTAATAAATCTATATATAATACAATAATAGAAAGTATTAGTACTTATGGTTCAGAATTATGAGAAATAAGAAAAAAATACTAGAACCGACTGATATCCCTAAATTGGAGTAGAAGAAAACATCATAGATACCATAGAAGAAAAGAGGTTAACATGATATATGTAAGTTGTGAAGATTGACAAGCGAGGAACGCCAACAGCTGTAAAAAACTCGTAGTGTATGTAACTAAAACATCCTCACGGATGTGAGTTAATGTGGCGAAGTCAAGAAAAGAGGTTTTTTTAGCTGCATTATCTCTACAAGACAAATGTGGTTATGGATATGTTATATTCTAGGACTGTATCTGCTTGTCGCTGACACAGTTAGATCATATTCATAGAAGATATGAATGCTAATGATTATCTTGAAAATATTGTAGTAAAACATGTGATGCTTTTTGGTTCTTTTGGACAAATAATACTCTACTTATGCAAGACAACGTTCGCCTTCAGGTGCTAGAGAAGTAATCGATTACATTAATTGTGCTAACTTAGGTTACGACCAAAATCTGTGGGATATTCTTAAAAGAAATGTGTGATACCTTAGAACTATATCCTGCTTACCTGAGGGTACTTGAATATGCAGTTATTATAAAATGAGGAAATATTCCTTGGAGCGTCTTCCAAAATTTGATTAAAAGCATGCCTAAGAGCATAAATGTTCTTATTCAAAGAAGAATAAATTCAACTATAATAATGTAATAATTCACCCTTGGAGTAGCAAAAAATATCATTTGAAAGTTTTCACTTAACTAATAGTAGAAACTATAGGAAATAATTAGATTTGATTTAACATGGCGATTTTTTTTTAATTTTGATTTCTGAGACCCCACGACAAAAAAGTTTCTTTTTCAGAGGAAGGAGACCTGCAACAGAGAACTCCTTAGAAAGTACTTTAGTGAACTTACTCACACTAAATACAGTGATCATGCATAAATACTGTTACTCCCTACATCCCTCCACCAGTATCCTATCTGCAGAACTGTTTGCGATTTTTAAGGCCACTGAGATAATAAAAGGATCCCAAAAAAAATTATGGACTATCGCCACTGATTCCTTAAATTCTATTACCTCTCTAAAATCATATAATCCCACTCACCCTTTGGTCATAAATATAAAATACAACCTGACAAGAATAAGCACACAAAAAAAGAAAGTATCATTTCTATGGATACCTAGTCATGTGGGCATCGGAGGAAATGAGGAGGCTAATACTTTGGTAAAGGGTGATCCCACCTCTCTTTCTGTTAATCTAACCTTCTGCCCCGGAGATCTTCGTATCTTCTCTAAGCATAAAATAAGAGCCCTTTGGCAGTTAGAATGGGATCTTCAATTGGAAGAAAATAAGTTACATGAAATAAAAGACACAATACACACTAATATTGCTCTTCAGAGCTTTCCTAGGAAACCCCTGTCCGTTATGGCCAGACTCAGAATTGACCATACTAGACTAACACACGGCCATCTTATTGATCGCTCTGATCCCCCCCCCCCCCTATGTAACCAATGTGAGGTAGCTCTTTCAGTTAAACATATTCTGGAATTCTGCCCTAAATACTCTCGTCATCTGATTGAACTTGATATCAAGGGCCCCTTAAAGGAGAAACTCTCTTATGAAAATATCATGAAAATCTTCTACTTCCTTCGAGACTCCTCCCTGCTACCTCATATATAAACCTTAATTAGTATATACATGTATAAGCATGCTAGTTCTTTAGTATTTAACCCTGTTTGTCTTCTGTTTATGTTCCTTGTTTTTACTAATATGTGTTTTAATATTTTATCTATTTATTTGTATATTTATTTCTGGATAGCATACTAGGGAATGAAGTTTTATTTTAACGCTTTCCCTCTATAGACACCAAAAAACCCTCATGGGTTGACGTATCTTTAATTAATATAAATCAATCAATCAATCTTTTTCAGAGGGAAAATCGTAGGTATTTTCAGTTTTCTCCTATACCGGGTGTCAACGAATCTATTAGACAAGTCATAATTTCTAGAGTATTATGTGTATCAAAATGAGAATTGGTACAGGTAAATGGTATGTGAAGGGGAGAGTTTTTGCATATTTTCCACTTTCCGGCCACTTCCGGTTTCACCGGAAATGGCCCCGGTTTTGAATTTTTAAATGGAACACCCTATATATTTTAACATTTTTGGATTTCTGAGACAATTCGAGATCAGAATGTGACATTTTAAAAACTTTTTACGTCTACTTCATTTTTTAGAGCCACTTTTAAAATTGCATCTAGGTGGCCATGATCGGACGCAAACTAATCTAAGGGCCTTAGGTGATGTCAAAAAAATACAATCGCAAAGTTTTAGTTACTAGTATGAAAGACATGAATAAGACAAGTTGACAAAATTACGTTTTCATTTCTAACTATTAATTTTCAAATGGTGACCCCTTTTTGACAACTACTTTTCGAAAAAAGCATTCTTTGACGAATCTAACGGTATTAATTTATTTGCGATTGGATTAGACATAAGAACAGAAATTAAATATTATTAAGCAAAATACTGGATAATTTATTTACTTATGACAAGTGCGCCATGGACAGCCATGATGCATAATAATTTGCAACTGTTTTTATCAAGTCTTCTTTGGAAAACAAAGCACTCACTTAAGTAGATAATGACAGTGACATACGCTCTAAGAACATACGTAAAAGTTTCTTAATTTTCGTTAAGTTTAGAGTTCTTAGAGCGTATGTCACTGTCATTATCTACTTAAGTGAGTGCTTTGTTTTCCAAAGAAGACTTGATAAAAACAGTTGCAAATTATTATGCATCATGGCTTTCCATGGCGCACTTGTCATAAGTAAATAAATTATCCAGTATTTTACTTTATAATATTTAATTTCTGTTCTTATGTCTAATCCAATCGCAAATAAATTAGTACCGTTAGATTCGTCAAAGAATGCTTTTTTCGAAAAGTAGTTGTCAAAAAGGGGTCGCCATTTGAAAATTAATAGTTAGAAATGAAAACGTAATTTTATCAACTTGTCTTATTCCTGTCTTTCATACTAGTAACTAAAACTTTGCGATTGTATTTTTTTGACATCACCTAAGGCCCTTAGATTAGTTTGCGTCCGATCATGGCCACCTAGATGCAATTTTAAAAGTGGCTCTAAAAAGATGAAGTAGACGTAAAAAGTTTTTAAAATGTCACATTCTAATCGAGAATTGTCTCAGAAATCCAAAAATGTTAAAATATACAGGGTGTTCCATTTAAAAATTCAAAACCGGGGCCATTTCCGGTGAAACCGGAAGTGGCCGGAAAGTGGAAAATATGCGAAAACTCTCCCCTTCACATACCAATTACCTGTACCAATTCTCATTTTGATACACATAATACTCTAGAAATTATGACTTGTCTAATAGATTCGTTGACACCCGGTATACTATTTTTTGAACATTTTGCGTAGGTAAATATATTTATAACAATCAATAAAACAATGCTTTAAGAAAAAAAAAACTTAAATAATTAAAAGGAATTAAACAATTTTAAGTTTTCTATACGTTTTTTTTAAATATTTATTCTACCAATGAATTTTACTTGGAAGTCTTGGGGAGGTTTTTTATGAGCTTATTAAATTTGCTATAATAGCGTTAAAAAAATGTGTTTACGGTATTTCGAGTGAAACTTACCTAAAAATTCTATGAACAAAGATGGAGATGAACGTTTTAACGTTTAACCTTTTTTTGTCCTTCAAATAATCAAAAAGACCATTAGAAAGTAGAAATGTCGAAATAAAGAAAAACGTTGTTACACATAACGGACCACTCGAAAAAAATACTCTAGCATTTTTCTGGTACATCTAAAAATTCAAAATATATTACATACAGACACTTTCAAATAAGAGATATGGTTGTTATCGTAAATTAAAAAGGTGAGTCTATAAAATTTGCTTATAAAATTGAAGACAACTGTACTGAAGTTTTTATATAAAGGTTATTTTAATTTAAAAAAATTAAGTGACACGTTATTTTCAAGCATTCAGTGTGTATTTATTTTTTAATGCTGACTCATTTAAAAGTTTAAACAAAGTCCTTTATCATTTTTGGATTACGTTAAAAAAATATATAGAAATACTATGAATACAAATTTTAATAAACTTCGCTTCTCTTCAATAATTTTCAAAATATAATGGTATGATTCCAATCTAAACAAAATATTTTATTTACAAGATGAAACAAATATTAACGTTTTTCGCCTACTTGTGATAATAAATAAATGAAAAAATATATTTATTTTAATACTATTGAGAGTAACAATGTCAGGAAAATACAAAAAATTCAAAGAATCAATAAAAAGTTAAAAAGAGCTCGAAAGTTCTACTCTGAGCCAAAACTAAACCAAAAAAAAAAATTAACATCGGATTCCCCTAATTTATACCACTATACTAATAGGTATATTGATAGTTTTCGAAATACAGGGTGTCAAAGTTAATATTTTTTAAAACTTTTTGTACCAATATTTATCTTTAAAATAGGTCGATTTGCACTAAATTTGGAGTTTTCGCGTTTTTTAGGATGAGAAATCAAGATCCGATTACAATTTTGGTATATATTATAGAGGGCTCCACCATCAGCACTTCACCTACATCTAAAGCTTTGAAGCTTATTTGTGTCTTGGGATATTACGTTTCGATTTAAAAATTCTTATTACATAACATCTCTGTCCGCCCAGTAGGTGGATAAATGTTATATTGCGTACTGAGCTTGTCGAAATCCCCCTTTACACTTTATCCAGACTTAGAAAATTTAAAGCAACATTGATAACACCGGTCTGATCTCGGTACCCCACCATAGTGTTTTTATTTATTTTGACACGAATTCGAATACGGAGTCCGTTTGATCCCATCTCCCACAGTTTTTCCGCAAATCACGAAAAATAGCTGACAAAGCGGAAAATTGCTTACTTTATATTTTACTGTCACGACTGTCGTGATAAACAAAAGAGATACATGTATGCGATGGATGCATATATCAACTCCTCATAAGTTGACAACTTGGCTTATGGAGAATAAGGGGCTACAAGAATTCTAAAAACATGGCCGGCACATTAAAGGAAAAATTGGTAACGATGCAGGAATTCGGAAGCACAATCTCGGCGGCTTGTCAGGGTGAACAAGCGGGCCCGCAGGCATCGTCATCAAGCGACCGCAGCTCCTTATCAGTTAGCAACTTGGCTGATAAGGAGTATGAAGCTACAAGAACTAATGCAATTGCCAGGCATGAATGTTGTCGCGACAGAAGCATATTCTGTTACGTTTGCGGAAAATATAAAGTAAGCAAATTACGTAGAAAAATGAGCGATACATGTAAAAATATATATCGTGAATATTATCAAAGTGTAATATCTAATCAAAATGATACATCTGAGTACAGCATTTGCTTCTCTTGTTACAACAATCTCAGACGATGGACTGAAAAAAACAACAACAAAGGTTTAAAATACATCTCACCGACTATATGGTCAGAACCTCAATCACAAGAGAACTGTTACTTTTGCAATACAATAGTAGAAGGATTGAATGCGAAAACCAAATCAAAAATATCTTATTCGATAGGGTCTTCTGTTGAACCAACAAAAACTTATTTAGAGTCCAATATTGAAGTTATGGATACCAGCGCTACAATAAATGAAGCTTCAACAAGTGTTTAAGAAACAGACAGAGAAATCACGGAAGATATATATGTATGTATATATATATATATATATATATATATATATATATATATATATATATATATATATATATAATATAAATAAAGGAACATAAAAAATTTGTTTATACTCAAACTTAACAAACTAGTTACAGAGAAATGTATATCATTTACAATTTTACATTGCCTGATAGCAAATTTTTCTAAACTTTTTAACAAAATTGTTATAGGTCGGGAACGAATTTTAAGAGAGCGTTTTTATTTTCAGAATAGGAACAGCTAGTAATTTTATTTTGTAAATAAATAAAAAATTTTCTTTAGTAATAAATAAAAGCAATAATAAAGTATTAACTTACGGTCTCAGGATACCTTGTATTTGCAATTGGAGCAGCAATAAAATCAAGAATTGTATGACATAATATTACCAGCAACGTGTTATATAGTCTAAAAATATTTTCAAATCGTTATATTATTAACAAGGAGTATGCAAGCGGCAATAATAATAGCTATTACATTACACTGTGTATGACGGTTATTGAGAAAAAATATATGTTCCTATTATATTGTACTTAATATAGGATATTTTATTCATTTTCTCACTATTTGGTTTTAATTACTTTTTACTTGATAGGCTACCTAAAGAAAAATCTGGACCTAGTCCTCTTAAAACTTGTATATACAAAGTCCATTCCAGCAATTGAATAAAAGAAAAAGAAATTTCGTAAGTAATGTCTTTTGCTTTAAGATATATAAATATATCATATTTTTCCTAGAGTCGTTCTGTGAATACTTTTAGAACTACAAACACAACAACAAATTATATTTGTGGCACGAACGCCTTTTTGTATGACTTCACACGAAACCAACACAATATATTAGTATAATTAAATCTAGATGGACATATCTAATCCCAACTGTGATTAAAAATGCGGGTAACAAATAATAGAAACGTCCTGTATATTTAATAATTTAATACAAAAAAATTAAAAACTACTAAATCAAATTATTTATTATACTTTTACTTCGACCGACCAAGGCAAATGATCGTAAGGTTACCAAAGATTTCTATAGCTGGTTGAATTTATCAGATTTAAAAACTTTAACAAAAGAAAACCCACGACTAGCATTAGTTTAGTTTTTGCAGTTACATTTTAATTCAATTAAATAATTAACGGTGTATTACTATTTATTTAGACCATTTAACTACGCAAAATTTTTAACAATTATCTAATTAATTTTACCTTATTCCTTGTATTGCCCGAAGTTTTTCAATTTCTGGAGTACTGTTAATAGTTTTCAACCTAATCCAATTTTTTGTAAGAGAAAAAGCTGCTAATACTTTTCCGATTGGAGAACTTGTAA
Organism: Diaprepes abbreviatus; assembly: GCA_034092305.1. NCBI lineage: Eukaryota > Metazoa > Arthropoda > Insecta > Coleoptera > Curculionidae > Diaprepes > Diaprepes abbreviatus. The sequence continues at coordinate 18,146,352 of JASJET010000122.1, read as the reverse complement.
GCTTTTTGTATTCGTCTGCAGTCTTATACCTTGCTCTTCCTTCATAGTATGTCCCGTAAAGGACAAAAAGTATGTAACCAGCAAATCCTATGCTAATAAAAAATAAAATCATTTAGTATTTAAAGTCAATCTAGTTTTAATTAATGAGATTACAGATTCTTAAAACATAAAAACAAACTCATTGAAAAATAAAGTAAAAGTATTGATTATTGAAAATCTATATATATATATATATATATATATATATATATATATATATATATATATATATATATATATATATATATATATATATATAGAGAGAGAGAGAGAGAGAGAGAGAGAGAGAGAGAGAAAGAGTCGAGCACCACAGTTCCGTCGGTTTATATCAGAGTTCAACTGCTTTAAATCACAAATTTAATCAAGGATTTAAATCACATGACTTTTTTATTTTAATCCATGATTTAAACCCAAAGAAAATCAAAACTAGAAATATAGGTGTAGACATTGTTTAACGCAAAATAAATATAAAACATTACAAAAGAATCATAAATCAGAAAGCATTTCTTAAAACAGATAGGTATTTTATAAATAACAACACACATTTTCAATTTTCATTCCAATATCTGTAAAGGAATACTAATGTTCCTGCTTTTTATCTTTCTAACTTATTCCTAATATGCGAATGAACGAGCCTGAAAAAACCCTTTCTACTGACACTGATGACGAGACAGAACATAAAAACCGCTTCAGAATTAAAAGAAAATGTTCAACATCAGGAACGTTTTTTGTGAGTCCCAGGTCACTAACATTAGATGAAACCTCCTCTAAAAACATAATTGTTGAAAATGGTTTCATTTTAGCTTGTAGTTTTTGAATAAATGGAAGAAATCCAATATTTTCATCCATTTCTTTCACAGTATTTAAAGCTTGTTTATAACGTCTTTGAAAAATATCAAGCTAGAATAACGCTAATTCTAATTCATCCTCAAATATACTACTTAATTCCTTCTATATTTCTACTGCGTCCGATAGAAAACAATTTTTTCTTTGTAATTTATTAATTACCACGGCTATAGGTTTCAAGATTTTCAGATATTTCTTTGCTGATCTTTTAAGACCAATGTTTTTGAAACTTTTTATATGGTCGAGTCTATTATTTTCTAATTTTTAACAGTTTCTCCCATTGGCTTATATATATATATATATATATATATATATATATATATATATATATATATATATATATATATACATCTAGGCAATGTGCCATACTATTTCATCTTACGTCACTCGGAAATGCTTTTCCATCAGCTTGTTTGTACTTTACTCCTGCCAAGTGGTTATTTCTGAAAAATTTAATAACTTGTGTTATATGTTCTTTAACATCTCTTATTTCTAAGCCTTTGCGGAGTAGGTTTAAAAGGTGAGCTGAGCATCCATATGTTATGACTCTTCCAATAATGCCTAACTTGTATTCTATAGTTCTTCTCATGCTACGTTCGCCGCATAATCTGTTAAAAACGATTTAACATCACAGTTGTATGTAAATTTACAAGATGAAATCAAATGGCAAGCAAGCTCAGTTAAATAATCCCCAGTGTGAGGATCATTATCATAAATTTGATCTAAAAGGCATGTAGAATTTATTTTTCCTGAAGAAAAACTATAACCAGGTGGTAACATTTCGATCGCCCTTTTTACATGCGGATTGTCGATACATCTAAAGCTACTGTTAGTTGCAAATACAGCTTTGGAAATTTGTACATCTATTTCTTGCTTTTTTACTTGCAGGTGTTCGCACAACGAGGTTCTCTAAATGGCTAAGTTGGTTTTTCTATTCTTAGAGTTAATTAGTGAATCCATATTGTCTTGAGTAATGATAAACTTGCAGACAAATCTTTGCTTGGAAATGATCGTTTTTGATAACTACTGGTTGAACTTGTTGAAGCCACACTGCTTGGAATATTTGCGTTGCTTGAGTTTTCATTTTCTTTAAAAAAATATAAAATAAATACAAAGTACAAAAATACAAATCTTCACAGCTATTTTTAATTACAATATTCAACTTTCTAAAAGATCTTAAATGTGGTAAATGAAGTAAAATATAATTGACACGTATAAAATACGGTGAGTTCCAATGGCAGATTTGTAGCGACTTAAATGTGATTGCACTTTTACTCAGGTTGCAGCTAGGCTACACCAAGTTTTGCTGCTTTTTGTGTGAATGGGACAGTCGTGCAAAGGCACCTCTTTACAAAAGAAAAGACTGATTTGTACGACAATCATTAGAGCCAGGTGAAAAGAAATGATTTTGTTGCCACCACTGCATATTAAATTGGGCCTAATGAAAAACTTTGTTAAGGCACTGAATACAGATGGGCCGGCTTTTCAGTACCTGCGTCAGAAATTCCCAAGGCTAAGTGAAGCAAAAATTAAAGAAGGCATTTTTGTTGGGCCACAAATTGGTAACATTCTGAGAGACAAACATTCTGACAGCACTCTATCCGATATTGAAAAAAATGCTTGGAAGTCATCATCAGTGACCATTCGGGTCATGGTCACTGATTTCTTCGGAAATAAATAAACTGACAATGACATTACTCTTGTTGAAAATATGCTGTCATCATATCAAAAAATGAGTTGCAATATGTCTCTAAAGATCCATTTCCTAAACTTACATCTGGACTTTTTTTCCTGACAACGGAGCTGTAAATGATGAGCACGGCGAATGCTTCCATCAGATGCTCCAAAAACAATTCACAAAAGAAAAGCAAAAAAAAACAAAATATTTAATATCTCTAGAAGTGTAAAAGTATGCATTTTTGATTATTTTGTTAAAAATAAAATAATAGAACTTGTTCTTGAAACTAAATTTTTAATTTCATTGTCATTTTTGTATTCAGCACCCCAAAATTAACAAAAAAATGCATTTTTCGTAGAAGATACAACAAATAAAATAAAATTTGTTGCGTAGTGTAATAATAACAATCAAATTTAAGTTTTTATCAAGCTTGTATAAGTTTTTGAGAGTATTTTTATTTTACAATAAATTGTAATAATTTTACTAAATAGGTACAATGTCAAGAATAGTTAAGAGTGGTTTGTCTTAGTTAAATGAAACAACAATAACTTACCCTTATTTGGCGCGAGGTATCAAAATATGCAGTAATATACAGAACATTCCATTACAATTTTGATAACTTTGGTGTGAAACTTTTACCATTATAAATTCTAATTTAATATCATTAAAACAGGTTATATTAATTGCACTCGACATAGTTGTCGCCAAAACTGTTAAATTTGAATTTAAATATATTTTTTGTAAATCTGAATATAAATAGCTTACCCAGAGATAATATCCAACCAATCAATTGGATACTTTGAATCCATTGTCTCGCACTCAATTTCAGAAATGGAACCTTGCAATTCAAGATACTTAAATTTTTCGTTATAACATGTTTCTAACGCCTTCTTTAATACTGGACTATTCTCATCAGACTTAGCTACTTTAGGGCATGTTTCAGGTACACATATCCAGTGTCTTATATGATCATGTCTATAATTTGTTGAAATATCACTAACATTCTGTAACAAATTTCTTTTTACATTTTTTATCATAATTCAAAAACAAAAAAAAAATTAATATCAAAGCCATCTTTATCTATCAATAATTTACAGTTAAACTGACATAGTTCAGCACCATCTGATATAATTGATTTATTCATAACATTAATGTTGATTGCACATGAAGCCAGAATTGTGAGCCAAGCCAATAGACTAAAGCCGTTTGGACACGAAACCAGTAGTCGAGCCAAGCCAGTATTGTCTCCGTGTACATGGTAATTTGAGAACAGCGCAACTGTCTCAGATCAGTAATCGAGACAGGACAGTAGATAGAATAGCGGTCTAATGCCGGTTGCACACGAAGCCAGGACAGAAGCAAGTCCAGTGGGACAGGACAGTAGACTAAGCCAATGAGTGTTTACCCTAAAGCCAGTTTAATTATTACTGTCATCGGAATGAACCAAAAACATTGAAGGTACTTAAGACGATGATTAAAAAGGCCTTATTATTAAATGAGGTCGAAGAAGTGATTAAGAGTGAGATAAATGGCTTGTTCATTTCGGTATTCCTCCCAATCTGCACGTCACAGACACGCTTGTTCCTCATAAAGTCTAATAACCTTAATGATTCCATCCGAATTTAATTTTTGTGGTGCCATTTTAAACATAAAAACTGTAAACTCAACTGTAGACAAAGCAACAAGTCTTGAAATAGCCAATATTGGCTTGCCATGCACGTTCACACTGAAAGCTGAAAGACAATTGTGAGCGATCAGCGGTGGGGAACGTCACTGTTTTAAAAAGTTAGAGCGGCATTTTATCTACTATCCTGTCTCGATTACTGACTTGAGACAGTCACTGTCCTCATATTACCAAGCACACGGAGACAATACTGGCCTAGTAAATGAGTAAATGAGTAAATGACTTAGGAAAACATTTTTTTTGAGGCTTATTTTCGTATTTCAAAAAGCATTTAATACAAAAATATCCAATTTTTATCATTTCTTGATGGAGTTGATTTTAATAAAACCATCTTGTTACTTTTAATGTAATATCGCAATACCGTGCGTCTGGAGATACAATTTTCCTGACATGAGACAAACTATAGGGTGTCTCAAAAGAAAGTACACATTTGTTTTGCTTATTGCGTGAACGCAACTATTCCGAGCGGCGCGGGGGGTATGTCAATCGGTAGCCTGGCTCTTGGGAATTTAGTCGCTATGGAGCGTTTCTAGGGAGCGGACCGTGCTTTGTGCGTACGTGAGTTTTATAAAAACGGTAATTCGGCAACTGTAGCGCGTAGAAAATTCTGCAATTTTCGACATATTCGTCACTTAAATGATGCGTCAAGCAGAAGTTTGAAGAGACCGGTTCAACACTAGATAAACCAAAATCCGGGCGTCCGAGGTCTTCGAGAACGGTCGAAAACGTAGAGAGTGTTACTCAGTCTGTTCGTGACGACTCAAACGTTTCGATTCGTAAGCGTGCATAGGTCATCATTATTCCGCATTTTATACAAAGATTTAAAGCTGAACCCCTATAAAATTCAGTTGGTGCAAGAATTGAAGCCTCAGGATGCTGGTCAGAGGCTTGACTTCGTAAACCAGATGACTGAACGCTTTTCAACGTTTACCAACATCTTCTATTCGGATGAAGCCCATTTTCATCTTAATGGTCATGTAAACAAGCAAAATTGCCGCTATTGGAGTGCAAACGATCCAAAACTCAAACATCAGAAACCTCTACATTCGCCGAAAGTGACTGTATGGGCTGCGACGTCGGCGCGAGGAATTATCGGCCCGTACTTTTTTGAAGATGAAAGGGAACGCACAGTAACAGTGACTTCAGAGCGGTATGTGGAGATGTTAGACGACTTTTTCGTGCCTGAACTGCAAAATTTTCCTGGCTATAACCAAAGAACATGGTTCCAGCAAGATGGAGCAACTTCACACATGTCCAACATGTCTCTGCCACGAGTGCGTGAAATTTTTCCTGGCAAATTGATCTCAAAGAAAGGTAACATAAGTTGGCCTCCACGCAGTCCTGATTTATCACCTATGGACTTTTTCCTATGGGGTTATGTCAAATCAAAAGTTTACGCCAACAAACCGACTTCCCTGGCACAATTAAAAGAAAATATCCGCAACAAAATGGCAGACATCACGTAGAATACCTGACGAGCCGTCATGGGCAATTTTAGTGCTCGATTAAATGAATGCCGTGAGCGCAACGGATTACATTTGGACCATATCATTTTTAAAAAATAAATTCCCAAACAATGTATTTTAATATGTAATAAACATTTTTTCAATAAAGTCCTGACTTTTTTTTAAGTCGATTTTTTAAATGTGAACTTTCTTTTGAGACACCTTGTATAAATTGAAATCGTATTTTGTGTTGTCTTATGCAGAGGATTTTATATGCATAGAAAAATAGAATGATCTACAAATTGGATGATAATGTGATAGTCGATATGGTACCAAAATACACATATACCATAACAGTTCTTTTTTATTACGAAATTATATATATATATATATATATATATATATATATATATATATATATATAGTCCACTGCGGCACCGGATTTATTCAAAAACTATATAATTTTAGTGAATGAGAACCTAAAATATATTGATTGAAGTTGACTGATCTAGTATAAACTGAATTTGAAGTCATCGAAAATTAGAATAGATCCTACTTACCCTAATAATATTCCATACTTCGGGAGGGTTTTCGGCGTTTATAGGTTCCAGAATATAAGTTATAGCACAATAAAATGCGTCGTCTTGTCTCAACATGCAACGATCATAATTATCTTGATAAAATAATTCTGGCATTAAAGCATATTGTTGATCTACAAAATAAATACATTTCAAACAAACTCTGGTTTAGATCATTCAGGCAGTTTTGATATATCAAAAAAATTTTTACTTTTAATCAAAGTTTAAGCTTACCATCAATATTGGAACGAAGGACTGGAAGAATTCGGCCGCGTCCTTATAAAAATATTATTGCGAAGAACTAGGGTAAACGAATGTATCCTTATGGAAATAATATCGATTAGGTGTCATTGTTAGTCATGTTTCTAGTGAGATTCTAAACTTTTAATCGAGTACGTCCTATTGATGTATATAAGTGGAATAGAATTTAAGCCGTAGTTGTGATTTAACAGTGAAAGGGTTACCAAGTAGTTATTAAAAAGTTGAATTGGAATTGCAGATATCATTTTAAAACTACACCGCTTACTGTGTCGGCGTAAAAAATCCCTCTTAAATCTGTGCGGTGAAGGAAATCCTCCTTAAATAGGTGCCGCGAAAAGAACTTCTTCTCGACAATGACCGGCGAAGAAAATCCCTTCGCTTGTTGTGAAAACGAAAAAAATCCTTTTTGGATAATTGACGTGGACTTAAATAACTTGCATTCTAATATACTATTTTGATACTAATATGATGCTACATGCTAGGATAATTTTAATCAAAAAGTCGATCTTTTTATAATTACTATTTTATTCGTTGCCAATAAGGATAATTTTTAATCAAGAAGTTGATTTTTTATAATGATTATTATAATTATTTTATTGTTCAAAATACTTCTCTATACGCGACTTTTTAATAAATAGGAACTGAGCTGTCAGTTCGAGTTGAAGTAATACACAACACCAGGATGAAAAATAAAAATAGCATAAACTTGTTTTCATAATACCACCTAGCTACGATCCTTCACAAAGGAACTTCTTAAAAAATTAATACAACGACAAGAAATGTGAATATTTTTCCGTGTACATTATTTTCATCTAACTTTATACAGAGCCCGATTAGGCTTCTTGCCTAATAATATAATACAGCTATAATGTACTATATTGGATATTGGTAAGCAGCTCGACCAACAAATAAACTTACGTTCATATTTCTACAGGTTAGCGGACTCTTCCACACTACATCGAGCAATATGCGAGGCAGACGATTCAACACCGCTACAGTTGAGGGAACAAGATATTAATTCTCACCACCAAGCAGACCAAGAGAAGTTACAAACCTGGCTACCGAAGCCACTTCATGGACGGCATCCAAATGAGGTCAATCGGGACAATGTCGACAACTCAGCGTCGAGCTACTGGTTAATTTCAGGACAGATGTTTCCGGAAACAGAGGGCTTCTTGTTAGCTATCCAGGACCAGGTTATTCCGACGAAGAACTATCTGAAGTTCATCATTAGAGATCCCTCAATAAAAAATGACCAATGCAGATATGGCTGTCGAACATCAGAGACCATCCAGCACATAACTGGAGGATGCCAAGCGTTTGCCGCAACTGAGTATAAGGAAAGACACGACTCAGCCGCTAAAATACCCCACCAAGAGCCGCTAAGATACTCCAACAAAAGTTAGCAAATAAGTTAAACCTATTACAGGTAGGAAAAGTGTCTTATTACAAATACAATCCGGAACCTATTCTTGAAACCAACCAGTTCAAGTTATATTGGGACCGAACGGTTCTGACGGATCAAACAGTTGCTTATAATAGACCAGACATTATACTAATATAAAAAATTTCTAGGCGAACTACAATAATCGACATTGCTGTACCTAACAACAACAACCTAAGGCCAAAATACAACAAAAGATCTGGAGGTGCAAATCCGAAGACGATGGGCAATGAACAGCGTCCAAACAATTCCCATAATACTATCAACAACTGGAGTGATACCAAAGAACCTCCTGCAGAACATCAAGGGGCTGGGCCTTAGTGAGCATCTGTATGAACCGATGCAGAAAGCAATTCTCCTTGCAAACGCGCGAACCGTTTGAAAGTTCGTAGGGAATACAGCTGACCCCATCACCTAGAACCCGATAACATGGAAAGGGTTCCCACAGAGCTTCATACTTTTGGTATCTTTGTGTACCTGATATGAGTCAATATTCCCTGGAGGGAATGCAAAGCCGTTTGGCTTGTAAATCTATATAATGTCTTAGTGAAACTAGAAAAACAGTATTTTTGCACGTACATATATAGATTATAATTTATAGATTATAATACAGTTATAGTATATAATACAATGGGAAAATCCTCACCTGGAGGAACCCTGTGAGCCTATAGGCTTTTGATGCAACATAAGAGAGAGATTTTAAGGCACTCTCACTGTTTATGATTATTGATACGGAATTGAGAAGAAAGGAACTTTTTCGCCATAGTTTTAACGAACTGATTTTTTCGCCGCAGTTTTAACGAAGGTATTTTCTTCACCGCACTTATCGTTGAGTGGTTTTCTCCCACTCATTTTTCATGAAGGAAATTTTTTCTCAGCACATACATTTGTTGAGAGTTTCTTCAAAGCCACCATCGAAATATTTTATGTTTTACAGCTAATACTGACTTTCCATTTAATTTGACATGAAGTGAATTTTTTGCTGATATATTATCGAATATTGTCAGGGCATCTGCATAGAGTGTTTTATATATTGGTTTTTGCCCCATTTTTGTAATTACCTTGCTATACAACACAACGACAAATCAAATTAAGTGCATACCTAGTTTTTTTTTATTGGGGATTTTTCTATAAACTCCTTTAAACTTGTAAGTCACAATGCAAAGTATATTTATTCCTAGTTTTAACAGGCAGTTAAAGGAAAAATATACTGGCAATTCATTTTCCGCAAATACAGCTTTGGAGCTGTAACAAACTGCAAGCAACATTGACAGGAGACAATTGTTTATATAAAGGATAAATTTCGAGACGTCTTCAGAATATTAAACCTGCAATTCCACTGATGAAACCATTAGATGATCGAAACGCGTATGGAAAGAGGATCGGAGTTGTATTTGCAGGAAATAAGCTGCCTGTACATTTTATATTTAATTGCTTGAGAAAGAAAAGTAGTAACTTGTTAAACTAATTCTATGGCAGTGAAGATTTCTTACTGAAATTTTAATTTTTAAGCTTCTCACTACTACATTATATATATATATATATATATATATATATATATATATATATATATATATATATATATATATATATATATAGATGTCGTTAGACTGTTGATATTATAAGGACTGACATCGAAAATGTCTGCAGGTTTAATATCCTACACACAAGTCTCAGAATTTATATTTTATATAGACAGTTATTTCCTGTGAATATTGCTCTCGGTTGATTGTAGCTTCGCTGATGAGACCATAGATAGACGAACCCGTATGGAGAGAGGACCAGAGTTATATTTGCAATAAGTAAGCTGTTTGTATATTTTTTCTCTGTAGGAGAAAAACGGTAACTTGTTAAACTAAATCTATAAAAATAGAGATTTCTTTATTTCTTCTGGAATTTTAATTCTTTTAATATTTATTTCTGTTATAGCTTTATATTTGCAAAATTTTTTGCCCGCACCACTTGTAACTCTCAAAGATTTTAGGTTTAGAAGATCTAACCAGAATATACAGTTGGCGGTATCATGATAACTTTCAGTTTATGAAAAACAAGTTAATGTTTAAAATAACGACACTAAAAATAAGTGTGCTTTAGAACGATTTTAAGATATTCATACCTTCTCAACCATAAAACATAAAATTATTTAAAAAATATGACTTACCTGTTATTTGTGCGTTAAGTTCACCATTAAGAAGTAAGAAGAACATTAAAAATATATTATAATACATTTTTATTATTTGATTGTGTACTAAGGAATAAGCATTAGTAGAGGTTTGAGCGTTTAACCCAGCTTGTATGTTGTTTTTTTGTTGTGTGTTTTGCTATTTACAACAATTTGTAATTAAATACATTAATTTAATTGTTATGCAAAGTCCACAAAAAAACACTAATGAATCCTCAAACAGATATCCATTTAATTCCTCCAAACCAAAATATTAATTGATTTAATGAACATTTTATTTTGTGATGAGTTTTTATCTGAATGAGCATAAAAATTACGAATACAGTGATGTTAACGTGATTCACATTTCAGTTAACTTGAAACTGCTTGATTTTAACAAACTTTTATTTTATATATAGTTTTCCTAGCTGTATGCTATATTAATTCCATTGTTGTCCAGTGAAATAAATAAAAATATATTATATAAAGTGATAAAATAACGTAAAAAAAATAAACATAGCTTTTTATATAATGCATCCCTTCTTCTTCATCAGGCACTCTCTACTCCTTAAGTATATGAATTTCGTAATTGGAACTATTTTGATCTATTTTGGGCTTTCTTCTCGGGTGGGCCAGTCGAATTATCCAGAATATGAGGTGATTTTGGCTGTAGAAAATCGTTGGGTAGAACAATTTAACCACTTAAAAAATAATAATTTAAATAATTTGCATTTTTGAATAAGTATTAAATATGCTTTGTGCCTACCTAGAACAACGAATCCATAGAGTAAAGGAGTTTTTAATTTAATTAATAAAATATGGACTGTTGAAAAGACACAGTTACAAGTAGCAGTACTCAGAGCTATTATAATGTTAAAAGTAAACGTCAATAAAATTTGTTTAGAATTTCTGTATTATTTATGCTGTACACAATATACAATATCCAATTATTAATTTGAGTTATTGTGACAGTATTTAATTGTAACCTACTACAAACGGATTATTCTGGGAAGCGTGTGACCGTTACGCTCACAATTAACTACTGCCTAAATTATTTCGTAACTATCCTATAAACCCAAAAAAGATTAAAATAATTATCTGCGACAAAGGCACCCTGGTAGTATTGGCGATTCTCTTGAAGTTTTAGTTCTAAAAGACTACCGTTTGTTATATACTAGGAAAACATTTGCAGGTTTTAGGAAAACTGCCGTCTAGCTGACCAGAGAAGGATTCTTCTCATGCTTCTTGATACACAAGTACACGTCCGTGTGATTACCCACAAGAAGGTTTTTTATCAACAAAAGAAACATCAGTTTCTGAAAACACTTAACTCTGTTTAATAAATAAAAGAAAAATAAAACGGTATTTACAATTGATAAACTTAAAGGTAAATTTGGAATACAATTTAAAAAAAAAAACGCTTGAAATTGCAAGCTATTAAAGGTCGTTCTGATAATTCCCTTAGTGAAATATTCCCAAATTTGAACTGATAGTGCTAATAAACTTTTGATAAGTCCGGATAAAACAACTAGAAATCAAAGATAACCCCTAATTAATTTGTTTACATAAAATAAAAGGAACGTTAGACTCCCTTCCCCGATAGAGAATAAAATTAATTTCCCCTTTCTATTAGTAATGCTGTCTGAAAGTTAAAAAACAGCAGAAAAAACAGCAAAGAAACACCTTATTACACTGGTAAGATAATAAAATACACGCCAAACTAACTTAGACGAATTCTAAATCGTAACTCACGTTAATTAATTTTTGAAAATCAAACCCAACTTTATACCCTCGGAACTGGTTCCGATATGTGTTCTTTCCACCAATAGAACGTACTTTCGTGAAGGGTAGTTTTTAGTCCCCTGGTTCATAGAGGGCATAAGTCATCCATGTGTCGAATTTTTAATATTAAATCAGACCTGAGCTCACACTAATAATTATTTTATACAAATGTAAATTGTAACTATTCTACGCTTATAATAAAAGTCCGAGTTTGTGTCCATAAAAAAAACTTATTCGTTTTAGCCATTTTCACAGTTTCTTGTTCTTATTTTCGTCGAATAGGAGAAAAAATGGACAAAAGAAGCGAGCTTTGTACATAATAACAAATAATAATATTGCATTTTAGTGTTTTTATTTAAATATTCTTTTGTTTTCTTACAATGGGAAAATTTGCTCAATTTAAGTAAAAGAAAGCTCTCCCACGAGTCGGCCACATGTTGACTATATCTTTAGCGCTTAACCTTAGACCCCTTAAGAAATGGATGATAGGACTATTAAGTTACTTTGACAGATTTATACTAAAATCTTCAAGAGGGTAAAACCGTATAGATATTGTGTCACATAAATTGACTGAGTTTATCCGGTTTTTTTAGAGAAAATTAACTACCCCAAAAATAATAAAACTGAGTTTAAGTTTAAGTATGTTAAAGCATTTATATTTCCCTGATATGTAACTATTTTTGGATAGATATAAGAAATACATTTCAACGATCCAAATCCTTATATAGAGTGGCTCAAGTAAATTCCTCCATTTAGTAGAATTTATTTAAAGTTATTAAATGTTAAATAATTAAAAATCATAATGAACTTTACAATATTGTGGTAAAATGGCAAATATGCAGGCAATATTTTCTTGCTCTGTTCATTTGTTCCGTTTTCTATCCAAAAAATTCTGGTGACTTAAAATATACCACCGGTCCTTACACCATTTAATAAACTCTAAATGAAAAATAAGATTCAAAAGTTACTTTTTTCAATATTTAATATTTAATTCTCACTTTCTACATAATTTTCCTAGACAAAGACATAGTAGGTTTGACAAAAATAATCTATTTTAGATGGTTGGGCTAAGGTTCATTAAAAAGTCATGGTGTAAGTTGAAAAAAAAAGAAATTGTCTGATAAACCTAATAACTTAGGTACAACACGACAAAAATAAAAACTTGTTCAAATACATTTTTTCAATACAATATGTTTCAGATCAGCCATATATTTGAGGGAAACAGTTACATTAACAATTAATTCGGGAAACCAAACATAATACAGCTTTTATCTGATTTTATAATATATTTTATAATTATTGTATTCAGTTTGCCGATACTTGGTGGAACTCCATATCATTAAAGATATCATAGTAAAACTCAAATTTTACTTGAAAGTTCCATTTTAATTGAAACTTGAATCAAAAATATGCAATATGTTTCGCTACATGGTAGCTTTATCAAGAATATTTTGGTAAAGCTACCGTATAGCTAAACATGTTGAATATTTTTTATTCAAGTTTCAATTAAAATGGAATTGTTAAGTAAAATTTAAGTTTTAATACGTTAACTTCAAGAAGTATATTTTGTACATCTAGGCGTTTAGAGCAAAAAATTCCACGAAATTCAATATATCTAATATTCAAAGCTTTCTATTAAGAACAAAATTGCATTTAAAACAATATGCCACCAGCTTTCAGTAACTATTTCTCGTATAAAATTTTCTTTTTAGCTATTATTTTCCACCAGTATATCAGAGAATATAATTAATATGATTGTTTTTTGTTGAATCAAAACTGGAAATATCCCTTCGAGCCTATTTATGGATCTTTTGCAAATTCAGTATGCTTAAATCTGTCAAGTTGAAAAAGGTTTTCACACCGAAATATTTTTCACAGCATTAAAACAAAAAATAAATATTGCAAATCTGACAAAAAAGCATAAATATTTATTCAAAAAAAAAAATACGGTAGATACAGAAATTACACGGTACTTTTTCTTACATAAGTATTTCTGCTTCCTTATACATCCTTTTGTTCATTTATTTTTAGGCGTGTTTTCGTTTCCTTCTGCCTTTACTTGCACTGGAATAAAAATATGGTTTTGCAAGGCTGAAACTGGCATTTCAACAAACAGAGTAAAAAGCGTTGCGACTATGCACACTACTGCCAAGTCCCCAAAAAATTCAAAAAACTAAAAATTAAAAAAAAAACTTTAGGATGTTAATAAATAGGTGGTTCAAAATTGATCAGTGTGTAATAATCATATAAATGAAGAAAAGTTTTAACATTCTCATTACAAAAAATCATTAAAAAATGTTTGTAGTAATTTTAAATTAAACAATTATACATAGTTATTTTGTTTTCGTTAATTAATTTAGAAAAAATGGATTTTGTTATGATTTTTAAAAATGATACTTTGAATAGTCCCAAAAATAATTTGGACATGTTTAAGCAGATTTAAACTCTTTACTTAAAACGAAATTTTCCAGAAGTTTCACTATAATTCATAGAGTAAGGCAGCTTCAAATCACAATTTCTAAAATAACTCGGCAATTAGGCTAGATCCTGATCCTCAGGAATTACTGTTTTTTACAAAATTTTTAGAGACACCCCATATCAATATAACCTTCTGATTACCAGAAGTACCTTTGTGCCTTATTAAAATTTCCAATCAGCAACTATTTAGTAATTGAACCATAACCTTCTAGCTTCCGCAAAAATGATGAACTGCTACAAGTTTTATGATTGTTGTCAAAGCTGATTGTTATACACTATCACCAATATTATCAAAAAAGTTGAGGGCAGTTGAGCAGCTGAATCCCGCCCTAAAACCAGACTGTTTTTCTAGAATGATATTATGAAGAGCCACATAATCATTATTTTGGATTCCCAACCTGGTAGCCCAAGTTGTAGTCCTGCTCTGCTGACCCAACGATTTGGGTAATTTACGTCCAAAAATGAATGCGCAACTAGACCGAAATAGAGTAAATAAATTCCTTAATGGAACTTCTTCTAAAAGTTGTGGTAAAACATATTCTAGAAATATGTGATATTAAGTCTATTAGAAGAAAATAAGGGTGCTTGCTGACAACTTTAATCAGTAACCAACATCTGGCTTAAAAACAGAAATTTACTATTATTTAAATTTATATACTAATCCTAAAGACAAATCCCGAAATGAAAGAGCTTGTACACGTTGCATGTGACAGAGTGGAAGTTTCTGATGTTTTAAAATTAGCCAAACAGTTACATGAGTAATGTTCAATCCGAACGCAATTTTCCGTGTACTGTTTGTTTGGAGCACATAGACAACGATGTTTCTTGAGAAGTAGAAGATATCTGTGGGATTTCCATTGTCTTTATTTTTTGTTGAATATCACGATGTTTCAGCTAGTAGTTATCTCTAGCCTGTTCCAAGTGAAATTGAACTTAAACTACACAACTATTTATACTGAAAGTAAATGCAGTGGAGTGTGACCGTGATGAATGCAGTCATGCGTGCTACGCTAAGGTCCCATTACTAAGAAGTGGTTTCCACACTTTCTTATATCTAAAAACAGTTTACTAAAGCAATTCGGGTTCTGATGTATAACGGCGGCTTCTTTGAATTTCCGTTTTCTCCAGGATTGTTCCGCATACTGTTTCAGGTTTTCTCTCAATTTAATTTAAGACAGCTTCTACGATCTAGACTGTTTTTACCATCATGGTTGTGGACCTTTTAAAATTTTCTGTTTCACAAAGTCTTGCCTAGAGACTAATTAAAGTCTGTACGTTAAAAACGACGTTGAGGAAATCTTTCATGATAAATCAGTTTTGCTGTATGACCGTTCCCATGAGCCATTCCATATACATACGAAAGATATTTTGAACACGTTTTAAAAATGACAAATTCCTATGTAGAATAGTTTTTACAACTATGAAGTTATTTAAGAAATTGGTTCAAGGCTGACCGCTGACGAAATTATTTTCCTGCAATCTCTCATCTGCTGGTGACACGGTACCGACTGAAGATGCCCTTAGTCGTTGAGATAACAAAATAATGACTCTATTGAGATCGACTATGAGCAGTGACAAGAGCTATTACTGCTATATGACCGTTCCCATGAGCAATTCCATATACATACGAAAGATATTTTGAACACGTTTTACAAATGACAAATTCCTATGTAGAAAAGTTTTTACAACTATCAAGTTATTTAAGAAATTGGTTGAAGGCTGACCGTAGGCGAAATTATTTTTCTGCAATCTCTCATCTGCTGGTGATACGGTACCGACTGAAGATGCCCTTAGTCGTTGAGATAACAAAATAATGACTCTATTGAGATCGACTATGAACAGTGACAAGATCTCTTACTCAACACATTCACTACACGCCATAACTACGTAGAAGGCAACGAAAAACCACTACGCAGAACACAAATCCCTAATATACATCTAGTAAGAGATTGATCTTCAGCAGAAAAACACAAATAGGGTATAGCACCCCAAGAAGAAGAAGAACCACTCCAACTAAAACTGAACCAAAAACGTACATAAAATGAGAATTTAGTAGTAGCAGAGTACGGTTTTTTATGTATTTTTCTCGTTTCAACTGCCAAAATTATTAGATTCAGTGGCTTGTCATTTTTTCTTGAGGAAGATACCCATATCTACGACCGTGAATAAATTTAAAAAATGATTGACTCCAAAGGGTGTGTAAATTATTCCTTTTAAATCTGTTTAGATTTATAAAAATGCAAATAAATATAACAAGTTACTTAAATATTTCCCTGTGTTTCGGAAACAAGGCCGTTGAATGATTTTATATGAACTTTGTGTCTCAAATATTTACTTATGTCTTAAAAATCTACGTACTTAATTAACATCCTGTATACTTGTACTAATAAATGATAGAACTTTGGAAAATAAATAAATTTTACTTAAACAGGTAATCCTTTAATATAAATAAAAACTGAGTGGATATGGATAACATATAAATATCTAAATAATTTAGACACAAGATTTGTTATAATAATGCTCTGTATCCATTTTAGGGAACGATTTAATATATTGTCACAAAATTTCACACTACATTGAAATAAATTTAATGAGCCAATATTATATATACTAGTTTTTTATACTAGCAGGATACTAACCTTTACTATAAAATAATAAGAATAATTTGGCAGAATAACGGAAAACCTTAACCTTATTATGTTTCAATAATATACTTACAAGAGTGAATTCTGATATGTACACTGGGAATCTTATTGAAGCATGCCTACATATAATTACACACACTTGAGTCAAATAAATGCTAAAAGTAAGACGACCCAAAATACTTGTTGGAGGCAAACTACAAATTCGTACAGTGTGGTCTAAAAAAATTTGAGAAAAATATAAATCTTTTTTATTATTACCTTATAAATAAATAAATAAATATTTTCACAGTGATTCTTGATTTTGTTTTAATACAGCGAAAATTTAAAAAACGGCGAATGAAATAAAATTATATTTAAATATTAAACAATTTTATTTAGAAAAGTTTCTTATAATTGGGTTGGATCAGGTAAGATAAAAATTTAAATTTAAAAATGGGCATTCCTGTCAAATAAATGGGACATGGTATCGTATCATATTGTATAAATATTAATTGGTAGTTAAAATGTAAATAAACTAGCCACTCATCATAAATTTGTAATTTCTCAAAATTACGGACATTGCAAATTCTCATTAGTTTGTTAAAATTCGATTTTTAAAGCCGTCATGTTGCACTTCAAAAAGTAAAGGCAACCGCTGTCAGCTTAAAAACCAAGACCAAACGTGCCCTTTCAAGTATTATGACTACTACTAGTTTTACACTCATATCATGTTGTATTTCACGGTTATATATGCAGCACATATACGCTAATGCGCGGGGCCCTAGTCTTTTTTGCTTCGGAATGAGCAGTATTTCATAATACTCTTTGCAGGTCAGGAGGACATCGGAGCGCCACCTGTTGGATTTAGTTGACCTACGAATTCTATCGGTAATTATCAAACATCGTATGCGACCATTTCGAAATATATTGTTTTTAAATATGTTTTTAGTATAAATTTGTATTTTTTGTGATCCTTGAAGTTGGTAATTTGACTTTATTGTCCGTTTTCAGTGTCAGTGAGCTCAGAATAAAGTTATAAGTGAAGGTCTAAAATGATGACAGGCTCACATATATCAGGTTTTAATTGTACACGGGAACACTAATCATACTTTTGTGCATTTTGACATTTTTTGTAGTTCCCTGATATTTTTTGGGTTTTTTTTGTGTCTACTATAATGTGCTGAATTCAAATAAGAGCTCGGTTTTTACCTATCACCCATAAGTTTTTAGAGAAAGAAAGAAAGAAAAATATAAAATATGAGAAACCCAAACCATAAGCAATGTAGTGGATTTTCAAGGATTTAAAAAAAAATCACTTTTTTTACAAAATATCCTTTTACTGGTGAAATATTTCCCTGTGTTTGATTATCTCTCTCTAACTCATATGATGATATTGATGATAATGTAAGTATTAACAGAGAACTTAAGGTGTGATTTAGAAATGGGTATCAGCAATATTGGCTTCTGAGAGACATACTTGCTACTTTATCCTGCATTATGGACGATCGAAAGAAAGTTTTTGATAACTTTTCCTTTTTCATACCTCGTGAAGATGGATTTCAGAGCGGTTGCCAATCTTCTTACAGAAAAAAAGAATCAGATTGGAAATGACTAACTGAGGAGATTTAAAATTAAACCTGTTTAATTTAAAGCCAAATATTAAACATTAGCTTTCAAAGCATCAGGCTGATTCCCCCCCCCCCCCCCCCCCATTAAAAGTATTTTATAACTGTCGCCAGAGTTCATGGCAGGTGAGGAACGATGCGCTGAAAGAAAAATTGAAACTGTAGCGATTTTTGAGTCCTGCGTATCGTTTCTCACCAGCCATTAAATTTGACGAGAAGAATAACAGGATAAATTTTCTTTCCGTATTTCATTTACATAAGACTTGACTGTGTGTCATTTTTATTAAAAAAGTTATGAGTTGTTACCCAAACATTTTTTTTTTGCTTTTATATTTTTTCTACTCTACAGTAAATCCCATCAAATTGCGTAATTCTGTGTCAAACTTTAATGTGGTGATAAACGAACAACGCAGCAGGGCGAATTGCACGCCATCGTGTCAAAGATATTATCAAAAATGTCAGTGTCTGTTGGTAGATAGACATTTTTCATATTATTTCCGACTAACCGCGTTGTGAGTTCGATCACCAGAAGGCTTCAGCTGTCAAAAACAAGTTTATGTAAATAAAAATCCAGTATAAAGGGGGGTTTACAAAAAGAGAAAAATTGGCTTGTGGTCTAAGAGACAAAAAAGCTTGGGAACTTCAGAGATATAACATCTTTTTTCCATGACACTTCCGCAGAATGTTAAACCTACAGACATTTTCGAAGCCCGATCGTAAAATATCAACAGTTACACGACATATTTGCATATCTATTCCGGTGTATATATAGATGTGGGAAATTCTGATATTTTTTGGTAATTACCCTGACTCTGTTTTGACTGAATTACCGCAGAATACTTGAGAATTTCAACGGTAAATATAATGTTAACTGTCAACAAAAGTTTTTAGCTCATAATATAAAAATGCAGGTTGATTCTTTTACCAGAATTACAAAAAAATATTTGATTATTTTTACAGCAATTTAATAAGTATCTCAATTCGAGATTTTAACGATCATTAAGCCATTGTGGACATTATTGGCAAAAATGTATAGGATGTGTGTGCAGTTTTCAATGGTTTTACGAGTTAGCTCCGTAAAAACAGAAGAATAAGGTTTTTGTAGCACTGTGCTACTTTTTTAAGTAACGAACGATGCCACTAACAGCATTTTCATAAACCTCTTCGTAATGCATTTTGAAGCACCTCTCGTATCTCGGTTATCTTGCAACTTACCGCAATTTAAGTAAGTTAAAAAATCGAACTATTGAGGTTTTTCATGTACAGTTCAGTGGAGTAGTTAGTTAAAATGGAACACCATATACACTGCGACCTGGTAGATCTATTTGCCCTCATACTGCTGCCCAGTCGTAAGAGTTATCTTATCGGCTAGAGCAGGTCCTCCAGTCCTATTTCCCTCAAGAATCTTAGGATGTTGGAAGGGTTCAAGGTGGATAGCTCCCCTTCTTAGATTTGGTGTGTTATCAAGAACCGCATTCTAGTGTTTTCTAGAGCGCTTCACTCTGAGAGAATATGAATAGAGGTTTCGTTCTCCTCCTCACTATGCACTCTTTTCTACCAATTCGAGTTTCTTAAGGTATCCCTTCAGGTGGCAATGTCCCGTCAGAATCCCTGTCAGAACTCTGAGTTGCTTTTTACATAAGCTTATGCATTCTTTGAATCTCTTCTGGTCGTAGTTCCCCAGAAGTATCTTCGCTTATCTCAATCCTTTCAGCTTCGTCCAATAATTGGATCTCCTGCTTTCTTCTTCTATCTTTAGTCCTTCCAGCATTACGCTGTTACTGATTCCACAGAAAGGCTCTGGCCCCAGAAATGGTATCTTAGCCCCTTTCCTTGCGAGCCTATCTACTATTTCATTCCCCTCTATCCCGGTATGTCCCAGTATCCAAACGAGGATGATGTTATTATTCTTACTCAAATCATTAAGTTCCTCTAGGCATTCCCAGACCATCTTGGAACTGATAACTTGAGAGCTCAGTGCACTGATAGCTGCTTGACTATCCGACAAGATGATAATCTCTTGGCCGTGATAGTTTTTCTCCTTGTTAAATTGCATACATATCCTAATGGCATGTATTTCTGCCTGGAAAATTCTTGGTGGCTTAGCCAAGCTTTCGTAGTGTCTGGTGCCGGGTCCATACACTCCTACTCCAGTTCCCTCCGTTTTTTGAAGCCATCTACATACCATATAATGGATTTCCTGCTGAGTTTTTCAATGGTTTTTCTGTCCCATTCGCTCTTGTGACTCAACTTTGTACCGAAGTTTTTCACAAAGTTGATTTTTTTTTTTTCATTTCATCTTGGGGCATATCCCAGATGTGTTGATTTCTGGATAAGAGATTGGGCCTTTGTTTTATGACCTCATCCCTCATCATCCTATAAATCATCCTCTTTGCCATGTTCTCTAGAAATATATGTAGAAGTGTGAGGTTTAGGATTACTTCCATGGCGGCCGTTGGGCAGGTTTTCATTGCCCCGGTTATACATGCACAGGCCAGTCTTTGAATTTTCTAGATGTTAGCTCTCGTATTACCAGACTGGTTCTTTTGCTCCAGATCACTGCTTCATATGTGATGATTGGTCTCACTGTTACAGTGTACATCCATTGCAGGATTTTTGAGTTTGTACTCCATATTTTTCCCGCAAGGTTTCTATAGACTATCAGGGTTTTTGTAGCCTTGTTGATTACTCCTTTTTCATGCTTATTCCAGAGGAGTTTGTTATTTCAGTTCAGTCACAGATATTTAACCCCTGACTTCCACTCAATAAGATTCTCATCCATTTTGATGGTTTTCAGATTGAGGTTTCTTTTCCTTGTGAAGGCTACTAGGGTGGTTTTGGTGGAATTGATTTTTAGTCCCATCATCTGGGACCATTCTCGAGTGTATTCAAGCACTCTTTGAACTATGTCACAGAGGGTATTCTCGAATTTGCCTCTTACGATCACGGTCACGTCATTGGCATAGCCCTGACAAGATGTGCCGAGGTCAATCAGATCACATATAATACTCTATATTTATTATTAGTATTGAGTCTTAAATTTTTAAAAATTATCAGATCCTGTTAGTAGACGGTGACGGATATTTAATTTTTCTGTCCGAATATTTAGATACTCATCATATTTTTTTACTGAAATTTTCGATTAATCAGTTTCAGTTAAGAAAAACGAAAAATTCGACCTAATTGTTTGTTGTATTCGGTTTAACGAAAATGTAGATGAAGCGCTAGAAGTTTGTTTCAATTTTTGTATTCTTTTCAATTTGAAATTTATAAATGCTTGTAATTCGTAGCGATCCAGAGAGAAGACAGCCAAATAAAAGAATGTTTTTGAAGATAAAAACAAATTTAATTCAAGACGGTCCATTTTTTAAACCACGGTCTAAAATCTACAAGGAAAAGCGTGAGATTGATGAAATCAATGTATTAGAGTCTATCGAAATAAATCCAATTAGTTTTTGTAAAATAGTAGAAGGTTGTTAGAAGGTTGTGTAGGAGTTAATAAGTCAAGGGTTCAAACAATTTTTAAAAAACACAAGTTTAAACCCTATAAATATCACCTGGTGCCAAATTTACATCCTGGTAACTCACAGCGCCGAATGGAGTTTTGTAATTGGTATTTACAAAATATAAACAGAGAAAAGAATTTTGAAACAGCCGTTATATGGTTAAATGAGGCTTATTTTATCAGTGCCGGTATATTAAATTAACAGAATACTAGGTTTTGGCCTCAGGAAAATCAACATGTATAGGTAAGGCAGGTTTGGTTTCAGCTTTTCATGTTATATATATATATATATATATATATATATATATGCAGCTTTACTGCAAATAAGTATTTACAAATCCTGAAAGACATTTTTCCAGAAACAGTGTTAGGCAAAATTTAATTATTTTACAATTAAAAACTAACAATTAATTAATTGCCTATCGCACTTACAATTAATCAATTATAATTGTGAAAACTCGTGATTAACAATTAATTAATTGCTAATCGCGAGTTTCCACAATTAATCAGTTGTCAAAATTTTTGGTGTATTTAATTAAAAACTAACAATTAAAATTTACTATTGTATTAAAAGCGGAGTGGCGCCAAAACCAAGTATAAGGTATGAGTATTTATGAATAAATGTACGTAAGATCAAAGTATGTAGAAAATTAAAGCTGCTATTTGATAAATTATTTTAATTAAACCATTGACGAATTATACTAAGACGGCTCATTCTTATGGGAGGATTGGAAGCGCTAAGTATTAAAACTCAGTCATTGATAAAAGGTAGTTTTTACTATAAGTAGTAAAACGGCAATGAATGATGTATATGCAGTGTTGCCGTATTGGATAGTTGATCTAAACTATGGGTATAAGTTTTTTTATCCCTTGGTTTATTATATTTGTTTAAATTTACGAAGGGAACGTTGTAATGATCAAACCTTTCAGTAAAACTTCACTAGGCTGCGGCAACCTTGCTTTTAAATCGATAAAAAGGTGGAGCTTATCCCTCTTAGTCGGTAGGAAGGGATATGCAGTATTGCCACGTTTTCAACATAAATCCGAAAATTGAAATCTTTTATACTTGTTTCTAACAAAAACATGTATATCACATTAAAATACTGATATCTAATCATTGACAATATTGTAAATTACTTTTTATAAATGATTCGGCGTACCAGTTTGGCATACCTTTTAGGAGCGTCAAAATTATAGCACAGGATAGGAATTCTTGGTATATTTCTTCTATGATTAAACTTAATGTCATATCAAGAAAAACAGAGTAACTTTTTTACCGAAGAACAAAACACATATTGCTAGCGAATACCATCATTTCCTTGCTGCTTACAGTACACGACAATAGTCAGTAACGTAATAGTAATAAGTGTCTATCTTGTCTATATCCAAGCGGGTTAATTGTTAATTTTAATTGTTTTATAGAACAATTGAAAAAGTTAATTGTGATTGATTTAGTTGAAAGTTACAATTAATATGCATTAATTCAATTAAATTAATTGCAACGTACAATTAATATTTTAATTGCAATTAATTTTAATTAGTTGAAATTAATCGCAATTAAATTTTCAATCAATTAATTAATTGAATGAAAATTTAATTGATTAATGCCCAACACTGTCCAGAAATAAGAGAAGAAGTGCCCTTAATGCGACTTAACAACTTGTACCTGCTACCAAACGGATCTACCGCTCAGAATGCCAAATTGTAAGAGCCTGTCTGAAAAATAATTTTCCGGGACGCTAGATCGGGACGTAAAACCATCGAAAACTGGGCACTTTGTACATAGATATAACAATTAGGTACCATCCCGTAGTTATTACAAAAACAATATTCAAAAATAAATCTATCGTCCTCTTTTGGCAATTCATATACCCATTTTTAAGACTTGTTACTTACTTCCCGCTCCCTCAGAGAATCCAGTTATAAGAACTCCTATAAAGATAGCAAAAAGGGACCTAGATAATGTATTATATACTGATGCCCAAAATGCATTGTGTTTATTAGAATATAAAAATATTACTAGTCCGGGAACTACTACAGAGCCTATGCCAATTCCGAGTATAAAAACCCACCATAAGAACATTCTTAACTAAAAAAAAAAACTAAATCAATTTCAATGCTATCAAACAATTTGAGAGCTTTTTCATTTTAAAAATTTGCAATGTGATATTAGACATATTTGGGTTAACGCTCTGAACGGGCGATGTTAATTAATATTTTTTAAAACCAACTGCATTTTGCTGCATATTACATGTATTTCTTCTCTTTCTATACCTTAGTATTCAAAAGTTTCTCCTTAGAACTATTACTTAAATATTTACTAAAATAATAGCCAAATGCAATTCCACTTATTGTCCCTGCTAAGTTAACAGTAAATCCTCGTAGCTGGTATTTAATTTGAATATTGTTAAATACATTTTCTATATCATAATACATTCTGAAAAAAAAAAGGAATAAAAATTAGAGAATATTTGACAGGCAACAAGTTAATATTCAAAAAAATTTATAAATTCAAAGAATATAAAATTTTGATTTCAGTTACCCTACGATACATCGTATTTCAGAAGATTTTAGTGGTGGTAATTTAGTCAAAATCACGACAATAGCCAAGTTCTGACTTTTTTTACTCGTACCAATATAACTAACTTGTCAATAGAAACCGTCAAGCCTAGTTCAAACCAAAATTACTATGAATACGTAAAGAAAAAACTATGCCATTTTATGTATCACAAAAAAGTCTGATACTCCACCAAGTATCTCTTCTTTTTTTTTAAAGCGTGTACACCACACATTTATTTATTTATTTATCCTTGTAAATAACACAGTATTATACCATTGTTTACAATTTAATTAATTTCGTATCATAAAGACAAACCAATATTTTTAAAATAACACTAAAAATTGATCAATATCAAAATGACATCACAAGTGAAAGAAAACGAAGACGAGCCAGTTAAAAATTATAGCACAATAAGTAATGATAAGCAACGTTGCCGGGTTGTGCAATTAATCTGGAAAAGTGCAAATGTTATGCATCCTAGCTATTTGTTGGACAAATATTATAGGAAGATGCCAATGACTTTTAGGACCAGAAATTACATTATTTAATGTTTTATAATATCTAAATAATAAAAAACTGTCCAGAAAAAATAGGATTAAAAGTATAAGAACTTTATATTTTCTTGCAGGTATAACGCTATCTTAGCAACAAGGTTGATCATAACCTCACGGTCATCATGGCTACACGAGTACTCGAGCGACACGAAATATTTACGTAGGTCAGAAATTTTGATAAGGATTTTTCTTGTCTGTATCTGTCTCTTTTTTAACCTAAAACCTCTTTGTTCACTGTATATAGAAAATATTTTTAATAAAAAAAAAGAGACATCTTATTAGGTAGAAACATGGTAAATCAACTGACTCACGATCGGAATATAATACCCAAAACATAATTTTAAATAATGCCTATAATAGCCCATACACGAACTTATTTATTGGGATGTGGACATAAGTTAATTTTTCTCTATTATTCCAATGTTTATCGTCGGCTACCCCTTAGTAGATTTCAAAAAAAAAAAATATGTCAGACACGATATCAAGTTTTAAATAAAAATAAATATGACACACTATTGTCTTTGGCTTAATTTAAATTAAAATTATAATATCATAAATGTTTCACCAAATATTTACAGCAATATGAACTACCGTGTCTTTTTTTAAGTTAAAAGAAATTATAAAATTAAAGCAAAACATAGCAAGAATTATTGCATTTAAAAAATATGCTTTGATGCATATTAATTTCTTAACCAATTTTGCCATGAACTGTTAACCTAACGAAGTGATATGTAATTTTTTGTCTAATTTTGTTTTATATTGGCAAAACTAGATTTATTATAAATGTATTTATATATAAAATATTTAAATTTTCCAGGCAACTACCCTTTTTTATCTGGTAATTATCTGACTTCTTGTCAACCAGTGAGAATAAAGGATTCTATCAATAATAGCTGACTTGTGTCAGTACCAGTTTTTATAGTGGTTACATGAATAAAATATTTCTTAATCTATTTATAGTTTTAATTTCTCTACTTTTGAAGGTCATGACTCCTATCCTTAAACTGGATCCGCTTCAATGAGTCGGATGCAGTCTCGTTTTAATGTGAAAGAGCTTCATAAATTTCCATTAAATTAGAAATTTAAAGCACCCCCCTATATGTTCCAAGTGCTGGCGAATTCTATCCACCGAAATACATATATTAAAATTTATAAATACTTACTCAGTATTGTAAAGTAACAAAGATGGTAAATCATAATAATAGTTTTGCAAAAAACCATAAAATGTGACACTTGACATGACTGTTCCAATTATTAGCCAAAAATAGTTCTCATATTTTTTCAATATCCAAATAAAAACTAAAGAAAAAATAACATGTTGTATACTGACAGCCAACCACCACGAAGTCTGGAGACACTAAAATTAAAAAAAAAACAAATATATATATATATATATATATATATATATATATATATATATATATATGTTTATGCGGCTTTTAAGAATTCCTCCGTGTGAGATGCAATAGCAGTGGCTATATCCACATATATCCGTTTTAGTGCTGAAATCACATTCAGCAAACGTACAACTATATGCAACTCCGTGTATAAATGAAGTAAAAGCGATCAGTAAATGCAAACTTCGTTCCGATCATATCCTTTCCGTGTTAAAGGTTGCACAGTTTGAATAAATTGCGATAAAACACAATCCATCCCATTCCACCACCATCGAAATGATGGCCCACCTGTACCACCATACCGAGAAGAAAGTCAAGACCTTCCCTCCCCGCCACAGTGATACGGCAGAGGTACATGTTTCGTCTCTACTAGACTCATCAGGGTACCGACATGCACCTGTCTGTGCAAAGGACAGATCGGAAGGAAGCATGCAAAACTGAACGCGGCTTCGCCGACCTCCCACCGGATGGCGTATATATGTTTATGCGGCTTTTACGGATTCCTCCGTGTGAGATGCAATAGCAGAGGATATATCCACATTATGCCGTTGTAGTGCTGAAATCACATTCAGCAAACGTACAACTATATGCAACTCTGTGTATAAATTGCGATAAAACACAATCCATCCCATTCCACCACCATCGAGATGGTGGCCCACCTGTACCACCATACCGAGAAGAAAGTCAAAACCTTCCCTCCCCGCCACAGTGATACGGCAGAGGTACATGTTTCGTCTCTACTAGACTCATCAGGGTACCGGCATGCACCTGTCTGTACAAAGGACAGATCGGAAGGAAGGATGCAAAACTGAACGTGGCTTCGCCGACCTCCCGCCGGATGGCGTATATATGTTTATGCGGCTTTTACGAATTCCTCCGTGTGAAATGCAATAGCAGAGGATATATCCACATTATGCCATTGTAGTGCTGAAATCACATTCAGCAAACGTACAACTATATGCAACTCTGTGTATAAATGAAGTAAAAGCGATCAGTAAATGCAAACTTCGTTCCGATCATATCCTTTCCATGTTAGAGGTTGCACAGTTTGAATAAATTGCGATAAAACACAATCCATCCCATTCCACCACCATCGAGATGGTGGCCCACCTGTACCACCATACCGAGAAGAAAGTCAAAACCTTCCCTCCCCGCCACAGTGATACGGCAGAGGTACATGTTTCGTCTCTACTAGACTCATCAGGGTACCGACATGCACCTGTCTGTGCAAAGAACAGATCGGAAGGAAGCATGCAATTACTTCACACACGTTGGTGTGCGGGAACACCTGAATAACATCTATACAAACCATTGAATAGGTAGTGGAGAACCTACTGCCTGGTTTCCTTGATCTCCCGACCTAACGCCGTTAGATTTTTTCCTGTGGGGACACCTCAGAACCTTGGTGTATGCAACTCTGGTCGATAGTAGGGAGAAATTTCTACGGAGAATCACATTTCATTGTGATCAAATAAGGAACAATGCTGAGTTATTGTGGCGGGCACAACAGTCCTCAATTCTTCGTGCCCACAAATGTATCAGACTTCAAGGAGCCCATGTTAAACCCTCTTACGAAGTTTTTAACTAAGCAGTTAGTTTCACTTTTTATTGAAACTATGATGACAGGGGAAAATTCCTCTTTTTCATATCAACCCGACCAAAGTTAGGGGATTAACACCGTTTTTCGAAAACGATTAGGATTAGCGACATGAATAAAGAGTACTTAATTTTTAGTCAATATTTAAAGGTTAAAAAAACGTTGTCCAAACTTCTTATCATGCAGGGCGTAAAAAAATGGAGTCATAAGTATCACAGTTAATCCGTCTCTGCAGCTGTGAGTAATTCACAACACTTTCTTGGATAGTAATTTGAAGGGTCTTACCAAATATGTTCAAAAATTGGGGTAACTGAAGAAATATCAGCAACAGCTTAAAAATCTTCGTCGGAAATACACTTTAGAATACTACGTGGCATATGGACCAAATCAAAAATGGCGGTCATATTGGTAAAAAACGTAAGAAATTGCTTATATTTTTTTATAACCATATTTTTTTGCCAACCTTGTTTCTTGAGAATTTTCGGGGTCACTGATCACAAATTGAAAATTTTGAAATCCAAGATAACGGATCTAATATGACAGACCCATATGTTCATAAAAATTTTTATTACCATATCGTTCGTTATTCAAGGCTTTTTGAGATCACTGATCACAAATCCGAAGTCAGAAATCGAAAATTTTCAAATCCATAATGGCGGATCAAATATGGCAGATCCATGTTAGCTTACATTCGTTTATTACTATATCGTTCTCTCGAGGCTTTTGGGGTGCCTCATCACAAATCCGAAATCAAAATTGAAAATTTTCAAATCCACGACGACGGATCAAATAAGTGGATCCTTTTCGCTTACATTTTTTAATACCATGTTTTTCGTGCTAAACTTGTTTCTTGAGAGTTTCGGGGTCACTGATCAAGAATCTGAAGTCAGAATTAAAAAATTTTCATTTCCAAAATGGCGTATTAAATATAACGGATCCATTTTTGCTTATATTTTTGCCACAAAAACGGTTTGCTATATTGTTCCGCCATCTTGGATTTTAAAATTTTTATACGAATAGTGGATACAATATACTTGCAGTTGGCTATATAAAATACAATCATATAAGAGAAACTTAGTTCTCAACCAACTGAAAAAACCTTATACAATAAGGACAAACTTACTCTGTTCTAACACAGTTGGCGACAAAACACTATCTTAGATTGCAAGAATACCAGGAAAGGGTGAAAGTCTTTCCCATGGTGGTACACCGCCATCTGTAGACCGGTTTCGAACCTGTTGGTTCTCGTCAGTATAGAATAGGCCAGCGCACCTCAGCATCGGCCTATGCTCTACTGACAAGAAACAACAAGTTCGAAACCGGTCTACAGATGGCGGTGCCATGAAACCAAAAAGACTCGGCCATATTTGATCAGCCGTTTTGGATTCGGAAATTTGCGTTCTCTGACTTCAGATTCGTAATCAGCGACCCCGATCGATTTACATTGTAAATTTTACAATGCAATCAAAAATAAACTATGGCAAATCGGATTGGTGGTGCTCGCGGCCGGTGTTTGCCCTCAGGTTGTAGTTTGGAGACCCAAATTTGAAGAAGGGAGGAGCAGATATTTAAATTTAATAAAATACTGTTCTATTTAATAACAGATATATGTTAACTTTAAGCTCATGAGACTTTGGAAGGCATTTTAAAATTAGATTATAATTTTCTTATGTGTCAATGTAGAAGTGAATCAGCTTAAATTGTATTTTTCTTTAATTTTTCCTGGTAAGACCTGTTCACAATTTCCTCGTCATAAGATTATAGAAAAATAGGGCAGATATTGAAATTTGTTAAAGTACTAAGCCACTTGATGACAGATATATGGTAATTTTAAGCTGACAAGGCTTTAAAAAGCGATTTAAAATTCTATTCTCTTATGTAGTATGTAGGAGTGAATTAGCTTAATTTTTTTAAATTCTTGTTGGTGATACCTATTCAAGTTGTTACAAGTTTTTATCTTTTTATAATGATGAAAATTAAGAGGTTAGAAGGGGAACATGGAGGGAAGGTACGGTAGTCTAAAATTAATCACCAGATTTGTTGTAAGTATGCAAAGTTTCAATTACATTTCGAGAAGTGAATTAAAAATTAATAATTCTAACAAATGAGTTTACGAAATCTTGAAAAGTAAACCTACCATATTATCCGAAGAGATCAATGTATTAATAAATAACAAATTAGTCCACCAATTTTTTCGACAATATTTATATTCAGGAATCGCAAACTTTTCCCAGTGTGGTCCTGTATTCATATGGCGTAACCATGTAGCATGAAATAAAATTACAAAAGCCAAGGAAGGCAAAAATCTAAAAAAAAACTTTATAAATTTAAAATAATTTTACAAATTTTAAAAATCATACCTCCATAGCCTAGCAGTAAAAATCAAAAAGGCCGTTTTAAGACTTAAATTTGTCTTGTCCTTTAAATATTCAAAAATATCTTTGGCAAAAAAAAATGAAGTAATGAAGAAAAACGTTGTCATACACAAATGACCACTTGCAAAAAAAATTGAAAGGGGATGCTGATGTACCTAAAATTGTAAAATACAATATACTAAAAGATTTAAAAGTCTTGAAATCTTGATATTAGTTACCTGAATTTATTTTACTCTAAAATCTTGAAATTTACTTTAGCCCTTAGGAAGGGAAAAAAGTATTTAAAAAAACGTAGAGGGACAGTTAGGATGGTTTTGTCATATGTGCCGACTTACTAAAATAATGTTTGAAATGTGAATACGGGAGGATACTGCAGATGTAGACCAAGGATAAAATGGATACATAAAATCAGGAAAAAAGTATAGAGGAAGAGTCTAGCATGGAGTAAAATAAGAAGTTTAACACACAATAGAAAACACTTGAGATAAATCATGCAAACTATCCACCAACCTTCCACCTAACGGTAGAAAGATTTCGGGATTAAGTAAGTTAATTTTGTATTTTAATTTAGCCCCTAAGAAGTAAAAAAAGTAGGGTAGGGTGAGGCACAGTAACTCACGGGGTACAATAAAACAATCGTAATATTCTTATCTCTTATAACAAAATATTTGAACTAATTACATTGATTTATGAAGCGACTGAGCCGCCATTTTCGTGCAGTTCTCATGTTTCAATTTGAAAACTACTTGTATTTTGGTAATAATTCGTTACATCTCTTACCAAATTATTTTCATTTTTATTAGATAACAATTTGATTGTGGTGAGTGTGCATATTTTTCAAATACTTCATGCACATTTCTTGCCGGTATCTATAACCTCAAAAATTTTAGACAGACTTTTTCTTATTAAAAGTGGTCATAGAACAGAGTGAAACGGGGCACAGTGAATCAAGAAAAACAAGTATACCGAAACTGATATGGGAGAAGCAGTAGCCTTAATTGAAGCGGGCAAGTCTTTACGAGTAGCAGCAAATTAAAAGTGTTAACTTCAACACATTATAAAGATTCTGCAAGAAAGAAGGCCAAATCATGCGGGATACACCTAATTATAAAGTGTGAAGAATTTTTATGGAATGTCATGAAATTGTCTTAAAAAATTATTTGATTACATGAGAAAAAAAATCATAGGGATTGGATACTATTGAGGCAAGAAAGCTCACATACGAATTAGCCAAATATCATACTCTTGAGACTTCCCAATCATGAAAAAACCAAAAAATAGCAGGAATAGATTGGCTATATAATTTTCGGAAACGATATCCAGATTTATCATTAAGAATCATGTATGCTTTCTATTGCCACATCGGTCAATAGACACAACGTAATTATGTTTTATGATAACTTGGAAGATGTAATGGAGAGGCAGTCTGGATTTGGTGATGGCATACGTCTATTTGCCTTGGATGAAACAAGCACAATGACTGTGCAAAAGCCCAAAAAATATTAGACAATAAAGTAACAAGTGGAGAAAGGGGAACACTTGTGATAACATGTTTCATTATTTCAGTCGTCGGATCAGTTTTACCACCTGCCATGGTAAACCATCGTAAAAACTTCAGGCATTCTAGAATTAACAAAACTTCCCCAGGGACTTCGGATCTTGCTTAGCCAACAGGTTGGATGAATACACAGTTATTTTTCGAGGTTCCGAAGCATTTTGTCTAAGTAAATGGTTCATTAAAAAAATAAATAAATAAAGCCTTTTAATTCTTGACAACCATGAAAGTAATCTTTCACCTGAGGATTTTTCCAATTTAATATGGCAGATACAATTTGGGGGACTAAAAATTTTACGTTTTTTCAATTTTGTCCAAAATGAATATTGCATGAGTTCTTGGAGCGTATATTAGGGGTCTTAAATTAATTTTTTCATACTCAATATGCAGGACAAAATATGTCGGACTAAAAAATTTGCACGTCTCAAGTTCATTAAATATAGATATTGAGAAGTTTGGGGAACCTAGATTATTAATCTAAAATTAAGTTTTCAAAATTCAAGATGACGGATTTACTACTGCATACTAAATATTTATATGGTACAATTTTATTTAAAACCGGTATTTGTGGAATTCTCAGAATCAAAGAATTTTTTGTTATACATTTTAGTGTAGTTAACAACTTTGGATAAAATTGGTATTTTTTGCGACCTTAGAAACTTTGCTTTAGTACTTACTTCAAATAATTTATAGATATTATAACGAGTTCGAAACCAAAAATAGAAAATGCAATTGAATCGGCTCCTAAAAATACGATAAAAAGCGAAAAATAACCACATAAATTTTTATATGAAATTGAGATTTTTGAAGTCAGTGCCAAATTATTACTAAATGAAACAAATAACTACTAGCACGTGATATATATACAAGCTACGGTAAAAAGCAATAACAAATAAAGTATTTCTCAATCTTTTTATGTGAATGACATTTTGTCAGGTTTTAAGTCGACGTCGAATTTCAATTTCATATAAAAATTTATATCATAATTTTTCGCTTTTTAGCGCTTTTTTTAGAAGTGAATTCAATTTTTTTATAAAAATTTTATTGGTTTCAAATGTTTATGGATTTTACAGTCAGATGGACCTTTTTCTAAAACTAAAAAAAATTGACCACAACTCATAAAACTTGTAAAACCTATTTCAAAATTTCGATTAAACATAAAGAAAGCTATTATTTTTTAAAATAACGAAATTGCCACTTACTGTTTCTGCAAATCTTGTATTTGCTACTGGTGTAGCTAGCATAATTAAAAAAGTATGACTCATTAATACCAGTGACGAATTATAAAATCTAAAATGAAGAAATAAAATTAGAATATGAACTATTTTGATAATTATTAAAAACCTAAACATATTGTACCTTTATTATAGGTTTCAAAACATAATTTTTAAAATATATTGATTAGAAAAAATAAGAATCTTGGCCTAATTCATTATTACAATAATAATACGAATTTAGATCATTACTAATGTATAAACGTCTCACAGGCATGTATGTAAAATGTTTGTTTATCCATACCCGAAACATTTCCTAGACTGTTACAAAAAAATTATTATTAATTATACTTCACCATTTGTCAAGAAATCAATCGTCTTTAAGTGATAAATTACAGGTCTACAAAAAATGAGATCATAATTGTTGTTGAGCTGCAGGGAGTCATTTTCGAAGTAATTTGCTGCGTAAAACCCTAATCCGAGGCCAGAATTGGTATATCATATCAGGATTTTTTGTAATTTGAGATTATGTACTCGAAAAATGTTTTTTTTTTGGCTACTTTGTGGTTATATGCAGGATGCATAAAACTTTTAGTCTTTAGTTCTAGTTGCGTCATTTATGATTTTTCCTTACAAAATTGGGCCATTTTAAATACAGGTCAGTAGATTCTTAGAGATCAATGTCGTTTTTGGAAATTCACCTTGGTAAAAATAAAAATTTCTATTTTCTGACATAATATTCACAATCAGCGACTCCGAAAACCCCCAAATTGATTTTTTTTAAATCAATATCATTTCTTCTAAATTTTCATGCACCATTTTGAATTAGCCATTTTAGAAATGTAAATTTCAATTTTCTTACTTCATATTCGTACTCAGCGACCTTAAAATACCCAGGTACAAATTTTCGAGAGAAATGTATACCGTAGAAAAGTATATGCCGCAAAGGGTTACTGTGAATGCTTATGAAGTTGTTGGGATATGAATGAATGAATGAAACAAAAGTGGTGATATGAATGAATAAAACAAAAGTGGTGATACTTCATCATCGATGCCTATGCCTCGTTGGACCCTTCAGGTCATTCGAAGCCGATCGCCTTTGCGAATCCCGACAGCCTCGTTAACTGAACTTGCATAATTGCTTCCGGTAACAAAATTGTATCTCCAAAATATCTCTGTCTCAGCCTGTTGAGTGCTGGTCACTCTCTAAGGACAAGGTCAACAATTTTATCCTCCACCAGGCACCATCTGCACGTCGTGTCATGTTCGACACCAATCTCGTGAAGATGGCCACTCAGGTGACAATGTTCTGTCAGCAGTCCCACCATAATTCGCAACTCTTTCCTCTCTAAGGAGAGAAGCCCGCAGTAAGCTGTGTGCTAGGTCCACTTACATGTTCCTTGGCAGACCTCAGTTCAGGAGGTCCTCTATACGAAATTTACTTTCCATTAACAATTTTAATTTCTTTTTACCAACGGCAATTGGGACCGGTAGAATTGGCTGGGGTTCACATGGTTCAATTGCAAATCCCATCGTTGACAGACGGTCCGCTTCCTCATTGCCATATATACCCAAATGATTCGGGGTCCACACGATTCTGATTGTGTAGCCATTCCTTGTCATACTATTCAGTACATCCTTGCTCTCAAACACCAAAGGCGAAGTTACGACACTGGACTTTAGTACCATTATCGCAGCGCTGGTGTCTGAGCATATATTTATTGCCCTATTCTTGTTTATGTTCCTCTCACAGAGAGGGCCACACTGCAAAATAGCATAAATTTCCGCTGAAAAAGTGGTCGCACATTGTCCGAAAGAGTAGCACTCTCTAACTCTCGTGCTCTTTCCGAAAACTCCGGTTCCAGCTGTTTTATCTTATCGAGATCCATCTGTAAAGCACCAGAATCCATTTATCGGAAGATTTTGCTCCTCCACCCAATCCTCTCTAAAGTAAAAAGTATCTCAAGAGAATAGTTGAGTCTCAAGAGCGGTGTCATGTAATCTGCTTGCATGGGGAATGGTAGACCTCTACCACGCTTTTCCAGTCATCTGAGTAGCCGCCCGTTCTAGTTCCGAGACGACCAGGCAACTGAGACAATATGTAGCCTTCAGTACCTCATCGTCTATGTATAAGTGAAGGAAAGGTGGATTCGCCAGGATCTCTAGAACCCTAGAGGGGACAGTCCTCTTCGCATTCATTATTCCCATACAAACCATTCTTTGAATTTTGTCAAGTTGAAAACGGTGTTTGCGCTTTGTTATACTAAATCACTATATTATAGCGGCATACGTGATCATAGAGAGGATCACCATAGTGTATATTCAAAATAACAGTCTCGATGTCAGCCCCTATGTGCACTCAAAGACACCCAAGCCCAGAAAGCACATATGGCTTTTTTGGTTCGAGTCTTAATTAGATTGTTCTAGCTCAGTCGTGAATCCCAAATTATTCTCAGATATTTAACTGTTCGCTAGTACTGAATGATCCTTCCCATCAATGTAATTGTGGGAGTCTCTCCATTTTCCTCTTTTCATTCATTGATCACACCAAGTCTCGGATATCGGGACCATGATCCAAAATGACCAGGTCGCTGGCATAGGCCTGTATATACAAACCAGCCTAATTTAATTCACAATTGTTGGTATATATTTCATAACTTAAAACGGCCGTAACTTTGCAAGAAAAAATGGTAAGTGACTGCTCGATAAGTCATTTTGAAGGGTAAGAGTAATATTAAAGGATGCAACTAGAAAAAAGGAGTAAAAAAATTTGTGCATGCAGTATATAATTTCAAATGTAGCTAACAAAACATTTTTCGAGTACATAACCTTAATTATCTCATGATCGTGACGTGACAGTTCAATTTTGACCTCAGTTTCGGATTCTACACAGCAAATTACTTTGGAAATGACTCCCAGCCGTACAAGAACATAACGTTGTAGACCTGTGTTATTCTTATGTATATCCTCAGAAAAATCAACAAAAACAAGTACGACAAAAGTAAAGCAACAAAAATTGTATTCAATAGTATTTTATTTTATACTAGAGACCCGCCCCGGCTTCGCACGGGTGCAATGCTGATACTAAATACACTACAGAAAAACTGTGACTATTTATTTTATTTTTACAACAATTATTACATCGGCCTCCGACGCGCTATTTATAGGCACGCTGCCGCCGCCCCGGTCGGCCAGTACCGCCGCAAGCGCTACTTCCCGCAATTTTAAATCTGTAATATCTTCGAAAATATTCATTTAAATCTTGTGCCGTAAAGGACCATATAGATCTATATTAAATCAACAATGTATTTAAGCTATTTAATTGGATAAGGATTAATGCTGTATTGGTTAAAATCGCTTCAAAATTTGCCATTATTTGTCGTAAAAAGTAAATGACAAAAAAATGTTATTGTGGGATATCCATGAGAGATAGACATATACCATCGCTGAGTTTTCTGTAGACCTTTTCAATGTGTACAAATAATTAGTACATTATTTTGATAAATCTCGTAGGGTTCAGCCTGCGTTTGCAATGTAAGCGGAAAAAAATATGATAATTAACGACATCACATTAGAAACCTCAAAAATAACAGTATTTCTCCACTATTTAATGGATGTTATTATACATATAAACCTTCCTCTTGAATCACTCTATCTATTGAAAAAAACCGCATCAAAATCGGGTGCGTAGTTTTAAAGATTTAAGCATACAAAGGGACATAGGGACAGAGAAAGCGACTATGTTTTATACTATGTAGTGATATTGCAAAAAAAAATAGAAAAACATTTACGAATTACAGTAGCTAGAAGTGTTATATTAATAATTAATAAAATATTCCATATTATTTATTATCCGACAACAACATCATGGCATTGAGGGAATCGAATTTTCATTCACCAGGGATTATTTATTTGGAAACTTTTGTGTACGAATACAACCTTCTACCACATCTTAATATGCGACAGCTTTATTACACTAAGAGTAATGATTAAAAAGTTAAAAGATTAGAAAGAAATACTACCAGAAATAGTTCTTCACTTCCTTTTCTTGTAAAAAGTGCCGTATATCTTTATATTAAAAGATAAATAACAATGATTCCGTTCTAGTATTACAAATTAATTATTTTTATTTTTCTTGTTATGTTCAGATTCCTAATGACTTGATCACAATGTATATAGAATACATTTTTAAAAACAGATAGTAAATACATTAATATTCTTCAAAAATATGTGTAACAATTATTGGATAACTTCATATCTCATCTTTTTTTATCATTTAAACAAATATTTTTACATTAAATTTCAGTTGTTAATTAGATTATTCATGTAAAAAATTTTGTAAATTTGGACCATTATGTCATTTTTTTTGTTTTTTATTATTTCTGATAATATTCAAAAAGTTACCTTAAGGAGATTTTCAGGGAATTAAAAAGATCCATATTTTATTTAGTCTTTAACGTGTAGAGACTGCAAGCACAGGAATTTCCTCGTACGATTTTTAAGCAAAACTATTTTACTTATGATAATTTCAATTCAAAGAAATCTGCATTGAATTTTGGTTTTGGCTGGAACGTCTTTTATCGCGTCTGGTTAAGATACAATACATAATCGGTAGCGGCATTCTTCCTAAGTTTCAATTTCTTCCATTGTAATAATGGGTCGCGAGACAGGCAAGGTCACGAAATATGGTTTTAGCAAGAACACCTTTTGCCACACCACTAAAATGAAATAACTGTGGTTCTACTTTATTCCACAGATTTTTAATGAAGTTAAAAACTGAGGATTATGCGCATCACTGCAAAAACCAAATGTTATTTTTCTAATATCACCCTTGAACAACCCATAACAAGAGCTTTTGGCTATGATCAAATCAATCAATGGTGTCATTAATGAAGATTAAAGAGCCCACTCCATATCACACGGTTTTTTTTATCGAGAAGTATCGTAAACCTCGGGGCTTAGATTTTAAACAGTTTTTTTGGGAATCTCATTAACTAGTGTACCTAACTTAACGGTACTAATTTTCAAAGCTGCGCATTTTTAAAGACCTATTTAATAATACCCCACTCGATGGAGTAACTGACAAAAAAATTCACTCGAACTTTAAAGATATAATACCCTATTTTTTGGAAATTTTGCTTCATGTCAGTCTTTATGTTAATGAAAAGTATACACTTACAAAATTTCATTGCTACAGCAAGAAAAATAACAAAGTTATAACATGCAAACGAACATGAAATTATAAGAGTTCCTTATGAACGGTATCTTGCACTTAAGATAATCGCATCAGGCAAATCAGTCGGAAGCAGTCGTTATACCCTAGAAATAAAGTAATTAACATGTGTTACCATGAGAATTGAATACATAAAATGAATTTAAATTAGTGATGTGCCAGACCTTTACGCAAATTCGGAAATTCCGCGAAATTGTAATTGCTAAGGTAAAGGGGCGCGGGTTACGACGCGATATGGGCGAGGAAGGTAGGAAACAGGCTACACTGCAATATCTATTTGTTTGCGCTATTACGATTACTTTATTTTTAATTTATGACTTTGAGCCCACCCCATTCCATGGTTTAACTGTGGTGTCCACGTTTCATTCCATCCGAATTCCAAATTTTGTAACGCGTTTCATCATTAAATGGAAATGCAATCCTTGCGACTCTATCTCTTTCCCAAATAAGGGACATCTTAACTGGGTGTCTACTGAACAGCTTTGTATCTATCAACCTTCCCTGAAGTATCCATGCTGGCTTATCATAATTACTGAAATTACAGCAATAATTCTAGGTGCGGGTTTTCAAGGATCATTTTATGAAATTATTTTTAAGCAACTTTATCGATCTTCCCGATTTCGGTAAATTCTCTAAATGTCCCCTTACATGAAATTATTTTAAACACACTATATAATGGTTAAATAAACTATCTTGTGTCTTGAAATTGAGGCTTGTTTTGTACCTTCCAAAATGCGTTAACTTCTCTATGCCTTAATCCTTTCGAAAGTGGGATACCTCTTGACATGATCAATTCAGTACAGAAATGTTTATTACAAATAAAACAAACTGCATAAAATTATCTTTGCCTTTACTTT
Source organism: Diaprepes abbreviatus (assembly GCA_034092305.1). Taxonomy (NCBI): domain Eukaryota; kingdom Metazoa; phylum Arthropoda; class Insecta; order Coleoptera; family Curculionidae; genus Diaprepes; species Diaprepes abbreviatus. The sequence goes on along the minus strand of JASJET010000122.1, from coordinate 18,106,860 downwards.
TGCTTGACAGCCAGAGTCACTAAGAAGATTTAAGACTTACAAGGGGAACTCATTGGACTGGTTACACTGAATATTGTGAAATTTTGGGGCTTAGATAATCAGATTCCAAGGTTTATCGGACGGGTATTCGTTTCTGCCAACATGCCGTAATAAAAAAGTAGGGTCAGGGGTGAGGGCAAGCAATTTATATTAATTAATGCAATGCATATTATTAGTTACAAATTTTCAGCAGCTTAAAGAGAAACAACAAGCCAGAGGTGACGACGATGTCGATTTTGAGCGCAAACATCAAGAAAAGCAACCCAACAAGGAGCGCAATCCTCGGTCCTACAAGAAGGAAACAGTGGAGTTCATCGAGCAATCCCTGACCCCACATTTTTATTAGGGCGTGTTGGCAGAAACGACATTTGTCAGATAAACGTTAGGCCCCAATTAATTACGCCGCAAGGTTTCACGGGGATTGGTATTCCCAATCCCGCGATCTCTCCTTGTTGGCTCCGATCTAGTTACCATAGAAGTTAGATTTTCTATATTAATTGTCTGTTTGTGTTTTGTTTAAGACAATGTTGTAATTTAGATTACATATGTCGACAAATAGATGCTTGTATAGGAAAATGAAACATAAAAACCTAGAAATAAAGTCATGAAATCCATGAGGGAAATATTGGTCTTCCACAAATAAATAAATAATTATCTGTTTGGCAATTCGGAAATAAATACAAACCACTTTTTATTTTATTTATTTTCAAGGTCCAAAACTTGCTTGACCCCTTCTTGCACTTGTCAGATTAAACCCTCTACTATCAACTTAGACAGGTTTTAAAGTTGGTTCATGTTAGTAAATTAGAAGGCAATAGTTTAAAATAATATTAACATGTTGCTTTACTTTTGACGCATTACTATTTTCTACTTGAAAGACTACGTTGATATGAGTTGATTTGTATCGAGTGTTCAAAATAATTTTTGTCGCCGATAACAGCAGCCTATTTTTATATTATAAACCAAAATGTAATTAATTACGTTATCATGCATTGGATAGTGATAGTGATGAAATTAGGTCGATTTAAGCCAACTTAATTATATTCGATACTGCTCGTAGAAGGTAGAAAACGTAGAATTTAATGATTTGGGGTGTGTGGTCTAACACTATAAACATCGCTTCTTATTTTTTATGTCCTGGACGTGATGACGACCTAGATATTTCTATCGGGTAATCGCATATATTTGCAAGTTTTTTTACTCTTGAAAAATTTTCGTTGAATGACCGGTTTCGCCAGGAAAAAAAACATTTTCAAATATATGCATGCATCTATTAACTGTATTAATAAAAAATAATGTTACAATAATTTTTCGAGTTACTTTGTTTACTTTCGCATTTAATAATTTAACTATTAATAAATTGCCATCACTATCTAAAAAGTTCACTAAAGTAAGATCAACATTCTAAATTTCTAAACCTGTTTTACTACTAAATATTCTGGAGAAAAAAAAAATGGGCGGCGAAGTGTTAAAATTTACAAACCATCAAACATTTGCCAACATTGAACGTCATCTCCGAGAAACAGGAAGCTTCGAGAAAAAATTTGAAGATAGGGATCGTATTCGAACAACTCGAACAGTCGAAAAAGAAGGGGAAATTTTAGAAAGAGTTGAAGAAGAACCAAGTGTTAGTTCCCGCCACTTAGAACGTGAGCTGGATATCCCTAAAACCATTGTAAATGATATTTTAAAAGAACAGTTGTTACATTCATATCACGTCCAAAAGGTTCAAGAACTTTTACTGATTGATCTCCCCAGCAGCCTTAAATTTTGTGAATTTATTCAAAACAAAAGAATTCGTGATTCAAATTTTGGTAGAATAATTTTGTTTACTGACGAAGAGTGTTTTACAAGATATGAACTCCCCAACCTGTACAACGAACATGTTTATGCGGATAAAAATCCATATGCCATTAAAGTTGCACATCATCATCATAATTTTAAAATAAATGTTTGGGCAGGTATTATTGATTGCTACCTTATTGGTCATGTTGTGTTTCCAGACAGGATAAATGGAAATATTTATCTAAATTTTTTGCAAAACACATGATCAGTTTTTCTGAAAAACTTGCCTGTTATATCGGCAATATTTACACGACTGATACCCAAACTAATGGACTAGAAGAGGCAATGAGGCACCAGTAAGATGACCACCACATTCTCCAATGTTAAATATGTGTGACTTCTTTTTGTGGGGCGCTCTTAAAACAGAAGTATACAAAACTTCGGTGAACACTCGCGAAGAATTATTGATGCGCATTTTAAACGCTGGCAACCTTTTTAATAATTCTGAGATATTAGATAGAGTTCAATTTCACTTTTTAAAAAGTATTAATAAGTGTATTAAGCAAAATCACGGATATTTTGCACATTTGCTTAATTAATGTTTTCTTTTTAGTTAGTTTTTCCTGGCAAAACCGCTCATTTAATGAAAATTTTTCAAGAGATAATAAAGCTTCCAAACACATACGGTTATTAGAAAGAAATATTTAGGTTGTCCTAACGTTGATAACATAAAAAATTAGAAGCGATGTGTACCAGTGACGTCACTTTCATGACACTTACACTACTTTATAGTTGATCGCTATACTGCTAGAAAAACTTCATATTATAGTGTTAAATCACACACCAAAAATCAATGAATTCAATTACCACCTTTTCAAGAAATTTGGAAAAAATCAATATTTTCTTAAAACTTTGACGGTTTCTACCGCCTAAACGAAGGATTATCGGATATAACTAAGTTTTCCTGATGTCAAGAGTCATCCAACGTTATAAATATATTTCCCAACACCCTGTATAATAATTTTAATTTTTTACCTTATTCCTTGAATACTTTGAAATTTTTCAGTCGAAGAATTATTCTTTATTTTCGTCAGCCGATCCCAGTTTCTTATTAAAGAAAATGCTAACAAAATTTTCCCCATTAAAGAATTTGTTGATATCTTATATTCCTCTGAAGACTTGCAGCTTATAACTTGATCGTAATAAGTTGCATAAAATACAAACAATATGTAGGTAATGAAGAAAATGCTAAAAAGTAAAAATAAATTAATTTAGTATATATGTATATATATATATATATATATATATATATATATATACATATATATACATATATATATATATATATATATATATATATATATATATATATATATATATTAGAATACATGTTTTTAAAGATTTTTGCCTTGGTAGCACGAGGATCAGATAACTCCAAGAGCTCTATTCGCCGAAGATGCTGTGCTAGAACCCCAACCAACTCTTACTCAAGCGGGACGACCAAGACAGCAGATGAAATGGACTGTGCATGAACCCGATAATAATGCGCATTTTCTATAGGGTGACTCAACTAGGACGAGAGATGATCGGCTATAGACAACAACAACATGCCGAATTTTGCAGGGAGTACCCAAACATGCAAGGGTCCCAGCAGAAAATAGCTGACCAATATAGAGTTATTCTCCGAAACAGCCTAATTCCTGAAGCTCGGCTTAATAGCATCAAAGCGGAAATTGAACGTGAGATCAGAGGCACTGACAATAACAACAATCCGACTGCTGAACCTGAGCCACAACCGGAACCTGAGGTCCAAGAACAACAAATCAGAGGCATTGACAATAACAAGAATCCGATTGCTGAACCTGAGCCACAATCGGAACCTGAGGTTCAAGAACAACAGAAACAGCTGAATGACGAAGCCCAATCAACACTGAACTCTTTTATCAGAAACTGTCCACGGAAATAAGTGCTGCGGTGTTGGAGTATGATGGAAGCAATCCGTTAAGAAGACCGGCACTGTCAAAAAACTGGGTGCCATGACATCATGAACAATCGGATTTTACCAGCTTATGTTTCGGATACCTATAGTCTGGAGTCCTTGCATATGACCATCTACTGTGCCGCGACTCCTGTAGCTAGAGCTCTAGAAATTAAAGTTACAACAGAGCGCCGATCAGCAAGAACAGAACCCAACATACCACCATGGGAAAGACGAATAGGTATAGGACGGCTGACGGAATACATCAGGGGCACAAGAACAAGTCGACTGCAAAGGCAAGTTGAAGAAATCATGAATCGTGTCCGATATCATTCGCAACAAGATCCAGCGAATGTTACTGCACAGCAATGCTTTGATCCGCTGAAACAGAAGCTCTGTTATTACAGGACGGCTAAAGAGATACAAGACCATCAATAACCGAATACGAGACAATGCGCTCTTCCAACGATCAGAAAAGACTTTCTACCGTAAGCTAAACTCTCCACCTAATATAGCAGATAATAGATATCCCAATAGAGAGCAGGTAGAAGAGTTCTGGAGAAACCAACTTTCCACACCAGCCAACTGTAACATCGCAGCTGGCTGGACCAATAAAGAACACCAAATCTGCCAAGACTACAGCCAGATGCAGTTTGAGCCATTTGCCACTGAGGAAATTTCAAGAAAAATCAAGGAATCGTATAACTGGAAAGCTCCACGTCTCGACGGGATCCAGAACTACTGGCTCAAAAAGTTCTGGTCAACTGGCTAATCTGATTAATGATGTTTTTCTTAACTCAGCAAAAATGTCATTGTTCTTGACCGAAGGTATTACGTACCTCCTACCAAAGGACACACCACACATGACACAGCTAAGTATACGCCGATCACCTGCCTACCCACACTGTATAAGGTGATCACCTCCTGCTTGACTCAACGTTTCTATGCACATTGTGAGCAAAATAACATCATTGCAACTCAACAGAAAGGACGCACGAGGGGAGCAATGGGATGCAAGGAACAATTGATTGTTAACTCTGTCATATACAACCAAGCCTATACCAACCGAAGAAACATCTTTGCTGCCTACGTGGATTATAAGAAGGTCTTCGACTCGATGCCACATAAGTGGCTCAAAACTATATTGAGAATGTATAAAGTCGATAATAATTTGGTTTCCTTTTTAGAACGCATCATGTCAACCTGGAGAACTAGGATCCAATTGCAAGTGCCATCCAGCGACACCATCGAAACTAACACCATTCCGATACGAAGGGAATATTTCAGGGCGATAGCCCATTGTGGTTCTGCCTTGCAATGAACCCACTATCACGCCGTTTGAACTCCACCAGATACGGCTTTAGTATTAGAAATAACAACGAGGAGGTAGTAAGAGTGAATCATCTTCTATACATGGATGACCTTAAACTGATGGCTGCTACCAGAAACCAGCTGGAACAAATGCTTAAAATTGTAGAGGAGTTCTCCAGGAATATTGGAATACAATTTGGACTTGACAAGTGCCGTATTTTGAACATCTTTAAATGGAAGATACAACTAGGGGCTTTTGAAATGCAGAACGGTGAAACTATAGCTGCAATGAAAGCAGACCAAACGTACAAATATCTAGGTATGAAACAGGCTTAAAGAATTGACCATCGCACTATGAAGGCCGAATTGACAACTGAATTTGTCAGGAGGGTAAGGCGGATATTACGAACTAATTTAAATAGTAGAATTTTGTTTAAGGCGCTCAACACGTATACTTGCTCTGCGCTGAGCTACTCTTTTGGAATTGTAAAATGGAGCAGGACGGACATCCAAAACCTGCAAAGAAAAATAAGGACACTCCTAACACAAGCACAAAAACATCATCCTAGGAGTGCCATCGAACGTACAATGCTTCCAAGATACCAAGGAGGAAGAGAATTGGTGGATATTGGTAAGCAGCTCGATCAACAAATAATAAACTTACGTTCATATTTCTACAGGTTAGCGGACTTTTCTACACTACATCGAGCAATATGCGAGGCAGACGACTCAACGCCGCCACAGTTGAGGGAACAAGATATTACTTCTCACCACCAAACAGACCAAGAGAAGTTACAAACCTGGCTACAGAAGCCAGTTCATGGACGACATCCAAATGGGGTTAATCAGGACAATGTCGACAACTCAGCGTCGAACTACTGGTTGATTTCAGGACAGATGTTTGCGGAAAGGGAGGGCTTCTTGTTAGCTATCCAAGACCAGGTTATTCCGACGAAGAACTATCGGAAGTTCATCATTAGAGATCCCTCAATAGAAAATGACCAATGCAGATATGGCTGTCGAACATCAGAGACAATCTAGCACATAACTGGAGGATGCCAGGCGTTTGCCGCAACCGAGTATAAGGAAAGACACGACTCAGCTGCTAAAATACTCCAACAAGAGTTAGCAGAAAAGTTAAACCTATTACAGGTGGGAAAAGTGCCTTATTACAAATACAGTCCGGAGGCTATTCTTAAGAACAATCAGTTCAAGTTATTTTGGGACCGAACGGTTTTGACGGACCAGACAGTTGCTCATAATAGACCAGATATTATACTAATAGATAAAATTTCGAGGCGAACTACACTAATCGACATTGCCAAAATACAACGAGAAGATCGCCAAATACAGAGATCTGGAGGTGCAAATCCGAAGACAATGGGCAATGAACAGTGTCCAAACGATTCCCATAATACTGTCAACAACTGGAGTGATGCCAAAGGGCTTTTTGTTAGCTATCCAAGACAGGTTATTCCGACGAAAAACTATCGGAAGTTCATCATCAGAGATCCCTCTATGAAAACGACCATTATGGCTGCTAAACGTCAGAGTCATTCACACATAACTGGAAGATGCCAAGCATTTGCCGCAACGAAATAGAAGGAAAGACATAACTAACAAAGATACTCCACCAACAGTTAGCAGATAAGTTAAATCTACAACAAGTAGGAAAAGTGCCTTACTACAAATACAACCCGGAGGCTATTCTTGAGAACAACGAGTTCAAGCTATATTGGGACCGAACGGTTCTAACGGATCAGACAGTTGCTCATAATAGACCAGACATTATATTAACAGACAAAATTTCTTGGCGAACTCCACTAATTGACATTGCTACACCTAACAACAACAACCTAATGCCAAAATATAACGAGAAGACCGCCAAATACAGAGATCTGGAGGTGCAAATTCGAAGACAATGGGCAATGAACAGCGTCCAAATGATTTCCATAGTTTATCAACAACCGGAGTGATACTAAAGAAACTCCTGAAGAACATCAAGGGACTGAGTCTTAGTGAGCATCTGTATAAGCCGATTCAGAAAGCAATTCTCCTTACAACCACGCGGCCAGTCCGAAAGTTTGTGGAAAATACAGCAGGCCACATCACTTAGGTCTCGATAACTTGGAAAGGGTTACCACAGAGCTCCATATTTTTGGTATCTTTGTATAACTGGTATGAGTCAATATTACCTAGAGGGAGTGCGAAGCCGTTTGGCTTGAAAATCATAATAATAATTTTTTTTATTTTCTAAAAAAACAATACATTTCATATTTTACATTAACAATAATATTCACATTATACAATTGCAAAAAAAGGAGCTGAAAACAAAAAATAAAATAAAGAGGGAAAGAGAGAAAAGAAGCGCGTTTAAACGGCAAGACAGCAATGCAAAATAAACTCTATTCATTAAGATATTGAAATCATGACTTATTATTTCGAATACCTTGGAGAAGTCCAAGGCACAAGATCGATGACCTTCCCATGTCCAAAGCTATGATAATATCATCCGTAAGACCTAAAAGAGTAGTTGCACAACTGTACCCTCTCCTGAATCCTGATTAGTTCACGGGTAAAATAGAATCGTTTTCCAAAAAAGTTGATATTTATTTATTCATTACTTTTTCTAACAACTTTGAGAGACAAGGCCATATACTAATTGGTCGTAGGTGGTGATTTAAACCCGTGATCTGAGTAGTAGTAAAATGAGTTTAAAAAATTCTTGGATATTTATTATTTTTACTTTGGTAATTATTGTTAGTTTTTGTATTTTATAGGAAAAGCGCATTTTAATATGATCCAACTTTCGATAAGTTAAAGTAAGTGGGAAATGGGATGCATTCCGTATATTTATAAATTTACGCCACCGGCGGGAAATAATGTAATGAAAAATTATAAATATTTGTTTATTCACTTATTATTTTTACTTTAAATTGTTTATTAATAAATAAATTGTTCTGTTTTCTTAATTACCTTACCTGAACCAACCTTTAAATCTAACAATAAAGTAAAATTTTACCCAATTTTGTTAATTTGCAAAGAAAATGATGGGCAAGTTGTATTTTGTAATACATGATTATATCTTATATCAAAAACAAAGTTTTTCAATTGATATTTTATTTATTTCTCAAGGACTTCGGTTAATTGTGATGTTTGACACAAATGCCTAAATCCCTAACGATTCTTGTTTGTTATTGAAAAAACTTGTTAATTTGATTAAGTCGATAAATATTCCACAGTTTATACCAACCTAATGACTGAAAAAAATTGTTATGTGTTTATTTTATAAACTATTAATAAAAGTTTTCTTTGTTTATCTTAAAGAATATATTCAGAGAGGCGACCACAAATTTACTATTTTTTTTCCAGTTATAGGACTAAATATTTTTAAAATAATGGTGCGGACCAAAGAGATTTAAGGTTGAAAAATTTTTAACGTCTCACGAGTATTCGTGCTGCCATGGTAACTGCCAATTGATGATTTGCCTTGTTACTTAGTTCTTGAGATTTAAAGAAATTTTATTTTTTATTAACAATTTTTTAATTATTTAAATAATATAATATATTAAATAGCGCAATTTTTGGAACGTACAGAATTTTTTGACCTATGAACAATAGCTTTTACAAAAAGTCCTTGTCTTCCATCTATAATGCTGACCCAACAAATATCTAGAATTCGTAATATTATACTTCTCCAGAATAACTGCACATTATTAGACACTGTAATGTAATTTGGGATAATTTGCACTTCTTCGTCTTTTATTCGTGGTTTCATTTTGATTTTAATCAATTTTTAGTACTATTTGATATTGGTTTGTTTTATTGAAACAAAGTAGATTAAATTGTTACCAATGATAAAATACTGGGTAATTTGCAAGAATAAATAAATGTGTGGAGTACGCGTCTCTCTTAAAAAAAAGAGAGAATTAGAGAAATTAAAGCAAAATAATGCAGTTTAAGGACGACGAATGTATCTTACAAAAATTTAAACTGTTTCTACATTCTCGTTAATACCGCCTTTCAATCAAATGCCCATAACAAATAATTTGTCTGTATTATTTTGTCGTTGGCTTTGAGAATGTAACGCAAAGAGCCTTTAATTTGAGTTTTATATTACAATTTTTTCGGGTTGCAAAACCAAAACTTTTACTATAACAAATCATAGATTATCACAAATTGCTTTTTGAAGTGGTCAATTTTACAATATTTACTAATATCGTAGCTTTTTTGTGATACTTACGCACTGATTACATCCAACCAATCGACTGGATACTTAGGCTTTCCGGTATCGCATCTGATTTCAGATAGACTCCCTTTTAATCCAAATTCTTTTAATTTTTCATTATAACAATTTTCTAATGCCTTTTTTAATAATGGATCTTCTTCATCGGATTTATTTACTCCAACGCAAGTTTTTGGCACACATATTGAATGTCTCAGATGGTCATGTCTATAATTTGTTTCAATTGAACTAACATTCTGAAAAAAAAATAATCTCCAACACCATCGCCGTTCGCACCACCAAAGGAGAAGAAGAAAAATATATATAAAAAATAACATAGTATTGTCAAAATATTTTTAATGTGAGTTAGGACTCAGATGAATTATAGCAACTGATGCAACGGCGGATTTAGGGAGGAGGGCACACGAGGGCAGATGCTCTCCCCAAAGACGGTTAAAAAGGAAACATAAAAAGAAACTTACAGTTATTGTTGTACATGGTTTGTTAATCGTAAAAATGAAAATACTTTTTGCCCGTCTGCACTTTGTGCCCCCACCCCTCACGAAATTAAATAAATGTTAATAAAACTGTACTTTAGAAGGCATTAAAAAATTGTTAAGGTGTAAATTTTTAACATTTATGTTGAGTCAGAATAATACTGAAAAAAACAAAAAAAAAAATATATATATATATATATATATATATATATATATATATATATATATATATTATAGTTATACGTTCTATTTATAAAAATACCAGAAAAGGTGAAAAGCACCGTGAGTATTTGATAAATATTTCAAATTAGTGTAAACCTCCAAATAAACATTTTTTTAAGAAACTGGTCTTGGAAGTCATATTTATCTTTAAACTGCTAATAATGTGGAAAAAATTGTAAGAGGAAGCATTTTCAAACGTACATTTTTATGTTTATATTGTCCCCCCCCCCCCCAAGACTCCGTTGACAGAACCTGTTTCGTGTTTATTTGAAGTTTTACAACAGTTTAAAAACATACCAAAAATCCAATTTTATGCACCGTATTAGTATTATTTTAAAATGTGACTATTTTTTTTACTACATTTTTATTAACTCGCTTTCTTGTCTGTCTGTTTATTTATCTGTCCGCTACAAATTTTGCAATCGATCTTAAACAAACTTTTCAATAAGCTAAAGACTTGAAATTTTAAACAAAGCTCGGAACTGGATGACAATGCAATATTATGATGAAATATTTTAAAATTATTTCAAAGTCAATTCAAATTTGATACCCATATATAAACCCAATGACATGTAATATTATGATCTTGAACGTATACAATATTTCAAAATCAACTTCTCTTCTAATTATCCAAACAAGCTTAAATTTGTTACACTTATATAAGTCCAATAACATTGCAATATCATGACTTTGAAACTCACCTTGAACGTATATTTTAAGATCATTTCAAAGTCAACTTTACTTTCGATTATCCGGTCAAGCTTAAATTTAGTACACATACATAAACCCTTTAACATTGTAATAATATGATCTTGAGACTGACCTTGACATATATATCAAGGTTACTCTAAGGTCAAATTCATTTCCGATTATCCAATCAAACCAAAATCTGGTTCCGATATATAAACCCGATGACAATGCAATATTATGACCTTGAACATATAATTCAAAGTCAACTTTACTTCCGATTATCCGATCCAGTTAAAATTTGGTATACATTATTGAACTATAGAACAATGTAATATTATGACCTTGAACCTAAATTTCAAGATCAACTTCACTACCGATTATCTAATCAAGGTGCAATTTGGTACACAAATATAAATCCGATGTTGATGTAATATTATGCCCTTGACCATATATTTTAAGGTTAATTTTACTTCCTATTATCCAATCAAACTGAAATTTGGTACACATATATAAGCCCGATGACAATGTAATATTATAATCTTGAAACTGGCCTCGAATTTTCAAGGTCATTTCAGGGTCAACTTCACTTCTTGTTATTCAACAAGCTAAAATTTGGTACACTTATGTAAACGCCATGACAATTCAATATTATGACCTTAAACGTATATTTCAAGGTAAACTTCAGTTCCGATTATCCAATCAAACTGAAATTAAACCCGATGCAATGCAGCTCGCTTTTTTCTCTATTCCGTACAAATTTTGCAATCCATTTTAAACTAACTTTCCGATGAGCTAGAGACTTGAAACTTTAAGCCTAACTCAGAACTGAATGACAATGCAATATTAATTCATTTTCTTGTCTATCTGTTTGTTTGTCTGTCCCATACAATGTTTGCAATCGATTTTAAACAAACTTCCCGATGAGCTAGAGACTTGAAACTTTAAACCTAGCTCAGAACTAAATGATAATGGTACAAATACTGCTAATCGATTTTGAACTAAAGACTAAAACACCTCTATACCACGTTTTTAAACGTACTAAAAAGTATAAAATAATTTGTCACATTATCCTGAAAATTTGTGATTACGAATTTTTAATAGCTATGAAAATACTTGTAGGATTTAAAACGAAAAACGTAGGGCTCAATATATAATTGTTGTATGAGTTTTCTCAACTTTACACTTGTTACTATTATCTATTGCATGCTCTCCACATTTCTCTCTTCAAAGTAGTTTCATAGCTACTAAAAATACACAAGCACAAATTTTCAGGACAATGCGACAAACTATTTTATACTTTCTAGTCCGTTTCAATATGTGGTATTATCAAATAAAATCATTTAAATAATTATTAACACTTTTTCTGTATTTATTTAAAAGTTTTGCACCAAATTATGGCACAGACTACTAGAATTTTTTGCATTTTTCCTAAAATTTTAACAAATAAAAATAGTGGTAATGAACTAACCTGAACTAACCCTAAACATTTCTATTGAAACAACTTAATGCATGTTCAAAACACCATAGCCGTCGCCAAAATTATTCATCAAATGTTAACAACGCACTATGCTATAATTTCTTACGTATTGTTTGCGCCCAATAAATTATTCATATATCAATATTTTGTTCATCAGTTTCCATGGCTCCAATTTGGTTTTGATTAAAGTCCAATAATTTGCTGGTATAACAATCTTATTTTCTACTCATGATGACGAGGCTAATTTCAACCACATACCTTACGTGACAGAATTTATGAGGGATTATATACTAATCCTAAGCTGGACTAACATAACCATAACAAATATATTGTCTTTGGTATGGTTATGTTAATCCACGCATATAATCCGTCAAAAATTCTGCCACATAAAATATGTGGTTGAAATTAGCCTTATCATCATGGTAGGAACAGAAAAAGATTTATTTATTATGCCAGCAAATTGTTGGACTTTAATTAAAACTAAATTGAAGCCATGGTAACTGATAAAAAAATATAGATAGGTAGGTATGCAATCGACAAAAATGATTCCCTTTTCTCAGTCTAACAAGAATGTAGTGCTTTTTACGTTTTTTAAAATCTAAGTTAAGTGAATTATTTTTATAACACACACACATTACCAGTTTACCTTAATATAATTCCATATTTCTGAAACATTCTCTGGATTTGCAGGCTCGAGAACAAACTTTACATAACAATAAAAGGCTTCATCGCCACGTAACATACAAATGTCATAATTGTCATGATAAAACAAATCTGGTATAGATGCATATTGCGGACCTATGGTAATAAACATTCAGATATGTTAATATCCTCGTAAACTTTTCCTTAATTATGAAATAAAAATAAATATTGTAAAAGAGAATGTAAGCTCGAAATAAACTATTGGCCATGATGAACGCGGCTTGAAGTTATTTTTTTTTTTTTTGAAGCTGTATTAACTATACTGCAACATAATTAAACAATGTATTTTACAAATTTATTTATTCTACTAAATATAATGTTACAAATAACAAATGATGAAAATCATTACACCGACAAAACGAAGCCAAATGGAGGCAAACTCCTTAAGATTTCACCATAATTATATTTTTTCCCAACAATTTCCAAAAAAATATTTTCTAAACTAAAAATGGGAAAAAATACCCTAATTTGGCAACCCCGGGTTGCCATCAGGAAATACAATGCGAGCTTAACCGCAGACAAAAAAAAACCTTCTCTATATTTTAGTATAGATAACTGGATTAAAAGTTTATCGTCAATATAAAAATTAAAAAGTTAAAAATAAAATAGGTCGTTTTCAAAAAATAAAAACATTTTTACGCTAAATATCACCCCGTACAACTAAGCAAAAAGTTTTTTTTTTGTTTCTGGTTACCATTAAATAACATTAAAAATAGTGAGTAATTAAATATTAAATAAAAATATTTAATACATTTTATCTGGAACCGTTAAAGAAACGGAATATCAAAAACTTTGCAAAATGTCCAAAAAAATATTATAATTATCTAATTTAGCGAAATTATATAAAATTAGAACTTACGTCTAAATATTACAACTTTTTTTGTAGAAAAAAAGTCTACTTAAAAAGACTCTCCTAAAATATATTTTTCTGGTATTTTAACTTCCACTAGTATAAGGAAAAAGGCTATCACACGAACACAAAGATTTTGGCTTAGAATGATTAGATATTTATTTTGTAACGATACTTTCGTGTTGGAAAGGAATCTATATTATACGATTTTTCAAAAAAATAAAACAAAACCATTACTGGAAATTTATTTTTTTGTTTTATAAATACCATATGGAATTTTTACCACCTTATGGATTATTTTTTATTACCTAAACTCATTTGGGAAGAACTTAAAATTTGACCTAATAATATCCACAGTAATTTAAAATTTATACGTAGTTATAACAAATCGATAAAAAAAAATCATCTAATCTAATATAATAAAAATCCTACTTATATTTTTATTATATAGGGAAGTTTAAAAGAAATATAACAAGATAACTTTAAGTTGGTCATTTGAAAACACCCTAATATAATTTCCTATAAAGACAGTATATGACGATAACATAAATCAATTCCATTTGTATTTGTCATGTTACTTTAGAATGACATAAATTTTGAAACAATAAGAATAAATGAGACACAAATATGTAACGAAGAAATGTAACAACACACTGCATATCTATCTAACTTTTAACTAGAATTTATAAAATTAAAGAAATATTTTCCCCTATAAAGTGAATAGATAACTTTGAGTTGGTCATTTGAAGACACCCTAATATAATTTCCTATAAAGACAGTATATGACGATAACATAAATCAATTCCATTTGTATTTGTCATGTTACTTTAGAATGACATAAATTTTGAAACAATAAGAATAAATGAGACACGAATATGTAACGAAGAAATGTAATAACACACTGCATATCTATCTAACTTTTAACTAGAATTTATAAAATTAAAGAAATATTTTCCCCTATAAAGTGAAATTGAAAAACAGTCTTTACTTACCAGTAATTTCTGCATTAATTTTGTTATTAACTATTAATAATAATAATAATATTATATTGTAATTCATTTCGGTTTTACTTGATACAAACAAAATTTAATTTGATTATGTGTGTTATTTTCTAGTAAACCACGACTGCCGTTACGATACTGCATTTTTTTATTACAAAAGACAATTAAAACTTATTTATACCAAACATTTACGTACACACTTAATGCGTTAATTGTATTTACCTTTAAATTATTTAGACCTATAATTTATTAGCACTCTTGTGCAATTGGTTCAAATTTTAGGTAATGAAATGTAACTAACAAACAACTATAATATCATGGACAAGATAATATGATCTTTAAAAATTGGGAATATTAAAAAAACAAATCATAAAGAAGAATCTTTAGACATAGACACAGCACTGTCCCACACAAAGGTCATCCCAGTACTAAACACCTTTACTGCAAGCAACTCAGTACAATCCTTTTATCCTCACAGTAAAGGAGAGTCTAGCTAAAATTTGTTTCTGAGAAGTATGAAAGTTTTATGTCTTATCTTTCTCTCCGTTTTAATTTACAGAGAAAATTAACACAAAACAATAACTTTTTTAGTCTTGTAATGGTCCTGGGTTTAACATATCAGCGGGCAATACAACACAAATTTCTCGGAATACACCCTAATTGCAAAGTTCATAGTAAAGATTTTTTAAAAAGAAGCTTACAGAAATTCTTTTTGCATTCCGATTTTTTTTTTCACTACGTAATCTTATGCTTATTGTAGTCATCATTTCTATACATACAGATATTTATAACATAGATTAGTTTTAAGGTATATTTTACTTAATCTCAAAATATTTTAATTGGCACTTCTTGAAGATTAACAAAAGATCATCCTGTGACAACATTTGATTGTAGACTTCTGCAAATGATATATTGTGGTAACGTAAAGCCGTTTTGTCTACAACCGTACTGGTATCCCATATTAAGTTAAGTAGCTATTTTAATAACCTATAAAGAAATATCACAAAGATATTGGCACTCTGGAAGTCGGGTCGTTCTTCTTCTCTCTTGCAGTTTTTAATACATGACAACTACGGGTTATCAAAGGCTTACCAGTATCATCATTCTCAAATTCAGGACTTAGAAAGGCTGTTGTCTAGCTGGTCAGATGACATATCTTAATTTGTAGCTCTCGCAATGGCGCGCCCACAAGTTAATTGGCGTGAAGGTTTTTAAATAAATTAAATAAAACAAATTTCTCGAAACACTTAGTCTATTAACAAAAATAAATAAAAAAACGAATTATTTACAATAAGAAACTTAAACTAATCACAGATAACAATTACGAAGAAACTAACATAATTGCTTTTATTAGCCGTTCCATTAACAAAAATGTAAAACTCAATTTAGAAGATAAAACGTATAAATAGCTTTCTAAAACATTAAACAGAAAAAAAAAATGCGGAAAACAGCTATTTATATTACTTCAACAAACAGTATTAAGGTCGCCAAATTCTCGAGTAGAATAATAAAGGGTATTCCCTTAACTTCCAAAATTAAATGAAAAACAGAACAAAACAAAGAAAACCTTCATTCCTGACGAATATACACGTCACGTAATTTACTACGACACTGGTCCTAAAAACGGTACCGATCTTAACGAACTTCAGACTGTAACTAAAGTTTAGTATTCCTTAAAAGATCGTCCTCGAACCTTACATCCCGTACCCCTCTTTTTAGTGCCTTTTTCAGTCATACTCCCTGTAACCATCAATCTCATTCCCCTAAAGTTCGCAGGTTTCGATCTTCTCGTGCCGAGGGCGTTAGCTATTCTATACCAGATGTTTGATTCCCGAATTGGTCTCTGAGCGTCGTAGTCTTATTTTTTATATAAAAACAATTAATCAAACGATTCTATTTCTTTTTATAACTAAAGGTCTAAGTTGGTAGCTGTAAAAAAAACTGAATGCCCTGTTATTCATTTTGCTGGTATTTAAATCATTCTTTCTTTTAATCAGAAAAACAGTCGCTAAAATAATTCCTTTCACAGGTCAAACGTTATATCACATTATAATGAGTTTATTTGATTATTCTTTTGTTTCCTAATAATGGAAAAATCGTTCAATATTTTAATACCTTTTAACGGTATTTGCATATACCATATGTAAGACCTCCATCGGCCCGTAACTCTTCTGTTACATTTACATAACCAGGGTCGAATTTCTTCGACAGATTTATAGACAAAACTTAAACAGGATCTTTTACTTTATATCTTCATAAATTCTGAGTTTATATATTTTTTATAAACATTTAAACGACCAAAAAAAATAATAAAGTTGAGATTTTACATAAGTACGATAACTGATTTAATTTTCCTTTAAACTTCCTTGGGTAGTAATAAAAAAAATATACTATTCCGTTCTTACGGGAAAAATCTATCCACATGGTCCATTTATGTAAGAAAAATAAATTAAATTCGCTAATAGTGACTTAGATTAAATCATTGTTAAGTAAAGTTTAAAAATCTGTTGACTAGTAGTTCCTAATAGCATAAAGTAACATATCTCATATTATTTTCAATTAAAGAAAATTGTAACTTACAAGAGCTGGTCCTTCTGCTCCACCACTACCACACATCGCACTAAATGTTCATTCAGCTGGTATGGGAAATTTTAAGCCTTAGCAAAGATTATTATAGCTGAGCGTTAGATATGATAATCTTTGGCCTTAGCAAGTTCTTCACTCCACAGAGCAGATATGTAAATTGATGAGTGTAGTTTGTTAGTATGAAAATGAAGAGTATCAAGCACGGAGGAGATATAAAATACAGAGAAAGGTACGATGTCAACTCAAATTTACGAGAACTTTATGTGCCTGTGCAGTGTGATAGAACTTCATGCGAAGACGAACGTGCATGTGGACCTAGATAACTCTTAAGACTCGAAAACACATTGATAAAGTACATGATCTTGTTCTGTGAAGCAGATGACTGACAGTGAGAGACAGAGAAACATTCTTGTTGTATCATACTGCCAATGATACTTTAACAAAACATTTATATATAAAAAAGATGGGTACCTTGGATATCTTTTGAAATAGTTTCAAAGCTTCTTTTACCTAGATTAGAGAAAACTGGCAATATAACGGATTAACAATAAATAAAATGTAGGTCTATTACTACAAACTTTAAACTAAAGTCGTAATATGTAATGAAAACCGCGTGGTTTTCCACTCCATAAAAAATTTAAAGTACATGCGTCCTCTTCTTAATTATCTTAAAGATTGGGCCAACCTGAAAGTTTATTATTATCTAGATCATATTTTGAACGTTATTCCATGTCAAAATTGGAATTTTGCCAATGATACAGAAATTTGAAGTGAACGCGGTAGAAAATAGACCTGCATCTCAGGTATCAATAGGACAGGTACAAGCAGATAAAGCATTACAATGGGTAGCGTTGAATATACTTTTATATTTAATATTTTGAGTTAATCCCTTCTAATGACGATAACTTCATATAATTTTTGTGGTTAAAAATAATTCAGGTGCAAAAAATTGAAACTCGTTTAGAATCATTGAGCATTATTCAACGTTGTAGTGTGTTTTGCAACTCAGTGGAGTATAAATCTCTAGTTATTTTCTTTTTGATTTTATAATTAAAAACAATTTAAAAAAATGCCGAAAATAACAAGTCTTGACAGAAAAAGCAAAAGAAGAATGGCAACTGAAGGTTATCATCATAGCCAGCAACTCAGTGGAGTATAAATCTCTAGTTATTTTCTTTTTGATTTTATAATTAAAAACAATTTAAAAAAATGCCGAAAATAACAAGTCTTGACAGAAAAAGCAAAAGAAGAATGGCAACTGGAGGTTATCATCATAGCCAGAAAAAATTATACTACACATCAAATAATTATTTAATGATAGATCTAATAGCAGTACATTAGCAAAAAAAAATTAAAGAGTGGTGAAAGCAATGGTTTTGAAGCTTACGCACCTTTTGGATACAGATTAATTAATTTTATAATAGTTATTTCAGTCAGTGAAGTGACAAGAGGTAAAGAGTGCGGTGGTAACATACACTTTCCTGAAACTTCTCTACCTAGTCTTCATTTTAAACGCACAGTTAAGTATGTCATGTGAGCAAATTTTAATAAACTCATGTCCTCTAATTGATAACAGAGCACTTGCAGTAAACAGACACATAGTTTTTGTGTTTAGGATTCTTAGTATGGATTTTTATCAGGAATAAATAAATTCTGTCGAATTATGGATTTACCAAAACCAATTTTTCATTCGTTCTACGATAAAATAATGAATAACAGTCACATTGCTGCTAAAATTCTATCTAAATTATCAGTGAAAATTGCTTTTGAAGGTTCAAAAGAATTGGATAATGCCAAAGAACTCACAATTTCAGAGGATAGTACTTGAAGAAAACATGATTAATAGTTTGTTTTGGGCGTTTCTTTTCTTGTATCATATTACTCAGGAAAAGATATTGATTTAATTGTAAGATGTTCGTACTTGATTGACCGATTGAGTGACATAGCAGGCCAAGGTGAGGAGCTCTTATACTGCAGCCTTAAGACTTTTCGTGTCGCTTGTTAATCTTTGCCAAGTGAACAAGTGAGTTGTTTCCATTGGGATTAGCAGCCTCTTCACTAGTGTGTCCTCTGGGTATAAGCCTTCTAGATTGATCGATCCCTGAAAGTGTCTCCAGTAGATTAAAGCTTCGCATTCGAAGATGATGTGTGAGGTCATCTCGTCCTCTCCATCACATAGTCTACATATTGGTTCTTCATTAAAGGTGCCTATAGTGTGGAGATGTTTCCTCAGGCTGCAGTGGCCAGTTATAATTCCTGTCATCAACCTGATCTGTTGTCTGCTTAGACGCAGAATTCGCGGCTTTGTTTGTCGAATAGTATGCTCATCAATAGTTTGCGATGTCTGTAGCCCGCAACGTAGTTGCAGTAAGTCTGGTATTGTTGATTTATCCAAATACTGGTTCTGATCTAATAAATGTGGTAGAAGATCCTTGTATTGCAAGTTGTTCTGCTTTTCCATTGCCAGGGCACTGGCACACACGCAAAAGTCACCTTGTTGTATTTTGCCAAGACGATAAGGTTTTAAAGACAGTCCCAGACCTATTTTGATGTTATTTGACAGCATGCTAGAGCTTTCAGTGTTGCCTGATTGTCAGAAAAAATGAGAACGGTTCTGCCCCTATAGCCTCTTTTCCGATATTTTCGAAGACAAGCCTAGAATGCCGTAGTATGCTACCCAGTACTGTAGAGCTTACGAATTTTGGAAAAATTTTGAAAGTACTGAGGAATTTAAAGAGTAGGGTACGGAACGCTGAAATTTATTATTTTTTGTCAATTACTAAAGATCATCGGAAAAAAAGGGAAGTAAATAGTATTATAAACATGTTCAAAAGATCCTAAAAACTTTATAACGTACGATAAGGTAATTACATAGGTGATGGAGACAGCAAGACGTACAAAAAAATGTTGACTCTAAACCGTATAGGAATTTTCACGTTTAAAAAAAATGTATAGGTCCCGTGCAAAGGCGAATGGACACATATTTACGGAATGTAAAAAAGATAATGAAGGTCTAGGTAGCAGAGGAATGTTGAGAAGCAAGCTTATCGACGAAGTAGTAGTTTATTATGGTTTTGCTATTAGAAGTTGAAACAATGAAAATGCGATATGGATGAGTTTTTTATCAAAAAGTAACGACTGATGACAAGCCACAGCATGACAAATATCCATCCGGCCAAAATACTTGGTGGTTATATCCAAAAGCGAAAGCATCTGTAACTTTAGATTCTTTTAAACACAAAAATCCTCTCCTTGTACTTGTAAATTAACTAATACCGTGTTATTAAAATGCTATTTAAATTATCTATATTGACCTTTAACTTACAAACATTTTTTTTTGAACGATTATAGACCTCTCCTTGTAGTTGTTTAAAGGGTAATTAAACCGATATACGAAAAATTAACTAATACCGAGTTATTAGAATACTATTTAGAAGAATATTCGCAAACAAACAATGAAAGTGGGGCAAAAATTGTTTAGCTTGAATCTTGTATTAGAGCTAGTCTATCCAATGATAGGTATATTAGTGAGTTACTTATGATGAAATTGTTAAATTTTACAAACCGACCAAATGTACTCCTAGCAGTGACAATAATGATGCCAACCTAAAAGGACAGCAGGAAACCAAAGAGGTCAGTAAGTTAAGAACGACAAATCAAAAAGGAGTCAGAGGACATCGTAGCATCTGTGGAAGACCTTATGTATGGTCCGGTGGACAAAATATCTCAATATCTACTTAACCGATTTTGATGAAATGTTGAAATGTATTTTATATATTCATCATATTCTTATCTTCAGTATAGCATAGAATTTTTTTAAATGGATAATTTTGCCTTTTTATTAATTTTTTTAACTTCAAATATTAGCAAGAAATCATTTTTTAAACAGGTGCGATTTCTAAAAAGAAATTCTCCATCTACATTGGTATTTAACTTACAAGATTTTTTTGGATGATTATAGACCAAAAATAAATTCACAACAGAGAGGTTTTCAAAGAGCACATATTTTTTTTAAATCGCTTTTTTAATTTATTCATAAAACAATATGTGATAAAACCTTCGGTTATACCCTATAGATTTCAACAATAGATTTGTTTGAAGGCTGTTTATGGTCGGTGGGGCAGAGGCTTTTTTGATGTTTAACATACATAAACATGTTTACTTATATTTTCTTTCAATTTAATTGCTTGTCGTACCTATCGATTGTTCTCAAAAAGAAAGTATCCGAGGCACAAAATTTTCAAGCGATGGAGCACCGTTAGGAAAGGAGGTTATTATTTGTAAAAAGAAAGTACAGATTAAGACAATTTCTTATTCTAAATAGGTAAGCGGTAAAACATCGGGCCCCTACAGTTTCCCACTGGCAAAATGTCCTACCATTATGAATATTTAGCAAATAAAAGCAATTTTTAAAAATCATTTGATACAACCCTTCTACCACCATCTCTCCATCAATCAATTATTTTGGACCTTATGTCTCTGGTACTGAGATCCACAACTAGAACTAAATATTTTCTCATGAGAACAAATCCAAATGTTGGGTAGAATCTTATTTATTTTTTTCCAAAGGTCTCTTTTAACTACCTTTCGCGATTTTAATTATTTTCGTTTTTAGCGAGATTATTCGGTATTTTTATACTCATCTCTAAGAATGTGGCCCTATTTACGCATTTGCCGGGTTTATTGGATTAATTTTATCCTTCAGGAAACGTGTAAGTTCGTTCCGTCGGGATTAATTTATTTTAAAAATTTTCGGATTATCAATTATTTGTGTAAAACCTAAATTTTAACAGAGGTTGTTGGTGAAGTCCTGCCAAACCTCCCTTTCTTCACGCTCACCGGAATAGAAGAGGAATGAGTAAAGCTCAGAGTTAACGAAGAGTAATTAAGTTTTATTTTATTAAGCGAACACTTCTAAGGAATGAGCCAATTAGGAAGAGGTTATCAAATAATACTTATCCTTGACTCTTAGTTAACTGTTTATTCACTTTTTTTTTTAAATTCAGTACTATTTTCCGCAAGTCAAGTTCGGGATTATTTTACTCTCCACTGTCACGTTTGGGATTTATTTGTTAAGATCAGTATTTTCATAACTTTATAGCCAACACGAAGCTGGCTACTTTATTACATTCTGGGAATTATTTTTAAGTCAGGACGCAGTCAGGAACAATCAACGTGACCCACGACAGCTAAGCTCAATCGGAAAAAGGACGAGTTATCTCAAGAAGAGCAATCCGTAATGTCCTTAATTTAATGATGCCGCTACCTTTTATCTTTTATAGTAGTGATGACGTAGCACTCTGAATTCGGGGAAGCACCGAGTCAACATGCCGTCTCCGCGGGACATATTTAATATTTATATATATATATATACAGGTCTGGAAAATCCAAACCGGAACCTGGACGTTTCTTAAGTAAGATAAAGAAAATACTATATTATTCATCAAATCAGAATGGGACAGTCGTAAGCATCGACATATGTGTAAATTACCAGATTGGCCCTGGGGTGAGGGGTGTACAGGGTGAGTCAACGATTGGATGAAGTAGGTTTGTGCCTTTTCGGTGAAATTAACAAAGAAACTATATTTATTGTTTGATACAGTTTATTTTTACGCTGATTTTAAAAATATTTACGACTCTACAGGGTGAGCCAAAAAACTAAGACAGCATAAAGTTATATTTTTTTAAATAGAACACCCTATATACGAATCGTATTTTCGATTTAGCTTATAATTTTAAATCTTTTTTATTAAGGGTTTACTATAACAAAACTTTACAGTTTCTGAGATAATTAAGTTTAAAGAAAAAAAGTCACATTTTCAAGCATCAATTCAATCCTAAATAACGTTTTCAATTTTGTGACAAATATATTCAAATTTGGAATTTAGCAAGGCCAAGGACAAGTTCCCATAATTTTTACCTAATATTTGCAATAAAAGCTATAGGGTGTTGAACACATCGGCTCAAATTTGAACAAGTTTAAATGAATAAATATCTTTTTTTTTTAAATGGTACACCCTGTATATTTTCATGTTATTTAATAGAGTAATAAAAACCCTAAAAGTTTTGTTCAATATATCCTATACCTATTTATAATAGTTTTTGAGATATTTCAGTTTTTCTTATTTTCCATACTTTTTTACAGAAATAGTCTTCATTATCGTAGTAGCCATGTAAAATAATAAAAAGAAACTACAGAAACAAACAGAATGTGGTTAAATATGATGAAATACATTATTCGTTATATTACAACGGCAATACTTTAATTAAACATAATGTGAAAAAATTAACACAACAATAACGACAAGGCAAATACATATTTACTTTTATACTAAATTGAAACAAAAAATTACCTATTAAATACTGAGATTAATTATTTCTTTTTAATAAGTGTTCGAATAAACGACCCTCTTGTGCAATGCACAAATTTAGTCTTTTTGCAGATTTTCTCGGACCCTGGACAAATTTAGTGGCGTTATTGTTCTACAGGTATCCCTAATCCTGTTTCGCATATCTTTCACTGTTGTTGGTGGATTAACATACACCTTATTTTTAATATAACCCCATAGGAAGAAATCTAATGGGGTGATGTCGCAAGACCTTGGTGGCCACTCAATGAAACCCCCACGTCCAATCCATTTTTGCGGATATCGTTGGTCCAAAAACGCACGAACTTCACGATGGTAATGCGAAGGCGCACCATCGTGCTGGAACCACATACTGTCGAGCTCATCCCTATCGAGACCTTGAAGCAGTTGGGGTAGTTCTTCTTGTAGAAAGTTCAGGTAACTATGGCCATTTAGTGGTTCATTAAAAAAGTGGGGTCCAATAATTCGATTATGATGAATACCACACCAAACATTTAATGACCAGTGGTTTTGATGTTGCACCTCTCTAATCCAAAATGGGTTTTCTGTGGCATAATAATACATGTTGCGTCTATTTACGGCACCGTTACTTCTAAAAGTAGCTTCATCACTAAACATTACCTTGCATAATAAATTTGGATTTAATTGACAAAAGTTTACACTACTTTCAAAATTCTGTCCATGCAATTCTTAGTGTAATTCCATGTGATATGGATGATACCTATATTTCTTGGTAGTACGATTAGCGGTGGATTGTGATATTTCACATAATGCTGCTAACTGACGGCTACCAATATAAGGATTTTCCTGAACATTTAACAATACTTGTAGTTCTTTTTCTTCATTAGTTACTGGTTTGTTGACCACTTTACGTTTTGGATAATCAACAGTACCAGAAGAATCAAATCTTTGCATTAAGTTTTGAAAAGTATGGGTATTAGACTGGCGTCGATCAGGATACTTCATTTTGTAAATTCTTTGAGCAAGAAGGCAATTTTTTTGAGCCTCTCCTATTGTATAAATCATATCTATTAACTCATTCTTTGGAAAATTCATTTTACAATATAAGATGAATGCAAAAAAAAACAAACTACACTACATAAAAACCAAAAGAAGCGATTGCGGTTATAAATTTGACACACAGAAAAATGTTCTTTTACATTGTTTTTGCCATGGCTACTATGATAATGAAGACTATTTCTGTAAAAAAGCATGGAAAATAAGAAAAACTGAAATATCTCAAAAACTATTATAAATAGGTATAGGATATATTGAACAAAACTTTTAGGGTTTTTATTACTCTATTAAATAACATGAAAATATACAGGGTGTACCATTTAAAAAAAAGATATTTATTCATTTAAACTTGTTCAAATTTGAGCCGATGTGTTCAACACCCTATAGCTTTTATTGCAAATATTAGGTAAAAATTATGTTAACTTGTCCTTGGCCTTGCTAAATTCCAAATTTGAATATATTTGTCACAAAATTGAAAACGTTATTTAGGATTGAATTGATGCTTGAAAATGTGACTTTTTTTCTTTAAACTTAATTATCTCAGAAACTATAAAGTTTTGTTATAGTAAACCCTTAATAAAAAAGATTTAAAATTATAAGCTAAATCGAAAATACGATTCGTATATAGGGTGTTCTATTTAAAAAAATACAATATGCTGTCCTAATTTTTTAGCTCACCCTGTAGAGTCCTAAATATTTTTAAAATCTGCTGAAAAATAAACTGTATCAAACAATAAATATAGTTTCTTTGTAAATTTCACCAAAAAGGCACAAACCTACTTCATCCAATCGTTGACTCACCCTGTACAATGCTGGCGCGCCAAATTTTTTGTTACAATGGTAGTTTATTCCACGGAACAAAAAGAGCAGATTATTAAGTGATACACTATTCTGGTAAATAATCGGCAGATTTGTATTTACGTGCGAAAATTATCCTGTTCCTTGAAAATTTAGAATTTCGGAAATTATTAAAAAATTTGAGACAACCGGTTATCTAAAAATTTGTAAAAAATGCACTGATAATAATGAGGAGCAACCGGTTCCTCAAATTACTGAAGAACGAGCAAATCGGGACACTGACGTTTGTAGTTTAGCAGAAATTAATTTTCCTTGCAATAGTACTGTAATTGCCGAAGAACTTGCTATGAACGCTCGAACAGTTCGGAATATTTTAAAGCGGAACAGATATCGCTGTTACAAATTGCGAATAACTCAAAAAATTTTTCCGAAAGGCCAGGAGACACATATGGTGTTTTGTGAGGATATGATAAAAGGGCTAATAGGGATATAACCCCTGAAGTTTTGGCAAATCCGCGAATCCTATTTTACAATAGACTGAGTTATTGTCTCGATCAAAGTGGAGGCCTGTTTGAACACCTCTTGTAGACTTTTAGGTGTTTTTGTTGATATAAATTGAATTTAATTATGTGTTTATTTATTTACAATTACTGAACGTTTACTTTTATTTTTTACCAGAATTTAGAAAACGGCCAAAATAATTTCTAATTATGAAATTTGTTATAGTAACGTTTCTATTAAACCTCGGTAATATGAACAGCGTCTTTTCTTTCTAAAGTTTCGTCTCAAGACAAAGGCAACAGTGTTGTGGTTGCGTCGCGCCCAGTTATATTTGTGCGCCGCTCTTCTATTTGACATTCGATTGTCGAGAAACAAACATCAACGATTACAAAATTGGGCTAAACAGAAAGGCAATAATATATTTTCACCGTACTCTGGTGTGTAAAATACAAAAAAGCATGTTATCCACATGACGAGTATCTAACTTTTACTACATCAAAAGCCGAGGTTAAATTCCAAGGCTTACTGGATCATACAGTGGATCGAATTATATTGCTTCAATTAGATGGCCTTGAACAAATCGATAAATTAGATTTGTAGATATGAGTTTCATTTGCAAATGGCTTCGATGGTACGTCAGGTCAGAGCCAGTACAAAATGAAATTCACTGATCCGAATATTTCTGATACAAACTTATTCCTAACCTCTCTTATTCCACTTCAATTAGCAGATATTAACACGCACACTCAACAAGAACAGATTATGTTGTACAATTCCAAACCCTCCTCTACTATGAATTGCGGGCCTCTGAAACTTAAATTTATTAAGGAAACCGAACAAAAGTCTTTAAAGAAAACAGAAAATTATGAACTCGAACTAAACAACTTGCACCATACAAAAGAGTTCTCTTTGCCACCCCAGCTTCAGTTCAGTACAACGTATATATTACGATGATAGACGACTAGCTGAATACTTTGGCTGGAATAAAATCGGTCCAACGTTGTTACCTCTGCCAAACAACATCTCAGTTCAAAAATATTGATACAGTGTCCTAGTAGATACAGCGTATTTCAAGCTACGACTGATAAATCTACACGCATATATTCGATTCTTCGAAAGCTGCTTGTATTTGTCGTATCAACGTGACACACAGCAGTGGCAAGCGCGTACGCAGAAAGACAAAGAGGTGAAAGCACAAACTAAAGCTACCATCCAACAGTTCTTTAAGAAGGCAGATTAGGACTTCTTGTTGACATGCCAAAGAAAAGGTTAGGAAGCACTAACAATGGCAACACAACTCGACATTTCTTCGAAAACAGTGATGGGCCAGCTATTATAGCAAGAGTAAAGCGAAAACTGATCCTCTGGTTTCCCGACTTTGCTCGAAAATCTTCTCGAGAAAAAATATGGATGTGTTCCAAAACTTTTCACGTCGATGGATCCTTACACTGTTTTTGACATAGTAAGGATTCGGATAACAATTCGTACGTATGGGAGAATGAGAAAAAAGCTGTTAACAAAGAAGGCAATGATTAAAAAGTTCTTTTTATTATTTTTATTACAGTCGGATTATTTATTCATTTATGTGAATCAATAAAATTATATTACTTACAAATTATTATAGTATTATATTTAAAATGTACCTTGAAGTCAAGCACAATATTTTAATCATGGAAATACAATTATTCTTTTTATTTTATTTTTAAAGCGTTGAATCACATTAGACGTTTTCCGAATTTATTTTCATGATTTTAAAGTTTCAGTCTGCCATGTTGGATCCGATTTTTATTTTTAATATCAAATCCGTGCTTTCGACCCACTGTGTTTTGACGACCCGAAACCAGCGAAAAGTCCTTGCCCGACACCATTTTTGCTGGAAACCAGGAAGCAAGCTACGATACAACAGTATGCTTTATTTCACTTCTTCAACAGAGCTAAACAGGTTGTCCGTCTCTTTCTATTACCTTTCCATTATTTAGAGGTTCCGTTTTGGATTTTCCACACCTGTGTATATATATATATATATATATATATATATATATATATATATATATATATATATATATATATATATATATATATATATATGTATATATATATATATATATATATATATATATATATATATATATATATATATATATATATATATAGTTCGAAGTTTTTCTCCGGCACCCTTAATTGTCGTGTTATTTGATAATTTACAAGGTATAAAGATATTTACAAGTTTTGTACAGAATATTGTTCTTTAACCGGCAAATTATGGCATGTACTTGAGTGCGTTTTTTTTAGAAATACAACAACCTATATATATATATATATATATATATATATATATATATATATATATATATATATAAACTAAACCAAAATTAAAATAAAATTACGATATTACTGTTTTCAAAATATTTTTGCAATATTTTTGGTAGACCTTTTTTAAATTATGTCTTGTTTTCTATTACAGTTTACAGGAAACAAAAAATTTCGATTATTAACCAAATTTTCAAATAATTATAAAACTAATTTAAATATCAAGACCCTAAATTTAAACATCATTAGGTATGTTAAATAATTAGAATCATATTTGGCCATTCTCTAATTTGATATCAGTTAATACCACCGTTTCCTATGTATTTACTACTTGTAATTAGACTAATTATATTATGTAAAAGACAACAGCTAAAATTAAAGTTTTTTTCTTATCTAGGACGATAAACAATTACGAGTACATTATTTGTCGTGTTGGCATTGACGAACTAAATAAACGAAATAATTTCTAAGAACATTGTAATAACTAAGAAAAAATTTATGGTGTCCGGTTTAAAAATTACTTACCTACTGTCGTTCATTTAATTTTTGTTAAAGTGTTTTGGTCTACTACGTTTATATTTATATCCACTAAAAAAAAATTTAAATTTGACCTAATTGTTTTGTTTATGGCGTTATTTCGATTTGTATTGTACATGCATACACGTCTCAAAATCTTTAGACAAGAAAGACATGAGAGTAAAAACGGAAAGAATAGATGATGTCATGTTCCTCTGTTGACTGCTTCCGTTGTTAGTTACATTTCAGCTATCAGGGCTCAATATCTAATTAAACAAAGAAATATCGTCTGTGCAAAACGTCCTACGTTCATTTTTCGGATACTAAATTTTCTATCATCGGTCCACCACTGATCTGCAGTCAGTCAAATTTATTAAACATAACTCATAACGATGCACAGTGGGGTAAACCTATATTTTTTTTTGAACCGTTTCAGCTATAAGTCTAAACTTTAAATATATGAAAAGTTTTTTAAATGAAAACTACTTTGACTTCCCACAAAATTGTCAGACAATTTTGTTAAATTCAGCTTTTCTTAATATTAGTCACAAGATTGCCTAATTGGCAGATCCACCAGTAAATGAAAATGAAAATATAATTTTATTTGCACCTCTTATACATAAGGAAGTAATAGCTTTGTTGCTGAGGGTATTCACCAGTTCGTCCTACGATCCGATGCTTAGCTAGAACCAGAGCCACCCTTCTGAATACATTACAGACTCCTATTTGTGGACATAAACGATGGAGATTCCCGATTTGTCGGGTGTCTACCCCCGAAAACCACCGACTTATGTAAAAAATTGTCACCTGTATGTATATCCTTCAAATAATTGTATTTCTGTATACTCATACAAAGTCACACGGTTTTAAAGATATTTTGTATCTAATTTTGTAATTTTTTCTAAATACTAAAGTTCCGATTCGTTTAGAACGCAAAAATACAATTAAATCAAAAATTGGGATTTCAATAATAAATAAATAAATCTATTTCTATCGTGTTTAAATAGTTGCCTAAATGTTTTCTCCTTTTAAGCAGAAAAAGGAAAGAAATATATACAAACCGTTTATTTCCTGCAAATATAACACTGGTTTTCTCCATACGTGTTTCAATCACCGTATGGTCTCATCAATGGAATTGTATCGAACCGAGAGCAACATTCGCAGGAATTGTCTATATAAAATATAAATTCTGAGACATATCGGCAGGATATTAAACCGATCGACTTTGCGATGTCAGACTGAGAAATATCGCCAGTCGAACAACATCTATGCATTCATTCACCGAAGTAGTGCGAAGATTAAAAATTAAGATTTAAGTAAGACATAAATACATTTTGCACTACTCCGGTGAATACATACATGTCGTTCGACTAGCGATATTTTTCAGTCTGACATCGAAAAGTCGGCAGGTTTAATATCCTGTCGACACGTCTCGGAATTTATATTTTATTGTTTCCTGCAAATGCTGCTTTCGGTCGATACAGCTCCACTGACGAGACTACAAGATGGTCGAAACGCGTATGGAGAAAACACGGGTGTTGTATATGCAGAAAATAAACTGTTGGTATATATTACCTTCCTTTTCCTGCTTTAATGGAGAATACATATAAGGAACTAAATAAGAAATAACTTTGACTGTTTTATTTTGTATTCTTCAATCAAATTAATAAAGGGACTGTTATTTTTTTACAAAAAGTACAACTAGAAACTTTACTGCGGAAAATGTTTATTCAATTGTTGTAAACTATATGTTAAGAAAGAGAACCATTTATCGAGCTTGTTAAACTAATAATAAACAATTAAAGTGGGAAAATCGTAGTTTTTTTTTCATGTTTAGCTTTATACATCGAACGGTATACGATACAGACAAAAAAGCTGCCTAAAAAAGTTGTTCCTTATCCAGTTACCTTTAAATGTGTCGTAATACTTTAAGTATTTCGCTGTTTTAAGTCTTATAAACAATTGTAATTATTTTAGCTGATGTCAAATTAAATTTGTTATCAAAAAAAAAGGAAATTTCAACGATTAAATGCAATAATGTTATTAACATTTTATTATTTGTTTAAATAAAGTAATTTTTGCAATGTGAAGTTTTAATTTCATTTTGACAGAATGAACGCGTGAATATTTCTTTGGTAATAAAATCAGTCATCGTGTTAAATCAAAGTTTTACTATTTGTAGAGTAGTGACTCCTCGTTAAATTGAGTTTTTTAAAGTATTATTCTAAGAGGCCACGCACAGAGTCGGATGTCTTTTGTTTCAAGATATTCATATTCTTAAGGTACAAAAATACTCAGCAAAAATCGCACTGAGCATTCAATGTAGTAATTTTTAAAGCTATTTGATTTCTGTTAATATAGTATATATGTTTTTAAATCGCTTTTGATACCTTTTGACAAAAGTTTAAGACAAATTAACTGATTTACATTGTTTAAATTATAATTTTGTATAAAAATGAAGTTGTAGCTAAACAACTATACTCTAGAAATATAATGAAGCACAAAATATAACAGTTTTAAGTATTATCATGTGTTTTATTGCACTTCAAACGAATCGGAACTTCCAATTGGAAAATTTTACAAAAACTGAAAATATGTCAAACCGTGATCCTTCATACGAAGAACTCAAGTGATTTATTTTAATCTCTCCTTGATAGCTCCCTTCCTAACATCTTGTACATAAAAACTTTATACCTAATTTTAGATTTATTTGTTATACCATACCCATACCTAAATTAAATAATTTTCGAGATAATTACATGTAGATCTTGATATTTTCTACATTTTGGCAGGAACCCAAACAGTAAAATTTGAAATAAAATAGTTTAAACAATTACCTCCTAATTGACTAACATGATTTAACTTTAAATCCGGTCTACATTGAGAGTAAAGGGTTTAAACTGAGAAGTACAACAATAAGTCAGAGAAATTTTCAATCTTAACAATACAAAAATTCATACTTTTTTGTTTTTATTACCGAGCCATCAAAAATAGAAAATATTATTTATTTTCAGGAGACAACTGTTCCTCTTAACAATTTCAAAGTTTTAAATCCAGGTTATTATCTTTAATTTTCCTATATAAGCATTTATTTGTTGACACATAGAACATAAATTATAATACCATATGCAAAGCAACACTGGCCAACTAAAAGATCTAACTTCCATAGCAACTTGATTACGTTTGTCGTAAACCTTCTTAGTGAATTTGGCTGTTATGTTTCAGACTCTACTAGTGAATGATAACTTTCAGTTATGCTGACAGGGATCATGTTAGATAAATTCCTGTTACCATTTTCCCTCCTTAAAATCATTAACTGGCTCCGCGTTGCAAGAACACAACACTGTTCACTAATAAATAACAACTCTTAATACCTACTTAAATTTTTTACATTCAAATACAAACTAAATTAACTACGCTTATCCTATCTCTATTTATATACCTATAAAACCTACCAGAATATATGAGAATACAAGTCCAGAATTCTACTAGGAAGATAACAGATTATGATGACTCATCGATATAATATTTCTCTTGTTGCATTATAACAACGATAATTCATCGGACGTATCAAAATAATATTTCTAGAAGGGCGCGTCAAAAAATTCTCCTAATCTTTCGTTACATTATTAAATTAAATTACACGCTAATGTAGTGGTTTTATACCAACAAATTCCAACAGTTTAAGCAAATAACTAAAAAATTTTTATGTAAAATTTGGGGTTAACTCTTCAAATTACCACTAAAAGACAGATGTCTTACAAATATAAGAAAAGAAATTGTACATTGACAAAAATAAACAATACATACACAAAAATAACCAACAAATTACAATTATCTGGTTTTATTCAAAATAACAGAAAATGCTATACCACTATAAATTTATTTTTAGTCATTTTTTATATCGTTTTCTTTATTCTCTTTATCTTCATGTCTTTGAACAAAAACAACCTTCTGTAATGCAGATGTCGGTAACTCCAAGAAAAGGGTCAAAAGTATTGCGACTATATATACTACTACCATATCACCAAGAAAACGAGACATCTAAAAAATAATAAAATTTCAGGTTGCTAGTCACGTTCAAATAGGAAGGAGGGGAGGGGAGGGGAGGGAATGGAAGGGAGGGAGGGGAGGGAGGGGAGGGAGGGGAGGGAGGGGAGGGAGGGGAGGGAGGGGAGGGAGGGGAGGGAGGGGAGGGAGGGGAGGGAGGGGAGGGAGGGTAGGGAGGGGAGGGAGGGGAGGGAGGGGAGGGGAGGGAGGGGAGGGAGGGGAGGGAGGGGAGGGAGGGAGGGAGAGAGAGAGAGAGAGAGTTATGTGAGGCAGTTCGCCCAGCAATTGCTTTTATTTTTTTTTATTTCATACAAACAGCCACTACGGCTAGGACAAGGCCTCTTTTTACGTCCTTACAAGGCGCAGATGCCACGGCAAATATCGGAGTTTTCATACGCTCAACAATTACTCTCCGACGGATTAAGAGCGCCTTAATTAGCACCCTCTACATACCTTCCTTTCTTAAATCCTACTAGGAATCCTCAATATTGTGTAATCTAATAGCCCACTAAATCAAAGTTTGTTTGTTGACATTTAAAATATATATTATAACAATATTAAATCAACAATAAAACTGATCAAGTGTAACTTTCATGGCAACTAAATCAGGTCTGAAATTTTTAATGAATTTAGTTGAATACGTTTTACAAAAATTAATATAAAGTAAGTTAAAAATAACACCTCATCTATATTAACTTTTAATTTTAAAATTATGCAAGAAATTCCCCACACCCAAATGTTTGCCCCATACTTAATGAACATCTATTTAAGTATTGCTATTATTTAATTTATAACAACAAAGACTAAGTAACTCACGTCAGTATCGAACACAAAAAGGTGAAACATACAAATTAGCCTTATTTTATAATTATGACATGCGCGTTAATTCGTTCCCTAGTCTTTTTATGTTTCACTTTAAAAACGAGATAGCCGCAGCCGCGAGTTATCTCGTTTCGGTAAACATCCCTTTTCTGAATAAAAGACCATGTATTTAATTTACTTACTAAAAAGGCCTGTGAAATGTAAGTAGGGTACCTTGACATGGCAGGTTTTAACATGACTACAGACATATGACTCAAATAAACACTGTAAGTTAAACGGCCCAAAACATATAATGGCGGCCAAGTACATATCTTTAATGCTATTGCTAAAATAAAATATAGAATTATTATTTAAAAAAGGCTATTCCACTAATAAATAATTTACTTTAATTAAAATTAGAGATCTTGTTTACCAGCTAGTACATTTACTTAATATTTTACTTAATTTCAATAGTTTGCTAAAATAAGTGCCATTTAAAGGTCAGAATTAAGTTTACAATTGATCCTATTTGTACTGAATATAATTATACAGAAATATCTTCACCATTAAAGTTAGGTCTGTTGGTTAATCTCTCTCTCGGACCATCATCTAGGTCTCTGAAGCTAAGACAATTTGATAAAAAAAAATTAAATGTCATTAATGCACGAAAATTTTACAAAGAAGAAATATCTAACCATTTAAAATAAGAACAACTGCAACGATTCCTCTAACGTAAATAGTACCTAAGTTTACATAAATAAAATAAAACTATACAACAGAGACCACATATGTAGATTCTGCAACTTATTACCTCAAACTGATAAATTTTGGGCAATCTAAAATTAAATTTACGGGGCTGGGAATAGTCAGTTTTTCAAAATATCGATGATTTATTTTTAATTTTCTTAAAGTTCATAAGTGTATTGTATAAAGTTGACTTAATAGATAGTTATATATACTGTATAGATAGATAAACTTACAGGAAAGATGCATCACCGAGAGATAACTTTACGTAAATAATTTAATAAATTATATTTGTATTAATTAATTAAGCGTGAAACTTTAAATGCATTTTTCTCAGAACTACCTTTTCAAAAACGTAGACAACTATATTTTAAAAATCATACGACGGATTTAAATGAATATAATATTGTTCCGGGCGGCCTGTCTTTATACACACTGTATTGCCTTATAACCTTTTATTTTCGCAATTCTGACAACTGGTCAAACAATTCAACGTACATTAATGACTTCTAAAAATAAATTGTCCACGAAAGCCGATCTGGACCCTTTATATACCCTTTTTGCGGATACCAGAAGATTCCGCATCTTCTAGAAGGATTTTCATACTACATGTTGTAATAAAAATAAGAAAAAGGAATAATGTGGCACTTTCTAGATCTTATGTCATAGGTGTTCCATATCGAAAATAAGGAAATATAATTTTCTAAAAAGTTCCAGACTTTCTTTCATAGACATTTCATGAGAAAATTAACAAAGGTAAAATTAATTAAATAAACCTAGTAGAAAATAAACCTAAAACCCTTCAAACTGCAAACACAAACTAATACTATGAAATGTATAATGCTATAAAGTCCGTTACATTACCCCTTCCAAGTCTTGATCGTCCTCATTAACCTTTTTGATCTTCATAATGGGCGAAACTGTCAAGATGCACGATTTTCATCTTCGCATGAGGGCTTTTCTGAATTCGGCACACCAGATTGTTTAATCGGGTCACTACGTTGTACGGACCTTCCCATGACTTTTGAAGCTCTGATGAACGCCCTTTGGTTCTTTTCGGATTTTACAACTAAACTTCTTCACCAACCATAAATCCACCAGTATTGGCTTTGAGGTCATAACAGGTCTTCATTCTGTCGCTTTCTATTTGTAATTTTTGATAGACCTCTTCGTGCAAGACCTGAAGCTACTTACTAAGTGTAGTATTCCTAAGTTGCTTCAGTATCGAGTGGACGTCCAGTAAGTAAATCGACTATAGGACGTAATTTTTTTCCAAAAATTATGCTAGCAGGTGTTTTCCAGTGGTTTCGTAAATGGCTGAATGACAGGCTAGTAAAAAAGGCTAAACGAATTTATCTCAGTTATTTTGTTTTTCATTTACTTGTATTCTAATGTAATTCTCCAATGTTCTGTTAAATGTCTCAACCATCCCATTTCTAACACCAATTTGTTTCGGACACACTCTCGGTCTTTATACACACTCTATTGTCTTACAACCTTTTATTTTCACAATTCTGACAGCTTGTCAAACAATTCAACTCACATCAATAACTACTGAATATAAACTGTCCACGAAAGCCGATCTGAACCCTCTATATACCCTTTTTGCAGATACCAGAAAATTTCGGATCTTATAGAAGGATTTTCGTCCTACATGAAAAAGGAATAATCTGACAATTTCTAGATCTTCTGTCATAGGCCCCTATTGCATTTTTTGTGATTATAAAAAATAAGATACAAAAAATACGACACCTGTGGTTTATATTATGAATTCGTAAAAACTAACTAGCAAGTCTAAACTTGATAAAATACTTTTCTAAACTGGCATGTATCAAATTATCTGAAGTTTACACTTTAAGTAAACCATGGTAGTTTTAGATTAAATACGTTAATACTGTATTAAAAGTAATGAAATTAAAATGTATGTGACAACTGACCTAAATAAGATAGTTTATACGGGTGGCTACTGTAGTTTCGAGTGTAAAATACGTAGAGATGTTCTTGATAAATTTACTTTTATTTAAAACTCTTTAAAAATCGATATCTCAAAATACCATTTATTTCTTAAGGCGACTTTTACTAAAAAAATGATATCTATTTAATCTTTTTGCCCATCCCTAATATATTAAATTTTAAGACTCGCCCCTCTTGCGTCCCATCTCCGTACTTAAGTCACGTAAGCAGAAATAGTTGATAGTTTTTTTGCAATATTTTAAGATTGGATTTCGATCCTGGATGAATTACATTTGGTAGAAATGGCTTTAAATACACTAAAATCTCTAAGAAAATTATTTTTAAGTATATTTCTTATCGAACGTGAAGTGTTTAGATGAAGTAAATGCATTTATTTAAATTTTCTTTCGAATTTTCATCATATTCCCTAGATCGATTTATTAAAGTTTGGATTAATTTTTCCCATTACTAATTGCTCGATAGGCACCCGAAAATGTAACTGTGTGCAAAATAACTGTAGTAACGTGTGCAAAAGGCCACCAGAATAAACAAAAAGACACCTGAATAAACAACAATAAACTTGTTATACGAGTATAATTTCAGAAAAAGTGGGGGACAATCCGAGGCTTCTAAGAGTTAGAACGTTTTTCGTCCGGTCAGTTGTACTAAAATTTTTAAAGTGAACAGAAGAAAATAGTGAACAGTAGTGGAAGTGAAAAAGTGAATTCAACTTAATGTATTTATTATATTAAAACTTTTTTTAAAATATTATTTCGACTTAGAAAAATGTTATCAAAGCTTGATAGTGAATAAATGTTAAAAATATTTTATTCTTTTTTATTCCAATTTTTGAATATTATTTTTACTTAGAAAAATTTTATCAAAATTTTATTAAAGCTTAATAGTGAATAACTGATTGAAATAATTTGCTTTTTTTCTTTTAAGTATACCAAGCTTTAAAATTACCAATTTGGTTTTTTAAAAATTTAATTGGATTTTTAATTTCATTTCATTTTATTTGTTATTGATTATTATTATTATTTAAATTTGACTTGCAAAAATTTCTTTTTTTTTTCGTGTTATTTATTAACGTAGGTATAATTGCATTTTAATTTTAAGTTTTAATGCAATTCCACTTAAAACAAATTAATGTAGTAATATTTTAATTTTAAAAAAATATGCCATTTTAAAACAAAAGAGAACATAAGTTATTATATAATAATTATTATGTTTTATTTTTTCTAATAAATTTAGAATTTTTTCGGGTTCATCACAACGTTCTTTTGTTAATACAAGAATATTAAAAACAGAGGATTTTATGGAACCCAAGTAGTAAATGGCATTTTAATGAAAATAAAAAGCAGATTAGTTCATTTAAAACCAGGGGGAAAAATTAGTGGAACTAAAACTACCCTAAATTTGTAAAAAATAGGTCCACACTAAAACGGTGTTCCGGCGCAAGTCACTTCGGTGTCTGAAAAAAAACGATAAGCGACGGATCGAGAGCGTTGAATGTAAGGAAGATTTTTGCACGCGTTTGTAATCAATGAACACACAGGTGCACACTCGAATAAATCGTATATGCACAAATTTTGTACCGCATGCAACACACAACGTAAATTTTTACTAATGTGGACGCGGTTTTAGAGGAGTGTCTCCAATATGAGAAAAAAATAATATCTTTAACAAAGAACTCATCCTCTTGCAATCACAAAATGATTAAGTAAATATTTTATTATTTGTAAAAGTTTTTAACTAAATATAATAGAGTTTTTCCAATTCTCAGTTCAAAACTAATATTCAGTCTAAATCACTATGTAATTTCACATACACACGTATGTTGACAATGGAATTATAGAATGAAGAATTTCAAAATGTATTAAAATTTATAGAAAACTGTTTCATCCAAGTTACTGATCCCTATTTCAATTACTTATAAAAAAACAGAGAAATTATATTAAAAAGCAAGAGATGTGGACTGTTTTACACAATCGGGAATTGGGAATAACCACACTTTTTGACAAGTTGCGACAATTTATATTTCTGAGTGAGAAGAGCAGATGCAGTGCTAGAAACATGTTAATAAAAATTAGTGAATTTTTTATTTTCATTTCAAACTGGTTTCATCGTAAAAGGGTAGTTCAAGAACTACAAATCATTCTATTTATCATTATTTTACGCTATAGCCTAGAACAATAATAAGTTAATTATTATTTCAAGTATACTTAGCAATTAGAAAGGTTTCAAAAAAAAATTAGGTGGCTATTTGACCAGAGAGAGAATCCAAATCTGAGGTCCGATAACCTCTATCCTGTCAGGTTTAAAGTCATTTCAAGGTCAAATGGAGTAAAATTCACTAAATAAATCTAAAGAAGTAAACGCGTACGTTTTTGAGGTCGCTGAATCCAAATTCGTGGTTTTTTTAATCCCCCAAGTTTAGCCAGAGGTCATTTCAAGGTCAAATTGAGGAAAATCTACTATATACATCTATAACAAAAGAGATATATATATATATATATATATATATATATATATATATATATATATATATATATATATATATATAGACTTTTGGGGGCGCTAAATCTGAATTCGTGGTTTGTTAAACACCTTAGGGTTAACCAGTCATTTCAAGTACAAACTGAAAAAATCCACTAACTAAATCTGTAAAAAAGATAAAAAAAAAAAGATAACACACGCGCAGCTAGATCGATATCCGTTACACAGCAGCTAGGCAAGCGGATCGAGTTTTTGAGCCGAAACTCAAGCTCTCAAAACCACATACCCTACGCAGGCACGTGCACAGAACAAGTCTTCAAGGCGAAACTAAAGCTTCTAAAACCATACACTCCTCGCGGAGCTAGATCGATATCCGTTACATAACAGCTAGGCTAGCGAAGCGAGATTTTATAAGTATATAACACAAACTCCAAACTCTCATACATGCTGTGCCTGGGGTATATGGTTTTCGGAGAGCTTGAGTTTTATTCCATACACTCATAAATCCTTGCTTTTCGCCTCTATCAGCTTCGGTAACAGGAACTGATCTCGCTGCGTGTAGAATTTGTGGTTATGAGAGCTTATAAAGGTTTTTTTTTATAGAGGTATAAAATTTTAAGTTAGCAACACTTTTTTAACTGGCGGCCGTTTTGTCAGCTGTCAAGTGATTTATGTTTAGTTTGGTTTGGCATTTCAACATGAATAGACTGGCGCCTGAACAACGCTTCAAAATTGTGCAAATTTATTTTGAAAATCATGGTTCTGTTCGAAATACGTATCGCGCACTACGTCCATTTTACGGTCAACATAATCGTCCATCAGAGCAATTAATTCGATTAACTATGGAACATTTTCGCACCACGTTTACTCTAAATGATAATACGCATCCACAGAGACGTCGTACAGTGCGTACAGAAGAAGTCATTGCTGCTGTAGAGCGTAGCGTAGAAGAAGACCCGAATCAGTCTATCCGCCATCGTGCACAGGAATTGTATATGTGTCCATTCACTTTATGGAAGATTTTGCGGAAAGATCTTGGTTTGCGTGCTTACAAAATCCAACTCGTGCAAGAATTGAAGCCACACGATCACCTAGCAAGGCGTAGATTCGGTGAATGGGCCCAAAACAAGATTGCCGTTGATCCCGATTTTCATAAGCGAATTTTGTTTAGCGATGAAGCTCACTTTTGTTTGAATGGATACGTCAATAAACAAAACTACCGTATTTGGAGTGATGATAATCCTCAAGTGTATGTTGAGACACCGTTACATCCAGAAAAACTGACTGTTTGGTGTGCTTTATGGGCTGGTGGAATCATTGGTCCGTACTTCTTTAAAAACGATGCTGGTCAGAACGTTACAGTCAATAGTGACCGCTATAGAGCCATGATTACTGACTTTTTCGTTCATCAATTGAACAACCATGATGTGCAGGAGCTGTGGTTTCAACAAGACGGCGCAATATGTCATACAGCTCGTGCCACAATTGATTTATTGAAGGAAACGTTTGGTAACCGCATAGTTTCACGTTTAGGACCCGTGAATTGGCCTCCACGATCGTGCGACTTAACGCCGCTAGACTATTTTCTGTGGGGATATGTGAAGTCGCTAGTCTACGCCGATAAGCCCGAAACGATTGATCACTTGGAGGACAACATTCGCCGCGTTATTGCCGATATACGGCCACAAATGTTGGAAAAAGTCATCGAAAATTGGACATCCAGATTAGACTACGTCCGAGCCAGCCGTGGCGGTCATATGCCAGAAGTCATATTTAAATTATAATACCAGAAGGTTATCTTTCGAATAAAGTAAATTTAATGTCAATTTAAAAAATTCATCTTTGTTTTATTCCATTTAAAAGTTCTATACCTCTATAAAAAACACCCTTTATTTGGCACACTTATAAAAACTTGGTTCCGTCGCCTTTCCGCTGTATAGTGGCAATCAATCTAGCTGCACGTAGAGTGTGTGATTGTGACAGCTTGGGTTTCGCCTTAAAAACTCGATCCACTTCCCTGTCTGTTGTGTAATGGATATCAATCTAGCTGTGCGTGGGTTATGTGAGTTTGGAAGTTTGGGTTTTGGATTATTATTTCATAATAACTAACTCCGCTTGCATATCTGCTGTGTAATGGACATCAATCTAGCTGTGCATAGGATACGAAGTTTTGGACGCTTAATTTTTATTTTCTCAATTTGACCTTGAAATTAAGCTGAAATGACCTCTGGTTGACCTTGGGTGATTAAACAAACCACGAATTTAGATTCAGTGACCCCAAAAACTTACAGTCTTTTCTTGAGATTTATTTAGTGGATTTTTCTCGATTTGACCTTGAAATGACCTCTGCCTAACCTTGGGAGATTAAACAAACCACGAATTCGGATTCAGCGACCCCAAAAACCTACGTTTTTCAGGTTTATTTAGTAGATTTTTCTCAATTTGACCTTTTAATGACCCTAAAATGACCTCTAGTCCACCTGGGGGGATTAAACAAACAACAAATTTGGATTCAGCCATTGAGGCATAAACTTTATTTTGTAGACCTATGTGACTTATCATTCAACTCCTTGTAGTGTGCCTGATCTGATTAATGAAATCATTTCGACATTTTTGTCACTTTTTCTCTTTAAATAGTACACGTTTTAAATTGTACAATTTCTACCTTCTTCTACCCTAAATTGTTAATCTCTGCCCATCATATTATTATGAATGTTAAATATTGCATACTTACAACCAAGTCCTTCGGCAAAACCAAGTATAATAGTTCCTAGACTGATGGCAAAAATAGGCCGAGACAATGCTGCGTAAGCGGACGCCCAAAATGCATCATGTTCATTGGAATAATAAAAAATTACAAGTCCTGGTATTAATATACAGGTTAGAATTTGAGAACTTATCATCCAGAAAATATAGATACGAAACTAAAAAGGAGATAACATAATTACCGCCGTTCTCCAACAGTAATGTACTTTGTTCTACCTTAAAATAAAATTAAGTTTCCAATTTTAGTACGAGTATAACAACGAATTAAAGAAGAAAGTAACATTTCGAAGCAAGACCAATAAATAACTCCTCCCTATTGGGGTAAAAATCCGCATAAATCCCCATTTTTAAAATTAATCTAATTAACACACGACATCTAATTTTGACCAATTTTCTCCGGTAATAGTCGGGGAGCCCAGTGGGTTTTCGTAACCGATGAAGAGATATGGCTCCGCCAAACCTTTTTATATGTATTTTGATACCCTGATTACGATATCGAAGATGGGTTTTCAAAAAACGATCAAGTAATTTGTTATAAATGAAAAAATTGTTAATAGTTTAAAAAAATTGCTTTTTTGTAAAATAAAAAATACCTTCGTACTCCTCGGCCACTTTTCAACATAAATAATTTTTGATTAAATAAATATTTTCAAGTTTTGCGCCCAGCAATTGGTAGCTGAAGTTAAGAACTACAAGCCAGGATTAATCGCACTGTGAAAATGTAATGTTTTTATTGGTTTCTAACGTATAAACAAATAGCGTTTTATCAATTATAACGTATGCGCCGCCGTGTATGAAAAAAGGGTACGTCTACTTACAGGCACTCACCTAGTGCACATAATCCATTATGGCTTTCACTGATTTGTGTCTCCAGTTTGTAGGTTTTCAAGTTTAATTTCTATGAGTTTATAATTTATTTAATTAATTCTACCTTTTATTAATTTCCCCATGAAACGTATATGAAAGAAGGTCTAGAACTTTTTAGATAATTCAATTTCTTGATTTTCGACATGAAACGCCTATGACAGAAAGTCTAGAAATTACCAGATTTTTTCTTTTTCATGTTTTTATTACACCATGTAGTATGAATTCTGGTATCGCCGAAAAGGGAATATAAAGTTCAGATCGGCTTTCGTGGACAGTTTTGAGGCATGGAAGTAAGTTGTATAAGTATATGAAGATCGGCCGACCGGAACAAATTGGTGTAGGAAGTGGATAATATCCAGAAGAGGTTAAAGAAAAAAAAAAGTAAAATGAAACTGTATGCCAGTAGAAGCTAGAAAACAGAAAGCAAAAATGGAAGAGCAACTTCAAACTAGTTTAAATCAAATACGGATGATGATACAAGACATGAAAACAAGCCACGAAGATATGAAACAAGAATTGAAAGAAGATATGACGAGAAATCTAGAAGATATGAAACAAATATTAAAGAAAAGCCAAGAAGAGATGAAACAAAAATTAAAGACAAGCCAATATGATATGAAACAAGAATTGATGACTCTGAAAATAAGCCAAGAAAACATGAATCAAGAATTGAAAGAAGTTAATGTAAGTGTAAAACAAGAACTAAAAACAAGTCAAGAAGATATGAAACAAGAACTGAAAGAGAACATTAAAAAAAATCAAGAGGATATGAAACGCATAGAACAAGAAATGCAACAGAAGATTAGCAGTCAAGAAGATATGGAACAAGAACTGAAAAAAGACCTTAAAAAAATGAAAAAGATATGAAGCACATAGAACAAGTGATGCAACAATTAGATTTGCAAATCGAGAAAGTAGCCAGTACAGATATAATAAAGATAGATGATGTTCCTGCAACCAGTGTGATGAATCCACCCACCCTAGAGGGCAAAGGACCTTGGCTTACCTACGTCCGTCAATTCGTAACCGTCTCCGCCGGCAATAATTAGGGTCCACCGGAGACGGCACGTTTCTGGTTCTAGCACAACGAGGTGATGCTATGGAGGTTTTACATAACATTCCCGAAGGAAAATCGAATAATTACAATTTTATTGTCACTTTTCTGGAGATGGGCTATGGGGAAGCCCACCCCCAAGAAGTTTATAAGGCCCAACTCCAAAAGAGAAAAAAATACAACGAAAGTCTTAAGAAATTTGAGATTAATAAATTTGACTTACCCAACATATCCAGATGAAATAAAGCAAAAGTTAGCAGTAAATAGTTTTATCTAAGGTTTACGCGAACCCGAAAGAAGTCAAACTCTAAGAATGGTCCGACTGAAGAAAATTTCCGTTGCTCTTGCTTATGCCCTTCAGTTTGAAACAACCAAATAGACCTCAAGTTACCAAAGAAGAATCATAAGAAGAGTCAACGTTTCCCAGGATGACCGCGAGACCAATGAGGAAATTTTCATGAGACTAATGAGGGAGCTGCAAGAATTTTTTAACAAAAAAGAACACATGACACTAAAAACACAACCTTTCATAGCAAAAATTGAATTAGTTGTTGAAAGTGTAATCAAGAGGGGCATATACTAGCAGTACTACTCCTGACTGTGATCCTGATGGCTATTGACTTCATATTGCTGATATACGTGATGAAGTTCGAAGGAGCGACTTGGAGAATCATTGTTCCTTACGGTGAAATTAAAGAAGTCCGGTTAAGTAATAGTATCCCCTGTTTGGGGTTTCCTGTTTACAAAGATAAAAAATGTTGCAGGTGCCGTCGAGGCTTAAGATGGGGTTGAAGTATGCAGACCAAGAACAAGCCGGTACTATCCGAATAAAATGTGTTGTTACCGGTATGGATACAACGGTCAGTTTTACCGAAATTGCCCGGAAATTACTGTTGGTGAAGGCGATAGCAGAAACGCCCGCTACGGAAGAGATAGAAGGAGTACTCGCGTACTACAGGTCATCCTCGAGAAGATACAGCGACGACTACAAATAGAAAGGGACAAAATGAGGACTCGCCATGACCTCAAAGCCAATACTAGT
Source organism: Diaprepes abbreviatus (assembly GCA_034092305.1). Lineage (NCBI taxonomy): Eukaryota > Metazoa > Arthropoda > Insecta > Coleoptera > Curculionidae > Diaprepes > Diaprepes abbreviatus. The sequence continues at coordinate 18,062,211 of JASJET010000122.1, read as the reverse complement.
AGATTCATGGTTAGTGAAAAAGTGTGGTTGTACAATCTGAAAAGAACCAAAAGGCGTTCACTAAAACTTCAGAAGTCATGGGAAGGTTCGTACAACGTAGTTACCCAACTAAACGATCTGGTGGACCGAATTCAGAAAAGCCTTCATGCGAAGATGAAAATAGTGCATCTTGACAGATAGGCGCATTATCAAGATCAAGAAGGTTGATCGGGGCGATCAAGTCTTGGAAGAAGGCCGTGTAACGGACTTTATAGCAGTATATTCATAGTATACTCATAATATTAGTTTGTGTTTCTAGTTTGTAGGTTTCGTAATTTATTTAATTAATTTTACTCTTTGTTAATTTCCTCATGAGATGTCTATGAAAGAAGGTCTGGACCTTTTTAGAAAATTCCATTTTCTTATTTTCGATATGGAACGCCTATGACACAAGGTCTAGAAATTGCCAGATTATTTCTTTTTCTTCTTTTTATTACACCATGTAGTATGAAAATCCTAGAAGATTCGGGAATCTGCTGGTATCGGCGAAAAGGTATATAAAGGGTCCAGATCGGCTTTCGTGGACAATTTATTTTAAGATATCGTTGAAGTAAGTTGAATTGTTTGTCAGGTTGTCAGATTTGTGAAAATAAAGACTTGAACTATGAACTACTGGGCGCAGAATTTGAAACTACTAATTTAATCACAAGTCCTTCATGTAAAAAGTAGCAAGAAATGTAATTTTTCAAGTGTTTTTAATCCAAAAACTATGCGTCGGAGAGTTTTGCCCTAGAATCGGCAGATAGACTCGAAAATATTTTTTTCATTTTACAAAAAATACATTTTATGAATTATTAATAATTTTTTGTTTATAACAAATTATGTGACAATTTCTCGGTATTCCACCCTCGATATTCGTAATCTGGGTGTCCAAATATATATAAAAAACTTTGATGCATCCATATCTCTTCATCGGTTAAGAAAACTCACTGGGCTCCCTGACTATAATATTTTATCGAAATTCTATAACCTTCACACTTAGAAAAATCAAAATTATACATTATTCATTGAAATGTATAATCTATAATCAGCCACTAAAAGCAGATTTAGCAACACTGCTCACAGCCTCTTAAGTCGTCATACCGTGGCTGAAAAAAGTGTGACAAAAATTAATCTATACATATAAATAAAATTGAACAGTCAGATTCACTAAGAAGGTTTAAGACTTAAACGCAATCTAGTTACAATGAAAAATTGACCTTCTAGTCGGCCACTTTTGTTTTGCTTTTGATATTCTCATAATTTATATCACATGTATCAACAAACCTTTTTTGTTCCAGGTCAACAAATAAACACTGATATAGGGATATTAAGGATAAGAACCTAGCGATAAAGCCTTGCAATATGTAAGAGAAATAGTTGTATCCAGAAAATAAATATATTTTTTCTTTTTTGCCCCCCTCAAGGGAGTTGTGAATGTGGTCTCATTCCCGATGGGGGTGACTCCGCCTTTATGACTACGGGGCTTGATATCCCCCGGGCCCCAGTCATGTCTGTGTACGTCATGTGTCTTATATGTTTAACCGTTCTCGGAGGGTCCGTGGTTGTTGAGGAAGTGACTCCGAGGGTGATAGATTACCTTAGCCGGCCGGTGAACTTGCAGGAGACCACAATATACCCCCTCCCCTAAGTTAGGGTGACACCAAACAAGCCAGGACTGCGTGGTTTGGGGAAGCCAAACCTCTATTATCCGAACTCTAAGAACTGGGCGCCTCTTAGTCTCAGTAATGCCTTCCTACAGCCAGCGGGGCAGTACTGTAGGTTACGATTTATTTCTTCTGCTACTCGTGGGAAAAAAATGAATTTTAACTTAAATCTAAACAGGGACGACGCGCCCTTAACAGCATAAAAACAGCACTCTTGGTTCCAAAAATCCAGAGTTGAATCTCAAATAGAATCACTCTCGATATAAAATTATTACAGATTTTTCACAATAAAAATGAACAACGGTTCCTCCTTTAAAGGAGGAAACAATAAAAAAATACCTCTAAATTTAGTTGTGAAAACCTACTAATTGAAATAAACACAGAATAACAATCTAGCATTACTCCAAAGCTGGAAAAAATACATACCTACGATGTAGAAACATCTCTGCACAACGCTCTCAATATACTGAAAGGTGTTATCACCTGTCAAGATTTGCTTACTACACAGATGATGAAATATTAACTAACCTCAAGGATCAGGACTGATTGGTGTCTTTAGAATCCCCTCTAGAGACTCTACCAAACCATCCTCAACATTTACCTTATTTTTTAATATACACACATTACCTGAAAAACTTATCTATTAGAGTAAGAAATCACATACCACCTGGAATAATTTCGGTCAAGCTGCAAGCAAGTGCAAGTTCCCTGCTACATGCCCATCCTGCGGACATTCGATACATCCAGATTTGCCATATACATTAAAACCTACTCGTGTAAACTGTCAAGAGGATCGTTCCCCCGATACAAGGGTTGCAAAGTATAGAATGATGAATTTGAAATCAAAAGAATACGTACCCTGAATAAAATACCATACTTTGAAGCCAAGAAAATATACAATGATCTGAACCTCCATTTTATTTCTCCATATAGCTCAGTAGTAGCAAAAAATAATTTCTAACTCACAAAAAATGTCTATATCAAAAGTGTCTTTATCAACCCCCAAACTCCCACCACAATATGAATTCAAACCCTCAACCTCCTCCCGAATACCCAGTCCACCCACACTCCTCCTTCTAAATGCTTCCTCCGAAACTAGTATTCCCAAAATAAAACCCGAAATGGCAAAAATCCAATTCCCTGGTGGACCGATGAATATAAATTCGCTATAGAAAATTGAAAAAAGGCATTAAATAAATTCAAGCAGCACCCTAGCATAGCTACACTATTTGAGTTCAAAAAAACTAAGGGCCCTCTTGAAAAGAACTATAAACGAGGCCAAGTGAACTTCTTGGAATAAGTTTGTAACCGCCATCAATACAAACACACCAGAGAAGATTGGAATAAAATTAATAGCTTAAAAGGAATCCAAAACGAACAATTAGTCACAGACCCACCCTACCTATCCCAAACATCCTAATACACCTCTACTAGCATATAACCTACCCTTCATTCTTCCTAAGCTCCAATTCCCCTCTGTGGCAGCAAAGACACCTCACACCTCAGGTCCTGATGACACCAGAGTCCCCATGATCAAGCATCTACCACCCTCTGGCCTAAATGCACTTCTATATGTATATAATAAAATCTGGTCGACTGGACTAATACTGCAGAAATTGAAACACTCCATCATCGTCCCCATACACAAATCCGGCAAAGTTCCCTCGTCCCTTGAATCCTATAGGCCAATTTCTTTAACCTCCCATCTTAGAAAAATCCTTGAACGCATGATAAACTTCCACCTACTGTGGTATTTAAGTTGCTAATACCGGAAGAACTTGCATACAGATCTGATAGATCAATCATTGACCACCTAGCAAGACTAGAAACCAAAATCCAAAACTCTTTTCAACTACGCAAGCATCTAACACCCATCTTCTTAGACATTAGACAACAAAGCTTTTGATAAACTTGATAGGGGCAGTATCATCAGCTCCTTTACAAATTTCAAAATAACGGGAAACATGTCTTTTATACATACAGGATTCCCTACATAACAAAACCCTTGTCGTAAAAATCATAAACTCCATATCTGAAACATACCCCCATTATGGTGGAGTTCCTCAAGGTTCTTTCATTAGCCTCACACTTTTTCTTCTAGCCATAAACGATACTACTAAGCACATCGACCCAAGAACCAAAATAAGAATCTTTGCTGACGATGTCCAGTTATACCACTCATCAGCAGACTCCAACTATAGTTCCTGCATTCTACAATCCTCCCTGAATTTCCTAGCCAAATAGTCCTCCGATAAAAGCCTTGCTTTCTCACATTGAAAATCGAACGTAGTTCGTTCCAACCTTCAATACAATAACAGTCCAATACAAAATACAAGCAAAATATTCCTAGGAGTAACGTTTGATCAATTACTAAACTTCAAGCATCACATTAACAAACTAAACAACAAATGCGCGATAGATCTTAAAATCATCAAAATCCTGGCGGGCACAACGTACGGTTCCGACCGCCACTACCTCATGAAAATACATCGAGCCTGCATATTATCTAAACTTGGCTATGCCTCCTTTATCTATAGCTCCACTACAATAGCTTACTTAAAAAAACTAAACCCAATACACAACACAGGTATTCGACTGGCAATAGGCGCCTACCATATCAGTCCAATTACTAACATTATAGGTGAAGCTGAAACCCTGTCTATAAACTACATAAGGGACAAACAAAACTGAACTACGCTTACTCCTTACTTTTTAAACCTAACATATCCATATCTAAACTGTTTTACGGAAACATATATCCATGGATCACTCCATCCTGCAAATACCCCCAAAGTTCGAGTCAAAGATATATAGAGCTCAAGGAAAATCTGCAAATCTCATTGCCTTTTCTCCAACTATACACAATCTCTCCCTCACCAAATATGATAAACACAATACCCCCTTCCTTAATTGGAAAAACTGCTTCAAACCTCATATAAAGCTTTCAACATCATTTATACGGATGGATCTAAAACAGCTACACAAACTAATGTAGCATATCACACCTCTACCACAAAAAAAACATTCCTGCTGCATAAATTAACTAGCATACCGACAGCAGAATTGTATCTGATATACAGAGCCATCATACACATGAACTCATCACCGCACAAGAAATGGGTTACTATCTACTGACTCACTTAGACCGATTCAAACATTTACTTCTTATAACCCAAAACACCCCCTGTCTAAAAAGATGAAATGACTCCTAGAAAAGGGACATATAGCCAACAAATACATAGTCCTCCTATGGGCTTTCTCTTAATCCCACCCATGTAGACAACATTTTCCATATGAATAACCTTAAAACTTTCACCAAAGATCCCATCAATAACTTACTACTTTAACAATTCTCTAAATCATGCTTTAACAAGAAAAGAGTCCGTAGCAATAACAAGATTGCGAATCGGCAACTCACGCCTAACAAACGAATATCGAATAAAATGTCTAGACCAACCCACGTGTCCCTCCTGTACCCCCCCCCCCCCCATCTACCCCCCCATTAACCATTAAACACATTCTTTTCGACTGCTATAACTATCAAACCTAACGTAACAAATACACCATCATGGGCAATCCGGCGTATATACTCTCAATACAGAGTATCAACAACGTCATTTCCTTTCTAAAAGACAACCAACTTTTTAATAATATTTGAAAGAAAGCGCAATAAAATAAAATATAACCCATCTCCAGTTAGATGCTAAAAGACTTAAATTGTAAATGCGTCAAGAATCCATCTCTCTCTCTCCATTTTTGCTGATTCAGTAATAAAAAAAATAATTTTTTTATGCTTGTATTTTTAGGGCTTAAAACTTGTTTGACTCATTGTTAATCTTGTCAGTTTAAACACACTGCTGCCAAAGATTTTATTTTGAAAAGAAAGATATTCCGGCTATTCTTCTCTCTTTAAAGATGGCAACAACTGTAAATTACTTCAGGTAGGTAGATGTGCTCAATTATTTTGGAAAAAAAAGATAAACATAACTTTTTCCGATTATCCATTTCATAAAAATGAAAACCTGTTCTCTTTGTTTTGTTTTTTTTAGTCTTTTACATCCTGCAGAAACGGCCTTTAGCAAGAGTGAAATTTCATGCAGAATGTCTTGGGTCCTAAACAAAGTTGAAAGTTCAGAATGGTCGTGATAATTATGTACTGGAGTAGCTGATGAACATCCGAGAATATCGAAAGTAGATTGAACCACTATTGGAAATGTTATTGCATTTTCCGGAATCAAATGTTGGCCTTAAGGATTTGTTGTTCATGTTGACGTTAATATCGACATCGGCGTCATTCTCGATTGACAAGAAAACATCTTTGGGAAATATAGAGAGGTTTAGTAGATAAATACCAAATTTTTCAAAACCACTGGTAATATTTGCAACTGAAGCAGCCTTTTCATACGCTTTTTCGAAAATACTACTGACCTGATAGTGACGAACCTTTCCTGCATAGTTCTTAAGCCAGGTTGTCGTTTCACGATTATAATAAGAATCAAGTAACGTCTAATTATTGTATTCGGTGCGAAAGAACACAACAAAATTACACCGTTAATTTTAGTAAACATCAGTGTCTAAATATATGTGACTACAGTGGGCGTCACAGATTAAAAAAACCTTGTTTTCAACCCGTAACTAACTGACTGAATAAAGTCTTTTAACCATCTGAGAAATGGTTTCCACTTTCATAACAAAACTCTAAAGTCCCTGCAAGTGCTTCATCCAAGTACTCTGCCTTATGGTTTTTCCGTGATAATAATAATAATGCTGGTGAAGCTAAGCTGCCAGTTACACTTCCACATACAACTGCTGTTACATCTGTTACATGTTCACCTAGTTCGACACTACTTAATGCCCCAACTTTTTTTTCCTTTAAGAGTAAATATTTTTGGAAGTTTTTGACTATGCTAAGGTTAGTTTCGTCCACGATGAAAATTTTGTAGCGTGGTATATTTTCGTCTTCATTTATCGTTTCCATGAGCTTGCTCTTGCTCTTAATGTTGGCTCAGGTGTCCTTAATGATAGTTGAGGATTTCGTACACTTATCCAGTATGTGTTACAGTCCATCTTTTTCTGCAATCTAGTAAGCCAGCTTTTTCACTTCGGTGGTAGTAAAGCCAAAAAATCTCTGTTTAAAATCTAGAATATGCTGAAGGATTTTCTGCTGAAAATCTGAATTAAACGTTAGTTAAAATCGACCTAAATAATAGGAAATATTACTGTAATGGAGACGAAGTGTGGCCTGTGGCACATTAGATTTTATAGCTGCCAGGAACCAGCCCATTTTCTTCTAACTTCTTTAATGTTCTTAGCAATACTCTCTTTAGACCACGAATGCCGCATTGACGTTCAAGTGTTGTTATTAAGCATCATGAAAAGGTAGTCAAATCAAAATTTAGGCCACAAAACCAAATTTACTTAGTATATAAAATTTAAAATAATAAGGGTATGTAGTATGTCATCTTAGACTGTCATTTTTCCCAACGAGGTATGAAAATAGGCACTGATATTTAGATGCAACAGTATTGAGTTTATGTTTTTATCCATATTAAAAAGCTTACACCGCACAAAATTTCGCCAACATACCTATAATTTACCAACAACTTGATGGATATTATCATAAAAAACACAGCAGTTAAATAAATTTTATTTGATAACAAAATAAATAAATTTGGCACGGTGTCCACATGAATGCTAACAAAGATTATAATAGCTTAGTGTTGGCTATAATAATCTTTGATGGTATCTATACGCCATTATTTAATCCACTATCGCTGCTGTCGACCAGCAATGCACGTAGCACGTTGATCTCATTTTGGCGCGATTATTTGCAAAGTTATAAGGGATATGTTTTTCTCTGGTATGTCATCTTAAGCAAATCCGACAATACGTTGTGTATGTGGAACTACTCTCCATATCTATAGATAACAACGACCGAGTATAAGGAAGTAAAGACACGACTCAGCCGCTAAGATACTCCATCAAGAGTTACCAGATAAGTTAAAACTATTGCAGGTAGGAAAAATGCTTTACTACAAATACAATCCGGAGTCCATTCTTGAGAACAACCAGTTCACGTTATATTGGGACCGATCGGTTCAAACAGTTGTTCATAATAGGCTAGACACTATACTAATAGATAAAATTTCTAGGCGAACTACACTGACTGACATTACTATACCTAATAACAACAACCTAAGACCAAAATACAATAAGAATATCGCCAAATATAGAGATCTGGAAGTGAAAATCCGCAAACAGTGGGCAATGAACAGCGTCCACACGATAACCATAATACTATCAACAATTGGAGCGATACCAAAGAACCTCCTGCAGAACATCAAAGAACTGGGCCTTAGTGAGCATCTATATAAACTGATTCAGAAAGCAGTTCTCCTTACAACCACGCGAACCCTCCGAAAGTTTGTAGGAAGTACAGAAGACCACGCCACCTAGGGCCCGATAACATGAAAAGAGTCCTCACAGAGCTTCATATTTTGTTGTCTTTGTATACCTGGTATAAGTCAATAATCCCTGAAGGGAGTACGAAGCCGTTTGGCTTGTAAATCTGATTAGACAACAATACTTTACTATTATCCTACTCGGAGTATAGAGATATACTTATTTCTTAATCGAGTAATATTCTGGAAATTTTAACATATTTTTTAAATAACTCGACCCTCAAAATGACGCAGTTCCCAAATACCAAACTTAATTTATAGACAAACAATCTGACCCACTAAATGTTCTAATAAACCACATTTTAAGAAAACTTGAGAATTACGAGTTCAATGAAAATATTAAGTTTGCCCATTAAACTAAAAATTAAATGCTTCATAACTTGTTAAATACTAAGTTTACATAAACAAATTAAATAAAATTTGCCAGTTAAAGTAAAATCCATTGGTACAACTGGTTTCTGGAAATGAGGTAGACAAATTTCTAATATTCCTAAATCCACCGTATTAAATATTTAGTCTAGATTGCCTTGGTTCGATTCTTGCTACGAAGATTTTTTTATTCGCTTTTTATTAAAAAGACCTTTTGTATAGTTATCTTTGATTAATACATACTTTTTAATCTCCATTTGAATTTAATAATAATAATAATTAGGAACTCCAAACCTGTAGAGCGGGAGCAGCATCATGTAGGGCAGTGCCGTGCTATGACGGAGAAAAGTGTCAGAACTGGATGACAATGTAATATTAACTCGCTTTCTTGTCTATTTGTTTGTTTGTTCGATACCAATTTTGCGATCGATTTTAAACTAACTTCCCGATTAGCTAAAGACTGCAAACTTTAAATATAAATCAGAACTGAATGACAACGCAATATTAATTCTCTTTCTAGTCTGTTTATTTGTCTTTTCAGTAAAAATTTTACAATCGGTTTTAAACTAGAGACAAAAAACAAAAAATAATTATTTAAACTATATATATATATATATATATATATATATATATATATATATATATATATATATATATATATATATATATGTATATATATATATATATATATATATATATATATATATACCACGTTTTTAAAACGGACTAAAAAGTATAAAATAATTTCTCCTAGCCCCATACAGACTTAAAACCACACACTGATTCCTAACCCCATACAAATTGTCCTGAAAATTGTGATCGTGAATTTTTAGTGGCTGTGAAAATATTTATAAGATTTAAAATGAAAAATGTAGGGTGTATGCAATAAATAATATGGAGTGTTGAGAGTAACAGTTATTATCCATTACACACCACGTTTTTCGTTTTATATTTCATAAGTATTTTGAAAACTATTAAAAATTTACAATCACAAATTTTCTGGATAATGTGTATGAGTTTAGGAATCTGATAAGATTATAAATCTGTATGAGGCTAGAGTTTTTAGTCTGTTTTAAAAATATGGCATATTAAATTTTTTTTATTTAAATTTTATCAACTGTCAAATTCTCAAAATTGCTTAGCGAAATTCCATACGTACCTTAGTATTAAAAATTTTTTTGTCTGGATTTTCTGTTTGGTGTTTATTAAAGTAATAACTGGTTTCTGGAAATGAGGTAGACAAATTTGTAATATTCCTAAATCCACCGTATTAAATACTTAATCTAGATTGCCTTGGTTCGATTCTTGTTACGAAGATTTTTTTATTCGCTTTTTATTAAAAAGACCTTTTGTATAGTTATCTTTGATTAATACATATTTTTTAATCTCCATTTGAATTTAATAATAATAATAATTAGGAACTCCAAACCTGTAGAGCGGGAGCAGCATCATGTAGGGCAGTGCCGTGCTATGACGGAGAAAAGTGTCAGAACTGGATGACAATGTAATATTAACTCGCTTTCTTGTCTATTTGTTTGTTTGTTCGATACCAATTTTGCGATCGATTTTAGACTAACTTCCCGATTAGCTAAAGACTGCAAACTTTAAATATAAATCAGAACTGAATGACAACGCAATATTAACTCTCTTTCTAGTCTGTTTATTTGTCTTTTCAGTAAAAATTTTACAATCGGTTTTAAACTAGAGACAAAAAGCAAAAAATAATTATTTAAACTATATATATATATATATATATATATATATATATATATATATATATATATATATATATATATATATATACCACGTTTTTAAAACGGACTAAAAAGTATAAAATAATTTCTCCTAGCCCCATACAGATTTAAAACCACACACTGATTCCTAACCCCATACAAATTGTCCTGAAAATTGTGATCGTGAATTTTTAGTGGCTGTGAAAATATTTATAAGATTTAAAACGAAAAATGTAGGGTGTATGCAATAAATAATATGGAGTGTTCAGAGTAACAGTTATTGTCCATTACACACCACGTTTTTCGTTTTATATTTCATAAGTATTTTGAAAACTATTAAAAATTTACAATCACAAATTTTCTGGATAATGTGTATGAGGTTAGGAATCTGATAAGATTATAAATCTGTATGGGGCTAGAGTTTTTAGTCTGTTTTAAAAATATGGCATATTAAATTTTTTTTATTTAAATTTTATCAACTGTCAAATTCTCAAAATTGCTTAGCGAAATTCCATACGTACCTTAGTATTAAAAATTTTTTTGTCTGGATTTTCTGTTTGGTGTTTATTAAAGTAATATCCAAATGCAATTCCTACTATTATTCCAGCCAAGTTCCCAAAAAATCCACCAAGCTGGGTTTTAAATTCAGAACTTGCAAGGAACTTTTTTAACCCAATATAACGCCTAAAAGAAAACAATTTTATTATGTACAGGACATATCTTGTCATAAAATGCGAGCGAATTAGAATTGTGAATTTAATACGAAACTTTTAGTCCGCCTTTTTTGAGCATGATATAACACCTTATACAGTATACCTCATAAGAATTTTATAAAAAGACAAATGAACCATAAATTTTTATATTTTATAATATTCGGAAATATAGCTCTGCTTATTCAGAAAGGATATTATACGGAATATGAGTCAAATATAGATAAAAGTTTTAAAATTTTCATTGTGAAACAACTCGCAACAAGAAATATATTTAATATATATTTTCTACTAGCGACCCGCCCCGGCTTCGCACGGGTGCAATGCTGATACTAAATACACTACAGAAAAACTGTGACTATTTATTTTATTTTTACAACAATTATTACATCGGCCTCCGACGCGCTATTTATAGGCACGCTGCCGCCGCCCCGGTCGGCCAGTACCGCCGCAAGCGCTACTTCCCGCAATTTTAAATCTGTAATATCTTCGAAAATATTCATTTAAATCTTGTGCTGTAAAGGACCATATAGATCTATATTAAATCAACAATGTATTTAAGCTATTTAATTGGATAAGGTTTAATGCTGTATTGGTTAAAATCGCTTCAAAATTTGCCATTATTTGTCGTAAAAAGTAAATGACAAAAAAATGTTATTGTGGGATATCCATGAGAGATAGACATATACCATCGCGGAGTTTTCTGTAGACCTTTTCAATGTGTACAAATAATTAGTACATTATTTTGATAAATCTCGTAGGGTTCAGCCTGCGTTTGCAATGTAAGCGGAAAAAAATATGATAATTAACGACATCACATTAGAAACCTCAAAAATAACAGTATTTCTCCACTATTTAATGGATGTTATTATACATATAAACCTTCCTATTGAATCACTCTATCTATTGAAAAAAACCGCATCAAAATCCGGTGCGTAGTTTTAAAGATTTAAGCATACAAAGGGACATGGGGACAGAGAAAGCGACTTTGTTTTATACTATGTAGTGATATAATAATATTTGTCTTGCCTATTTAAATAATTTCCAAAATTCAATAAATATAAATACCATACAAACTTGCGTTTCATTTATATTATTTTTAACTATTTATCCCTTATAAAAAGATTCCGAAATCCAGAAATTTCCATTGATCAATTTGTCCTCTGAAACCAGAATGGTCCTCATCGCCATAACTAAGGATCACTTGGCGCTTTGTCACTGATCAGTCGCTCGATACAATTTCAACCCCGTTGCTCTTAACCTGTTTTATATCTGCTTTTCACATGTTTTCCATTATAAAACCGTCATCAATCAAGTTCTATTTTTGCTTTTCATAAGAGGTTTTGCTTGTTCTCGGTTTAATCCACGTTTCCGTATTATAAAACCCTAATCAATCCAGTTCTAATTTTGCTTTTCATAAGATGTTTTGCTAGTTCTCGGTTTATTCCATGTTTACGTATTATAGAACCCGAATCAATCCAGTTCTATTTTTGCTTTTCATAAGAGGTTTTGCTAATTCTCGGTTTATTCCATATTTCCATATTATAAAACCCTAATCAATCCAGTTCTATTTTTGCTTTTCATAAGAGTTTTAGCTCGATCTTGGTTTATTCCATGTTTGCGTATTATAAAACTCGAATAAATCCAGTTCTTTTTTTGCTTTTCATAAGAGTTAGAGGTTTTGCTCGTTCTCGGTTTAATTCATATTTTCGTATTCCAAAATCATTTTTAATCTAAGTATAATTTTGCTCTTTGCTTTATAAATTAGCTAGCGTTCGATTTAACTACTTATTCTCTAATACTACTGTGCTACCGATCGTTATGAGATATGTAGTCTTAATTACACAAAACAAAGATTTAATCACTCTAAAACTTTGCCAGTGAAATCATAAGAAGTAAAACTTATTTTCAATGAAAGAAATTTAGTACTTACAGTGAATGTTAGAAGTTCAGTAAAAATTTGTGTATAAAAATTGTTACAAGGGCAATATTAATTATTAAAGAAAATTTGATGAATAAGGTTTTATTCATTACTTACAATCCTCATTCTCTTTATGGGCAATATAAAACTTTTACACCACTTATATAACAAAACTGAGAGGGAAAACTAGTTCGCTCCATCCAAATAGTTTGCAATGATAATCTAAGTTGATAAAATTCTCCTATTGAGTTGTCAAAATTTTTACTCCGTTGAATGTCTTCTGCCGGAAAATTACTGCCTCAGAAATCATTCACTGTATTTAAGTTGATACATCAACCGAGTGATGCTGCTCTTGTTTTGAAGCTGGGTCATGCGCTCCATTGTCTAAAGACTATGCATACCTCCTGTAATGCCCAAAGCTAGTAAATCAGTGCTTCAATGTCTCACACGTCTTCGTCAAAATAACTTCACTGTTGCGCCGTCTTCAATCTAATTTGCTTTCTCCAATCAAACCTTCATTTCAAATTTTTTAGTGCTTGAGAAATACTTTAGGTTTTAACAAATACCTAAGTGAATATATAAGTTAGTCGTAATGGTACTGATATACTACTCATATAACTAAATATACAAGTTGATTCATTCTATTAAACATGATACCTTGAAAATATTACCTTTTTGTTATATATTTCAAAATGTTTTTAGTCAAGTTAGTGTTTAAAATGATTATATTTTTTTTATTGACTGGTAATTTACATGTTTCGTTTCTCTAATACTGATTTGCGGAGAAGCATTTGGTCGACTGATTTTTTTTTGTTAAAAAGTTTTACATATGGTGATATAGCATTTCTTCACAAACATAATCGTCCAATTTAAATAATACTAACGACACTCGCAACTTACATATTATGTTAGCTGAAACAGGTTTGCGAAAGTGCATTCGTACGAGTCTAACACGAGTTTTGTTATTCTTAATCTATAGCGTGTTTAAAGAGAATACACACTTTGTGAGGTTTTTAATATCTTGTTAATTTTTATACTTTCAATTATTAAAAAAAACTACTATTGCACCACCAAGAAGTGAATATCCAGCATTGTCTCTGATGTTTCACATCCATATCGGGATTGGTCATTCTGGATCGAGGGGTCTTTGATTATGTGCTTCAGATAGTTTCTGGTTTGTATGATCTGATCTTAGGTAGCTAGTAGAAAGCCTTCGGTTTTAGAAAATATTTGCCGTTTTGGGTGTCGTTCATGAAGGGGCTTCTGTAGCCAGACTTAAAGTTTCTCTTGATCTGGTTGGTTATGAGAAGTTATGTTCATGGTCCTTCAACCGCAACAGTGTTGAATCGTCTACCTCGCATATTGTCCGGTGTAGCACAGAAAAGTTTGCCAGCCTATAAAAATATGAAAGTAGGTTTGTTAGTTGCTAAGACAATTGCTTAAAATATCCATCAATCCCCTTCCTTCAGGGTATCTTGGTAGTATTGTCGGCTCAGTAGCAATACGAGGATGATTCTTGTGTACCTAGGTCAAAAGTGTTCTAACTTTCCTCTGCAGCGTTTCTGTGTCCGTCCTGATCCATTTTATACTTCCAAAAGAGTAACTGAGTGCAGAACATGCATGGATGTTTAGTGCTTTAAATACATTTTTACTGTTTAGGTGGATTCACGGTACCTGACCCAGCCGTCTTATCGTTAATTAATTCGATTTTCATATCCCGTTAGTCAATTCTTGTTCCTGTTTCGTGTTCAAATATTTATAGGTCTGTTCTACCTACATGGGCATAATGGTTTAACCATTCTGCATCTCAAATACTGTATTTTTCCTCTATTTATGTTTAAAATCCGGCATTTATCAAAGCCGAACGGCATGCCTATATCCCCGGAGTTTTCCTCCATAATGTGGATATATAGGAGATAATTCACGACTGTTCTTAATACTGAAGTCGCGTAGGGTAATAGTGGTAAGGCAAAACCAAAATAGGTTCAGTGAATCTCCTTGAATTATTCCCTTTCATATTGGGATTGTGTCTGTGTCGATGTTGTTGCTGAAAGGTAGGTGTGCATTTGCATTCTAATTTTCCCAGTTGACATGAGGTGTTCTAAAGACAAGCCAATATGTATGTCGAATCTATATATTCTCTGCATAGCCAGTCAGTCATCTGGTACTGAGTCGATGGCTATTTAGTAGTCCATATAGGTGGCGAAAAGGTTCCTTTGGTCGGTATAGGCCTGATTGCAAATGACTGAATCGATTGCAACCAATTGCGCCTCTGACACATCCTTTTAGCTGAATTGCAATGATGTTGTTTTGTTCACAGTGTGCATCGATACGTTGTGTCAAGTAGGATGTAATCACCTTATACGGCGTGGGAAGGCAGATGATTGGCCAATATTTAGCTGGATCTTGTACATTATGCTGATCTTTTGGTAAGAAATATGCGACTGATTAAACAAAACATCATTTACCGAAAGAGTCAATTACTGGTGCATGCTCCAGAACTGTTTAAGTCAGCAGTTCTGGTCATGATCAGGACATTGGTGGTGAAGAGTTGGAATTGCATCTGACTGTAATACTGGCAGACTTGATACTCCTCATTGTTCCAGCTAGAGTTGATGTTGCAGTGGGTTACTCTTACTTGACTTCTCCAAAACTATTTTTTTAGTTCTTTATCAGCATATCTATTATCTGCCAAGTTTCCGGTTGTTATCGACTTAACCAACCTGTAGTCAAGAAAAGTTTCAATTTTAGTTTATCGAATCACTGTTGGGTAGTGTCTGTTTATTGGGTCATGTCGCGAGTTATATTGGACCTAATTCAATATTTCTTGTACTCGTTTATATAGTTTTCTTGTTCTAACACCTCTAATATACTCTGTTGGCTGCCCTATGTCTTTCAGAGGAGATTCAATCTTCTTGGAAGTCTATTCTCCCGTTGCGGGATTCTAGGCTGTGGGCTTGATTAGTCCTTTTATTGCCCCGTGGTGACCGTAACCTCATAATTATAGCTGCTACAGTACAGTAGATTAGCATATGTAAACGTTGTAGTGTGTGAGCCTCTGAAACATAAACTGGCAAAACTCTGTTGTTTATGATATCTAATACATTACCGAACTTTTTGAATAAGTTTACTCTTGGCAATGCTGACTTGCCTAATGGGTCGATTTCCTTATACTGCGACACCACTTTACTCATTTCAGTGGATAACTTCTGGTAGAATTCAGTGTAGTCCTCTCGAATGTAGTTGTTTGGTTATTCAATGTTATCGTTGGTGCATTTAATTTCCTGCTCGATTTCCCTTTTTATGATATTAAATCACTTTTTTGGGGTTAGATTACTCCGAAACATAACCCAGTATTGATCTGGTATTCTCTGTTGGAACACTTATAAATGCAGCATGTAGTTGTTATCTATAGCTGATCATCTCTCGTCCTAGATAAGTTACTCTACAAAAAATGCGCATTACTGATTTATTCATATCCACAATTATGCGCTGTCTTGGTAGCCCCGCTTAAGTAAGCGCTGGTTGAGGTTCCCGCACAGCATCTTCGGTAAGTAGAGCTCTTGGTGTTGTTTAGCTCTTATACTAATGTAATTGTTGTTGGTGTTGTTTCGAAAAAAAGAACATTTTATTTTTACTAGAACTTATTTATTATTTTTTTCGTTGGTTGAGGGAATCCCCTATTTGCAGGTGAGTATGATCATCCCGTCCTTTTACACCTTGGTATGTTTTTTCATAAATGGAGAGTATTGCCATATATACGAAGATGTCCATATTTGTAAAGACTTTCATAGTCTAATACAGATAAACGAATACTGATTTTCATAATCATTGCCAGAATTACATCAGTATCAATTTTTAAAAGATGTAGGCCATTTTTAATAGGATTCCGGAATTTTTATCTGCAAATATAAACAATTTAAAATGAATAACCCATTTTCATTTTTATACGGAATTAATCATTTTTAAAAGTAATTTTAAAAATTATTTTCTCAATAAAAAAATTTATTATATTGCAACTTTCAATAGTTTAATTATTATTTTTTATAATTTTCAATTAACAATTACCTTTTTAAAGGAGTAATATATTTTTAATAATTGAGTAGTTAAAAAATTCAAAATATGTATTTACAATTAAACATTATTTTCTACTTTTTTGAGAAGAATTTTTTTTATTGAAGTTCTCAATTTTGCTACTTAATTTTTTTTCGTTCTAGAAAATTTTGTCTTTATAATAATCATATTATCTCTTATTGTAGAAGGGAGGGGACGGCAATTTTTGCATCTTCCCCTGGTGGCAGAAACCTACGCTATGGCACTGATGAAGTATGAATGGAATCAATAGTAAAATTCGAATATCTCTGAATAAAAAATACATTTATTTCTTTCTTTTCAAATACCTTTATGTATTTATTGGGTGCATTTTTTCAAATCAATATTTTTTTCTTCATTTTGGTTCCGTGTATAAACAGAGTAAATTCCAAAGAAACACAATTTTACGCCTTCTGAACACACATATGACAAAGTAATATTTCCAAGAAAAATACTTACTCAATTGGAAGTAACATTAGAGATGAAAAATCATAATAATAATTTTGCAAAAATGTAACGAATATATTTAATGACATTGCTCCACCCAAAATGTACCAAATACATTTCTCATGCTTCTTCAGTAACGAAATAAACAGTAAACTTAGAACAAAATACTGAATATTTCGCGCCAAAAACCAAGTCGTCGGAAGACACTGAAATTAAAGCAATTTTGATTAGATTTTGTATTTTATGTACTAATGAGCAAATTTAAAAAATTAATATTTGTGATATAAATACACTAAATTAAATAATTGTAAAACCAAAACTTATCGGTTGCAAATGGTATTTAATTCTTGCATTTAAAATAAATTAAATCCATCAGTAGTCTCACGAAATAAATCCATTCCTAATTTAATTATGCGCAATACATTGACAATTTTTAGACCAACATACCAAAAAACCGTGGCTCGTTTATTATTTTCCATTAACACTGCACTTGTTAATATTATACTCGATAGTGCGGCTTTTCGTATATTTTTATTTTAAAGTACTCGTGGGCAAAATTTTGGAATATCTAAATTTCCATAATTCCTTGTTAAAAAAATATTTGTTGAGGAATTTTAAAAGAGACAACTGTTTATTTTAGAAACAATTACGTCAAAAGAGATTATCTTTTCGCCGGTTTTTGGGGTCAGTAAATTTCAAAATTATATCTCCCTCAAATAATATTATATAAATATATTTTCATTGGAAAAAAATTTTACGCTGAGGTGACCTTCCATTCATGAGATTTGAGAAGTTTTTTTGCTGAATATTAGCATACAGATATTGGGCTTATTAAAGCATAACACAGTCCCATAAAAAATATGTCTTTTAATTCACTGCTATATACCTATATCAAAGCCAGTGCGCTGACGCTGAGTCTGAGGTCCGGATTATTCCATTAGGTCTCCGTAACCTTAAAAATGTCTAGAAAAATTGCAAAAAATCAATAACCTGGTTCCATAAAAAAAATAACCTTGAACCTAAGCCTATATACCTGTATGAAAACTAAAGCGTTGAATCTTCTATATTACTTCTCACCTCCAAAAAGGTGAAAATGTGATAATAATCACCTTACAACGGAAAATTCCCAGGTGTCCGTTTCTGATATGTCTCATTCTATGATATATTGAAGTATACCAAAAATTATCTAAAGTCAATTTTTTTGCATCCTGAATTGCATTTTTGTGGAGTAAAAACTACCCCTTCATTCCTAAAGTCTTTTTTTCTTCAGTTGTAATTTAAGGTTGATTTTTTCATGTATATCGTTGCAAAGAATTAGTATCATGAAAAGAGTTTTATAAAGGGTGTTTTTTGTAGAGGTATAGAACTTTTAAATGGAATAAAACAAAGATGAATTTTTTTAAAGTGACATGAAATTTACTTTATTCGAAAGATAACCTTCTGGCATTATAATTTAAATATGACTTCTGGCCACGGCTGGCTCGGACGTAGTCTAATCTGGAGGTCCAATTTTCGATGACTTTTTCCAACATTTGTGGCCGTATATCGGCAATAACGCGGCGAATGTTGTCCTCCAAGTGATCAATCGTTTCGGGCTTATCGGCGTAGACTAGCGACTTCACACATCCCCACAGAAAATAGTCTAGCGGCGTTAAGTCGCACGATCTTGGAGGCCAATTCACGGGTCCGAAACGTGAAACTATGCGGTTACCAAACGTTTCCTTCAATAAATCAATTGTGGCACGAGCTGTGTGACATGTTGCGCCGTCTTGTTGAAACCACAGCTCCTGCACATCATGGTTGTTCAATTGATGAACGAAAAAGTCAGTAATCATGGCTCTATAGCGGTCACCATTGACTGTAACGTTCTGACCAGCATCGTTTTTAAAGAAGTACGGACCAATGATTCCACCAGCCCATAAAGTACACCAAACAGTCAGTTTTTCTGGATGTAACGGTGTCTCAACATACACAGTTTTGTTTATTGACGTATCCATTCAAACAAAAGTGAGCTTCATCGCTAAACAAAATTCGCTTATGAAAATCGGGATCAACGGCAATCTTGTTTTGGGCCCATTCACCGAATCTACGCCTTGCTAGGTGATCGTGTGGCTTCAATTCTTGCACGAGTTGGATTTTGTAAGCACGCAAACCAAGATCTTTCCCCAAAATCTTCCATAAAGTGAATGGCCACATATCCAATTCCTGTGCACGATGGCGGATAGACTGATTCGGGTCTTCCTCTACGCTACGCTCTACAGCAGCAATGACTTCTTCTGTACGCACTGTACGACGTCTCTGTGGATGCGTATTATCATTTAGAGTACACGTGGTGCGAAAACGTTCCATAGTTAATCGAATTAATTGCTCTGATGGACGATTATGTGGACCGTAAAATGGACGTAGTGCGCGATACCTATTTCGAACAGAACCATGATTTTTAAAATAAATTTACACAATTTTGAAGCGTTGTTCAGGCGTCAGTCTATTCATGTTGAAATGCCAAACCAAACTAAACGTAAATCACTTGACAGCTGACAAAATGGCCGCCAATTAAAAAAGTGTTGCCAACTTAAAGTTCTATACCTCTATAAAAAAAACACCCTTTACATATCATTTTTCCAGTAAACCGTTTTTAGCGATTTAGAATTTAAACTTTGGAGTAGTTTTAACTCCTTAGAAATGCTCTTTTAATGTACTTGAAGTTTGATTCCTTTAATATATGCGGCGTTTTAACTGATCTCACTTTATTGGATTTAAGTGAAGGCTATACGGTGGGTGACATAATTTTTTAATTTGGGTCATGTAGAGGTTACTAACCACTGTACCAGCTGCATGCTGTGTTATTGTGCATTAATACGAATATTGGGTAACTAATGTGGCCGACATATACGTAATCTTGTTTTCGATATAAACATTACCAGTCTGGAGTTCAGTACTTCAACGAATTCGATGCATCCCTCGCAACTAATACCTCCTTCAAAACTAACGCTGTGTGTAAAATTACAGCTAGTATACCGTTCACCAAATCTTCGATAAATGCGATTTCGACCATCTAGATTTCATAATTGAATTCAGTCTCATCCTCAGACAGAATATTTTTCCAATTCTCGAGTTTTGTGATTTTAGGTAAGACATAAAACCTTGACGGATACTATTTCCTTGAAACATGCTTATTTTAATCTTTGTTTGATTTTTGATACCTCACTTTTGGGATCGTTGGATATCAACGTGCGAAGGCACATATGCATTTCCTATATCAAACCGTCACTAAAATTTTGCTACAAAGTATTGAAACATAAAATAATATTTTTCTACGAACATAATCATACGCTCTTTTACTGACTACCTTGAATGAATGAATGAACTGTCTACCTTATTTTTTAATATTTATGTATACATACCATGTTATCAACGTCAACTATATTATTAATAAAAAGCAAATTGGTCCAACCATTTTTCCGACAATTTTCAAAGTCTCTTTCAGATAAAACATTCCAATATGGTCCATCACCCAGATGACGAAACCATGTAGCATGAAATAAAATTACAACAACAAGAGTAGGTATCAGTCTAAAATAAATTACAATTAATTCAACATAAATCAAAATCCAAATTAGAGTGTTATAATACAAAGTTCTATTGAAAAAACAGACAGGATAGCAGATAAGTAACAACTGTCTTGGGTAAAATAACATTATAATAAAATCAAGCTTGATAAAGTGGTTAGCAACAGATTTTATTCATTTTCTAATTTGACGAATATTTATTCAAAATTCATTATTAGGAATGTAATAAGTAACTGGTTTGAATAAAAAATTCATATTAACTGTACCAATAAAAGGGTTTATTCAACTAAGTATGATACTATTCAATATAAACTAAGTAAAGAAAGAAATCTTTATTGTTTTAAATGTTTGGATGCCTTATAAGCATATTTATTCTGATATATCCTACACTTAAATTAAATAGTTTTCAAGATAGTTACATTTCAAGAATGAAATTTTTTACATGTTGAGAGATTGTAACCAAACAGTTCTTTAATTAAACTAGTTTTTCATTCCGTATATAGAAATTTCGACTTCCGTTTTATCAGGAAATAACAAATTAAGAAATCACTGTGGATTCAACTAAAATTTGGCATTTCTAACCTGGGAATAAAAAACTAAGGTATGACTATATAAAACTTTATTCCAAGCTATACAGTTTGATTTCCACAACGTATCAAAACTTAGGAAGTATAACTCTTTTGATATTGGTATCGTGTAGCAGCAACTGGCTCACGATATGAGTTGTAACTCAATAAAACAAAACTAGGTATACAACCATCTCCAAGGGCGTACAGCTAGCTGCGAAAGACCCTTCGAACATAATGACCATTAATAACTAACCAAAAACACATTAAGAAAGCCAACAAATAATGTTACCCAAAAATGAACGTTAATGACTAATTGGACAGTTCACAGAAGATTCGGTGCTACATGGAGAAGGCGCTGATTAAAATGGGAGCACTAAAAATTAGAAACTAAGTCTTCCAATATAGATCAGACTTTTTCGTTGTTAGAAGTTCTTTGTATGTATGGAGTAGAATCTTGGACCATTACCCAGTCAACTAGTAAAAAGATAAATTGTTTTAAGATGTAGTTTTGAGGAGTCTGAGATTCTTACAGGCAAATATGGACTTGCGAATGCAGTCCAAATGTGAAAATTAGAATATCTATGTCATATAATAAGATAAGGGCTCTTACAAAGCATATTACAAGGAAAAAAGAGAGAAACGGGAAGGAGGGAAATTTATTGGCTTAAAAAACTAATAACATTGTTCTCGATGAGAACTACCGGATTTTTCCATGCAAAAATAAGGTTGATCGCTGATACCAAAACCATTTAATTTAGGTGCAAATTATATTATTCGAAATAGCCATAGTATCAACCCTGCAATTTTAATGTTAAAAATAAATATGATATTCTATTAAAAAAAAATAAAATTATGTAAAAATGCATTGCAAGAGTTTAATACCCAACAGCACCATGTATCAAGTCTGGGCGTTAATTCGCACCAGCGCAGTAGTCTAACAGGTAACATCACAGCGTCCGATTAGTTGTCGGTTGCATGTCTAGATCAGACGCCCGCATAACAATCAGAAACCAGTCAGTGCCAATCAGATTGTAAATAAATAGTTTACCAGCTGTTACATGACTGTTTTTGTAAATTCTGATTAAGACTGACTGATTTGTAATTTCTCTCTGTGAACAAGCTTAAAATAGCAACGTGTCACGCTGTTAACACGCACTGATGTTCTGTCTTATCCCGATATTAATCATTCCTATGGGCAAAACAAAATTTTGCGTGGCGGTGTTACGTTATTAAATTTTGTTGAATGTTTATATACATCTTAAGAATTGAGACTTAAATCTTCTGCGTTTATATCACTAATTGATACATTACCTAAACAGTCTGTAAAATAAAATCCAAGCCATAAATTTTAAGCTAAATCTTTTTTTATCCTTCATGTAGTTAAAGAGACCATTAGAAAGAAGAAATGATGATATAAAGAAAAATGTTGTCATACACAGATGGCCAGCTGCGAAAAATATTGAGGACCCCTTCTGCTCGAATGTCTAAAATATAACATACATATTTATTAAATTTTCAAAATAAGTAGTATACATAACACAAATTCCCAGACATTTTTTTATTTTGGATGCTTAAAGAAAAGTGCATAAACCTTACAGAAAATTGATTGATTTCATGAATTCGTTTATATGTTATAAATCTCGACCTTGTGAATAAAAATTATTATGGACACCTCAAAAAAGCACGAATAATTTTTGAATAAGCACCTTTCAAAGGACACCTCGCTAAGCAATTTCATGAGGAAAAACATAATATGTAACTACATATATATTTTTGTCCCATGGGATTAATATATTAAAATGCCTATCCCTATTTTCATTACCATCTTGAATAAGTTACTTATACTAACTATCTCAAAATATTTTAATACATTTTCAATATAACTTGGTATTCTCTCCAAACATAAAACCATTAAGCACAAGCATACTTGCACATCCGTTACCTCGGGCACAGTATAACTAAAATAACCAGTACGTTTACTTGGCTTAGTACCAAGTGAAGTTTTCGATGTAACCTCATTTGTCTTCTGAAAAACAGTTCAGTGTTGTAGCAAAAGCCGCGCCGATAAAAGTTCGAGCTTTCTACTATGATATTATTGTGAATATTATACTTTTAATCACTTTCAATTTCAAATTAAGAAATCAGGCCCCTTTTTTGTATATCTCTTAAAATTTCTACTAACAATATTTTAAAGAAACTACGGCAATTATTTAGTGCTATTACACCACACCAAAATTTAACACTTTTTCAGAATAGCTGTGGATAGGTTTGAAAATTAAATCGAAATTTAAAATTTCGGGATAAACTTATTTTTAGGCGTAGATTGAGAAAATTAAAACGACATTTATTTGCCATTATCCTTTATTTACTGTCATGTTTATCCAATTTTGCCAAAATCACCCTTTTTCCACTTCGGAATTTTTTTTGATATGACAGTCTAGCATCATTTTATTTTGACATCGATCGTTTTAAAATTACAAATCCAATCAGTTAAGTTTTAAAATAATCGAGTTCGAATTTAAACAAAGTGGCACTAGAAACCGTTCTAGTAACAAACCATAGATTTTTTTAGACAGTTGTCATTTAACGTCTCGAATTTCAAACCTTACATTTATCTGCTTGCCTGCTTTACAGATAAATCCCCAATTACGAGATAGAATTGAAAGATAAATTAAACTATAATTCATTATATAAAACTTATACTATTATTTTTACAAGTAATCTTTTTTTAATCAGCCAATTTTTATCTACTTTTTCCACCAGGATAATAACAATTGCTCTGCTAGCCTAGAATGATGGCTGACGTTATTTATCACAATGAAAAAATTTTCAAGAATTGACTGAATTATTTCAGAAAATAATCTTCTAACACATCTGCAGTCATTTCTTCGTGGTAATCTTTGGTTGATTTTGATTGAAATTCAAGCATACTTACCTTTAAAAATGTTTCGTCGCTCCCAATATGAGTTAGTGTTGACCTGCGGCCCTTAACGGGAAGAATTTTTAATCCAGGATACAAGCCTTCTAGAAAAGTTTGACAAGAACTGCTAACATTTGCCCACTGAATGCCTTTTGTTAACCCATGTTTCGTCTAAGTAATGTTTCATTTTTCCTCATGTAATTTCTGAAACCTCTTAGATATTGTCTTCTCCAATGTATTACTTAACATATTTTCTATCTATTGAAACTGATTTTCCGTTCTGTTTCTGCCAAGAAAAGTTCAACTCGTACCGTATTTTCCACAATTTTTTCCCATTTCTGGCACCTTTTCGTTTTCTCCTATAGCTGGTAAAATTTTATCCACTGTTAGGACCTCATTATTAAAATAAAAGAAATGTACTTTTCTTCTTATTATACTTCTGGCTAATTCATCAATTTCACACTGTTTCCATTTTTTTCTTTTACTAAGAAGTTGTAGATTGTGGATTGACTCATTCCTGTCATATTGGCACATGAGGAGATTATATTTCGAACAATACTTATAGGCATCTGATGAACAACTGTATCTTATACGTTCAGTACTATAGTACTTGCTTTGGAATCAAGAACACCCTTGTAAAGTACAGAACAAATATTTGATTATAAACAAAAAGACGCTAAGCAAAAAGTAAAAGAACAAGATCGCCCACAAAATTAAGAAAGTTTAATAACATAGTTTATTAAACTCTATCTACTAAGAAACTAAAGAATTTTAAATTAGACTTAGTGTATTTGTATTTGTCATCCATCGAACGTATGGGAGAATATTTTAAATTAGTGCGTAAAGTTGGTAAATTAAAAACAGTATTTGCGTAAAGTTGGTAAATTAAAAACAGTATTTGCATAAAGTTGGTAAATTAAAAACAGTATTTTGACGTGAATTTGAAAGTGAAACATTAAAATTTAGTCTACTTATATTATCAGTAGAATCAATTAAGTATTTTAAAAAGAGTCATTAGAGGTAATCACGTCAAATCCTAAGTGAGGCGTTTTTAAACCTAAGTAGCTCAAACTGCGAAAAACCTTGTGGAAGATTAAAATCATCGTTCTTATAAGATATTTCAAGAATTTCCTCTGCACTATTTCAAAGTTGTTAATATGAAATGCTGCAGTTTGGCACCCAAATGACTGCGACGTATTCTAGTTTCGATCTTACACAAGAGTTATATCTCTAATATTTTAATGTCATCAAAATCCCTAGAACGCATACAAAACCATAACGGCTTGAAGCAACCAATATGATTCTATTGACCTGACGCACGAAAAAAAGTTTTAAGTTAAAGACTACTCCCGGGTCTCAAACAGTATCTGAGGGGCAGAGAGGGTTTTATTATTAAGACTATAATCACATAGAATAACTGATAGCTTGCTGGTGTATAACATCATATTGCACTTCTTAATGTTACGCTGTAAATGATTAACTACATACCAGGTATTAACTAGTCCTAAATTTATTTAAAGATTTAAGAAATTATCTACACTTTCTTTAAATCTGTTTAAAAATTTTAAAATCATCTATATGTAATAAATAATCAACATTAAGCTGAACGTCAATAACTTTTACGAAAAGGTTGAAAAGTAGTGGGCTTAGCACTGATCCCTGGAGAACGCCAAAAGTAGTACCATACTTTAGAGGGATCAGAGTAGCCTGAACCTGATTGTTAACGAAATATTGTAAAGACTATATACATATTATTATTAAAATAAACAAAAATAGCAATATGAATATAATAGTATCCTACTAGGTCTAACAAAGAACACACGCCTATGGTGTAATAATAATTACCATCAAAATTTTTCAATCATATCCTATAGATTTAAACAACAATAGATTTGTTTGAAGGCTGTTTATGGTCGGTAGGGGAGAGGCTTTTTTATGTTTGACAGACATAAACATGTTTACTTATCTTCTCTTTCAATTTAACTGCGTGTCGTGACTCTTTTCAGTATTTTTAAGTGATAGAAATTAGTGCGAAGTTTACAATTAATATTACTAAAAAGAGAATTTAAAAAGTTTTTTTTATTGGTAAATATGGTTTACATATTGAAAGTAACAATAAAAATAATTTAGGCAACCATATATTCATACTTTTATGTAATCAGAATTGAGGTACCGATTATCATATGATACTCGTTTAAATAATGCAATTAGAAAAGGATAGCATAAAATCTGCATGTGTGTACCAAAAAATTACATATGTACTGTTTATCGACACTTTTTTAAATATAAATAAAAATATTATTACGTTATTCCGCGTTCAAACAACATGGCCCTAGTTCTGATGTTGTGCTAATTCTACAGGAGTATGTTCGAAGTTGAAATCTATTAAATATAGTTCCAGTCAAGACACATACACTAGCTAATTGACAGATGAATTTTTGAAATTGCCTACTGGTTGTTTTCGATATACTCTGACCCGGGTCTATACATACAAGTCACCTGTAGCTCCACGTGCAATAGAAAACAGTGAAAGCAAATCATTATTTCACCAATAACATTTATTTTATTGATGAAATAAAAACATATGTGTGTATATATATATATATATATATATATATATATATATATATATATATATATATCTATCAATAATACTAATTTTCTTTAACCATGCACATTATATTCTTTGGGGGTTCCTTTCTTGGGTATAGGTTTGCAATTTTAAAATAATAAACAACTTGTTTATGTTGACGTTTCGCCCATGATTATGAGCTTTTTCAAAACGTTTATTATTACAACATTCCTTGAAAATTCGTCTTTCAGGTACAAGCAGACTAAATTTATCACGTGTAAAAATGAATATTACATCAAAGATACCTTCAAAATAATGAACATCGGTAAGATGTCTTAAATATTAAATTCCGAAATTTTGTGATCATTCATAAGCTGCCTGATACTTTTTGGTTATTAATCACATACTATCTTGCACTGAACTGCGCTTGACTTTGAAAACACTCTAACGGCAGGATCCGGTATGATCTGAAGATTTGTAATTAAGAAACTTCTTTAAAAAGAAGTTATAGTTTCAAAATGAAAGCATCCTAAAATTAAGGATATACCACAATGCCTTTTTCGTCTGGTTAAATTGCAGGTTAGTCAGTTAGTAGATGGTTTAATTTTTTATAATTTACTTTAACTAAACTACTGCTACATGTGTAAAATATCGCCATTTTATCTCGATTTGATTCGAGAAAATAAGTGAAATGTTTGAAATTCGAATTTTATGTGATTTATTTATCTATTTATTTATTTATTTACAATAAATTTGATTTATGATGATTGATGATTTGAAAATTATATTTGAGATTCGAATCCTTAAAGATGTTAAACATTACCCAGCTCTGTTAACAATATTTTCATTACCTGTTTTTAAGTAAAAAATATATGACAATGAAATTTTCTTACATATGAGCAATGAAGGATGGCGCTAGTAACTTACTTTTTCTGCATATCTTGTGTTGGATATTGGACTAGCAAGAAAACCCAGAAGAGTATGAGCCAAAACCACAATCGCCGAATTATAAAATCTGCAATAATAAACAACAGTCTGCGTTAACAAAAATTAAAATCCATTGTTAGTAGTGAGGAAAATTAGAAAAGTGTCATCCAACGCATTTTAATTTTCAGATATGTATATTAGAAAATTTTAAAAGTTCACGTTTTTATTCAATTCACATCAACTCAAGTGATGAAAAACAATCGCACAAAAATGTTCATGTGTTAAATCGATTTTGTGGACGAGATGAAATTTTGAAGATACTTTAAACAACACAAATAGCGTCCGTATGTCAAAACGTTTTTAATACGTTTAAGATAAAAAAAAATGTCAAACTTTACAATAAATATGTCAAATAGCACCTTGCAACGTCTGTGTTGCCAGTTCCCGCAATGTAAACTATTATTCTAGTGCGTATTATCTGGGCAGCTCATATTATTAGCTATTATTTACCTTATCCCTTGAATACTTCGAAGTTTATCAACTTCTGGTGTTCTTTTAACAGTTGTCAATCTGTACCAATTTGTTATTAAGGAAAACGATAATAGAAATGGGCCTCTTGTAAGCTTTTCGTTCTCTTTAGGGGTTTTATATCTTGCTACTCCATCAAAGTATGTTGCGTAAAATACAAACAATATATAAATTACAAATAAAGTCCTAAAAAAAGAAGATTCGTTGTACTCTAAAATACACCAAAATTAAGAAAATTAATCTTGTCGTTTTTGATACTGTCCATTTTTTAGCTATATGATATTTGATAATACATCTTATGTCTACGGTGTAATAAGAGGAAACCCTTTAATTTTATTTTTTCGACAAAAATATTGTAACGGACGTTATGGTATTATATATTGCATAGTATTAGTTTGTGTTTGTAGGGTTTTAGGCTTGTTTTCTACAAGTTCATAATTTATTTAAATAATTTTACCTTTGTTCATTTCTAAAATGTGGTTGTCGGACTTGCATTGTCTTTATTTTTATTTATTTTTACGAAGTTTCGATTAGGTTGTATCTCTAATTGTTATCAAGTATAAACTGAATGTTTTGTCTTAATACTACGAGCTTATATAGGGACCGTGTCCACTAAAACAAGTTTCGCTTCACTGTATACACTTCACTGATTTGATGTTACAAAGTAGTGGTTGCCAAAGATAGGTATCTCAACACTCGGTTTACTGAAGATTCCAATATTGTTGTAAGCTGATTCTATAAATTTTCTTTTTTTTTTCACATTGGGCTCCATATATATTGCCGCAGCCTCAGACCATTTTGTATGGTGTTTTTTTATCCCAGGCGTGCTCTACAATACCTGATCTCGACGTTTCCCCTTTTTGTGTATGAGATTTATGTTCCTTAATTTTAACTTCTAGTGGTGGTTTGGTTTCTCCAATATACATTTCACCACACTCAAATGGAACTTTGTCAATACATTCTTTCTTGTCGGTAGTTTTTGGTCTTGATTGTGTTAAATGACCTCTAAGTGAATTTTCTTATTTAAAGGCTGTTTTTTTATTATAACTATTGGCAATTCGTCTTATTTTCTCCGAACATCGTCAATTAGTTTTAAGGGATTAACATTCTGTTGTAAATCGGATTTAATATTCGCTACCTCTTTTTCCAATGAACCGGCATTATTGCATATGGATATAGCGCGATTATAGAGGTTACATATGATTCCCCGTTTTGTTACAACAGAATAATTAGAACTATGATTAAGATATTGTCTAGTATGTGTTGGTTTTCTGTATACTGAAGTTTTAATGGTTTCGTTTGAACGGTTCACCATGACAACTAGGAAAGGCAATCGATCATCTACCTCTTTTTCCATGGTAAACTCAATTGTAGGTCTAATGGTATTTAGATGTTTGAAGAAATCATTAAGTTCTTGATCATTGCCCTTCCATACGATAAAGATATCATCGTCATATCTCAACCAGACTTCCAGTTTTACTGTTGCCGTTTCTATGGCATGAGTTTTGAACCATTCCATATATATATTGGCGACGATTGGAGAGAGTGAAAAACCCATCGGAGGCCCGTCGTCCTGAGCGTAGAACTTGTCCTTTACTTGAAAGTAAACACTACGCAACAGTCCAAAAGGTCCATCACTCCGTCCAGTGGTAACGTGGTTCGGTCTGATAAAGTAAAACCAGATCCAGATGATCCCCAACAAATGCACTGGCGAAATTTCTCTTAAAAATCATACAACCTTTAGAAGGTAACACGAACACATAACACATATGTTAAAAATTCTACACATTTCGTAAACATTATCATTAGCATCAATCTAGAGCCAGACGACAGCTTAATAAGCTTTGATGTGGAAAGTCTGTATACTAATTTACCATGACGGGAATCACTAGACATAATCTCAACTAGACTCAAATAGAAACGGCAACAGTAAAACTGGAAGTCTGGTTGAGATACGTCGATGATATCTTCATCGTATGGAAGGGCATTGATCAAGAACTTAATGATTTCTTCAAACATCTAAATACCATTAGACCTACAATTACGTTTACCATGGAAAAGGACGTAAATGATCAATTGCCCTTCCTAAATGTCATGGTAAACCGTTCAAACAAAACCATTAAAACTTCAGTATACAGAAAGCCAACACATACTGGACAATATCTTAATCATAGTTCTAATCATTATGTTGTAACAAAACGGGGAATCATACGCAACCTCTATAATCGGGCTATATCTATATGCAATAATGCCGTTTCATTGGAAAAAGAGGTAGCGAATATTAAATCCGATGTACAACAGAATGGTTATCCTTGAAAACTAATTGACGATGTTATAAATAACTGTAGAACAACGAACACTGGACAGCAAGAAATACATTCCTTCTTCACAATTCCGTACATTAAGAGAACTTCGGAGAAAATAAGACGAATTGCTAGTAGTTATAATATAAAAACAGCCTTTAAATCAGGAAATACACTTAGAGAGTCATTTAACAAAAACAAAACCAAAAACTACCGACAAGAAAGACTATGTTTACAAAGTCTCATGTGAGTATGGTGAAATGTGCATTGGAAAAACCAAACGACCACTAGAAGTTAGAATTAAGGAACATAAAACTCTAAGAGATACAACCTAATCGAAACGTCATAAAAATAAATAAAAATAACAATGCAAGTCCGACAACCACATTTTAGTCAATGTTCAATATTGTCAACGACCTTCAAACAAACCTTTTTTATTTTTATTTTACTATGTAGCATGAAAATCATTCTGCAAGATTCAAGAATCTGTTGGTGTCGGCAAAAAAGAGTATATAAAGGGTCCAGATCGGCTTTTGTAGACAGTTTATTTTGAGAAATCGTTGATGAACTTGAATTCTTGAAAATAAAAGCTTATAAGAAAAAATAAAGTGTGTATAAAGACCGGCCGCCCAGAACAAATTGGTATCGGAACTGGGATAAAATCCAGAAGAGGTTAAGAAAAAGAAAAAAGGAAAAAAGTGAATTGAAATTATATGCCAGTAGAAATTAGAAAATGAAAGCAAAAATAGAAGAGCAACTTCAAACTAGTTTGAATTAGATGCTGATGATGATACAAAACATGAAGACAAGCCAAGAAGAGGTGAAACAAGGATTGAAAGACGTTATGACAAAAAATCAAGACGATATCCAACAAGAATTGAACACAACCCAAGAAGAAATGAAACAAGAATTGAAAGGAAATATGACAAAAAATCAAGATAATATGAAACAAGAATTGATGACACTGAAAACAAGCCAAGAAAATATAAAGATAAGCCGAGATAATATGAAACAAGAATTGATGACACTGAAAACAAGCCAAGAAAATATAAAGATAAGCCGAGATAATATGAAACAAGAATTGATGACACTGAAACCAAGTCAAGAAAACATAAACCAAGAATTGGAAGAAGACATTAATCAAGAAAGTATAAAACAAGAACTAAAAATAAGCATTGAGGACATAGGACAGGAACTTAAGATATGAAATAAGAACTGAAAGATGACATTAAAAAAATATGAAGCGCATAGAACAAAAACGCAACAAAAGATTAGCAGTCAAGAAGACATGAAGCAAGAAGTGAAAGACATTAAAAATAATGAAGAATATATGAAGTGATTAGAACAAGAAATGCAACAGAAGATTAGCAAAATTAGGGAAGACGTACAGGGCAAAGTAGATAATGAGGTGACTGAAATCCAGCAACACATGCAGCAATTACATTTGCAAATCGAGAAGGTAGCCAATACAGGTATAATAAAGGTAGATGGTGTTCCTGCAACTAGTTTGATGAAGCTACCTACCTTCGACGGCAAAGTACTTTAGCGTACCAATGTATGTCAATTTGAAGCCGACACCATCGGCAATAATTGAGAATATAGAACTTTTAAATCTAAAAATAATTGAGCGAGTCAACGCTCAAGATGATGTTCGTAAATAAAACGCACACTAAGGAGGATTAAACGAAAAGTAACTATGCGGGGTGGGAGTAAAAAATCGTGAGTTTCGCGAGATAGGACATACGATCTACAAAGTAGGCATCTATGTTTTTCACGTGACTCGTGGAACACGAGACGTTCACATAACCTCGAGTTTAACTAAAAAACAATAACAGAGAGTGAAAATGAAAAACAATTAACAAATAGGTAAAGTTTGCTAAAATGGAAAACGCGACGCTTTAGTTGCATTTCCATTCCATTCGTCTCCTCGCAAGTCGTATCTCTTTGGGTTTCTTCGGCTTGGAATTCGATTCCTGGAATGCTGGAACTAAAAGCATAGGGCTGGCAGGAAGCTACCTCTCCCTTTTATCCTCCTTAACGCACATAATAATAAATGTAACCCCGCTAGTTATGATTTTATGTTATGCAAAATGTATAAGCTAAAATATTATAATACTAAGTACATAGAATAGCAGTATTTAAAATAAACATACTCCGGTACTTTTTTAATTGCTTCCTATTCTTCATGTTTTCAGTGTTTATTTCAAATAAATATAACAATAAAAACGTGTGGCAAATGCAATAATTCAAGTCACTGACATCATTTCTTTAGACTTTGTTGTAAAAGAATTTGATCACAAACTACCATATATTTTAACAATTATTTAGATAACATTTTTGGAAGAATATCGGTTACAACTTTTTCCACCCTATTTAATTTTCGGAAAACCAATTCAAAGAATTTAAATGTATGGGTGTATAAACAAAGATTTTTGTAGAAAGAATTTTAATTGTCTAAAACTAATTCATAAAATTATAGCAATTTAAATAAATATATATCTTTAATGAAAATTAAATTATATTGACTAATTCCTTAATTACAGTATGTCAATAAATAAATCCATAATTGTTGATATGTCGCTAAGCGGGCTATTAATTTAATTTATTCCAATGTATTCCGACACTGACATGTGTGGAGAATAGGATAAAAGACTAGTTAGTGAATTGCAAGAGTTTTAGTTGTGGAGATGAGAAAATATGAAATAATATGTAAATGCGAAATACGGCGACAGCATGACAAATACAGAAATGGCCTACCTTACAAGGTAGTGAAGTGACTCTGACTACAGCCTGAGTCACTTCACTAATTTCTTTTTAGTGGCCAACAGAATAATCCAATATATCAACTATCAATTGAGAATACTGTCGCTTAACTTAGGGCAAGTTTTAGAGGAGATTTTTGAAGAAAACGAAGAGAAACCTTTTCCTGATAAGCTGAGAATCGTTCAATACGACGAATACTATAGTATAGTACAGTCCGTTCCTCCAGTAAAATGTATCATATGATTAATATTCTCACTAAAGTGTCGAGTTAGCTTGAGGCAGCAAGAATAAACTTGACTAGTAAACTTTACTCTTGCCGATAGAAGTTATAAATGGCCAGAAATCGTAAAAAGTAACAACTTAGCTTCAGACAGCACGAGTAAACTTGACTAGTAAATTTTACCTTTGCTGACAGGAGTTATGAATGACCAGAAATCGTAAAGAGTGTCCAACATTGCTTCAGCAATATTAATATATGACTGGTATTTTTTTTCTTTTAATACAAAGTAAATACAATAAAGATACCTTATGTTCCACAGCTGAGTAATGGGGAATGTTATTACGTGAACAACTATTTATTTATTTAAATAAAAAGTTTTCCTCTTGAAACATTTTAAGAAGTCGCAAATTTAGGAAACTCGCCACTTAACCAACTCACTATTACGTTTATATTTGAAGATAATAGCTTCAAATTATGTTAGCGCTAAAAACATATTTTAATATAACAAATGAAAATTACTTCGGGTTTCACCAAGTTTTTATTTTTATATTTTCCCTATATTGCATAAACACTTACCCACAGACAACATCTAGCCAATCAAGCGGATTTTTTGGATTATTAGTTTGGCATTGCATTTCCGATATAGAACCCTTTAATTCAATATCTCTAAATTTTTCATTATAACATTCCTCTAACGCCTTCTTAAATAAAGGATCATTTTCATCCGATTTAATAACGCCAGGGCAAGTTTTTGGTACACATATACAATGTCTTAAATGATCATACCTGTAATTTGTTTCGATGGCACTTAGATTCTACAAAAAAGACTTAATTATTTACTTAAACAGGAATCAATATGACATTGCACTATATTTGCTCCTGGTTCCGTTAATGCAGCACCACCTTGATGTATTTTCCTGTTATTTTACCTGAATACGAGTCCAAATTTCCGGAGGATTATCTTTATTTAATGGTTCAAGGACATAATTGATTGAACAATATAGTGTTTCGTCCCCTAGATACATACAGGTGTCATAATTGTCATGATAAAATATTTCTGGCAGAAATGCATACTCCTTATCTACAAAAAAATTGTAAAAATTAGGTATGAAGTACAAACCCGTAAATATCTTGGGGTCAGATACATTCACTACTTTTTACTATAAATTGGAAAATGTTATAAATTTCACGAGAATTATTATATAAATTCGTAAACAAAATTAACGTATCAGTAGAATAATCGTCAAACCTAATCGAACTGGGTGGCGCTCGAAAGCTCCAAAGCAGCCAAGATCATCGAGATATTTCTTCGAGCCACTCCTGCAATCTCCAACAATTGGTTTCCGACCCCCGAGAAATCCGGGAAAAAATTAAATCCCGGCCCCAGGTCACGATGGCATTACAAATACCACCCTCCGGAACCTGCCGTCTAAGCAAACAACTGAACTCACTAACATTATAAATGCAATCCTCCGGCTCAGTTACTTTCTCAAGGACTGGAAAAAAGCTATAATAATAATGATCCACGAGAAGGGCAAGAAATCCACGGACCCTAACAACTACCGTCCCATCAGCTTGCTCCCGGCCATGGGCAAAATAGCTGAGCTCATCATATTCCAGAAACTCAAAGCCAAGACAGAGGACCTCGGGGTGATCCCTGCCGAACAATTAGGATTCATCAGGGGCTTGTCAACTACACATCCAACAACTACATTCGTTCATCAGATGGTATCAACAATCAACAGATAATCCCACCTAGGCGTGGTCATGCTAGACACGTCCAAAGCTTCTGATAAAGTCTGGCACGACGGCCTAGAAATTAAAATGATCAGACTGGGATTCCCTCAACACCTCACGAAGCTGATACTATCCTTTCTATCAGGAAGATCCTTTTCAGTAAGGGTGGACAAGGCATTATCAAGACCAAGGACAGTAGCTACAGGCGTTCCCCAGGGATCCGAGCTGTCACTATATCTCTTCAATATCTATACAGCCAACATCCCCAGGTCAACTCATACCAGCCTAAGCCTGTACGCAGACGACACAACGGTCACTACATCGCACCGCAACCTCCGGATCATAAAATCAAGACCCCAGGA
Organism: Diaprepes abbreviatus; assembly: GCA_034092305.1. Lineage (NCBI taxonomy): Eukaryota > Metazoa > Arthropoda > Insecta > Coleoptera > Curculionidae > Diaprepes > Diaprepes abbreviatus. The sequence continues at coordinate 18,026,323 of JASJET010000122.1, read as the reverse complement.
GCATCTTAGCAAGCTCGAGGAATGGATGGAGAAATAGAAATTGAAGGCCAACGCAGACAAAACACAGGCCATAGTCTTTACCAAGTCCAGAAAACAGCCTGTCGGCCAACTTCACCTCCACAACGAAGCCATTCCTTGGGCAAACAAAGTCAAGTATCTCGGACACCTATACGACAAGAAGCTGATATGGAAAGACCACGTGATGGAAGCCAAAGCACGAGAACTCCTGGGTAGCTATTCTCGTTCTTGAGAGAACGATCACTTGATGGAAAGTGGGCGTGGTTCTCACGAAAAAGTATGAAACCGTATTCTGGGTAGCTTTTCTCGTTCTCAAGAGAACGATCATCTTGATGGAAAGTTGCCATAGTTCTCACGAAAAAGTAAGAAACCGTATTCTGAATACGTTTTCGTACTTTTTTTGTGAGAACCACGCCCACTTTCCATCAAGATGATCGTTCTCTCAAGAACGAGAATAGGTACCCTGGCATCCCTGTACCCCCTACTAGGGAGAGGCAGTAAACTGTCCCTCAGGAACAAAATAAGGATATACAAAGCTATCATTTGCCCAGCGATGCTGTATGGAATCACATCCTGGGCACATATCCAGAAGACAAGAAGACACATGCTTCAGATGGTGTAAAACACAATCTTACGCGTCATCGTCAACTCCAAATCCCCATGATCCTGGAGGTTGCCAGGACCACATCGGAGAAATTTTTCAGTAAGAGCCCGGACCATCACAATGACATCATCAGGAACGCCTTCCGCCCGTGTCCGTTTCATAGGAGAACGTACCCACTCCCAAGCGACCCACTGCAATACTAAGCTGAGAGAGGACATTAAAATATCTTAAGTTAGCTTTAGTTCTAATATTGCATACTATTTTGTAAATTAAGTTTGTTATATTTGTCAATCCAACATATCATATGTAAAAGACGTTGAAACTGTAACACTGACTTAGTGCCAATAAAGAAACTATGAAACTAGGTGGAGCCATTGGATAGTTTAGCGAATAGTTAGCTGCGCCATTGACGAAGTATACCTCTTCTATGGCTGCGCCGAAGGATAATCCAGTCGATAGTTAGTGTAACTGTAGGATATCCTGACGATAGGGACAGCTTGACCGTTAAATGTTTGACCGACAGCTGTCTGCGAGATGGATATCTACCTACCGATGCTCCAGTGTCTTGATAGCAAGATATTCGTATATCTTTACGACCAAAGGGCGTCACAAATCTGGCGCCCGAACAGAAACGTCACCAATTTGACGCCCAAACAGGGACGTGACAAAATTCCGGTTCCATTAAAACGTCTTATTATTCAGTGTTTGCCCAACTGACAACGCAACTCAACAATATTCCTCATCCAATTGAGCTGATTATTTGCAACAATCTATCCCAAAAATCGACATAGCAGAAAAATTGAGTATTCAAGTTTAATTTTATTCGAAGTTCATCACAATAAGTGCACAAAATTGTTTATAGTTTTAAACGTGCGTATTTTTAAAACTAAAAAAAATGTTTACTTATTGCCATTAGAATTAAAACAAAACTGTGACAGCTTAATATTCAAATATTCAAGAATAAGATAATTCCGATTTTTAGAAAATTTCAATATAACTGTTTTGAGTCGGCCTTACCACCGTTTTTTATTCTATACTGCCGTTTTGAACCATCTCAGCTATATAATAAATTAAAAGTAATTGTTTTGAATCGTAGTCGCGGTGGTAACGGTAACTATTTAGCGACCTATATTTTAGTGCGGATTCTTAACGACGGTTTTGAGTACCTAACCAACCCCGTATTTCATCACCGGTAGAAAAGATTTTGAAATGGATGAAACACATGGTTGGACTTTTTGAATTTTCACTAATGACCTTGTCCAACCTTTTAGCCTGACGTTGGATCGAACAATGTCTACTGCAACTCAAGACCTTTACGGCTGAACCACTACTTCAGCTCCATTTAAAACAACAAACCAATCACATAGTAAAAATTAAACTACTCGCAAGCGACGAGGGATGTACAATTTTTGATAACAAGAATAATGTCGCTGTTGAAAAATTCATAGATTTTCCCCAAGTATATATTAGAGTAACTATTGATATATATTTTTTACTTACCAGCATCTGCAAGACTTTGGCTTTTTAGCAATAATAGTACAAATAATATTCTATAGTTCATCTTAAATTGATTTGCATCAAGGTAAAATACTCAACTGCACACAAGTCTGCTTTATCTCGTTTGGTTACTTGTATTGCTAATCTTGTAGTAACTAAATTTAGCTATTAAGTATGTAAGTATGCAATTAAATAACTTAGTTTTCTACAAACAATACGATAATTACTGTAATTTTTGGAATTTAAAAGTAAATGCTGGCGGGACATATGTTAAGTTATGGAACAAATATGTTTTCGTTTCCTTTTTCATGAAAATTGCGGATTATAATACAAAATTATTTGCCAGTTTAACATTCATCGTAATACAAATGCTAAAAAATAACACCGACTAAAAAATCAACGAATATGTCGCATATATTTTAAATATGTATTAAATGTGCTTCAATAGTTATTACTAACAACCATAACTATACACCGTGCGACATATAAAAAATATTTATTATAAAGCGATTTGTGTAGTAAATCAAGAGATAGATCCCGATCTAGCTTTCATACCTTTATAGTGAAATTCCAACTCTAAAAATAACTTTCAGTTCTAGACAACTTTTCTTAGTAATGTTTATTTATAGTCTTAAAACTAGGGGTTTTGACCCAAACACATGTTAGTAGTGCCAGAATCCAAACCTGAACTAAGAACAGATTTCTTTTCTTCGAAGTTTTTTGATTCAGACAAATCTCTTTTAGATCTTTTTTCATATTGACGATTTTTAAGATGCCTTTTGTATTTCCACTTTCTTTTTTTTTTCCGAAAATAGGTTGTTGATAAAATACCCCAAGTTGTAATAAACATCAGTGTCCCATATATTTGGCATATGAATAATATTTTTATAAAAAAAATTGAACCGACTTTTAGAAAAGCGCTAAAAATAGAAAAATAATATAAATTTTGATATGAAATTGAAATTTTTGAAGTCAGTGCCAAATTAATACCTGATAAAATGTAATTCACATGAAAAGATTGAGAAACACTTCATTTGTAATTGCTTCCTTACCGTAGCCTGTATGTATCTCGTGTTAGTAGTTATTTGTTTCATTTAGTAATAATTTGTCGACGACTTAAAAAATTTTAATTTGATATAAAAATTTATATTATTTTTGGCTTTTTAGCGCTTTTTTTAGAATGTATATAAAACATTATTTTTCGATTTTTAGTTATGAACTGAGCAGAACTTCTTTTTAGGTCTACAATGATTAAAGCGATATCCTGGCAGCTTCGAGAACAAAAAAAGTCGCCGTTTTGCATATGGCCTTTCGCAAGCGACGTAAAACGGTTAAATAATATTTCTGATAAAACCATTTGGCCGGGAATAATTTTCAACAAACCAATAATCGAAGAAAATAGCTCTTTTTGGACTTTGCTCTTTTTTCAGCCTCCATTCCAATCATAGTTATGATCTCATCGCCGCTTCAAGAAGTTTGGGTCGCTTGCTGCTCTTAATATCATCACAGAAGCGACCAATATTCCATTTTATTTTGGAAAAAATTAGTGTTTTTTGGCACCATGAAAGAAGCCACGTATTTTATGTTCAATTATTGGAGCAAAAACATATAACCGAGTTTTGAGACTCCCAGTTCACCTGCTAGCTCTCTAACCGAATTACGAAGGTTTTCGAATACCATCGCCTCTGCTCGAGTGCAGTGATCGTCGTCATAGTAAATATTGATGGCCGTCCAGGATGTGGATCAGGTCTGTATTTCTTGCGGATCATCTTTGATGACTTCACGGTCCTCAGTGAACGCCTTATGTCATTCAAGAACTTTTATACAATCATGTTTCGGTAAAGTTATTTCATTCAAAACACAAAAATTAATGCAAATTCTTTGGTCAATTGAATTGATAAAAACCGCCTCGATGCACAAAAGACATCCAACCAAACCAGTGGCACTTGTTTATCAACGTGTGAAGTGTCATGAAATTACAATCGTACGAACTTAAAAAAAAAGACACATGCTATTTTACATGCGCCCGCGGTTAAATTTAAAAGTTATATTTTGAAAATAAACTTTTTTGCTGAATTAAATATTAAAAGTTTTAACTATTGTTTTAATTTTAACTGCTTTTTCGTCACTCTTCAAGAAATTATTAATTTGTCCGAAAAACTGTATTATTTTTCTTTAAAATTTGTTTATTTTAAGGGCTTCACACACGTTGAGACAAACCTCTCCGACCGATACGTCACATCGCACGAACAAGTTTCTGCATCATTTTTTCAGCTCAAATCATATCAAAATAGTTTTCGGATAGTGTCATCGGTGTCATCATCCGAGATTATTACAGCAATAGTTGGTCTAGTGATTGCTTCAAACAGTGCTAATCGGAAAATAGCACAGAATTTGGTGTAAGAATTTACGGAAAAATCCCGACGGCCTGGAGACTGCACAGACAGCCAAATGTCACAGGAGCAAATTTTAACTCGGACCGTGGCTTCGGCTCAAGCCAACGAATTTTTCGATTTGCTTCGGTTGCCAGTACAGTTTACCTATCGTATACCAGCTCCGACCAGCCTGCATACTCATACCTTTGTAGGCCGGCCATGTGTGCGCCCATTCAAGTACACTTTCCTCCCTGTCTACTGAATTTAAAATTAAATAATTAGAATAATTATTGAAACTGTATTGCAGTGCTCAACGATGATAATATAGTAGATTAAATTTGTAAACAGTACTGCAAGCCTTTACAAGTAGAACCAAAGAATTTTCTATTACAAAAAAGGACTGCCCATTTTAGGTAAAAATTAGACAGCATTATGTGCATTTTTCATTATTATGCACCAAGGACATAAAAGCGGTAAATACACTTACTTTCTCCTGTTTTAGTTCTCGAATAATTTAATTTGCAAACACTACATTGTATAAAAGAAAGTTCGCTAGCATATGTCTGGATATTCATTTTAAGTTCTGAGGCTTAAGCTGACTCGTGCGTTGGGTTTTTACTAGTTCTGAGGTAAAAACGTTTGACGTGATCTATAAAAGAATTTAAGAGAAAAAAATTCAAATCACAAAATACGAAACTAGGATAATTTTACAAAAATAAAGGGAAAAAATGTCATAATATGATTCTTATATCGCTGTGGAGTTTGTAGTTATACATAAAATCTCACGGCCTTAAAAGAGGTAAGAAAAGAGAACGTCAAAAAATAAGCTTACAGTATCATTCCCTAGGAACTAGTTTTCGTATTATAAATAGCAATAAACCGAAAATATTTACAATTTTAACAATTTAAAAAACCTATTCAATTACTACCAGGGTAATACGCTTAATGCTTGAACTATAGGTTGCAAAAGAAAAAATATTACTGCTTTTCAAAATTTTATTATTTAGGTGCTGATTTCAGTTGTAAATTAGACATCTAACTTACACCAAAATTAATCATAAAAGGTTTTTAAGAGGCACAGAAACTTAACAGTTATATTTTACTTTAACAAGAAACACATCTTTACAATATAATAAAGCTACGAATATACACTTAGGCATATATAAAGGATATTGTCATGTAGTGACAGAATCAGGTGTAAATATACTTACATCTAATAGTAATTTAAGTAAGCTGCCGGCCAAGAATTTAGATCCACTTACCTATACATCTAAAATTTATATTTTAAAGGGATTACCTCTTCCGTGAAAAACTCTTTAGTATTTAATTTTTAGTTTCACCATAATTGCTATTACATACCTAACTGTGTTTTCAATTTAAATAAAAATAATTACTGATACATCTATGGCGGATTCGTGGTTCGAATGTCTAAATTAACTAAGCCAATATTAAAATTTAGTAATACTACCAACTAGCAATAAGACGTTTAAAATCCTAATAAATAATCTTGCTGTAATGCTAATGGCAGTGGTCTACTTTAGTAACAGCCCTTAAATATGACAGTTTTAACCAACGCAAAATGCTTCAATATTTAAGGGTGATAATTGTATTTTTAATTGCGAACTGTATTTCTGAATATTAAACCACAAAAAAAACGAAAAATGTAATTTACACCGATGGAATTTTTATAAAAAAACGAGTAAACATAGTGTAACTACGAAATAAAAAAGATGCCCGTAATCACAAACCAATCAGCACTAACCAGAATTGGCAAAAACGGTCAGGCGACAGTAAGTAAATTGTTTTAGAATGATCTAATTGACGCTGCTTATTTTCTGATTGTTTTGAGAATCGAGCTTTCCTCCTAAGTAAGATATTTACGAAACCTAAATGTCAAATGATGACATATTAAGAGACTTCTTGTGACGTTTTAATAGGGAATGAACGAACTGGTTTCAAATAGTAACATAGTGAAACTTAAAAACACTCTCGTGCACATCATCGAATGTAATATATACAAATCTAGCCAATACTCAAGGATATAAGCAAAAGGAACAAACTATTAAATACCAGCGCTATAGAAAATCATCAGAAGCAGTACCTATCATCGCGAATTAATCTAGAAAATAATTTTAAATCGGTAAAAAAGGTCTGTGATCCATTCATTCAATATATGTGTGCCAAATTCAATGGCCTATTCGAAATATTTAGAAAACCACTTGATATATATATTCCTAAAATTTTAGCTGGTTATAACAGATAATAATTCGACTCCTTAAAATTATTTTCAAATTGTGACATTGCCAAATTTACTACTAGCTGATATCAAAGTCCAATTTTTAAATCGGAAACTCTGAATGTTATTGTGTTTGTATATTCCATGGAAGGATATTTTCTACGACATATCCTATACCTACCAATTACCGTTTTAGGGTTATTTTTTTTTCGAGAGTAAAAACGATTTCATTTTAAAAAGTTATCTTGACACTACTACTAGAATTTTGAAATTTTTGCAATAATTTCTCAGAAGATAAATACGTTATTAATTTCGTTCAATACTGATATAAAATTATACAGGGTGGGTAAGTGAAACCGGGCTTAAAAAAATTAAATGAAGCACCCTGTATTTTTTAAATGTAAAAAATTAAATTACGTATGTAGCATATTCACATATCTATCTCCAATGCCATTGGAATTAAAACACATTTTAAATGAAAAGCACATATACCAGGTATGTATCTAAAATAACTTGTTTATAATATATTAGAAACATGTAGAAATAAAATAGGGAAAAAATATAAAAAATAATAATCAGTAGATAAAGACCCAAAGATACAAATCTAGAAGGGTAAGAGCCGGTGGCCTAGGAGGCTAACTTCATGATCCTAATCAATGAATCCACTTGTCCTTAAACATCTCTGTAAGCTCTTTACCAATTTCATGGCTACAATGAGCTGGTCCAAATCTTTTTTGGCAAAATAGATTGTGAAAATGCAGAAAAATATGCCAGGACATTTATTTCATTTTCTTCTATACCTATTTCAGGACTAACTTGGACTATTGGTATCTTAATGCTACTGTAATAGGTAAAATGATTTTCTATTCTCTACTTATTCTCGTTCATTGGAACAGAATCTAACGAATTGTGTATTCGTTAAACTTCCTGCATGCCAAGGACATAATTTTGTTATATTGGCCATGCATGTAAAACAATTTAAAATTAATTCTGTATAAGAATTTGTCATTTCGAGACAACAGACTATTAATTCACAGTTGCTACACATTTACAGTAACCGTATTATTTTGATGCACCAGAAATACCTGATAATTATTTTCTAATTAAATGCTTGGCCTTCTGCCAAAGTTCAGCGTATGTTTTTGCATTTTTTACTTAAAATATGTAGTAATACCAAAAGTATTGGAAATAATTATGAAAACATTAAAAATAGTGTGTTACATTTAAAAAAATAGATTTTCCGGTATTGTCTTTAAATAAGGTTTAACTTGACTAAAATGTGGTTGTCGGACTTGCATTGTTTTTATTTTTATTTATTTTTACGACGTTTCGATTAAGTTGTATCTCTAATCGTTATCAAGTATAAACTGTTCAGTTTATACTTGATAACGATACCTTGTATAATTTTATTTCAATATTGAACAAACTTAATAACGCATTTATCTTCCGAGAAACTGTTGGAAAAATTTCAAGTGGTAGTGTCAAGAAGGATATAACTTTTTATAACGAAATCGTTTTAACTCCCGAAAATTACAAAATAATTATGTATATATCAACAAATAAACACCGATATATTACAAGTGGGAATAAAAACCTAGAAATAAAGCATTAGAATCGAAGAGAAATAGCCATATCTCATAAAAAAAAACAAATTTTCCATATTTTCTGGTTTAATGATTAAAAATATGATTTATTCATTTTCGTTTTCAAGGTTCAAAACTTGATCGACTTATTGTTGCATTTGTAACTTTAATCCGTTTACCACTTCTAAAGTTAGACCGTTAGTGAATTAGGAGGTCATATTTTAATATAACGGCAATGTAGTTTTACTGACAACCAGTGATATACCTTAATAAGCTTAATAAAAAAGCAGTAATCCAGGAAGCTAATTTATCGAAGATAATATGAATAAATAAAAAAGGGCACAAACAGTTATTAATATTCTAACGTTCTCTATTAATTGCTTGCTTTAGATGTTTTTTTTAATGGAGGCTTTTGCTTTGTACAAATCTATTACAAACTAGTAGTGACAGACAAAATAACTTTATTTGCCGAAAAATTTCCACAATATTATAATTTAAATCTTATTATTTACAAAGGTAGTGACGTGTTTCGCTAGGTAATGTAGCTCCGTCAGACTTACTTATACAATAGTAAGTCGCTAGACAATGTAGCTTCGTTAGACTTACTTATGCAGTAGTGGGTCTGACGAAGCTACATTGTCTAGCGAAACGCATCAGCACTTTTATGAATTATAAGGATTAAATTATAAAATTGGAGAAATTTCGACAAATAAAGTTATTTTGTCTATCACTACTGATTTGAAAAGTTTAAAGAAAACAAATACATGCTTTTTTGGCTTTAGTGTACTTCAAATTGTTACTAAAAAATGCAATCGCAGCTCAAAACATGATTCTTCAACATATGCTTAAAACACCAAGTCACTCCAAAGTATATCAACCTGAAGACAAACAACAAAAGCATAGCAGCAGCCAGGCAATCAACTCTGGTCACCTTAAACGGATATCGGAAGACAGAAATATTCAATATCACAATAAAGTTGCATAAGTAAGTCTGATGAAGCTACATTGTCGAGCGAAACGCGCACTACCGGAGTAAATTATAAACTTTAAATAATAATATTGTAGAAAATTTTACAAATAAAGTTATTTTGCCAATCATTATTAGTTTAGAGATGTATGTGTAAACTGGGCTTATAAGTTTATTATCTCTAAACTAATATCTATTTTATATTCCATTTTTTAATGTTAATAAAATGGACTAGATAAAATTTTTCGTCCAATTTTTACTACTGATTTTCCCTTTAAAATATTTTTTGAATATATGTTATATGAATACTAAATTTGAAGTTCCACTAATTGCAATGCACGACACAACAAAGAAAAATTAAACTAATTGTAATTGAAAACTTAATTAACGATAACAAACGAAGGCACTATAGGCTAGGTTGAAACAAAACCTATTCTGGTTTTCTGATAACCGTAATGCCATCATCATGGAATTTTAATAACAAATTTACTATATTTCTTTATGGGCTGATCCAAATAGCCCGTTTATATCATTCATGATATCTATTTTCTGTATGCCGGGATAAGCTTTTAGGTGTGGCGCCTATTTCTGTAGATTTTCGCTACTCTCTCCAATTGTAGGGATTTGATTTTCAAAAACACCTTTTTGGATTTCCCTATATTTCTTATTTAACAAAAATATTATTAGATTTTGAAATCTTTATTGCTAGTGATTTTTAGGCATAATTTTTTAGAAACTTTAAATGAACAATAACCATCAAACATTGATTTACTCGATTAAATCCGCCACCAAAAATATGTCTTTTTCTCAGTATTTCTAAGAATTATTTTCATAAAATAATGTACATGCTTTAAATAAGTTATAAGTAAACTAATTATTTAGTAATAAAAAGATCCTACAAAGATTGGAAGTTTCTGCTAAATAGAAATTAGTTATATAAGTATATGTAACAAATCCTTTCATCGGCAGTGTATATTAACAATTATATACATCATGGAATATTAATTCGAAGTATATTTTAGCTAAAATAATAAAAAAAAACAAAAAACAAAAAATAAAATAAAAACATATATTTAACTAAAAAGTTATTCACATATAAGAAAAACAAAATAAACTGTTTTAATCATTATATAAACACTATGAACTTGCAGACTTTAAAAATATCAAAATACTGGAAGGGAAATTTCAACAATATATACATAAAATTTTTAAATGCACTAACTTAACAAGGAACAGATTAAACGAATAAATTACACATTAATTCCTAAAAGAGTATTAAATAAATAATATATTAACATAACCAACTCTGCACGTCTATTGATTACTTTATTTAAGTTTCAATGTTTCATTACACATGCTTCGAGTATAAGTTAAATAAAAACAAATTTGTATGGTAACTGAACTGCGTTCATACCTACAGTTCAGATTTCTGAACAAATTTGAACTAATATGCCATCGCCATGATTGTGTCTGATACTTCTTTCACGCGGAAATATTTAAAAATAGCCGTTTAAAAAATATGCGATGCAAAAACTTTGTCATTTTCGAAAGAAGTACCAGTTTCAACTATTGTCCGTAACATAAAGCGTTTTTTATCGATAAATCCGACGCATTTCAATTTCTAAGTTCGAATATGTGATTGGATCCGTCGGTCGTTGTCCATTACTTTTTCAATATATTCATTATAATATAACGGAAGGCAATCTGATGTGATCAATGAACACTAAGTTTAAAAACTTGCCTAACAGAATCAGTATAATTTTTACATTCAAGGCGTACTGGTTATCTAAATGGAAACTATTAATAAACTTAAATTATTAATGAAAATATTTTATATGGATAAGACTATAACAATTTAATGTTTTATCTTAATCTAAAGACTTAACCGATTACTTCGGGACCTTATGTAAAAAGCTAAGTTTAATTATTTTAACATGGTGTAAGCTTGACACTTTTTCATCAGAATATTTCTGAACAATCGTACTAAAAATAATCCTGAGATGTTTAACACTTAATCCAAGAAGTTGTTACGATGTAGTCCATAATTAATACAATTTGTATTTGTAAAAAATAATAAGATTCGTGAACATTCATTAAAATCAAATACCGTTGTTAAAAATTTACCTTTAGTAATTATGTGGACGAAACGGGAATATATATATATATATATATATATATATATATATATATATATATATATATATATATATATATATATATATATATATATTCAAGGCGACCTCCATTTGTCCAAAAATTTAGGGCTCTTCACAGCCTTCTGCCAGGGCTCAAATTTTAACTGATGATCTCTACCCTATTTATGAGAGAATATGACGAATCCGAAAAAAAATTTAATTTTTTATTTTTCTAGATAAAAATAAATCGGCGTTTCGAATGGTTCCGAAATAAACTTTTAGTAAAAAACAACTCAGCTGTTATACATAATGCTTATGGCCTACAGTCTACTTATCAAAACTCAAAATAACGGACACAATATAATGGCTAAGGCACCAAAAAAACTTTAATTTTTTTTATGAAATCCTTCCAAATGAAATTTTTATTACCCGTACTGTGCCTTTACACATGTACGTTTATAAGGTACACTGTGCATATCATAATGGTGATTAAACCAGTAAGGCTTCAGAACAGCTCTAATTTATCGCCCAAATACTGCATTTGTCCAGTTGAAATCAGTGTCAGCCTGAACCAGTTCATCACTTTGAGTAATAAGTCGATGGTGCGCTTGATAATTCAAACAAATTGTAGTAGCCTATAAACCCTTTTGAATAATAAACCCTAAACAGTAGATAGGCCAGCGCAGAGAGCCTTCAGCAATAAACCCCAAGCTTCTTAACAAAAAGTTTTATAACCCACACAACTCAGGAGACACGAGATCCCCGCGATCAACACAATAGATAGACGGGCGCAACCAGCTGTGTACAACCATAGACGTAACAAAAATTAATATTACTTAATATAGACTGGGGACCCTATAGAAGAAAGTTGGCTCAATTTAAAAAAGAGATAGAGAGTTTTCGATGAGCAGGACCTAGCTTTCTAATTTTGGTTAGGTGACAGGAGTATCCCAATAACATTTGGAATATCGTGTTTAGCTTAGCAATTAGAGAGAGATCTTGCTTCTCGAAAATCCTCTGTCCCTTTTTAAGCGTGAGCCAATTTTCTTCTATAGGATCCGCAATAAATTTCCTCACATCTATGTGTACAACAAACCATAACCTCCCTAACCCACGTATACGCGGAAAGCCTAAATCCATATAAAACGACAGAATTTCGATTGTCCCCGATTAGGCAGATTATAGAGGCCACAGTACTCGCTTTTATGCTCGGATCCTTGGATCCGACTTCCTCGCAGTAGTGTCAATTAGGAGTCTGCGCGGGGTTAGCTAAGGTCAGCACCGATTATAATTTGATGAATACGAATACGATATTTAAATATACTATAAAAATCGTTTGGAAGAATATTCGTTCAATCATTTCCATCAAAAATTTCATTTTTTTATGCCAAAGCTGTCATATTGTGTCCGTCATTTCAAATTTTGATACGTAAACTGTAGTCCATAAACGTAGATGTATTATAGTTTAGTTGCTTTGATCCTAGAATTTTAATTCGGAACGATTTTCAACTTATTTCCGCGAAAAAATTTCAGGTTTTTGAAGTTTAAATCCACCATCCTGAATATTAAATCCACCATCCTGAATTTTAATACACATAGTACAGATCATAAGCTTATGTAAATAAGAGCACAATTTCAGCGTACCAAAATTACAAATCAAAAGAATTTTCAACGGGGTCCAAGAACAATGTCAGCTTTTCGATGTTTTAGCAACCATATTATTTTCTCGATTTTGAATTTTGACAAGCACAATGTATGTCTAAGCGTATATAAAAGAGGACTTAGTTTAATTCGAAAGCCTTCACAATATATTTGACGAAAAAAATTTTTTTTTTCCTTTTTCAAATGCCTACAATTTAGCCTAAAAGGAATTCCTTCAGAATTAATCTTTATCTCGAAAACATTTTTTTTTTCCGGAATTTCCTACATTTAGACGCTATATTGGATCCGCCATATTATTTGCTCACAAAAGGCCACTCGACAAAAAAAAAGTAAAGCCCGCAGCAAAAATTTTTGCGTTAGCCAAAAGCTGTGGATGGCCTATAATTTTGAACACTGAAAAAGAATGCCCATATATATCCTATAAAAATTTTTTACACCAAAATAATATGCCTTAATAAATCTAGATTGAATATTTGATCTAATTTCCGGGCAGTAACATCAGAACACTAACTCGTGGTTCTAGTTTCTAGATATTGAAATAAAGAAAAGATAAAAATTGTTCCTGTATGGATCATTGCGCTTGTGAAGCACTTTCTGCAGAACTCCATTTGTGAATTTTAAAACTTACAATACTTACTAATTATTTTGTTGAAGTTACTATACTGCATTGTAAGGAAGAATATTTCAACTTTCATGCCTATTATAAAATGCGACAATAATCTTACCAGCAACTAGATTTAAGTCTAGTTTACATTAGTAGAGTAAGTGGTAAAGTACAGGGGACTGACTCTCTTCATTGCTTGCATAATGTAAACATTTTAGAAAAGTGAAAGTAGAGTACTAAGCTAGTAGCCCGCAAAGTAAAGTGACCAGCACATATCGACCAGTACACTCTCTTCGCCTTTTTCCCATTATAATTCTGAGTCACTCTGCTGGTGTAAAAAGTTAAAGATATTTAAATAGTGCTAGGATGAGAAACGTGTTTTAGAATTGCCGACTTTTCAATCTTTCCTAAACATATCCTGTATGATTCTTAGTCTTCGGCAGCCAGTAGATGCTCTAAAAGCATTTTTTTTTAATCCACTCTCATACCTATTCTTTTTGTTAAGCAATTTCATTCTCTAAAACTTCACCTAAAAGACATTTTCAACTATTTTCAAGTACTACTTTGCAATATTGAAATGACAAAGCTGTTCGATTTTCGTCAAGCTTTTTTTTAGCTTTTTAAACTTTTACTGCTTCTCTGTAGCCAGCTACTCTACAAAAAATAATAAAAGGATTTGGAAAATATATGCTAGTTTACTCTACTTTACTTACTCTACCAATATAAACTAGGCTTTACGTATTAAAGCAGATTTGCTTTATATTGTTAGTGCAGATGATTCAAATCATTTATTTTCTTATTTGTAACAATGCAAAAATCATTATAATCCGAAATAAATAATACAGTAATAAGCACTTATTTTTAGAGGAGAAATCTGACTGCTACTTTTATCAACGACAAAAAAAATTTTCTCCTTTTAAAAATAGTTTAAGGGTCACATAGTTCAAAAACATCTTTGCTTTTTACATAATGGGGATAAAATTCACTTCAGTAAATCCAAACTTGTAAGTAACTTCGGGTTTAAAAAATATTTGATATCAAAAATGTTATCTTTGTTTAGAGCATAATATCGTTAGCTTAAGATTTTAAATTTCAATTACATATAAGCAATATGTTTTAAAGCAGTTGCTTGCCGCTGGACACACATATAACACAATTTCAAATAGTTCGTTTTATTTTGCATTATTCCTTTAAATTTTGGGCAAAAGTAAATATTGATTATTTAAATGTGTTACTCTTGTATTGCATCGATTTAACATCAACGCTTATTTTCATTTGTATGACTTTTAGTAGGTAGAAAAAGACATTGTGGTCCTGCAAAACAAAGTCTCGTTGTTAATTTAAAAAATTTTAAATGTTACAGTGCTCTAAATCCATATCTTACCAAGTCGACAGAAAATTAAATTAAAACTCCTAGGAAATGAAAACCTTCAAAATGGCATGTAATTATCAAGTAGAACGTTGCTAAAAGGAATTCTCTTGGATCAAAGAAAAACAAGGAAGAAGATTGAAGTTTATTTATGACAAATTGCACAAAAAAGCTGATTTTTGAAAAAAAGTTCTTTGGACTGATGAGCTAAATTATTTTATTTAGAAATTAGGAAAAATGTGTTCGCCGTCTGTCTGCCCAATAGAAGCCTTGATCTCTGTTGTATCATAAAAAACATAAAGCAGGGTGGCCATAATTTGGAAAGCAATATCGCTAAAAGGAGTAGTCTATTATGCTGAAGAATTCCTTTCAGTTATGCACAAATTTATACACGATAACGATCCAACACAAGCTTGTTAAAAATATCTAGAAGACAATATGACCCAAAGCCCAGACTTTGTGAACGTCTAAAACGGGATGTGCAAATGCTTGTGGAGTGAATACCCTCTAAGCTAAGGGTTTTGAAAAAATAAAACCCAACAAAATATTAGTTGTTAGTTGTTTGTTCCAAGCATAAGAATAGAAAATGAAATAAATTTACAGAAGAACAGAAAATTGATATCTTAGGGCGGTAAACTCAAAGCACTAACCTGAACCTATAAGAAATTTAGAGTAATATTAAGGATACAGTAACACGCGAAAAATCTAAGAATAAAGAACTTTGTAGGGTTATTTGAGAACTCACCAGTGTAACATGTCAGGTTCTAGTTAACTCTATGACTCAATGTAAAATCATTATTGCCAATAAAGAATGCACACTCGAATATATATTTTTTGATCATCTATGGAGTTAAAGCTGTAACATATATTTATTAGACATTGTTATAAATTAGACATTTCTAATTTTTAAATTTCTTAATGTTCCTTTATGTAGAAAAGCTTTTACCGTTCTGTAGTTTAAAACAAATGAAACTTTAAGTAGTTCACAATCAGATAAATATAAATTATATCCAAATACATTTAATGTGGTTATTAAAGATATACCATAATAAGGTTTTAAAAGGTATACCATATATAACAGTGATACTATTTTGACCACAACTATATACAAACATATTTTCACAATTTTACCAATAAACTTATAACCTCCCTTTGTAGCGGGTTAGAAAGGGAATATAATTCGCAAGGAAAATAATTTATCAAAATGTCTCCAAAAAAATGCTAATGATGAAATAATTTTATAATTTGAGACACTATTTAAAAAAATAATAAAATCAGGAATCTTCATTTCTTTTGTAAACTCTACTTATGTGGAAATGATTAAAGATTCTCCAATTATTTTGTAAATCATGCCAAAAACAGAAATGTAATAAACATGGGTAATTTTCGAAAAAACTTATGGTAATTTTTTGATTTGTTAAAATTTATTTGCTATCATAAATTTTGCATTCAGTTATGACATAAAGCAAAAATGTTGGAAATCATGGACCCTTCAAACATGTACTGAATAATAATTTCCTCCATGGAAATTTCAGTTTCTTAACGACGAATTTTTTTTTTCTAAATTCAAAATTTTAAAAACAAATTTTTGTAGACCCGTTAATCCTAATTTCAAAACTAAGAATATTTTGTTTTTATGAATTACAAAAAAAAAATCCCTTTCCTAAATGTTTTCTATTTTCCTACAATTGCGAGGAAATGTTTTAATATCACATTTTTAAAATATAGATAATCAAAAATTATTCAGCAATGTTAAATCTGAATCAAAAATGTGTATGGCGTAAAAAAATGTATGGCAAAAAAACGGAATTATGTCCTAAAACGACAGTGTACCTTAAAATAATTTTAAAAACACAGATGGAGTAATGTTTAACCTCTAAAAAAATTATTAGTGAGTCAAAATTTATTTGTAATACTATTCATGTTTAAGCCAGAAAGAAAAAAAAAAGTTTTAATTGCTAATGTAGTACAATTTTAGAACTGTACATATTACAAGAAAAACGAAAAACTATAAAAACAATGCGCTGTAAAGGTGATAGAATAAATTTGTATTTTATTTTATTTATTTTTTTTTTGTAATATTGATATATTTTTCTCCACACGTCTTAAACTGCTCTGCCTATTGTAGAACTAAGGTAATATCCTACAATAATTCATATTTTAAATTTTTAAATTAAATAACATGTATAAAAGTATCTATCAAAGTGTAGTTTATTACCAACACCAAGCGAAAACAAAGTGCAATCTTAGCTTGTACCTAATTTCTCGTATAATAAATCAAGTAACGAATTCACAAATAATAGACGTTTTCATAATAGGGCAATATGATTATGAAGCTTTCCCGAGATGGAACACCAACAAAAATAAAACATGAATTTCACTTTCTATAAAATAATTGAAAAACGCTTTAATGCTGTGCAAGGCTAGTTATGTGTCATACAACGTGGAAGAGTAGACACCTGAAAAACTCTTAAATTAATATATAATAACGGCTCTTTAACAGTCACACCACAAAAGATTGATATTTAAATTGACATATGTCTAATATAATATAGTAATATTAATGTTATATTATACTTATTCTACATTTAATGAATTTTTCCTAGGTAAAATTCACGACCTGTCAATAGATACATTAGCTGGTTAAAGCCAATATTTCGTACTCTTAATACTACATAATATCAAAAATTACATTTTTGTAACTAAAAGTACAATTAAAAAAGATCAGGAAATATCTATTAAACGGGTTGCATATCTTTTAGCTCAAACTATAACGTAGCATAGTTTAACTGAGCATTTTAAATATTTACTCCACCACATCTCCTTTAGGCATACCTAATATAAATAAATATGGTTTAATTATTTTTTAAATGACTTTTTAACAACTTCATTCTGTTCAGTTTTAGATATTTTTAAAAAATGTTCTTTTTTCCAATCCGTCTCAAACAAAAAGGAATATTTTGTAAATTTAACAGATTTACTGGTAGGTACTTTAATAGACAAACACTAATTTTAGTATTTTAATAATATAAAGACTTCATGTGTTACAATATAACTTAATCCAAAAATCAAATTTTAAAAAGAATTTATGACCTTTTAGTAAAACTACGCTCATTTCGGTATTTTCAGTTTCAATTATTTTGGTATAAACCTGGCTCTTTGAGAAAGATGTGGAAAGGTAACTTTAATAACATAATATTCAAAAAATAATTAAAACAAAAATACATGTCCTTTTACGATTGTGTTTTCAGGTGTCTACTTTTGTAACTACTTATAATTCTTTATGCCACCGATATTGTAAGGTGATAATATTTCTAGCTTTTCAGTTTGATAAAAAGAAGAGAAACATATGAACATAAAAAAAGTACTGCTTACTGCTACGCTTGCAAGTATAAATAAAGATAACTTACAATAAAAAGTAACCTAACTAATTTTTTTGGCAAAAAAAACATAATGATATGTTTGTAACCGTTAATAAGTCTTTTTTTTATGTTTTAATTAACAAATTATTATAACACATAGAAAGCTAATTTTCGTTTATTCACCTATATTAAATTATAGCGACTTTCTTTAAATATATGTATATTCTACTTAAGGTGATCAATCACAATATTTAACAAAATCAGTTTATATTACAAATTGCTTTCAATCTATTCTCGAGGTAATATCATGATCTACTAAAAGCTAATGCTTTTCTAACTCGATCCTACTCAAGTTTATGGCCAATGCAAGTTCTGCTTCTTCTCTTTCCTGTTGTTTTTTTCTTTCCTCTTCCGCTCTTAAACTTTCCCTGGCCGCCCACGCCATTTGTTGGGCTTCAGTAAGAAGTTCTGTACTGATTGGCGCTGAAGCTCGGCCACTTTTAGATTTAGCGGTGAAGGGATCTGATGATGTACTAAGGGGAACAGACTGTCTACCTTCAAGGCCAAATGGATCAAACTTTTCTTCCAATTTGCCGACAGTGTTTGCAGAAGCACCAAATGCATCCAAAGAACTAGATTTATCTTTATCAGAAGACTTTGCTTCATCCACATCTTCATCAAAAGTAATGTTAAATGGATCTTCATATCTGTAGTCTTTAAACGGGTCGTCAGAGAAATCCAGACCTTTGGCTTGAACTGGACGAGCTGATGTTGCGTTGTTGTTGGGAGATAACTGAAGAGGATACGTTTAAAATTATTAAGGCTGAAAAGGTTTAAAAAAAAATGTGTTAGTTCAGGTCCCCGGAGTCTGCATCACCTAAAATATGGTTAGTATTTGTTGCAAAATAAACTGTAAATAAAGAAAATAAATACTTGCTCCTAGTTGCGGATTTGTGGGAAACCATCGGGCAGTGAACTGAACTAATAAATCAAATAAAAATAACTATAAATAAATATAAATTAATAATATATTCTTAGCTGAAATATTTTGCCTATTTTTATTAGAAACATTAATTATCGGCCTAAATAAAGAAATATAATTAATTAATTAAAGTAACTACAAGCTTGTACTGTACGTAAATCACTTTTGACAGTACCAAAATCCATATTTATAATTTCCAAGTATTTTTAGCGTTTTATAAACATTGTGTGTTTAAATAAATTTGAATTAGACAACCCTGAAATATCATAAAAACTATCAGTATAAATTGTGCTAATGTATTTTAAGAAATAATTTTTTAACCTAAATCAACTTTATTCCAGATTTTATTACTAAAATGGGAAATCAAACGGTGATTTCAAGGTGGTCTCAAATTTGACCTTGACCATGACATTCAATATTATTTTAAGGTCAAGTAAGTTTTTTTCAATGGAACTCTATACTTTCAACGTCGGAAATGAAAAGAGCGCAAAATTTTAGATTCAAATATGATTATGAGTGACGAGAAGGTGGCTGCGCTAGCTAAATATGTCAAAGGTGCTTTGATTCGATTTGTATGTGCCAGCATCATTGCTTTCGAAAATATTTATTCAGTCGAAGTCAACACTATGAACTACAATGTAATCAAATGAATGAATGAACTACGCTTTTCCTCTAGTAGACTGCGTTGTACCATCAATCGGCCACTTGGAGCTGCATGTTTATTTATTAATTGTTTCAATCCACAAGATCAAAAGAAGGGTCACTCATAATAATATCTGAATGTAAAATTTTGCGCTTTTTCCATTCCCCACGCCGAAAGTATGGGGCTCCATTGGAAAAAACATACTTGACCTTCAAAGCACCTTGAAAGTCAAGGTCGATTTTGAGGTTACCTTGAGATGCACCGTTTGATATCCTGAAACTTTTGTAACAGAAGTTTTTCTCATCACTCTAGTTATCGAACTATTGGATAATTTAAACCAATCCATGGTATAAGAACATTTGACCTTCAAATGATCTCCATATGTGATTTTACCCCCTATGTTATTTATACTGTTGGATAGGAAATTTCCTCTGCAATGAAACATGAAAGCTTCTATTTAAAAAACTCAACTTGACCTTCGCATGACCTTGTAAATTGACCTCAAAATCAAATTCACTAGAACAGATAAGTTACATTGCAAAAAAAAAAGTGTACTGAACTTTTCCACATGTATTCTATTCGTTTTCTGTCATATATTAAAGCTGCTATACTAAAAATGTCATAAAATAAATAGCCAAAGACCAAAATCATAATTTTAAAACGAAACTAATCCTGGTAGGTTACGTTATGACGGATATTTATTTACCGAAGTATCAAATTAAACAAAACATTGTAGTACCGATAACCCATTTCTTGCCTTCCACAGGCATATTGCTTCACCATTACTCTCACCCGCGCCCCTTTATTTTGGCAACATCATTTAAATGTCAATATGTTAAGCGATGATCACTATCCTGAGTCATGTTTTAATTATAAAATATGCAGTAGCGAAACCAGAAAAGGATCTAAGTCACACGGGGGTCCGCTACATCACTAATGTTTAGATCAAAATGGATTTTTATTTGTTAAGCCGACCCTCTGTTACCCTCTTATCATGACTAACTCACTTTCTAATGAAAGAAAATAAAAAATGTAAAATATTTCAGCTTTAAAAATATAGTACTTAAACATCCTTTTAAATATATTTTATACTTGTTTGTTCTCCATGTAAACATAATTATCGCACAAAAAATATAATTAAATGAACGTTTGTTAAAACCAAAATTTAATTTAAGGCTTCTTGATGTTAATATAAATAATTATGAACTTTATTTCACTTAATAGGGTGGTTTAATTTTGAATAATTTATCGTTTTCTATGGTATTTTATATACGTTTTATACAAGTTTACAATAGTTTTTTTTAGAGTATACATATCCAACAAAAAGCCTTATTAAAAGTAAAATATATAAATAAACCACATAAAATGCAATAAGCGGATAGAAAATACATACCAAGTACCGACTCCAAATAGGAATGGGACAAGAAGGATACGGACAGGAATGAGAACCAAGAGGTTCTGATGGGAGCATTATATCCCATAAAACACTACGATGTAAACACTAAAATATAAAAATGAAGTGAACTATGATATAGTTAAAAACAATAATTGACTTCTCTTCTGAAACTTAAATTTTTTAAATACTCAAAGTACATTTCATTATAGTACTGATAACGGAATAGGAATAAAGAATTTTTTAAAACAAAAACACACAAACAGAATTTTAATTTTTGTACTTTAGAAAAGGGATGACTTATATGGAATTCACAGGGCCTAACCCCTATTTCATCATAATTACCACACTTCTGAAACTTTGTAAGTGCCTTAACTTTGACGAGTACGACAACTTTGATTTGCAAAAATTTTCGATGGCGCATAAAATTTGTGGGATAATATAACATTAATTTAACAACTGTGAAAGAATCAGCTTGACTGGTATTTAAAAAACCTGTACAGGTTGTGTGTATGTTTCTTTTGTACATGTACCTGAATGCAGTTGTGATAAAACGGCGAATATTACAAAAATTATCCTTGCTTGAACCTTGAATACTCAAGTAAAAAATTATTGTTTCAAAACTAGCAACCGATCAAATATGAAAGGAAATAAGAGATTTTTCTGTATTTTTCTAAATTCTAGTACACAAAATATATCGTAATTAAGTACTGAATTTTTACGAAGGTTTTTGCTTTAAAATTTCGTTTTATCTATAACAAAATCGATTGGGGTGCGTCAAAGGAATAGTTGATGACTGGCACCCTCTTTATATAGGAAGCCTTTCAAAATATAATTTCAATTTCAAATAAATTTTAAACGATCTCGCTCGACCACTATGCTTATTTTCACGATGCGGAATTTTTTATGTATTTAATAAAAATGTATAACTTTGATCTTCATATTTAGTAGTTACAAGTGCACAAAACCTTTTTAAGAATAAATGTGTAAAACTAAACAAATAAATTAAAAAGGGAATGGAATTTTAGGATGGTTACTAAGATGCAAACAAAGCACATGACATAAAAAGCAACTTTACAAAAATAAATCACATTTAAAAACTTACTTTAGCATCGAAATCGGTGAAATCAGCAAATCCACCACCACTTCCAAAACTACCATCAAATGGGTCGCTACTGAATGCATCCTGTTGCTTCTTTATGGATGGTGGCTGAGCAGGACGAGGCGGTGCTGGCCTTGGAGGCGGCTGTTTACTTTTCTTGGGGGGCAACGCCGGGCTTGGACTAGAAGGTCGACCTGGAGGTCCAGAGGAAACGTTAACGCTATCCCTTGTGGGGGCGTGCAAAACCGCGAATGGATCACAACCAAATGGATCTTTTTCAGCCTTAAAAGAGATATTAATAATAGTAAATTATGTACACACATTATTATACATACATATTATGTAATGATTATTACTCACGGTGATTAAGGTTGATTGACGTAAAATCTAAGGAAAAGTATAGTCATATGCCAGTGAAATTCTATAATTTTGCTAGAACAAATTCAATATTTACTAAACTTTTTTTTCTCTCTCTTTGAACGTAAGATCTATGGTGGTTTGATCATAACTGTTTTAAACTTATTAGAGAACCGTGAGTTTTATCAAGGCACCTCTCTCATATTAATTTACAAAACTGTGACATTCAAAATAGTGATGTTTTAAACTTGATTGTAGCATTTTCGAATAAAATTTTTATATTTTTAAGTCCAAATATGTTAAGGAAAAAAACAGTTATTAAATTAAAAAAAAAAAAACATGCAAAATATTTTGGGTAATAAATACAAAACCGGTAACAAAATTATAAGAAGGGCTTTTCTCTAATTCGTACAGCTCTCTGAACCTTACCAGATGAATAGCAGTTGTCATTATATGAAAAAGAAACCGATACAGCTAGAATATTCCGATGATGCCTTAATTTTCGTTCAAGATTATAAAGGGTGTCTCAAAAGGTTTTTCGTTTTGATTTTGACTGTTACGCGCCAAATATCAATAACGGAGGGAGGGGAGTGGTGTCAAACAACAGTCAAACGCTTGATTAGCTTTTCAAGTTTAGTAGCAATGGAACGTTTTATGGGATCACTGCGTGCATTTTGCGTGCGAGAGTTTTACAAAAACAAGAATTTCTACACTATGGTTCGATGTCTGTTAAGCGACACGTTTCAATTTAACGACCAGGAGAAATGTACCAAGTGCGAATTTGATCAAGCATTCGATGCGCAAATTTGAAGAGACTGGAAATAGAATGCCGGATAAATCATCTGGAGACAAAAGGGCATCAAGAACGAACAGGGATGTTGACCGCGTTCGCCAATTTATTAGAGATGATCCACGACAGTCTCTACGGCTACTCGGCGCTTCTCTAAATTTGCAGAGATCCACGGTCTATCGCATTATTTACAAAGATTTACATCTCCACCCCTACAAAATTGTTACTGTACAGAAAATGAAACCAGGTGATCCAGCTAAACAACTTGAATTCTGCAGGACAATGAAAAACCGTTCTAGGAGCTTCAATAACATATGGTTCTCTGATGAATCGAATTTCCACATCAATGGCCACATGAACAAATAAAATTACAGATACTGGAATATGGAGAATAACCGTGGTCGTACTAAGACTGTTAATTCCGATCGTTATTGCCACATGATCCGGACTTTTTTGACTACAAATATATTTTTCCAGATGGAGGAAGTTCCCTCATCAAAAATGATTCTTTGATTTATTCCCTGAAAGAGTGGTAAGTCGCCGAGGGAACATCAACTGTCTACTGCGAAGTCCACATTAAACACCCGCTGATTTTTTTCTATGAGGCTACTTAAAAAGTAAGGTTTTCAACCCATTACCCCCAACTTAAATGTTCTAAAGCAAAGAATCACTGGAAAAATTCCCGCATTCCAGCGAGTAATTGAAAATTTCAGTTCGAGGCTAAATGACTGTGAAGAAGCGGATGGTGTGCATTTAAGGACGGTTGTTTTTCGTACATAAACACTCAAAAATTCCTCTACAATTTAACAGCAACTAAACGAGTCTGAATTAATTCTGATGTTTTATTTTTTAAGACTCAAAAACGAAAAAAGACACCATTACTATAGTCAAGGTATGGGGTGAGTCAACGATTGACTGAAGTAAGTTTATGCCTTTTAGATAAAATTTACCATGAAACTATATTTACTGTGTTATATGGTTAACTTATATTCATATTTTAAAAATATTTGGGACTTTACAGGATGTGACAAAAATCGATGACAGCAGAAAGTATTTTTTTTTTAAATAGATTGCCCTGTATACTACCAATTTATTAAATTTAAAGTCAAATTTTGAAACATTTTTATTAAGGGTTTGATATACCTTAACTTTATAGTTTTTGAAAACCATTCAATCATAAATGCCAATTTTAATTCTATGAAAATTATATTCCGATTTATTATCAAGAAAGACCAAGGTTAAGTTAAGACTATTTCTACATTTGCAATAAAAGCAGACACATGGGTTCAAATTCGAAAAATTTTCAATTAATATATTTCACTTTTTTCGAATGATATACCCTGTATTTTTTTATTGCATTTTATAGACTATTAAAACCCCTACAAATTTTACTCAACATGTCCTATACCTATTCCTAATAGTTTTTGAGATATTTCAATCTTTTTTTGTTTTCCATGGGTACTAAGAGTATGAAAGATTAGCAAAAAGAATAAGAAAATAAATAAATAGACATATCTCAAAAACTATGCGTATAGGACATACTGAACAAAAGTAAATATAGTTTCCTGACAAATTTGATCTAAAAGTTATCCAATCACTGACTCACCCGGTACTGAATAAACGTAGAAATGACATATGACATTAGTGATAGAAAGTGGTTCTGATTTATATAACTTTTATCAGTTGGTATCACATTGATATGAACTTCAGGTTAGTTCAGGTTTTATAAAAAATTATTCCACTTAGACATTCAATAGGTAGCGCAAAAGAGTAAAGTATAGGAAAACCTTTTTTTTTCTTTTAATTTATTTACACACAAAACTTTTAACGATTTCAGAGTACTACAATAAAATAATTTTGGCGACTAGGGAAATTTCGAACTCCCTATAGCACATAATCGATGTCATTTTTACATTACTTGTCTGTTACGTCAACGAGTTATCTCAGTAGTTGGGAGTATACCATGATTTTATGAATACCTACCTCTGAAGCTACATCTGTTTGTTTATTAGAGTTGTCAAAAGCATTAAATGGATCTGCCTGCGTGTTACTAAATGAACCACCAAATGGATCTGACGAGAAGTTACTCTGAAATTCGGTATAACAAACGTTAAAAAATCGTCTAATTAATTGTTTAAAATAGATTTTCTTACATTTGCTGGTTTTGAAAAGGCCGCGTTGAATGGATCGACGGTGGATGAGGTATTCTGGCTTTTAAAGGGATCTGTAAAAATAGAATCGATTTTAGTCCATCATTTAAAATTAGTAGAGTACCAGGTTACATCATTTTTATAATCCTTAAAAAAAAAATCAGAAACGAGCATCAAAATTCATTCACTGTTTATAATCGATTGTAGTAGTATCATAAATTATTTTAAACAAATGAAGAGCCCAAAATATTTTTTTCTGCTTAAGAAACTTATATCACATATTTTATTCAATTTTCTAAGAATAAAAATATGCTAAGAAAGTTACCACCTGTCAATTTTGACAATTAGAAGGCGACTTGGATTTTTACTTATATACATATTTACATAATTAAATTGCGTTTTTTGGACCGATTTCAAAAGTATACACAATCATTAATATTTCTGCTCAATCGTTTCCGGAATACAAGATGTCATAGTTGTAAACGACGATTACTATTCAAAAGACATTAAATGAGAAAAACAGTTTTGATACTTGTATTTTTTGCCATTGGCTATTTCCTTATATCAGGTCGTTCTTTTATCTGAGAAGTTGTATGGCCACTTCTAAAGTATTTTGACAGACAAATCCATGTTTAACTTGTGAACAAACCTGAACTTTATAATGAAAGAAACCAAAAAATGAGAGTGGTCGATTATAATTTAAAATTTGGTTGGTCAAGAATACATACACTATAGGACAAGAGTAGAGCAATAAAATTCTTTTGTTCAAAAGTGTCGCTCTACTTTTATCCTATAGTGAAAAGCTCTTTATAAGAAAGTTAAATGACATGTCAAGAAAATTGTCACGCGTCCAATTTCTTTAAAAAATCTCTTTCCTTATAAAAAGTCAAAGACTTAAAAGCAATAACCTTAGCGTACACTTTAAAATCCTTAAACGCCGAGAAGGTCTAGAAAGAAATATAAACAGTAACAGCCTGATTCACTAAGAAAATTAAATGCTTAGATCCGATTTAGTTACCGTGGAAGTTAGATCTTCTAGTCGGTCAGGTTTGTTTTGCCTATGATATCGTTATAATTTATATAACATGTGTCAATAAATAAATGCTTATGTAGGAATATTAAGGATAAAAACCTAGAGATAAAGCTCTGAAATCGATAATAGGAATAGTTGTATCCCGAAAATAAACAAAATTTTCCATTTTTGCTAGTTTAGCAATAAAGATAATGACTTTTTTATTATTGTATTTCCAAGGTTCAAAACTTGTCGCACTTGTCAGTTTAAACTCACTACTGTCACCGGTTTTCGAATTAGACCTTGTTAGCGCATCGGGGGTTAATGTCTAACGTGGCTTTCTGTTAACCATGACAGACAAAAAAATTATTGAATAGATCAAATGATAATTAAAATATATAAATAAATAATACATAAATAATTAAAACAATAATCGTAATTTAAATTTATTGAGAACAGCTGTAAATAAGTACTAACATTATATTTTTGAAACAATATAATGTGATATACCCAAGTCCAGGGTTCGTTTTGTAGCTATAAAATTGAAGATAAATTTTTTTGTGAAAGCAGATTTAGCACTTTCACAAAAAACTGAGTAAAACATTCATCAAATAAGTTTATTGCTAAGAAAAACAGGAAATAAATGGCACTTTAAATATCTTCCTGTGAATTGTTAATTTGTTAAAACGGAGAAACTATTTATTACTCAAAAAAATTAAAATTTCAGTAAGAAACGCAGAAATATTTCTTCTTTTCTTCTCCTTCGAACAGTTTAAAGGAAAAATATACACAGTTTATTTCCTGCCAATGCCCATTGGTCTCATCAGTGCAGCTATAACAAACCAAAAGCAACATTCACAGGAAATAACTGTCCATTAGAAATGTTAATTTCCGAGCTATGAAGAAAAATACAGGCAACTAATTCTACGGCAGTAAAGATTTCTTACTGAAATTTCATTTTTTAAAGGTTCGCACTGCTCCAATGTATGTATAGATGTCATTTGAATGGAGATTATATTCAGGGTGACATCGAAAAAGACCTGGCGACATACCTCGGAATTTATATTTTATATACAGTTCTTTCCTATGAAAATTACTCTTGGTTTGTTACAGGTCTACTAATGTGAACATAAAGTGGTCGAGACGCATATGGAGAGGGGACCAGAGTTATATTTGCACGAAATAAACTGTCTGTATATTTTTCCTTTTAACTCCCTGAAGGAGAAAATCGGCAACTAGTTAAGCTATTTATTACTTACACTTTAAATGTAAGATATGTATCAATACTTACCGTTCTGAAATGGATCTTCATCAAAACCACTATTCACTCCATTCTGGCGACTAAACGGATCACCATTATTCTGGAACGGTAAAAAATATTATAATTAAATAAGTAGGCAGAAGAGGAGAAGGAACTATAAAGTAATAGAAAAATGTATATTACTTTAAGATCAAATAGAATATAGAAATTTATTTGTTTCTGACTACCTTTATGTAATATGTAAACATGAAACAATATACAAACATGATAGCATTAATATTTTATATATCAAAAAACAACTATAAATTTGAATATAGGTACCAAACATACTTACACTGTTCCTATTTAGTAATTATTTGTATATACCTGAACTAACTTAAAAATTTCTACTTTTTTTCTATCGAATGGAAAAAAGTTTTACAACCTAAAAAAAATTAGCATTCTCTTTATAATTTTAAATAACATTAAGTTTCCTCAGGTGTAACAAAATTTTCTCACTTATTTAAAAAAATTTTTCTTGAGTTGACAGTTACCTATCGTAATTTTGACAATTTTTCTTCTCTTAACTTATTCTTCAATGTATTTTTTTAAACGTGCATTGTATTTTTTATAATTATACTTCCACAAGACTAACTAAAAATTCAAATCATCCAATGAATTGGAGAAAATGTTTAGAAAACAGTTTCATAAGGTAAATTTTTTTATACTTTTCAAATGTAGTGAAGTTTGTTACTGTTCGTAAGCGTATTTTGTTTTTAATAAGTCTCTTATCAATTTTTAAAGGCATATAATTTTACTAGATTCCTTTTTTTTTAATGGCAACTTAAACATAAACACCAACCTCTTTATTTTCACCGTTTGTTAAGCCAAATCTGGAATATTCCGCATCTCGATAATCTGCACTAATTCTTAAAGCAGTATCGGGAATCTGACTAACATCACCAGACTCAATTACCATTTCACAAAGGGAGACAGCATCGCTAATTTGTCTTGTTTGTTCTTGTAGTTGGGTAGTAAGTGCTTTAACCTTAAAAATTAAAACAATTATACAGTGAGATTCATATATATATATACATACATATCTACAATTTATTTTTGTATCTTAAACCTTTTGTTAGTATTTTCTTGGGTATAGGTTTTTTTATTTGAAAATCAAAAGACAATTTTTCTAACGTTTCGCTCTACATAGTGAACTTCTTCAAAGTTTAGGTATATTTATCTTTCATCCTGAACATACGCACAAAGCACAAAGCTACTTTCAGGATGAAAGACAAATATAACAAAACTTTGAAGAAGCTCACTATGTAGAGCGCAACGTCAGAAAAATTGTCGTCTTTTAATTTTCAAATGAAAAAACCTATACCCAAGGAAATATTACAGAAATATATATATATATATATATATATATATATATATATATATATATATATATATAATTAAAAAAATTGTTTTAATAACAATTTCACTTTTATATGTTTAGTGTCAGACTAGGCCACCCCAAATTTCAACATTTGATTGTAATTTCATAGTTCATGGTAAATGGTGTTTAATATTTCTAAGAACAATAAACATGATAATGTACTGACTTGGCTTATACTAAGTTGTGTTTCTTGCAAGTTTGTCGTTATAGCCTCGAGTTTTTTTAAGCTTTCAATCTTTTGTTGCTCTAAGCGTTCTTCCTCTTGTCTAATACCATCAAGTTGTTCTTTTTTACTTTTTAAATCAGATTCCTGGGTGGCTACTAATTCTGCCTGTTCATTTGCCTGTGTTCGTAACTTGTCAACCTAGAAAAGTAAAACTTGTTTTAGTAGTAGGAAAAAATAATACATTACTATTTTTCTAGTTAGTACTAAGAGTTAAAACAAATAAGAGACTACACATTTATGAACCGTTCACAAATCTACTTGTAATTGATTGGTTAAATTCCATATTTTCTTTTGGTAGATAGGTAGCGTATAAAAGTGTAATTACTCATAGCATAGAAGAAATATACCAAGAATTCCTATCCTGTGCTATAATTATGACGCTCCTAAATGGTACGCCAAACTGGTACGCCGTCTCATTCATAAAAGGCAATTTACAATATTGTCAATAACTGATATCTATATCAGTATTTTAATGTGTTATACATACTTTTGTTAGAAACAAGTACAAAAGATTTAAATTTTCGGATTTATCAATGACCGAGTTTTAATACTTAGCGCTTCCAATCCTCCCATAAGAATGAGCCGTCTTAGTATAATTCGTCAATGCTCATAGTCACAAAACAAATTAAAAACATTTTTAATTGAATATTTATAAAAGTATAATTTGCGCGTTAGAAAATTATTTTTAATTTTACAGTATTGAACATAACTACGTGACCAAATGAAAAAATCTCTTCATTATTATATCATTTTTAATTTTATTAGAAATAGATTTCATATATTCAATTCAAGTTATTTTTCAATGTATATAAATCATTCATATGACATTACATAAGTCAGGAGTAGATTAAAAATTAAGATATATAATAAAGAAAAACAAAATTACAGCTAACAGATTTACAAGGATTAAAATTAAGACTAACATTAGACAACAACATAGGAATGACACAAAGTTCACTGTAGCCACAACATTTATAACTAGACTTCCTTCAATTACTTATGGCTTAAATTCCATGAAGTCCTTGAACGAGTAGAAAGCATTATTAAATAAAAATATCTTTAGTTTTTCCTTGAAGGTGACAGTCGACTTAGCCTGCTTAATGTCATTTGGTACTATGTTGTAGACCTTACCACATGCCTAATAGGGCGATTTCTCGAATAATGCTGTTGTGTGTTTTGGAATCGCTAAGTCACTCCCGTTCCTGGTAGGATAATATATATATATATATATATATATATATATATATATATATATATATATATATATATATATATATATATATATATATATATATATATATATATATATTAAAAATTCTTTTGAAGATCTGTATGTGTTGAAGATTAATCGAATTATCCGCATTTGTTGAATAAAGACTCTCAATACACTGATTGGTTGTCCCAATAAAATAATATTATAGCTAAGTGCACAGTATGAAGTTAGGAGAGCTTTAAAAGGCATAATTCGCTTAGTTTCAGGATAACGTAATATACTCTATTTAGTTTTGAGCAAATACGATCAACTTACGGTTTCCAAGTAAATTTTCGACCCAAGTAAGTGCCTAAGTATTTTACCAATTGTCTATTGTTTATATCAACTTTGGGGTCAGTTTGTAAAAATACATATGAACAGTTTTCGCCTCATTCAGAATCAGTTGGGTTGTACTACACCACCTACTCTACTCTCACTCCTATTTTTAACTGTTACCTGCATCTTCAAATCATTCTCGATAGACATAGCCACAGTTGTATCATCGGCAAATTTATTATGAATAATAGTGGCCCCTGTGATGCTGCAATATTAATATCATATCCTTCTGAGTTACAAAAGTTAACTTTTACTGACAGCTTTCTTTCCGTTGAATCTGATGGATAATTTTTGTCGGATAAAGTAAAGATTTAGAGTATCAAAAGCTCGCGATATATCAAAAAATAATCCTACGATTACACCTTTACGTTCCAGCTTTTTATGGATGAATTCTGCAAGTTGAAGTGATGCAGTGTCGATGGATCTATTTGTTCGGAATCCATGTTGCTCATCTGATAAGAGGTTAAAGCGGTCTAAGAATTCCACTACTCTGTCATATAATACCTTC
Source organism: Diaprepes abbreviatus (assembly GCA_034092305.1). Classification (NCBI taxonomy): domain Eukaryota; kingdom Metazoa; phylum Arthropoda; class Insecta; order Coleoptera; family Curculionidae; genus Diaprepes; species Diaprepes abbreviatus. The sequence continues at coordinate 17,994,479 of JASJET010000122.1, read as the reverse complement.
GAGAATACGCTTAATATGAAAATTGGCCGATATTTTGTAATATCTTTAGTCACCATTATTTAGTACAGGGATTATGGTGCCAGCTTTTAGAGCTAAAGGGAACTTTCCAGTGTTCATTGCTCTGTTTACCAGTATTTTAAGTAGCTGTTTTATTTTATGACAAATTTGCTTAAAGACTTTCGTTTGTACATCATCAGGACCCGATGAGTATTTGTTTTTAATTCCATTATTATTTTACAAATTTCATCCTCCGTTGCTAGTTGTAAAAATATGAAATTCTGTAGTGGAGCCTGGACAATAGGTGAGATAGACAAGTCATTACCAAAGTACTTCCAGATTGTATTCTGTATGACCGTTGAAAAGAACTATCCAAATTTATCAGCGATTTTGTTTTGATCAATAATTGTCCGTCTATTTACTAAGAGAGAAGTTTGCTTTTCCCGTTTTTAGATTAAGTTCGTTATTTATTATACTCCATATTGTTCAATCCCATTTCCATGAACTAATATGCTTATATTAGTTCATGACAGTGCGTTGACTATGCCAAGTCATCCAAACTCCTTAAATTTTGCTTTTTTTTATTCAACTCTTCCGTTACCTATTTTGATTTGTTCATGTTTTGTAAGAGATTCTTCCTCGGAGAGGCTTCATTGAAATATTATGAGAATGTTCTCAAAAACACACCAAACATTTCATCGATATTCATAGTATCATGGAAACCCCATGTTACGTTGTTGAGAATTTTTAATTACTCAGTACACTCAGTACATTCTTTGAGAGGTCGTGTACTCTTCTGGGCTTTGTTTTCCAACACTCTTCCCGAGGTTGAATCGCTATTTTTTGTAACTGCATCAGATGATCAGAATATGTGGATCTAAGGTTCTACACTCAACTAGACCTTGTATATTTGTTGTCATATAATCAACAGAAGTTGTGAAAGTGCCAGCTTTTGTTATAGAAACCCGGGCCGACTCGTCACTGTAATCAACAATTCCAAAAGAATCAAAAATATCCCTCAATTATTTATATCTTCAGCTTTCCCTTTTCAAACTGTCGATGTTAAATATACTATTATCATATACTGTCAGAAATTTAATGGTTCAACTAACACATATCTCCTGTTGACTTTGCTAGGCCGTAGCATTTCATTAATACAACTTAGGGGAAAACAGTTTTCTATTCCAGTTTTGACTACTCTATCCAGAAAATGTGAACTTCTGTCTAAACACGAACTTTAAAATTCTTTATCAAAACTTAAAATAGTTTTCAGTAAAATATGAAGAAGTAGCTGCAAATGTCACGACCTCTCAAAAAGTAAAAACTACTAATCTCCACAACTTAATATCTCCAGAATTATTAATGTTTGACACACAAGTTTTACACGTAAATAAAAGAATCAAAAACATATTTAACGTTCTATTAAAAAAAGTAGCAGTTGGGTTTTTCTGCACAACCATGTATAATCGGAAATTTAAAAAATGAAGATTTTATACTTATGACCCAAATTATATCTTACGGATGCGACAAAAAGCGTTCCCGCCAAAACCAAATTTCGTGACCCACTATTAATACACGGGGGAAATAGAAAATTAGAAATAATACCGCCTCAGATTATTTCGTCTTAACCTATGCGGCCTTCTATTGGATTGAACCTAACTTTATTGTTAACTTTTCGTCATATTGTTTTCTATTCGTCTTTTGTTTTGCGTGAAATCATATCTAAAATATTTTTGCTTAAAAATGGTACGAGGAACTTCCTCTGCTTGCCGTGACTGCACGTCAAAAACTGGAGAAAATATGGCTGTTTTTAAATTCTCTAAAAATTCCGTAAGGTGGGCATTTGGATAATGTCATAAATGATAAGAACAAAATGTGATGTGAAGATCCAAATTCATAAAATTTAACAAATTCTTAACCTGGGTTTAACTGTAACTTAGTGCTAAAATATATGTCTAGATAACTGACAAAATATAGAATTTAATTAAATTTTGTTACCCATATTTGTAAAAAAAAAAACGCTTAATTTATTGTTTCTAAAAATATATTCTATATTCAGTTATCTGAAATCATTCGGAGCCAGTACACAAAAAAAATAATTTGTTATATTAGAAAAGAATCTCTCTTAAGTTAAAAAATACGACAATTTAAACAAAACAAAAGAAAAGTAAACATCTGTTAAGGTTTTTTTTTACTTTTGTCGGTAGAGAACTATGTCTTGTAATAGAGCTGTCGCGAAGCCAGCAAGGTCACAAAAATTGGACCCCTGTCGCATCTGAAAGATGAAATAATCCGAGCTTATACATACCCACCTATGAGATTTACCTACTGTAAGGTAATGATTACCTCTGGATAAAATAAACTTTGTCACAAATCGGATTTACCCTGTATATTCACAGTTCACAGATATTTCGAATTAAAAATAAAATAATTTCAAAAAATACTTATCTTCCCCTTTGAAAAATAAAATTAAAAACATTTGTTAATGTGTTCTAACTTCTGGCACAAAATTGATTTTCAAGGAAGTGAAAAGTCGCACGTGTCACAACAGATAAGAACTTGAGGGGAAAGTTGTATATCTTTACCATAAAAATGGGAGTGAATTATAGAATGCTTTTCAAGTTCACTTGTGGTTACGACTCTAAACGATTTTATCAGAATGCTACAAAAATGTTATAAACCAAAAGATCAATTTAAAATGATAGCGGTTATTAAATAATGCATTTTGAAGAACTACAATAATACACCACCCAATTTAATATTCGCCACCTTTTGAAAACGTGTCTCCTTTCCTTTAAATTATATTTCCAAAATTACATCTCAATATGTTGCATATTCAGAATATTGCATTATAGCACTTTAAAATAATCACTTCAAAATTACAAATAATCCTGCCTATATTAAACATAAACCCTAACAGGAAATAAGTAGGCATATTGGAAGCAACATTTTAACTTTACCTTAAAAGTCTAGCTGAAATGTTATAAAGCTAATTATTCCTACATAAAGAGACAAGAAATTAAAAACAAAGAGAATTACAAGCATGATTTACGCTACAATCACCAACTAAAATAAAAGAACTATTTCCTACCTGTTCTACCGCCAACGTTAATTCTTTGACTTCATTGTCAATAGCTTCAGATTCAGAGACAACATTATCTTTCTACCAAAACCAAAAAAAAAAAGTACAAAACCACTAAAAAGAAATCTAAAGAAATTTAGATCAAAAGCAAGAAAAAGCATTGCAACAAGACTAATAAGAAATAAGCTGTGCAAGAAAATGTGCCTAAAACGCTAAAATTAAGACAGTAGGTGTTTACCTGTGCTTTAAGATCATTCAGTCTTTTTTGCGCTTCTCCTTTTTGGTTTTCAAGTTGTTTAAGAGTTGCAGCGAGAGTGTCGAGCTCACTCTAAAAATTGAAAAAAATTAATATTGTTTTATTTTGGCAAAATAATCTCATGCGTCCGTAAAATCAAACAAGGATTCCGACATTTTCCCGCATATAATATTTTAATTTTTAGGGATATTGATAATATGCAACAATAAAGAAAATATTTTAGTGTATAGGGAGGTGTTTTTCGACATAATCGGTTTCGAGCAAATACCGAAAATCTGGCCACGCGTTTACGGGCTCGATGTTAAAAAATTGTGGCTAACTTGATTCGTTTGAAACATATGGCTATTTTGGATCTGTCCTCCAGTTGTTTCTCGACTGTTATTAAAGACGGAAAAATAAATTAAAACTCATAATTTTAAGGATTTTCGCATAGAATACATTGGTCATACAATATTTTTCTATATTTTATATTTTATCAGTGATAACACAAGTGGGGAATTTTTAATTTTATTTTTTGACAATTCGACAGAAAATGATGACCACTTCACTGATATCATATAAATGAGCCCACTATACAAACGCACGAATTTCAGATTTTTTTAATATTATCAAAAACTAAATATTTTTAACAACCAATTAAGAAAAAAAAATTACGTACGTAGTATTTTTTTAAATAAGTTCGAAAACACCAATTATTGTGGTTATAACAAAGGTTATCTTGCGGTGTTGCCAGATTTTTGACGCTTTCAATAACAGAAAAAATGATTTATACAATTGCAAATATATTTTCAAATATAAACTGCAATTACAAATAAAGCCACTTATATTAATAACAAATAAAAAAAAAATCTAGAAAAACCTTAATTAACCTGGATTAGTATGAACTAACCTAACTAAAATTAATCAAAACTAAACATCAACTAACGTGAATTAACCTAAATAAAATTAACCAGACCTAACCATAACTAACCTGAACTAACCAGCACAAACCGACCTAAGCAGAAAAAAAAACAAACCGGAAAGTACAGAATTAACTGGACCTAACCAGAACAGACTTAAACTAACTTTTTGATAATTTACTACTGGAAGTAGCATTGAGCCCTCTGCGTGCGTGTAACGCTGCTGAATGCTGCATCCAGTAATGTATACCCGAAGAACTGACTAGAATAGAAAAAACCAGATCTAACCTGACAACCTAATCTAAAATAACCCTTCGAGAAGATGCCTGAAAAACTAACCTGACTTACAAAATCAATATATGAATAATTAATTTACGTTTTTGAGCAATGTGACTTTTTCGCACTAAAATTGATTTAGAGAAATACAAATATAGTTTTATACAAGAAAATTTGTGGAAAATCTATTATTTAATATGATATCAAACCCACGGTATTTATACTAAGTACTTTCTTTTGTAATGATGATATTCTTGTCTGTTTTCTATCAGTGGTAGATAAAACTCTTATTATTATATAATGGACACTTCTCTCATTACACATTTGTGGTAAACTGTGGTCTACGTTAACACAATAGCATATTGTGTGTCATGTATTTGACAGCAGTCCTATGAAATGACCTTAAACTACATGTTATAACTGTATCTACTCAGTGTGCTCAAAAAAGGAAATATTGATTTTAATTAGTCTGTATTACTAATGGTTTGATATCGATTGAGTTTTTAGAAGAAAAAGACCGGGAAAAATCCCCCTTGATGCCGATCAGGTATGCAGAAAAATAAGGTAATACAACCGTTTCATTTCCAGCAACCGACAACACTAAGAATTTACATTAACAATTTTCACTTGCAAGTTAAATAATCATAGTCCCAACTAAAAATTAAGAATTAACAATTAAGAAGTTGGCCTATTTCGTGTCTTCTTTCGAATGTTTTCGGCTGAAAGAAAAATTGACAAGTACATCAAAATAGAAAAAATAACATTATAAAGAAATAAAACAAGTAACAATGGATCATAAAATAGTTGAAACACTTTAGAACAAAATTAGTTAAAACCACAATTGAAAAGCAAAAAATTTACGTTTTATTTTTAGGTGAGAATATCAGATGATGATTTAGATTGTTCATTCTTAATTTTTATAAATTTTCAAATTTTGAAGTATCAAAAACGCATTTTTATCCTTTAGTGTATTAGTTTAGGAGAAATTCTTAGTGTTACGAGATTAATTTTCGAAGTATGAACCGACCATTTACTGTTCTAAATTATCGTTGATAAGCCATGATTGCTCGCCACTGAGTAAAACGTCGAAAAGCTGTGGAAACGTATCATTCACATCGTTCCTGTTTCCAGTCCTTACTTAAACAATATTATGATTTATGGGGCCGTGGATTTATTTCTGACATAAATATTAAAGAATTTGTGCTATTAATATGTCAAGAATAAATTAAATATTTCTTATGATACTTATTCTGATTTAGAAATTACAAAAATATAATTCTATATATAAAATGCAACTAGTAATTTGTAGATAATTTTTTGTAAAAAATATAGAATGTATGGTATCAAAGAAAAGATAATTTAACTCAGAGTAGAACTGTCAAAAGTACAAAATATAGAAACTCAATGCTTCTGTTTGGAATCTCATAAACTATTAAAGATATAGTAAAAGCTAAATTATGATATATGGCGTTAAAGGCTAATTTTTTAGATTATAAAAAAATAAAAAAAAGAAATATCGGCACATAGCTGCAGTTTTAATAAAGTAAATAAAGGGTGTGTTTTATAGAGGTATTGAACTTTTAAATGGAATAAAACAAAGATGGATTTTTAAAATTGACATGAAATTTACTTTATTCGAAAAATAACTTTCTGGCATTATAATTTAAATATGACTTCTGACATATGACCGCCACGGCTGGCTCGGACGTAGTCTAATCTGGAGGTCCAATTTTCGATGACTTTTTCCAACATTTGTGGCCGTATATCGGCAATAACGCAGCGAATGTTGTCCTCCAAGTGATCAATCGTTTCGGGGCTATCGGCGTAGACTAACGACTTCACATATCCCCACAGAAAATAGTCTAGCGGCGTTAAGTCGCACTATCTTGGAGGCCAATTCACGGGTCCGAAACGTGAAACTATGCGGTTACCAAACGTTTCCTTCAATAAATCAATTGTGGCACGAGCTGTGTGACATGTTGCGCCGTCTTGTTGAAACCACAGCTCCTGCACATCATGATTGTTCAATTGATGAACGAAAAAGTCAGTAATCATGGCTCTATAGCGATCACCATTGACTGTAACGTTCTGACCAGCATCGTTTTTAAAGAAGTACGGACCAATGATTCCACTAGCCCATAAAGCACACCAAACAGTCAGTTTTTCTGGATGTAACGGTGTCTCAACATACACTTCAGGATTATCATCACTCCAAATACGGCAGTTTTGTTTATTGACGTATCCATTCAAAAAAAAGTGAGCTTCATCGCTAAACAAAATTCGCTTATGAAAATCGGGATCAACGGCAATCTTGTTTTCGGCCCATTCACCGAATCTACGCCTTGCTAGGTGATCGTGTGGCTTCAATTCTTGCACGAGTTGGATTTTGTAAGCACGCAAACCAAGATCTTTTCGCAAAATCTTCCATAAAGTGAATGGACACATATCCAATTCCTATACACGATGGCGGATAGACTGATTCGGGTCTTCCTCTACGCTACGCTCTACAGCAGCAATGACTTCTTCTGTACGCACTGTACGACGTCTCTGTGGATGCGTATTATCATTTAGAGTAAACGTGGTGCGAAAACGTTCCATAGTTAATCGAATTAATTGCTCTGATGGACGATTATGTTGACCGTAAAATGGACGTAGTGCGCGATACGTATTTCGAACAGAACCATGATTTTCAAAATAAATTTGCACAATTTGGAAGCGTTGTTCAGGCGTCAATCTATTCATGTTGAAATGCCAAACCAAACTAAACATAAATCACTTGACAGCTGACAAAATGGCCGCCAGTTAAAAAAAGTGTTGCCAACTTAAAGTTTTATACCTCTATAAAAAACACCCTTTAGTTGCTCGAGTTTACATCAAAACAGAATATTACAATACAGTACTTACTTTACTCTATGACCAAAATAACACAAATTTGAAGAGCGTTTTTACTATAATATACTGTCAGTAAAGATTTAAAAAGGGAAAATAAACAATACGAATAAAAATATTCATTGCGCCACTTTTAAGCTATTTTTCTATATATCTTACCTGCAAATTTTTTATTTCTCCAATTTTAATTTTAATATCAGCTTCTTTTTGTGCTATATCTGTTTCTAATGCTAATTTCTCCCTACATAATTCTTCGATGTCTTTACTTATCATATCTAATTCTGGATTTGAATATCTAGTGTTGTTGTTCTCCTAAAACCAAATAAAAAGATTATTCTTCAGATTGCGGATTTTTAACCCAGCATTTTCAAATATTTTCAGGCAAATATAATAATAAGACCGAGGGTGTAACAACTGCAAGTTCTATACACAATACCAGTGGTAGTAAAAGAATATTAAAACTAAAACCCGACCCCCAAAAACAATCAAAGTAACAATATTATATTATAGGCCAGACATTCTAAAAACAGACAGCCGTTTCCTTTAATCTAAGTATCTTAAATACGTATTTGTTGATCACAAAAACGCTAGATAAAATAGAATAGGTAAAGTCATGAGTGACAGCCTCAAGTTTAACTTATTTTTTCATAACACCAGTATTTTACATTTTAGAAAAAAGATAGTAAGAGGATATTTAGAAATTAAAAAAAAAATAATGTCTATACACATTAAAAATAGTCAAAAAAATTAGAAGTTCTGCACAACAAAGCTATCTTGCTTGTAAACGATATCTAGACAGCGTCTGCCTACGTTCAGAAGACCCAAACTATATAAAGCCAACCTCATTTAATAGTTTTAATTTTGCAGATTTTTAGCTTAGACGGCATGTAGGATCTTAGACTGACCAGTGTCCGAAATTGTGGATAAACATGGAGTTATTAGAAATATTATTGTTCATAAGTAACCCAATTTACTTTTTTAACTACGAATTACTGTAAATATTTTATGGTATGTGGAAATACAAAATAATAGTAAGAATAAGGAAATAAGTAATGGTATAGACCATAAAAGGGACAACATTAAAGCCATTTTAATTTATAACAATAACTGTTTTTTCATAAAACCCTTAAGGAAAAAGTGCTAAATCTTTTTCATGAAATTTTAAATTTCATAAAATGAGCTAAAATGGTATTTTATGAAAATAGATTTAGCTCTAAAGATTAAATTATTATCAATCGAAATAAAGTAATTTCATATTAATAAATCCAAACATTAAATGTAAAAGAATCACGTATTCGTAAAATAAAACCACAAGTTCTACGTTGAAGCTGATCAACATTTGTGAAAATGAAGAATGAATTTTAGAATACCAACTTAAACATTTAATTTAAGTGTCAGTAAAAATGATTAATCTTTCAGGTTAATACTTTACATATATAAAACCAGCATAATAAAGGTGAAATTTGTGTTTTTCAAATGACCTATGACGTGTACTACTGTCATGAAAAATTTCCTAAAGATATTTTTAGTGTTCTCTTTAATATCAGTGGGGAAAAGTGGATTTTTCAGTAGCTCCATAGATAAAATAAAGCAGAAAGCAAAAGAAGTGTACCACAAAAAACTTGGAAAAGGTTTATATCAGTATTTCTTATTTTTTTTTGTATTGTCATTAAATTTTAATTCTAATTTCCTTCTATAGTTGCATCAATAAAGAATTAATAACTTTTTCAGAATATACGTAGTTAAGTATACAGTTTATTGAAATGTAAACGATTTCCTGTAGAAAAAATTGGATTTGCTGTATTCTCTCCTAAAAAGCCACTTTCTTGAAGGTTAGGTCACTGTAACTTAATTTGTTTATTGTTTTTTATTGATATAAATCTATCAAAACATTATTACTCTATTTTTAGGTGGAAAAAAAGGAAAACTATATTAGATAGAATTATTTTGTAAGCAGGCATTTTTTCTCTATAATTTAGATCAATAAAAAATAATTTTCGAATTTTAAATATAACTTGGTATTTTTGGCCTAGAATTCAAATCACAATAGATATAAAAAAAAAGTAGCATATTACATAAATACTTCACGAACACGAAAAATGAGTAAAACTTTGAAGGATAATTTTAATCTAAATTTCCTGTTAACATTTTCCGGTAGTTTTGAATATGAGTTGATAAATAAGAATGGTTTTACACGATAAAATGAATCCATAATGATAGTGTGCGATGATGTTATTTTTTTTAGTAAATGTGTTAGATTTATTGAAATTAATCTCTAAATAAGACACTCTCAGGTTAACTATCGGTAGAACCACAAAGAAGATCCCATGTATTGAATTAGTATATTTTATTAAAAAGTGTAGTTATATTTATTATATAATTATTAATGTTAAAATAAACTAAAATTGTAATAGTATATCGTAGGCTCAAAGTACTGAGAGAAATCGCCGATTTGACAAACAAATGATCTCAAATTGACATCTATTATATGATATAGGCAGCTCGAAATTTCTCTAGATAAGCAAATTAATGTCAAGGGCCGTATTAGCCCAAAGTCGCTGAATTTATTATTTAATTGTAGAGAAGTCTTTTTATTTTATTGTAGAGAAGTCTTTAAATGGAATAATGTTATATATATAATAGTGACGGGAATTTAAAATCCAGTCCTGAAATTTATACCAATGTGAAAAATTATATAAACAAGACCCGTTCAGGCCCACTAATGACTCATGTCTGTTCTAAGTTTACTCAATATTTTGACTATACAAGTGTTATAATTAGCAGTTATCACACCAGTGAATAAAATTGGTGTCACAAGCCCTAGGCGAGATTTTTTTCTGTCCTTTTATTATACTAAATAACGCTCGACACATATCGTAATTAAAAAACAATTGAAAATACTTGGAAGCCTCATAGCCAAACAGTGAAAGTCGTCTCCTAAATATCAAAAGTCCACTTGAATATCTTGATTGCCCAATTTTACTATAGCCGAAGTACAAATTTAGAAATAATATATGACCTTAGCCACAGCATTAGTTGTTTTAGTTTACATAATTTTGTTAAGTTCGTGATGCATGGGTTCAAGACCGGACTTTAAATTTCCATCGTCATTTTAGGTAAAATATTCCATTCAAAAAAATTAAATAGTTAGCGTAAGAGATTAAAATATAGGAAATACCAACTGTTTTTCTATTTATTTACACACAAAATTATTAACGAACTTAAAGCACTACAATAAAGTAATAATTTCAGCGATTTAGGGAAATTTAAAACGTCCTATATCACTAACCGATGTCATTTTTAGGTTGCTTAACTGTTAAATCGGCGTGTTCTCTCAGTGCTTTGAGTACACAAAAAAGTTATTTCACAGTGTGATATTTTCACTCCACGGGCAACAATATTTCGGCACGCTAAACAACTTTAACAAATCTAAGATTATTATTTTTATTTTAAAATGATAAAAACAACTCTATTGCGATTGTATTCATTTACATCGCAATCGAGTTTTAAAAAAATACTATGTAATAAACGCTAGAATCACAAAATTAAACCTGTGATAAGAAACTGCTGGTGTTTTATTACTTACAAAAACAGTTTTATCACAGTTGGCTTCTTTATTACTCCAAGTGTTTTACAATTACGTGTCAATTTATTGAACAAACTCGCAAAAGTAATGATTGTTGAAATCCGTTATAAAAATAGTTTCAGCATTTGAGGTACATATTCGGAAGTGTAATTGTGGAGTTTCATAACTATATTCAAACACCTTAAATTATTGTTAATGTTATTTAATAAAATTACCAGAAAAAAAAATTTTAACTCAGCGAAAAGAACCTAATATTTTTAAACGACAGTTTTTCTATCACAAAATGCCACTTCAAAATTAACTAAAAATATGGCATAACTTAAGAAGCCCCTACACTGCAGCCTTAAGACTTAACGTGTTGCTGTTATATCTATTCTAGGTGAATAGGTTGGTGGCCTTAAATCAGGTTTAGCAGCCTGTTCATTAGTTTATCCTCTGAGTATAGGCCTTCCGGATAGATTGATCCCTAAAATAGTATTCAGTAGGTTAAAGCTTCACATTCGAAGGTGATATGTAAGGCCGTCTCATCCTCTTTGTCACATAGTTTATATAATGCTTCTTCATTGAAAATGCTCTTTGTATGTAGAAGTTTTCTCAAGCTTCAGCCTGATCTGATTTATTGTCTGCTTAGACGCAGAGTTTCGCGGCTTAGCTTGCCTGATGGTCTACTCAGCAATAACCTGCTGTGCCTGTGGCTATGGCTGTGGTTATCTGATAACACGCTAGCGCTGCCTGACTGCCCGAAAATATGAGAATGGTCCTGCCTCTGTAACCCCTCCTCAGATTCTCCCGAAGATAGACATGAATTTTTGCCTGAAGTACTGTGGGATACTGCCCCACTGCTTCACTTATATTAAGTCTGGGTGTATCCCCGTGTATTCCCGTGCCTGCTCCATGGTCAGTTTTGGAGCCATCCGTATATCAGACGAGGTTTCCTAACCGACTCACTGTTCGGTCAGAACCCGCCTTGCAATCAAGCTGAATGGTGTAGGGCCTATCAAAGTTGGAAGTTCTTGGCATGATGTCACTGCTCATTTCTAGCAATGAGTTCGTTACCACACCTTTGATGTTGGTGTGTCCGAGGGCAGGTCTAGTCCAGTCTCAGCAAGTAGAAAACTACTTTTGTCTTTCTAAATTAATTAACGGGAGCACTGTGCGTTGTTTAAAATTAATGGTTTTAATGTTACTATTTTCTGAACAATGAGAAAAACTTTATTTCACTGTCATTTTAATTTATCGTAAACTACACTTCACACGACATATATCGTGGAAAAATGAAATTTCTCCTTGGTGTAACTATAACATAAAGTTACTACATGATATTATAAATAAAGTGATTTTAAGGTAAAACATTAAATTTTTGGGGCCATGAACAAAGTGAATATCCAGGGGCAAATAACAAATTCCGTGAAGAAAATAAAGCAAAATGGGATGCATACTACAAATGTTTAAAGGCAAACAATGATAATTTAGGAAGTCAAAAAACTGTAACTCCAGAAGCGATATTAGGCTTTGAAGGTACCTATGTTAAGTAAGTCAAAAATTCTCCAACGTTTAACGTCGATCCAATTTTCTATTTGTAAGGGGTAAATAATTTCTTCTTTATGGATAAAATTGTAAATTATAATTACTATATTACATGGTTTAAGCAATAATGTCAATCTATATGGTCTATTGTACTGGAAAACCCTAAACTATCGAAACAGATCTATAGGAAAAGCCATGGATGTAATCCATAGGTATGAAGTCCTTTTGACGATTTAATAAGAGTTAAAGCCTTTATAGAATATCACATATTAAAAAATATTTTAGACTGTACAGCACAGCAAAAATTTTTTTAATCAGACATTTTGTATATTAAACGGTATTTTTAAATTTCATGATATATTCTAAATAAATTTCATACAACATACGACATGTTTAATTTCAATAGTTTTCAATATTGACGTTTAAGACATCGTATTTCAGCAAGTTCTAGCTTCTTATATTGTGGACCTGGTAAACTTTTAATCATTATAGTTTTTTTTATATAAATTTCTACTAGAACTAAAATAATCAATAGGTTCACTCGCTTTAGCGCCAACCGAAATTTTCGGTAACCTTTAGAAGGTCTAACCACAATACTAATATGAAAACAATTCAAGGCTGTAGTGAAAGCGAGGCGACAGGTTCGAGTTTTGTATGACATTTTTTTCTTCTATATTTTTGATCACTTTATGATTTAAGTCAAGGAAAAAGCAAGCACAGTTTTTGCATATCCTTTAAAATAGGTGAAATTTTTCACGCTTACAGCTCACCCTTTCAGACTGACGCGAGGGTCCATTAACATTTTTGGTATCATTTCAAAGTGATTTAGCCAGAAATAAAGATGCCCTCCATTACACCAACCTTGATCAATTCGACAGCAGTATTGGTAGAAAAAACTTACAAACAAAATAATATATTGGATTATCTATTTAAAAAAAATGTTAAGTGTGCTAGTTTTTGGAAAATATTCAAAAAACTATAGATGTAATATGCATTTCAAAAAGTGGGAAGCAAATTAGATTGATGGTAGATATGGACGGAACGATTGACCCGGAATATTATGCTATTCTTTCAAATCGAGAGAAGAAAGCCAGGTCTGGCGGGGAAGAAAGATGAAGACAAGTTTGAAGTCATACCATGTGCACTCTATTCATCCGACTTGGTGCCGTCGGACTACAACCTCTTCTCAAACCTTCCAAAGTCATCGCAGTGAGGAAAGCCTATGTTGTAAACTTTTATGAAAACGTCCACCTTCAATCACACGAATAGTTAACCGACGGTCAGATCGAATTACCGACTTTTTCCATATTTTTGACATGGAAGTTTCACCATAATTCGTTGCTCTATTATTACACTTATCATTTTTTCAGCAAAACAAAAAAACCTTTTTTACGGCTTCACGCTATACAGTTATCGATTGGTCTCCTTTGAGGCATGCGTACTTCTTTTGTAGAATTATCAGTCTCGTTATTTTATAGCCACATCTCGTAGATCTTTAAAAAAGAGTTAACTAAATTTATGTTATAATTTTGGTATTTCTCTTTTCAGAAAAGTTTTGTCCCTTTCTTATATTATTATTTGGTCCCTTCGTTTATTTCGCTATAAAGGTAAAATAAATGAAAACCAAGTGTAGTAGAATTCGAATTGGCAAACAAATCAAATGAGCTACTCCATTTTTTGGATAATTTTAAATGAATGTTATTTTTTTAGTTCTTATTCGATTATTTTTTTTGTTAACAATGTGGTCACATTTTTGAAAAAATCAATATACCCTCATTTTTTAAAAAAATATGTAGAGTATTTTTAAATCCCTAAAAACAATGTCTGGACTTCGGACTCTCTCCAGTTTAGCTAACTCAGAAGTGTTTTGAGAAATCGTCTTTTTCTCCATTTTCAGAAAGTAGTAATATCCATTGGGTTACAAATTTCAAAACAAATAAATTTTATAAAAAAGCTCCGTTTAGTCCTAAAATATATGATGACACAAAAATTCATTACTTGTTCTGAAACCATGCCCAAGCCACAAAGTAATTACGATATTTCAAAATTTTAAAATAAATGTAAATTCTTAGAAAAAACATATTTATTTCAAGTATACTGAATGATATCAGAAAAATGTATTTTATAGAGGTTTTTAAAATTACAAAAAGACAAAAAAAAACTAAACATAGAAAACGCACTTTTTTCTTAAAATTAAACATGCTAAAATCAGGTTGTCGGATTTGCATGGTCTTTTTTTTTGTTTGTTTGTATGCCTTCGCGATTAGGTTGTATTTCTAATACAAGCTAATCGAAACGTCGTACAAAAACAAATACAATGCAAGCCTTGAGAACCATATTTTAGTGAATCTTTAGCACTGTCTACAACCGTCAAACAAACGTTAAAACATAAATGGTGTAATCAAAAGTTTTTGAAATAGGGTTTTAACCAAAGACGTGAAATTTACTAAAAAAAAACTTTCAAAAGAAAAATAGGTGACTCACTTCATTTGTTCACTAAACTGAAAATATGTAGGTCCACTATCCTCTTAAGAATTAAGATTATACTTTTTGTCCTAGCGAAGCTCTGCAGCTGTTTTTCCATACTAAAGCATTCCTTAAGGCTCTAACTATATTATCAAAATTATTTTTTATAGCATGGAATGCAAAATATGCCTCAGTCCCTTAGAAAGTCAGGACAAAGATTCAGTAATTTGGGAATTTGCGGCACATGAAGCAGAAGCTATGTCTCCTATAGAATATACAGAACATATTTTAGTATCACCTGAAGACAAGTCACTTCACATTTACAATCTTAACAATGAAAATACAGGGCAGTATATCTGCAGTTTGGGAGAATCTGCAACGGCACCATACTTTTTGACAGTTTCTAATATGACAGATTCTGCAATGAATGAGGTAAGTTCTGTCAAAAGCGTATATACTTTTTCTCAAAACATATAACAAAAAAGTTTCTTTAGAAACAAAATTTTCTGAACATAACATATTAAGGTTTACTCTATTTTTTTATGATCAATTCAAGATGAAACAATACAATCAATGAAAAATGCTGACGTACTACTTCATATATATGTCTATTTCTAAATGTATTTCAAATAGGCAAATATTATACAGTGTCTATTTAGATTATAATATTTCATTATATTGTAAGCTTCAGATTTAAAATTTGTTTGGTAAAGGTACAACACATAGACGTAAATACAATACTCTGTATGTTTTGGATATATTGAATCCAAGATTACTCTATACGCCAAAATTGAATAGATGGCAAAATCATAACATTTTTAAAATAATATTTTTCCCAATTTATTAGGGTGTAGCAGAACAATTTGCATGTTCTTATCTTCGTTTTTCATCTTCTATTTAAAATACTAACTTCCAAGTTAAATAGTTATTTAAACAGACTAAAATTTTTATTAGGTACATAATCCTACAGCACCAGTTGGTCCATATCCAAAAGAATCAGAAGATATCAAATACAATTTAGTAATAGATACTGAATGGGGAGAATGGTCCACTTGTAGCAAATGCAATAATATAGGAAAAAAGCATAAATTGGGATACTGCAGTACATACTCAAAGGACTCTAAGAACGTGGTATAATGTTTCTTTTTCCTAATTTCAAGTTTTTAATATAAATAGAACGAATTAACTTGTAAGAACAATGTATGTAGCTATTTCTTTATGACCCAAAAGGTAATGAACATTTTAGAACAATTAAATTTTATAACTCAATTTTCATCTTTTTTTCGTTATAATAAACTTGAATCTGTCTACGGGAGCACCTAGCAGTACGTGTCATCTAAGTTTGCAAAAAAAAAAGTCTTTTCAGTAATTAACTCGGTTAAAGATATATATTATAAATATTTTAGCTAAGCTATACCTAATTATGTATATCACCAACATTTCGAAACATTTCTCTTTCCGAATCACTTTTGGAAAAACTCCGTTCCATAAGTTTGAAAAGCTTCATTCCATAAATGGGTCATCGTGCGCTAATCCGATGTTAACCGTCACAACGATAACATTACCTTTAGCATAACAAACATAAAACACAAACAAGGGTTGATAAAACTTATCAAAAAACTAATAACCTTTCAATCTAACGGTTTGCTTACATATATTTATAGTTCTTATAACAATAAATATTTATACTTGATAACGATTAAAGATACAACCTCATCGAAACGTCGTAAAAATAAATAAAAATAAAGACAATGCAAGTCCGACAACCACATTTTAGTCAATAAATATTTATAGCGGAAAGTAATTAGGTATTGAAATAATTTTTATTCAATTTATGTGGTTTTAGGAGGCGCCAAATTCAAGCACTACAACAAACCGTACCAAAAAGTCAGAAAATCATATTCAAGACATGTTTAACATATTTAAATATGGCATTCCATGTCAAAGCCATATCCTTCCAGAATTTATAAAGAAACTTCCACAAGTTATTGACAGAAAAAATGAAATAATGACCGGCTACTGCAATGTATGGATAATAAATAAATTTTATTAAATTAACCAGATTTCCCCACTTTTAGTTCTTAAAATCAGTTACGATGCCTATAAAACATTTACTACTATTAATTCAAAAATATAATATTCTAATTCTTCCCTCAACACTATCGCACAGGAATATACTTAATAGAATAAACAAAACTATGGCAAATGAATATTTTTCTTTATGTTTAAGATTAAATGCCCAGAAAACCAAGTTTTCGTTGTTAAAGATAAGCAAGGGAAGATTGTAGAAACCGCCAATAATTCAGCAGGAATATACGCCCTATCACAAGGTCTTCCTCCAATGGAACCGCCAGTAGAAAGACGGTTACAATATGGAACAAAAGGCAAAGATATTATCTTGGAATGTCCTGGGTACAACTATGGTTAATTGTTGCATATAATTAACAGCAATAACGGCGTTGATTGTTGCAGGAATATTAATAGTGACGCTCCAATACAATGGCAAATTGGGGATAAGAATGCTATTCCAGAAATTATATCTAAAGAATCTAATGGCAGAATATATATTAGTATAACGGATAAAATACATATCAACAAAGCCAAAATTTCAGATTCCAATATATTTAGGTACTTATGATTTATTCTAAAAGTAGTATAATTATATCATAGTCAGTATCGTAAAGTAACGTATTTATACATATTTATATACTCTGGTACAAAATTATCGAACATCTTTTGTTATCAATATAGCTTAAAAATAATTTTAAATTAGCATCATAAACTTGCATATGTAGTGATGTTATTTATCTAGTAGGCGGATTTCTTTACTTGTTTTTAAACGTTAACATTTAATTCCTATTAGTTGGGTTTATCATCTCTCGCACATTTTATCATAAAAATTGTGTTTCATAATTTAAAATCTAAACTGAATTAAGTTATTTGTGGTGAAATAAGTGAGTGATGATTTACGTTTGCTTTTTTCTCTATTTAAAACAACAGTATGCCAACTATTAAATATAAAATATAACTCTATATAACGAAGCACATGGTTTCGATTTTTTTCAAAAAGGTATCAGGAGATTGGAACTCGCCCAGTCAAAAGCGCAAAACGTGTACAATTATTAATGGCGGTTTTCTCATACTCAATTCTACATAAAATCGTACGTTGATATCGACGCATCTCAAAAATAAACTGCTAAATATAATACAGTCAGACGAAGATTAAAAGAAGCAGATTTAAAACCAAATTGGCCTCTCAAAGTTCCATATCTTTTCCAAAATCATAAAACTCACCGATTAGAATTTGCCAGAATACATATTCAGTGGAACATATATATTAGAGAAAGGGAAAAATATTTTGTTCATGTATGACAACTAGAATTTAGTTATGGAAATCAGATAAACATTGATCGAAAACTTGACAAACGCACCAACTGCAACCGAATGCAGTGTTAAGTTTTTAAGGGCATAATACTTTGGGGCGATATTAGTTGTAAAAGAGCACACCGAACTCATGGAAGTGACTGGGCGAACTACTGATGACTTTCTGCAAGATCATATGTTGACATATGTCTGCCACAGTGAATACGAAAGATTCATATTAATGCATGATAACGCTTGGCTACATGCAGCTGGCATAGTAACTAATCATCTCGGTGCGTCTAAATTCAAAAATTAGATTGGTGACAGTGTAACCCAGACTTAGATCCAATAGCGCACAAGTAGGATCCGCTAAAACGCCGTATACGATGATAAAAAAAATTCAAAGCAAAATACAAGAAATTCGGTTAGCAGCACAACATGAATAAAATGCAATGTGTCAAAAATACATTCAAACCCTGCTTTGTAGTTTGCAATCAATTTTTTAATATTTCTAGATACAAGGCTGAGAATGTAAGACATTTGCCATTTTCAGAGATTACTGCTGGTTTTTAATTTAAGACAGAATTTTCAGTAATAATCTACTTTTTATTACTATTAAATATTGCATTAAATTGTTCAATTCAATTTGTAAACTTCACCACATAAAATATATTTTTACCCATACAAATATAAATATCACAAAGCTTGTCTCAGAAATACTGGTAACCCATTAATTTTTTAAAAAATCTTAATAAGTTAATAATTCATTATACACTTATCCACATTTATACAGACCGCTAAGTATTTTTTATTTTAAAGTGATTTATTGGAAAAACAAATTACTATTCAGTTTAGACACTTCAATATCTTATAAAATTATAAACTCAAAATGAAGTTTGCTTCAGACGCCAATCAATTGTTTTCTTGCAATAATATAAATAAAAAATGAATTAAACATACACAATGATTTCATTAATATTTAAACAATTTGAAAGGTAGTGATGGTTGACTATGAATATTTGATAGTAGCTAATAATAATTTTATCCGCAAAGACCTCTCGCGTTTTATTTTCACTTCAAAAATTTACTTGCAATTTACTCAGCTCAAATGACTAACCTTAAACATAATACATAATAATAAAACTATATATCATGCTATAACAATAGATTAAATATTAAATTATATACGTCACGTAGTGAAATTGACTAATAATGAAATTAGTATTTAGTTTGAACAGATATTTTTTTAGTTGCTGGCAGTTAAAAGAATTAGCTGGAACCATAAGACTTGTTGTAGAGAAAAAGTTTGAATTAAATTTTAATCATACCATCATGCTCTTTGGAATCGTAGTAATAATGGGAACGTTTCTTTACGTATTTGTTAAAGTTATAGCTGCTAGAGAATACACGAAAAATACACAATAGTTAAATAGTTGTAATTTATATTAGTAAATATATCTTGCATTAAATAGTTGTCATTATATTTATTTGTTTATTTATATAACGATTAATTTTTTTCTTTATATATTGACTACCTTATTTTTGTATGTTTAAAAAATATATTTTTAAACGATGTTTTGATCTAGAAGTCTCATATAAATTATTACAAAATTTATAACTAACCAAATAGGTAAACCATCTTGCTCCAACTGGTATCAAAAATGAAATGTGAAATATCGAAAGCTAATAAGCTTTACATATGCTGAATACCTTTTTGATCACAACCAAAGAAAATAATAGCTAAGCTATAGAAGACTCATCTTTATGGCTGATCCCAAAATCATCTTTCCGTAGCAAAACCGATCACAATAACGATATATTGCGTGTTCAAATTTTGTTGCACGTGGAGTGAAAACATCCATAACTTTTTTTGTGTACTCGAAGCACTAAGAGAACATGCCGATTTAACAGTTAAACAACCTAAAAGTGACATCGGTTATGCGATATAGGAAGTTCGAAATTTTCCTAAATCGCTGAAATTATTACTTTATTGTAATGCTCAAAGTTCGTTAATCATTTTGTGTGTAAATAAATACAATGAGAGTTATTTTTTCCTGTACTTTATATTTTACGCTATCTATTTAATGTCTTTAAATGGAATAATTTTATATAAAATCGCAATGTTCATACCAGCGTGATACCAACTGACAAAAGTTATATAGACCAGAACCACTCAGTCCTACCACTAATGTCATAAGTCATTTCTCAGTTTATTCAGTACTTTGACTATGTCAGTAGTCTGCTAACAGCATGAACGTTCTTTTCAGTGGTCACCTCAATCCGCCTGTCAGACTGAATCATCCTATATCAAAATATTTCCATGTTGAAAGTGAAAAAAATCATCGTCGTAAGGATGAATAAGTTTCTTCCAATATTTTTAAACTTTCTTTTAACCACTGCTGTTTATGTATAGTAACCAAAGTATCAAGTATTATAGTATAGATGGTTTATTCAAAAATTAACTTACAAAGTTTATGTAACTGCAATTCTTTGGACATTTAAAAACAGGTAAATTTTAACTTTACTGCATCTTTTTCATGTAATTGCAATCACAACTAATTAATATTGTTAAATTATAAATATAATTACTACATAAATCAAATTAAAAAAATACAAAGCAAAAAATATATTTAACCATAATAATTATTTTATTTATTTTAATTATTCGAAAATATAGTTCAAAAGTGAAAAAAGCAATATGATTATTTTAACTGGAAGGCGAGACACCTCGGTAACCCTCGGCTGATTTACACCCCATACAACCTAATGGAGCCATAGCTTACAATGTGTGGGACCACAGAAGTTATCAAAAAATTAACACAATCTCGATTTCCTTTGAAACAACGTATATTAAAAAATTGTCCGTTTGGCGTGTAAAACGACTACACAACAAACGGTTTATGATAACTGACAACCAAAAAAATCACAATTAATTACTAAAATCTAACATGCTCTTGAAAATAATCTTAGCTAATACATGAAAAATTATTTTTCCAAAATATATTTATATTGTTTTCGAAACACTATCTCATGATAACAAACTGCTGACCAATATTTTCCGTATATTTTTGGTATTTTCCCAAAAAGAAATTTTTCTTGTCAGATTTGAGAAACAAGACTGGACAGTCTAAATGAGAAAAGATTTTTACTAATGTTTCAAAAAAATGTTACCAAATATATGAGAAACATCGAAAAACAATTTTCCAAAATGGATCTGCAACAATTACAAATGGATAGTAAATTAAAAAAATACTTACCACAAGACCATCGGCAGGTTTGGAAGACCTAAAACTTGGTGGAACCATTTCTGGTGCCAAAGAAGGTGGCGGTTCTATACCCTTTAAGCATCTTGCCACGAACCACATAGCCAATGCAAACTGTTCATTATTTAATTTCCCAGTCTGCTTAATATCGCAAAGTGCCCTAGTAAAAATATCTTATTACATTTATAATATTTTGCAAGAAAAATATATGATATATATTAGACTTTAATACCTATAACTGGTTACCCAAGTAAGTTTTTTAACTATGTTAAGCTTGATTTTCCAATTTAGTTTTTTTTATTTTACCCTTCCTGGCAAGATTAAACTCTCACCTTCCCGTTAGTTTTACTAGACAATAAATTATACTTTTTTAGACTCCTTTTTTTTATTATCAAAATATATAACATACTTAACTAAACTTATCATACTCGTATTCACCATTTCCATGCACCGCTTGCAAAAATTTTAGTATAGCGGGTATTTCTTTAATAATACGTTATATTAAATATTATGGATAAAAAATTATTTAGTTTGAGATTTCTATATACAGACATCTATATATAGGCTGTAGTATTTTAAGGTTGAAAAATTTTGGCGACGTTTCTTTTATTCTCTCAAATTTTATACAAAAATGTTAACTTATAGTTTACTTCTTTTTCAACTGAATATCTAGCTACTTTTGGATCGAGTTGCAATTTTTAGATTTAGCACAGATGTATTTCATTTTAACATACTTCAAAAAAATACCGTTTATATTGTTAAATATTTTAAAAAAATTAGTGTCCTACTACTAATTTTAAAGTGTGGAAAGATGCCTTACCAAATATGAGCAAGAACTTGTTGGGGAACTCCACTCCTTAGAAATACATCCTTAATTTCACCCCCAGACACAAATCCATCTTTATCAATATCACTTTTTATAAACAAGGCATCAGATTTTCCTTTTTCTTCAGCAGTAACTACCCAGGGAATCGTTGGCTGAACAGACTGTATAGGTTTTGAAGTTGGAATCTTAAAAAAACAAACTAATACATTAAAGAAAGAAGTAGGACACAAATAACATTCAATTTAACATTTATCATTAATATTGTCTATATGCTGCGGTATTTCATTCTTTTTCAGATAAAATACAATTTGGCATCAAAAATATTAATAATTAAAATTCGGTACAGCTCTTCTCAACTGTATATTACGAGAAACGTTCTAAAAATCAATCGTTATCAGTAAATTTAATGTATCTACTAAAAATTTTTGGCCTATTATTGAGAACAAATGGGGAGGCGTAATTTTACTACTGAACTTGTGGCAGTATATCAACACCAATGAAAAAATGAATAAAATAGATTTAGTTGTAACTCGAAACAACCATATAAAAAGGGGAGCGATTAAAACTGAAAAGAGAAACTTTAATTTAATCTATTAACATAACAGAATAAATACATGTAATAGATTACGTATATTTTTTACAATGGTTCACCTGGTTCCTGATTTTAGAAAGTGGCGAATACCGCAACTTTTTCTTTGAAAATAACTTTTAAAGTATATAAGGTTGACCTATGTATTTACTATATTCTCATAAAGTGACGTATACTCTAGGCGTATAACTAAAAGTTTCAGTTATAGATATCACAAACAGAAATTTATGACATACGCCACTAGGTAAAAATTGTTCAACCTTTATACATGTATAAAAGTTTATGTCGATATTAGCCTGCATGTGAATAAAAGGATGACAAAAGAGTTGAAGTAGTTGGGAGTGAAAAAAGTTCAAAGATGAAATTTGCAGTTTTTTTTAAACGTTATCCACAAAATTCTTACAGACACATTTTCTACCTCAAAACCTAAATAACAACATTAAACTTAAATTTTTAATTAAAGGCCAAAAAATTACCCGCCAAAAATACCAACATCTTTTACCTCCCTGTCAAGGGAAAAACATCATAATCCCCAAAATTTTAATTAACTCCTTTGTAAAATATTAAAATTTCATAAACCCAACTTTCGTCAAAACAGAGTCGATATATATATATTCAAATTTGTTCTGTATTAAAAATACATAATCACGTGTTGTGTAAATGTTAAAATTTCTACTAAAACTGATATAATATTCCCATTATTGAATAAATATTAATTTTTTTATAAATATAAAAAATATATATTGTATGTCGTATTAAATTTTCTCCGCGAAACCTGATAAAGCTTTCCCAATCCACACATATAAATAAAATTGAAGTGTCTGTCGGTCTGTGTGTTGTATGTCTATATCGGCTAGTGTTGAAAACAGGTGAACTTATTTCTACGAAACTTTAAAGACATGAAGAAGTTATCAGGAGTGATATAGGCTGCTCTTTTTCAGTCTGTCTGTCTGTCTGTAGTGTTACTCTTCGAACCGGCTGAACCGATTTCGATGAAACTTTACAGACATGAGGATGAGGTTGTCAGGAGTGATACAGGCTGCTTTTTTCTCTCCGTCTGTCTACCTGGGCTAACCTTCGAAACGGCTGAACCGATTTCGATGTAACTTTACAGGCACGAAAGGAAGTTGTCAGGAGTGAAATAAGCTGCCTTTTTAAATTTATTATTGTTTTAAACAAATGTATTTAAGTTTCACGTGGATAAAGTCGCGAGTAAAAACTAGTATCCAATATATTAAAAACAAAAAGTAATTTGCCAGTAATTAACTTACATTAGGTTGAATTACCGGAGGCGGGGGAATTTCAGGTTTTACACCGTCAAGAGGACGATTAATCAAATTTACAATCCCGCCAATTGGTGTAGAATCTTTTCGTTTAAGAGGAGGCATCAGTTCAGGAGGTAATGTGTTGGGTATTGCATACTTCTCTAAGGCTTTATAAACTAAATGCATAGCCTAGAAATAACAAAATAATAAGTTTTATGAATATATTCAAAACAAAATTGCTGCAAAGGTATTTTTTAAATCTTAAGAAATAGTTTTTCTATTTTTTCTATAAAAATATGTTTTATTGATATAATCATAATGATAAAAAAAAGTTAAAAGAAAATGCAGCATATTTTAAGTCAGCTACATTTTCTATACAATCTATGTTCCTTTTCATGTTGTTACAACAAGCATTTTATAATTCAAGTGTAAATAACTTAACGAAAATTATGGGCTCAATATCTAATTAAAAATTAAACTGATCCAGAATAAAAGATAACTGTAAATTGTAGCAATCCAGAGTTCACGCTCTGATATGCATGCATATATACATTCTCTATATATTTTCAATATAATACTCACTACCACAAATTCATGCCTATTTAACATTCCATCTTTGTCTTGATCGGCTAGGTCCCATATTTTTCCTAAAGTCTCAAAAGGAAGTTTGGATTCCATTAATACGTTTTTAACCTGAAACGAAAAATTCTTACATACAAAAAGCAAAAACAGAAATAGTATACTAAAAATATGGTATGAATATACTGTTAGGAAACCAGAGTAGTCGTTATGATTAAAATTGCAGATAATAGAGCTTAATCCATCCAATAATACATGTTTTATTCTCATAGAGCTAAGATAAGTGAATAACTATTAAAATATTCATTAAAATTAACCTTTCCTTCTGCGCAACCTCCTGAAGGTTGACATAAATCAGTCTTGTATATCATTATTGTAATTCTTAAAAGAGCTGGAACGCCTTTAGTAAGTCAGTATTGAATATCAGTAGGAATACAACATTGTGTGTGCATTTCCAATGTGAAATCTTCAAACGTCTATCAGTCTACTTAATCGACACCCCTAAAGTTTACTTTAAATAACGTCACATCTAGGTTTTAATTCACCGGTGAGTTATTCGATGTCTTCAGTTTTAAAGAAATTAGTGTGGAGTGCAACTGTTGGTGTCTTCGCAAGGAGGTTCGCTGGTTTCACTCAACCTAACAGAATTCGATGAAACTTGCTGAAAGCATTACTAATGTTGTCCCAAAGTTTCCTGAATTTTTTCACAATTATTAGCCGCAGATTTTTTAAGATATTTTATTGAGAAGTGAGTATAAAATTACACCGGTATTTATGAGACTGCAGGATACGATTAGATTTATTCATTTCTAAATAAGAGATATGAATATAATTTATACAAGCAATAGAAAAGTATATTATAATTCATTTGATATATCGATGAACTTAATTACTCGCGGTGTTTAGGAATATTTTTAATTCACTTTTTATATGTTAGCTGATTTTCAACTCACGGGTGATAGTCGAAACCAACAGGCGGAGACCGACCAAAGGCACAAAACATTTTTAAATGAAATCAATTTTGAAATATTTTCAGTGGAAAGATAAATAGCTCACGAACAAACATTCTCTCATTCTGTTGTCGGTACTTCAAAGGGAATTCGCAATATGCGTGCCCATCGTGGCTTTAAATGGAGAAGCGAGTTCAAACTAGTCGAATTGTGCAATTCTAATCACACACTGTGGAATAATGATAAATGTTGGCAAATTTAGCATTTATTTGCAAACATTTTTTCAGTGAAAACACAATGTTCACAAAGGACAAAACATTTGAAAACGGTTACAAGTGTTTACCCCCTTTTACTCAAAATGCCCACTAGGTGGATTCTCGGCTTTAGCTTCCGCTGCGCTGTTAGTGCAAGAATATTTGAATTTGAAAAATATTAAATGCAAATGCAATTTTCCTTTTTGAAGAAAGAACTCTCATCTTTGATATATCGAATTTTGTTTGCGAAATAGTTTCTTATTAACAATTAAGAGCGAAAAATAAGTTTTCTTCATTTAATTCAAAAGCTATTTTTACTTCATAAAGTTGTGGACAATATATAAAAACATCGAAATATTTTTAGTTTGTCAAACTATGTCGCATTGTTAGCAAGATATTTGCAAAAAAACATTAAAAATTTGCATGTTTTATTATTGTAAATAACTTTACAAAAAATTGTTCAAATCGTTAATTGACCTATATGTATTCTAAGAGTTCAATAGTTTGCAATTTTTTATTCCGCTAAGCTAAAAAGGTACCATTTTTTATGGCATGGGAAAACGACGGATCATCATTTTGTTCATCAACATTTGCACTAACGGTCCTTGAAAATGGATCATCAAGAATGCAAGATAAATTGTACAAAATATATAGTAACAAAGGTGCCACTTTTTCGCTTATAAACAAATTAAATAATATAGTTATTTCGGATGCTACATATTTCAAATTAGTAGCATTCGAAATCGGGAAAAACGCGCATTTGAAAAAATATAGCGCTCTTCGACCAACAGAAATCGAGATAGAATTTTTTTTGTCAAACAAGGGCTGCATTAACATTAAGAGCAGAAACTAGAGATGTTCTCTGCTTAAACTTAAACTACACAATACAATATGTTTTTCTTTTAAAATAGATGTAAATTTATTTAAATATAATCCAACCAAAATAGTGGTGCTGGTCTGCCCATTCACAAAGCACTAAAGTGAGGGAATGCTAATTTGGTAAAAATCAAATACTTCAGCGTATTCAAATATCAACTTACTCTTACAGCTATTTCGTTGCAACCAAACTGCACTTCCAACTCTGTGAATAGGTAAATGAACACCACCACTTTGAGAAACTTTTGTTGAAACAATTTTACATATATTGCAAAAAAAATATTATATTCTGTAATTTCAGGTTTTCACCAAAAACATGCCAAATTTCAGCTATTAATGTTAATAAGCAACGATTCAACGATTTTTTAATACAAAATCTATCTCGGCTTCTGTTGGTCAAGGAGAGCAATATATTTCTTGTGAAGAAGCGTTTTTTCCTCAGCTTTCGAATACCATCAAATAATTCGTAGCATTTGAAATAATGGCATGATTTAATTTGTATATAAGCTATACAAAAATACTTTTTCTTTGGAATACTTTTTGCATAATTTACCTTACCGAACGTGGTGATTCTTTTTTAGGGGCTGTCAGTGCAATTCTTTAGGAACAAAATGATTACTTTTCTTCTTGTCGAGAACAACAATTGTAATTCTGTATAAACTATTGGACTCTCAGGATATCACTAATTAGATATTATCCTTATTGTTAACCATTTAAACAATTTTTTGTTATTAGTTATTAACAATAAAAAAAAGTAATTTTTTTAATGTTTTTTGAAAATATCTTTATAACCTCTGGACGGATTCTGACAAACAAAAATACATTTCAAAGATTTGTAATAGTACGTTTTTCAATAGAAGCACCAATTCTCGAATTTTAGTACGTAATTGTTAATAAAATATTTTCCAAACAAAATTCGAGACACCAAACATGAGAGTTCCGCATTCCTGGAAGAATGATCTTCAAACAGAAAAATTCCATCTGCACTTACTGTTTATTGTTGCTTGCTTCCAGTATAATCCCCTAGTCTAGAACTAAACGAAGAACACCGATGTGTGGCCAAGTGAACGGATGGCTCAACTCTAACCAACTTTGGATGCTGTACTACATAGAGCGTTGCCAAACTTCTTTACGAATTTTATGCTATTATTTATTAAAGATTTTCAATGAAAAAATTTTTTACTGCTTTATAATATGAGTTTGGAAACTATTCCCATAACATTTAAATAAGACTGCTTAACCATGTCAATTGAAAATACTGCTTTGTTAATTACATAATATTTTTTTTCTTAAGTTCATCTCAGTTGCCTTCCCATGTTAAAGTATAGAAAACTCTCTTCACTCCTCATCTGATCATATGAGAAATCCCCAAACCTCCTTAAAGGGACCACAGTTATTAGCAGTTACGTTAATGTACAAGCAAGTTCATTTAAAATTGCATGTCTGTGAATAAAGACTTTTATTTTACTAAGAATTAAACTGTACTCTTTTATTATCAATTAAACCAATTCACTGTCTTATAACTGTGTTGTGAAAACTGCTCGTTCCCAGTGCAATTTTGATACATAAAAGTAGTTAACTTATGTTCAGACAAAGTACTTTTTGACGAGCTGTCCAGTTTTATTTAAAAATGTTGCAGAATAGCCCCTTCCGTCTGTTAGCAATAAATTTGTTTCTCTTTCTGGTCATTGGAACAAGATTTACTAACCCTACATTTAAAAGTAGCAACTTACCTTATTTCCTGGAATTAATCCATTTAGTGGTTGTAAGGAGTCAAATAATTTATCATATTTTTCTCTCTCGGTAGGTTTTATAGTCCAGTCTACTGCCGACGGTGGAAGTGATGTGATTAGAGGAGTTGTAGAAGGTACGGGGGGTTTTGTTTTTCGGAGCGGTATATCACCCTATAAAAACAAAAATGCTTACAGTCTATTTCCTTTAATATTTAATGAAATAATAAACTTTATTAAAATTCCACTAGATGTTTTACAGTCATAGTTAAAGATAAAATTAACCTTTTAGTGAAAAATTGAGCAGCTTTATGGTGTGCCAAAAAAATTAAGATCATATTGTATTTTCCTATTAGTTTTTAGCTAATATTATTTAAAAATGGTGTTTATATTATAATAAATAAACTTATTAAGTGCATATATTCTTGCAAGTCTTGTTCTTTTTGATATTGAAAAATAAATAGTTATTATATAACTTGATTTTAATAGCATATAGTTTATATATATATATATATATATATATATATATATATATATATATATATATATATATATATATATATATATATATATATATTAAGAGTGTGTAGATTTTTAACGAAATAATTAAATTTGTATTTCACGATCTCGAAAAGCATATGTTTATCCACAACTAAATGTAAAATTTCCCTTCATTATTCCAACGATGCCTGTCCTGTACCACTTATTGCCAATTTACTTCAGATATCTTCACAATCTCATCTCTCAATCTTGGTTTGTTTCGTTTCATATATCATTGTTTCTTACGCAGCCTGATATTGTATGTTTAACATAATTCTTTACCGGGTTCTTTGGGATTTGGCGATTTTCATTATGTTATAGTTTGTGTAATTCCAAGTTTATGATCCATAGGTAAATACACGAAGAACCAATTGTTTGTATACTTTTCGTTTTAAATTATTCGATATTTCGGATTTGAAGATGTTATTAAGTTTGCCAAGCGCTGACGAGGCTAGCTTGATTCTTCTAGTTACTTATTCGTTGTTACTGTTGTTTATTTTTATGTTCTGCCCAAATATATATAGCTGTCTACAGAATCCAGACTGTGGTAGTCCTAGGTAATACTGACGAAATTGACAGTGTTGGTCATAACTTTTGTTTTTAAGGCGCTCATTTTTAAGTCAGTGTTTTGAGACCCTGTTGAACTAGTTAATCATTAAATGGCGATCCATCAAACAAAAAAATACATCCACGAATCGCAGATGATTAAGATAGCATCGGTCTATATTTATTTCTTTAATAGATCAGTCTAGCTGACAGAATGCATCTTGGAAGGCCATTATAAATAGTTTTGGTGATATTGTATCGCCCTGGCGTACTCCTTTCCTGACTAAAATTACTTTTGAATTTTCAAAGGTCTTAATATATATTTTTAAGTTCACGCACATAGGGTTGCTGTCTACTCTGCAGTTGGTCAAGGTTTAGTACTAATCATAACTCTACTGAATCGAAAGCTTTTTCATAGTCAAAGATAGCTATATATATAGATCGATGTTATACTCGCTGCACTTCTCGATCATTGTTCTTAATGTTTGGAGATGGTCGCACGTGTTACAACCCGACCTGAACCCAGCGCGCTCACGTAGGTTATTGAAATCTATCGTCATTGTTATTATATTTAATATTATTTTTGATAATAGCTTGTACATTTGGGATAGTAAACATACTGGTCTATAATTGTTGCTGCATGCCAAATTTTCGATACTTCCCTCACTTGCAAACATTTATTGTGTATTAGGCCTTGCCCATGTTTCAGTTCGGGGCCACCTTCCTGCAGCATTTAAGCCAATACGTTGACGGGTCCAGCACTTTTATCATTTCTTAGGATTTTCAGGGTATTGTGAATTTCTTCCAAATTTATTTTGGGGATTTCCTCTGAGCTTATGTTTTTTATAATTTCTCTGATTTGGCCTCTCTGAAAATCGTTAGACTCAACTTTAGATTCAAATATGTTTAAATAGTACATTATTTCTTCTATTTCTTTCCTATCATTCTATTTTGGATTTTATTAACTTATTTTGTGTACATATTTTTTTTATAGTTTTTGTCCCTTTATTGTTCTCAATTGTACTTAAGAATTTCTTTCTTTATAGTTTTGTTTAGATCAGTCAGTTGTACTTTATCGTTTCTTACCTTTATTTCTCTCCGTTTAGAAATGAGGTCTTTGGTTACTTTGCTGATCATATAATCTTTGGACTTGTATTCTATTTTTCCTGCAGCATTCAATATTATATTTGTTATATTATTTGTATATAGATCTAGAACATGTTTTTCGATTGTTGCAGTGTTATTTTATAAGTCCTCTTTAATAAGTTCTGGATATTTATTTTTAATTTGGCATTATCTTACTGTATTTATTTGTTTTATTTTAGATCTAAATCTGTTTGAGTCCTTTTTTTTTGGCGCAGTTACATACCTGAGCAAAAAGTGAAAAATGTATATTCTTGAAACAATTTATTTTCCAAGGCTAAAAATATTGGGTGAACACGTTAAGAAATGTGTCATACCGCTTTTTCACCACCGACACATTTTAAGGTATTAAAAAACAAGCTGGAAACGCTTTCTATTCTATTTTGTTAGTATTCATTTAAAGGCTGCCTAATTATAGATTACAGTCCAATCAAAATTGTCCACACAAAATGTTTCCAAAAGGTGAACCATCGGTTAGATGAAAATTCCTCACTTAAACCTGAACAAGGGTTACCTGAAGCTCTATTGCTGTGATAAAGGGCGGGTAAAATTTTTACTCTGAGATAAAAAAAAAACAAGCAAAAATTGTTTATCGACATATTATTGTTAAAGAGCTAGATTAGGAAATAAAAAAACAGTTAAAAATATGTAATAAATTTTTCTTGAGTATATAGAAAAAGTATGTGTCCTATAGTTGAACAAGGACTAGTTTAAATTTATAATAAAACTGAAGAATTTACTTACCATTTTCGGCGGAGGCACATCTTCGGTTAAATTGTTTGTACTCAAATCTTTCCCGTTTTGTACCAAAGCAACCAATTTTAACGCAACAAACATACCCCCTTTATCTAGACTACCTCGACCACCAGGGTCAGACAGATCCCATATACGAGAAAGGATTACATCGCTTAAACCCGAACGTTTGAGAAATCGTGCTGCTTCCATACCTCCCACAGTACCAAATCCATTGGGATCAACCTAAAAGACATAAATTATGTTAGCCATCATATTTTTTTACACTTTTAATAATGAGGTGAATTAAGTTCTGCAAATTTTTATTTTCAAATGATCTACAAAGACGTTATGTTCAAGTTATTGATATTAGAAAATCTGTAAAAATGTGCTGAATTAAGCATGAAATATAATATTTTAGGTTTAGAAATAAAAAACAGTGTATTGCTAAAAGGGTTTTTTTGCAAGGAATGTAATTTAATACCCATAATAAATAGGTCAGAAGGGAAAAAGAAATGGAGACCGGACATATTCTGTACTAAAACAACATCCGCTCTTCGAAGGAGCAAAAACCTAATAAATAAAAGGATTATAAAAATTACAGCAATTTCAAATAGTTATTCATATATGTATGTATGTCATAAGATTTGAGATTTCTCTTACACCAACTATTATCAAAACCGGGAGACTTTAATTTATATTGATTAACTTTAACAGATCCCGATTACAGTAATTTTAGCACAAGTTTAGTTGCAATTTTAATGTGTATTTGTCGGAACTAATATTTTTACTATTTTTTACATTCGGCTATGACATAGTAATTTTGTTGTTCTCAATTGTCCTAACGAATGTCAGAGCAGGGGTAAATATACAAATAATTATACTTATACTGCTTATTCTACAAGTTTTATAGAAGACTAAATTTGTTTTTATTTTCCACATCAGAACGCGAAAAGTTTGAAATATTAAATAGTATAGTCTGTTTGAGTGAGGGGTCTTGTGAATGCACAATAATATATTTTTGATCATGAACAAGATAAAATCGCCTTCAAATTAAACCCAATCCCGTTACATATAAAGTTTAAATTTTATTACTTAAAAAATGCATACAAAATCGTATGCATGCGGGTTAATAATCGAGTAAAGGTGAACAAAACAATCGAACAATCAAAATAATTGATTAGAACTAAACAGTCCTAAACTAATTGATTATGGGCAAATAACTACTTGATTAGTTAATCAATTTTCCAATTACTCAGGAATAATTGATTATTTGGAATAATTAACGAATTTTACTTAAAATCAATATAAAAAAATAAAAAGATGTCACTGTATCATCCAGTCTTATTTTCTA
The DNA here is from genome assembly GCA_034092305.1 of Diaprepes abbreviatus. Classification (NCBI taxonomy): domain Eukaryota; kingdom Metazoa; phylum Arthropoda; class Insecta; order Coleoptera; family Curculionidae; genus Diaprepes; species Diaprepes abbreviatus. The sequence continues at coordinate 17,961,491 of JASJET010000122.1, read as the reverse complement.
TATTGTGTACAAACGCGAATATTCTATATTTTCGCTGTCAATTTTTGTACAAGTGGAAAATAATTTCGTACCCTGCATTATCATACCCTGCACCTAAGACTAAGGCAGAATAAGAGAATAAGTTTCAAACATAAAGTCATTTTATGCAGTGGCTTTTTTGATTGGCCAAGCTTTCAGGACCGTATTTATTCATTTATACATTTTTCATTATTCATGTAAATTTTCGATGAAATGGATATTCTAGAGGGGGTTAGTTTTACCTTCTTTGTATTCAAATAATGGATGACAGAGTTGGTTTTATTTTAATATGTCAAAAATACCTAAACCAAGAACGCTGAAGATAGAAAAATAGCTTGGAATTAAATATTGATTGGCAAAAAGGCCTGGTTATACATTTCTGCCTTTAGCTCCAAAGATATATTCATTTCCATAAATTCCCTTCTATATTTCCACAAAATGGAATAAATATGATTAGTTTTACTAGTTTTTGTGGCCCTTAAGATATATATGAGTAAATAGAATCGTATATATAAATAAAATACCGTATTAAATCAATTCATTACAAAAACTGTAATATTTATTGTCTTGTCTCATATACTTGGCTTATCATTTTTTCTATTAAATTAATCTAGGTATGTAAATTTTATTGCCCTTCAATTAGACCATATTTAAATTTATTACATTACTGTGGCGTGTATTTGCAAATCCCTTGTAAAATTTTAAATATCTATGAAAATAATTTTTCTCGTAATTCTCTTTAGAAAATCTTATTTCGGGTTATACTTGGTTTTGGTAATTAAAAATAAACTAATTGTTTTTTTCTTATTTCGACATGGATTTATTTTCTTCTTTAGAGGGTATAGACTCTACAAAATAAATCACGATAAAAATAAAATATATATTTTTATTCATAATAAGAACAATACCATTTTGTATAAGATACTAGATTTATTAGCAAAATTATTGAAACTATTTCTATTATCAAAGTATAAATTAACTTTTAAAACTACCAATCTATACATTTTTTTTATAACCTTTGTATTAAAAAATTGATTATTTTAACTAACTTCGTAATAAATCGCATAAACGGATTGTGATGACAAGAACATACAAAACTCGTTTATTTTATGGAAGTGTGAAAACGGGATCAATTTTTGAAAAAATTATATTAAGGATTTTTTAATTACAAATTCTCTGAAATCATTTTATCAAAAAGTAATTTTATAAAATGTTTTTCTCCTACATTATTTTACACTTTCTTTAGAACAGTGTACATGTTACAAAGCAACTACTTTAAATAACTTCTATAACATAGACTTTGTTCACAACCTACAGTTCTGATCCGATGGGATCGATCCGATACAGATACAATTAGTTCCATAAAAATATGTTGCTGCGTATTTGAATACCAGACTTGTTTCTGCCCGTTTTCTAGGTACGTTCGACACTCGAGGCTCCAAATTACTCCGCACTCTGCATTGATAGTCGCTTGATATTCGTGAAGTCTATTCATAACGAGTGCGAAATATTATAAAAGATTCGACGCAGTTTTTCTGTGTAGACCCGAAAAAGACCCAAAAATGACAAGCAAAATAAATGATGTATTCTATATTTTTCATATAGCAGTGGATAAAAAGACATGACCGAGAAAAAATTCCGATGATATTCCAAATCGTAGTTTAAAACTTGTGACTACAAAAAATTAAGAAAAAGTAATTATTCAAGGGTTCCAACAAAATCCATATATTAATCTGCAACAAGCACAAAGTATTTTAGCTCGAAAAGGAATGCGTGTTAATCTAAATACTATTCCATGGTGATTTGATGAAAATAATATTAAATATAGAACGAGGCAAAAACGTTTAGTGTCTGGAAAGCATATCTAAAAACATTTATCCTGGGCATAAAAGAACATTAATAGATGTTCGCTAAACGTTATTTTTCTAACGAATCTTCATTTTGGGCCTGGAGTGCTGTTAAAAAAGTTGGTCTAGCGCGCAATACAGAATTATTCAGAGAACAGTTAAACACCCTCTTAAAGTGCATGTCTGAGAATGCTTCTATCTCTAGACTTGGGTCACTGTGCATTTTTACTGAAAACCTGAACGCAGCAAGGATGAAAAGAATGTATGAAAAATGTTTAACAATGACTGCTGAACGCTCGTGGTCCAGGAACTGATTATGACCAGTGGATACTACAAGGAAACAATAACCCGAAACACCGTAATCACCTTTGTCAGGACTGGAAAAGAAAAAAATACATTACTACCAAGGAGTGGTCCGCTTCTTTGGCTGATGCAAATCCTATTGAGAATATACGGGGTTTAATGGTGGCACAATTTCATTAAAAATGTATATACACTCTAAACATGGCGAGTCGCCACCGTGACGAGCCCCCTTTGAATATTGCCGACTTCGGCGGCCGGCATCAAAGGAGATAATAGAAACGTCATCATATTTCTATTGTTCGCGAGCAGTACAACAGACACTTGCAATGATTCATTTTCTGTCGATTTTTGGTGTGAACTCAAGGGAATGTTTTTCTAGCTTTACAATTTTATTTTTCAGTGAAACCGCCGACACGAGAAATATGATGAAACTGACTTTAATTCCACATGCTTTTATTATTGCCTTTTTCACTGGCCACCGAAGCCACAAGGGCTTCGTGAGAAATTTGCGTGGTAAGCTCAAAATTAATCGAAAAGGACAAAATTCAAAGGAAGTTCGTCACTGGTGCGACTCCGATATTTATACGCATCTTAAAGCAACTAAGTGCAGAAATAGATAGAATATGGAAAAACATATCACTGGATTACACAGAGAACTTGGTTAGCAGCATACCTCGGCGATGTGAGTCAATTATAAAACAAAGTTGTGACTGTGATCGCGTCATAGGCCGAAAACTAGGGTCTCCAAAAAAGCACGATTTTTTTACTTTAACTTTTTAGGTAGTTAGAATTCGAACTAAGTATACATCCACTAATTGTATGTATGTATGTATGTATTATGTATGTATGTATGTATGTATGTATGTATGTATTATGTATGTATATGTATATATGTATATATATATATATATATATATATATATATATATATATATATATATATATAGTACATATGTATATATGTATATATGTATATATATATATATATATATATATATATATATATATATATATACATAGTAAACGGTTCTAATTAAAATTCCAATGGGATACAACATTTCAACTCATAATTTGATATTAATGATTTAAGCTGAATACATCGGATAAAAAACGCATTTTACACGTTAGAGATGGAATCGAATTGATATGGCAAATTAATTATTCTCTTTATTTAACACAAAATCACAAAAATATACAATCACAAATACTTTTTAAGATATACATTTTTTTTTATACAATAAAAACAAAAAATTTGGTATTGTCGCAACTCGTTTATTCGCTAAAAAGTAAGATTTTTCATAGTCCTCGGCGGCATAAAGAAGAATAGTCGGTGTTTCTTTCTTTTTAATTTTAATTCAATGTTTTATTATAAGGAATTAAAAGAGGGATTAGTTAAGATAGTTCATCGGATGTAATATTAGCCATAAGTATTTAGTACAACACGCCCTCTACTTTACTTTGCTTCAAATTTAGTTAGATCCAGCAAATCTCTAAAAGGTGATCTGACAAAACAACGGTAACAGTTAAATATTTTTTTTTTAATTTTATTTCAGTAAATGAAATTTTTAACACAAAATTGATACTTTAAAAAAGAAAAAGAATTATAATATGGCTTCAAAATGACGTCCATATTTTGTATAACTTAAAATCCATCCAACTTTAATTGCAATTTGCGCCTGAACGGTGTGGTTTACCGACTCCAATAAGGAGTACCTTTTCTATTGGATTCTTTTGTCTTTAAAATGACATGTCCTTTTTTTCCAATAACTGTCAAAACAAAAAAAGATATGTGAAAAATTAAATTTGAATTTCAAGTAAAGTGACCTCATGTTTTTTTATAACAGAATGATAGAAGTCATTGAGCGTAGTCCCTGTGAGAAATATCAACTTTATGAGTTTAAAAGTAACCTCAAGATGTTAAAAATAACAAAAAATGAACTTTGACAGGCTATAACGCGAGAAGTGTTGGATTTTTTTACTTTTTATTATATGACTTACTACCTCTATTTTGCCATGTAAAATTACCTTACCAGGAAAACATTCAACTACTTACCAACTACATCAACAGAATCTACAGAACGGGAACTCTTCCCCCTGAATGGCTAGAATCAGTATTTATACCGATCCCTAAGAAAAAGGCAGCAAGGAAATGCTCAGATTTCAGACTAATCAGCCTAATGAGTCATACACTCAAGATGTTGTTAAAAATCATACACCGACGTATCTTTCTGAAATGTGAACAAAACATAAGCCCCGAACAGTTCGGATTCAGATCAGGGCTGGGAACCAGAGAGGCACTTTTTGGGTTGACCGTGTTACTTGAAAAATGTAGAGATCAATCAAAGGATCTATATCTTTGTTTCATAGATTATGAAAAAGCTTTCGATCGCATAAAACACCCAACATTAATACACTTGCTGCAGACTCAGGGCTTAGACTACGAAGATGTTAGGCTGATAAAGAATTTATACTGGATGCAAACAGGCTGTGTACGATTTGGCGATGCTACAACACCAAACACACCAATAGAGCGGGGAGTACGACAGGGTTATATCCTCTCACCTCTTCTGTTCAATGTATACTCCGAGTATATATTCCAACAAGCATTGGAGAATGTTAACATCGGCATTAGGGTGAACGGGAATATACTGAACAACATAAGATATGCTGATGACACCGTCATCTTTGCAGATACATCAGAAGGACTGCAAGAGCTGCTGGATAGAGTAGTGAACACAGGAGATCAGCACGGCCTGAAAATAAATACAACAAAGACAAAAGTGATGGTCATCAGCAAAAATCAAAACTTACGAGTTAACGTTCAAATATACGGTACACCGATCCAGGAAGTTAAAAAATTTAAATACCTCGGGTCTTGGATAACCCAAAACTTGGATACAGAAGTCGAAATTCGAGCAAGAATCGAAAATGCAAGAGCTGCTTTTATAAGAATGAAGAAACTACTAACAAATACTACCCTGTCACTTGATACTCGATACCGTTTTGTGAAAACATATATATACTCTATTCTTTTATATGGAGCGGAATCTTGGACAATGGGAAAAAGAATAATGCAACGAGTGGAGGCATTCGAGATGTGGGTCTTTCGTAGAATGTTGAAGATCCCATGGACAAGACGAATGACGAACGAGAATGTCATTAGAATGATGGGGACAGATAGAGAACTCTTGCAGCAAGTGAAACGACGGAAAACGGGTTATCTGGGACATATATACAGAGGAACAAAATACCAATTTCTGCGACTTCTCATGGAAGGAAAAATAGAGGGCCGAAGAGGTCCTGGAAGACGAAAATGTTCATGGCTGAAGAACGTACGAGAGTGGACGGGATTGGACACACACACCTTACTGAGAGCAGCAATAGATAGAGAAGAGTTTGCCAACATTGTCGCCAACCTTCAGTAATGAAGAGGGCACCTAAAGAAGAAGAAGAAAATTACCTCCCCAAGTATCCTGATCCATTGTCCGAAAATCCTGTAAAAAGATTGGCATCCTAATAAAATTATTATTAAACGTTTATCGAATATTTGTTGATAGCGCCGTAATGGCGCGCCAAACTGGATTAATAAATTATTGTGCAAAAACATTTGATCTATCGGGGCCATTCCTCGAACGACTTATATGGTAAAATGCAAAATCAATGTGTTCCAATGCTCAAATCATTGGTTGAATGTTACTTGCCGCTGACTTGAAAGAAAAATATTTTCTCCCCACTTTTTTCGCGTATTTTTCCATTTTGAATTGTATTCTAAATTTACATAGTTCGGAATAAAATAGATCGAAAAAAATATTTCGTCAAACAAATTATGTCTTATATTTTACTCTATTTGATATAACGGAAAAAATAGTAGATTTTTAACATTTTTTAAATTAATAATTTTTTTCGCTTCGAGTTCAGACTGGGTGTAGATCAATTATTCCAGGCATCATTCCAGAGTGATTTATCCCGAAAATAAAACTACCTCCCGCTACCAAATTATGACTACTTTTGGACATAATTTGATTGAAGTATATGTCTTTTCCGCGGCTTACCTGTATTAAAGCGTTGCCGTTTTTCCATCTTGGAATCACTTTCACCGCCAATCCGCTCAAAAGATTATTAGATAACAAAGTTCATATTACTACTGGGAATTAACGGCGAGGCCAATTTACCCCATTTTGTAGTTTATCATGTCTTATAAATTTATATTCCTTTTTTAGAAAAATATATAGAAGAGATTTTTGTTATGTATGATTATGTCACACTAAGGTCCTTGCCGTATAGCCAATGTTAAATGTGGCATATTTTAAACTGATTATCTCGACTATGGGATGGATCAGGTGTTTGAAATTTCGAAATATCAAGAATGAATAATCAAAGTTCCAAGAAGATCTATAGAAACTCCATTAACCTTAAACGATTCGATAATTTCGATCCGATCGGCATTTACGTTGAAAACTTTCAGTTTACAGAAAATTCCTAAACTATGTCAACAATAATCCTCATATATTGGCGTTAATTTGATACTTGTAATGTGATTGTTATTATCCTCATCTATTATAACTGAATCATCTCCATCTCACTCTGTGGTTTATGGTTCAAAGGTGTCTTTTTGGATTGGTTGCTGTTAAACTATAATATGTTTAAACAATTTTTTTTCAGTTTCAAAAGGTAACAATCACGCTACAAAAATGCATCTGTAACACGCTGTAAAAAAAAATAGTGAATATATTAAATCATTATAATATTATACTAAGGTTCGAGTCAAAAAAATATATTAATTACAAAAAAATATCTTTTATCGACGTTTGTAAAGTAAAATACAAAGTTTATGGTCCCATTAATTGCAACAAAAACTAAAATGAAATAATTAGCAATATGAACTCCTCATACATGTTACAAAACTAAAAACCAAAAAAAATAAAACATAATTAACTTTGTATTTACAAATAATATTTTTAAGTTGGGGTTTCAATAAATAGAAATCTATAAATTTTGAAATAATATAAAGGAACAATGTTAAATATCAACGTTTTATCAATTAAAAATTTTATTTCCACAAGACATTTTACATCCGACGATTTAAGAAATGACATTAGTAACATTTTAATACCAATTTTAGTTAATATAAATGTTTTGTTAGTGTTTAAACTGGTGTTAAATTAAAAAAAAAATAATTGTAGAAAAAATGTTATATACAAATGACACTCAATTTGTTTTTGCAAATTAATACTCCACAAAGACATGTCACAAACTAACTACATAGGTATTTTATAATGTTTAAAATATTACTCCTAATGTGAATAATATATAATCAAAATAAGGCCGGAGACGGCGAATAATTCAAAAACGATTTTTCACCCTAGTGTGTTTTCTTTCTTCATAGACATCTGTGCGTCATCAAAGTTATGAAAAAAAAGTAATACGATTACGTTAAAGTATCAAAGTGGAATTTATTTAACAGTGGACATAGTCAAATGTTGCTCGACATCGGGATACCGGACGTCCTAGCAGTTAAAATTTTTTCAAATTTCCTTTTTCGGGAGACCAAAATTATTAAATATTAACGATGTCATTGACGTTAGCATGAGTTTCTACTGTACCTAAAGTATTAAAAATATGAAAATATTTGTGTCAGTCAGATCCGACAACGGAGAAAACAAACTTTGTGTCCTCCAACATACCAGCGTATAATGCTGTATTTTTTTAAATCACTCTCAATGATAATCTCTATACAGTAGCGTAACATGGAAGGGGAGGCATTCGCCCTGAACGGGTTTTGTTAAGGGCGGCAAATTTCGAGAAAAACATTTTAATTTGACCAAAATTTTTTTCACTGATAGAGGAAATCCCCTTATCTATAGATAACTATGATTATCAGGTTCTTTTACAACTGTGGTATATGGATATTTACGGATTTTCAAAGTCTAGTAACGATTACGTATTACCAGATTTACATTTGACACGCCAGTTTCTAATATATTCGTTCTCGGTCTTACAATCAACAATTTTTATAAAACGTGGTATGTCTTTAATAGGTTTCTGAGATCTCTCATCTTCAAATATATTCCAATGGTTGCTAAAGATATGTTTGAATGAAAAACGGAATTTTTGTATATTTTTTAGACGGAATTGATATCTTTTAGAGTTAATGTTAAAACTGTGTTCCTCAATGGAAAAATATTATATTACAACATTCTAAAGTTTTTATGACTTTCAATTAGCAGTAATAATCAAAGAAACAAAATTTAGGTAATAATATTGCTTTTAATAATTGATTTATATTGCTGCCTATGTGGATTATAAGAAGGCCTTCGACTCAGTACCACATGAATGGCTCAAAACTATACTGAGAATGTATAGGGTCGATGATCATTTTGTTTCCTTTTTAGAACGCATCATGTCAACCTGGAGAACTAGGATCCAACTGCAAGTTCCATCCAGCGATACCATCGAAACTAATACAATCCCAATACGAAGAGGAATATTTCAGGGCGATTCACTGAGCACATTGTGGTTCTGCCTTGCAATGAACCCACTATCGCGCCGTTTGAACTCCACCAGATACGGCTTCAGTATTAGAAATAACAACGAAGAGGTAGTAAGAGTGAATCAGCTTCTATACATGGATGATCTTAAACTGATGGCTGCTACCAGAAGCCAGCTGGAACAAATGCTTGAAATTGTAGAGGAGTTCTCCGGGGATATCGGAATGCAATTTGGACTTGACAAGTGCCGTATTTTGAACATCGTTAAAGGGAAGATACAACCGGGGGCTTTTGAAATGCAGAACGGTGAAACTATAGCTGCAATGGAAGCAGACCAAACATACAAATATCTAGGTATGAAACAGGCTAAAAGAATTGACCATGACACTAAGAAAGCCGAATTGACACCCGAATTTGTCAGGAGGTTAAGGCGGGTATTACGAACTAACTTAAACAGTAGACATTTGTTTAAGGCGCTCAACACGTATGCTTGCTCTGCGCTAAGCTAGTCTTTTGGAATTGTAAAATGGAGCAAGACGGACATCCAAAACCTGCAAAGAAAAATAAGGACACTCCTAACAAAAGCACAAAAACATCACCCTCGGAGTGCTCTTGAACGTACAATGCTTCCAAGACAACAAGGAGGAAGAGGATTGGTGGATATTGGTAAGCAGCTCGACCAACAAATAATAAACTTACGTTCATATTTCCACAGGTTAGCGGACTCTTCCACATTACATCGAGCAATATGCGAGGCAGACGATTCAACGCCGCTACAGCTGAGGGAACAGGATTATAGCTTTTCACCACCAAACAGATCCAGAGAAGTTACAAACCTGACTACAGAAGCCACTTCATGGACGGCATCCAAATGAGGTCAACCAAGACAATGTCGACAACTTAGCGTCGAACTACTGGTTGATTTCAGGACAGATGTTTTCGGAAACGGAGGGCTTCTTGTTAGCTTTCCAAGACCAGGTTATTCCGACAAAGAACTATCGGAAATTCATTATCAAAGATCCCCCAATAGAAAATGACCAATGTAGATATGACTGTCGAACATCAGAGACGATCCAGCACGTAACTGGAGGATGCCAAGCATTTACCGCAACCGAGTATAAGGAAAGACACGATTCAGCCGCTAAGATACTACACCAAGAGTTAGCAGATAAGTTAAAACTATTGCAGGTAGGAAAGGTGCCTTACTACAAATATGATCCAGAGCCTATTCTTGAAAACAACGAGTTCAAGTTATACTGGGCTCGAACGGTCCTAACAGATCAAACAGTTGCTCATAACAGGCGAGACATTATACTAACAGATAAAATTTCCAGGCGAACTACACTAATCGACATCGCTGTGCCGAACAACAACCTAAGGTCAAAGTACAACGATCGCCAAATACAGAGATCTGGAGATGCAAATCCGCAGACAGTGGGCAATGAACAGCGTCCACACGATTCCTATAATACTGTCAACAACTGGAGTGATACCAAGGAACCTCCTGCAGAACATCAAGGGACTGGGCCTTAGTGAACATCTGTATAAACCGATTCAGAAAGCGGTTCTCCTTGCAACCGCGCGAACCGTCCGAAAGTTTGTAGGAAGTGCAGAAGACCACGCCACCTAGGACCCGATATGGAAAGGGTCCCCACAGAGCTTCATACTTTTGGTGTCTTTGCATACCTGGTATGAGTGAATAATCCCTGGAGGGAGTGCGAAGCCGTTTGGCTTGTAAGTCTAAATTGATTGATATAAGAATTCAAAACATGTTATACAATTAAATTTTGTTTCATAGTTTTTAAGAATTTTTGATTTTTGAGAAAAAAAATTTTTTGAAAGTTCTCAAATTTGCAGCTTAAATTTTGTTTTCTCTAGAAAATTTTGTCTTTAGAATAATCATATTATCTTTTATTGTAGAAGGGACGGAGCGGCAATTTTTGCATCAGCCCCATGAGGCAAATTTTGCATCTGCCTCGAGCGACACAAACCTACGCTACGCCACTGTCTCTACAACTATTCAAATTTCATTAAAATATGTTATAGTATAACACCACAGTTTATTATGTTTTATTAAAAGTAGAAGATATTTACTACATTATAAAGCAAACGACGAAGGGCACTAGAAAAGTTTTGTCCCTAAGAATAAAACGTGACTTAGATTGTTTGATAATTTTACTGTGCTCTTCCAAATTTCTGACTAAAAAGATGGTGCAGTTCAAAGAAGTTACACTAGCGGAGAATGGGTTGAATTTTGACAACTCTGTGAACCCACATATTGTCGTGATAGTAATGTCTTGTTTTTATTCAACATGTATTAGTAATTGCTGCTGCTGTTTAAAATATGTTTTTACTATATTTCTATTAAAATATAGCTACTTACCACATCATATAAAGCTTCATAAATATTACTGTGGCTCCCAGCAACCTAAAATACAAAAAAAAATACATTTTTAATTATATTAACAGGGTTAAAAAGTATTAAAACTTTAACTTCAAAAGCAAACGGCTTAAGAAAATATGGTGTCGGGAGTAAACTAAACTATGCTTATTGGTAATTTTTGAAGTTTTATCTTAAGTTTCAGATCAACTTCTACATTACTATTTGATTTACATTCAGAGTCATCAGATCATCAAAATAAACAGTGTTTCCGAAATTGATGACAGCATTGAAATCTCGAAAATTATAAAAGATAAAAAGGTGGTTAAGTGGGGAAAGTTTTAGGCAATGTCACTAGGTTATTAATGCTTGTGAATCGGTTCTGATTTGTTGCGTTTTTGGCATATTAAAAAAAAAAGTAAAAGCTTACATTTTCTTAGATCAGTTATAACTTTTTATTTCCCAACATGTAAAAACTTTTGTATGGCTACTTTTTAGGCAGAATATATTACGTTTCGGTTTTCTGGAACCTTCATCAAGTTTGTTTTTCAGTAAAGCAAAAAACAACCTTATGACCTAAAAATCACTAAAAAACTTTTTTAATAAAAACTTGAATATTTGACAAAGTGAAATTAATATTTGTTTATCCCAAGTTCACTACAGGTGAAAATCTTCCAAAAGTATTTAAAAATCCTAATAAGAAACGTAAAAATTAAGTGAAGCTAATTGATGGATTCGGATATTATAATGTTTTTGTTTAGTTGGCTTTGGGCTTAAAACAAATGAAATTATTTACTCTGTCATAAATCCAACTTTTGCGTAAGTTTTTCAGTGCGCTTTTTGACGTTTTATTAAACATTTTTACAGTGGCATTAAATTTTTCTAATGAAAAGAAGTTTAATATGCTAGAGTTATAGCAGAAATGAAAGAAGTGCTATCAGAGCTATGGATAATTATTTTGACATGTACCCCCAACGACGACCACCTAGAAGAACTTATTTTCCTAAACCCTTTAGAAAATTACTTGAGTTTGGTAGTTTCGAAAAATTATATGAAAAATAACAAGAATCGTAATAGAAATATTTTTATTATTTTAACGATAATCCGACGTCGTCTACAAGAATTGCTGGTACCAAGGTTAACATACCAAAATCAACTGTTCATGATGTTTTAAAAGTTACCATATATCATCCTTATAAACCAACAATTGTACAAGGGCTTCAAGAAGGTAATTTTGATTGATGAGTCGTTTATTGTAATTGGCATGTTGGTAAATGTCTAGAAAATCTCGTCTTTTCCTATAAAGTTTTATGGACAGATGAAACACATTTCAGTAACTACAGAGTATTTAATAAAAACAATCATCATTAATGGGCTCTTAAAAACCACGCACCATGAAGATTGAAAATATGATAAGCCTATTTAGGCTTAAATGATTAGCCTTTTTGTCAAATGCTTTAGTTATTTTAAAAATATATTTATTAAATACTGTAATAATTACGATTTATCTTTTTTAATATTCTCCATTATTTTTAGCCAATGGTCTAATTGGCCCATTTATTTATAACTAAACATTAACAGGACAAAGATATCTAGCAATATTACAAAATCAAATTTTTCCTGCGATTCGAGGAATTCTGCCAGATGATCAGTTTAATGATGTGTGGTTTCAGCGAGACTGTTGCCCCGCCCATAATTTCAAGGAAGTACAAACATTTTTAACCGAGTGAATAAATTATCTCCAACAGTGATCCTATGGCCTGCTAGGTCTCTGGACCGAACATCTTTAGACTTTTAATAATAGCTATCCAAGACCAGGTTATTCCAACGAAGAACTATCGGAAGTTCATCATTAGAGATCCCTCAAGAGAAAATGACCAATGCAGATATGGCTGTCGAACATCGGAGACAATTCAGCACATAACTGGAGGATGCCAAGCGTTTGCCGCAACCGAGTATAAGGAAAGGCACGACTCAGCCGCTAAGATACTCCAAGAGTTAGCAGAAAAGTTGAACCTATTACAGGTAGGAAAAGTGCCTTATTACAAATACAATCCGGAGCCTATCCTTGAGAACAACCAGTTTAAGTTATATTGGGACCTAACAGTTCTGACGGATCAGACAGTAGCTCATAATAGACCAGACATTTTCTAATAGATAAAATTTCTAGGCGAACTACACTAATCGACATTGCTGTACCTAACAACAACAACCTAAGGCCAAAATACAACGAGAAAATCGCCAAATACAGAGATCTGGAGGTCCAAATCTGAAGACAATGGGCAATGAACAGCGTCCAAACGATTCCCATAATACTGTCAACAAATGGAGTGATACCAAAAAACCTCCTGCAGAACATCAAGGGACTGGGCCTTAGTGAGCATCTGTATAAACCTATGCAGAAAGCAGTTCTCCTTGCAATCGCGAGAACCGTCCGAAAGTTCGTAGGAAATACAGCAGACCAAGTCACCTAGGACCCGATAACGTGGCAAGGGTTCCCACAGAGCTTCATACTTTTGGAGTCTTTGTATGCTTGGAATGAGTGAATAATCCCTGGAGGGAGTGCGAAGCCGTTTGGCTTGTAAATCATATTGACGGATCAAATAAATACAATCCATTTCAAAAATAAAAAATACAAACACTATTTAAAACAGTCAGAATTAAAAAACTTACAAATCTAAACATGCATTAAAGTGCTTCAAAAGACAAATATTGACAATTGACAATATTAACTAGTTTTTCAAGAATTGTACAATTTTTAATTTAGACATTAACTGGCAAATGAAAAATATCAATCTCATCAAACAAATTGTGCGCTCTAAAAGCTCTTTGAGGAACCGATAATCCAATATTATTGAGTAGTTCAGAAGAATCAATACAAGAGTTAACAATCTTATAAAGTAGAACGTCGTCAAGATATATGAGTCTCACACACAATGATAGCAACTTCAAAGCATCGGCAGTATCATCATATACAGACCGCTCCTGTTGCATTCCTGTTTAAAGGCAATGAAACTTAAAAACCTTCTTTGTACTCTTTCTACTTTTTCTTTGTATGTAAAATAACGAGGTGACTAAATTGAGACGCATATTCTAAGATTGATCGAACTACAGAGCAGTATATCACTTTAAAACAGTCTACACTATTAAAATCTGTAAGCATTCTCTTTATTTTGAGGAAATGTAAAAAATGAAGCATACGAATTTGATCGCCCTGAAAGCAGGGAAGTTCTATTGGCATAACTGCCGAACACTTTCGCCATTTAACTGCCTTTCAATCTCTTATGGTTTTCAAGATTGCAATGCTACCATCACCAAACTGTAAACGCTTGAAAATTATACTGGATGGAATAAAAACTACTTTATTCTAAAAACTAAATTAATCTATTTAGTTTAAAATTTTAATCAATTTGAACCAATATGAAAGAAGTTTTTTTGAATTTCACAGTCTTCAACGTATATTTTTTGACCAAATTAGTTAAAAACAAATTGTTAAGTAAATACAGTGTTTTGAGACTCCTTTGAATTAAGTCAGGGGGAAATAATTGGTCTTGAATAAAGGTGCATATAGACCCAGAAGCAACGCCATTTCAAACAAAGTTCTTTAAGTTCAAGCTATTCCGCAGAAACATGCAAGGATGTGCCAGTATTTCTGATAATGAAAAGAGTGTAATTTAATCTCTGATTAGGATTAGATACCTCAGAATTGAGAAAAATTGAAAATACTTAATATTATTTTATTGCTTTTTTTACCCACATACTCTTATGAAATAGGGCCTTGCGACAACACACTACTGTATTCCATGCAGAAAGACATGTAATGCATGCCAATCTCCGAGAGAATCTGAAAAGGGGTTATAGGGGCAGAACCATCCTAATCTCCTCAGGTAGTTATGCAACACTAAAAACGCTTAAATTATATCAGATAAAATCTAAATAGGTCTAGCACTGTCGTCAAAACCTCATTGTCCTGGAAGAACACAAGGTTATTCTTTAGTTGAAACCAGAACATAAGCATACCCTTGGCAATAAAAAACAGTCAACTTACAAAGACCAGGGACTGCTACAATATTTATTGAAATAGTATTTGGCATCACTCAAACCGCTACTCTTAGGTGGATAAATCATCAGCACCAGAACCACTAAAACAACATTGCAGGACACAGGCACAGCAAGCTATTGCTGAACAACCCATCTAGCTAGATAAGCCACTATGACCTTCACCTGAGCAGAAAACAAGCTAGTGACAGGTGGCAACCAGCCATTGTAGCCTAAGGAAATAGCTACACACAATGGGCATTTTTAATGAAAAACCAATATGTAAACTACGTGACAAAGAGGAAGAAACATCCTGACACATTATCTTTGAATGAAAAGCACTAACATACTGGAAATCTCTGCAAGAATCCATCAATTCTGAAGTCCTCTAACCAGAAGACAAACCAGTCTTCCAAACGAGATTAAGGCAACTAACATCTTCACATACAACCTCCAAGCATACACGTTAATTTGTTCTCCACTCTCATCGAAGAGCGAGCGGAGTAATCGCGTGTCGTAGTTAGAAACTTGAGTCTGGATAAAAAATCAATTTCAAGCAATTTTCAAACAATAAGCTAACCTCACAAACTACTACTTGTAGAATATTGTGATGAATTTGAGGAAAATTCTGTAAATGCATTGAACTTAAAGTCCCAAGAGCATTCTTTGTTTTCATATATACAAAAATAAGTAAATTTATTTTATAGCCTGAAATTTCCAAAACCCCCTAAAGAAAATGTGAAAATATATGTCCCCACAATACCCAATCTAAAATTAGGAAATGTTAAATCCGACTTAATCCGTTTATATCGCATTTTGAAATAGCTTTGGTAATATTAACCCATTTAATTTTAGATTTCTCTCTTTACACATGGGAGAAACTATCCTAAATTTATGATGAAAAACTAAAGAAGGTATAAGACTGAAATATATCGAAGGGGGTTAGTCAGATATACAGGTGAATATGACGAAACTAGCTAACTATTGAACCCTAAAAAGCATTTTTAAATGTAAATCATTTGATTTACTTTGTACAAAGCAGAACATTTAGGTAAAACTTAGTAAGTTATTCAAATTAGATGATAATTGGAATTTTTATGAACATTTGGGGATTTTTTCAGTATTTTTCACCAATTAGGAAAAAAATCTAAACTTTTTGGGAATTTTTATAAAAGTAGCACTTTTCATTGGGGGAATGAGTATGTCATTGTCTTATACAAAAAAAGTAATAAAATATATATAAAAAATATGCTTATAGAATCAAATCTTAACATAAATTTGTTAAAAAAAAAATTATTCTTTATCTATTTTTCTCAAGAAATGATTAAAAACATAACACAATTCTATACCTATTGCTTGCAACTATTTAACATGTTTCTACACATGGTTGTTACTTAATAATTTTATATGATGATATTCCCTTGATATTCTTTATTTGCTTTACATAATCTAACATTAATGCTTTTAATAAATAAAAGTAATATGGATGTCACTTACTTTCAATATTCTTATGATTCTGTGACAAATAGGAAATAGAATTGTAAAGGTGTACAATGTCAATAATGAACAACTTTTTCCAGTTTAAAAAAATTATGCTGGATATAGATTTTGATAACTGAGGTTAACAAATTCTTGTTGGTTAAAAGATTTCGATCACTACTTAAATAAAATCCCAAAAGGTGTCATTTTGCCTAACCCTGGTTTATATTGACAGGATGAGGTTTTCTGAGTAGAGAATAAACACACAATTATTTAGCTAATTTCACATATTAGGAAAAAATTATATATCTGAAGTCATAACAGATATGCTGTAACAACTGCATCGCTTATCTATAATTTTGTTTACTTATCAAATTTAAATGTATTAAAATCTTTAATTTTGAGTTATATCCTCCATTTGGTATAACAAACCAACTTATAAGGGTTTCTGGAAGGCTACTTTAATTAAAAACTGTGACATTTTAACGTATGTTCTGTCTGTTTAATAATCAACCATCAACTATATATATATTTTCTTATAATTTACATACACTCAATAAGCACAAGTTGCTCCAATAGAAAATAACATCAATTTATCGAGTCAGTATTGAGATGACCATGACATTTTGTTAAAGTGCTCTATGGATATTTATTAGTTATTGATATATGATATAATACTAATATCCTAAATAGATTTAAATATGGGTTATGCAAATATAAATTATTTGAATTTTAAGTAAGAATAACACCAAGACATTTCCTTTTACTATTTGGTAAAAAAAAATTGTTACTACATGTATAGAAAATTTTTTAAACACCTAAAAATTGTGTAATATAAAAAGTTTTCTGATTTAGTCTTAGAGACCAAAAATCATTTATTTGAAACTTTTACTGGTAAACCAATAAAAGGAAACAATTTACATGTAACCATCAACAAATCTATTTTAGAATAAACAGGAACATCTAGAAATACTAGTACATTATTTATTATTGTCTATTAATTGTTATTCAGTCATAAAGACATTCATCTCCGAATTTATTGATAAAAAAAATATTTTTAAATCTAGACCGCCCACCGAAACGTCAAAATGTTATTCAAGTTTTCTTAAAATTTCAGTTACGAACATCAACTTAATTTCAGATTTGAATATTAACAGTGTATGTACCAAACGTACTGCATTAAAACAACAAAAAATTATTCAAATAAAATGGTATTTTTTCGTATTTTTAACCTACCTGTGTCGGGGATGGTAACGCAGCCATCTTTCTATCACTTTAATAATCGTTTATTGGTCACTGCGTATTCGCATTCTGAATCCACCAATGAAAATACAAATCGATATCTTTTTGAGAGTTCGAGTATCAATAAACACCGGCTATTTACCCGGTAAACGTATAATTAGTTAAAGCCATAATGATCCCGACAATCGAATTAGGTTAATGAGGGTGCATCCACACTATAAAAACATTTTAAAGCATAAGATCCCTTTACCTTGCTTATCAATGATCTACTCGATAAAAAAAAACCGTATTTACATCCCCTTGTTACATTATTAAGCACGAATCATCTGTGCTTTAAATCTAATTAACTAAAACATAAATTACAGTTGGTGATGTCCCGCAAAACCTTCCGTCTATATAAGAAACTATAACCGCCTCACCTTTTTTCTCGCTTATTGGGATAGGAAGTAAACAAGTGAAGCTCTAATATATAATTAACACTCATCCTTGGATCCAATTTAATTTTGGCTGTATTCTTTTGATTACTTATCAATTGATCAAAGTGAAAGAAGTGTAACTGATAACTTCATCTTCTTTTGAATATGCATTTACTTGTCATTAGGTCGAAGTGATCATGTTTACTTCGAGTGATACAACTGAAAGTGATAATGACTCAAAAGAATAACCCTTTTATTTCAAATTTTATCTCTTCATAATTTTCCATTTATTACTTTTCCTAAATTTAACAGCTTTTTTTGTTTCTTAATTCAGTTTATTTCTGTATCGTCAAATCCGGGATTTTTAACTTTCTACTATTACGTTTAAGTGCCAAGTTCGTAATTTCATAACTTTATAATCAGAAATTTTGACGATTAGTCGCATTGTGAATTCAAGTGTTTCTCTACTTGGTCAAGCTCAGTTTATTTTTTGATTCGTACATCCTAAACTCCGAAAAATCCACGAAAATACCATGAATTTAAATCACTTTAGCAGTGTGCAAAAACAGAACTGTTCTTTAACTATCATACATGGACGTCACTGCGTTACTTATGCCAATAAACTCACACTACCGATTTTTCCGGTGAATGTAAAATAATTATCGCCGTTTTTTATCGATTATTTAAGATTATAGGTTTTATTTTGTCAAAGCAACCTACGATGAGAACCAGGATTTGTCCTAATAAAGGAACAATCTCGTGGCCACGAAGAGCTAAGTTCAATCGAAAAAAAAAACAAGTTTTATTTGCAAGAAAGCAATCTCTTAATTTACAGGCTAACTTGTCATGACGTTACGCCCTGAAATAAGGTGATGTCCTGAATCAGAACTTCGCCGTTCGATATCTGGTTTTGCCGCTCGAAGTTTTCGAGTTTTAGCATTGTGTATTATATTTGTTGTTTGTTTATTTAGGGAGTATAGGCCATATTAAATCTTTATTTAATATTTTTCCTGTGAATAAAACATATATATTCACAACAGCCTTCTATATAAATCAAAGTACGATTTGACTAAATTATGATTAGTTGAAAGTAACAGAGGCTTTGAGCCGAGCATATATTAATGGAGATAACATTTAGAGCTCCACGCGCGTCGCACGATAGGAAGAAAGAAAGGATAAACAGTAGTATGAGCTAATTCTCGCTTTCAACGCGATTAGCTGACGTGCGTGAAAAATGTAGGGATAAACATGGAAGAACACAACTAAACTATACCGATATTCGACCTCCTATCTCTCTTTGCTATATAACGCGCTGGAAGTACCCAATTTTGTCTCTAATAAAATTTTTTCGAAGAGTAGTATATGCTTGAAATATGGATCTTGCCTCGATATTGAGTTGAAAGAGATAAGATAAGGGAATGTCAAAAAATATACCAGTACAATTTATTTCGTATAATTTGAATCCTTCCTACTGGAGGCAACATTGAGCGCTTCAAACACGTTACACGGCAAAAAGAGAGATGGGGCGAATAGCCATGCATGCTATCTCTCTCGCTCCGTAGACGATTAACATGTGCACACCAACCCCGTGAATCTTCTTATGAGAGTTAGCGCAACATTGAGGTCACGTGACCCATGCCAGGCAATTTCAGCACAGCACAGACAAAATAATTTGTTTACGCTCATGAGTTAACTTTAATGTTTTTCTCTTTTTAATAACCGCTATAAAGAGAAACATAACTATAATCGGAGTGGCACTGAGAATTTTTTATTATATATCAAATTATGTTGGTATGCATTTCATCAATAACCTAGTTTTGTTTTGTAGTGTTAAGTAGTAGCTTCATATTATGATTTTACCTCTGTCTGTATTTTTTGGTGCACACTTTGAAAGATACGGGGAGGAAGCAAATATTTCAAGAGAGAGCGAACATGTATACCTATCTTTCCTGTCTCGCTTTCTGCCGGGTAACTCACGCGAATCACCCAACGCCGCATCCAGTATCATATGCAAAAAGTTAGAATCAGACTAATACTATGTTGTTATTATTTAGCTTCGTATTTTTTGACAATATAGGGCTATTTTTTGAGTCACTATCACTTTCAGTTCTATCACTAGAAGTAATCATGATCACCTCGCCCTAATGACAGGTAAATGCAAATTCAAAAGAACATGAAGTTATCAGTTTCTTTTTTTTTTCAGTCTCATCATTTGGTAATTACTCTAAAGAATACAGCCTATATTAGCAAGTATCTCTACCAGCGTTTGATGATCTTTGAAAATGGACCGAAACGATGTGCTGAAAGAATTTTATATAGTCCTTAGGTTATTAAGAAGTTTTCTGAAATTTTTGTGGCTTCTTCTACCCTGAAGCGAAGATTATTATAGCTAGAGTGTTAGCTATAAAAATCTTTGCTTGGAGGCAGCACCTCTACTACCTATTCAAAAAATTAGGCTTGAAAATCTTAAAAATTTGTAAGATCCTTAAGAATGTCAATGCAAGTATGGATCCTTTACTGCTAAAGAACTAAATAAAAAAAAATACAATCTAAACCTAATATTGTATGATTAGAACCAGCTTAATTTGCGTGTGAGCAATCGAGCACTGTCATTTTTTGTATTTAGGGCTGCGATTCTATCAAAGTAAAGGGAAAGAGAATGTCATAATAAGGTTCTTTCATCTTTGTTCAGTCTGTAGTAACATATAAGCAAAGAGGATTCTTATTGTGAATAATTTTTGATATAAGTATGTCACTGTCCTAAAAGAGAGAAGGAAAGAGAATGTCAAAAAATATGCTTACAGATACTGCCCTCGATTCATTGGCATGAGCAGCTCAGAGCTGTCCAGGTGCAAGAAACGCTCGCTTTATTCAAGTAGTGCATTATGCCTCGGTGCTTGTCAGATCTGCTTTCCCCTTGCCCCTCAAGCACCAATAAAAATATTTGGTGTATAAAGCCCTAGCAGCTATCAGTTATCATTTTAAGATGCTATTTTTGGGTAAAAAACATTTTATACATGAAATGGAGATACAAAAATAAAATTATTTCACAAAATATCGAACTTACGTCCATAGTTTTTTAACGAATTGCGAAATATTTATGGCCGAAAATGCCATGACACCAGACAAAATTCAAAACTAATAAGTAATAATAAAATATTTTTACATTTTTATCTTCAATTTGTTTCGCTATGTATATTAAAAACACAAATTCAGAAAGAAAAAATAATTTGTAGGTTATTTACTGTTCAAATCATAGACGTAGAAGAAATTTATTATTAATTAAATAAAATGTAATTTTATTTAATTTCTTCTACGTCTATGGTTCAAATTAACACTTTATTCAGATGTGCTCGGAGCTACTCAGGGTTTGATGCACCCGAGCTTAAAACTCTTGAATCGAGGGCAGTAAGAATCGGGGCTTAGATAGCTTCACCAAAGGTTGACCAAAAAGGTAATATATTGTAGTTGTATTTGTTGAACTTATTAGCCAGAAAATAATAAAAGAGATAAATAAACCATAAAGAAACGACAATAACCATAACGAATGCCTTAATAAAGGTATAACTAAATCATTTTAACTCTGGGAACACGATATAATATTCTAAAATGAATGATTCAATATAACATTAACGGGTAGCTTTTATTTAATCTCCATAAATAACGGAAGAACGGAGTACATTATAATTAATCAGGAAAAAAAACGATTAACTTTATTTAATGGAAATTACAAGGTCACTTGAATGTTACTAGAGAGAGTGAAAATTAAATTTAAGGGGGCATTAGATCCGCCATTTTTGCCCATTTATCTGTCATTCACAACTAATTCCGTTGTTTTATACTAGATGTCACCCTTATGCAGAATGGGAGAAATAAATTTCTTAGCGTAAAAAATAGTAAATCCTCAATTTAAGAAATCTCCATTGATGAAGGCGGTGTTGTCTCAAACATTACATCTTACATTACATTACCTAAATTTAATGACTTTTTGGTCACTTTCTAGCACTAAATCTAAAGTGTTGCAGAATAAAAAATAAAGAAATATTTAGTGAATAATATTTAGAATTTTAAGAGTTATTATTGGATTTCGAATTCGGCAGATATTATTATCAGCAATCCATGAGTCTCTTTTTCTTTTTAAACATATGGCATCCTGTATTTTATTTAGCAAAAACGGGAATAAAATTATGTTCTGGCGTTTTATATCTCAAGTTCGTGTCTGGCCCCGACTAACCACTTGACCTTGACAGCTTATTTAATTTCAACCTAAGCTGTTGTAAATTTTGACTCGTATAACCTAAAAGTTAAGTTAAAGATTGACATACAAACAAAAACATTGTTTCTAGGAATAAAGAATAAATTTTGCGTGATGTGTTCAAGATCGGAACACAAAGCCAGAAGAACATAAATATTTTTAAAATTGTAAAAAAGGCTTTAAATAAAACGACGTAAGCATTTCATCGCAGATGGGGACTCGTGTTTTTTCAAAAATAATAGGTAGGTAAATATGGTACATTTTACATTACAAAAAATAGCATGCAAAAATCAGTGTTTGTTTCTATGATAATCCTTATTAATTATTATGTTTTTAGCTTTATAAATTCACCAAAATGGTTTTGTACCTGGCTGGAAGCATTACAGTGACCATAAGATATGAAACTTTTTGCATTTGCTGCAGATTCAAGAGAAACAAAAAAAATGGATTTCTTTAATAAGGTATCTACTTATAATAGCATTTATGTCATGAAATATATTGAAGAAGAAACCTGGCAATTTTATATATAAATTCAAATTTATTAATTACTATGCAACTGTCATTTTGTAAATACGGATCAAAGAAGTGGATCAACATATTTAAATTTAACATTCAAAGGAAACTTAAATTTCCTTCTCCAGAGAAACGGTATGTATCTATATCAAAATATAAACTTTTTTTTAAGAGGCCTGTTCATATTTTTTTTGACTGAAATCTAAAAATATAACAGAAAATATTTAGAAATGAAATTTTAAGAAATAGTATTACTTTTTTTAAGAGAACTGCATATTTATATAAACTTTCTTTTTTTTAGGAAAATAGCTTTGAAAGAAACAGATGACAAAGTCATTCTTTCCACAGTGGAAAACAATAATAATAGCTGGGCCTTATATAGCAATTGTTTTTGAATCTTTAGGCCCTTCAAGATGTAAACGGGCAAATTCCATTGTAGAAGATATGACATCAACATCCAAAAGTGTAAGCAGAAATTAAGGGGCACACTGTTCAAAACTATGAACACTTTTAATTATTAGTAAATAATTAATATTAGGTATTATGCAGCATAGCAAGTTAAACTACTATCAAATATTAATCAAATTTTGATTTGGGACATCTGCTTTAGTTGTAAAGTACTACAGTGACAAATATAGCACTGCGTTAAATTCTTTTCAACTAATTAATGAAGACGAAAGCTTGTTTCCAACAGCATTTTATACAATTAGAAATTGTAGAAAATTACACTGCACAGAAATTTACTCATCGATTCCAACAAACCTAGAAAGTCCAAGGAAGACTTACAGTTTCTATAAACACAGAAAGATTTCGAAGGTGTATCACCAAATGATGTAATTATTTTTGTGAGCAAGGCATATCCAGAATCTACGTCGGACAAAAAAGTTATAGAACATTTTGAAACAAATAATTTTTTAGTGATCTTATACTAGCTGATAAATGATTCCTGATCAAGTAATTACTTCCTGCAGGCATCCTTAAATATCCCACTATTTTTATTTTCCACAGAATTTAAAGTGTATGAAACACAAACTATAGCAAGGGTAAAAATACATGTTGAAAGAGCTATTCGTAGAATTTTTGAATATCATTTGTGTTTTAATTTCCAGTATCCTCTAATAAAAGAAGATGGGGAATTTTATTGAATAAATAAATGTTTCCAAATTATAAATATTTTTTTCTGTTTTTTATATTTAGTAAATAATATAATTTTATTTAAGTATTAATAAAAAGAAAATATTTTCGTAGGTGTTGTTTTATTTCTTAAGATTAGGACATTTTTGTTTAATTTTTCCAGGTAAAAACTAATTTTTTACAATTAAAAAAAAACATGAAATCTGGATACATCCAAAATAAAAACGTTTTAATGGCATTTATATAAATCTAAAATATTAACAATAACATTTTTTAAAACAATATGTATTTATTACTTAAACCTAGCAAATTACAGATCAATATAATTGCATATTAAAGCGATTATATTAAATGATAATGAGTAAATATGCATAAACCATAGATAAAATAGTATATTTACAATTAAAAAATACTTAAATCTACATAAATATATACATTTATTTACAACTTTTTTGATAATTTACTTGATTTCCTAAAAGTTTTGGTAAATACTGATGAATATAAAAATTCTCTAATATTACTAAACTTTCTTTCCATGAAGTATCATATTCTATCTGTACTGTTACTTCTCTTAATGTTCAGAGACAGAGGTAACACTTCAATTTTTGTTAAATATTAAGATTTTCACGTATTTGTTCATACTGACATCTAAATTTAATTCTTTTTTAAGAAAATCTATGGTATTTTTATTATAGGTTCTTCACTGAATGGATTTGATACCACAAAGATTGTAGAAACCTAAAATATTATTGAACTGTATTAATAAAGGAAGTGTTAAATGTTAGTAGTATAGAAAACAACAAAAAGGTTTTATGTTTCATATTTTCTAGCTAAATACTTATATACCAATAAGATTTTTAAACAGGTCATCAGGATATCGATTCCCTAGACAAGCTGATAAAATGGTCACCAAATTGCTCGCAGTTAAGTGAACTTTGTTCTTAGGTACCAATTTTCATTACAAATTTGTCTAGTGGCAACTTTTGCAATTTCTTAATATCATAATTAATTTAATTTTGTCAGATGAGTTGACAAAACCATCAGAGAAAGATTGTCTTTAATAATGGGTAAATTTACATCTTACCCCTGCTGTAGTATCTGTTTGCCACAACTTAATAAATCCTACAGTATAACGCTTAATTTTATTTTATTTAGTTCTTCCTGGCTCATTTTCACCTCGATACATTTTTACTGGCATGTTTCCTGTCCAAAGTACCAATATGGTGACATTTTATCTTTCTTGGACAAGCATAAGTTGTAATTTCAACATCTCCAGATCTGTTTAATGAAATCTGTAATAAAAAAATTATAATTCATAATTAATAACGCTGAACAAAGGTTTATAATTTACCTCAACGCTGTCTGATTTTTTCTTCATACTAGCAAGGGATTTTTTTTTTCAATAAACAAACTGAATTTTCTTATGTGATTGGACTCAAATGCATTTTCGCTTTTTAAATGACTTTATTATCGCTTCCAAATAACTCGTTGATGCTAGAAAGTTTTAACACACAAATAATATAAAAATAATATCAAATACACAATGTTAAAAAAATATCCTCAATGTGGTCAACCTTATAAGATTACAAGTAAAATTCTTACCTTTTGACAGTATGTTATGAAAAAATCTCCTGAAATGGAAGAATTCTACAAATTTTTTAAACTTCAAATGAAGTTTTATTTGTAACAAAATTAACAATAAATAAGACATTTAAAATCTCTTATGATAAGGTTCAGAAAGTTCCTGTAGCATATTTTTTGACTTTTCCTTTCCGTATCTGTTCAAGACAGTGACATACTTATGCATTACCACAAAGGTAACGAAGATGCAAGATCTTTTTTTTATGACATTTTGTTTTAGTTTATTTTTGTAGAATCCTAATCTAGAGAAATCATTCCCATTTGAAATATTTCCATTCATAATTCGGCAGTGACTGCTGCGCCAACAAGGCCGAACTAAATCAACTTCCGGTATCCTAACAGTAATTTTCTACGCCGACTATTAGTTGATAGTCGAATGTCTTCTTCTGTTGAATGCAAATAAAAAAAGAACACCAATGTCAGACTGTTCAGGTCACATCAATTACAGTTTTTGAATGGACCTAGGGCCGACCCGGGAATTATGATTTGTTACTTTTTACTAGTTTTTTTTATATACGTTGAATTTTTTAAAATAAATATCCATTTGTTGTGATTTTTTAGACAGAACAGTATTTTTAAAAATACAAGGGGAGACTCCAATAAAATTTGTGAAATGTTGGCTAGATTTTAAATGATATTGAAAAAACATGTCTTTTCTGACGGCTAGAAACTTGTGTGTACTCAAGTAATAAAAAATGCTATTTTTAAGTTTTTTTCTATGCATATTATGTAACTCTCCCCTTCATTATGCTTTTCCTAAGCATTTTTGAAAATTTCAGGTAAAAATCGTTTTTCCTCGTTGAATTTCAACGTATTAAAAATGACGATTTTTGGGTCAAAATAATGGGTTTTTATGACGTAAATGACCTTGAAAAATGCCGCCTTAATCACGGTTTAACGCTTTACACTTAACAAAACAATGATGAACCCATCCTAAAGAAAGAAAACCAAAATTGCCTAAAACCATAGACGTAGAAGAAATTAAATAAAATTACATTTTAGATTAAATAAAATGTAATTTTATATAATTTCTTCTACGTCTATGTCTAAAACTAACCTAAACTTACCTTTTTTTTCCAGGTTACCTAAATCATAGACGTAGAAAAAATTAAATACAATTACATTTTAATTAAATAATAAATTTCTTCTACGTCTATGACCTAAATGAAGGAAACATTCCACTTTAAAAAATAACCTAATCTTTAAAGTTCAAAAAAGGATAAAATAATAATCAGATGAGATCATGTTGTTTACTTTTCAATAAAACGTTGGTTATGATAAATACTTTAAATTTACCGAAACCATGAAGAAGAAACTTAAATATTTTTTAACCATTGTTTGGTTTTCTTATTTAATTGTAACTTCTATACTTTTGTTTACTAGAGGATTTTTATTAACACGGGAAGTACAAGATGTTAATTCTACATGTTCGTCATTACAAGAAATTTATTGTCCCGCGAATCATTACGAGAATGATAGAAGTTCATGTTTAATTTCAAAAGATAAACCATTGCTAGAAAACAGATATGATGAAGCATCCCGTCTATGTTTGAAACCACAATCGAAAGTAATACTGCTAGTAATAGATGCACTACGATATGATTTTACACTTTATAATGAAAATAATGATAATCCATTACCATACGAGAACAAGTTACCTGTGATAAAAAGTACACTTTCTAAGTTTCCCCATTCAACTCGACTTTTTAGATTTATTGCAGACCCACCAACTACTACAATGCAGAGACTGAAAGCTTTAACTACAGGAAGCCTTCCTACATTCATAGATGCTGGATCAAATTTTGCTACTTCAGAAATAAATGAGGATAATATTATTGACCAGGTAAAAAAATAACCTCTTTGGATGGACTAAAAGCTGTTTTAAAAATTACACTTTTGTGTAGAGGTTTGCTGATTATAAATTAAAAAAATATTTATATATTTCAGGGCTCAACCGATTTAAATCAGGATTTTAATCAACCATTTAAATCACATGGTTTTTTAAATTTTAATCCATGATTTAAATCAAAAGAAAATCAAAACTAGAAATATAGGTGTAAACATTGTTTAATACAAAATAAACATTACAAAATAATCATGATTTTTTAAAATTTTTTGAATAATAACATATGTCCAATCCAAAAAGGAATGTTAAAAAAGAAAAAAAATCAAAATAATCATGATTTTTTAAAATTTTTTGATAACAATCATTGATTTTTGATATTTAAAAAATATATATTTATTTTTGAAATCCTGATATATTTTTATCCACTTATTGGGGTGGTGTCTCCTGCTATTCTTAGTAATTCCACTGCCTTTAAAATTCATGAGAGTTTCCAAATTATTGTCAAAACCCAAATATGAACTCGATTTTTATTGTGGTAGGTTTCTTGAAAACAAACTAAAACTTTTAAAAATTGAAATTTTTGTGAATATAATAATTAATTTTTGAAGAAAATTTGGAACCATCCCTTAGAGCAGCATATGCTGTTGCCATCCATCAAATAAGATCTCGTTCTTCAAAATTTGGATGGTTCATAAGAATATTACTATTGCTAAAAATTAAAGGTTGAAATATGAACCAAAATCAACACTCCTTTTCTCATACTAGCCTGGGTATATTTTTATATTAAGGAGGATTAATATCATAATCAATTGCAAGTTACTGAACATCTGTTCTTATTGTCTACAACCATATAACACATCTAAAAAAGTTTTTTTTATTGTTAATCATAAAGATCTTATTTACCAATTCCCCATTTTTTTTTTAGATTTTAAGAAATGATTACAAGGCAGTATTTATGGGAGATGATACATGGACTTCCCTTTATCCCAATAGATTTTTAAGAAATTATCCATTTCCATCATTTGATGTATGGGATTTAGATACAGTGGACAATGGTGTTAAAACATGGATTTTACCAGAGCTTAATAACTCTGACTGGAACTTATTGATAGGGCATTTTTTAGGTGTTGATCATTGTGGTCATAGATATGGTCCTGATCATTCCGAAATGTCTAGAAAACTATCAGAAATGAATGAAATAATAGAGTAAGTAATAAAGGCTTTACTATATTTCTTGGTTGATGTTCTGAAATTGATCTGGTCAGATTTGTGACTTTGTAAATCTGACAAAATTGTGAACCAGACAGTTTAACAAAATAGGTCTGGTTATTTCACCAAAAACCTTGATCTTGTGAGGTTTTTTTTATTAGCTTCCGCTCAATGAATGTTTTAGCTCTTGCTGAATTAGAATAGAAATAGATTAAACTGCAAACACCCTTACTAAAATTCAGTTCTTATTGTGTATAATGCTTGAGAGCCAGCCCATTTAAAAAAAATAGTTTATAAGCCTCAAAAAGGCTTCCTACTTAAACTAGGTTAGCCACGACAATATTACAGTTTAAAATTGTTCTTAGGCAATTTTATATAAAAAAAATTAAATAGGGCCAGAAAATTCATAAAATACAAGGTACACTAGATGTCCGAAATGGGTATATAAGCTGCCGGCCTGTCATCTGAGGATCAGTAGAGAATATAGGAACGAAGTGCAACGAATTGACGAATAGTGATAGCGTTTTAATAGTGCTATTATTTATGTGTGGTGAAGTGACACTGAAAGCTCAAAGAAAGAATTTCAGCCTACTAGTGAGAAAACAGGATGTCTGCTGGGTACTCAAAAGTCTATGAGGTTTGGAGTGCCCATGATTTGGCAGAAACCTCAAATTCATGTTGATTTCTACTTTTGCTTAACAAAAATTTAGGGGTTTTCTAGTAAAAGAAAACATAAAATTGAATATCCTAATATCCCCTCATCGTGACGCTTCTAGCATATCTGTCCCTAAGCCTCCAGAAAAATATGAAATCGACTCTGAATCGGATGAACTAGATGATTTTGAATAAGTTGTCTTTTGAGTTGTTATTGTAAAGGTTTATTAGTTTAATAATGTTAATGTATACATTGTTTTGAATGTTTTAATTTTAATTTGGGACAGACTTTTTAATTGTATATGTGACTTGTTCTGTGTGGAGGCTACGCTGACGTTGGAGACTGTTCTCCAAATGGCAGGGTTAAAGTGTACCCTTTGACGAGGTCTGAGCCCTGAGGATGGTCTAAGTAAGACCGAAAGCGCTTGGCCGATAATTATAATTTAAGATATACACTGAAATACACAATCTGTCTATTTCTAGATGATTTTGAACCAGAAGCTGGCCCAAGTTTTTGAGTTTAACATGGTATCGAATGTAGTAGCAGTAAACAGCCCAATTTTATATCTCAGGAAGAACTCGACGATCTTATTGGATGGATCTTCCCAAAAAAAGTCACAGCAGTGGAGTCTCTTATAAAAAGGAGTGAAAACTTTTACGTTTCGCAAAAGGCATTCTATGCTGACAGTATTTTTCTCAATGGCAAATGACAATTTACTGTCATGATATTTTGGATTTAATCAATGAATTTGGCATTTCCTATAAATCTACAGAATGGCGATTTTTTATTGACTCTTTGAAGACAAGTCTAAAAACAGTTTAATGAAAATGAACAACCATCTGCTCCCGAGAGTCAATCTGTAAATATGAAAGAAACGTACGGAAACATGCGTATATTACTTCAAAGCATAAAATACGAAGATCATAAATGGAATATCTGTGCTGATCTAAAAGTTATTGCACTACTTACAGGGCTGCCGAGTGGCTATTATTATTTTTTATGCGAATGGGACAGCCGAGCCAGAAACCAAAATTATGTCGTTAAAGAGTGACCGTTACGTGAAAACATTGTGCCCGTTCTGAAAAAACGCCCTTAATGGACAGTCAGTAGAGCAGCAGAAAATTTATTTACTTCCGCTGCACATAAAATTAGGGCTTATAAAAAATGTTGTTAAAGCCTTAAATAGGGAAGGAAATGTTTTTCGTTATTCGAGACGGAAATTCGCGTGTGTAACTAAGACAAAACTTAAACAAGGAATGTTCATTGGGTCGCAAATACAACAACATTTTAAAGAGGAAAATTTTTAAACTACATTTTTGAGATAAGAAAATAAGGCATGGACTGCCTCCAAAAATGTATGTAGCAACTTCCTAGGTAACAAGAAATCGGAGAACTACAAAGATCTAGTTGAACAACTTATCCAATCTTACAATACGTTAGGTTGCAACATGTCACTTAAGCTGCATTTTCTTCACTCCCATTTGGAATTCTTCCCTGGCAATTTAGGTGCAGTTTCAGACGACATGTTAGCGGACTACCGTTGGAACTTCAAACGCGAAATCAATCCCGGCGAATACAAGCGAAAAAGACAAAATAGATTTGATTGTATTATACTTTTTTTAGTATAAAAAGAAGTATATTTTGTAAAAAAAGTGATTTTGTTTTTTTTTCCCTAAATCTTTGAAAATTCACTAGACTGCTTATGGTTTGGGTTTCTCATAGTTTATATTCTTCTTTACTTCTCTAAAAACTTATGGCTGATAGGTAACACCGAGCTCATATTTGAATTCAGCACAATACAGTAGACACAGAAAACCCAAAAAATATCAGGGAGCAACAAAAAATTTCAAAATTCAGGACAATGTAATATAAAGACGACGCAACGGAGTTTGGGCAATGAAATATATTTTTTAATAATTGAGGCTCTTCAGAACACAGATTATGTCCTACTTGTAGCTCATTATTTATAGAATTACTGTATGGCAAAATACCGTGATTCTACGGAAACCAAACAAGACTCTTCCTGCTAACGTAAAGAATAATCCTTAGTTTCGCACGGAAACTGGTTTCTGCATACCATTTTTTGCCACTATGTTCTGTAAAGTGGTCCAGACTGAGAAACAAAACTCACACTTGCAAAGATGACGCTGCAACATATCGGGTTCTTGTGGGTTTGGATATAAAGTTATTAGTGCAGGAGTGAGGTCATTTTGAAGGAACTCCAAATATCTTGCACCAGTGGTATCCGTATGTAACCAACATCAATATTTACTTTGTCGTATGTAAAAAATATGCCCTTTCTGAAACTTAAATAAAAAACGGGGTTTACAATTAAAAAAAAATATCGATGGCGTCTTACCCTATATATTTCCGTATCACGCAAAAACACTAACTTAAAAATAAAATTCGGCGGGTCCGTTTTTCCAAACACGTATCCATTTGCTTTATATTGAATTTATCCGCTACATTACGACAGCACTGTATATATTCTTGCTCATCAAATGACAAATTGACTATGTAGCGCTATTTTTTTCTTTTTTTGAGAAAGAAATCTCGGAAATTCCCTATTTATTATACTTTTAAGTAATAAATTGTGATTGTGTGTCTGCTTTTTTAGAAAAGTTATTAATGTAATGGATGATAATACTATACTTTTTGTCATTGGCGATCATGGTATGACAACTACAGGTGAGAAATATTTAATGAATATATATTTTTTTTTTATTTCTGGCCTTCTGGTTATAGCTTAAAAACATCTTTATTTGTTTAAATATAAACAATGAGTATTATGTGTTAAATTTTTAACTTTATGTTATGCTCTTTTCTACTATATTTTGGGAGATTACCCTTTGCATTATTTTTTTGCCGATAAAATAAAGCGAGTATCAAAAAAAAAAACATTTTTTGTGCATTTTTGTATATCAAGTGGCTTCTTGTGTATAAGAGAGACGAATTTTATTATAAATAGAATAGATAGAAATATTGTGTTTTAATAAAAAATAAATTATTCTTTTGATACTATTGGGAATTTCATAAACACCATTGTTAAAGTAATGTGTTTCTAAAACTTTAAATTATTACATACAAGTAGTATAAAATAGCCTAACATGATCTCTAAAACGTGACGTGCAATATTCAATGGCTCATCTTAGAAAAAACGCTCTTTTCATTTTTCAATATTTGCATCTACCACCACACCGCGTTAGGCAAACATCGATTAAGGCGGAACACTACTGTGAACGGATGAAAAAATGTCCTTTTTTCTAATTTTTTTTTGGTAATTAAATTATTAGATATAAATAATAAAAGTTTATTAACGTAATTCAACATTTAATGGTAAATTTTAATCTAAGATAGCCTTCTTATGATCTATAGTATACAGATTTGCATTCGCTGGCATTCTGTTAAGAGAGCTATGCAGTAAGTAAAAAGTACGGCGATGAGGCACTAACTTTAAGGAACATGAATAAGAACT
The DNA here is from genome assembly GCA_034092305.1 of Diaprepes abbreviatus. NCBI lineage: Eukaryota > Metazoa > Arthropoda > Insecta > Coleoptera > Curculionidae > Diaprepes > Diaprepes abbreviatus. The sequence goes on along the minus strand of JASJET010000122.1, from coordinate 17,928,552 downwards.
AATTCCAAGCATTCAAACTTTTTTGTATATATTTATGTGTATATATATATATATATATATATATATATATATATATATACATATATATATATATATATATATATATATATATATATATATATATATATATATATATATATATATATATACATATATATATATATATATATATATATATATATATATATATATATATATATATATATATGTATTAATTTCATTTTGCTAAGATAATATGTCATAATGGGATGTTATATGTGTGAATAATTTCAAATCATCGGCCAACAGTAGGTAATTTAATGACAACTCACTACCCAGGTCATTTATGAAAATACTGAAAAGAAGAGGACCCAAATGAGATCCTTGGGAACTCCAAAAGTGGTATAAAATGGATTGGACACATAATCATAACTTTAACTTGTTGCCTCCTGACAGATAGATATGACTTCAGCCAAGACAACAGCGTTCCAGCAATTCCAATATCTGACAACTTTAAAAGTAAAATGTTATATTGCACCTCATCAAAAGTTTTACTGAAATCTATGTGGATGGCAGAAGTTTCTGCACCCTCATCGAAAGATTTATTGATATAGTTAATATAGACAAAGAGGTTAGTATCTAAAGTTAGAAACTAATCCGTGTTGATGTTTAACTATCAAGTTTTTCACCGCATCAGTTGAGACGGTTTCAATACAATGCTTGAAGAGCTTGGGCATCGCTGAGAAAATGTTAATTGGTCAATAATTCCTTAAACCGTTCCTACTACCCGATTTGTGGATAGGACAAACAAATGATAAGCTCCAAGTCCCGGGAAAAATGTGAGGCAAGTGATTGAAAAAAAATATAAAATAGGGATAAATGAGAGCAAAGTTTTAGTATTTTATTTGGACACAACCTTGAGAAGTCTCTTAATTATATCAAGGCCAAGCAGGCCTTTCTGACCAGTAGTGGTACTGATAAATGTTTTAAAAATAGCAGTATTGTCGCCGGGAAAAGGGTGTTACGAATTAAAAGAATTTTTAGGATTGAATACTGAAGACAGAAAATTTGCAACATTCCAGATGCGTTTCTTGTGGAAAAAAAACCTATATTAAATTTAGAACGTACAAAATTCCAGAAAAATTTTGACCTATTATTAATAAAATTTTCAATAGTGTTTATATAATCTAGTTACAGATCTCACTGCCTTCTCAGTGTACAGAAAACATTGTAATGGTCCACGTTTCTTGATTGCATCTACCTCTAAAGGACAGTTTTCTTTCGAAATATAAAGCTTTTCAGCCTTCTAGAAAATTAGTCTGGAAATATTTCTGTTGAATAAATTTGCTTCAAAGCACAAACATATCAAAGCAGTCACAAAAATCAAAGTAAAATTTATGCAAGGTTACATCAATATTTTCGCCCAAAATTGAGAACCAGTCAAGTAACAAGAAATAATTATTCATTAAGGCGTAATTAGCATGTTCAAAAATCATGACAACAATAATCATCATTGTTTAAAAAATTTTAAACGACTTAAATTTAATTAGTTGCCATGGTGAATAGTAAGGATCACACTTTATGAGACCATCATTTTAAATAATTGACTTTAGCTCAAAGTTAGAGAAGCAAAGATCCAAGATAACGGAGTAATTATTTACCACACCCTGTAAGTCCTAAATGTTCCTCGTTTGGAGTCCATGAAATTTGGGGGAGACTATAGTCACCTATTACTAATACATCCTGGTAACTGTTGCACGCATTAGAGGTCGAACTAAGATGAGATTCGTACACCGAAGCATCCATAGACGGTGAAATATAAACACAACTGATACAATAAGTGGATTCATCTAGAGTGACTGAAATCAATACTTCCGCGATAGAAGCATCACCGATTAGAATACTACACGATTTTATATTGTTTTTCACAGCTAAAAGTACACCTTCACAACTGATCTTGACGCTATTGTTGAGATTTCTGTCGGTTTTATTTACGACATAACTGGGACTGAGGAATTCAGCAGTTTATACCAGGGTCAAGTTCACTCTTCGTAAGTACAGTAATGGAATAGTTCTCGATTTCAACAGAATAAAGGTCAGCAAGTTTGGTCTTAAGGCCATTCACATTTTGGTAAAATTTGCTTTTGACGAAAATTTGCAGAATAACTTTTATTTATGGAGCGCCATGGGTGGAAGTCCCTAACAGCAGTGCCCAAGGGCTATAAGTTAGGATCAAGAAAACCTTGAGTAATAATTCTTTTACTCCTATTTTAAAAGAAACAACATGATCGTTGCGAAGTTGGTTATTCATATATTCAAGTATCTGTTTCTCGGACGTGCCAGGTTCACATCTGCCCAGTTACAACCAGAACGCCTTCGAAAATAGTTGACGTGAGAAGAATTTTTTGTTAAATTTATATAAACATGGTTTTCGTTGTACGTTCCCGATTTTTTTTTTAGCAAAACGGCAAGTGTTCAAAGGAGAAATTAGATTTTAACCAGATTTTTACTTATACCTTACTTCTATTCGGAGTTTCAAAATATATTAATTTTGACAATGAAAAATAAAGACTACGTACAACTTTAGCTATTGCAATTATGAAAATTTTCGTTGTTTACAACTTAAAATCGAATAAAGGTAACTAGAGTTATGTTTTCAGCCAGGTAAAATCGTTTCTAGAAAAATGCTACAGCATACGAAGGGAAGTTTTTGATATTTTGCAAACTTCGTCGATTCCGGATCCATAATACGGACCAGACATTCGTCGCCATCATTGTCCTTGTTGCAACTGAATGTGAAATGTACGATTGTATAGAATTCTTACGTTTAGTAGGTATAGCCACCATTTGTCACATAAGGCACAAACGACCGCGCTTTGTACATTCAGATATAACGGGCATATTTTCAATTTTTGACTATATATATATATATATATATATATATATATATATATATATATATATATATATATATATATATATATATATACTTTCAAAATATGTAATGAAAATTTTTAGACCTGTCACAGTGGTATTCCCCTTACAAATTTAAAATGCACTAGTTCGTTTTTTAACTACGCATCTCCCAGTCAAATTACTGGTTCTCTTCAGGACGGTAGTCATCTAGTCATCTCCTTTTTAACTATTGATCAAAAATAGCACTTTGTAGATAGAAGAAAACTCTTTCTAAGTCCAAAAAGATGCTAAAATATCTTATTTCCAGCAGTTCCTTTATAAGGGAATATCCTAAAAAACTTTTTAAAATATTTTTTATATAAAATCCTTTATTTTGATGGCTGTGTATTTGAAACTCTCTATGTAAAAGTGCAACTTATAAAGTTAGCGATCACACCTTTCCTCTACTTAGTAAAGGAAAGAAGTTAGTTGCTGATAAATCAATTTTAAATGAATGGATATTTGACGCTACGTTCTTGACATTTTCTTTTTTTGTAATGAATGTTGCCCTTTATATTTAAGTTTTCAATGCTACTGATTTAAACTAATAGGTGAATATAAGTAGATCACACAAAATCTATAAGAACGGCACATAAAGAAAAACAATTTTTAATTCATGATTAGAAATTACACCTATGGATTAAAAAATATATGAGTTTATCTTTATTGAGTTTAAAGGTATCAAGCTCGAAAATTAAACTAGGTTTCTCTTAACCCGATTTTATAGTCTACATGAAACTTTATTAAAGTGCTGTTCAAAGGTATTTCATACATCTATAATAGAAAATCGTTTAATTTTCTTACCATATATATTTCTATAAATAATTATTTTAGGTGATCATGGTGGAGAAAGCTTGGACGAAATAACGGCTGCAATGTTCGTACATTCGAAACGCCCACTTCTGTCACTTGATAAACATAAGAATAGTGTCAAACAAGTTGATCTTGTTCCCACATTAGCAACGATTTTAGGAATTTCTATTCCTTTTCAAAATTTAGGTATATTAATTCAAGAATGTCTGCCCAAATCAGAAACCCCTATTAGCGTTAATGACTCGTGGCAATTGCCATTATTTTGGTTATGGGGAAACGTCCAACAAGTTGTAAATTATATTCGGGCTTACTCGGAAAAAACAAATATATTTAATAAAGACTATTTAAAATTATATTACCAGGAGTATGATGATTTACGTCAAGAATTAATTATGGTCGATTCTGAAGAAAAATATTTAACATTTTCAAGAAAAGCGACAGAATTTATTATTAAACTGAGAACTTTGTGTGAGGAGGTTTGGATACAATTTGATTCATTTTCTGTGAGCAATGGTTTGACATTTTTATTCCTATCAATATTTTTTCTATTTATCTTAAGTGATGGAATTCCTTTGAAACATCTTCCACCAGCAATTGAAGGTTCCTTTGTTTTAATTTGTAGTATAGGATTGGTAGTGACTATAATTGGGGTTATGGTACTAGAGTTCTCCAATATAATAGAGAGTGGTTTGTACACCAGCATATTCATTACAAATATTTTATCACATCTCGCGTTTTTATTACCAATATTCCAGAACTGGGGCCTAATAAGTATAAACTGGTATAACCAGAGAAGAAAATATGGCATTATTAACTTATTTGCTAGGTTAGTGTTAATTTTTAATGTTTGTGGACTATTTTCAAACAGCTTTATAAACGAGGAAGCCAGTGTTTTATTATTTTTGCTAGTAACAATTATATTGTTAATTATGTCGGCAATAGCTGTATTTTCAAGGGTAGAATATAACTCTAAACGAAAGTCTGAAATTATTTCAAAAGGGTTTTTTATAAAGTTGACATTGACATGTTTAGTAATATTAGGATTTCTAAGAATTTCAATGTATTTTTGGCGATGTCGAGTAGAACAGGAATGGTGCTTCGCCTCTCCTCATGAAGTTGGTAATATACTAAAATTTAAATCTTCTAAACTTCAGTGGGGAGTTAGTGTAATTTCTTTAGCAACTTGTATTATTCTTGGAAAAATTTGGCTGCAAAAATGTGGAAATCTAAGTGGATATTCTGTAACAGAAATGTTTACGAAACTTTTCCCCACTGTTATAGTTGTTTGTATAGCAGGTTTTTGGATGATCACACGGTTATCTGGCAATAAATCGTCAACCATAAAAACTGCCAATTACCTAGCTTTGTCAGTATATGGTTTATCAATTCTTTCCATAATTGAACTTGTGGCTAAACCAGTCTGTGTATATATCCTAGACGGAAATAAAAATATTGCTCCACAGACTGAAGAAGAGATTATACCCCATATTTATAATAAACTAAAAGTGAATCTTAATAGGAATAGTGGAGATAACGAAAATGTACCTATTGTATGTGGCTTAGGAACAGCTTATAGTGCTGTCTATATTATATTAGCAACGTATCTAACATTATTAATTGCTTTAGTTTTGGGAGATATATTTTCATTTGCTATAGTAATTATGTGTATGGTAACAACATTCATGTTAGTAGCAACATCAGTTATGAGGATCAAACAAGCTGACACTCTTGGTAAGTTATTTTTATTACTTTTAGATTTGTAGATTTATAGAGAAGTAAATTTAGACCTACAGGAAAAGATAATTGAAAAATTAGATATTTTCTTAAAATCTGTATGACTTTATCTTTTTTTTTTCTAAATATAGCTTGTCATGTCTGTTCTGCTATATTAACCTGAAGTATATTTAAGAAGCAGAGAGAGTAATAAAACTTCCTGGGAAACATCTGACTCAATCTCCCAGATAACTCGAGAACAAACCATAAATCTAAATATATTGAAATATTAGAAGCTTTATATATATATATATATATATATATATATATATATATATATATATATATACAGTGAACTCTCTCTTAACGGACACCTCTATTCAATGGACACCTCTTCTATATGGGCAATTTTTGAGACAAAAACCATTCGTATATACCAGTCTGTACTTTTAAACCTCCCTCCAATGGACGCTCTCAACAACGGACACGGACAGTAAATTATTTATAAAAAATAATTCTAACGGACAAATATTTTACTATTTTCCTTTCAATATTTGCCTAAATTTTAAATTTTATTAAAGACACATTTTATTTGCGTAAATACCCACAAAATAGGCGGCAGCCAGGTATATTGGTAGGTAATTAGGGTTTTAGGGTTTTCCAAGGAATTTTATTGGTGCACGTGAATTCTATTAAGCACATTTTACTTTATTATGTACGTATTGTTAAAACTGCTGCGGAAAGGATAATATCATTTTAGTTGCATAAACGTTTTGTGACGCGAATAACATGGCTACCAACAAAAGAAAGTTTTTAAGTTTGGCAGAAAAAGTCGATGTAATCCATTATGCGGATACGAATAAGTTAAGTGTTAGACAGTTAGCAGAAAAGTTTGGAATTGGAAAAAGTCAAGCTAGTGAAATTTTAAAACGTAAGAGTGATATAATTAAGCAGTTTTCTGAGAGCGGAAACACCGAAAAGAAAAGGAAATTTTTGAAAACTGAGGGTGCTGCATTAGATCAAATTGTTTTCGATTGGTTTTGTAAAGTGCGTTCTAAAAACATTCCCGTTTCTGGTAAAATTATTCAAGAAAAAGCATTAGAAGTTGCAACGGAACTAAATTTTGACATGAAGGCTTCCAGCGGATGGCTCGAGAAGTTTTGTAAGCGGCACAATATTTCCTTCAAATCTATATGTGGCGAAGCAGCGGCTGTAGATTTATCAGTGGTTGCTGACTGGCAGAAAAAACTGCTCACTATAATGAAAGAATACTCTCCTCGTGATATTTTTAACGCAGATGAGACGGGACTATTTTTTCGTGCCTTGCCTAACAAAACATATGCTCTGAGAGGAGAAAAATGCACTGGAGGTAAGGCTTCCAAAGACAGACTCACAATTCTGTTTTGCACCAATATGATTGGAAACAAAGAAAAGCCACTGGTAATTGGAAAAAGCAAGAATCCTCGTTGTTTCAAGAACTCCTATGTAGAAAAATTACCTATCGAATGGTATTACAATAAGAAGTCATGGATGACAAGAGAAATCATGACAGATTGGCTAAATAAATTTGACAGAAAAATGCAGAGAGAAAATCGAAAAGTACTTTTGTTCCTAGACAATGCTGCGTCTCATCCACAACTTGTATTATGTAATGTTAAATTGATATTTCTGCCGCCTAATACTACATCTGAATGCCAGCCCCTCGATCAGGGGATTATAAAATGTTTCAAAAGCTACTACAGAAAGTTATTGATCCGAAGACTGCTATCGTCGATAGAAGAGTCTGATTCTATAGGGGAACTTGAGAAGTCTATTAACGTTACCAATGCCTTGATTTGGACTGTAACTGCATGGAAGGAAGTACAACCGAAAACTATCAACAATTGCTTTCTTAAAGCTGGATTCGGTACACAGGACAACGTTGAGCCTGAAGAAGATTCCGAGGACGATCTGCCACTTTCTGAATTATGGAAAAAAAACAAACACTTTTCCATTGATTTATTAAGTTATACGGAAACTGATGGAACTTTGTTGACTGAAAATCCCGTTTTAAGTATTCAAGAGTGTGTACGTGAGTTTCAGGTGAATCAGGTTGTTGAAACATTATCTGAAAGTGAAAGTGACGACGAAGAAACGAATACTTCGAATATAAAAGACATTAATGAAGCCTACAAAAAACTAAAAGACATTGAAACATTTTTTGTATTACAGGGAAATTCTAACATTGCACAACAAATCTCCCAAGCTGTAAGTTCAGTAGAAACCCAAATTGTTAAAAATAAATTAAATGGCCTTAAGCAAACCACCCTTGAAAGTTTTTTTTAAATAACAAATGATTTATGTGCATATTTTAATTACATATACATAGGTTATATACATATTTAGTATTAAAAACTTGTGTTTTTGCTAACTAACATTTAAACATTGACTACATATACGTAATATACATGTTTAAATATTTGAAGTTTATTTTATTTTCTCCATTCAACGGACACCTCCATTCAAAGGACACTTTATGCTACACAAGTGCTGTCCATTCAAGAGAGAGTTCACTGTATATATATATATATATATATATATATATATATATATATATATATATATATATATATATATATATATATATATAAAATTGCTCATAGTTCAGTTTAAGTTCTGTCAATGAGCAGAGTAAATACACTTTACCTAGTGTAATTATTTATGTTTTTTGCACTTGTTTTTGTATATTAAAGCATTATTTAAAATTGGTAATTTAAGTTAAAAGATAGGGCTTCTAGCTCTATATTTATTCCAAAATCGTTAAAACTAGGGTATTGTACTCTCAACAAACAACTTATTACTATGCCCTAAATCATAATATTGAAAGCTCTGTTGAGATATGTTCCAAAATGACAGGAGTTGGAGAATCTACTGTTTACACCGAATGCTGAAGGGAAAAAATACGACTAGTATGTTGTTAGTGCTCTCAAGCTACATTCGGTCACAAGAAAAGCCCCTTTAAAAGAAGAGACGAAAATTGCAATACATATATTTTATTATGAGGAGCGGATCCCAATTATCGACCAAATTCGAACCAAAATCAATAAAGATCGGGATTTACCAAAAATTAAAAGAACAGGTCTTAGAAAATTACTCGAAGAACTTAATTTTTGTTGGAAAAAGCCAGATAGGGAGTCTATTCTTAGAAATCGTCCGGAAATTACCCTTCGAAAAGATATCTCCGAACGATTAAGAAATATCGCTGAAGGAAAGATACTACAACCAAAGTGTATGGAAAAATAAAAATGTTCAGAACTCCCGACAAGCTGCGTTGGAAGGTTGGTCTATTGAACTATAATAACCCACAGGCTCATAATTAAGCCTGTCGGTAGTTCTAAAGGTTTTGTTAAGGGCGGTTTTTAACTTTTTTATCTAACAGGACCGGGGATTATCACGAAGATAAGAACGGAAAAGTATTCCAGGATATTTTCAACAAATCCTGGATCTTATACCAAAAGAATGGTTAATAGTTATGGATAACGCCCCTTGCCACTCATAAAACTGAAAGGTTGCCAACAAAAGCATGGACAAAATATAAGATAAACAATGATTGCTTTCCAAAAGTTTAAGCCATTGGCTTACAAATGATATAGTCAAAAGAGAGCTGTTAGAGGCTTCATCACGAGAAATATCTGTTTCTCACCTTCTACCATACCGTTGTTAGTTAAACCCAATTGAGTTGATATGGGCTCAAGTAAAAGGTAAAGTTGCTAGAAATATCACAAGTTACACAATTTGTGATTTAACTGGATTTTTGAAAGATGCGGAAACTCGATGATATGATCGATGTAGCGGAAACAATTAGAATTAATTTAGGCGGAGATAGCTCCACAGATCAAGCCTCTGATTACGAATTAGATACGTAATGTTTGCTAAAGCAAAACCAATTTATTATTTAATTTCTTGGGTTTATTGTATTTAATTTTTTAATGTTGTTAACAATTTATATATTTTAATTTTTATTTTAGTATTTCTCACTCCTTAATTTGTATATACATTTTAGTCCGATTAGCCGTTATTTATTTAGTACTTTATTGTTATATGGACGAATTTCTTTTTTTGTAGATGTTTAGCTTCTTGTGTTTATGATAATAAGTATTTTATAAATATAAATTTATAAGACTATGTTTTAGTCTGAATGTGCCAGCACTAAAAATAATAAAAGTACAGCTGTGATTTTTGTTAATTATGGTATAATTAAAAGAATTTTCTAATATATGTATATTATTATGGAAACATGGGATATAAAATAATATTATTATAAAACCTTAGTTCTATTTTGTGTTTATTAACGAAATAATATCCTATGCCATAAATACGTAAGTGATAATATAAATCTCCGTTTGCCGCCTATGACGATGATTAAAATACTCTTGAACACATCATACATCCAAATATCTATTGTTATCCGACCCAAATAGTCCATTATTTTATATGGATATTTTTGAATAAAAATTTTTTTAACCCATTCCTATGAAAAATGTACGTGTCTAAAAGATTTTGCCAAAGACACCAAGCTAAAGAATTATAGTATTTATACTCTCTCTAGTTCTTGAATGCACTTTAAGATCCAATGAAAAGGTCTGGTTTTCTAAACCCAATAAATTATTTTTATGGATGTGATTAGCGACGACATAAACAGGTGCTAAAAAAATGTTTTACTCATTTCTGGTACCTACAATAGCGACGTACGTAGGTACTAATACTAATACTATTTGAATTGGAAATATCTAGTAAGAAGGGCCAGTCTTGCCTTTTTATAGTTTGTCTGAAATGTTGTATTGTTTTTTAATTAACTGCACTTAGTTAATAGATTTAGCTGATACTTGATGGAAATTCATTGTAACTAATGATAATAACTAACTGGTTATAAATTTCCAGAATAGTGGAAATTTATAACCAGTGTGTTATTATCATTATTAACTGCACTTATAATGCGGGAGTAAAATTGAGAGTTCTCGTTCATTAAGTTACCTTTCTTAATTAATATATTATCTAGGATATACCCTCCATATTTTGAACTATTTAATATAAGTAATTACTAACTAATGTCGAAAATATCATATATTAGGGGAACCGGCAAGTAATGTCGTTTCTGCGTCTGTCGATATTCGTTTATCATTTATCAGCTCATTGTGTACTTCAAAGTCGTGGAAAATACATTTTAGGGTTAGATAGGCTTGTTCACTCGTAGATAATTAAATCTTAATTTTTTTTTGTAATTCATGGGGAAATAACCAACCAAATACCAAAAGAGGCTCAAATCTGGCATTGTATGCTTTTTGAGTTTCACAAGGGTAGTAACGCAACAGTTACTTTCAAAAACATTTGTGGTGCAAGTGGAAGCAAATCCGTATCACACAATCGAGGAACTGTCAAACACTCTTATCCAACCTTGGTGCAGGATGCAGAGCAGGTGTTTGGGTCCCGCATAATCTGTCCGAAGAAAACAAAACTAACCTGTATACCTAATGCAAGTTATTGGTTCAGTGGCACAATACAGAAGCGTTTTTTGATCGCTTGATCACTGGAGATGTCAAATGGGTCCTTTACGATTATCCAAAACGCAAAAGGCAGTGACTACAACATTTTCTAAGTGACAAAAAATTTGAAAATTTAGATGATGTCCAAAATGCCATCTCCATATATTTTGCTCAAAAACCAATTAATTTTTATCGATCCGGCATTGAAAATTTGCATACTAGATGGCAAAAGGTTGTTGATAACGAAGGTGATTACCTCATTGATTAGAAATAAAAACTTATTAAAAATTTATCTCCTTGAATTTAATGTAAAAAAAATTACATTACTTTCCGGTCCCCCTATTACTATACTTTATCATAACCTCTTTATAATATGTCTAAGACTGACAAAAGATCCACTAACTAGTTTTAATACGTAGACAGAAGTATACAGACTGCGATTTCTATAGAAGCGTGTTGGCTTTCGCTTAGAGACAAAATGAAACAGGATAGTAGTATCTCTCTTTCTATGAACGGAGCTAAGTACGATACGCTTCTCGCCTGACCACCATTAGAAAAAGAGATACTACTGTCCTATGTTACTCTGTCCTTTTCTAAGAGAGAGCCAACACACTTCTATAGGATCCGCAGTCTATATACTTTTATATCTATGCTTTAATGTAAAATTAATTGTTGATTAATAAATTTGTAAAGAGCAAATCGATTTTTTTAAAACATCTGATAAAAAAACGGCGAATACGTTTTATTGAATTATTTTTATTTATTCGATATATTTTTTTTGTAGAGGATCTATTTAATGTTCCAAATATAGTTGTTTTGGGATGGATAATATTACCACAGTATTTTTTCTATGCATCTGGACACCAACCTGCTTTTTCAAATATAGCATGGGAGTCGGCTTTTGTTGGAACGTCGGGACTTTTTACCCACACCTATATTTTGGGCACCCTTATTATACTAAATACATTTGGCTCATACATACTCATGGGAATATTGTTGCCGTTACTTATTATAACACCATTTACGTTATTTGTAATGATGCCATCAGTCGTGGGAAAACAAAAGGAATTTGGTAAATTTCTTGAAAGAGGAGAGCTTATACTGTTTGAAAAGGATAAATTCACAACATCAGCTTTATTTTCATTATCATGTAAATACATAGCTGGTCATGCTATCAAGGTAAGTAATTCTGAACAATGCAGCATGGGACAAGGTAGAAACTACTGTCCTGTCAGTTGTAATCATATTTACCGATTTGATAAATACTTCAGGATGTATGTACCTATTTAATTCTCTTTCGACTACCTGAACGAAATTATGTACTTTTTATCACTTTTGCAAAGTTTTCGAACCCTCGACCGCAATGTTTCCATATAAGTAAATAATGTATTTTCTTCTCGATAGCCCTGATACATTCAAACGCGTTACTATTTTTATAATGATTTACAAACCAAACGGCTTCGTACTCCCTCCAGACACCAAGACACCAAAAGTATCTTCATACTTCTGTGGGAACCCTCTCCATGTTTTCGGGTCCTAGGTGACGTTATCTGCTGCATTTCCCACGAACTTTCGGACGGTTCTCACGGTTGCAAGGAGAACTGCTTTCTGCATAGGTTTATGCAGATGCTCACTAAGGTCCAGTCCCTTGATGTTCTGCAGGAGGTTCTTTGGTATCGCTCTAGTTGTTGACAGTATTATGGGAATCGTTTAGACGCTGTTCATTGTCCATTATCTTCGGATTTAGACCTCCAGATCTCTGTATTTGGCGATCTTCTCGTTGTATTTTGGCCTTAGGTTGTTGTTGTTAGGTACAGCAATGTCGATTAGTGTAGTTCGCCTAGAAATTTTATCTATTAGTATAATGTCTGGTCTATTATGAGCTACTGTCTGATCCGTCAGAACGGTTCGGTCCCAATATAACTTGAACTGGTTGTTCTCAAGAATAGGCTTCGGATTGTACTTGTAATAAGGCACTTTTCCTACCTGTAATAGGTTTAACTTTTCTGCTAACTCTTGGTGGAGTATCTTAGCGGCTGAGTCGTGTCTTTCCTTATACTTGGTTGCGGCAAACGCTTGGCATCGTCCAGTTATGTGCTGAATTGTCTCCGATGTTCGACAGCCATATCTGCATTGGTCATTTTCTATTGAGGAATTTCTAATGATGAACTTCCGATAGTTCCTCGTCGGAATAACCCGGTCTTGGATAGCTAACAAGAAGCCCTCCGTTTCCGGAAACATCTTTCCTGAAATCAACCAGCAGTTCGACGCTGAGTTGTCGACATTTTCCTGATTGGCCTCATTTGGATGCCGTCCATGAAGGGGCTTCTGTAGCCAGGTTTCTAACTTCTCTAGGACTGTTTGGTGGTGAGAAGTAATATCTTGTTCCCTCAACTGTAGCGGCGTTGAATCGTCTGCCTCCCATATTGCTCGATGTAGTGTGGAAGAGTCCGCTAACCTGTGGAAATATGAACGTAAGTTTATTATTTGTTGGTCGAGCTGCTTACCAATATCCACCAATCCCCTTCCTCCTTGTTGTCTTGGAAGCATTGTACGTTCAATAGCACTCAGAGGATGATGTTTTTGTGCTTTTGTTAGGAGTGTCCTTATTTTTCTTTGCAGGTTTTGGATGTCCGTCCTGCTCCATTTTACAATTCCAAAAGAGTAGCTTAGCGCAGAGCAAGCATACGTGTTGAAAGCCTTAAACAAATGTCTACTGTTTAAGTTAGTTCGTAATACCCGCCTTACCCTCCTGACAAATTCAATTGTCAATTCGGCTTTCTTAGTGTCATGGTCAATTCTTTTAGCCTGTTTCATACCTAGATATTTGTATGTTTGGTCTGCTTCCATTGCAGCTATAGTTTCACCGTTCTGCATTTCAAAAGCCCCTGGTTGTATCTTCCCTTTAACAATGTTCAAAATACGGCACTTGTCAAGTCCAAATTGCATTCCGATATCCCCGGAGAACTCCTCTACACTTTTAAGCATTTGTTCCAACTGGTTTCTGGTAGCAGCCATCAGTTTAAGATCATCTATGTATAGAACATGATTCACTCTTACTGCTCCTTCGTTGTTATTACTAATACTGAAGCCGTATCTGGTGGAGTTCAAACGGCGTGATAGTGGGTTCATTGCAAGGCAGAACCACAATGGACTAAGTGAATCGCCTTGAAATATTCCTCTTCGTATCGGAATGGTGTTAGTTTCGATGGTGTCGCTGGATGGCACTTGCAATTGGATCCTAGTTCTCCAGGTTGACATGATGCGTTCTAAAAAGGAAACAAAATTATTGTCGACCCTATACATTCTCAATATAGTTTTGGGCCACTCATGTGGCACTGAGTCAAAGGCCTTCTTATAATCCACGTAGGCAGCAAAGAGGTTTCTTCGGTTGGTACAAGCTTGGTTACATATGACAGAGTCAAGAATCAGTTGTTCCTTGCACCCCATTGCTCCCCTCGTGCATCCTTTCTGTTGAGTTGCAATGATGTTATTTTGCTCACAATGTGCATAGATGCGTTGGGTCAAGCAGGAGGTGATCACCTTATACAGTGTGGGAATGCAGGTGATTGGCCTATACTTAGCTGGGTCATGTGGTCATTTTTATTATTAACAATGGTTTAGTCCCTTCAAAAATAAATATAATAAACCTCAATTTTCGTGCTCGTTTCTTGTAGGTCAGTCACTAGTATTATAGCTCTTCAATATTTGTTCGTGCCCCCCAAAAAATTGTAAATTAAAATAAAACATACTAATAAAAATAAGTACAAATATATTTTTTTCCTTTCTACTAATAATTTAATGATTAAATTTAAATCAATTTTTTACCTAGATTATACGCGAACAGCAGTCAACTATTGAAATAATATAACTTACGTCGCCTAAATATAAATAATAACGTGTTTGTATTACAGTATAACGCCTGAAAACGTTATCGCTTTGCTGGTTTGGAATTTTAATGCGATCTAAGCTAATCCATTGGAGAGTATATGGAGTTGCCTATCTAAGGCGTGGAAATTAATTTCATCTCATAAACTTCATGTAGGTTGCCAGTCGACTTGCAAACCTGTGTTTAGTTTTCCCCACAAAATAGCCCTCTACTAGAAAATTTTTTCTTATGCAACCCACTAGACGAGTATTTGAACTTTCGCTTCTAGTCGCGCGTGCCGTTGCCAGTATCAAATAAACGTTTCTTCTTCAAGTAGCAGTTAAACCATTCCTTTAGTTCAGGTTAAAATACAACCGTGGTGTCTACTGTGCCGATATTTCTATGTGTGATATCTACTGTACCAGTATTTTAATTTTTGTGCAAGTGACTATGTTTTTACTGTGATCAAGATATTTTATTACATTTTAAAGAGGTTAAAAATGTTTGGCGAGAAAAAAACCATCTAAATGATTTGTTCTAAATTGTGCAGACAAATACAATGGCTGATTTCGATTTCTGAAGTCAAAGGATTCCTAGTTACGAAGGAATTTATAAAAACCATTGTGTATGTATTAGACATCTTTAAGAATCACATGTAAGAGATTCTAGAAAAGCATTTAAATATAATGCAGTTGCTTTATCTTCCTATATGTGTAAGTAAAACCAAATGAACGGTTTTTTATTTTCTAGAAAACATGAGCGGCTCATGGAATGGGGTGCAAGCAATTATAAAAAAAACAAACCTATGAACATTCTGCTTACGTGCATTGTTATACACATCAATTAAATTTGGTAATGTTAAACGCAGCATCCGCTAATAAAAATGTCCGCATATTTTTTTCCGGTTTACAAAGTATTTGTAATTTTTTCAAATAGTCTTCAAAGAACCCCAATACTAGATCAAATTGTTAACAAATGCTTACCTCGTTCGGCCCCAACAAGATGCAATTTTAATTCTGAAGTTATTTGTACCGTATTCGAATTCAAAGAGACAATGGAAAAAATCTTAGATGACAGTAGAAACTTTAATACCACAAATCAATCATCAAGGTATATCAAAATTCTCAATACCAATCGTTTACTTTCATGGTTATACTTATTTTACAAAATAATGCCTCAAGTTGATTTGTTATTTGGTAAGTTTCAAACAAAAAAAATTGACTCTGTTATCGCAAATAAAAATACAATATCATTTGAATTAAAATTAACAGAAATTAGAAATAATATTACCTCAAACGACGTTAAGCCATCTCCATCTACTTCAAAACGACGTAAGCTCGATGATTCCGCGACGTTTCCTGAGGAAGCCCAGACATCCTTGTACTTTCCACAAACTTGGACCTTTATTTAAGTCTAGTTTTACCGGAAAGCGGTGGTAGGATGTTAAGTTCCACAACAATACCTATATAAAGTTTATACACTTGTTAAACACAGGACATTAGATATACTTTTCGGGAACAAAAATACTATCGACATATGAAAACCTGTCCATAAGAGTTATAAAGGAAGCCATCAAAACTGCAAAGAGGCAACTTAAATAGCAGAAATGACAGCCAGCGATGGTCTATTACTTGAAAGAACCTACTGATCACAACTCGATAACACACACGACCCTAAACACTGGCAATAGGGTCGATGGCACGCAGCAGGGCTCGCAACCAAATTGGCCAGAAACATTCAGCCAACGAACACGTCCCACGTACACACCGGACCGACAGCACCCGAGTGGCAAGCGTCAGTTCGCGCGCACAGACGCCGTACAGCACATAGTCTACATAATGGTTCTTCATTAAAAATGTCCATTGTATGTATATATTTCCTCCAGCTACAGTGACCATTCATAAGTGTTGTTACCAGTCTATCTGTTGTCTGCTTAGACGCAAAATTTCGCTGTTTAGTTTGCCAGACGGTTTTCTCAGCAATAGCTTACCGTGCCTGTGACTCGCAGTGTGATTCTAGCGGGTTTGGTATTGTTGATTTATTCACCAGGACAATCACCCACGAATAGTAGCATTTGTAATTCCAAATACGGGTTCTGGTCCAATAAATTTCGTAACACACCCTTGTCTTGAAAGTTGGTTCGCTTTTTCATTGTCCGGGACGCCCTTGTAGCCTGGCACCCACGTAAGAGTGACTTTGTTGTTTTGCCCGAGCAATAAATTTTTGAAGACAGCCCCAGACCTGTTTTAATGCTATTTGATAGCACACTAGAGCGTTCAACTCGAACTGACTGTCGGAGCTTTTAGATACGTAATATAAAAATATGTTCGATATAGGGTGTTTCAATAAAGCCTGACAAATCCAGTTTTTAAATAGCAAATCCTATATATGTATTTTACTATTTTTCTATTTACTTAAAAATTTAAAAACTGTATACAAAACGCGTTCTGTGTTTCGTAGTTTTCTATCTTAAAAACATAAATATCCAGTATGACCTATACAAACTGAAAGTTCCAAATTTACTTTAAAATTTTTTAATCTTAGTTATACCGAAAAGAATAGCAAATATTTTTTTATGATCACTGAACAGGTATTTTACACAGGGTATTGACTGCTGTTTAAGTTTGACTTTGTATGCCACACGGAACATCCTATGTAATTAGAATATTTTCGTATCTTTACTCACAGTTGAGGTATGCTTTTAAACAAAATCACTAACTTTTATGTTTTAGACGCTGTATTCGTAGTAACCTAAGTTGTAATACCTCGTATATTATTTAGAATAGCTATGTTTCACTCTTTTTTATATTTAAAAGATTATTGATGTTAAATTTCTAATGTATTTTTTAGGTTTTCATTAGTATGTTAGCAGCTACCATCCACTGCCGCCATCTAATGGTATGGAATGTTTTCGCTCCGAAATTTATTTTTGAGGGTATTGCAATGTTTCTTACCATAGGATCAGTATTATTAGGTTACTTATTATTTATCAGAATTAGCTCTCAGGTAGAAAAACTTGTACATAGACTAAATAAAACAAATTAGACTGAATTACCAAATGTAATTATGTTTGAAATAAATTGTAAAATTGCTAATATTTTGCTTTGATTGATTAGAGTCAGACAATATCTATGTAACAAAAATGACACATTTTTTATTCTTCATTAGCTCAACAAGGTTATACCGTAACATTGTACAATGATAATGTAAGAAATTTTAAAATGACTTAAAAGCATTAAACTAGTTATAAAAGGATAAACACCTACAAAATTTCATTAATGCTTAATAGTCCGCATGTAGATACGCCTCTGTGATCTCGATAGAGAACAGATCTACTTCGCAGGGAAGCAACCCTATCCTTAGCCAGCCTTTATTCTTTCGCGAGCCCTAATACCGGGAGAAATCATGCCCTACATACGGTATCCTAACCAATAACCTGGGCATATGCGAAGTTAGGCTAAAACACATTTTAGTATGCATAACACAAACAGCGGAAGTAGGATTTTTAATTGCAATGAAATTATACAATATGAGAGAAATACGAATCATTTCACCAAACGTCCAATCACCAAAAAAATCCTAGTAAAACCTAGAAAAATATATATAGAGAGAATCTGTGACAATTAGACTACGTCTAACCTTTAGACTTTTTTAATGATTCTGGGACTAAACCATATATATATATATATATATATATATATATATATATATATATATATATATATATATATAATATGTAAAAAATTGAATTGAATTTTTAAATTTAGAGACTGTGTTTTTTTCGTTTTGTTCCAATTAAAAAACCATACGTTTCTAGGTAAAAAACACTTCAATTTTTTTTGTGACAAATTTAATTGTATGCTATAAAGGTGTGATTATCACCCACTGAAGATCTTTAGGGTAATAATAAAACATTATCAAAAAACGTAAAAATGTCAATATACTCTACGTCAATCAGAAGTGATTTTATAAAATTACTACCAAACATTTATATCAGTCATCCGAAAATATGGAGGCGACTAAAAACACTAAGAAAATGATATGTTGCATTTATAATTTAAAATTATTTTCGGTCCCTTGGTCGATAATTCTTGTGACGGATATAATTGACAAGAACATGACTTTTGCTAAGTAATTGTTAATAGCAGTTATATACATAGTAAAGAGTAAGTATAAATTGACAAAAACTTTGTAATTTACGATTGCGATGGTATTAAAAATTAAAATTAGAACTACAAATTTAAATCATTTAAAAAATGACCAACACATTAGGAGTCTTAGTTTTCTCACATTTTGTTCTGAAATATCGAACGTCGGAACGTTATTTAATAACAACTCGATGCGTTTTTAAAACAAAAATATTTGGTAGGGTAATTAATTATTATTACAATAAATAACACTTTTGGGGACCCTGTTCAAGTGTAGGCGGTGCGATATTAGCCCAACAACTTGATTTTAAAATATATCTCTTAAGCTATTAGTCAGATGGGGACGAACCTTTCATTAAACGAAGCGTCTTTTCAGATACTTTCATCATATTTTTATTTTATAACAAATAAGAGGGTAATTTTCAAAAAATTCCCTAGTCTTTCCTAATTGTTCGATCTGAAGAAGTCAAACCTTGTTTTAAAGTTTGAGCCGTCTTATATACGTAAAAATGTTGGCGCCCTAATAAAATTATTAAAAATTTTTCTAATATTTGTTTACTACGTAATATTCCCGTGCCAAGCTGTATTAACAAATTATTGATCAAAAAGCATTTGACTAATCAGAACTGTTTCGGAGGATTTATTTGTTGAAATGCGATATTCAGTGTACCTAAAGACCGAAAACATTGGCTGGGTTTAAGTTATTTACCTCACTTCTTTCGCTTATTTTTCATTTTGCAATGTAAATTTGTATATTTTGAAAATCGAGATAACATAGATCTAAAAGGAACTCTCCAACAAATAAACTGTGTCCTTAACATTTTGTTTTAGTATTGATAACGAGATATAATGGAAAACAGTCGGAAAATCGTCGATTTTTAGTAAAAAGTTTTTCACACTTCGTCACTTTTTCAGACTGGCGTCTAGGTTAATTATCGTTCCTGGCAGTCTTCTAGAGTGATTTATCCAGAATATAAAGATGGCTCCCGCTACCCCAACCTTGCTATCTATTTCGGCTGGAGTATTAGTAGTTTTAAAATAAAGCAAATTTAAAACGAAGGTCAAAGTTCTTATTTAACGTTTCAATCGTTGCTTAGTTTATTTTAAACATAAACAAAAATATAAATATCTAAATGATCCTTACATATATGCAATAAATATCATGATAAAAATTAAAAGTCTATTATCACTGTTTTTCAATGACATAAAATGGAAGGATTTTATGCATTCTGCTTACTAAAAGGCAAGGTTACAATAACACAAGAGACATTAACAATATCCAACACAATAAGATGATAAAAAATTTGTGTCAAAGTTCAAAAACTAAAGAGAATAAGAGTAAATGACAATACCCGTATTTTCCTAGATAAATGAATATTTATGTCAATGATAAGGTTCTGTAAGTACTGTGGCTTAAGAATGTTCTTTGTAACATTTAAATTTTTGGTTCTAATTTGCTTATTTTTTCAATTACTTTTGTTTAAAAATGTGATAAGTTTAAAGAGGTAGGTACAGCTCTAATTTATTAATGTATATTTTATCTGTATAAAATAATGAAATTTATCAAAAGGAATATTAAATAATAATCATAAATTTTAACAAAACATGTAATTATAATTTTTGGTAACGGGAACAGAGACGTATTGTCAATATTAAAAGTATTATCTCAGTTTTTGCTCAGAACTTTTTTTTTAAATACATTTTGAAATATATTATAGATCGACTCAAAAAGAACATAAGCTTTGCAAAAATTTTATAATCCTAAAATGTGAACTTAAAAATTTCAAAAAGTAATTATTTGATACGGTTTTTGAGTATTCCCACAAGTTTTAAACCTTCTTTGTAAGATGTCTTAACGTGTCTTTAAGATTCCTTGAGATTTCCAATTTTAAAAGTTAAAGAATAACGTTTTTTTGAAAATTTGCATCCATATGAAAACCTTTGTGGCGTCTCCCAACTAGTTTGGGATTTTGAAACTTGTCTCAAGTTAATATTCGATGAGTTCAATCAACAACAAGTGACATCTGCGGTAGGCCTCTAAAAAGAAAGATCGTTCCAGGAAAATTCTTGACATATGGAACACTTTTTTGCTATTCAAAACTTCTACGTGTTGTCCAACTTATTTCGATAAAACAAATTTTATATAACTTATAAAGAGTATTTTTTTTTTTAATTACAACTAACTCCAAACATTTTTAAAAAAGTAATTTTTGAAGGCATGCTAAATGTACTCCATTAACAAAAGAAAAAAAGTTTTGTCTTTAACAACACTATTATTAAGATAATATTTTTGATTGATTTTTAAGGATAGATTTTACTTTTCATGTACCAATTTTTATTACATAACTTTACCCAATCTAAGTATAAAATTTGTCGTAAACAAACCAATTTGGCAACACGCAGCCATAAAAGTTTCTAATGTTAAAAACTTCTATGAACACAATGAAGAAAACGCAGGTAATCTAAAGTTAAAATTAATTTATATTCCCATTTTTACAATTCGATTTTTGTAAATCGCTTAGTACACAAGAATTTATTTTTGATAAATTTAGCCAGGTTTTAAATACACTTATTAATAATCTTCTTACATATGCCTGTTTTTAGTGTCTAATATAATAAAGTATATGCAACTGTAAATTATTTAGGAAATACACGCCCTCAGAAAATGCATTCAGTTCAGCAAACTGAAAAACTATTGTGGACAAGAGATTATTATCTATTATCATGTCTGATAGTCAAGCAGCCATCAGGGCACTGAGTTCTTAAGCAATCAGCTCCAAGATGGGAATGCCTAGAAGAACTAAACAAACTAAGAAAGAATAATAAGGCAATCTTCCTGCTGGTACCGGGATACACTGGGATAGAGGGAAATGAAAGACACGCTCGCGAGAAAAGGACCTGAAACACTATTTCTGGGGCCCGAACATTCTCTGGAATTAGTAACGGTGTAATGCTGGAAGAACTAAAAAGAGAGGAAGAAAGCAGGAGATCCAAATACTGTACGGATCTGCAAGGAATGAGACAAGTGAAGATATTTCTTGGGAGGTACGACCAAAAGAGATTCAAAAAATGCATAAGCCTAAGCAAAAACCAACTTAAAGTTCTGACAGGAATCCTAACGGAGCATTGCCACCTGAGGGACACCATAAGAACTCGGATTGGCAGAGAGGAGTGGAGATTTTGCGAGGAAGAGGACGAATCTTCTATCCACATCCTTTCAGAGTGCAGCGTAACCATAAGAAATCGGATTGGCAAAGAGAGGAGTGCAGATTGTGCGAGGAAGAGGACGAAACTTCTATCCACATCCTTTCAGAGTGCAGAGCTCTAGAAAAGCCTAGAATGCGGTTATTGGAAGCACACCAAATAGAAAAAGGGAAGCTACTCACTCTAAAGCCGTCCAACATTCTTAGTTTCTTAAAAGAGCTGGACTGGAGGGCCTGCTCTAGTCGGCAGGTATCCCTAACGACTTCGCTGCAGAAAAGGAACACAATTGATATGTTAGGTCGCAGTGTATTCATCCCATCTACACATACTTAGAGAACAGATACTACTCTTGTATTGAGTTTGCCGATACTTGGTGGAACTCCATATCATAAAAGATAACATAATAAAACTCAATTTTTACTTAATAATTCCACTTTAATTGAAACTTGAATAAAAAGATATTCAACATGTTTCGCTACACGGTAGCTTTATGAAGAATAAAGCTGATAAAGCTACCGTATAGCGAAACATATTGAATATTTTTTTATTGAAGTTTCATTTAAAGTGGAATTTTTGGGTAAAAATTGAGTTTTACTACGTTTTCTTTTAAAATACTACTGTTCCTCGATTAATTATCAAAAATTAAAAAGTTGGAACAAAGTTACCCTCACCAACAAAATGTTAGTAATAAAGTGATTTTTCTCGATTTATATGACAATAACGAACAGTTTTGAATTTTATATCGTCTAAAAGTAAAAAAATAGTATATTATTGAGTAAGAGTAGAGTCTTTTCTTCGTTGAGTTTTTACAAAGGATCAGAGATGCTTACTACCCCATGTTCTATTTTATAATATTCCTGTTTTCTGGTTAAAAATAACAATTTAGATTAAATTTTAATGCAATTTAGAGATTTTTACTTATCCCTTTAGTCGTCTTGCAGTTACAACCCCACCTTTTGATTATTAAAGGTAGGGTCCACCAATTATTATTTAGGCTGAAAAGAACTGTCGAATTAGGAAATAAATAATTCGAAATCATGTTTCAAAATTATACGCAGAAAAACGAAGCATCGTATATCAAAGTTAATTATAGATTCTGGAGAGTATAAAAATTGCCTAATTTAGTCCTCTCAATGGCAGCATTTGCAAGAAACGGCAAATTTCGAAAAAAAAAAAACGTTTAATTTTGACTAAAATTGCTTTTAATTTTTTTATTAATAGTGGGAATCCCCCATCTGTAGGTGAGTATGATCATCCCGTTGTTTTACAACCTTGGTACGCCTTTTTATGAATTATATTGTCATATATCCAAATACGCCCGTATTTGTACGGATTTTCATAATCTAATACGGATAATTAACGAATACAGATCCCCATACTCATTTACATTATACACGCCAATTTTTAAAATTTTTCATTTTCGGTCTAAATTTAATCTCACAATTTCAATTTTTATTATATTGTTACGATTTTGTCTCTAAAGATTACTCGCTGAGTTCGCAGAATAAAATACACCTATCGCTAATACTTCCATCGCTAACTACTTCTTAATATCGCTCAAACACAACTATCTTATTACTACTTCTTAATATCTTCACTATTCAAATACAACTCTATAACTCTATTAAAACCCATATCCTCTCTATATTTATATACCTATAGAATTTCTATACAAATCTAGAACTTACTAACATAAAAGTTGAGATCTATCTAGAAATATGACTCATCAATGTAATATTCCTTTCCGCACATTATAATAAAGATGACTCATCACATAGGAATATTTGTATACGAGAGCGTACCAATAAGTTTCTTTTAGACGTTCGTGACAGTATGTTGGAAGTTTTTAATGTGATTTCCGGATCTTTTATCTGCAGATAAAATCGAAGGGTTGCTCAGAATGATTTAAATGAATAATGCACTTTTGTTTTATTTTTATGCTGAATTAGTAATTAAAAAAAAACGAGTTTTTCAATGTGAAAAATATTTATCATATTGCAACATTTAATAGTTTCAATAATATTTTTTAAGACTTTCAATTAACAATCAATCTTTTTAAAGTAATAATGTTGCTTTTATGAATGAATGAACGATCAAAAGGTGATGTAACTTGATCATCGATGCCTAAGCCTCATTGACCCTTTACATCTCACCATGAAAAAAACATTTAATTAAATTATGTCCGAATTAAATATCAGCTTAAATGATGCAAATAAATAAAAATAGCACCGAACTTGACTATTTCAAATTTGCGAAGTAGGCTTTGCATCATATTATTATTGTAATTGTTTCTTGTTTATTTTGGCATTTCAAAGCATTTTTTTGGTTGGTTAAATGAAATTGTTTGATGAACGACGATTACTGAAGGAAATTTAATTATTACTCGCTACAGAATTGGATATAGCCAAAGATACATTGCCAAATTGTAAATAAGTGTTCATCGATTATTTAACATATTATTGAACGTTACCGGGATGAAAATAGAGTCGAGAATAAATCAAGGTTGGCTCCAAATAAGATCTTCAACAAAGGTGAGGAAAGATGGATAGTAAGAGAAATAGTGAATAATCTTTAAAAAAAGGGCTCCAAAATTGCGCGATGAGATCCAAAGACAGTTTGGGAAAAGGTGCAATACTGAAACAATTTAGCGGGTATTAGGAAAAAATCATTTACAAGGTCAAACTGCTAGAAATAAATCTTTTATTGGCCAAAGAAATAAACACGTAAGATTGGAGTTTGCCAGGGCGCATGTTAATAAAAATTTGAACTTTTGGAATTCAATTATATTTGCTGATGAAACAAAAAATTACGTTTTGATCTGATGGCAAAATATCAGTGTGGAGAAAACCCAATGAAAAACTGAAATTGAAAAATATAAAGCTACTATCAAGCACGGCGGAGATGGAGTAATGTTGTGAGGGTGTATGTAGTCTGCAGGAGTAGGTAACATGCATTTTATTAAAGGGAATATGAATCCATATGTATATATACTAAGACAGCATCTCGCGGCTAGTGCTCAAAAACTGGATATTATTTATACTAGCATCTCGCGGCTAATGCTCAAAAACTGGATATTATTGATAATTATCGTTTTATCAAGACAACGATCCGAAGCACAGGTCATTTCGGGTTCGTAGTTGGCTGGTTTATAACCTGGAACAAGAAAGGTTAGTTCAGGTTAGTGTTTATAACTGCCCAAATGTTATTAAAATACCTGTCCAGTCACCATATTTAAACGTAATTAAAAAATTGAAGTTGACATTAAAAAATAAAGTTAATAGCGATATCAAACAAAAATTAATTTAAAGTAAAAATTACGGAAGCCTGGAATACAACCAGACTACACTAGAAAATTAGTCGAATCAATTCCTAGAAGGCTATAGGCTGTAATTAATAGTCAGGGAGGACCAACGAAATATTAGTACTCGGTTTTTAAATAGGCAAGTTTCTCTTCTTTATTGATTTAAAATCGCAAATAATTTAATTAAATATTTATTGTTATTCAAGTAGGAAATATTTGAAACAAAAAATTAATGTAAAACATATTTAGAAAGTTATTAATATTTGACATATAATTTTTTTCAAATAAAAATTGAACGGCTTAGACATGTTAGTTTTTCGTATCAGCCGCATCATTTAAGCTGTGAGTCACTGTATTTTCAATTAAATTTTATTTTCTAGTTTTTAAGAATTTTAAACTTTTGAGAAACAAACTTTTTGTTAAAAGTTCTCAAATTTGCACTTAAATTTTCTCCGCTTTAGAAAACTTTGTCTTTATAATAATCATATCTTTTATTGCAGAAAGGAGGGGGGCCAATAATTTTTGCATCTACCCCGGGGGTAAAATTTTGCTTTTGCCTCGGCAGATATTCGTAAAATGACAAAAAATTTGCAATTTTTACTTCGAACATCACCTAAAATAACAGGAATCTAAGTTTTTTTTTCATAATATAATAGTACTATTTAAGACAATTTTGTTTTTATTTAATCATTGTATTTCTTACTTTTACGAAATTCCTAAATTGGTTAATTAAGAAATTTTTTTCTTTAATATATACGTAGATCACTAATGTTTGCTTTACGGACCAAACAAGTCAAGGTTCTTTTTTACAATTTACAGAATTCATGTCGGTCCTACATACGGACGTGAAGAAAATTGCAAAAAAAATTAGGATGATTCCCCGCGGAAAGTTGGGGTAAAATTTTTGTGTTGGTTAACCCATCATGTAAGATATCGTTGAAAGGTGTTTAAAAATGCAATTAAATATATCACATCTTCATAGTTGCTTATAATATATCCCCCTCTAACTTTCCAAAATTGATACACTAAATTATTTTATATTTATGAGACAAGAAAAATTATCTCCGATGTTTCAATATGCTTTCGAATACAAATTCGATCACTGATGATGAAATTTTGCAGGTACTCATGTACATGCTTTTAATTAACCAATTGACAGATGTTAAGCAAAATTCAAAAAAAAAAGTCTAGAATTGCTATAGAACTTGAACAAAGTACCTATTGGACATACATTTGGTACTTTTTAAATTTTGCTCTTATAGGGCTAACACTTTTGGAATGTAGTTAGTGTTTCTAAAGAAAAAATCTTTTCACACTCGAAAATGTAAATTTAAAATGTGGTATAATTTTGTCCATGATACATATGTTAAGTTCTACCGTCAAAGAATAATTACTGTAATTTTTAAGCCTATAGAATTAAAAAGTAAAATTTAAACAACATAATTTTTTAGTACTAATTCTACGGCGTACATCCAGAAAAGAAATGGAGGATTTTTATTTTCTATGCCAAAAACACTTGTATCTGGAAAAAATGAGACGGTGTGTCTATCACTACATCAAGTAGATTTGCCAGCAAAAATCGTGATTGATCTAAAATGGAAGGAAAAACATCATACAACATTGAAAAATTTAGATTCAGGTATCACACCAAATATATTTCAGTTAATTATATTCCCAAAGGATGTCTCTTTGATTTAAATACTCAATAGGGTGCCCATTCAGAGTAACCAATAAAAAAAAGTAATTTGTTCGTATCGTATAATCTTACTTTACATTTCTTTTTTTTTATGAATTTTACATTGCATTTTATTACTGACGACTTGTTCCTGAGTTTTATTTTAAGTTATGAATATGGGTCATTTAGAAACTTAATTACCGCATTTAAATGTACTTTCATATAAAGGTTATGCAGACACGCAAAATTCGTATTTCAAAAATATTTGATTGTCTGCGTTCAAACTAAAATTTGCCATTGTGTCAATCCTATATACACAGTTCAGGTACCATACACTTAACCTAAATTAAATAGTTTCCAAGATAAATAATATGTTTCTATATTCTAATACGTCCTGAGGACCGTACATTCTAATTATTTAGTCATTAATTAAGATTTTCAACTGTCGGAGTAACGTTATAGATTTTATTACTTCCGTTTAAACCGAAAGTTGACATTTTTTGACAGACTGTATGTAACTTTCATTCCACATTATACGTTTCGGTCACAACAATCAGTTAAAACGTAAAAAATGTAATGTTCGTATCTCGGAAACTTATTAATTTAGAAAAACTGTTACGTGAACTAAGGTGGAATTGATTTTTGATTTGAAATATAAAAAACCTAAAAAAATTTAGTTTCGTTAAATATTTTCGATTCTTCCTGCATAAAATAAAATCAATTTTGTACTCAGACATTGAGCATGAATTTTTGCTATTACCGTTTCAATTTTACATAATCTTATAAAATAATGTAGAATTAAAGGGGGCGATTTTACATTCATCTATTGTGCCAATTTTATACCTGTCATTGCCATAATTTTATCAAAAAGGGACTACACAATAACCTATAGTTGAAATATGTGTCTAAGTAATATGAAAATTTAAAATGTTCAGATAATAAAATTCCGAACCACAGCAATAATAAATTTTAGATTTAGGAAAATTTTTTTAATCATTGATTTATATGTTAAAGAATTTTGAATTTAAGAAACAGTAAGACAAAATATTTTTCGCAGTCGCTGGTATGTTGATGGGAAACATTCTCTGCGTGTACAAATTTCTAACATGTGTGCTCAAAATATATATTTCCGTACACCAATTTGTTTATATAAAATACTTTTAATACATTTTTTGGTCAAAGAAAAATAAGCATCTAGTGAGAAATATATATTTATGCAACTTTTTTACTAGTTACACAATATAGTATTTTTTTTTCAGGACATACATGTTTTCAAATGTTTGTTCCTACAAAAAATATAATAGATCCTCAATTTGTCAGTATTAAAGTGCAAGTACAAATCAATGGAGAAGTCCATTCGGCCCACAATCAGGATCCTGTTTTAATATATCCAAACAAGCAAACCAAAATGCTTATAGAAACAGATAGAGGAATTTACAAACCTGGTGATACAGTCAAATTTAGAATTTTAGTTTTAAATGAAATGTTTTTGCCAGTTGAAACAAAGGTGATTTTAAGAATTTAAACTTTAGAGCGAATAAAATACAAACTCAAGCTTGTTTTAGGAATAGTTACCTACTATTAATCTATAATTACTCTTCATAAATTTGAAGTGTTTGTTTTATAAGCTAATAAATTGATGTTCTTGTGGAAAAATTAGGAGCTTTGTTCTGTAAAACTGAATATGTTGAAGAGTTTATTCTATTCATTCGGCAAGAAAGTAATTTTGGTTGTCACGCATAGAAAGCTTTGTAATTGTCTTGAAACTTTTGTCAGTGTTATAGTTTTTTCCTTTGAACATTTGACATCAATTACACTTAGGTTATTTACAAGCAACTTCTGCGTAATTTTGTTTGTAACTGTTAATTAGGGTCAATTTTAACATGGTGTTGATTGCATAACAGAACGCACATGTCAGAATTGATTTAAAAAATTCAGTTCAGGAGATTTTTCACTCAAAGCTTACAAACGTCCTGGTTGATCTACTGAATTTGATAATGACCAAATCAAAACCATAATTGAAGAGAATCGTAATATAACTGTTCGATAGATTGACTAGAGGTTAAATATATTGCACACAACAATTGAAAGTCATTAAAATGTCTCGGACTCACTAAGATGCTCGATATTTGGGTTCCCCAGGAATTGAAAGAGATTCACTAACACAACGAATCAATAAATGCCATATGCATCTCACGTGCAATGAAACCGACCCTTTTTTTGAAGAAGTGGTGATATAAACATTGATTATCCACAGTAACATCATTTGAAAATGATCATTGCCCAAGTATGATGAACCAGCACAGACCATGCTGTCGATTTGATGAAGCAATCAAAGAAAAATGGTCGGAATTGGCGGAACCTAAAGGAATTGTGTTCCATCATGATAAAGCAAAGACTCACTCATCTTTAGTAACTCGTGGGAAATGATTGTAGCTTGGTTGCGAAGTAATGTCGCATCTCCATACACCCCCGATCTGGCACCATCTGATTACCATTTATTTCGAAGTTTGCACAACTCTTTGAATAGTGAAACTTTTACAAATGATGATGACCCTAAATCGCACTTGGTTCAGTTTTTTGCCGATAAGAACCAAGATTTCTATGAGCGCGGAATCATGAAGCTACAATAAAGATGGCAAAACGTCATTAAATAAAATGGAAACTATATAATTGATTAAAGTTTATTCTTTTTATGAAAAAAAGGAGTTTTATTTTACACTACAAAACCGAAATTACTTTCTTGCCGACTCAATAGAAGATTATAAGGTATTTCTTATCTAAAAAATGTAGGTTATTTTTCAAATTTCTCATGTCAATTCTAATTTCTCAAAGTATTTTTTTTCATCACTTCGGGTTCCAAAGTGTCAAATATTTCGTTTAAAAACTTACATTCCAGTAAATTCATTTCGATAATTTTTAATGTAATATTTTATAATACCAAACCCATAATCCACTATAAATACAGAAATGTATGACTAAAATGCGGTTGTCAGATTTACATTGTTTTTATTTTTGTTTGTTCGTACGATGTTTCAGTTAAGTTGTATCTCTAAAATCTATCAAGTATAAACTGACTCACTGATAACGATTAGAGATACAACCTAATCAAAACGTGGTACAACCAAACAAAAGAAAGAAGATGCAGGCAGGTCTGACCACCACATCTTAGTTAATTTTCAACATTGTCTACTACTTTCCAACAAATGTATAAATCTATGTCGCCAATTGAAGTCAAAATTTACGATATAAAGGTAATGTATTCTTTGCTTTTATTTTAGGTACCTGAAATTAAGATTAAAAATCCGATGGGTGTTACACTCATTCTATGGGACAACATTACTACTAATCATGGTTTAATCAGCCTTGAATATCAGATGGTAACTGAAGCTATAACGGTATGATATTCTTTGTGAGAAGTTAAATATAATTTTTACCTTCTCTCCGTAAATAAATGGAACTTTTAAACTTAAACCTCTCGAATATATTTTTTAGTTGATACAAGTGTAGTTGACAATCATGTAAAGTTTCATGACGCTACATACATTTTTTTTACTTCCATGGGTCTGCCCTAACCCAGATGTACTATGGCCAGAATTGTGCTCATTCTGGATACTCAATACACTATGTTAACTTGGTTGAGCTGATTTATACTATACTAGTCGGCTAAGGGATGAGTATGCATCTCATCCAGTTCCAAGTTTGCTGTTGTCCGATCAAATGACTCCAATGAATAAATTATAATGTACATTACCGTTTTTCTTACTCGATCAGATAGTCTGCAATTAAGGTCTCCGTCGTAAAATGTCATTTTATGCAAGTGAACTTTAACAGCCATGTCTCATCATTTTACCTGTAATTACCCTTAGTTGGTCCCTGCTCGCTTGGATTAGTTTTCTGGTTGATCTCAGGTCAGGATTCCCTATATGGCCCAGTTTCACAATGTGGTTACCGAAAGGTTAGGACAAAAGCGTTGGCTATTTACAAAAAAAACTGTTTCATAATTGACGGTTTAAGATTTACCGGCGGCTAACCATGAGTTAAATTTACCAGTGGATGATCTGGTGGTTAATTGTTTAACCAAGAAACATAACCTCAAACCCCACTATGATGCTTGCGCTTTTTGTTTATCCATTGTTTATTTTATTTATGTTATTTGGCTTCTATATCAATTATTATATAAAACTGTAAATCTAAAACTCGGATATATTTTATGTAATACACGTCGACTCTGAATCTGAATAAGTTTAGCTTCGTTAGGAACAGTTATGAAAGTTAATTTTATACAGGCTCCAATCAAAAATTTAATTTAAACGGCAGTACAAAATTTTTGCTAGGAAGCATTTTTGGAAATTATTATTAAATATTTAATATTTAGCTCTAAAATAAACGTAGTTAGTTTTAAACCTTAACTTCTAAGACAACTGTTTTATAAGCTAACCTGAACTAACTTTCTGGTGTTATAAGTAGAAGAACCTCCATTACAAAAGCCCATTTATTATATAAATAACAAGGTATGTGTTACATTATTTTTTAAAAAAAGAGGCGATAAAATAATTTAGATATGGAAGGCAACGTTTCTGTTTTAATAAGGCGTTAAACCTTTTCCCATAAAATTCAATTACCAATATTAACAATAAAGTTGAATCAATGGTTTCTTAACCAACCTTCTATTTTTATTTGTTAAACACCTGGTCTTAAAAACTCATGAGTATCTTGAAAGTGTTGGTTACTGAACCATTTGATGTTACGTTCGGTTGTGAAACTGGGCCTACAAAACGTATGCTTCAATCCCACTCTGGTTGTCCAGAAGTTTTTATGCTTCTTTTTTGGATTCATTATTTTAAGGCTTCTGACGTTCACCTGGGCACTCCAAGAACAGTTTCAGAACCAATATATTGAGTCAATTATTTTTTCTTGTTAGATCATCCACTTTTTCACGTCCATATCTGCTTTTTTGTCCTGGGACCTATTGTAGCATATTTTTTTTTTAATTTTTGCTAGAGTTATAAGTTCGCACAATCTCAAAGCAGTCTTTTGCCCTTTGAGTGCCTTCGATAGTGCTTGACTGTCAGCCTATATGTATATCTGCCTCTTAGTGTATGCTGTCTTTATAATTCCGCCTACGCATTGTAAAATTGCATATATTTCTACCTGAAATACTGTTGAAATTTGCCCAAAGACAGAGTCGAGTCTCTTTTTTGTTATAACCCTCTTGCGTCTTCGATCCATCATTGTACCAGATATGCATCAGAAATCGGTTCCGATATATTTTGTTCCTATACTCTCTGATCCTCGATAATAACCTCGAATGGTATATTGTAACAGTGACTTGATGTCATATAGCCTATTACTATTTCCGACTCAGGATCTCTAATTTTGTTAAATTGCTGTTTTTAAGATTATAAATTTGAGATGTTAGATAATCATCATCTAAAAAATCAAGATTTTTTTGTTTATTAGCTGAATTATTTACTA
This sequence comes from Diaprepes abbreviatus, assembly GCA_034092305.1. Lineage (NCBI taxonomy): Eukaryota > Metazoa > Arthropoda > Insecta > Coleoptera > Curculionidae > Diaprepes > Diaprepes abbreviatus. The sequence continues at coordinate 17,895,896 of JASJET010000122.1, read as the reverse complement.
GCACCAGTTGATTTAAATTCAGATTCAGTTGTTTTCAAACTTTACATTACCCTAAAAAATCTAAATTATCAATGTCAAGAAGTGTGAGTTAATCAGCCTGAAACCGTAAGTCCGAAAATTCTAACAGGCTCAATATTAACTTACAAAGAGACTGCTAGATGCAACTAAACTCTACCTTGTCAGTTGAACTCGTAAGGCCTGTTGGAAAGTTATTAAGGACGAACGCTGCTTAAGGAAACACCAAAACAATCAGGAACTAGTCCCAATCAGATTTTTCAAAAACAGTTGGCAAACTGCCACCTGACTGTTCTAAATATTTTATACTATACCTAAATTTCTGTCAGTGACTCATCGCTGGCATGTAGAGTGTCCCAGGTTGTACGCCGTCAGGGGAATCAATTCCAATGGCATGTGCATTTCAGAAAATAATAAATGATGAAATTTCGTGGGGATATCAAAATATTTTTTGAAGTTAAATTTATTTCCTCACCTTTTTTTCAGCCCTTACATTTTTTTTCCTGGAGGGAAAACCTTGTATTAGGCACTTTTACAAAGTGTGAAATGTAATGTCGGATTATTACCGTCTGAAACCGCCCCGTAATGAAGATCCAACTCCTTGGTCTGCCGTTAGCCGTGAGTGCTGGCATTCCAAGATTATTCAGTGAGACCTCCGAATTCCAGACAATTAAGCCTTAACAAACCTCATTGTAACTGCTCCAGGTGCCGGTTATGCCCAGTGCTTAGCACTCTTCCACGTTTTGCTTACAACGCAGGGTTGTTTTGAGATATTTTATATGTACTTTAGGGGCCCTTAAGGTATTTTATGCATATTAATAGAAAGTTTTTTGCTTACCTACTCCTCTGAGTGGCGTCCAATGCATTTCCTTTCTGTTTTTTTCGTTTCGGACCAACCAGAGTGCGTCAAGTGTCATCTTCAGGAGTATGACGTAGGTACTGTAGGTCACTTAACGATCATCGATTCATCGGCAGATTTGCTTTAAATTAAGAGACAAATCTGAATTTGAGAAACTATCAGCTTCAGGAGTGATTATTAATGGTTCAGCCACTGCCTCTACGAGAATGTCCAAGTCACATATTGTTTGTTCTTCTTGCCTGCCCTGCATTGAGCCATGTTTCGTCAGTGTATTAGAATTTTTTCTCTTTTTCCCGAAACTCCCGTATTTTTTCCAAATAGTTTTGCCGCCATAAAACAATTTCGTTCTTCTCATTAGTAAGCTTTTTCGATTTCGTTTGAGATATCTAAAAATCATTTCTTTTACAGTTCGTTTAAAAACTCTAATGATATTTTAGGTAAAGATGTGCAGTTATTAATTTCTGTCTTAATTTTTTTAACGTTCACATTTTACTTTTGAAAAAGACACCATGGACTTGCGACGAATGACGTATTTTGTGTCACGGGTCTAGGATTTTTTTCCGTCCTCTTGTCTGCTTTGCTTTTTTTTGGTTATTTTCTTTATAATGACCATCTGAACACTGTGCGCGAAGAAATTTTGGTTAAAGTGCCACATATTTCTGCAGCATCCAAAGTGGGTACTTCAGGGTTTCGTTCCCGAATACCATGGTAAACATTTTTAATCATTATTCGTTTTTTTAACGTCAGTTGACTATTTTTTTGTAGGCACACCATTAGTTAAAGGTTCATTAATATCCATAATTTACTACAAATATATACACCAAATATACACTATAATATACTATAATAAAGTATAGCAATTAGAATGTGAACTCAGAAAATCTATCCATGAATCAATACTAAATCAATAAAATATTCAAACAATGCGGAAACCCAGTTGGAATGCTTGTTTTTAAGTCTATTCAAGATGGACATTCCGTATATGTGTGTTGCCACATCCATTATTTTTGCGATGAAAAACCAAGTACCTGTAGTCCAAGGCAAAGTTTTAAATTATTTATAGTTGCGTGATATGTCTATTCCGCTGCTTCGTCGTTTTGATGACCGTTGTTAAATGAGTGACTGACAGAAATTACATTAGTTATAATTGAAGTTTCTAACAAAGACCTTTATTTATAAAATAGATATCTCAATGGAACAAGCCCGGTGGTTCTTACGTGAAACATCTTTTTACGTTTTTTACAATATTACAACAATCCAAACCGCCTGGTTTGAAACATTTTTTATATTTTTTTTTTATTTCAAACTAATACAAACACTTTAGTGCTCTGTGTCCAATAGTTTATATAAAAAATTCCTTACCGTCTTTAAACATATTTTGTTAAAATGGAGGGTATTTATATAAGAAAACTTTTTCATTCCTACATATACTATATATTTTAAAGTTCGTTACATAAATTTACATAACTAAATTCAGTTGGGAAGGTAATGACATAATCCAAGACAAACCTAATTTTCTTAAAATATTTTTATGAGCTAATTCGCCCATTGCAAGGCATATGAATCAGACCAGGCAGATTATACTTTTTATAAATCTTTTAAAGTCCAGTGGAGTAACTATGCGGGGTCGTGCCACCCCAGACATTTCTGGTGTCTGCCCCAGAATTTTGGGTTAACAACAATGCTCATGAAAAATTTAGAATATAATAATAATCGGTATACTTTTATTTCTTACTTTTACTTCAATAAAATTGCCTTGGAATATTCCTACATATATGTTGTCCAGGCGCCTGACCCTCCCTAGGAAAATACTCACAGTTCCGGTTAGTTTTTCATGGAAAATCTAAATTACTCTATGTATTATATTACGGCTGTTTTGTATTTTGAGGAAGCTAAATCCACCGCATAGTACATCTGATTGGATTCAATTGGTCAACTTCAGATAGTAAGCAACTCTTTTAAATTTGCTTATAGCCGGTACAGTGACTTAAATTAATTATAAAGTGATATGATCTAACAAGATAATTTTTTTAGGGAAAATGGAAAATAGAAGCACAAAATTTAACGAAAACTTTTGAGGTGTCCAAGTATGTCATCCCACGGTTCAAAATTGAATTGAAATATCCCAGAATATTTTATTATAAAAATGATAGCATGACGGTCACTGTTTGTGCTAAATATTCTTATAATAAACCCACTGCAGGAATAGCATTTATTAAAGTTACCGATTCACATAATATTATGAAGCCTATAAATAAACTACAAGAGGTGAGTAAAAACAATAAAAAATTAGGAATGGCTTAAATACTTGATAAACCAGGCATCTTAACTAAGTTAAGCACTAATTCAGTGTGGCATTTATGGTAGTTAGGAACCTAATTAGGACACTTGAGTGATACCGATCTCCTATACTCAGGGCATTAAATAGAAAACAATTTGGTGCGATTTAATAGGATTTAGAATACTTACAATTAGTTGATGTCCGATGAGCGACGCGAGCTGGGTATCGTTTTCTTGGTGGGTGGTAATGCTCAAAACAGCAAGTAACGAAAAGGAAGTTTTATTAAATGATCTCGATATTTATAAAGATATGTCATACTTATGGAATAAAAATCAGAAAGATGATTTACACAAAAATATTATATACGATGATGATATAGTCCTATTCATACAGCACTTTCTTTTCTTCGTTTTTAATTCTCTTATAACCAGCCACTATAGCTAGGACAAGGTCTACTTTTACTTGCTTAGAAAGCTCGGTGTCATGGTAAATATCGAAGTTCTGGCGAATTGTCACTCTCAAATTGATTTAGAATCCTAATTCAGGACGACGTAGTCTAATAGCCCTTTTAAAACTACTTATGAAAGAACTATAGGAAAATATAAAACCATTTTACATACTTTTTCGTGCTTTCAGTCTTTAAAATCGAGTTAAAATGTCGTGCAAGATTTAGGTTCTTATTAACATTGTCAGGTAAAAAATTTTGCATCACATAATTTTTAAACAATTTTTTTAACACTATAGAAAGTCAATTTTTTGGAGGAAAATAATTTTGAGGAGAAAGGCATAAAAGTAGTAGTAGTAGTGGAGAAGAGATAAGAAGATGCAGTTTCATCAGTTGTACATAATATCTTCAAAAATATCTTAATCTTTTTTTAACACTAAGTAATTATGCCTAGAATTTTTTCATCAAATATATTTTCCAATTGGGATTACTGAATGTTAGTAATTTGGATTGAAACAATTCGTTTGAAAGATTTTGATTCTTGAATGTTAAAATTATTGTCACACGCACGATTATTCAGCGAAATGATTTTGATGTCGCAAACAACATTCGGTTTTCATGATGGGCAAATTTACTAAAAGTGTATAAATTTGGTTAATGGGGAAGCTAATTAACATAGATAATGTTTTTAGATGTCAAATGGTTGTACTAATTTTAAAATAACTGATGATGAGCTCAACTTAAGGATAATCAATGAAAAATTCCCTTCTTATGACCCAAAAATAAACATTTTGATTATTGCTACCGTTACCGAACATGGGACCAACAAAATGGATGTTGCAACTGGAAAAAGCCAAGTTTTACTGAAGGTCAGAACTACATTTTTAACCTACAAGGAAATTTATTTTTACTTATAAATAATTTATTATAATGGTTCTTTTAGTAAGTTAAAATTATCAAGAAACAATTTTTTTGCATTTATTTCATTACTAGGTCTTCATTTGGATCTCGCTACAAAGCTTTTAATTATTTAAAAAAAATATTTTCACTTTTTACGAATGCCTTTTTAGGCTCTCAAGTATAAACTGCACTCATAAATATGAATTTCAATGGAATTTCGTTGGTATGGTAAGTAATTTTATTAGAAAAATTCAGTTCCGGAGTTCAATTTGACATCTGTTAGTAAGCAAAAGTTTTTGGGCTGTAATAACACTTACTCTTGCAGTCACTGGTTAATTGATGATTGCTTGATTATATGAGAGAGCAGGCCAGGGTTGAAAAGCCCTTACATTGCAACCTACAGACTTATTGTATTGCCTGCCATATTCTAGACAAACAGGTTGGTTGCATTGATCCGATTTAACAGCCTGCTCACTAGTTTGTCCTCTAGATCTAAGCCATCTGGATAGATTGTTCTCTGAAGGTGTCCCCAGTAGGCCAAATCTTCGCATTCGAAGATGATGTGTTAGGTCGTTTTGTCCTCTTCATCACATAATCTACATAGTGGTTTTTCGTTGGAGAAGTCAACTGTCTGTAGATGTTTTCTCAAGCTGCAGTGGCCAGTTATAAGTCCTGTCACCAGCCTGATTTGTTGTCTGCTTAGACGCAGAATTTCACGGCTTAGTTTGCCGGATGGTCTGCTCAACAATAGCTTGCTGTGTCTATAGCCCGCAAGGTGGTTCCAGTGGGATGAGTGTTATTGATTTGTCCACCAGGACAGCCATTCATGAGTAACAGTTAGTAATTCCAAATGCTATCTCTGGTCCAATAAATGGAGTGGCAGACCCTTGTCTTGCAAGTTGGTCCGCTTTTTCATTGCCCGAGATACCCTTGTGCCTTGGCAACCACGCAAGGGTGACCTTGTTGTGTTTTGCCAGAGCGATAAGGTTTTGAAGACAGTTCCAGATCTGTTTTGATATTATTTGGTATCTCGCCAGAGCCTTCAGCGCTACCTGACTGTCAGACATCAATAGCGTAAATTTCTACTTGAAATATTGTGGTATGGTGTCTCAGTGCTTCACTCATATTAAGTCTGGGTGTATCCCCGTGTATTCCGGCGCCTGTACCATGGTCAGTTTCGGACCCGTTCGTGTACCAAACGAGGATTTCTGGCTGACTCACTGTTCATTCAGACCGCGCCTTCCAGTCAAGCTAAATACTCTAGAGTCTATCAAAATTGTATGTTCTTGGCATGATATCACTGTTCATTCTAGTAATAAGTTCGAGTGTAGGTCCAGTTTACCAGACGTTGTTTCTTTCCAGCCTATAAGCCCCCATTCTCACCTGAGACTTGATTATTATATCAAGGGGAGGGAGGTTTAATAGGATTTCCATGGCTGCTGTTGGGGTGCTTCTCATGGCACCCGAGATGCATAGGCAAGCCAGTTTTTGGAGTTTGGAAAGCTCCAGAGTGACCCGCCTTTGTGTGGTTTTTGCCCACCACACAACCGAGCCAAAGGTTATCATGGGTCTTACCGCCGCAGTATACAGCCAGTGCACAGCGTGTGGCTTTAATCCTCATGTCTTACCCTTTTGGCTGCCATGATGGACATTTTTCCTTTAGATATAATTTTCTGCAGGTGTGAGTTCCAGGTAAGCTTTGCATCTAGGATTACACCTAGATATTTAACTTCCTGGCTCATTTGCAGTTGTGTATTGAAGAGAGTTGGTAATTTTAATTCACCCAACTTTATTCTTTTAGTGAAGGGTACGAGTGGAATTTTTCCAGGGTTTACCCTAAGGTGCTCCTTAGTACACAATCACTGGTTACGTTTATTTCCGCCTATGTTTCTTGCTCTATTTGATTCTCTTAGACGCAATATCGAAGTTTAGCGATGAAATCTAGAAAATCAGATTAAATATCGTTTTGACACTCTCTGGAGAAAATCCCTTTTAAGGATATATGAGTTAAAGTGACGTCTTTTTATCAGATTAATGGAAAATAACATCGGATTTATTGACGAAGGTTATCTTTCAGTTACTAAAACCAAATAATACAAAGTAATTTAGAGTTGTTGTTATAAATGTATATCGATTAGTTATTATTGCCCCTCTTACGATACCTCTTAAAAGTTCAAGCACCCGATTTTTTGGATTTTTGACTTGAAACCCGCACTCCTACAATTATGTTGTTCCGAATAGTAAGTATATTTTTGCTCATGTTGAACTTAATTCTTGCCAACAAGTGAAATGAATTAAATAGGCTTGAATAATCACATATCTAATAAAGTCACTTCAGAGTATATATATTCAAGTTTCTAATAAATTTTAAACCTCTTTTCGTCTGAGTTTTTGTTAAAAATAATAAATAGAAAGTTATAGAATCTTCGCCCTATTATATATGTATTTTTTTTATTTTATAGGGTTATAATTTGAAGTTTCGAAACAACCCAATATTTATTCCTGGTATACCATATAAAGGACACTTAAAACTCGTTAATAATATCACTAACATTACTGGGGAACTAGTAGAAATATGTTACAATCTTGCAATTAAAAAAAGCTGGAACTACTTCAACAATGAACAGTGCCAAAATTATACGATTCACGATGAAGGAATAATCTCTTTCAAATTATGGCCTTTTAGGAACAGCGTTTTACATGTTCATTTACATGTAAGTATTAGGCAGTGTATAATGTTGTATTAACTTAGATATCAATTTTTTTATCCTTCGTTTTAATTGCTCCATAAAATCATGGTTTGAATAAATTAAAGGAGTCGAAATGATTGGCAAAGAGCGTACAGGGTGGCCCGATAAATATATCATACTCTCGGCATTGTATAGAAGGCGTCAAAATAGCTCTAGTAGTTCATATAATGTTTTTCCTCAGATGCCCTACAACGGAGATATGGGGCTCAAAAAGAGTACTCAGTGATTTACCTTTTGAAATGTAGCTTTTGATCAGATTTGTAAATTTTAATACAATTTGGGCGTGTCGTATAATCAATAAAGACTCACAAATCTAGGCCATAAACAATCTTTGATATTGCCAAGGAAGTCAGGAGCTGACTCGTCATTAAATGGTACGCCCAATTGACAGATAACAATTTTCAACGTTAAAACTCATTTTTTTAGATACGCCGTTAAATGATTATTTAAAAAACGTTCTTGATATTTATCGCGAAGAAATCAACAATTAATTTCAAAAAAATTAATTTTTTTGCATTCGAGAAGAGCAATAAATGCCGAATTAGGAATCATATTCTGGATGAGATTACTGATAATCTTTCTAACAGCATAAGAGAGCTCGCAACGCAAATAAGGTCAACCAAATGGGTTGTCCGTGAAATATATCTCAATTATTCTTTAATCCATTAGCAGTACATTATAAGCTTTGTATACGGGTAAAAGATATACTTATTTTTTTCTCCACGATATCATTGCCCAATTCCCCGTTTGTTGGGATTATCATCCCTTTTTGGCTTAACGTAGTCAATTACAGTTTTAGCTGTAACTCAAGATAACCTATTGCCTGCACACTAACTGGTATTTTTATTATTTAAATGACAATAATCTTATTTTTCTTCACGATACATTAACTTACATCATCCTATTTAATGAAAACAGAAGGCTTGCATTCTTTTCTCCTGTCAGTGAACTACACAGCATACCAAGAATTATAGTATTAAGTTTGGAGGAAGATGATGAAGTTGTTAAAGATCGTTTACAATATATATTTAAGTTAAACCAGTGACTCTTAACTGCTCCCAACTAAAATCAATTGAACCAGCGCTTTTAGAAATTCAATTAAGAAATTCCCTAACTTTTCATGGTGTGATGGTTCCGGTGTCACTACCATGTACAAGTAGTGTTGAATTATGATGTTAAACAACAATCAGTGCACTGAGTTTTAAAGTAATCAGCTCCAAGGTGGTCTTGGAATGCCTAGAGGAACTAAATGAGTTAGGTAAGAATAATAAGGTTATCATCCTGTGGGCACCGGAACACACCGGGGTAGAGGGGAATGAAATAGTAAACAAGCTCGCGAGGAAAGGGCCTGAGACGCCATTTCTGGGGCCCGAACCTTTCTATGGAATCAGTAGCAGTATAATGCTGGAAGAACTAAAAAGAGAGGAAGAGAGCAGGAGATCCAATTACTGGACGGATCTGTAAGGAATGAGACAAGCGAAGATACTTTTTGGAAACTACGACCAGAAGAGATTCAAGGAATGCATAAGCCTAAGCAAAAACCAATTTAGATTTTAGATAAGGCATTGCCACCTGAAGGGACACCTGAAGGGACACCTCAAGAAACTGGAATAGGCAGAAAGAGAAGAGTGCATATTTTGCGAGGAGGAGGACGAAACCTCCATTCGCATCCTTTCAGAGTGTAGCGCTTGAGAAAACCCTAGAATGCTGTTCTTGGGAGCACACCAAATAGAAGAAGGGGAGCTACCCTCTTTGAAGTCGTCCAGCATTATAAGGGGCTTTAGGAAAATAGAAATTGAGGATCTGCTTTAGTCGACAAGGTATTCCTAATGACTTGGCAGCAATAGGGGAACACAATAGATCTTTTGGATCGCAGTGTACAAATCCCTAATATCAAACACATACACATTGGAAATACGATTAAGTAATTCTTTGACTTATCAAAGTGTGGTGGTTCTGGTTAACTATCATTTACAGGTAGTGTTTTTTTGTTTATATTAGGTATCCAGAAAGAAGGCAATCCTTTCCAGGCACATTTGCGCGTTTAAAAAGAAATTTAGTTAAACTGGAATTAAAATTCAGCCGCGTTCCAAAACATACGAACACAGGGAGAGAAAAGAAACAAATGTATTATTTCCACGCAACAGCAACAACATCCTGTAAAAAATAGAGGAAGAAGTTGGTGATGCTGAAAGAATTTTGAAAAAGTATAAATACCACTCATATAAATTTAAAATAGAGCAACATTTACACCCCTGAGATGATAAGCACCGAGTAACGTTTTGTTAGTGGAGTTTAGCATAAATCCGCACTTTCGGCAGATTTGTTATCTGGTCTGACGAATGTGATTTTTCAAGTGCAGTAATTTTTAATCGACACAACAATGGCGCTTCGGGGTTGGTGACTCATGTTTTACTTTGGGCCGACGCATAACTTACAGTATATATGAAGGGGGATCTCACAGCACGTAGATACCTAGAAATCCTTGAAAAAATTATTCCAGAACTGCTTGAAAATGTTCCATTGGTCCATTTCAATTCCATTTATCTTCAACAAGACGGTGCCTCGAGCCACAATTCTGGGCTGTTAAGGCCATTTCTGGACAATAAGTTTCCTCAAAAATGGATAGATACCAACGGGCCAGTGAGATAACCCCCACGATCTCCCAATCTTTCCGCTTTGGATTTTTTTTGTGAGGTTTTATGCAAAATCAAGTGTGTAAGCCACGACACGAATATATAGCGGAACTTTGTGAGGCAATTGGTTTGGCCTTCAAAACTCTTTATAATAGATCTATGATTGTTTTAAATTCAATTAGAAGAATAACAAAACTGTACCGATATTGCATTCGAAAAAACGGCCATCATTTTGAAAGCCATCTTAAAAAAACTCTCTTGGTTGTTTTTAGTTTGTGTTTCTTTTTATTTTTGTTATTTTAGTTTTATGAAATAATGTTGTTCTTGTTTCTTTACGATAAAATTTCAATATTCTGGTTTTATAATAACAGTAAATTATTGAAAATATCAAATCCTGACCTTGTTTATTAAAATAAAATAAACACATTATATATTCTCGAAAAGCCTAAATTATACTTAATGAATATCTAAAATAATATACAGGGTGTCCTATTTAAAAAATCATAAGTTTGGTTAATATCTCGAAAACTAAACTGCGTCACTGAATTCTACTTAAAAAAACTCTATAAAAACGAAGATTTTTAAAGTTACTCTGTAGATAAAAAACTAAGAGAGCCATGACAGATTTGACACCAAAATCTTTCATTTTGTTAAAAAGTAGGACACTAAAAGTGAAGACAGCCACATTATATCTTTGATAATAACTCCAGTACCCCCTAAAAGTTTTTACAACATATCAAAATTTTATTAAAATATACAAGTCTGAAAGAATAATTACTGGCTCCTCTTTTTGGGTCTTATATCTCCTTTTAGGGGTACCATAGGAAAAAATTATATAAAACACTAGGGTTATTTTGACACCTTCTGTAAACTGCTGAGTATTTGATATATACTTACTGGATCCACTGTATATATTATAATTTTCTAGTAAGAACAAACTTATTTGAAAATACTGTGGAAGGAACCACGAATTCATTCCCAACAAGTGTTAAGTACGTTCATAGACTCGAGATAATGCTAATTTGTTAAATTCATCATCATTTAATATTTGATTTAAAACATATCCATCCATTTCATTTCATCACTGACTCGTTCACTTTTCCATTTTCCCGAGGATTGAATTTAGCTAAAAAAACACATCATATACAACTCAGTATCTTTACAGTATTAGCATGACTCACAAAATAACTAATTTTTATAGGCAAGATCCATAAGTAATGCCATGATTGGTGATAGTTCTCTTGTGGTTAGAATGTATTCTCCAAGTAATAGTTATATTTATCTGGAAAGGGACAATAGTAGTAACCAATTTTGCGATACAGTGTACCACTATAAAGTTTTTTACACGACCGATAACTTTCAAGAGGAAGATAATGTTACATTCTACTATATGGTGAGTAAGATATTAAAAATATATTAGTGTTGAAATAGGTTTTTTCTGCTCCTGCAAGTTTATTTTTCTGCTACCAGACTTGAAAAATTTATGACTATTCAGATTTCAAATTTATTGTTTCAAGATATGTGAAAAATCTTTTCTACTGTTTAATCGTGTGAAACACATTTATTACAAAAAATGTTAATGGTCCGGACCAACTAAAGATTAATATTGTTACGATTTTCTTCTCTTGATATTCACTCACCGGGTCCAAATAATAACAACACTTTTCACTAATTAATTTATATCATTTATTAACTACTTGCTGCAATTAAAAACTTAAATCATATACCTACTTATATATACACCTATAAAACATACTAGAATAAAAGTTTATAATCTCACTAAAGAATATGACCGACGAGATGGTGTTTCTATAAGGACAGGGTCGTATTCAGGTAGTCCTCTTTACAATACGTTTTTTTTCACACCGCTGCACTAAATGGGGAAATAGTTCAGATACTTCCAACTTTTAATCTTTTACCACTTCCATATATTTTGTTCTTTTATCTCAAGAGTCGGTTGGTCAATTCCTTAATTTTTCGACAAACAAGGCTTGGCTGTGTTTCTAATTTTGTCATTTGTCTAAAATATTCTTTTCCATTGTATATTAACAAATAATTATTTTCATTTTTAGATTAAAACAAATATGGAGATTTTTAAACTACGAAAAATAAGTCACTCAGTAAAAAAGACTATCCCAACCTACTTTAGTGACGAGGAAGATTATTTAGGTGAAAAACATAAATTTGTGAAAATAGGAACAGGAATTGATGAGTTTTCTATAAAGTTTAGAATAGATCTAAAGTTTGTATCTAAAATTCAATTACTTGTTTACTACATTACGAAAGATGGAGAAACGGTGGCAGTAACAAGAACCGATGAAATTGAGCCATGTACTTTAAAGGTAACTATCACTAAGAGTAGTATATTGTTCGGTAAGCAAAAATTATAATTATTACTCAAGAGGATAAAAATTACAGGCAGGTTTCTTGTATCATCCAAAAGAGTGCGTGTACCTCGGAACGCAACTTACCTTTTTTACAGCTATTAAATTAAAATTTGATATAAATTTTTTTAAAGTTTGGAAATACCTAGGATAAATTTACGGTAATCCCAAAAAAATTTGATTTGAAAATTTCGATGCCTTACATCCTTATCCTATAGATATGAAGTATTGGATATCAGTCATACAATATGTTAATTCTTTATGGATATGTCTATATTTTGATATTTATTATTGTATTTATTTCGGATTTATTCTGTCATCTTTACCTCTATTTAATTTATCTAAAATTATTGTTTATTATATTTTAGTAAAGCTTAAACATAACATTATTTACGTGGTTGTTTTGATGATTTAATTCGGCGATTCTCCAAAAACTGCAGATTAAGTTAGGCCAATACCTTCATATAAGTATTATGATGTAATATTTTATACTTTTAGTCTTTTTACTTATTAAATTTGTACCAAAAAATGATAATAAACTTCCTTTACATGTAGAATACGTTTATTAGTTAATAAAACGATGTAGTTTATATTTAATTTTAGTTTAACACTACATACATGGTATGTCCGTTGCCCAGTAGCTAGTGATAGCTATGCCACTGTCTACTAATCAAGAATCCTATTTGGTTTATACTGTGTGTCGTACTTTTCGCTATTACACATACTTTTATTATTTGAATTTTTCAAATTAGGGTGAATACAAATGATCAATAATCTGATAGATATAAGGATTAATTTTATTGACAAGAAAAATTATTGGGTAAGAATAGGATTAACTTGTAGAGAAAATTATATTACAGATTTATTAAATTAATATGTTATCCTTGTGTTGATCATCCTTTAAAACCCCATTATACTAAATGTTTACTATATATAACTTATTAAGCGACCTTTTTTTAATTATGTAGTTAGCATACTACTGAACTTTACGTTGTTTTTTAACTAAACTAATAATATTCCATTACTAATCATAAATTGTGTATGAAATGATCCTAGATCACATGGCGTGCAATTAATTAAGCAATCTAAAAATTTATCCCAATAGCCTTCTGGGCACATTCCTCGCGTTGGAAATTTTTAGTTTTATAATATACAGTAAATCTTATATACTATAGGTCGACAGTGTATTAGAACTACGTTTCATCTTTTGTACAAGGAAATGTTTAAAAAATCTAAATAAGGTAATAGCATCATATTACTAATAAAGAAATATTTATTTTTCTCTTTCACTGACACTCTTGATACTAGTAACCCCGCAAGACCATAAAATAAATTAGGTGTACCTAAAACAATCGCTCCAATAATTACTAAGTTACATAGGTTTAATTGCGAAAACGACACCCCGAAAATTTTTAAAATAATATCTTTTTTACCATCATGTATATTCGTAAACTAAAATTGTATTGATGTTGAATAGGTAGAATCGTCATGGAATCAAGTGAGATTAGTACCTGGTGATTTTGCTACACTTACTGTTAGATCAGAAAGTCCAGCTTTATGTGCCGTAACTGCCACAGATAAAGCTAGTAAATTTATGTCCAGCAACAATCAAAATTTAAATTTGAATCGTGTTTTTAAAACAATTTCGCAAGAAAGAGAAAATGCGCGTTCTGGACGCAATTCTTGCATTTTACATCCTAAGAAAAATCAAGGTAAGCGTTTGTATTCTATTAGCTGACTATAATTTTTTGATTTAATAGCGCTTTCTGTTACACAGTTATAAAAAATGAAAACCCATTTATCATAAAATGCATTCGTAAAGGAATATATATTAACTTCTTGGCCGATTTATATTTTCACAGATCATTTTATGAGCTAAGTCCGCTAAAAAATGTTTTTCTTTTACATAGACTAGTTATTAAACCAAAATAACGTTTAGAAAAACAGGATAATCAGGTCAAAATACGATTCGATTAAAAGTCATTGCATCTTGACTTTTCCCTATGCCTCAAAGTTTATTTAAGCTTCTCGCACACGTTCATTTAAATTTTACTAGGAAATCTGGAACAAATTTAATATGTAAAAAATTTGTTCTTGAAGGCCGAAAAACTATTTTCTACATTTTAAGAGAACATCTGATTGTTAAGAAAACGTGTGTCAAAAATACCCTATACTATACAGTTCGAAAACAAAAAATTAAGTTAATTAATTGGATTTAATTGAATAAAGAATCAAATTAATAAAATCTTGATTACATTAAAAAGTAGAGAACAAGCACATTTACAAATAGTGTGTACCGGAGTCGGATGCTTTCTATCCTGATATACATAGTTACACAGCATGTTTTTCAAATTTTAACGTAGTTTTTTTCGATTAAGGCAGTGATTCTCAACCTCTGGGGTGCATTCGTATAATAAGAAGGGGGGGGGGGGCTAATTTTATTACTTATATAATGATATTGAACTTGTAATGGTGTATCGAGACTAAAGAAGAAATGAATAAAGTAAATTTAGTAAGTACCCAAAAAGAAGCTTTAAAAAGGAGCGCGATTAAAGCTGGTATGGAAACTGAATAGTTGAGAACACTTTTTTAGAAAATAAAAATAGTATAACGTTTTGAGTAAAGAATGGGATTTGAATAATTCTGCCCAACCTACAGGGCCCTTAGATCCATTGCTTGAGGCACGTTAATACAAATGGAATTGGTATTAGTTTGAAAGACTTCTTTGATGATAATACTTTTATTGTCGAGAGATCGTAATCAGTCTTATATTTTCTAACTATAAATCTAATTTCTCATCAAAACTAACCGTTTTAAAGAATTTTCTTTAATAAAAGCATCAAAACTTTTATTTTTCCTAACACAGCTATCGATCTAGATAGAAAAAACTTCTAAAGAAAGAAAGAACAATCTTTATAATATCTAATAACAAAAACGGAAGGCTAGCGATATTAAAAAGTCTTCTATTGTACGTTGTATGCACTTAACTGAAAAAGTATAGAAATATGATCTTCGACATGTGCCTTTTGATAAATTTAGTTCAGGCAAGCGTGGAACTACATCAACACATGCATGGTCCTCGGCAATTGGAAATATAAAAACGCAAGAGCCTGTTTTTTTTTCTGAGATATGACACTTCATAGTTGGTCAAATTGTATTTGGACAAGACTTTGGTCACGTAATAAACAACAGATTTATTCATTCCTTTCCTCTTGTTTCTCAGCCAACACTTTACGCGTAGGTAAAACTGTATGTATTAGCTCTTTTTTCGTTATGATTTATCGTACGGTTAGATGTCAGGTACTGTGGTTTTATTGAAAGCAAAACTTCTTACTACGCTTGTATTATCATATTTTCTGAGACTGAGTTCCTGGTTCCTCTTTGTAAATCCTACTGCCTAGTCTTTCTGAGCACATTTATTTTTCTTCCATGATTCTAGATATTTGCATCCTGAGTATTCTGTGAATTCATAAGCCAAGGTCAAGAGTTGCTGCAAGGACAACCATATTCCATAAATAATTTATCTTGTTGTGTTGAGAATACCTGATCAACACTGTACTTTGACCTATATAGATTAGATGACGCTGGATTATCTTCACAAGATTTTCGAAACTTTTCAATACGATGTTGCAAAGATGCAGGTTTAATGTTATGCTTGTCAGCTGATCTTCGTATAGACAATTTTTTCGATATAACTTCGAATATTAAGTTCTCGTCATTTATAATGCTTATTTCAGTCTTTGGTTTATAAGTTCGCGCCATTTTCTAGAAATTAGATTAGTCAGATTAAATAAAACAAACAAATTTTTATATTGAGGCATAATTTTACTTTAGCTGGGCACTTTAATACAATAATTGACATTTTGAAAAAATTAAAAGTTACAGATGAAACTACCTAATTTATTTTAAAGAATAACCTTAAATTTAATGTCTATTTAATGATTTTGTACCAAAAATCGTAAATAATATACATTTACTTTGAATTTAAAACAATTCATTCAAATATCAGTTGTGCATTAAATTTGGTTAAATGGTATCTTAAATTTCAATAAAGTAACTGTAAAGATATTTCAGTTTTTGTACATTAAAATTAATTCACATATACCCTAATACTACAAGAATTTAAATTATTAATCAATTTACATGGCATGAGATTCCGGGAGATGGTGCAACTTGTACTGAACTTTTTATACACTGGATTATATATATATATATATATATATATATATATATATATATATATATATATATATATATATATATATAATGTACATAGTCACCTTAAAAATAATGATCAAACGGTAAACTTAATGTACGATTACATCAGATTTAATGCAATCAGTTAATTTAGAATAATGTGAATTATTAAATTTAATACATTACATTAAATGCACTTAATAAAAGTGGAATTTGCTACCAGCACATTTACATTAAATTTAATGCATCTCCTTTATACAGTGTAACTTATCTTTGGTATATAAATCTTTACAAGATGGCACAGAAGGTCGCTGCAACACTTTTACAATCCACGTATTTTTTTAGTTGGCCATACTCGAAACATAAACACTCACGTCAAACGCATTTAGACATGTATCGACACGTTTTAGTGATGTCGCGACTTGCGCACATTGAATCAATTCAGAAATATGCCCCTTGTATCATTGTGCTCCGCCTCCCGCTACACGTCGATTTATTAGAATGACCTATTCAACAGAGTGATTTTAAACTGTTATATCTTTTTTTTTCATCGAATTTGTAGTTGAAACTGCATCAAAACTTATGTTGGAATCAAAAAGACGAAAGAGACATGTTTATCCATTCTCAGAAGACTATGATTCGTATGATATTTTCTCAGTAAGTACTTTTGTACACTTTTTTATAACAAAAAACGAATGTTTGACAGATTTTTTACCCAACGCATGTAAAAACAATAAATTAATAACCTTCCTTGGATGTGAGGCACTAAGAGTTGTAGAACAGCTAAATATTAGTCCGTTTTTGGACTTGATTTCTATCATTTTTGAAGTGGCAAGTGGTTTTTAACATAGTTTCTTATACTGAAAAGAACTGTTTTCCACAATTACGCTTTGAAGAATTCAAATTTTACATTGAAATTCTTATTAAGGGCTAAATTAAAAATATATAATCTATCTAAAAATATATAGTCTTGTTGTTTTTAAACTTCATTGAGTTGCAAATGAAGATAAAATAATGTACTCGTATATAACCAGTATAAATACCTAATATTAGATATCATTCCAGACTAAACTTTTATTTTCACACTACATTTGACTTTCAATAGTTTTATTAATCGATTAATAAATTGTTTTAATATTTTTTTTTAACATTTTTTGTATTTTTAAAAGCATTCTTTTGTAAGACATGCATTAGGCCAAAATTTATCAAAATTACGAAGAGAAAAATATGGTTTCGGCTAAAATTGCAGGCTTTAGAGCGTTTGCTTAGTATTTTTAAAACTCTGGAAAATTTCCTATTTTAGGATATGTTTTGTTTTCATTTTAGAGATTTGGGATAGTCACGATTTCGAATCTTCAAGTAGTAACGAAACACTGTTACAATGGTAAGAATTATTCACCTTATTTTTTAATAACATAAGGCTTTAAAGTATTTATTTTATTGACTGTAACTGTTTATTTTATATTTATTAAGTTTTCCTGCTTTTAGGACCTTTGCTCAACGATACTCACCAAGGTAACAACAACGAAAATTAAGTTACAAACATTAGCACCGTAATAATTTACAAATTTTTAGTCCAGTTTCTGACTGATCAATACAATAGTGATAATGAAGAAGGATCACAAGTTACCATACGCTCATTTTTTCCTGAAAATTGGCTGTGGGAGTTAGTTCCAGTTAAGTACGTTTTACATCAGTGAAACTTTTTTTTTAAATTTATTCTAAATAATTTTATTTATTTCGGGTGTTAATGAAATTACTACCAACCGGTCATTTTTTGTAAAGGTGCCAATTTCTAATATGCAAAGTTATTTCATTAAATCAAAATTCTCAAACAAGTTACGTATATCTTTTCTAGTTTAATAGAAACTAGCTATAACTTTATTTTGACTAATGAAACATTGGCATATTTATCAAAATTTGCATTCTATAGAGAATATATTATTACTTTGATCAAAGGTGACTATGGTTAAAGAAAGACAAAACAACATTTTTTAGATAACATTAGTTATAGCTTCTCTCTCTCTCTCTTTTGATATTTCCTGATGTTTTCGTCATTCATTCATATTATATTAAAGCAGTACAATGACATTTTCGATCATCGTTTTTCTTAAAAACTCTCAAATTTATAATACACGTTTTACCCTTAAAAATACCCACATAATCCTAACTGTAAACATACAGGATGTTCCAATAAAATATAGTTTAATTTTTGTATGATTTTAATCGAAAACGATCTCTAAAGGTTGGCAATGACGTCTATGTTTCCTTATTCGCTCGACGATTGTTCTACTATAAGTCATGTATTATAGTAAAATAACGAACATTTGTAGTCACATGAGGCTTTGTCAATTCCAAACATTGTATGTGTTCTCTAGTAGCCGCTTAGTATGATATTTATATTGTCATATGTAGAAAAACCAGCCTGTTGAAAATTAAATGAAGCAGGACAGACTGATCTCGTTAACTTCCAATATAAATTTATCTTTAAGGTTGAACGTCGTTTTAGTAAAAATATATGATTAATCTGATCTTATATCTACACCAAAAAAGATCTATAGTAGAACAGGTAGACGTCATTATATGTAATGTTTTTTCTGGGATAATAAAAATCTTTCATTTCATTTCTTTTGAGAAAATTAAATTATTTTTATTTTTTTTAGCAATTCAGTACAGCTTCAACGTGAATTGCCTCATTCGATCACAAACTGGGTCACTAATGTATTTTGTATTTCAAAAACGGAGGGTATAGGATTTAGCCCTGAGACCGAGCTCTTAAGTTTCCAACCATTTTTTATTCAAGTTTTAACACCTTATTCTCTCAAAAAGGGAGAATATTCTAATATACAAATACATGTTTTTAACTACATGAATTATACCTTTCCGGTAAGAATTTTCAAATAAATATTATTGCCACCAATATGATATTTTAAGTTTTATATATTATTCATTAACTGCGCTATATAACTGAAAAATCAGTTACCTCTCTTTATTCTCTTTTCACGCATTTAAAGGAAAGATTTATTTCCTGCAAATATGACTCTGGTTCTCTCTTCATACGTGTTTTGAGCATCTAATGGCCTCGTCAGTGGAGCTGTAGCGAACCAAGAACAACATTCGCAGGAAACTGTCCATATAAAATATAAATTCCGAGATATGTCGGCAGGATATTAAACCTGTGGATTTCTCGATGTCAGACTGAAAAATATCGCAGGTCAAACAACCGCATTTAATCCTAAAAATAAACAATATATATAACATTTTAAGAGCTGAGCTACGGTTGAGAATAACGACCACGGAAGGAAGAAGGGCTCTAATCTGTGAAATGAATGAATGAAAATGATTTCGTCCAATAATCATTGAAATCACTGGTTATACAGATGCACAAAAAAAGTGGTCTGTTCATCAGATCAAACCAATGTATACCAGAGCTTTATTCAAATTAAAATATCTTAGTGCTTCTTTACCTGCCAAAATAACGGAGTTCTCATATTAGTTTTATTAAATTAATTAAAAAGATTTTTATATTTTTAGATAAGAATATCCGTAAGGTTGTCAGAAAACTTAAAACTGGCAAGTTCATATCTGTTAAGTGAGACATATTGTTTGGAAGAAAATAGTACTGTAACACATACATACCCCCTTACTGGTGTGGAAATGGGGACAGCTAATATAACAGTATTGGTAGAAACTGAAAATCAGTATCCGTTACAGTGTGGACCTGAAATTATAATTTCTAAAAGGTGAGTAAAACACAGGTAAAATGTTAAAATAAATAATAGTGTACCAAAATTTATAAAGACGAAAAGCTATTTTTTACCACACTATTAATAGTATCTAATTCAAGTATGGTTTAATTTGGTTTGGAATTATCCTCTAAATTCCTTTAAATATGAAAATTCACACTTTTAGTTAAAATTTTACAACACATCCCTTATAGTTATGGGAACTAAGATGGGTTGGAGAATTCCTTCTTAAAGATAAAATATACTTGCACACAAGATATTTTAAAACTATTATACATATCATGTATTTATCTAGAAAATTTGTTACAACACCCACATCCCTGCATTACTTTTAGAACTTGGTGTAGCTGTTGTTATAAAAATACATATATTTTAAAATGCAGATATTTGTCCCGAATTTTGAAGTTGGTTTCATCAAAAAATCTGAAACGGATTTTAACGATAGTTAGCTAATTTCCTTCCTTGTTACTTATTGGAACAGAATAATCAAATACTTTATCTTTTAATTTATTATTTTCTAGAGACGTTGTTTATAAGTCTGTGAAGATTGAGCCCGAGGGATATTTAGTGACAAAAACTAAATCGGCTTTATTATGTGCTTCTAGTATGGCACTAGAAAATAATGTAACATGGGACGTCTTACTACCCAAGGATATTGTAGCTGAGACTCAAAAAGTTACTTTTACCATAAATACTGACTTGCTAGGCTCCACTATTGAGGTAAGTTAAATGAAAATGTCAGTACAGACATGAATAAGTAATTTTTTGAGAAAAGTATATTTTAAAATATAATGTCTTCAGACTTATTTTTTAACTGCTCTACTATTGCTTGCATGTAACGGAAGAAGATGAAGTAACTGTTCCGTGAATATTTTATGCAGTCTGCTACGAATTTACGACTTCTGGAATATTTGGATATTTACATATTTTATTTAACATCTGTATCTCTCCCACTAGAATTACTTCAATATTTTGTTGTGGAGTATATAAAACAACAAACTACAAAGGGGATTCTTTCAGAGGTTAATAATTCTCAAATTTTCAAAAATAGTGAAATCTCATATATATATATATATAACTATATATAGAATCATCAGAGGTCCACAAGAAGAGTTGAAGTAAATCGAATAACTGAAACGCATCGAAAAATAAACATGTGTAGACTACTTAATGTTTTTATATCCTAAATAAAAAGAAGCAGAAGTAGTGGCAACCCCAGAGATAGTCACGAACGAAGAAACAAAGATTGAACAAAAAGACATAGAACAAGCACGCACGAAACAGAAATAGAAAATCAGCTGGGAAAGACAGCTTACCCAATGAGCTTTTAAAGTATGAAGGGCCAACGCTATTATACCAACTAACCTTGCTCTGTACAAAAATTATAAAACATCCTATTAATGCATAAAAAAAGAGATAAGATCCGTCTAAAAAATTACCGGGGATTTAACCTGCGAAGTATCACATTCAAACTAAAAACCGAAATTAGAAATTAAAGATCAGGTACAGATGATGTATTTGTGATTAGACAAGTAAAGAAAAAGCAATTGAGTACAACAAACCCGCCTATATGTAATTTATCGATTGAAAAAAAGCTTTCGACAGAATGTGACTAAAAGATGTCAGTCATCTGCTATATAAAAGAAACATCCCCTTAGATTTAATAATAGATATTAAAAATGTATACACGACAATGTCATCTAAGCAAGGACAGAAGGTCAGTTGATTGAACCTATTACAACTGGTTCAGGAATAAAACAGGGAGACTCTTTAAGGCCTTTATTGTTCAACCTTGTGATGAGTGAGATCATAATGAAGATAAAGAAACAGAAAAGGTATCAAATCGGGGGAAAACAACAAAACGAAAACGACCTTTAAAGAATTCTCCATCAATTTAATATAACAGGAAAGCAATTTATCATGAAAATTTCTTCAGAAAAAAACAAAATGCATAGTTATCTCTACTAAACCAGTAAGATGGTTCTAGCTAGAACTAGAGGGAAGCATCATCAAATGAAACATGGAGTTCTGATATCTAGTAATAATACTAAATAGTTTCGGGGAATTAGAAGCCGAAGTACAATATCAAGTAACTAAAGCAAATGAAGTTGTGGGATGCAGAACGATACAATTTGGAGAAACAAAAACCTACGAAATAATACAGAAAAGCGATCGTGACTGCGAAAGGGGCTAAGGAAGCAGAACGTTCTACAGGTCATCCGCAAGAAGATACGTCGAAAGGAACCGCGACCGCGAAAGGGACTACGGAAGAAGAACATTCCACTGATCATCCTCAAAAAGGTACAGCGACGACTACAAATAGAAAGCGACAGAATGAAAACTCGCTATGGCCTCAAAGCCAATACATTCATGGTTGGTGAAGTATATAGTTGTGAAATCCGAAAAGAACCAAAGGGCGTTCATCAGAGTTTAAGAAGTCGTGGGAAGGTCGGTACAACGTAGCGAACTGACTAAACGATCTGGTGTACCCAATTAAAAAAAAGAAGTCCTCATGCGAAGACGAAAGTCGTGCATCTTGACTGATTGGCACATTATCAAGATCAAAAAGGTTGATCGGGACGATCAAGACTTGGAACGGACAATGTAACGGACTTTATAGCGTTATATATTTCATAATATTAGTTTGTGTTTGTAGATAGTAGGATTTTAGGTTCGTTTTCTTCGAGTTCATAATTTATTTAATTAATTTTACCTTTGTTAATTTCCTCAAGAGACCTTTATGAAAGGTCTGGAACTTTTTAGAAAATTCTATTTCCTTATTTTAACACGGAAGGCCTATGACAGAAGATCTAGAAATTGCTAGATTATTCCTTTTTCTTGTTTTTATTACACCATGTGTATGAAAATCCTTCTAGAAGATTCGGGAATCTTCTGGTTTTGGCAAAAAGGGTAAAAGATCCAGATCGGCTTTCATGAACAGTTTTATTTAAAACGTCGTCGAAGTTGCTTGAATTGTTTGATAAGTTGTCAGAATTGAGACAATAAAAGATTATTAAATAATGTTTCAAGTTTAAAGATCGGCCGTCCGAAACAATATATATCTCAAAACGTATTGCGTAATGCATATTAGGCTTAAATATATTCCTTAAATTTTGTATTATCAGATCCTCAAATGAATGTATCGAATTACCAATCACCCTGTATATATATATATATATATATATATATATATATATATATATATATATATATATATATATATATATATATATATATACATATATTGTGAGATACAAAAAACAACGTTTAAAATTTCTTCGATGCTTTCCAGTAAAAATTCCAAAAATATTGTAGACATATGCTTTCTGATAACCCAAAAGTAACAACATCAACAGCTGCTATGGAATCCTAATATATTTGTTTGACATGCTGTTTTTTCTCTATTAATTTTTCTGAATTAATTAAATGGATTTAATAACGGAAAATTTTTGTTTTAGAATTTACATCAGTTACTGACGATACCAACTGGTTGTGGAGAGCAAATAATGGCTTCTATGGCACCTAATGTCTATGTATTGTATTACTTAAATGCAACTGGTCGATTAACGCCGTCCATTAAACAACGCATTATACGCAATCTAAAAATGGGTAAATTCATTTAATATCAGTTCGCATACACCGGCTAATCATTTAAGCTGGATAAAAAAAAAACGAACACTCATTTTTTTTGTCTAGACTATGCATAAGTAAAAAATCGAATTTTTCAAAATGGCTTAGTGGGTTGATTAAAAAATCCTAAACGACTATATTTGTTAACAATTTTTTAGCATTTGGTATTTACAACTCCCCTTTTTGTGTAAAAGTTTCATGCTAGAATTAAGGAACATAAAACAAAAAGAGTAAACGTTGAGATCAGGTATTGCAGAACACGCCTGAAGTGAACAACACCATATAAAATGGTCTGAAGTTGCAGGAATATATATAGAATCTAACATGAAAAATAGCAAAATTTTTAGAAGCAGTTTACATTAATAATCGAATTTTCAGTTAACATCAGATCATTGAGATGTGCACAGTGAAACGAAACTTCGCACTTCAATGTACACGGCCCTGCTTTATATCTGAATGTTTTGTCTTAAAGCTTCTGCTTTAAGACAAAACATTCAGTTTATACTTGATACCGATTAGAAATACAACCTAATCGAAACGTCGTACAAACACAAAAATAAAGGCAATGTAAGTCCTACAACCACATTTTAGTCAATCTTCAACATTGTCTACAACCTTCAAACAAAGAGGTATAGGATTCATTAATACTAAAATTCAAGAGAGTACTACTAGCAATTCTAACAGTACCAGATGCCGTTTTACGTCGGAGTACTTGGGATTCAAATTATTTTTGTTGCGATATATACGATACAGCATGGAACAAAAACATATATATATATATATATATATATATATATATATATATATATATATATATATATATATATATATATATATATAAAACTGATATATTTTAGGTTACCAAAGAATTTTAAACTATGCGCACGTGGATGGTTCATTTTCTGCATTTGGATATTATGATCAATCTGGTTCTATGTTTTTAACAGCATTTGTAGTAAAAATTTTGCAAGCAGCAAAACATTTTGTATATGTAGATCAAAGAGTTGTTGATAAAGCAGTGAACTGGATTCTCAGTCATCAGCTTGAAAATGGTTGTTTTGATACCATGGATCACGTATTTCAAGATATGGTATGTTAGAAATTTTTAACCCTTTATGTCCAGTCTGTAACCCCATAAATTCGTAACGTATTCGGGTTGCACATTGAAGAGTCCATTACCAAATATTATATATCAACCGAAAAAGTTATAATTAAATTTATTTTTCATTAACACTTCCGTAAATTCATATAATTGGTTTTTAAATTACTTCTCACACAATAATTTGGAAATGGCCTGATCGATTCATTGGTACAGCAGCCAAGAGTTGAGCCTGAAAGATTATCCTGATATATCTGCTCTACGTGGACGAGTTGATTGCCTTAAACAGGTTTAGGAGCCTATTCACTAGTTTGCTCTCTAAATTAGGATTAATCGAACCTTGAAAATGTCTCTAGTAGGTTAGAGCTTCGTATTCGAAGATGATGTGTAAGACTGTTTCGTCCTCCTTAAGTCTACATGTTGGTTCTTCAATATGGATGCCCATTTTGAGTAGATCCTTTCTTAAACTACAGTGGCCGGTTATCAGTTCGCTGTTTCTGTGTCCCACATTGTAATTTCGGTAGTTTTGGTGTAGATGATTTATCCGTCAGGATATGCACTCATGAATAGCGGTTTTAGGGATGCCAAATACTAGTTCTGGACCGATAAATGTAGCAGACTCTTGTTTGGCAAGTTGACTTGTATTTTTATGACCTGATACTGTTCGTGGTTTGCCAGAGTAACAAGGTTTTGAAGGCCGTCCAGACCTGTTTCAATTTTATTTGATAACATGCAAGTGTTTTTAGCGCGGCCTGATTGTCGGAGAAAATAAGGATAATCCCACTGCTCTAACTTCTCAGATTCTTCCAAAGATGCATCAGTTTGGTGTATTTCTGCCTGGATACAGTGATTTATTGCCCTAGTGCCTTACTTATATCGTTTCTAAAACATCATGTATTCCGGCGTCTATGTCAGTCAGTTTTCTAATTGTGTTTTAGATCACATCCTGTCTTAAAGTCTGAGCAGGTCTGATGAAGGAGCAAGCTTTTAGCATGATATCACTGCTCAGTGCCAGTAATTATGCCCTTGATGCTGGGACACCCAGCAGTCCGAAGCTAGGTCCAGTCCATCACACCTTACCTTGATCCTATATGTCCCCATCCTATTGATTCTTTCTTGAGTATTTTAAATGGGACACCCTATATGTTATTTCATTTTTAGATTCTACGCGAAATTATAGACATATTTCATGTATAATATATACCTAAGTCTAACTATTTTTTACATATTTTAAATTTTATTTCAGAAATGGTGTTTGCAGGCCTAAACATGAACTTGTCCTATATGAAAGCCTTTATTATTTATTTGAGATTGGTTTCCTTCTAGAAAGGGATCTACTTTAGTGGACTGTGTTAATATTTTGCTAATAAATAAATACAGGTGATCAAAAACTAACATTAAATATTAACTTGAAAAAATCGTTAAAAATAATTTTTTTTAAATGTAAACACCTATCTTTAAAATGATATCTTATTTGACATTAAAAATAAGGGTCACTTTGTACAAGGTTGTCTGTTCCAAAAAACTGCGGTGAAATATTGGCAATTTCACATTTTCACCCAAACATTTTTCGTATCTCCGAGTTAGTTCGTCATGGGTGGCCGCTTTAATTGAATTTGGACATAAACTTGTGAATGCGTCCCTTACTCTTGCCATAGAGGAGGTCACAGAAAAGATCCATTGTTGGCAATTCACTCGTAATAAAAAGTTACTTGTAAGAAATTGGTGACTGGAACAGTTCTGTATGGTGGGGCGCCATCGTGTTCGTAAAACTTTGCCTGTGTTCCGCCAGAGGTAAATCACTTAAATATTGATGATCTAATTCTTGTAGAATATTTAAATATCTTTTTCCTACAAAAGTTAATACATATTTTAAAATGGGGACATAATTTGCTTTGTTTTATTAATGAACTACCATTGAACTTTTCGTCAAAAAAATATAGTTTTACTATTCCATCATTTCTTACAGCACAAAATACGTTAAATTGTCAGGTTTTTTGAAAATTCTGCAATCTTACTGCATGAGGATTTGAACCACTACAAAAATGGAAATTATGTCTTAAAATGGCCGTTTTTCGTAAATTTTGCTTCATCAGTCTAAATTATGTTGTCCAAAAATCGAAGATCGTCTTCTATTATCGTTAATATAAATTCGCACAATTGCACTCTTTTCAGCAAATCAATATCTCTTAGGTATTGAACCAAGGATAAGGACGGAAGTTGTATTTTAAGAGTTCTATGTATTGAGCTCTTCGAGGTTCCTATTTGTAGAGCCACTTGTGGTAACGATGTCATAGAATATGCCCCATAATATACCAGAATTGCATATTCGACATTTTCATCATTGAGAATTGATTTCCTTTTATGCACTTTTGCCGTAACAGTGGCAATATTCTTAAAATTTTCCAATATTAGCATGTTCTTGATAGAAGTTTGTTACATTCCGCCTAGACATTAAATTTAAATAATCTTCGTGAGTATAATTTAATCGTCCCCGTATAATTTTTATTAATAATTGTCAAATTGCAAGAAATAGTGACACTTTAGTAATCCTCTATTTTTTTTTCGTCGCGTTTCGCCGTCACAGCTAACTAATGACAGAACTTAAAAGCCGTATAAAATTTTTACAATACAAAAATGTTAAATTGCCAATATTACAAATACTACAAATTTTTCGAATAGACGACCTTATTCAAATTTACCTTTATCTTTTACTGCTAAATAAGATAACATTATAAAAATAGAAGGTTTACATTTAAAAAAATTGCCTTTTAACGATTATTTCAAGTTAATATTTAATGCTAGTTTTTGATCACCCTGTATTTATTTATTATCAAAATATCAACTCAGTACACATCTTGAAAATATTTTAGCCGAATTGCTCCCATCGACTTAGTAAAGTGCCAAATTTCAAAAATTTTCCATAGTCCATTTTCCGAGGAATCAATCGTGACAGTTCGTCGTGGGACATACTATATAATTTAGTGAATATCGTATTAGACGAGACATTATAGTCTTATAGTTAGGTCCAAGTTTAGAGCATCTTGAGAAGTATTTATAGAGGCAAAATTTTTTTAATTACCGGAAAAAACATTGACTGATAAATATGGATCCAAATGTCTATCTTATGAAACACCTAATGTTACCGAAAGTTCTTACGACACAAAACATTTTTTTAACACATTGTTTTCTCTTGTTAATATATGCCATCAAACAGTTTAGTAAGCAGTAATTAAAAAGGAAGAATCTGATACCTTGTAAAAAGGAACATATTGGAGGCTCTTGACCTGCTACTGCAAAAGCTATGCGGTTTCGGACTCAAAATATATATTACTCAGTTTTTTCTGTGATCACAAGTAATATTTTCAAAAAGTTTAGAAATCGTATTTAAAATAGATATTGAAATGACTCTTTTACAGGGAGTGATTACCTGATTTATAAATAGGTTTATTGAAGCTATATCCTAAAATAGCACTTGACAGATTCAATATTTGGAATGGTGTTTTCTGCCCTCTTATACGTTTCCAAAATTCTCTAAGATTGCCACTTAAATTACTTTTAATCCTTTTAATATACACTGGGGCACAACTTTTCTACCGATTTGAAATGTGAATTCCTCATTTAAAACTTAGATATTATACTTATGTATTAACCAAACACATATTTATCCAGCTCATGCGAAAGATGTTCATGTGTTCATCATTTTGATTCTAGGGAGGTACAAATATGGAAAATAGTACGGCAGGTTTAACTGCTTATGTAATTATTAGTTTATTTAGTGCAAAAATTAATGTAGCTGATACAGTTCAGACAAATGCAAAATATTGCATTAGAAGTCAACATAATCCTGATAAATATTCTCTGATCATCAGCTGCTATGCTTTATTTAAAGTTCGTTGGATTAGCGAAGGAAATAGATTTTTACAAAAAGTCATTGCCGCAGCAAATAGAGAACATGCTATGATGTGGTGGAGTACAAGAGGTAAGATATTTAATCTGGCTTTTACTCTCCAATTTTTTGTTACGTTACTGTTGTTAGCTGGATGTAATAAAAAAACTCGTGCTATTTGCAAAGTTTAGATTTAGAAACGAGGCTTATATTAATATAAATATGCTTAGATCAATAATTTACGAAAC
Source organism: Diaprepes abbreviatus (assembly GCA_034092305.1). Classification (NCBI taxonomy): domain Eukaryota; kingdom Metazoa; phylum Arthropoda; class Insecta; order Coleoptera; family Curculionidae; genus Diaprepes; species Diaprepes abbreviatus. The sequence continues at coordinate 17,866,817 of JASJET010000122.1, read as the reverse complement.
AGTGGAAACATAGATGCAAACAGAAACTCCCTCACGATAATAATGAATATTTATTTTTACGACTACCCTTTTTATATGGGTTAATTTTCCTGTAACTAACAATATTAGTTATTATTTAAGGTACATATTTGTGAGCAATCATTCTTTTTCTATTTGTTAAATTGTAACAGATCTCAAGAGCTAAAGAACTTTTCATTAAGAAAGTGATATATATATATATATATATATATATATATATATATATATATATATATATATATATATATATATGTAGAGTGTTTCATTAAGGGTGGTCGGGTACCATATCTCAGGAAGTAATAGTTCAGGAACTTTGGGAAAAAATCCCGTTAAAAAAAGGAAGTGACCAAGAGAAATTGCTGGAAATAACTTTTAACGATAAAAAAATGATTAAGTGTTATATATTGCCCAAAAGCCCTTAGCAAGCGGAATGCAAAGGTCTATGAATGTACGGAGTGTTCCATTAAAAAAACACAAATTTGATTTATATCTAAAAACAGTAGTACTTAGAGAGAAACTAATAAAGCCACTGAATTTTACTTGAAAAACTTTGTTTGGGTCAATATTTTTCTTTTGATAACTAAAAAGATAATCGAAATGCGAGAGATGTCCCAAAATGGCAAATTTTCAAAAAACCCCTGTATCCAAAAAACCAAGAGTGCGTCTGAAAATTCTGTGTGCGATATCCTTCGTTTCATGCAAAAGTAGCACGAAAACCGTATCCCGCTAACTTTAAAAATAATGGAGCTACCCGACAAAAACAACGAAATCCGGACACTCCATATCTCTTTTTAAGTACACTTACAAGCGAACCACCCAACCCGACCTCACCGATTTTGATGATTTTTGGATATCTTATAATAATTGAAATAATAATAGACACGTATTTTTTTAACGGCTGACATCCACTTTTAAGGGGTGTAATTCACCCCCAAAGTGAACCCTTAAAATTCTTTTTTTTTCAATATATCTCAGCATATAATGAATATTTTTGAATAAAATCAAGTGGAAAATATTCATCATAAACAATCGCAAATGTGAGGTGTATTTATGACCAAAGGGATTGCAACCCCTATTTTATATTTTAAAAAACATTTTTTATGAATTTATTTTTATAAATATCGGAGAATGAATTCAAAAGAATTATAAAAAGCATTTTTCTTAATAATATCGATTATTAGTTGGGACATATTTCGAGATTTTTCAAATAACCACTCCTAAATACCGTTAACTACCCCTTACAGTGATAGACCACATATAAATGATAAAAAAAAATTTGTCTTAAAAGTGCGAGTGCGATGAGGACTGCTCCCACCAGGGCTCTGGAAGTCCTGGTGAACTTGCCTCCTCTTCACTTATACATAGAGAACGAAGCCCTGAAGACTGTTTATCGTCTCAGTTGCCTAGGACATCTTGGAATTGGAACAGGCGGTGACTCAGGTGTCTGGGAAAGCGTGGTGGAGAGGTGTCCATCACTCCCCATGCGGACAGACTACATGACGCCGCTTTTAAAACCCAACCTCTCCCTGGAGATACTTATGCCAAGTAGAGAGGATTGGGAGGGAGAACAAACTCTTCCGAAAATTGGATCCTAGTGGTATACTGATGGATCTCGACAAGATGAAAGAGCTGGAGCCGCAGTATTCGGCAGGCTACAGGAGTCAGAGAGTACTACGCTCTCGGACAATGTGCGACAATTTTCACAGCGGAAATTTATGCTATTCTGCAGTGTGCCCATCTCTGTGAGAGGGACATAGACAGGAATAGAGTAATAAATACATGCTCAGACAGTAAGGATGCGATATTGGCACTGAAGTCGAGTGTCGTGACTTTGCGACTAGTGTCTGAGTGCAAAGATGTACTAAATGGTATGATAATGAAAGGCTGCACAGTCAGACTCGTATGGGCCCCGGGTCACTCGGGCATACGCGAGAATGATGAAGAAGACCGTCTGGCAAAGTTGGGTTCGGCGATCAAACCGTATGGAGCCCAATCAATATTACCTGTCCCAATTGCTATTGGCAAAAGGGAATTAAAATCGTTGCTGGAAAGCAAATTTATTGAATCATGCAGGGGAGCTCCTGGAATGAGGTGTGCTAAGGAACATATAGCTGGGCCTAGCGCACGGCGTACTAAGGAGCTTCTCTCCTTGGGAAGGAAAGAGCTGCCAATTGTGGTGGGATTGTTTACAGGACATTGTCACCTCAGGGGCCATCTTCATAGAATCGGTGTCGAGAGCGACCCGACATGCAGATGGTGTTTGGAGGAGGATGAAACTGTTGACCATGTTCTCAGAGGGTGCCCAGCACTCAACGGACTGAGACAGAGATATTTCGGAGATATAGTTTTGTTACCGGAAGCAGTTAGGCAAGTTCAACTAACGAGGCTGCTTGGATTCGCAAAGGCGATCGGCCTCGAATAACCTGCAGATATGGTGGAATGTAAAGGGCCCAATGGAGGCCTAGGCGTCGATGTCTAGTATTACCACCCCTTTTTCATTCATTCATTCAAATATATTAATTTTTTTTCAATAATAATACTATCAGGATGAAAAAAGTCACCCCCAGAAGTAAATATCTAATGCAATATAAGGTCTAATTAAAATTCTTTCATAAAACGAAATATAAAATAAGTACTGTATGATTTAATAAGGAGAAAACTTTTTTTAACATACTAATATTCACTTGTCAGGGTTGAAAACTAGCCCTAAATTTGAACTTTACAATTTAATTTTTCGTATGCATCAGCATTTACTGGATATTTTGTAATAAAATTATAAATATATAATAATATATATATTACAAAAATTATAAATAATTTTCGTAAGAATCTTGAAATATAAAGTGTATTTAGGACCGAAGGGATTGCAACCCTTATTTTATATTGTAAAAACACATTAGTTTCAAGAATTTTTTTCATGAAAATGAGAGTATGAACTTAGAAAAATTCAGAAAAGTTTTCCGTTTTTAATATTGAATATTAAAGAATACTTTATCATTTTTCAGTGAAGCTTTTAAAATATAAAATAAGGGTTGCAACCCCTTAGGTCATCAATACATTTATTTCAAGCTTTTACGACAAATACTTTGACACTGTTTTATTTAAAAATATCCATTAAATGATAAGGTGTATTAAAATGAATCTTAAAGGTAAACTTTAGGGGTTGTTTGTTTTCATTACTTAAAAAAATGTTATTATATTGAAAAGAATAATGTTTTTCCCTTTTTTAGTTATACAGGACTTAGTTTCTTTTTTTTTATTAAATAATTTTAATTCGAACTCGTGATGTATTAAGTATTTACTTTTGGGGGTGACTTTTTCACCATTTTGGTACTATTATTGAAAAAAAATTTAGTACATTTACATTTGTTATAAATTGCATTAGCTTTATACATTGGATGACTTTTAAGAAAGTTGTTTTACCATTTATATGTGGTCTAACACTGTATGGGGTAGTTAACGGTATTTCGGGGTTGTGATTTAAAAAAGTCCCTAAACACGCCAACACTAATAAGCAATATTGTTTAACGAAAATTATTTTTATAATTTTTTAAGTTCATTCACCGATATTTATAAAAAATCTAGTTTTTTTAAAATATAAAATAGGGGGTTGCAACTCCTTTGGTCATAAATATATCTCATATTTGTGACTTTTTATGAGGAATATTTTACATTTGATTTTATTTTAAAATATTCATTAGATGCTGAGATATATTGAAAAAAAAATTTAAGTGTTGACCTCGGGAGTGAATTTCACCTTTTAAAAGTGGATGCCGATAAAAAAATGTCAATTATTTTTTTAAGTACTACACCATATCCAACAATGATCAAAATCGGTGAGATCGAGTTGGGGTGGTTCCCTTGTTAGTTATATAGGCTTATGACCTAGACTGTGTGTATCAAAACTAAGAATGATGGATTCTATATGGCGGTTAAGAAAATGGAAATGCCTTTTACATCTTTGTTTATGAGCTACACTGTGCTAATAATTCAAAATGATGGCCGCAAAAATATCGAACAGCTCTAATCGGTCGCTTAAGTACCGGACTCGTATTCCTCAAGTCATAATCAGCGCCGGCCTTAGCCAGTCCAGTACTCTGGGCGAGGTTCCTAACCAATAGAATCGAGTAGAAGAGAGATCGACTCGCCCAAAATAGTCGACAAGCGGGCGCTGTGGACCTTATAAATTTATCTAAATCTGCTTAATCCGGAGAAACCAAGATTCTATCGTATCTGGTGGATCTCGGCTTTTCTCGTATATGTGGATCATATTTTGTTATACACAACTGATTGCACTCGCCTGTCTGCTGTATTGATCGCTCAGATATTGCGTCTCCTCCTATAGAGGTTATGAAACTTGTTGTTTAGGAAGCTAGGGGTTTATTGTTGCAGGCTTTCGACGCAGACCTGTCTGCTGTTTGGAGTTTATTACTCAAAAGGGTTCATGCACTATAAAAGTTTGCATGAGTTGTCAAGGGTGCCGTCCACTTTTTGCTCATAGCTAAGTCCATCACTAATTTTAACTTGATTAAGAGGCTACAAAAATTCATATGAATTGTAAGGGCAATATCGACTTCTTGCCCAGAGTGTTGGAATAACTGAAGCCGGCACTGATTTCGACTTGACGAATACAAATCCGGTATTTGAACTATAAATTAGAACTATTCGGGATTTTTGGAGTCATATTGGATCCGTCACTTTGAATTATGATACGCACAGTGTAACTCATAAACGTACATGTGTAAAGTCACAGTACGGGTACCAAAAGTTTCATTTGTAAGAATATCCAGCCGCCATATTGTAATTCTGATAGTAATCTGTAGACCGTAACCGATATGTACGATTGTTTTGTTGTTTTTTTTAACAGAAATTTAATTTGGAAAGATTTTCAACCGGGATTTTCATTTTGTCTCGAGAAAATACGGATCAGAATTTTGACATGCACAGTGTAGGTCTAAACGTATATAAAAGAGTGTCCAGAATAGGTATAAATAAAAGCTAAATTCGAATGGATTTTCAACCTATTTCAGCGCAACATTTTAATTTTATGACGTTTTAGCTGCCAAATGAGTCTCCATGTACGATAAGATTAGGTTTGAATGCGTACAGTATATGCTTGAAAGGAATTTCTTCAGGATTTATTTTTATCTCAAAAACTAAAAAATTAAGTTTTTTTTTCTTTGAGTATGTGTTAAACACATATACGCCATCCGGCGGGAGGTCGGCGAAGCCGCGTTCAGTATTTGCACAGCCAGGTGCATGTCGGTACCCTGATGAGTCTAGTAGAGACGAAACATGTACCTCTGCCGTATCACTGTGGCGGGGAGGGTAAGTTTTGACTTTCTTCTCGGTATGGTGGTACAGGTAGGCCATCATCTCGATGATGGTGGAATAGGATAAATTGTGTTTCTTAACAGTTTGTTCAAACTGTGCAACCTCTAACACGGAAAGGATATGGTTGGAACGAAGTTTGCATTTACTGTTCGCATTCTACTTCATTCATAGACGGAGCTGCATATAGTTGTACGTTTGCTGAATGTGATTTCAGCACTACAACGGCATAATGTGGATATATCCACTGCTATTGCATCTCACACGGAGGTATCCGTGAAAGCCGCATAAACACACACACACACATATATATATATATATATATATATATATATATATATATATATATATATATATATATATATATATATATATATTTGTTGTAATTAATTAATATGAAATAACATTTATTTAAAAACATCAAATTATGTAGACTTAACAACACTCCACTAACGAAAGTCCCCAAATGGAATCAAAGGAGCTGTAAATTCTCGGGAGGCTTGCTAGTTGGTGTATAATGGCGTGGTGGCAATTACTAGGGACTCAAAAATTTTAGTCAGAGCGGTCGATCTTTGTCACGCTACATCCTAATTTTCGGAAGAATTAAGATGATTACTATATTCAATTCAATATTCAAAAGGATGTTAGACAGTACTTAGTAAACTATATAAAAAAGTAACCCCCTTTTTTACGAGCCACACGATGAAGGCGAGTAGTTTTTCCACGTGTCAATGAACCTTCTGCAATTCACAGTGCGGTAAAAAAAATTTGTTGATCTAATTTTTGCCCAATAAGTCAGTATGAATAATAATATTTTTAATTTGATTAATCTGCTTTCTAAGGAAAATATGTGTTTCTTATAATTTATTACTATCCAGGTGATGACGAGTATTACGCCTCAGATATTGAAATAACCAGTTATGCTTTGCTGGCTTTAATGCAACAAAGAACTGCAGAAAATATGGCCTATGCACATTCTGTAGTTCAATGGCTCACATCTAAAATTGGGCCTACTGGAGGATATAAATCGACCCAGGTAAAACATAAACTTATGTGACTTTTCTATTATAACTTAACAGATCCGAATGAAATTTTGCACAAATGAAGGTCCTATTTTGATCTAGTATATTGAGTTTTAAGAACAAACGTCTTTTACTCAGATTTTAATTCCAAACTCTTTAAACAAGGTGGGTTAATGAGGTAGTTAAATAGGTTCTGAGATCTTTACATCTGAAATGTGTCATTTTGACAAATTTCAACATTCAAACGATAAAAAATCAACTGCAAATCTTACAAATACCAAGCCACTATTAGATGCTTCAAAAGCTAATTATGTTTATTTATTTTGTTCAATTACATACACTACACAATGGTATGGCAAATGATACATAACAAAAAGGAAAAACAAACAGTCAAACAAAACTTAAAAAAAAAAGAAAATGCACAACAAAATATATCATTTAAACATTATAATCGTTTTAATTCTTCGCTGTGATTCTTTGAAAATGTCACAGTCCATATAAAATCGATTATAGTTGACCAATAATCTGTTTATGAAAGCGGACGGGCCGTAGTTGGTGTGATGATAGCTTTCGTGGAACAGCCGTTGCAGCCTAGTATGCCTTGATGGAACCCTAAAATTAATCTCGCTCAGCAGCATGTCGCAATCAGGAACAACATAGTTTGTCTTCTTCTGCTCTCCAGACTCTTGAGTCCACACAACATCAGTCTCGTTTCATAAGCTAAGCCATGTGATGGAAAATGGTGCTTATATAGTAGATATTTCATGAATATATTTTGTACTCTCTCGAGTCTGCTTTTGAGGGTAACATAGTTGGGAGTCCATATAAAACTATATAATTATAATAATTTTAATAGCTATTATATTGAAATATTAATGTCATGTGATTTGAATTTTTCTGATTCTGGATCACTATATCTATAAATCTCTGGTCCCCTGAAAAATCTATATTTTTACATAAGTAAAACTACTTGCTATAGCAGGCAAACGACGTTACTTGAAAGTTGCTGAAAAGTTTTCTCTTGCTTATTGTATATAAACAAATAAATTTATTTAAATCAACTATTTATTTTTTAGGATACCGTCGTAGCTTTAGATGCCCTTAGCACTTACGCTGAATATATTTATAAAGAGGCACTAGACATTAAAATAAACCTAGAAGTTAACAATGAAAAACATGTTTTTACCATAAGAGAAAATGACAGACTCAAATCTAAACAAGTAACATTACAGACCTCAAATAGTAAAGTTAAATCATATGTTACTGGTAAAGGATGTGCATTAGCGCAAGTAAGCTTTATTTATTTTATTTGTAGTATTATATAACAATCATATAAAACATAAGATATAATCTGAAAAAGAACTTGTAATTGAAATGTACAGCTAGTCTTGTTTTGTTTAGGATCTTCTTATAATTCTTCTTATACAGGATGTCCGGAAAAAGAAGACCAATCCGTTAAACATATATTATTTGGGTTAAAACATAGAACTTTCATAAAATAATTTTTCCTGTTGGCGCTTTTGTTCAAAAAAAAAATGTTTTCGCTGTTAACTAAGGCGCTTTTTAGATTCATTTAAAACCATATGTTGTTTACAAACAAAATTTCCATGAATACGTGAAGAAACAACTATACCGTTTTATGCGTCACATCCAAAGAGGTGTTAAGTTGAAACAGAGACAGGCACAGGACAATATTGAGTGTATCACGGGTACTCGTGTAACCATGGTAACCGCCAGTTAAATATCTGCCTTGTTATTAAGTCCACGCTGTTTGTAAGAAAATATGAAATTCTTAGGATTGACAGAAATTTTATTTTTTATTAATATTTTTTGATGATTTAACTGTTACAAAACTTTAAATAACATAATTTTTGGAATGTATACAATTTTTTGACCTATAAACAGTTGCGTTTCCCTAAAAGTCCGTTTCTACTTATAATGTTTGTGCAACAACAGTTTCGTAACGTTATAACTTTCCAGATTAACTGCACAACCTGGCAATGTTGTTATTATTGGTCATTGTGCTGTGTGTAATTTATTACTGATGATTTCATTTAGATTTTAATCGATTTTTAGTGTTTGATTTGTTTTTGTGAAACAAAGTGAACTAAATTGTGAAGAATGGTAAAATACTGGGTAATTTGCAAGAATAAATAAATAAATAAAGTGTGGCGTAGACGCATCCCTTAAAAAAAAAAAGAAGAAGTGTATGGAGGAGTAATAGACTTTGTTGTGACGCATACGATATAGTTTTTTCTTCACGTATTTATAGCAATTTTGGTTGTAAACTATTGTATAGTTTTGAATCGACTTGACGGTCTATTAATCTAAAATCTCTTTCATCAGAATGAAGTCTAGTACTCCAGCACGCATCTCTTCTTTTATTTTTAAGAGATGCGTGTACTCCACACTTCTTATTCTTACCAATTAAACAAACAGTGTTCTACCATTGTTTACAATTTGATTCACTTTGTTTCACAAAGATAATCCAATATCTTTAAAATAGCTCTAAAAGTTGATTACAATCAAGATTAAATCACCAGTGAAAAAAAAATCTCAAGATTCACAAATTACAGCTCAATGATTACTGTGCATTTAATATGGAGAAGTTTAAATGTTACAAATTCTAGCTATTTGTTGGACAAACATGAGAGGAAGAAGCCAAGAACTCTTAGGTAAAAGCAATTGTTTATAAGTCGAAAAAAAAATCTGTACATTCCAGAAATTATATTATTTAATATTTTATGATATTTAAATAATCAACAAATATTAATAAATAACAAAATTTCTTTCAATCCTAAGAATTTCATATTTTCTTACAAATAATGTATACTTAGCAACAAGACATATATTTACCTGGCGATTACCATGGCTACACGAATACTCGTGAGACACTGAATATTTACATAGATCAGGTTTTTCTTGTCTATGCCTGTCTCTATTTTAACCCAAAAATCTCTTTGAAATGCGGATTTTTATTTAATATTTATGAATTAAAAATTCTTTTAATGTAATAGCTATTTAGTACCTCAACAGAAGTTGCTGGGTATTTTTTTTAAGTTAACGTTTCCTAATTTTTATTTTAAAGTTGACAATATCTTACTTCTCGACAAATACGTCGAAAAGTGAAGCTTTCAAACTTGCTCTTGACGTTGCGTCAGTATCTAATGTTGATGAATGTTCCATTAAAACTGTATCACCTTGTGTGGCATATCAAGGGCCAGAAAAGCTCTCAAATATGGCTGTTATGGAAATTTCTTTACCATCTGGATATGAAGCCGATCGAACAACACTATATGAGTTATTAGAAAATGGAAATCACAAAAGTAAGGAAAAAAATAAATATAACATCTAGATATTTTAGTTTTTAAAAAACAACAAAGCATATTTTGTTTGTGTTATTAATATCTCGTTGATGCGCAACATTTTTTGAGATGTATTTGTTATTATAGTTAGTATAACATAAGAACTTCTTTCGTCAAATTAATTAACTCCATTTAAAAAAAATTGTTATAATTTTAAGAAAGAAATAAAACAGACAAATGTTTGTTTCAGATTTTTCATTGATGGAAGCAAAAAATCTAAAAATAAACGTTATATTCCTATTATTATGTTATATTATGGCTTATACTTATTTATTTATAATTTTTAAACATAATTTTACTTTCAGGAATTAAAATGTTCGAAGAAAAAGGAAATCAAATCAATTTTTATTTTACCAAACTAGATCAATACCAAGTGTGCTTTTCTTTTAATATAAACGAGAACACAGCCCTGGAAAATAGAAAAGAAAGCCTTGTAAAGCTTTACGATTATTACAGACCAGAGCAGCATATACTACAATTTTATAAGATACTGAATAATTGCAGTAACATTTCCATAGATGGTTCTAAAAACAAAGGTAAAAATATTTTTAATTATTTGTACATTGAATGAATGAATGAATAAAAGTAGTTATACTAGATCTTTGACGTCTAGGCCTCGACGGGGCCTGGCTGAAAGTCATTCGAGGCCGATTGCCTTTGCGAATCTAAATAGTCTCGTTAACTGAACTTACCTAAACGCTTAAAGTGATCATTTTGCATGTATCTCCAAAATGACTCGACCTCATCCCGTTGAATGTTGGACACTCTCTGAGGGTATATCGTGTCATCCATGATGCCAATCTGATGAAGATTTGCAGTTCTTTGCTCTGCCGAAAAATAAGCTTTTTGCTAAGTTGCTCGTTCAGTCCAGTTATTTGTTCCTTGACACACCTCATTCCAGGGACCTCTCTTCAGGATTCTATAAATTTGCTCTCCAGTTACAGTTTTATTTCCCTCTTACCAATGGTAATTGAACAGGTAGAATTGGTTCAAGTCCGAATGTTTCAATCGCGAACCCCATCTTTACCAGACGATCAGCTTCTTCGTTCCCGTGTATACCCGAGTGACCCCGGACTGACACGAGTCTGATTATGCAGCCGTTCTTTATCAGACTATCCAATACACCTTGCGTTCAGAAACAAGTCGTGACCCTACGCTACTAGATTTCAATGCCAATGACCCTAGTGTCTGAGTATATAATTATTGTCTTATTTTTATTTATGCCCCTCTCACAGAGATGGCCATATTGCAGAATATCTGCCCGAAAGACCGCTGCGTGTTATCTGAAAGAATCAAGCTCTCCGACTTCCGTGCTGCTACCGAACGCTCCAGCTCTTTCATAATTTATACATTATTATTGATAATAGGAACTCGGTATTATTTTGCAAAATATGCACTAAGACCAATAGAACTAAAGTAACCGTTAGGTTTACTCTACATCCCGCCAGTGGAAGCTTTCGTCGTTTTCTGTGGTAATAATACTATTAAAAGTTCAGAATTTTGTCTGTTAAGAACTATTTCTCTCACCGATTCCAAGGCTTTATCTCTGCGTTTATATTCTCAATGTTCATATGTATGAGCCAAGAAGGTTTAAGTTTTAGACTCAGTCTAGTTGTCATAAAAATTAGACTTTCTGGTTGGCCCATTTTGTTTGTTAATGATATAATTTGTGTTGTGTAATTTTCTAAAATTTTCAACGTTTCCAAAGTGGAAGAAGGATGATTTTTAATTTTAGAAAAAAAAAATTGAAAAATATAACTGCAAACGAAAAAAGAGATATAAAGCAGGCAACCTAGCCTCTAAAACAGTTAAATTTTAAGAAGCAATATCGCGCCTTGGCGCAATTTTTATTTTCTTAATTTACACCCCAAAATACATCGATTTTAAAAAATTAGTTAATCTTCGACTGGTATACTATAAGTGAATTACCGAATCTAGTAAATACATATTATTTTTAAAATAAATATAAATAGTCACATACTAATATTATCCCGTAAGGCCTAACAAAGTACGCATGTCTATGGTGTAATAATAATTCTCGTTGAAATTCATTTCTTAAGGTCATATAAATTCTAGTGATTTTATGAATGAATTTTGGTAGAAATAGCTTAATCGTTATTTTGGTTATACTCTGCCCTAATTAGGTATACAACAAGCTTATCATATGGACATCCCGATAATCGTAAGATACAAATGTAGTAAAATTGAGGCCAAGCTGTGGTACTTCTTATTATAGTTGATGACAGCATACTTTTACCCTAGATCATTGACTTTGTTTTTATGTGGTATTTCTGTTTCTATCCGATCGAACTAATCCGATGCAGTCCTATCCATTTTAAATTAATGTAATAAATAGTTCCAACTTTAGTTTCTATCGAATGCAACATTTCAGCTAGTAGTAAAAAATGTTGCATCTGCACTGACCAAATTTTATTTCCCCTATTTGAATTTTGTAGAAAAACACACATTTAATATGGCTCTACTTTAAACAAAATATATCTGGGATGAAGAATTGTCAAAACTAAGAAGTTTTATGTAGGTTGCGTTGGGTCTTATTTTGCAACAGTGGTGCAATTTACAAAAAATGGGCAAAAAATCTAAATTATCTTATACAGCTGAAATTGCATTTAGAAAAACTTTTCTGATAACTTTTTCGATATTTTGAGATATAATCCCACTTTTGAATTTTTCTTTGGAAAAAAAATTAAAATTTGACAGATAATGCTAATCACCTAACTACTATTTTTTTAATTAATTTTCATCTCGATCGAAGCAGAAATTGATGCCAACGTTAAGTTTCGAATAAACCTATTAACAAAAAAAAAATCCCTTATGATGCGGACTTGACTAGTCACACTGTATATATAATTTGCTGTTTCTCCACTTTTTACACGATAAATAATAAGATACAAAACTCTATTCTACTTTAAATATTTTTATATCTGTATTATTCAATTCGGTTTCATCAAAGCTAAAACGATTGTTTAAGCATCCCATGGGTTGCTATCAAACTGATATTTAATTTAAGAGCAATGAATCTGACATGGAAGACTACCAATAAAGTTTCAGTAAAATTATGTTCAAGTTGATTCAGTACAAAAGTTGATATTATCAGAACTTACTTAGAGTATATCTTTAATAAATAAGAGCAACAGTCACAAGAATTATGGTGTCGGTTGCTTAAATTTGCATGTTATATATTTTCAGGATATCTGTCAAGCCCAAGACCTAATACAACTCAAGAAAAGGCAGAAGAATTGGAAATTTCGTCAGGATTCAAAAGTGAATTTACTCCTGAAATATTAAGTAATTCATCTAATAACCAGGAAAAGCACCATTATTTTGAATCTGATAATTTAGTGTAATAATTTTTTAACTTTTCTTTAGGGTAGTTTCGTTTTGTATTCTAAAAGGATTTAGATGATACCGAGTCAGATAATCTTGGATAGCTGATACCATAAAGTAACTGTTTGTACTGTCATCTAAATTCTGGCAGATCGATTTCGTTTTTTGTACTTTTTTTTTTCATTTATAAGTAACCAGTTTGTACATCAGGAAAAAAAACAACCAATTATGTAGTTTCTTAAAGATGTTCGGTGGTGTCATATAGGGGAATGCGGGGACAGAGGGGCATGTGACGAAAGCATAAAAAGATCACAGTGCTGCAAAACCGATCGTTTTCTAAGTCTCTCCAATGAATAAAAGAACATAAAATATCCTAAAAAATAATATATTAGCATATAAAACGTTTTTATATTAGGCAATTCTCAACAATATTTAATTTATAACTATTGAACTAGGTTTGGCAGTATGGCATACTTATTGTATTGTCAGTTTTTTGTTCGGAACTTCTGTCAAAGTTTTAAGCTTTCTACCTAACAGGTGTCAACGCGTTATCAGTGATACTCGTTTCATCGTTAATGAATTTGATCAATGCTCATGAAAGGATGCTAAATAGATCCGAAATGGCAAAATATACATTATGATATAATGCGGTGTTGCCCAATTCTTCATTCCGTTTTGGCAGAGTCTAAATATAGTATCAAAACTAAAAGTTTAAGCGAATGTTTAGTTCCAAAATAAAAGTAAGAAAAAAATATATCAAATCATTCTTGAAAACCTATTGTGAACACAGGGTATATTAAAGAAATCTCATTTAAAACGACCTATGCTTGTACTATTTCTAAGAACAATATTATTTTTCGATAAAAAAATATTTAAAAAAAATCAAGGTTGTTTTTCCTTTAAAAAAAATCACATTTCGAAGATTTCTAGGTTCCTAGACAAAAATATATAACTACTGAACATCCTTAAAAAATAATTTCATTGCAAATGTTAATGCCTAGTTTTTTAAATCTAGACATTTTAGATAGTTTCATTTTTAATTCACCCGGACTCGTTTTTTCTGCTTAATTTCCAATAAAACTTATATTTTAGAACGAACCGATGATAGAAAAATGTCCTTTATCAAAATTGTTTTGGTGTAGTTTTTTATGTTAACTGTTAACTATATGACTTTTTACTAAAAAGTTATAGTCTTTTATAATAAATAAAATTGAAAAATTGTCTATAAAATATTAATACTAATCAAAAAGAAATATAACAAATAAAATGCAACTTTTAAATTAAAAATATATACAGGATGTCCGGAAATAACAGGACACTCAGAAAAGTGATTCTTTACAGTAAAGTAAATGCGAAAATCCTAGTTACAGATACTTTATTTTGTTCATAATATATATTTAATTTGTTTCTGGATGAATCAAACCTGAAGGAGAAAAATCATTATTTTATATATTATGCAGATTTATTTTTTAAGTTTCTCACTATTCCATAGATGCCGTTTGACTGTTGCTATTTTACAATGTGACATCGAAAACGTCTGTAGGTTTAACATCCTGCCGATATGTCTCCGAATTTAGATTTTATATAGACAGTTGTTTTCTATGAATTTTACTTCTGGTGCGTTATAGCTCCAGTGACAAGATCATTAAGTGATCGAAAGGCGTGTGAACGGAGAACTAGAGTTGTATTCGCAGGAAATAAACTATGTAAACGGCAGTTTATTAAACTAGGACTAAGTAACTCTAATGAATAGGCAAAACTGTTTCCATAACTAGCCACCAGAGGGGATACTTTACTTAAAAATCAAAGTTTATTTCTTTCATAACTCATTTTGAAAAATGTGACCAAAATAAGAACACCATTTTCAAGATAATGAAAAATGCCTTAAATAATATACATTGATATATGTTTTTTTTTGTGTGAAGTATTTTTATGTCGATTTGCGAATAAATGGTAAGATTATATCAAACTAAAAATACAGTTACTTACTTAAACAGTAGTTTAAGTTTTTGTTATTAATTGTTTATTTACAAAATAAAAAGTTATGAAAAAAATAAACTTGGGTTTTTAAGAATCCTTTGCTGACAAGTTAAAGAAATAATTTTCTCCGTAGATGGCATGGTTCGTTAAAATTTGCCTTCACACCATCCATAAACCAATTAAACATGAACTAACAATAAAATAAACTACCTATATAGGAAATCATTAAAATTTTGACATTTTTTAAATGAATTACCAGCTTTATTTTATCATGTAGAATCACATCCCCCAGTTTTCCAATGTTGTTTCCAAACATATACAATGAGGAGGTAAGGTTTGGAAATAAATTTATTACTTTAAAAACTCAGAGTTTTTTTGAAAAATCGCTCGGACACATCCACTTTCTTAGTTTGACACGAATTTTTTCCTATATATTAAATTTTACTGAGTGACTCGAGAGTAGCTGTGCTATTTTGATTTTTTAAATAGTGACTTGCAATTTTTTGCACCTTTTTAGACTCCTTGAAAAATTCTGAACATTTTTACATGTCCTATATCTAAGTATAACTGTTTTCGATTTATCGACAGTTAAAACTCAAAAAAAATACAATTATTATTTACTTACTGAGGCACGGAGGGTAGAAATTCTTATAATGATAGGATAGAGCGATAGGGTAAGAACTGAAAAAGAACTGTCTCAGTTATTTCAAGAAAAATTTCCTAATCTTCCACCTATTTCGCAATCAACAGTGAGTAAGATTGGGCAGAAATTTCATCGAGTGGCCGCCGAGGTCTTGAGACAAACCATCTTGATTTTTTTGTGAGCCGATTAACATAGAAGACTTAAAGAATTGGATTATTCAAGAAATACGGTTAATTACCACAGAAGTAGCCAGAAGTGTTCAGAACGAATTTATAAATTACTTAGATTACTGTCAACGAATGGGAGGCATTTTCAACATTTAATAAAATGATAAATTAACTCTTGTTACTAATTCATTTCGAGTTTTAACTGTCGATAAATTGAAAACAGTTATATTTAGGTATACGACATGTAACAAAAAAAAATTTTACAGCGAGTCAACAGTTTACAAAAAATTGGGGTCACTATTTAATAAATTAAAATTGATTATAGCACAGCTTCTTTCAAGTCACTCTGTATGATTATATTGGAAAAAATTCGTAACAAAAAAACAAAGTCAACGTATCCGGACGTTTTTTCAAAGAAAATATCATTTTTTAAATAATGCATTTATTCCAGATTTAAAATTCTCATTGTATATATTTTTTCATATTTGATTTCATTTTTTTTTAATGTTTATCTAGTTCTTACATGCAAACGACACAATGATTTCTTCTCTTTTACGAAATTAATTTTGGACCATATCAAAACATTAGTTAACACAAGTAAATTTAAATTTTAGGTAAAGGTATAAAGTCTAGATGCAGCAAATACTGAATATACAAGAACAATCTTATAACTTAAGAATTATATTTATGTTAAAGGATACTACCGTTGTAATATGTCTGTGTAAAAAATTTCCGGAAGTTTACGCCGTTATAAAAGAAGTATATTCGCCAAATATCGCGTTTTTTTATTTAACGTTTTGATCTACTCATCGATTACCTAGTTATGTACCTTTGTTTATTATCGAGATTCCTCCAAAAACGAAACAATGACATTTTATAGCACATAATCTTACTCCTTACCTGAGGATCAAAATCTGAGTACAGATCAAAAATAGATTACATAGTGAAATAACATTTAAATTCATTTTTAGCTAAATAAAAAAATATATATTTATTTTAGAATAATTTAACATTTTTGATATTTGCTACATTTTTATAATATTAGAAGTATCACAATAAATGTACAGAAATTTAAAAAAGACAAACCTAACCGTAATCCTTCGGAAGAATTTAATAAGTGGTAATGCGTATGGGTCCTATTTTTCTTAAGTTCTTTTGGCATAGGTACCGTACGACATTCAACTATTGAACTACATCCTTTGCAAGGTTGATAAGTAAAACATACTTGATCTTCCGGACAATATCGGTCAATGCATGGATCCTCCAAGGCATTTGTCCTGCAGTCCATATAGGCTAAAAATTAAAAAATTAATTATAACCACATTAGCCACGAGTTTTTCATTAATTTTAGTCAGGCACTATCAATCGATGTTAAATGGTATCATTTATGTTACAAACTTTTTGATATAAATTAAAGTATCGAAAGGTTTTTTTTCTGATACTGATTTTTAAAAACCTTTCAACTAGTAGGCAATTTATTAACAAAAGTATATTAATAAACTCCAAGTTGTGTGTATTAAGTCCCACAAATCCCCTTCTGGGATTGATATCCCTGAAATCCAAAAAATGTACTTATTAGAATCGCAGTCCAAGAGACGTAATTAACGTTCCTCCTCGCATCATTTTACTAGATCCACCACTTCGAATGGCGGGCTTTCTCGTTCTAAACGAAAGTATGATGATTCCACAACATAACTTTCGCCAGTCTGAAGAGAGAGCCTCATGGCTTCCAAGTCCCTGGTACAGAGAAACACTCCAGTTGTTCTTGAATATTACTATAGGTTCTAGGACTTTTACAGAAGGTGTCGTATAAGAATGTGCCTCCCGCAGAAGCCAGTCCCCTAACCTTACAACCAGCTAACCATGGCTCCTATATTAGGGCGAGTTGAATTCGCGATTAAAAAATACATACTTTCGCTTGGGTGATCGGGAGACCATGTTAATGTGCTTGCGAAATTGCCCCCAGGTTCATGTAATAAGCGTTTTATTAGTGTTTTCAACCGCTAAAATTATTTGACAAATATTGTGAAAGTATGTTTCGAAATTGAGCAAAAACAACTAACTCATATTTTGAGGCTCGTGGAGCCTTCTAGACAAGAAAGAGGTGAAGAAAAATTCTTATCTCGATTTCAGTACATCAGGTAAGTTTATGTCTATTTTAAAAGTAGTGTAAAAAATATGTAATCATACCTTTAATAGTACTAACGTACATTATCCGTCACCCTTACTAACATTGGAGTAGATAGCAGTATCCAGTAAATTCCAAGTTAAATCGTATCCTTCATAAGGATTTGACACACATGTACGACCACAGGGGTATGTATAACGTTCATATCAATTCTTTGGATTAAATTTTTCATATGGTGATTTTTGAAAAATATTTTTCTTCTTTAGTTAAAACAAGCTTATTTCCAAAATGTTGATAATTCATTGAGGAGTTTTGACTGTTTGGAGTTGGTTGTTAATCCAAATTTAATTATTTGCCAGTCCAAAACTAATTGTCGGAGTGCCAAAAGTAGGGATTAAACAGAGAGTTAAAGAACTTTTAATGGGATATCACGTGACCACCACTTTCAAATGAAGGGAGTCATACGAATGTTTTTGATTCCCGTATTTAACTATAATTGTCAATATTGAGACGATTGATAGCGAAGCTATGAGTAATTAGAGTTATCGTTTTCTTTTGGTAATTTTAAAGAAAACTAAAGCACTTTGCAAATAAAGTATCATATTTCTTCACTGTTCTATTCGATATTTTAACTTGTTAGTGCCTGTAACACCACTTGATTGATATTTGAAAAACTGAAGGTTTTATATAAAAATATAAAAAAAAATACCACTCAATCTGCATTTCACTCTGGATTAAAAGTTAATAGGTTTACCATTTTTATTTACCTATCTAAACGAAAACCCGATTTTTCTAGTCCATAAATGTTTCAATTTAAACTCTTCGAATTAGACTTGCTTTAGAGTTAGATCTGATTACTGATTAAAATATTAACGATGATACTTCGAAAATCTATTTTTTAATTTTTTTCAGATATTTAATTTTAACCAAACTGAATAGATGTTCAGGTACAAGGGTGTAGACGGGGAATGGAACAGTATATTTTCATTAGTTAAATTCTATGTCGTTTTCTTATGTGTCATACTTTTAACTCTACAGCCTTAATACAAAACAATACTTTGTTAAACTTGCATGTTTCAAATTGTGTTTATGATAGCATTTATCTTATTATTTTACACTGCAATAATTATTCAGTGCCGCAACTTGATATTGTTGTTTCTTAATATAACTTAGAAAACAGTGATTATTTTATAATCGGTTATTGACATTTACTGCAATCTTTATGTAAAATTATGGAAAAATTTAAATAATATTTGAATTTGAACAAATAATATTAAAGTTTTGCTAAATTTTATTATACTGATATTCAAATAGGTGTGTAAAAAATGTATATCAAAGAAATGATGAAATTAATGTAGTGTTATTTGTAATATGGAAGGTTTAAGGCTATAATTTTAACGTGAGAGGATGCATTGGCATTAACCTAAGGAAATCAAGTTGCTTACCACAAACTATATGCAATATTTTTTAACGTGATGGTTTTTTTGGACTAGATTAAATTGGCCCTCTTGGAAAAAATGTCTTACTTTGCACATGGTTAATAAACAATGGGGAAAGAGACAGAGATAAAACTATTAATAGTAATACCAAGGCGTTGGCGTTTTGATTTTTCTACTGGAAAATCCAGTGCGCTCATCTCTTATCAATAGTACATAGCCTAGTCAAAATCCATCATGACTTAGATGTTGCGAGGTGGAACGCTAATTTTTGCTCTAAACCCTCCAGAATAATGCCCTTAATAATAACTGAGATATGCTCCCTCTCGAAAACGAAAGAAACATTGGTTTATTTAACAAAAAGTGACAAAAAATTAAAAAAAAAGCGTTTTTTTCCTCCTTTTTTTGCTTATAACTTCAAAAGTATTGACTTTAGAGAAAAGCTGTGGGAAAAGAAAAATTTCTTAATCTATAAGATAGGATAGGTTAGAATTTATTATTCTTGTTGCAAAACGGTAATAATTAACAAATAAAGGCAAAAAAACAATAGTTCGAAAGGGATTTTTTTCGATCACTTACATTTCTCGGGGGACCTTCATATTCGGCTAAGAAAAACTTCATGGTATAATGAAACAACGTGCAAAATTTCGGTTCAATAGTCTTTGCAGAATAATTTTGCAATCCAAATTTTTTTCAAAAAATGAAAAATTTATCAAATTTGATTGAGTCAAATCGGAAAGCCACATACTTGAAATTTTTTTCACGTATACTAGAGATGTCAGGCTTTTAAACGCTTTTTTTAAATTTAAAATCGGTTAATTAGGGGTCGCCCAGTAATTGTTTAAAGTTATTGTTAAATTTTTAGCTTATAAACAAACTGAATATCTCCGCATATTTTCATCGAAAATATTTTCTGCAAACATAGTTAGAAAGTACTCGGAAAGAATTTCTTTAAAAAAAAAAAGTTGAAATTTTTTCGATTCGTTTCCGAGATATAAGGAGTCAAAGCTGTCACTTTGCGCTATTTCTAAATTAAATATATTGTTTTTGAATATTTTTAAAAGTATTATAACGCTTACAACTTTTTTTACATAGTTTATATAAAATAATGTTTTTGTTTTTATTTATATTGTAAGTATTTTCAGGAAATTATTTTTTTTTGTTGCAACAATTAATGTATAAACAATTTAAGAGATTCCAATTGCATACATTTGTATTGAGTAAGTTAAAATGTAAAAATCAACATAGTTTTGCTATGGAAAAAACGCCTACTGTAGTGTACAGTATGTTCGTCATATAATGCATAAATGACGTATTTTGTTTATAACAAAAAGAAAGTATAATCTATACTCGGCATGTTATCTTTGAACTCCTCTATTCACGGGACATCGCTTAAAAATAATAATCGAAATTGCTCTATTAGAAGCCGAGATATTGACTTTTTTTTTCACTTGCGTATTTTAAAACTTCTGATTCAATTTCTGAGCGAGAGCTCCCCATCCCTCTTTTTTGGCATTTTTCATGCGCGCGGACGATTTTCTTTTTTTGCCCATGTTGCCAATAACTCAAACAGGTAAGCATTTTTGTCAGAAAAGTGTTCGGAAAGACTAAACTAATGGTTTAACAATCCACCCTTAATTGTTTATAGTTTCGCCGTAAACGTCTGTCAACTTTGACAGCTTGTATCTCGGAAACGAATTAACAATTTTTTTTTTTAAAGAAGAGTCTTTCCGAGTACTTTCTAACCATGTTTTCAGAAAAAATTTTCGATGAAAATTCGCGGAGATGTTCATTTTGTTTATAAGCTAAAAATTTAACAATAACTTTAAACAATTACTGTGCGACCCCTAATTAACCGATTTTAAATTTTAAAAAAGCCTTTAAAAGCTTAAGATCTCTAGCATACGTGAAAAAAATTTCAAGTATGTGGCTTTCCGATTTAAGACTCAATCCAATTTGAAAGTTTCGATCTATTCTATCCTATCTTGTGGAAAATTCGATTACGAAACTTTTCTTTCCCTACAACTTTTCTCTAAAGACAATACTTTCGAAGTTATAAGCAAAAAAAATTGGGAAAAAACGTATTTTTTTCATTTTTTGTCCCTTTTTGTTAAATAAATAAATGCTCCGTTCGTTTTCGAGAGGTAGCATATCTCATTATTATCAAGGGCATTATTCTGGAGGGTTTAGAGCAAAAATTAGCGTTCCACCTCGCAACATCCAACCAAAAACAGATTCGCCCTGGGCTAACAGTCAAAGCTTCTTATTTGATGTTTCAAAAATATGCCGCAAATACAGAAACCGAGAATACGGAATAGTAATTTGTATGGGATTATAGAGGATATGTTCCAAGTTTACAAAATAAATAGAAAAAATATATAATAAAAGCAATTTTAATGAAAAATTGTTTAACAATATTAATAATTATTCTCAGGCTGTCTGGGCAGAATGATTTTAAAGGTTCGCCTAATATAGTAGAGCTTAAAGGACTGCCCAATTCTTTAGTCCATAGGTTGGAGTACAGATGTAGTATTAGGAGGAAAAAATATCACCCGTATAATTAAATGCATAACTTCCAACTCGCAATGGTGACTCGGAGCACCCGCTTAAACTAGAACTGCTTTGAAGTCAAAATTATTTTTCCTTAAATAAGTCTCAAATTCAGGAATAAAACAATTCCGAAATTAGTCACAGGAAATGACATTTCTAATTTATGCTTTGCACCCCAAAACCCTGGTTGGTTGTCCTTGTATTGATTTTTCAAATTACGAGGATTTAGCGATCTGTAGATCATAAGTAGCTTAATGAAACAGTCTCCTGATGCATTAGAACAGAGCAGCGGTGTAACTGCAACTTTTGCTGGCTTAAAACCAAAGGCGGACCTTTCACTTTTGGATATAAAAGTTATGTTTGACATTCTTTTTCAAAACAGGGCAGTTTCATATTTATATTAAACATTTGTTCAGGATTATATCCACCATTAACTATTAACTTTGAAAATCCTTCTGGATTGCTGCTGCTGAAGTGTCTGCCGATGCAGCTTCTCCAACAATTTTGATGCCACGGATCTTGAACTAGGCTATATTCTTTTGAGTAATTATCAATTGATCAAAGTGAACAAAGTGAAACTGATAACTTCATGTTCTTTTGAATATGCATTTACTTGTCATTGGGCTGAAGTGATCATGATTACTTCAAGTGATAGAAGTGAAAGTGATAATGACTCAAAAGAATAGCCCTCTAATTGAACGAATTTCTGATGTTTGAAATCTTCCACCCGTATATTCACCATTCGAGGCACTCTCTTCTAATTATTGTCTTTAATCGATAATGTTAATGCGTCTTCCATTTTTTCAATTGCTGAATCATGAACAGTTTTTACTGATAGTGACGTTGAGGCTTTAGAATTACTTATTTTGTCTTCTGATTTCTTGAGGAATCATCCAGTTGATTCATTGACATACCATTGAATGCAAACGACTCGTCAAGGCGTAACCGATCAAGCATTTCTATTTTTAACTTAAGGAGAGTAGAAACTAACTTTCCTTTGCTTGTACTTCACATGAAAAATCGTGAATAGAGCAGAGAAGCACTCAAAATACTACGACGAATGCAAGTTGTGGCAATAAAACAAAAGATTCGATAACCATCTGGCGAAGGTGACTTTTACCAAAAGCCATAGCGGCATGTGTGATCTGGCGTCGCGTATGGCACAGATCTTTCAGCCAAGAGGCAATAAAGCAAAAAGTATACTTGTGTGTTTTGAAAAGTAACTAGTAAATGAAAACATATTCAAAAAATACAATAAGCATGTATGTCTCGTTAGTTATGGATGCGCAAATAAAAAAAAAATTCAGCCGGAAGTGTTTACAACTTTTCAATCCGCAAATGTTGAAACGGCGAATAACGGAACCGTGACTAAAGAGCTTTGTCTATATAGAATTCACATGCACTTAGTAAATATTAATTAAAAGGATATTAAAAGTGAATATGGAATAATATTTTTATTAAGGGGGAACATCAGTGTGGAAAGATGGAAAAATTCCTTATTCCCGATTTTTTCTTGGCAACTAAATTATTTATTTAGAATTTGCGAAAAAGGTAATTTATTAAGCATATTTTATTTAAAAAATCAAAAGTTAACAGAGTTATTAAATTACAATTGAGCCTCTGTAGAATAATAGTGGTTCAACGACCGAATTGCTTATTCGAGAATAGTTTGAATAAATACATAGAACCGTAGTTTTTGCTATACGTAGTAACCGTTCAAAAAAACAATAATAACAAAATGGCGGGTGTTCAAATTGAACATTTTATTTTGGCAAAATATTTACCAATATTTTACTTTGAGGCTCAAAAATACTAATGTAGAAAATAAAAAACCGGCAACGTACAACCTTAGCTAATGCATTTTTCGTTTTTTAAAATTTAAAATTGAACAATTGTCTAGAGTTATGTGACCGGCCAGGTTGAGAAAAGTCGTTGCGGGAAAAACCCGATTGAGAGTTCAAGTACACAAAGAGGAATTTTTTATATCTCCTACATTTGGTCGATTCCGGGCCCTTAAGATGGACGTTTTTCGCCATCGTTGTCCTCATTGTAGCATCTAAATGTTAAATACGATTAGCAGAGACTGAAATTTGTCGCTCGAGGCACAGATGATTGCATTATGTGCTTTTAGTTATAACTACGTTATTTTTTTGATACTTTCAGAAAATGCAATGAAAAAATAAAATTTTTCTGCATTTCACTGTGGTCTTCGCCCTTAATATTAAACAAAAATACTTGAAAATAAATGTCCTGTAGGTAAAAATATTGTTAATGTTGAGGTTTTTTGAACATAACGAAATAAATAGTCGATATTTTGCACAGCTATGAAAAAATTTAGTTTTAAAATTATTGCAACAATTGTAAATAAAAAAAAAACGGAATTTTAGTTAAATAAGCTTAACTTGAATTGTATCGATAATATATGGAACATCTGTCGGAAAAACAAGTAACTTTTAGTTAATTAAAAACAACAAAGATTAGAAACTCCATATGGATTCTTAGCCTAAAGTTGTTGCAAAATTCTGTACATTATAAAAATTAATACAAATCTTGATAACTTTTATTACAATGTCAAGAAATAGTTTCTGAAGGACATAATATGTTTATTCTTTAATTATGGTTATGTTTATATTGTTGCCAAAAATGTCACAATGACGTAGGTCTGTTTACCAAATTCACAAATGGAATTTTATCTCAATTACGAATGTCATTTTATAATTCTTTTATTTCTAAAACGCTTTCGAAAAGACTTTAAACACTAGAGATATTACTAAAACACTAAAATTATTGTATATTATATATTCCTAACAAAGAGCCAATAAAGTTTAGTGCGTTGCTTTACGCGAAACTTTTAAGATTTTTTTAATACAACTTTTAAAGCAAAAATAAATTTAATATCAGTGATCTCTTTGGAATTTAAAATATTATATTAAGTTATCTTGTTAATTAAGATCGAAAAAATATAGAGTATTAGTACTAAAACAAAATATTGCAGATCTTACTTACTGTCTTTACATATTCCTCTCGAACAGCATCCACCACAACAGGAAAAGTCGTCAGAACACTAAAAAAATATTAACCTATGGAAGTTAAACTAACTTTTTTAAATATAATTTACTCACAGATTGTCCGTAAAATCTACAATCCTGGGACAAAACTCCCACCGTACGTAAAACCAGTACTACAAGAAAAATGGATTTAAAAAACATCTTTTAATATTGCTACTTTAATATCGGTACCTCTATGCAATAATATATTATTGAATTTACTTTTTAGTGACGCTAAAAAACCTTGCTCATACGATTGGCATTAGGTTACTAATTAGTTATATTAAATTATTTTTAACGTTTGTGCAAATAATAAACTTATCTGCTTAAAATTTTTTTATATGTTCATTATATCATAATTATAGTAACAAAAATAAAGTTCGGAATATTACTTTTGTTTTTATTTTTAAATGTTATTAACAATAAATTAATATGTAATAAAATTATCACATCTATATACCAAACATATATTTTTCTGACCAACTTAAAATACTTTGGTTACATCCAATATCTCGAAAATAGTTTTGTAGGTCCTTAATATATTTTCCTGATAGTTTCTTCTTAGATCTAGTTAGCAATGGCAATAACGTGATCCAACCATTTGGTAAATCAGGACAGTAATGAATAGCTTTTTGAGCAAACAAAGAGGCTTGTTTAGGATCTTCAATCATATAAAACGATAACGCAGCCAAACACAGTACCTAAAAAATAGCAATTTAGATTTATTAAAGCTAAAATGCTATTATGTTAATGATATTATGTTTATCAACCAACATAACATATATCTTGACGTTGTCTAAAAGTAATTTTTTTTTGGAATTATAAAGATTCTATTTTATATATTTAACATATTGTTGCCCGCTTTAACTAATTTCAACCACTTCATGATTGCATAACTAATCAAGTGCTGGAACTAAGGGTAAAGTTACCAGATTGACAAAAATCTACTAACAATTCAAACTAGCCACCCTAATAGTCTAATGCACAAATATTGAACTCGCGCTAGTTGTAGTCGTTTCCTACTAGTCCAGGACTTTAAATGGTTGGGTTAATACTACGCCCTTATTATTGGTCTTATCAATTTCAATATTTTATTGCCAACTTCAATTTAAACCGTATCAGTGAATTAGGAGTTGGTTCACTGACTTCGACTCTTGTAGGTCGTTGAATCCAACAACAGCGAAACACGGACGAAAAAGAAGCATTAGACCACCGAGGGACTTAATATATTTTTGAAAAGCCCGTACGTATCAGTATGCGTACAGCCGATTACTTGTTATCCATTGGTTGGTTTGATAGGGCCAGTAGTCAACGAACGGCACCTGTTTGACGCCATTTTTAGGTTTTGTGGCTTTTGCCTTTCGAGTTGTGTGCGATTTAGACGGATTAATTTTAAGTGAATTATTTATTTATGTTTTGTGTTTCTTTTAATTAGAATAATGAGCCCTTCAAAATGTATGTTTACAACAAGGGAAAATAGATTTTCTAAATTCGGTCTTGTCGATAGTCAGCTGAACATTATGTAACGCGCGTGCCCACAAGTACGGGACTATGTTTACGTTTTAACATCGTAAATTTGACATTTCTGAGATTAAACTTTGCTGATTTATTAAATATTTTGTCTAGAGATCAAAATTAAGAAAGGAAAATAATAAATAAAGCTTTGACAACCTAATCTCCAACATTTTAAGAAGTGTCTCAAAATCTAAACGTCTCTTCAAAATTTTAATTCCATTTTCACAAGCTATATCTCAAAATATATCTAGTCATAAAAATGTGGTTTCATTTTTCCGTGATTTAGAAGAAATAAATAATTATCATAACTACTAAATACATATTGTTTTTAAAATAAATAGTAATAGTCACATATTACAGAGTGTCCAGCATCTCGTTGTAAAGCAGTGCCATGATATTTCCAGGTTTTTCAGATGGATTTTAAACATTTTTCAGATTTTTTTAGAATATTGTAAAACAAGAAGTCCTATAACGTTATGATATAAATTTTTATTTGAACTTTTAAAATTGTATTTTTTCATACGAAACAATCAAAAATAAATTTTCGTCAGTCGGGCCATTCTTAGAGTTTGAGTTGTTTCTGGGTCGCGTAAACTTTCGATAAAACTATTTACTGCTAACTCTTGCTTTATTTCTTCCAGATATGTTGGGTAAGTCAAATCTATGAGCCTTATTATATCCGCACCTCGTATTTTTGTCTTCTTCCTTAGAGTTGGGCCTTATAAACTTCTTGGAGATGGGCTTCCTTATAACGCATCTTCAGAAACAACTTTCCCGTCGAAGGTAGGTGGCTTCATCATTACATCTGTACTGACTACCTTTTCGATTTGCATGTGTAATTGTTGCACCTGTTTCTGGATTCTCCTTACTTCATGTTGTAGTTCGCAATGTACGTCTTCTCTAGTTTGCAAATGTAATTGTTGCATGTTTCTCGATTCCCGTCACCTCATGCTGTACTTCACCATGTACTTGTAGGACTTCTCTAATTTTAATAATCTTCTGTTGCATTTCTTGTTTTATACGCTTCATATCTTCTTGATTTTTTTTAAGTTCCTATCTCATGTCCTCCAGGCTTGTTTTTAGTTCTCGTTTGATATCATCTTGGCTTGTCTTTAATTTTTGTTTCATATCGTCTTGGCTTGTTTTCAGTGTCATCAATTCTTGTTTCATATCATCTTGGCTTGTCTTTAGTTCTTGTTTCATAACGTCTTGCCTTGTCTTTAAATCTTGTTTTATCTCTTCTTGGCTTTTTTTATTGTAATTATTTAAACTAGTGTGAAGTTGTTTTTTGCTTTATGTTTTCTAGTTTCCACTGGCATACAATTTAAAATTAATTTTTTTCTTTTTTTCTAATTTTCTAACCTGAACGAACCTTTTCTGGATTTTGATCCCTCTTCTGACACCAATTTGTTCTGGACGGTCTATCTTATCTTTATACACTCACTGTTTTCTGTTTATAACCTTTATTGTTACAACTTGCCAAACAATTCAAGTTACTTTACCGAACTCTCAAACTAAACTATCCACGAAAGCTGATCTAGACCCTTTATATACACATTTTCCGAAAACCAGAAGATTACGGATCTTTCTAGATTGATTTTCATACTACATGGTCTAATAAAACTAAGAAAAAGGAATAATCTCGCGATTACTAGATCTTCTATCATAGGCGTTCCATGTCGAAAATAAGGAAATATAATTTCCTTAAAAGTTCCAGACCTTCTTTCATTGACGTCTCATGATGAAATTAACAAAGGTAAAATTAAATAAATAAATTATGAACTCGTAGAAAATAAACCTAAAATCCTACAAACTGAGGTCAGTTACAATATAGATTATACTTTTAGATTTTGGGAGAGTTGACGGTTAAGAACAGTTATTACATTTACAATATGTTAAATTTATTGTAAAATTAATCAGCAGCAATATGTGATACGACGTATTATTAGTAAAGTTATTTTTCGTCTTACCTTAGAAACATCCATGCTTTTCTGATCTAATTTCATAGCAATTTTTGCACATTTAGTAGCTGCTTCCAATCGCTGTCTATCTTTTTGTACCCTAAAGAGCAACTGAGAAAGTGTCAGCCATGTTGATGCTTCATTCGGATGCTTATGAACCAGTTTACTAAGTCCAGTTATAGCACCTTTTTTATTATTCTAAAACAGTCATGTAAATTAAGAAATGCAATGTTAGAAAAGAAATTTTAAAAATTCCTTTCGATATAAAAAAAGGGCTTTTAAAACTGAGATACGTGAAAGAGGCTAATTTGATTGGTAAATAATACTAAGTATTAAGTTATGTCTTAACTCCGCTTATTAAATAAGTGTAAACATTTTTAATAAAAGCCAGGTTAGAAGGGTACGTGTGTATCACTCGCCTTACTAGCTCCTTATTTCTTGGGATATGTTGGATTTTTTTCGAGATCTTAAATAGCCTGGGGATTTTTTTTTTAATAATTTACCGACAATAACAAAATTTGGTACAAATTTTCATAAAAAGATTAGTAAATATTTATATATACAATTCTGTTTTCAACAATCCTAATATACCTGAAAGACCAAAAGTTACTTCATATACAGGAAATTCTCTTTTGACTAAAATGTGGTTGTCGTCGTAAAAATAAACAAAAATAAAGACAATGCAAATCCGACAACCACATTTTAGTCAATCTTCAACATTGTCTACAACCTTCAAACAAAAATTCTCTTTTGTTAGTACCTGAATACGTTACATTTAAATTAAATTTTAAATTATTGACATTTTTAATTATTATCATCGTAAAAAGGACAGGTTTTCCTCAAAATCAATTTTCTAATTATTCTATCTCGTTCATTAAAAATTAATTTTTGTCTAAAACACAAACTCTCAAATTATTCAGTAGACTCTTCAGGTATTACTTTAAGTATACAGGATTGATAAATTGATTAAAAATTGGAACTAAATTTCAATTCTTGTAAAATTCAATTTTATTTAAAAAAAAGCAATTTTTTCGAAAAAAAATCTTAAACTAATGACGATGAAAAAAATTTCTAACGTGTTTCGAAGCATTGCTTATTTAAGATGACAGTTATCAAAAGTGTTTAAAATATACATGTCTCAGTTTTAAATATCCGTGTTAATTATTCAATTTTTGTTCAACTTATTTTTATATTAAAAAGTTAATATTTATATCGCTTTAAGTCATGTAACTTCTTTAACTAATTAAAATTAATTTTCTTAAAATTAAAAGTAAATTGAATTTCAATTTTGTTACGTGAACCCTCATATTACTTACCGTAAGTAAATAATAGTACGACAACAAAGTACTATAATGGTAAATGTACTCCGAATATTCCTTTTGACTGTATCTGACTGTTGATTCTAAGCCAATTAATTCATTAAGCACTAGTTTTGCTAGTTTGAAATCTTTATGAAGTAATGCTAATGAAAACGTTGAATATAAACTCCATGATGAAGGTGGTTTCAGCTCAATACTATAAATATAAAAAGTTAAGTATATAAAAGGTGTTAATCTGATTTCTTGGCAACATCCTATTAAAAATCTTTTGCCAAAAAAAAGTCAAAATTTCATTATCAAAGGGAATATTTTTAATGAATGGTAACAAATAGCGAGACTGCAAAAATTTTGAAAGGAAGGGTGAATTGATGCCCCCTTATATTTTATAGTTCGTGACTTTTTTAAGGATGTTTTCACTTTTTAAATTTAAATCAGTTTCTATAAAGAAATTATTGTTAATTTAATTTAAATAACAAGAAGGTAGCATATTATCATTTTAATGTACTATATCGGCTTTATTAATTGATTGTTTGAATGATATAGTAGGGTAGGGTTGAGAAGCCCTTACTCTTCAGCCTAGTAAGTTATTGTGTTGCCTATTATATCTATTTTGTGTGAACAGGTTGGTTGCTTTAATTAGATTTACCAACCTGTTTACTAGTTTGTCCTCTCGGTATAAGCCTTACGAATTGATTGATTCTTCTGGCAAAACACACATAAGCAACCTTATTGTGTTTTGCCAGAGTGATGAGGTTGTGAAGACAATCAAAGACCTGTTTTTATGTTATCTGATGACATACGAAAGCTTTCATGCTGTCTGAATATCGGAGAAAATAAAAACGGTCCTGTCTCTGTAACCCCTCGTCAGATTATCTCGAAGAGGGGTACATATGTCTGCCTAGAATACCGTTTCATACTGCCTCTATGACTTACTTATGTTGAGTCTGGGTATTTTGTCTCCTGCAGCATGATCAATTCTGAACTCGTTTGTAAACCAAATGCAGATTTCTGGCCGACTTAGTGGTCGCTCCGATTCTACTCTCCAGTCAGTCTGAATGGTGGAGAGCCTGTCATCTCAAACAACAAATTAGTTTATCGTACCTTTGATGCTGATATGTCCAGGGATAAGTCCAGCCCACCAGACCTTGTTTAGTTCCAGCCTGTATACCCCTACCCTCGCATCAGCCTTAATTATTATATCAATTATATCAAGACTGACAGTTTAGTAGAGTTTTCATGGCTGCTACTGGGGTGCTTCTCATTGCTCCCATGATACACAGGCAGGCCATTCTCTGGAATTTGGAGAGCTTCAGAGTGGCCCACTTTTGACTGATTTTTGTCCACCATGCAATTGAGCAGTGTACAATGTGTGGTTTTAATTCCCACGTTTTGCTCAGTGCCCTTTTTGCTACCATAATGCCCATTTTAACTTTCTGCAAGTGTGAGTTTAAGGTAAGTTTTGCATCCAGAATTACACCTAGGTACTTAACCTCGGCAATTTGCAACTGTGTATTAAAAAGAGTTGGTATTTTTATTTCGCCAAACTTCCTTCTTTTAGGGAAGGGTATGAGAGTGGTTTTTCCAGAACTTAAGCTAATATACTCAAATATAAAAACCGGCATTTGACTACTTCTATGTAGTGAGATTCTTCTATTAGATATTAATAAAGCTGACGTTTTTTGTTTCCACTCTATCTTTTTATAGAAGAATAAATATTTGATTTTAGAAGATAAAAATAACTGAAATTTAAAATACCCTATCATTTAACGAATAAGTTAAAGTTATAAAAAATAAAGTGACCTTTAAAATGAATTAATAAAAATAAATTCCTACAATTAAATAAAAACAAAATTCTAATCGTTTTCCTTTAGATTACCGATTACATATCTCAAAAAATTTCAAAGCCTGATATTCAAGTATAGGTCGCATTCCAATATATCGACATGCAAATATACAAATGGCGACAAAATACGTAAAAATGCTCTTGTTTAGTGTGGCAATATAAAGAAAAAGAGAAAAGTAGCTTTTCACTCTTCCCATAATAAATTGTACCGAGGATCGTATAAATCCTCACAAGCCGATAAATAATTTTCTACTCCTTCTTCGTCAAATTACTCACCGTTTTATATACATACCTTTGAAACAATAAAGTTTTTGCCGCATCAAGGCCTTGAAATTTATATGCCATAGACGCTAAAGCTACTAAAAGATCTGACTGAGATGTTTGCTCCTCTGTTAGCCAATGCAGTGCTTGTTCATAGGCAGCAAAAGATTCTTTATACTGACCATCTTAAATTTAATAAAAAACTATTTTTACGACTAGAAATAAATAGTATATACTATTAAAAGTACTGTTCTGCATTTTGAAATTTTTTGTCGCCCCCTGATTTTTTTAGGTTTTGGTGTCAACTGTAATATGCTGAATTCAAATATGAACTCGGGCTTTACATATCACTCATAAATTTTGAGAGAAAGAAAGGAGAATATAAAATATGAGAAACCCAAACTATAACCAATCTAGTGAATTTTCAAAGATTAAAAAAAAAACAAAATCACTTTTTTTACAAAATATACTTCAATCTATATTGAAAGAAGTATAATAAAATCAAATAAATTATTTTGTTGTCTTTTTTCGCTTGTATTCGCCGGGAATAAGTTTCACGTTTGGTGGTCTACCAGTAGTCCGTTAACATGTTTGGGGCCATTTTCCACTACACTGCTTCTCCATTTGAACAATTTGTTGGTACAATTTTTCGCCGTATTCTTCTAAAACTGCACCTAAATTGTCAAGGAAAAAGTCCTAATGGGAGTGAAGAAAATGCAGCTTAAGTGACATCTTGCGAGCTGACGTCGTAAGAATGCTATATACATTTTTGAAGACGCCCTACGTTCTTTTCTCGAAAGTGTATTTAAAATTTTTTACAAACTCTAGTTTTATATGCAGAGGAGATAAATAAATTTTCTGCTGCTCTACTAACGGTTCATTAAGGCCGTTTTTCAGACCGGGCACAATGATTTCAAGTAATGGCCATTCTGTAACGACATAATGCGGGTTTCTGGCTCTGTTGTACCATTCGCATAAAAAACAACAATATTTGGGGTAGCCCTTGTGCAATCCTGTAAGTATAGCAATAACTTTTAGATCAGCAAAGATATGTCATTTATGATCTTCTTATTTTATGCTTTGGATTAATATACGCATGTTCTCGTACGTTTCTTTCATATTTACGGCATGACCCACGGGAACAGATGGTTGTTCACTTTCATTAAAAAATAGAACTGCGTTTAAACTTGTTCTCGAAGAGTCAATAAACAGTTGCCACTCGATAACTTTATAGGAAAGGCCAAGTTCGTTGATTTAACCCGAAATATCGAGACAGTAAACTAAGTCATTTGCCATTTAGAAAAATACTGCCAGCAGACTGCCTTTTCCAAAATATGGAAATTATCACTCCTTTTTGTATGACATTCCATTGCTGTAAACGAGATCCAAACAGCTGTAACTTTGTTTTGAGAAGATCCAAATCACGAATAAGATCGTTGCTGTTTACTGCTGCTACATTTGTAATCATCTTTCTCTTGAAAACTTGGACCGGTTTCATAATCATCTAGTTCATCCGATTCCGAGTCGATTTAGTATTTTCCTGGAGGCTTAGGGACAGGTATATTAGAAGCGTCATGAGGTACGGGTCTCATGGCTGAGGGAATATTAAGATATTCGATTTTATGTTTGCTTTTACTAGAAAACCAGGATTTTTATTAAACGAAAGTAGCAATCATCAACATGATTCTAAGGTTACCCCAAAATCATTGGCAATTCAAACTTCATAGACTTGTAAGTACCCAGTAGCCATTTTGTTAAGGTTCTTAAGCAAGTGTGGCAGCAAATTTTGGGAGCCCAACCTTGTCTTGATCGCCAACTTTGCACCCAAAATATAACTCGTAGACTTTTCTTACAAGTGGGCTATAAGTCTTTCGTTGAGCTTGCAGGATTACTTTACCACATATATAATAGAAACTGTTCCGTTTGTTCACACAGAATCGCGACGACATTGCTTACACACGGTGAAAATAATAGCACTACTACAACGCTATCACTGTTCGCTAGTTCTTTGCACTTCACTCGTATATCTAATACTGATCCTCCAACGACCGGCCAGCTGCTTCTATACCCGTTTCGTACATCTGGTGCTTTCTGGAAAAATTGGGTATAGAGCGTACCAGAAGCAACGACATAATTCCTGTGTACAGGGGCCCTTCGATAGGTAGCTGACCCTTTGACGACTACGGGATATACTGAAATTTGGAATAACATGAAGTTTAATGAGTATCTCCGTTATTAGGGGGTTGAAACTTCGTAGATGGGGGTCATCTTCAGACGCCTCATGCGGTGTTGCTAAATTGTGCATAATTTCTCGAAACTTAGAGAAAATGTAGATTTGGCAAAGTAACACCCCAGTATGCTATGACAACTTATATATCGTACAAGTACATCCTTATATCTAATTTGCAATCAATCAAAACATGATTATGTTCTCTAGATTTTGATACATGATACGACAATTTACAGGTCAGCGTAAGGGTTACGTAGGAAGAAATTATCGAAATAACACATTAATTTGGCGGGGAGACATTTCATGCAGAACAGTGTAATTAAAAAAAAATTAAATGGACCATAACATTGCCTACGACTCGACAACATGGAAAGGGCCCCCACATAATCCCATCCCATATTATATGAGTACACAGGGGATGAGTGAATGTTCCCCAGAGGAAACGCGAGAGCTTAGGGGATTAAAAATTAATCATAACAGCATTATAAGGTTTGTACATAAGAGTTATTTATTTGCCAGAGAAAGATCTCAATTTACGTTTTTGGAAACCTATTAACATATAAAATTCAATTATTTTCTGTAAGTCTCCGTTTTACAAAAACTTCTTACATTTTTTATAACATTTTCTAATTTAGAAATTTAAACCAGTAAAATTGGGAATTCTAGATTTTTAACGTATGTTAAACAATATAAGGGAAATACTCTAAAATTTCGATGACCAAGTTTTTTGACATCTGTATTTTATGGTTCCTTTGGGATGTTAACTTGAGGTTTTTACAAGATCTTGGTGAAACTTTAGCTATATATTATATTCAGAATGATAAAAATGGAGCAAGTTAACTGGTGTTAACAGACTTCTGGCACGTGGCTCTATTATTATTTGCCTAATATAATAATGTGCTTTCTGGACCAAAATGTAACAATAAAGGACTTTCTTAAAAAATATATATTAAAGCGATAGTAAAATCACTTGTTCGGAATAAAATATAACCTTATACTCTAGGAATGAAAGAATATAATTCCGTAAACTTTAGAAAATTTCTCGACTTTTCCAGGATTTTAGGTTTTTACTGACTGCTGGATATCACAAGTGGAACAAACACGTCTGGATTTTGAGATATTGAAGGTTATATACTCGAAAAACTGATTTTTTGGCTACTTTGAGATTATGTGCAGGATGCAGAAAATTTGTTTGGCCTTCTTTTCTAGTTACATCACTTAATACTACTATTACCATTCGAAATAAGCTATTGAGTGGTCATCTACAATTTTCTTTGCATTGATATGGCTATTTTAAGTACAGGTTAGTAGGTTTTTAGATATCAATATCATTTTTTGCAAATTTTGATCCGCCATTTTAAATCTCAAAAATAAAATTTTCTATTTTCTTACAATATTCTTAATAAGAGACTCCGAAAAGCTCCAAGTGATATTTTTTAGATGCCAATATTATGTTTTGTACATTTTGATGCGCCATTTTAAATTCGCCCTCTCGAAAATGAAAATTTCAATTTTCTGACTTCATATTCGTACTCAGCGACCCCAAAAACCCCGAAGTACAAATTTTAGAGAAAAGGTATACAGTAGAAAAAATGTATGCCACAAGGGTTGGACAACTAATATCAAATATTATGCTATTCTTCTGGCCTAACTGAAACAAAAAGAAATAAGAAAAAAGGCTCTGTCTGACAAAGAAAAAAGTAATTTTTCATCAGAGTAACGCTTTCGATGATGGCCATTCATGATCTGAACCTTTTCCAAAGCTCCAAAAATTCATTGCTGGGAAAAAATATGGGTCCCATTCCGAAGTCATCGTAGCGACGAATGCTTATTTTGCAAACTTAGACCAAAAAACAAGGGATCCACGTACCGATGGCTCAAGGGTAAATGTTTAAATGTAAGTAATAATTTTTGTATTTTCCTATGTTCTTCGCTGAACAATTTTTATCCCATTCCCGTAATTTTACTTTGTTGATTAGAGAAATAAGAGAGCAGTAAAAAACTCGTATTACGCTCTATCTATGTTCATTTTGTCTAGGATCCTTATACTATAGATCCCATTTATATTTATGCGAAAGTATATAAAATTTTCAAGAATATATATTTTTTAAAATCGTATTTATATTATAAGTTGTGTTTTTTTTAAGGTTGGTTTATTCCGCTAACTTCAATACAAATAAACGCAATATAAATGTAACCTTTTATACGTAAAAAATGATCTTACACAAAGTCATAAAATAAAATTGGTTATATCCATTTTCTTGTTAGAATGCAGTAGTTAAATTCTTTCATACTTGATATTGAATTTCACTCACAGGCAAATTTAAGAAAACAGTGTTAATTATATCTGTAAATAAAGAATATTTAATTAGATATACTGAACTATATCCTAACAGGAAAAACAAACACACTGTAGCAAAATCGAATTACTAGGAAGAAGGAAAGTTATTGTATTTTTATAACTAAAAGTGAAATTACATATATATATATATATATATATATATATATATATATATATATATATATATATATATATATATATATTTATATCGGCAGATAAATAGATATTAGCATATCTAAAGACAAGCTCTAAGAACAAAATAAAATTATCTTAAACGCAATATTTTTTACCGATTGCCTTCCATCAATACGCCAATGTAGACAGATTATATATGATTTAAATGATAATTTTATGCAGCAAGATATAACTTAAAAAAGTATACAGTTAAAAATATTAAAATAAATCCAATTTCCGGAATATGTATTACTCTAGGACTACAGGGTGACATAAAAGTACAAAAACTCAAAAACAAAGGGTTATGGAGAAAAACTTTAACTACAAAAATTTTAGGAAATCGAACGGTGCATTTTATGGTGACTTTGACCATGATTTTCCGGATCATTTGAAGGTCAAAATAATATTTTTAAATGGAATCCCCCTTTTTTATTGCGGTTAGACAAGAATTGTAAGATTGCTCTCTGACTTTGATTTTTACTTTTAACATGACTTTCAGGGTCATTTTGAGGTCAAATTTTTTTAAACGGAAACAGAATACTATTGACCCTGAAAATGGAAAGAGGTCATATGAAGGTCAAATATTAGAACGGAAAAAAAAACTGAAACATCAAATGTAGGGGATTGAGACTAAGAGTGGACTGTATATAGGTTTAATTGAGGAGATGAGAAATTATACAAAATACGGCGACAGCGTGACACAAATACTAAAATGGCCTACCTTGTAGTCGAAATCACTTCACTAAATTCTTCTTGGTGGCCACCAGAATAATTCCAAGCTTCACCATACAGGAACCAGGAATCGGGGACACTATCACTGTATTTCGGAGTAGTTTTGAGGCGACAGTCAATATATTTGAGAGCAAAATGACAAGCGGGAGACGTGCAATACGTCGAGTACTATACGATACGACTATGGTACTACTACTGTTCTGTCCCTTTTTACATTGTCCAAAGGCGCGAGGGCCAGTAAAATGTGTCACGTGTGAACACGAGTAAAATTGAACTAAAAAGTAATGAAACCTAAACATACCGCCCACCTAAAATGAGACATTTTATAAACAAAAAAAAATATTTCTGTACCATCCAAATAAAAAAAAACTTAAAGTAGAGTAATAAACCAAAAAAAAATATAATTTTAATTTTGAGGTAGGGGACATATTTTAGTTACAGGTCTTTTGAAATTACCCTGCGCGGTACGCACAGTCACAACGCGCGTAACTCCGTCCGCACCCGGATGCACCTCTAACACCCGGCCTAAATGCCATTTCAAGGGCGGCGCGTGTTCGTCTTTGAGCAACACGAGAGTATCCTTGAGAATAGGAACTGACGACTCAGTCCATTTGCTGCGTTGCATCAAAGTGTGTAAATATTCTTTGTTCCACCTTACCCAGAAATGCTGATGTAAGGCTTGTAGTAATTGAAAGCGAGATAATCGTCCGAGGTTGAACGAGGTTAAATCAGGTTCCAAAAAAGAGTTTAAGGGTTCCAAATTCAAAAAATGTCCCGGTGTAAGAGCTTTAAGATCGTTTAAACGCAAACTTAAAAGGTGTCGAAAATTTACCAAAGTTTCAACTAAGACTAAAACCGTGTTACACTCGGTGTAAGAGAAAATCTGTGTACCGACAGGGAGAGATAAATTAAAAATAAAAAGAGCCTCCGGAATACTTTCCATAGTAAGCTGAGAAGACTCGAGATTAGTTGTTATATACTTGTAACAACGAGAAAGCAAGCGAAGAGGTTTCTTAGGATATAAAATCCACAATTTTTGAACGAGCAAATACGGAAGGGTTTGTTGACCGGAATGTAACTTTCTAAAAGATAGATGGGAGTACGATTGGTGTCCGCCCACCCTCAGGATACCCGGTTCAACAAGAAATATAACATTTCGAATGTATTTAAATAAGCACACGAGAGGTCCATTTAGCTTTGAGAGGGAAAATGGTTCCGAAAGAGTATCTTGCGTTTTCTTATTCGAGATAAAACGTAGAAATTCACAAAGAATGTGCGTTATTCTATCCAAGGAGGAAAATCTATCAAGCAGATCTAAAAAGAAGTCCCTAGGTGGAACTAAGGTGGACAAAACGGTCTTTCTTTGCTCTAAAGCAGTTTCCGTGAACTTGAACGTTCGACAAGAATCTGGCCAAAGCTCTTCAGATTCAGAGAGAAAAAAGGGCCCCGCCCACCATAGCGAATGGTCAAGCAATTGAGAGGGTAATAGGTTCCGAGAACCACAATCAGCCGGATTGTGTTCGGAAGGAATATAAAACCAACGAGTAGGAGCAACCTTTTCTTGAATATGAGTAATACGATTGGAAACAAAAGTATTATACTTATGAGGAGATGATTTTATCCAGGCTAGAGTTACAGTCGAATCCGACCAAGCATAAATCCGACGAAAATTAATTTTGTCTTCAAAAGCAGACAAAACCGAAATCAAGAGATCTGAAAGGAGTACGGCTGCACACAATTCTAAACGAGGAACAGAAATCGTTTTCAATGGCGCAACACGAGATTTTGCAGCTACAAACGAAGTTTTTATTTGATTTTGGGAAGTTTCGTATCGAAAATATACAACGGTTGAATAGCCGTAGGAGGAAGCGTCACAAAATGTATGAATATCATAAAACAAATAATCGAGAGAGAGGAGAATACGAGGTAGTTGAAAATTAGACAGTAGAGGTAATTCACCCTTAAATTTGCGCCACTTAATTACAATGTCTTCAGGTGGGATGTCGTCCCACTGAAGCCCAAGTGCCCAGAGTTTTTGTATTATAAGTTTACCAAAAAGGACAACTGGGGTTAAAAATCCTTCAGGGTCAAATATGCGAGCTAAATCTGACAAAATATTACGTTTTGTACAGGAGGTTTCACTAACACTTACGTTATACGTAAAGATATCCAATTTGGGTTGCCATTGAAGTCCCAGAATTTTCACCATATTTTCCTGATCATTATCAAATGAAAGAGGATCAATTTGCAGCCAAGATTGCGGTAAATGAGTCAATAACTGTGGATTGTTACTGGCCCATTTTCTCAGCTCGAAACCACCAAGTCGCAAGAGCTCGACGAGCTCCTGTTGAAGCTGTACAGCTTCGCTAACAGTATCGCAACTGCAGATCAAGTCATCAACATAAATAGAATTTTTCAATGCTTGACAGGCTAGAGGATAATTTGCCTGGTAATCACTAGCCAGTTGCTGAAGAGTACGAATCGCCAAAAATGGAGCCGAAGATACACCGTAAGTCACTGTTAGTAAACGATAATCTTTAATAGATTCGTCTTGGGAGAAGCGAAATAATATTCTTTGATAATCACAGTGACTTTTAGTAACCAAAATTTGACGATACATCTGCTTGATATCAGCTGTAAACCCTACAGCGCCAAGTCTAAAGCGCAGTAGCAGAGTGAAAATATCTAACTGAAGCTTGGGGCCAATTAAAAGAGTGTCATTCAATGATATATGATTTGCATCTTTAGTAGAGGCGTCAAAAACGACCCTTAATTTAGTCGTCTGACTCTCTGGGCGTAAAACACAATGATGAGGAATATAGTAAGAGTGGGGTGCTTTTAAGGGATCTTCAATAAGTTCCATGTGTCCAGCTGATAGATATTCTTGCATAAAATTGCAGTAGTCTTGATAAAGCGAGGGATTATTTTTCAGACGACGCTCCAAGTTCACAAATCTACGAAGAGCGATGTCGCGAGAATCACAAAAATTAGGAGAAGAGGAATTTTTGAAGGGGAGAGCTACTACGTATCTACCAGTGTGAGTTCTATCATGAGATTCAACAAATATATGTTCAGCAGCGTTCTCCTCGGGAGAAAGCTTGGGGGTTTGAGCTACTTGATCAAGCTCCCACAATCTTTTTATACAATTTTCAATTTGAGTTAAAGTACAAAACGTTCCTATGCGATAATTATTTTCAAGAGATACTTTGCCCATAAGTATCCATCCAAAAGACGTATTAACAGCGGAGGGTTTGTGGTGATCAAAACAAATTGATTCAGCTTTCAATAAAGAGCCAAAAACTTCAGCACCAATGAGCATGTCAATCGAAGAAGAAATATTAAAATTTGGATCAGCTAAGTTTAAATTCAAAAATTCTTTAAAATGTTTTACTGGTAAGTCAGCGCATGGCAAATCGGCACAGATTTGCGGTAAAACAACAAATTCTAAAGTTAAACAAGGTTCACAATGAAAATGAGGACGAACTGTGCAAGCAACACCTTGCGTGGCCTTGGTAGCCATAGGTCCTAACCCACCTATGGAAATATTTAGAGAATAAGAATCCAAACCGAGTTTTTTACAACACTTTTTAGTAATAAAATTAGCCTGACTTGCGGAATCCAGTAATACACGGACTTTTTGAAATTGTCCCCACGCATCTTTGACTTCTATGACCGCGGTGGACAAGAGAACAGTATGGTTACGAGGTAAATTAGCAACGTAAGAGTTAACATCTGGAGAATTATTGTTAGGCAAATTGTCTTTATCTGAATGTGACTGCAATGCTCCTGTACCGAGAGAGCTTTCCGCCAAGTGGGAAACTTGAGTAGGCGCATGCGTGATTGTAGGAGAAACAACTTGAGAACTCTGAGGATGAGAAACAACAATTTGAGAAGATGAGGGCTTAAATTCTGAACCAAAATGTAAAAGTGTATGATGTTTTAGAGAACATTTACGACAAGTGCGAAGAGAGGTACATGAAGGCGAAAAGTGCCTTGTACCTAAACAATTTATACACAATCTTTTAGTTTTAACAATATTATACCGTTCCTGAGGGGATTTTGATAAAAAGTCTTGACAACTATAAATGGGGTGTAACTTATTACAAAAAGGGCATTTTTCTTTGCCATCGGTGTTGTTTAGAAATGTTTTTATTTTATTTTTAGGAACCTGTAATTTTACTGGAGAAAAAGTAACAGAAACAGCATCTAGA
This sequence comes from Diaprepes abbreviatus, assembly GCA_034092305.1. Lineage (NCBI taxonomy): Eukaryota > Metazoa > Arthropoda > Insecta > Coleoptera > Curculionidae > Diaprepes > Diaprepes abbreviatus. The sequence continues at coordinate 17,825,198 of JASJET010000122.1, read as the reverse complement.
GCATCACAATGTTTTTGTAAAAAGTCCTTCAAAATACCAAAATTATTTGAGCGATTTGCTGGGTTTTTTAATTCAGTATGACAATCAATTTCAAAACGTGTAGCTAAACTGTGATTTAACCGTTCCATTAATATATTAAATAGCACAAAATCCCATTGTTTGACTGGGTAATGCAAATTATTTAAAGCAGCCAAGTTTTCTTCAAACTTGTCTACGAGATTTCTCAAAGAGCTGACCGAATAATCATCAGACAGTTTTTTAGTACCCTGTATTTCTTGCCAGTGAGTTATAGCAATAAGTCTAGGGTCTTCGTATCTATTAACCAGAGCATTATAGGCAATTAAATAATTTGCATCACATAAAGGTGTACATTTGACTAGAGCAAGAGGGGCTTTATCGAGAGAATTTATCAAATAGCTAAATTTTTCCACGTTGCTCAAATTGGAATTAGTATGTATGAGCGAGTTAAATAAATCATAGAATGTTTTCCATGTTCGAATATCACCAGAGAAAACCGGTATTTCCAATTTGGGCAACCTACCATTATTTTGTGATGGCGCAGAATTAGAGACATTTAAGTTGACAAGGGGTTCAGATTCAAAAATACTATAATAAATAGCCTGAATTTCAAAATAATCAAAATCGACAAGTTCCCTAAAAGTGGCTTCGGTTTTTAAAAGAGCATCTTTGTTTTCCACGCTTGCTATTAAATCAACGATATTCGAATGATTTTTATCAAAATCATCCTTAATATTTTCTAACATTTTATAGCGCATTTTAAAATGTAAACGTACATTTTGATCTGTTTGAGCTTTTTCCGCGATATTCAATAATTCTTTGATGCGAGAATTAGCAGCATTTCTGCGAGCAATGTATATATCCAGTTTTGACATTTTCAAATCTATTATTTACTTTTCTAATCGAACAATATTTAATGAACAACAAATCAATAAAAGATATTATTATAATATTTCCAATTGAGAGCCAGTGAATAAAAATAAATCAGCAAAAAATATTACTATTTTTTTTTTTTATTACTCTAAAATGAGGATTAAATACGCGATTTCAGTAATTTCCATTGCTTTAAAAATTCAAATATTTTATGTCGACAATTTGAAGATACTGATTCAGCTGATCAGCAGGACTAGTGGGTGCAATGGTATGGAGGGAGTACGACCATGAAATTGCGTGTGACAGGTGCGCCTTCGAGACTCTTAAAGGGCCAACGAAAAAATTCTAAAAATGGTACATTCTCGAAGAAAATTTTGCAAAATGTTAATTAATTAAAGAAAAATTTTAATTTTTTGAATAAAACAATTAAAATCCGGCACGAAGTGGCCAAAAAATATGTAGGGGATTGAGACTAAGAGTGGACTGTATATAGGTTTAATTGAGGAGATGAGAAATTATACAAAATACGGCGACAGCGTGACACAAATACTAAAATGGCCTACCTTGTAGTCGAAATCACTTCACTAAATTCTTCTTGGTGGCCACCAGAATAATTCCAAGCTTCACCATACAGGAACCAGGAATCGGGGACACTATCACTGTATTTCGGAGTAGTTTTGAGGCGACAGTCAATATATTTGAGAGCAAAATGACAAGCGGGAGACGTGCAATACGTCGAGTACTATACGATACGACTATGGTACTACTACTGTTCTGTCCCTTTTTACATTGTCCAAAGGCGCGAGGGCCAGTAAAATGTGTCACGTGTGAACACGAGTAAAATTGAACTAAAAAGTAATGAAACCTAAACATCAAATTTTACTGGAAAATGTCCAGAGTCAAAGTTGAAAAACACCAAAATCATCACCAATCCGATACGGTCTGTGAGAACTTGTAAGTATTGTTAACCATCCAAATTTCCATCAATAAAAAAAGGCTCCAACACTGCCCAAGCCTTTCATTTCTGAGGTGTCTGTGTATGTGCTTCAAGCAACTAATAAAGATTTTTATTACTCCAATATCGAAAATTACGACGTTTTATCTTACCTTTAAGTTTGAAATAACTTTATTCTGAGTACAGTACAGTTTTGTACAAAAAATTACCTTAGTTGACAACTAATAGCCAATGATCGACAGTGACCACTAATAGCCGACTATGATCGATCACTAATGAGCTACAATGATCAATGTTTATTTTTTTGGACTACTAAAATGTCGACAACTCAAATTCTTCCTCAGTCAATTGATGAAAATTCAGAGTGGGTGCATTTGTTGTTCCAACAATCCTTTCTTGGATATTAAAGAACAATCGCGTTTGGTATTGGTTTTAGACCCCATATCCTATTTATACCATTGGATAAGATAATTTCCCCGCTACCCATTTCTGCAATAAAAAAGGGGTTTCCATTTAAAAAAAAAACTTGACCTTAGAATGGGTTTGGAAGTCACAACCAAGATCATAGTCAAGGCCAGTATAAAATGCACTGTTCGATTTCTTAAAACATTTGTATCTAAAGTTTCTCTGTACAACCCTCTATTTTTAAGTTATTCGATCGTTACGGTACTTTTATGTTACCTTGTATATAAAATTTCAAGCGTATTTCCAAATATATAACTGGTTTCTATTTTAATTTAAAAAAATATTTACATGAAAATAAGACACGTATGTAGATAAGAGATAATGATCCTAAAAATGAAGAAAGCTTAGTACATTTATAATTTTCCCTGCTTTTATTATTATCTAAAATGGAGAAATCACATATTGACTAGCCATTTACACTGAATATATTAATTATTTAAATTAACTTTGGATTAACGGTAAATATTTCATATAATATAAAGTACTACTTGCATTTGCTTTACTACCCGGTACTGAGAGAGTTTCCATTTTATACAAAACATAACGTATAGATTCCCTTCGCCATGGTACTACAGAATAATCTAATGGATTTAAATCTGGGGAATGAGGTAACCAACCCCCTCGTTCTATCAATTTATCAGAATGAAATTACTACAAATACGAAGTTTATTATTAATATCAATAAAAAGAGGATTTAAAGAGTTAATTGGTAAATATTGACGTTATTTTCGTATTAAAAATAACATAATTCAGGCAACCAGAAACTCATACATTTCTTTATTGTCGGTTATTTTATTCTCGAATTGACTTACCGATTAGCATGATATAGAATTTTAAATAATAAAGTTAGAAAAGGATAGCATAGAATCTGTGTGTGTACCAAGATCTCGCACTACTGATCAATACTTTCCCAAAAATAAATAAAAATATTATCACGTTATTCAGCATTTACACAACGGGCCCTAGTTCTGATGTTAATTCTAAGAGAGAATTCGCTGGTTATGGTAATTTACAGTTCTGTCCATAGAAAATTCTGGCATCATTAGAAAAAAATATTTTACTTATGTTAGGATCACGGTGCCATTTTTGTCTTAGCCATCTACAGAATTGTATCCTGGGTTCAAAATATGTGTGTTTTAGAGCTTGAACTCTTTAGAAGTGGTATGGGTAGACATTGTTCTTGTAGAATTTTTAAAAACGAGTTTTTTGGAATATCCTCTTGTTTCTTTAGTAGTGGTTGTAAAAGAAAAACTGAAATTAAAATAGCTTTTAAGCATCTGTTTATTTTTATTACATAGCTTGTTTGCTGCATGTAAGTACTGCAGTGGTCATTTAAGTTCGTCCTCGAAAAAGGTTAGCTATACGATTTTATACCTAGAGGATAATTTCTTACGTGAAAATGTACTAGGAACCATATATTTTTTTTTTAAGCGAAAATACACTCCGTCGCTTGATATTTCTAAAAAAAGACCTCCAATAAATTAACTTATACCTAAAATTTCATTTCTCTATTCTGTATTGTAGGTAGATCCTAATAAATTAAATAAAAATCACTTTTAGAGCACCATCTTCGAGATTTTGTAGCATTTGCGAATCTATGTTAACGTGAACTTTTCTCAGATTTTTTTATGCAGAATCATAAAATACGTCATCATAATTTAGAGACACAAATATTAATCTTATCTATAATTTGTTCAGTATTAAAAACCTTTACACTCACTAACATAACCTTAAAACTGGTTCCAATGGACCATAATAACTTTAAAATAACAAGTGTAACAATAAGTCGATCAATTTTTGAAATTTAAATACAGGATAAAAAAATCGTAAAAATTTTATTTAGTTTTGGGAAACTCTTACCTATTTCAAAACTCTACCTCTAGGTTTTTTCTTGAATTTTCAAATAGAAAAGTTTGAATATAAATTATAACAATACTATAAGCACAATAAAACTGTCTTTCCATGGCAACTAAATCGGATTTAAAAGTTAAACTTAAACGTTTACCAACTTACATATCGTATTATATCTTGATTTTTATCAAGGTAGTATAATTGCTAAAACTTACCTCTAAATAATGCAAGGGCCAATCCAGCCCCACTGCTAAAGGTGGCCTCTTTGACGTCACTGAACATTTCAATAGCTTTACTATAATTGCCTGTTCGATACAACAATCGTCCATAATTTATTCTGGCTGTATCCTTATGCTGCTTACCGGCTAATGCAAATGCCCTCCTAAAAGCATCTTTAGCGGAATTGTTTAAACCCATTCTCTCATACAGTATACCAAGCATATTCCAAGCACAACCACTATATGGATTTTTTTCTGAAATAAAAAAGGAAGAAAATATAATACAGAACAGGCAATCTCGTCTATAATCTGTAATACAAAATTGGTATATTCATTTAATAAATATTTTATTTACATCAATTATAAATATTGATAAATTCACACATTCCAAATGATTTAAACTTGTAGTCGAATTTAGATATTCGGACACGATTTGGGGATAGCATAACGTTTATGAGGAATACGTCTCTCTTATCTTTGCTAAGAAACTTATTATTTTTTTCTTTTTAAAAATATGAGCCTTGGTGGTAAAAGCATAGCCTTCTCTTTTACGGGAAAAGGGTATATTCAATGTAGCTAAAATTGATCATATTTAGATGCAGTGTGACACAAGACAATGTTTTTTATAATTTTAATATAATAAAACTATACGGGCGAACGTAAAAAATCAGTAATAACGCTTTATCAGAGAAAGATAACCTGTTCTCTATATATCTATTACCAGAAACATTAAGCAATGTCCTGCTTTAAAATATTTATTTTGGTAATATTAAGAAAGGCACAGCTACAAAAATGGCAATTTTTATAGTTTTAAATCGCTGAAGATTATACTCGTTTGGAAATACGACTTTAGAAAAGTAATTCCAGAGTGATAACAATATCCAAATATATTTTCAGATTATCGGAAGGACATAACGATAGCTGAGTGTATTTACCTAGACTGCTTTAGATATTGACATTCAAATTTCACTTTCATGAATTATTTACATGTATCAAGTTAAAGGTAAAAGTGACATACTTTGCATTTTGAGGTTTCAATTAACTTCCTTTTGTCAAAAATAAAAGTGACGATGTTAAGTTTTAAGGTAAATAAAAATACTTTACTTCTTGCCGGTCGTATAAAATATCTTTAGTGTAAGAATAATACTTCCAGTTGTAAATACATTCTTAAAGCGGGTTGTTGAAGAAATAACTTGTATATTTAAACGCTACATACTGTACAATGATAAATCTTAAGACTGTTTTACTATTTCTTGTTATCATAGCTAGTTGTTACTGTCAAAATAATCATATATATCATTATAAAAAGAAAAAACACCACCATGGGCTACGTAAGTAGATTTAATATTAACTATATAATGTTATTATTTTTTTTTCTATAAATTAAAACTGTAGACAATGCGGGGGAAAATGTGTGTTCATGATCTTACACGATTTATAAAATAAATATTACTTTTCCTGAACGCATATTTTCTTAATATATTTGGTAGCGTGAAATAAAATTTGCCAGTAAATTTTTTCCTGTAGGGGGTCGTAAAATAAACTTTTAAATATATACAAATACCTGGGTATACTAATAAGCAGAAAAAAAACGTATTAGTTGCAATTTTATGTATATCTAATATAATTTACTAGCATTTTTAAAAACAATTTTTTTTATTACTTTGTTTCTAGTGTGTTTTAAGGGATGCATTTATCCTATCTCATCTGCGTTGTTTTTATAATACTGACATGTGAAAAACAATATTTTTGCAATTGGACAGGTTGAAAAAAACATTTTTAGCAATTAAAAGAATTCGACGTAACCCCCGGATACTGTAAGGTTGCTCCAAGTTACTATGTACAGAATGTTTACCATAAGATTCACTATTCCCTTATCCTAAAAAGTTCCATTTCCTCTAGCCACGACTTTCCCAAACTAACTAACTATATATTATACCAATTTCGCATTTTCTATAACATTTTAAACACACCGTTTACAAACATAGGATATTTAAATCCAGTATTTTGGAGAGAGTGTAATTTTTACAGTTTCCACAGGTCCCTAGATGGTGCATGTTGGAGACAAACGGTTTCATGTTCCTATAGTATATTTTTATATTTTTTTTCCCTGTTTATAAGATTTAGTCCGATAAATTGCAAAAATTGCATTACATAAGAAATTATTGATTTAAACTTACCATGTATGATAATCCAAGAATTTAAAAATGATCTAATATTCAGAAGTTTCCATTTCAGATCCTGCACGCACATTCATTATATAAAATAATGAGCCAAAATAATTTTTTTTTCAAAACACAAAAAATATTTAGTTATTCTCGCAAGCTTCTGCGTTTCTGAGAATTTTTTTCTATAAAAGTGCAGTATTTTTTGTATTACGATAATAGCTAAGAGTTATTAACTTATATTTTCATCCTCTGGCGTAGTTAAAATTTGTTATCATTTATAAAAAACTTTAAGATTTAAGAAATAAATCTTTAAATTTGTATAAAAATAACCTTTAATACTGATATCAATTAATTGTAATTAATAAAACTTAAAGTTATATAAATTTAATGTGCAGGTCTACTTGCTACTATTTGGTGTCCTTTTATATGGGATCAACTCTACACAAGCAACATCTCAGAAACTGTTGGCTTTACTCAAAAAAATCTTAGTTTAAATTGAAGGTCATTTCAAAATCAAGTTGATGTTTTAAAATTAAAACTCATAATTATCCGCATCTAACACTGTAAATACATAGGGGGTTAAATGATTTCCGTAAATGGCTAGATCCATAATCGATCACATTTGGCCTGTTGAGGCAAGATCATTTTCACCGATGATCTGGCCAGCCCAGATAAGATCTACCGATGATCTGGATGGTCAAAGCATGATCCATTATGCGTTTTTATTGAAAAAAGTAGTAATGGCCTTGAAATTACATTCAAGGACACTCTCAAGGTCACCGCCCACACCACACAACTGTGTATTTACAAGGTTTTTTTTCGACATTTCGTTCCAGAGAAATTAGAGGATGTGTGTCTATGTGTGTTTGTACATTTAGCAATGTCGGTATATATATATATATATATATATATATATATATATATATATATATATATATATATATATATATATATATATATATATATATATATAAAAGTAAAAAACTTGATATTACATGTATTTTTAAAAAGAATATCCGACATATAGGTATAATTTTTTTATATTTGAATTCTGCGGTCGACACATCTCATATACAATGGAAACTCGATTATCTGGACTAATTGTTGTTGCAGGTCATTTGGACAGTCCAATTCATAAAATGAACCAAAATATAAAAAAAAATTAAATTATCAAGCGAACCATAAATCATGAACATTGTCTGATAATATTGATAATGGGATAAAAGATAAATTCATGTATATTCAAAGTAACGAGAGAGCTCGTCAATTTGACAGACCAATGACGTAAACATGACATCGATAATGTGATATAGGAAGTTCCATAATTCCCTAGATCAGTAAATTATTGCTATGTGCTGTACTAACCGAAAGGGCTGAAAGTCTTATTTTATTGTAGTGCTTAGAACTCGCTAATAACTTAAATAACTCAAATAGATACAAAAAAAAAGTTGGTCATTCTTATATTTTAATCTTTTCGGCTATGCATTTAATGTCTTTAATTGCAATAATTTTAAATAATTAATGAAACAAAATTTACTTGGTTAGACTTATCATTTTTATTATTAAATTGGCTTTACCGCGGTTTCGTAACACTGTTACATTCTCAAACGTAATGCTTTAAAAACTCTGGATTACATTATTTTAGAGGGATTTTTTAGGTCGCACATTTTTTATTAGTACTATCTAGGGACTAAAGGTCGAACAACGGAGAATTTTGTAGGTATCGTTGATCATCAAGAAGGTTAATTATACTGGTCTTATTGGGTACGATATTGTTCGGATTGCAACAGCTGTTACATCGGACAAACGGAGACAAATTTCCATCTAAGATTTAAAGAACACTAAATTGCATTTTTATTAAAAAGACATAATTCAAATTTTGCTAACCATTTCATATAAACAGGCCACCGTTTCCCGGATGTCAACAATATTCAAATTTTGCATACCGTACCCAAAAGTAAAATACTTAATATCTTAGAGGCCATAGAAATTTATAAGTGCTGCAATACTTCTTAATGATCAATGAGACCTACGAAATTCTTCGTTATTCGATGTTCTGCCTTTAATATTTACATAGTAGTAATAAAAAATGGGCGAACTAAAACACCCCTACAAAATAATGTAATCCGCAATTTTCTAGGCATTGCGTTTGCAAATGTAACAGTGTTACGAAACCCCGGTCACGCCAATTTAAGTAAATTTTGTTTCATTAATTATTTACAATTTTAAATAAAATTGCAAAGAACATTTTACGTCCGGTCCTGATTTTTATATCAACGGAATAAAGTTTTATAAACCAGAACCACTCAGGCCGATCACTGAACACTCCCTCTAAGATAACATCTCAAAAAAATGGACACAGCTGAGAGCGGCATTTGCGTTTCTGCGATCGGGCAGCAGAAACAGCAGAACATATGTTATGTGAATATATTACTCGACTCCTTAAGGAAGCTAAGCATCTACCCCAGAAGAATAACAGACCATGAGGAGTCTGAATATTCCAGGCTTATATTCGATCAAGGTAACGTACAAAAGATCTTATAGGTCGAAGTGCTGTAGACGGGTGAAGAAAGCCTTTCGCAATCTACAATGTCATATGTTATTTCGTAGTTTATTCACTACTTTGACTATAGTAATATTAAATCACATCTATTTGAGTGCAGAGATAATGTGCGGAATGTACGCGAGCGCAACATGTTGTAACTCACACAAACCGTTGCTGGTTATGACAAATTATAACGCAACCGTGCGCCATTCATGATCCCGATAACTGGTGTTGAGATATTCGAGTTTTAACCGTATAGATCTTTTACCCACCTAATTTATAGACAATTCTATAATGTTTACAATGATATATACCTCAACAACGGTAACAGTGTACTAATATACTCTATTTTTATTTTAGATCACATAAAATTTCTACATTACCTCATTTTTCTCGCAATTAAACTAAAACTAGTAGTTTTCTTTGGTACCATATTCACAATAAGCTTTGTTGCTGCAAAAATTTTTGGTCTCATTAAACTAACTGAATATATGAAACGTAAGTACTATTTGAACTTTGAATTGTGTATTTTCTTTTATGATTCAATAACAATAATTCTAGAGACGTAAGTAAGCTGTTCAATATATTTGCTAGATAAAAATAATAAAAGAAATGAGCCAGGTTGACTCAAAGCGTTATTCAAGTTACTAAATTTAATTGACGTTTCATTTCGATACATTCTCAGGGTTTCATTAAATAATTGACTAAAATATTTTGAACAATTCATTGTTCATACTTTTGGTACAGTTTTAGGTCAATAAAGCGCGAATTAATAATTAGTTTCCGAGATGCTTGAACCGTAATAATATATAAAAACAATATTGATAGATGGAACTAAACTTTCTTTCTTAAGGAAAATTTATTGTATAAATGTTTAAATCATAAGGTGCTAGATTTAAATGAAACTAGTATCACTATCTCGAAACATTCAAAGTTGACTAATTTTTCCAATTATATTTTTAAGGTTTTTTAGGAATATGTTAAATACGTTAGAAGAAATGTCAAATGACAATTTTTTGGGGAAAAATATTTATATACGGTAACATAGTTATAATTAATTTCAAAGTTACAAACTGTATTTTCCTTGGAGATATTTTGTTTTATGTTTGCATATCCGTTTCTGAAAGAGTTGAAAATGGGCATATGCTCTTCACTTAATACCCTACCGACATATTTTGAAATTTATATTTTATACAACAGTTGTTTCCTGCGAATGTTGCTCTCGGTTCGATACAGCTCCACTGACGAGACCATAAGGTGGTCGAAACTCGTATGGAAAGAGGAGCAGAGTTGTATTTGCAGGAAACAAACTGTATATATTCTTTGCTTTTCTCTACTTGAAAGGATAACGCATATAAACAACTATTTAAGTACGGCAGATAGATTTCTAAAATTTTAATTTAAAAAAAAATTTATTACACATTTTGTACAGAAGAAAAAATTATATTATTCTTATACAAAACATTTCTTAAATGAAATATTTTATTGATATTTATGAAATTTATCTGTTTATTTTCTCCAGTCCTTTAGAAAATGTCAAACCTAATATACTTATTTTCTTTTAGAGAAATATCACCATCATGAAACCGAAAAAATTGTATATGTCAATCCTCATGAACATTATGATCACCATGATTACGGCGGTTATTCCGGTGGTTATTCTGGTGGATTCACAAGTCCAGGTGATTTTAGTTCAAAAATATACCCAGGCTCAGGTATGCATATTAATAAAATACAAAAAAATATATTAATTTAGTATGTTATTATAAATGTAAACTCGCTACTTGACTTTGCTTTCTTCGAACCCTTCCTTGTTAGAATTATTTAATACTATTTGTATTAAACCGAGAGTTAGTATGATATCAAAAGACACTTTTAGTATGATATCAAAAGTCGTAACACCGAAACGTCATATTAAATTTAATTTTTTCTAGCAGTTTTCGAAAGAAACCTAACTGTCCAATATATTTTATCACTAAATTTTTCGCTTAGTGATGACTAAAACCATAAAAATAAATAATTTTAATGCGCGTTGTTTTTTTGTGCACTAGAATAACTTTAAATATTTTAATATGTTGCTCTAGAAAAAAAGAGATAAAATAAACTAAAATCTAATACGAAATTTTACGATGATATCAATGTTATTGAGAAACTGCATCTAACATTTGGAAGGCTGTTAACTATATATTACATTGTTTTTCTATATTGCTGTGAAATAATACTTGTTATCCAAAATGAACTAGCGCATTATTTGTAGTATATAAAGCAACAAATAATTTTGTATGACAAGAAAAAATATAATAATAACGTTGAAAACATAGCGTAAATTAAAAAACATAATATATTATCTTCTTTGGTTCACGGTCGGACGTGGTCCTTGGACTCTTCTCGAATAAGACGTTCTTTTTAAGGTTTTAAGAATAACATTTATATTTAGCTTTCAAGCCATTAATTTGGAAGAGTTTAAATGATCCAATTTAATGATCTTGTGGTCAGTCTCTGGTGAATCTGTGGTGCTGCCAAAGTGTAGTGATGAGGCAGCTCTTCTAGGCTTGACATTTGAAGTAGGGTCATCTGATGAAGCAATGTTCTGCCCTTAAGGAAACTTGAGAACAGTCTTATCAGGTAACATGGAATTCCTTGTCCTATGAGGTTGACTACAAGTCCACTGTGCCAAACTTTGTCAAAGGCCCTGCTAATGTTAAAAAAAAATTGCATCCGTGTGAAATTTCCTGTTGAAACCCTGTGTAATAAACGAGGTCAGTCTGGTGATCTGCTGAACGCTACTGTCACTGCTTTTGAAGCCGAACTGTTCCGGATGCAGGATTATTCCTCTCAGTTATGAAATCAGTAATGCGGTTCAGCATCACTCGCTCTATTATCTTCCCTAAATTGAAAAGTAGACTAAACACATTAAACTGATTGTAAAACTGCATTGGCTATGTTGATAATAGCCGAGTGGGTCCTGTCTGGCGCTCTCTTCAGAGCTGCATTCGCAAACCATCGACCCCGAAGAAATCCCTTTGACTTCAAGACCGATGACAGGTACACCTAAATCAATAAATTGAATGGATTTGTAGATTTTTACGATCAATTCTTTGTTCCATGTATCGATCGGCGTTGGGTAAGCTCAAATTGTTCGTAAAATTTTTCCGGAAATTCATTGGCTTTGTCTTGAAGACTGGTCGAGGTGACATAGCCATAAACAATGTGTTGTAAAGGTGTTTTGAACCTTTTGTTAAACTACATGCTATCTTGTACAGACTAACATCATGGATTTGAATAGTCTCTAATTTAGATTCCCAGTACCAATTATAAAAGTCGCGAAGCTCCCTCTGTATCGCCTTAGATACTCTATTAGTTTATCTCTTGTTCTGTACGCTCTATTTTTAAGGCGATTCTTTTAACTGATTCGCTGCTTTAAATCTGCTGAAATATCCCCGTATTTGAATACTTAAACACCTGGACCAATTGATGAATGTCTTTAAACTAGAGCCGTCCCGTTAGTTTCTAAGATCGTCATACTCAATAAATACTGGCAAGTAGTCCGAGGTCATCTCGTGAGAAACTGACGGCCTAGACAATCTGCCAGTGTTTCTTGCTACAAAGATCTCTAAGACATCAGGTAGTCCAACATAACCTAAATGGGTCGGCTCATTAGGAGCTATAACTTCCAGAACATCTGCGCGAGTGAAGGCAGCTCTGGGACTTGAATATATCGATCCTAGAATCAAATGTGCTAAAGAATTAAATTTTTTATTATGTACTTTTAAGTAAAAAGTAAATATTTCAGTATTTTTTAGTAAACAATAAATATTTCAGTATTAAAAAGAAACATCTGATTTAATGCTCAACAACGATGTTAAATATTTTTTAAGCAATATCCGCATTATTAGAATCTAGAATAAGGATGTATAAAAATAAATTTTAAGCAACTTTCTGACATAGTTAAAAAAAACATAATTAGTTATAGATTCAAGAAACTAATTAGACTAAATATTTTGTTTCTAGATATTGCTCTAGATCATCCTCCTTCTGATCATGAACGATACGCAACTACTTTTAATTCAGGTCAGTACGCAAATTCCAAGATATCAAGCAGAAACTATGAAGGAAGTTATAGTTCTGGCATTTATAATGGTATTTTACAAATCGCCAACAAATTGAGAAGGTTAGTAAGCTGTTTAAGTACATGTAAATACATTTATTAATGGTATTTCAGAATATTCAGAAGTGTTTATTTGGTAAATAATATTTTTTTAATACAATTTGCGTTATTAGGTATAAAATTATTTTATCTTTGTCACAAAGCCTTAAACAACCGTTTGTTAAAATAATAAACTAGGAAATACCTCAAAATATTTAGTTTTAAATGGCTTGCAATTTTTTTTTAATTAAGGATATCATAAACTTGAATGACAAAAAAAAAATAAAATAAGCTGTTAGCTCACGAAAACGAAATCCCCTATTTTACAATTTTTATACTAATATTGTGAAAACTTGTGAAAATATGGAAGAGAAAATAAACTAAAAACTTAAGGCGTGCAACATATTATTGAGGCTAAAGCATATTAGGTTCTATAATATTATTTATAGGTCCGAAATCTAGAATTACTTTATGGCCCATTCATTATTAGCCATTAACTACTTACAATTAGTTCCATAAAAACGTATTGCTGCGTATTAGAATACTATACTTGCGACCCTGTTTACTTGGTACGTCCAACACTAGAGGCTCTAAATTACTCCGCGTTGAGCATCGACAGTGAGTTGCTAAATATTCGTAAATTCTACCAGGCACATTCCTAATAAGTGCGAAATATCAGAAAAGATTCGAAGCAATTTTTTCGTGTAGACACAAAACGGGCACAAAACTAACTCATGCTACTGCGTCAAAATATATAAAAAAGTTTGTATCTTATGTATAGAAGTAGATGAAAAGGTATGATAAAGAAAAAAATGTCGATGATCTTCCAGATTATAGTCTAACACATCTGACTACAAAACATCAAAGGTTTTTAACATATTAACATCTTAATCTGCGACAAGGATAAAAAATTTTAGCTCGAAAAGGAATACATGTTGACATAAATACAACGGCGACTTTATGAAAATAGCATTATATATAGAACAAGGCACCTTTACTGTCTGAAAAGAACATCTAAAAACATTTAGTCTGAACATAAGAATGTATTGATAGAGATGGGTCAAACGATATTTTTACTGATGAATCTTTATTCTGGGTCTGGAGTTCTATTCAAAAAAACTTGGTCTATCGTATAACACAAAATTTTTTAGAAAACAGTTAAACACCCTGTTAAAGTTCATATCTGGGGGAGCTTCTCTCTCTATGGATTAGAATTGGATGGACTGAACTTTACATGGAAGTGGAAGGCCGAAAACTAGTGTTTCCAAAAACGTAAAACTTTTTTACTTTTTAGGTAGTTATATTTTGCCAACATGTCTTTGTAGAACTAACTATATTCTGCAGAAAATGCCACACAAACTTTCTTCCTAATAATTTCTAGTTTTATTGTTGAACCTTAATTTTTCTAGGTTAAATATTACAGACAGAGCTTTCAACGAAATGGGTATTAAAGATGACAATTGCAAAAAAAAATTTGTATGCCTGGCTAATTATAATGCAGAAGGAAACACGTTTCTTCAAACTGGCATTGATATACTCAGGTAAATCCAGTAATATTAATTACTATTTACTGCCTACGGACTCTTCGTCGATTTTCAAGTGATTCTGAGCATGGTAATGGTTAACAGTTAAACAATGCATTAACTCTAGTTAAGTTGTTGTGCCGTTAATTAAGGGGCACCCCACTTTATCAACTTCAAAAAACACATTTTTCAAAAGTATAAACGTTCAATAATATTCTCAGAAAATTTTATAAAGATCCCTGTATATTTTTGAGTGCATTATTGAATGTGTCTCCGAACGATCGATTGAGCGAACATGTGTGCTCGACTTTGATCGTTTCTGAACCACCGTAGTTCTGAAGCTACCTGTGGGAGTTAAGAATTCAGCGCGAGGAAATGCCATATAAAAACATGAGCTCTACGAAGAGGCAGAAGGTATCCCTGACTTTAAACGCGTTTTTCTTGAAACAATGTCTTTGCATGCGGCGTTAAGGGATTTTGAAAAACGATTCTAGGCATATTTGGCTATGTTTCGTAGGAAAACTGAGACAAAAGATTCATATTTATTATTTTTCCGGCATAACATATGTAAAAAAAAGACCTTCATCTTATAATGCTTCGTTTAAACATTCATTCGGTTATTTTTGCAGGAAAATTCACAATTTTACGGCGTTAGCCCCATCTATACTAATTATTACACTATTTTGTTTTTTTGTTTGAGATAAACCAGCACAGCTAAACCCTTAACGCTTGACACTCTATGTTAAAGTACAATTTTTTTTATAAAACATATAAAGTCAATAAAAAAAAATATTCACACATCAAAAGTATATTAATATAGCCCAAAAATAATTACATTGATACCTATAATAAGAATCGTAAAAAAAATCGCAAAAATTTCCTTTTTCTTCGAGCGTCTAAAGTGGGATGCCCCTTATTTGTAAGAATCGGCAGAAAATAGCATTTGATGCACTGTCCCTATTTTTATTTCAATTTTATCTGCCCATCAAGACATAACTACATATAATTTTGGTAGAAATAATAATAACCAAAATTGCTTGAAATGGACTTTTCTTGCAGAAGACATATTTTTTACAGTTAAATGAATTTAAAGTAGAAGCGAACTCTCATCATTGTTTAATATAAACTGCGTTTTTCCAAGGCATTACTATCAATAATCTCAGTTTAAAAATTCTCAGATATTAATTTTTTGAAGATTAATTTAATAAATTATAGGTTCAGTTAAAAATTATTGTATTTTTTTTTCAGTGATGATTCATATCAAAAATATAAGCCCAATGCAACTATAACATCTGAAGAGGATTGTGTTTCTCTTTATAAGGAATGTGATGATCATGTAGACTGAACCCTCATACATGGGGAAAATTCAAATTTATTTATTATTTATTTATTATTTATTTAATACGTAAATTATTTATTTATTTTAGAAATAAAAATGTTATGAACACTGAACCATGAAATCTGTTCTATATATGAAATAAGAAATTTCATATGTTGTATATATGATTTCATATACAAAAACAGTGTGTAAAATTTGGAAGTAGTGTAAAGTTCCTAGAAATATAAAGTTAGTACCAGGAAAAACATCAAACCTAAACAGTTAAATATAAGTTTCAAATAATTAAATTTAATATTTTAAAATTTACCTGAAATTTTTATAATGGCGAATAATCATAAAAACAAAATAATGTATAAGTCTACAGGCTGTCAATTTTGACAAATTGCAAACTTTCTTACTTACAATAATAAACCCTTATCTAATTAGACCAATGAAAGAATTATAAAAAAATATATAGTAAAGTATTAGAAAAATCATCTAGTGTTAACCTTCACACTGAATTTTTAACTTACCTGTGTACCAGTTAACAGCATCGCAAGCTACTGGAATAGCATGCATATTGTAAATAGAATACTGAACCGCTTTATCGTTGGATAAACTGTTTAGTAAAACATAGCAAACCCAGTGACCATAACCGATGCTACCTTGTTGATGTTGGCCAAGCTGGGTGCTGTGTCTAAAAAGATCCATAGCATCCGAATGTCCCATAATTTCTGCTATTATGGCCTAAAAAATACAAATAATTTAATTTTATACCTAACTATATCAGGGTCTTAAAATTAACGTTAAAACGTTAAATTTTGATAGAATAGCTTTTTTGAACGAAAACTTGTATATGTATTTAAACAAAACATTTTCGTTTTTCATATTATTTTTGATGTTTTTAAAACTGAAATAAATAGCGTCATCAAAATTGATCTGTTTTGTAATCTAAGATTGGTATTATAAATTCCAAAAATGTAATTTCAAAAAAGTTATTTTTCATTAGGTTTTATATGGTTATTTGGGAAAAATATATTCGGCGAATATTCGCATGTTTCTTGTGAACACGAATGCAAATACGAATAACTAAAAACAGGCAAATATTTGTAATATTACCAGTACAGGTACATACCTGTCCAATCCAGCTATTAACGTAGTTTGGATCTGATCTCTGACCTTCACCAAAAGCTTTATTTGCTAATTTAAGATCGTCCATTAGTAAATAGAGTAATCCAAGATTTGTCCAAGCCACGGCACAATTATGATCAGCCGTTACGGCTTTAATAAAACTATGTTGCGACAAAGCATAGTTAGGTGGATCTAAAATATATACATACAGAGAATCCACGGCTGGCCTACCGAACTCTATTAAACTTTAATATTTGTGATTTTTCGAGGAAAAGTCGTTCCTGTTAAAAAGGTTTGCTTGCATTCGGATTTCAAAAACAATGATTAAAGTTATAATAACATATAGGGTGTTCAAAATATTCAAAAATGTAAAATTAATCTTAAATAAAATACTGTTATTTGTAAGTTTTTACAATTTTTTTTAAATTAGGTTGTTTGAAACGTAGTTAAAAAAAATACAAAAATGAATTTTACCTTTAATTTATTTTTTAAGCAATCTTGTAAAAACTTAACAATAAGTCTGAAATAAATAAATATTAGTTCATATTTTTCTAAATTCTTCGTACATGCAATCATATCAGCATTTCCAGTTGCAACAGCTTCCACAATTTTTTCTCTTAATGGCCAATCCACTTATCATGGAAGTGGATGTCTAACCAGTCTTGTTAAAAATAAGGTTTCTTATAAACTCTAAATGTTCATCCTCTAGTTCGGTCGTAACAAAATTGGTTGAAATTTTCGTATTAAACGAATTATGACTTAAATTGTCTACTAAAAAATAGGTTCCAATTATTCTATGATATATTACGCCAGACTAAACATTTACTTTCTAAAATTTTTGATTATTAGCGACAATTCTAAAATTAGGATTTTCCTATGTCCAGCATCTATAATATTATGAAGAGACTACCCCATTAGTCGTAAAAGTTGCCTCATCAGAAAATAAAATGTTGCTATAAAGGAATCAATTAAATAAAAGCTTTTCACCCGTTATCAAACAAAACTCCAAACAGTGAACATCACCTCCATCTTGCAGTTTGTTAATAAATTTTAGTCTGAACAACTCAAATTTGTTCCTTACTACAATATTATGAATATGAAATTTGCTAACAGTACGTAAAGGGTCTGCTCTTTTCCTTAAGGATAATTTAGGATTTTGTTGTACTGAGTCAAGAACTACCAAGGTGTCAGCGTCATCATGGTTGTACTGCTTTTTTACCCACTTGATATTTCTCACATCCCCATTATTGAATTGATTTAAGCACGGATTTCAAGTTATTTAAAAATTTGGGTACTTTTCACTAAATACTTCAATCGCATATCGATAAGATAGACACAAAAAATTATCCACTGGCGAATTAATTCCTCTAATCGATCAAAAATAGGCGTATTTAAGCTTTGTTTCTATTTCGGAACAACTTAGTTAAATAAAAAAAAAAATACAAATAAGAGTATTTAATTCTACATTTTTGAATATTGTACATCCTGTATATATTATTATGACTTTGATCCCTATTTCTGAAATCCGCAAGCAAAGCTTTTTATCAGTAATGACTTTACCTCCAAAAATTAAAAATATTGTATTTTACTAGAGTGCGGTACTCCATCCGTGGACACACTGTGTAATAATAAATTATTATATTTTTGTACCAGTTAAAATGTCAGTTGTAGATTGCAAAAGTAGTACTTAAAAGAAGAGTTCAGAACTAACTAATTGAACTATTTCAGACAGTCAAATTTCAAAAATATTAATTTTTTTTTTGTCTAAAATTCAAGCAAATGCATAAAGTTAAAATAACAATGGAAATATAGTCAGTACTAAACAGTAACAATTTTCAAACTACCTCCAATATGAAGAATTATTTTTAAAAAAGACCTACTAGCTTTCCGAGGATAAACCTGAACTAATATGTTTAGCCTGCATTGAAGGTATATCTGGGTGATGTTGAGAGCGTGCTCTATGTGAAAAAATGTTATCTAATGGTTAAAAGATAAATACATTTTATTTTGTTGATCATTTGTTTCTAAAATTTTAAAACAAAGGAAAAAATACTCTGGCACTTTTACGGTAAAAACATATATAAAATTTATAAAACAGAGACTAGCACTAACATTATTAGAAGATTTTCTACTTTGCTTAATAGATTAGAGTAGTACTGCACAACAAAAATTTAAATAATTTTTATTTTAATACAGTACCTAACTTTAACCAATAATTGACGTTTGCTTGTTGAAAACTAAGATATATCAATTTTTTGATACACAATCAGAAAAGAGATTAGATGTCGTAACATCAAATAAGAAGGTCGGTTTAAAATTCACTAAAAAAGAGGGGGAGAGAATAGTTTTGCACCTAGTCTTATTTGGAGGCTCATTAAGAGCATACAAACGAAGTTTTTTTAACTGAGCAATTTATATAGGAGACATAGTTGAATAAGCCATCAATTATAGCGAAAAACAAATTTCACCCCAAACTCTTCACAAAACAAAGTGAACAATTTTGAAGGAAATTTCTTTGGTTTATGGAAACACTAGCTCTGGAAAAATACATGGTTTATATAAGTTGCGTGACTTCTTAAGATAGGGTGTGGACTGAGGATAAATTCCGGTGGGATTAGCCGGCAAAAGTCATGTTGTCGAAAATGTTAGTTTCATTATTATGACCCTACATCAAAGCCAGAGTTTATAAAGGTGTATCAAAACAACCTAAAGAAATTTAGTGTTGAAATTAACGGAAAAGCGGATGTAGAGAATTTTTTATAATATAAGATAACCGACTCTTTGCTTACAAGGATAAGGGCCTCTAGATAATAAAAGAATATGTTGTTAGTTTATTAAAGTGTTGTGTTGACTGCTATTCACAAAACTTCCAAATTGCGTACCATTTATCCTCTAGCAATTCCGACTTATTTCGCCAGTAATAATATAAAGGGCTGAATATTAGAGTCGAGGGGAACATACTTCTCTTAGCATTTCAGATTATTCTACGGTTAACTTTAAAAAGTCTAAGTTTTGCTTTCAATAAACATAAATTTGTTCTATTTTTCTACATAATTTCTTTTTACAGACATAAGCGGCGCTCTAGTGCTTGGATTCTTTATTTGTAGTTCATTTCTTTCAAGTCTGGAAGATAGTCGTTCGTTGCTGCGATGACTTCGGAATCGAATTCATATTTATTCAGATTTGGGGAGAGATTGAAGTCCGAAGGACCCACGTCAAGTGAAAAGGTACAGCCTTGTAGCTAGAAGCGTTGCGCTGATGAAAAATGACTTAATTTGCCTAATCCGGCCCGTTTTCCTTAAATTTTTGTTTTAATTAGTTGAGAAGGATATCATAATATTAGGCGTTAACACCCTATTCTAGAAAAAATTCCTTTAACGTCCCAAAAAAAGCAGTATCTTAGTTCTCCCTTGCCTATGCAATGTTTTGATTATTCTTTGATCTCGGGTGTACAGTTATGAGTCTAGGACTCGTCCACAGTAACAAACCGCTGCAAAAAGTCTGGTGGGTTGGAGTTGTAGGAAGTCAAACACTGTTCTGATACGATAATGCATTGCAGTTTTCTCATCCCCATGACATCAGTTATGATGCGCTCTTTCTTTCGATATGCCAGCAATCTCAGCTATCTTCATCAATTTCAGTCGACGGTTATTCATTAATGCTTTTGTGGACTTTTTGGATGATTTATTCGGTTGTGGAGGATTTTGGTCTTCCAGAATGCAGAATCCTGAGAGAAATCCATAAACAGCGTTTTTACAGTTATAAATAAAGTAACAGACTCCCTCAATATAGCATGTTACTGTGCCTAATCTCTATAGATCATAAAATAATAAAATTTGAAAACGACATAAAATCGCAGAATAAAAACACTCAAATACTCAGATAATAGTGAAGAAAGATGATGTTTCAAGTGACAAAGTCAAAATGGCGCCATGTCGCGCCTTTTATAGGGGAGATAGATAATTTGTAATCCTATCCTTGTATTCAATAAAAACAAAATTTTCATTTCTATATAATGTAAATTGTACAAAAATAAATCATGGCTACTTTTACACTGTTTAGTTTTAATTTATTTATATTTATTAGAATTGGAACTTCTTTAAAATAGTAAGTTCGTAACTGACAACTGCTTACCACAATTATTTGTGCTTGTATCTAAACTGACGTTTCTTAGCATTAAAATTCGATGTTTCTCGATATTAATTTGGCTTACAAACTTTCTATCTTGTATGGTTAATAAGTATAAAACAATGAATTATTGAAATCTTAGCTTACCTCATTTAACCGCATTATATCTAAATTTTAAAAGTGGAATATGTTGTTTAAAGATCAAGTAGTCCGGACGTGTGTATCTGTCTATCCAAAGAAAGTTTTTGATCAGGTTTTCACCACTGGTTATTTGAAATATAAGCAATGATGATGGCATCAAATTATGTCCGAGACAAAAAAAAAAGAAGTCCGTGCGCTTTCTTGGCTAAACCGTTTGAGATACAATATAATCACAAAGTGCTACAACTAAGTCCGAGACAGCATGTATGACCCACAGTGACTGTACTTGTTTAAAAATTGATAAAAAATAAAAAAGAGGCTAAGCTTCGAGAACTTTTTGATGAACAAATCATTAGTCCTTCTTAAATTGAATGTATCTATCACATTTAGCATACTGTAGATAAAAAAAACTCTCCATATCCTATCATTTAGATGAATAATTTAGAAATTAGAAGAGTATTAATTATGGGCAATAAAAATATTAAAATTAATTAGTTTTCAAGCAAAATTCAAGGTTCAAAATTTGAATGTTGCAAAATGTTATTTAAATAATTATCTCATATTAAAAGGAAACCTTTTAAATACATTCTTATCTAAATATAAAAAAATTGGCTTAATATAAAATACAAATACTACATACACGTGCATATACAAAAGTTGCAATAAACTTCACGAATCAATTCCAATATAATGTTACCCGTGACAACGAATTTTGATTATAACGCGCAGAAATGTAAGGAAAAACAATTAGCATATATTAGAGATGGAAAATTATTATTTATGGAAATACAAATAGGTTGACTTTTGCAATAATCTACACTTAAATGTTCGTAGTTTCAAAGATGCAGTAGCGTGTCATATGGGAGGAGCAAAGAGAGTTACTGTGATTCTCATGTTTCTAACTATAGCTTAGCAACCTTCTATGAGACTGGAAGTGATGACATTTAAAAACACACTTTTTATATTAATTTCCAGTGTTTTCTATAATTTATGCAAAAAGTTTCTATTCTATAATTAAATATTTAATGTACCAGTAAGAATTGCAACGCAACCCAACAAATTCCAGTGTTGCCAATTTCCAGGATTCATTGTTGCACAATGTTGAACAGCAGCTAATGCATAGCTCAATAATTCTGATTTTTTAACAGAATCTCGCGTGTGACAAGCATGTGCAAGGTAGCATGTTCCAAGATCATGCCACAGAAAAGGATTATCTTCTGCTAGACTTACTGCCTTACAGTAACACCTAAAATATCACAGAAATATGAAATGATTGAAGCAATAAAAAACTAAATATGCAACATAAATAAAATTTTTAGTTTTATCTGAAGGTAAAACAAATTATAATTAATAAATTTTCAACTAATCCAATAAAAGAAGGAAATCTTTGATATTTTAAATAAAAACGAGATATTTTCATTTTTTAATTTCTATAAGACTTCATAACTAGCGGCTTAATCATTATTATTCCCTAACTTTACGCTCGCACCGTTCCTAGAATTATCATCTTCTTCAGTCCATAAATACATTAAAATTAAGTTTCAAATATACCTTTTATTCTTATGAAATAACACTATTGTTTGAAAGTTTAAATAAAATATACAGAATTGTTGACGTTATATTTTCAATTGTAATAATTTTCGTTAAAGGGTTACACCACCTGGAGATTTTCGAAAAATCAATCATTTTTGGTAAAATAAGTTGTTTATATTTTTAGGAATATCTTCAGCAGTTAACTATTTCAAAATTCAAATTATTTCCGAAATTATAGCAATAAGTGAACGCGGCAGGGCGTCTCGGGTAATCAGCGGATAAAGAGTATTGTTGAATACAGTAATTTATTTTAATTCTATTGTTTAACATAATCTTAATTTCAACGCACTTGTGCCACCGCAACGATTCTGTTTCTTCTCGAGAAGAAAATGATCCTGTTGATCTTCAAAATAAGTATACTTAAAATACCGAGAGAATTCGTCCATCTGACAGACAAATGACCGATTTAGTGACATGCGGAATTCGAAATTTACCCAGATATTGTTGTGTGCCGTATTAGCCCAAAGTCGCTGAAATTATTAGTTTATTATAGTGTTTTGAACTTTGGCTTCTGGTTTAATTTTGGTGGCTTTGTGAATTCGCGCCTTCTCGTGAAAGGGATTCTCGTGGCACAAACCAGAACATTGTTGATCCATTGCTGTAGTTCGTTAATGTATTACAGCAGGTAAATGCTGTGACTGTAGTGCCGTTAGGGGCGAATAACTCCTGCTTTGCCCCGAAAGAGGGCGGCAATGAGCTTACAAACCAAAGATTGTGTACGGGCATTTTTTGTAGGGGGAGAACCTTTATGAACTCATTACAGGAGACCTCCTAGGTCTCATGGTCTGCTACTATGTTAGAGAAAAAATAATTTTGGGAAACGTCCTGCTAAGAAATTTTTATTTGGGAGTCAACCATATTGTTGAAAGATCATGTAGAATTGTCAAAATGTTTGATACAGTATATGAGTATCTAATGCCTTAGAAAAAGCAGATACTTTCAACCGACGATTTTCAAGAACCACTTTTCTGCAAATTTCAGGATCTGAAGGCATTTCTCGGGTCATTTGTAAATTTACGACCCCATCAAGGCTAAATAAAATATAACGTCTAATTGAATTTTAACAAGTTAAGGTTTTTTTCTCCTTCAAGCTATCAAAAGGAAAAGCAGATAGTTTATTTCCTGTAAATTCCACCCTGATTCTCTTTCTGTGCGCGTTTCGATAACCTAATGATCTCCCCAATGGAGCTGTAATGAACCAAGAGCAAAATTCATAGAAAACAATTGCCTATGTAAATCTCGTTCACAAGACGATTACGTAGGTGAAACGTGCATGGAGAGGGAACTAGCTCGACTTGGAATCGAGTCAGAAACTGACAATGTAGCGTTCGATCTGGCAACACTTGGAACGGGAAACTTGGAGAGGAGGTAGATGAACATATGATAGATTTTCAGTACAAGTTTGAATACCCTTAAGTCATTTGGTTGTCCGTAGCTCCGTAGCAATTATTTTTGTGAAACAGTTTTTTCTAGTGCATTCTAAAAAATTTGAAGCAACGGTGTGCTATTAGTTTTTGCTTTAGACTTGGGCACAGTGCAAAAGACTCTGGCAAAACTGGTAATCATTTTCAAACAATTATAAAAAGTCAAGACACCTTTCCCTCCTGATGTCCTTCTGGTCCTGCAAAAGCTTTTTTGGAACTATTTTCGCATACAATTTTTGCAGAGCCAATTCATTAGACAATGAATGGTGAAGTAAATCAAAGAGTGAGCGTAAAATTAGCCTATTTCGTGAATCACGTATAAATCACAATGTGTGCTAATTGAAATTTTATAATAAGATAATGCTCTAAGAAAAATTCCAAGATGAGCATCTGTTTCAATTTTGAGAAATTAATTATCAAAATTGACGAAATAGAGTTGCACAATGTGTTTCAGTTGAATAAAAATTTTAAGATTAAAAATCAAATATCTCGACAATGAAAGCAGATAAAGAAGTTTATCTTATCTCATTTTAACGAGCACATAGAATACCAAAAAAATATCAGTAACATAAAGAATTGTTAAATTCACACCTTAGACAGGGTAAAACTATCCCCATGCCAGAAAAATGAAAATAAATTATAAAATATCCGAAAAAAATTGTGTTCATGAGTCATAATTTAAGTTGATCATAGAACAGCAACCACCATATATTTATGGTTCGTTTTTATTGACATTCACCCTCTCATGGGGGTGAAAACAACTCCTTTAGGTCAAAAAAGCGAAAAATTTTTATTAAAAAAAATGTATTTCTGCATCATATGAATTACGAGAAATACAAAAAAGATATTTGCATCAAATCCAATTCAAATACACCATATAAAGAGCGTAAAACTACTCCCAAAACCGAAAAATAACAATAAATTATAAACTGAAACACATTATGTAACTAGGAAGCAATTTTTAATGTAAAAACTTTTATTCAGCTGAAACACATTATGCAACTCACTTTCCTCAACTTCGATAATCAATTTGTCCAAAATGAAACAGATGCTAATCTTGAAATTTTTCTTAGAGGCATTACCTGACCATAAACTATCGATCAGCACACATTTTGGTTTCAAATACGAGGTCCATGAATTTTCACCTATTTTTGCGGTCATTCTTTAACTCTTTCGTGGTCATTGTGTCAACCAACGATCAGAACGCACAAGATGCCAGATTATGTCGATATTTTTGTCAGCTCTTGAAGATGAAGTCCTTTCGCTGGGCGGTTCATCTTCAATCGATTCTCTTTCTTCTGAAAATGCCTTAAACCACCGAAAAACCGGGATCTTGACAAACCACTGTCTTCGCAAGCCTGCTGACGTTTTGTAAAAATTTCCGTTGCATAGTACCCAAGTCTGAAGCAAAACCTGATAGTATACCGTTGCTCCAAATTTATTGAACGCATTAGAAAAACTGATTCACGAAAAAAATCGCTACGGACAACCAAATGACTAATGAATTCAAACTCGTACTGAAGTCTCGCGTTCTAAGTGTTGTCAGGTCGAACGCTATGCTGATAGTCTCATTATTTAATGCACACACCTCGTACGTTCCTTTGTTAAAAATTTGATATCACTGCGACGCTCCAGTTTAACAAAACTCATTTCATAAAACACAAAATATTGAACCAATCGAAATTATAAATTGACACAAATAGAAAACTAAGACAATGCACGGTTAGTTGTTTCTTTCATGACTAGGTATATATTTTTCTAAGTATCTCTCGTATAATACCTATAATCGACAGAAATACCAACACGTCCTACAAAATAAATAAGGTTTAAAAAATTTATAAATATGAACTTTAACAAGTTACTGGACACCTCCATCTCAAAACTACAGCTTTGCTTATGTTATTAATTACAAGCATTGCACTTTTTACCATAAATCTGTAAAAATCATCGCGCATTGTCCTGTATTAACCTAATTACCTTATAATAACCAATAATCTTACGAGTCCTAATATTAATTCAAACAAATGACAACAGTCCTTACTTTGTCGCAAAAACAAATAAATCTTCTTGTTCCAACACTTGATACTCGTCTGATAATGTGGTACCAAGTAAAGTTTTTGATACATTTAATAAAGAAAATGTTTCTGGAAGTTTGGCAACAAACAATACACAATCTGCTAACAGCTTCCACAAACAATTCAGCTCGCTCCTTTGTAAAATAGCTCTAAAAATCATAATAGAAACAAAATAATAAATTTAACATAATAAATTAGAATATAATAGCGCAATGCATGGGTGAAAACTTGTTTTATAATTTTTAGTAATGAAAGACGTCTTTGTATTTTTTTCCAATAAATATTTTTAGTAGACAACATTCGTTGTAATTCACATAATTCATTCAAATTAAAATCCAAATTAAAAGAGGTAATATAAGTGTATTGTGTAACTATGATAATACTTAATATAACTTACAAAGTAAACTTATTTGAAGCTGTTTGGGCATAATCTCTCGCTGTTCCAATTCTTTGTTCTTTGAAGCATTCTTTTGCCTGTAAAAGACAAGTTTCTCCCAAACCTTTCAATGCAGGTACATATTGGCCATTAGCAAGAAGAATATTTTCAAAATCTTCTTTAGCTTCGACGTATTCACCTAAAATCTGAAAAATGACCTTACAATTATTTTAACGTACACGATGTACTTTTTACTCTTAAACTCATATGAAAATATTGTTTGAATAATAACTATTTGATGAGCCGTATTACGGATGAAATAAGTTATCCGCGTTAGTAAATATTACATTTTTTTATCTTTGAAATGGTTGGTTCTGTTCTGTTTATTTTCAAAAGTTGTTTTTGTATGGAGACTGTATTTTATTTCAAATGACCCGATTTATAAATAATAAAACTGATTTAGTGTATGTTGACCAAACATTATGTTAGGGTTCCATAGCAGTTATTGGCGATGTTAGATTTTTCTGCAATTCTATTGTTGCGCGTCCATCTTTGAGTTAATTAAAAGCATGTGCCAGCAATTTATCACACAACATGAGTTTCTTACCGTTTTTTTTTGTATTTTATAAATTAAGTAAACTTAACTTAATCGTACCAATTTACCAAGTACTGTTATGTCGAATTTTTTTCTAAAATCTAAAACTGGAAAACTAAAGGGGGCACAGTAAAAGTTCAGATTTCCGTCTAAAACAAATTAAGACAGACTTCCATCTTAAAAATTCTAAATTTTAGAAACAAACCGATGTAAAAGTTGTGGTAAATAATAAACTGCCAAATTCAAAATACTCTGCACAAAAAATAATGAAATATAATTTGTACGCAATCAAACCTCATATAATTAAGGGAAAAAACCCTTTGAAACCCTACGTTTCCTTATTATAGAGCCCTATAAGATCGGCACCCCTTTTTAAGGAATGACATTTATATTTGTTTTACTTGCTGCCTTACCCGGCGCATACACCAAAAGTCGCACTCCTAAACTACAGCGACAATTGCCAACAATTTAGAGGCTTATATTTCAATTGCGACGACTAAATTAAAAATATTATATAAGATATTTAATTGCATTTTTGGAAACAAAATTAATTTTTAACAGTTTTTTATATCTTATAAATTAATGGACGTAACTTTTCCATAATAATTGTTGGTGAATATGTTTAGTAAGAGCTATTATATGAGATTTTTTCAGATTTTTAAAATGTACCGTTGAAAAATTAGGAAACATTTAAAAAGCCATTTTAGAGGCTCATATTCACGAATGAAGAGATTAAATAAAAAATTTGCATTTTTGAAGACCTTTCACTCGATGGGGTGAATGAAAAAAATTCTTCCTTAGTTTTCATCCTAAATTTATATAGATATTTATTTTAAATTATTATCATCTATTTTATAATCATTGAAACATTCTTTGGTGGAATACTATATTTTATAGAGGCTGTCTGCAGGGGGATGTTTTATCATCCTTGCTGTGGAGCCTTATGGTGGACATCCTGTTAAATGAACTTAACGAAGCTGGCTTATAAACACATGCCTATGTCGACGATCTGGTCATCCTGTGCCCTCATCGCCAAGTCCGTGATATGGAGGGACCGATGATGCAGGCCCTCCAGATTACAGAACAATGGTGCTGGACGGAGAGGCTCGGAATAATTCCGGGCAAGACCGAAGTTGTACAAAAAAAAGGAGGAAAATGGGGAGAATACCCACAATTATGCTGTCGGGAAGGACCCTTTAATATAAGTGAATTTTTCAATTCCTGGGAGTAATTCTAGACTCACAACTGAGCTGAAATGATCATATTATGGCCCAAGCCAAGAAGGTCATATGTGCTTTCTGGGCTTGTAAGCGAGCCTTTGGGTGTACATGAGGACTGACACCGAAAGTAGATACTGGATACATATCATGGTGGTCCATACTTTGAGTACGTACACCGCTATTGTATGGTTGCTTAGTACAGCCAAGCGCAAACACCGTCTTCAACTTGACAAAAGTCAAAGAATGGCTTGTTTAGAAATGACGAGTGCAATAAGGACTACCCCCTAGGGTGCTGAAGTTTTTAATGAATCTCCACTTTCCACTTATTCATAGAAAATGAGGGTTTGAAGGCAGTTTACCATCTTAGTTGTCTCGGGCATCTCAGAGCAGAAACTTATGGTTACCCGCGTAGCTGGGGGAGCGTTGTGGAAAGACGCCTATTGCTCACTATGCAGACTACATAAGGCCGATTTTGAAACCAAACCACTCTCTTAAGATACTTTTATCAAGCAGAGAAGATTGGGAGGAAGAGCAAACTCTTTCCAGAAATCGATCCTGGTGTTTTACAGACGGACCTCGACAGGATGACAAGGCCGGAACTGGAGTGTTCGGAAAAATCACTAAGTCAGAGAGTTTTACTCTCTGAGACAGCACGCAACGATTTTCAAGCGGGGATTTATGCTCTCTGTGAGAGGGACATAAACAGAAATAGTAGTATTAATATATGCCAGGACAGTACAGCTGCAATATTAACCCTGGGGTTCAATGTGGTAGCTTCAAAACTAGTGTCTAAGTACAGGGAGATACTTGACAATCTAACAAAGAACGGCTACACACTCAGGCTCGTATGGGTCCCGAGTCACTCGGGTATACACGGAAACAAGGAAGCGGACCGTTTGGCAAAGAGGAGGTCCGCGGCTGAGACATACGGTCCCCAACCATTATACCTATTCCAATTACTGTTGGTAAGCGAGAACTGGAACTGTTGCTGGAAACCAGATTTATTGAATGCTGGAAGGAAGCCCATGGAATAAGATGTGACAAAGAACATTTAAGTGGACCGAATGCACAGCTTACTAGGGAGTTTTTCCTGAAGAGGAAAGAAGTACAGATCACGGTGGGATTGTTGATGGAGAATTATCACCTGTAAGGCCATCTTCATATTGGCATCACATATGATCTAGTGTACAGATGGTGCTTAAAGGAGGAATAAACTATTGACCATGTTCTCAGAGAGTGCTCGGCACTCAACGGACTGAGGCAGACACATTTCAAGGATACAATAATATCACTTGAAGAAGTTAGACAAAGTCAGATAACGAGGCTACTTGGATTCGCAAAGGCGATCGGCCTCGAATGACTTATAGTCATGGTGGGATGTAATGGGCCCAATATGGCCTAAGCATTGAGTATCGCCACTTTTATTCATTCATTCATTATATGTTATTTTTCTTGTAGTATCACAATCGGTGTATTTTATTCAAAGATAAACACAAAAGTTCTGATTGGAGTATTTGTTTCAGAGATAAGTTGTTGATTCATTTATCAATCTGTTTAATAGTAAAACGTTGGTCCCAAGAACCGTTAAATCATTATTCATTATGTTAAAGTAATATTTAAAGTTCAAGGAAAAAAAAAGTTACCTTTTTTATATAAGCAACTTGCAAGGCGGGATACAAAGAACCTTGTGATAAATCGGATGCTTTCTGATAACATTTTAATGCAGACGTAAAAGCTCCTCTTGAAAAATAAGCATCGGCTAAAGACTCCCAACAATGTCTAAAAAATAGAACTTCACTTATTTAATTATTTAAGTTAAATTTTTTTTACTATATTAACTTGCTAGTTTTCACAACATAACTTGTTGAATAATTTTCTAAGCAATGTGTGTAAAAAGAATCTCAATCATGGCCTATCTGTATTCTCCTTTCAAGCAAACAAAAAGAAAGAATATATACAAACAGTTTATTTCCTGCAAATACAACTCTAGTTCTCTCTCCACATGCATTTCGACCACCTTATGGTCTCGACAGTTGAGCTGTATCGGACCGAAAGCAACATTCGCAGGAAACAACTGTCTAATAAAATATAAATTCCGAAACATGTCGGTAGGATATTAAACCTACTGACTTTTCGATGTCAGACTGAAAAATATCGGCAGTCGAACAATATCTATACATTCACCGGAGTAGCGTGAAATTAAAAAAAAAGATTTCAGTAGGAAATAAATAAATCTATTTTCTGCCGTGTTTAAATGGTGGCCTATATGTATTCTCCTTTCAAATAGAAAAAAGGAAAGAATATATACAAATAGTTTATTTCCTGCAAATACAACTCTGGTTCTCTCTCCATACGCGTTTCGACCACCTTATGGTCTCGTCAATGGAGCTGTATCGAGTCGAGAGCAACATTCGCAGGAAACAACTGTCTAAAATATAAATTCGGAAACATGTCGGCAGGATATTGAACCTGCCGATTTTTCAGTCTGATATGGTTTAGTCAGTTAATTGGATAGCTTCTTCGCTTGGATCATTTTAATTGCACTTTTACCAACAGTGGCTTGTTTATATGAAATAAAGATATTTTAATAGTGGAAAATGTTAAATATCGTTTAATTGGATTTTTGTCGCTTTTTGGCGATGATATTAAATAGAAAATGCTGAAAATAGAAAAAAAAGTTTAATTTCATTAAAGTTCCAATATATAGTAATAATATTTATAGTATTTTTAGACACTTATATTAATCGTAATTACAATTTTCGTAACTAACATTTGAATTTCTTCAGCTCAATGCAAAGATTTGGTAAAACTAATCGTAACTTTTTGGATTTTTGTTGATATTATTAAACTGTTGCCTAGCATATATTTTTTTTTTATCAATTAAAGATGAAATAAAAAAGAAAATATTTCCATTATTATGTTCGTAATGTGTAATATTTGTTTTTATAGAATTATTTACATGTTACTGAAATAGCAATAAAAAGTTCTCGATAATATACTTGACTTTTACTTACATATTATCGGGATCAACACGAAGAACCATTCGTAAATATTCCAAAGCTTTGACACCATCTCCCTGTTCTAAATAAGTCAAACCTAACTGCAGCCAAGCCCACAAATTATCCTTATTTACAGAATCATTAGTCAAATTGGTCAACAAATTTAAATTTGCATCCTAAAATTCCATGATAAAAAAATAACGAACCTGTAGAAAATAATATTTTTTTTATTGCCTTACCCAGTTTTTTAATTTCCGATAAATCTTACTTAATTCACTTCCAGCTTCTAAAGATGTGGGATTGATTTTAATTGCCATTTCGTAGCAGCGACGTGACTTATCCAACTGACCTAATTTTGTATAATAATGACCCAAATAAATAAAACATAGGTAATTGTTAGGGTCACATTTTGCAGCCTAAAACAGTGTGGAAAGATTAACACTGCATTGCTTATATACAGTTGGTTCAGTGAGAGAATACCAATGTGTCATCAATCTACGAACATATCAAAGAATGTTTTGAGATCTGTTCATCCTAATTTGTATAGAAATAATAAAAGAACGGAAAACAAAATATTATTATTACAATTCAAAAATCTGACATTATGGGTAGAACAAAATAGAAAGAGACAACCAAGACAAACAAGTCAGTTCATTTTATGAATACAAACTTTCTTTTGACTTCAATCAAAACATTATTTAATTGACAGCCATCGTTCAGAGTTTTATTTAGACTGAGAAATGTTGATCATTCAAATGAATTTAAAACAGAATATTGTTTTATATAAAAACTATTAATCATTATTTTATAATTTATTGCCGGTAAGCAAGTTTCATTTTTATTAAAAAACTAAACCTAACCGTCAAATTTGGCATCGGTGTTTAAATGCTTAACACATGTATATAATTTTAAAATATTTTTCACACTACTTTAATCAGTTGTAATAGTCAGAGAGGAGAAACGGCGGTTCTATAGTATCTATTTCATCTGTCCAAGAGGTAAAAATAACTTTATTTTTGAAAATGAACATTTTTAATTAGGTATTATTATTTTTAGAGAGTAAACACTGCCCTTAAAATTTCAAGGAAAACCCTACATACCATTAAAAAAAAGGAAAGAAAACAATCCAATTATTTCCTGTCTTCGGCAAAATAGACGGTCAAAAAAGAAAAAACCAGGGATCTCCCCGAAAAAACCAATAAACTCATACAATATATATTAAGAAAGTAAGAGTAAATCTCTGTTATAATACAGGCTAATCTTGAAAGTAGTATTATTGGTCTATATTTAATAATTTTAATGTCTTTCTTATTTTTAGACAAGTATGTTACTCTAAAAAGCTTAAATATTGAACTCACCAACAAAGGGATTGTGTCTCTGGATAAATCGTCTTTAAGTATTCTACTTAAGGAGCTGAGATTCAAAAACAAAAAAGTTGACAAGAAAAGAGCATTAATTGAAAGAACATGCACTGCTTCTGCAAGAGCTCGTTTTTTTCGAAAGTATATGGGAAATCTCGATAGTTCTTATACGTCGGTGCAATAGGTACGTCTTTATGAAATAAACGTTGTATTGTCTAATTAATTTTGATTTAGTTCAGACGAATATTATTGATGACGCATGGGTATTCTCTCGCTGAACCAACTGTAAATATTAATACACTAGCTCATATAAAAACTCAAAATTCGTTTTGTTCACATTTTTTTGTTGTACTTTTATGGTATTATTGTTAGAAAACTTGTATTTATCGATTCGTTGTTTTTTGCAAGAAATAGAACCTATTGGTAAAGAAATATATGTACTCTTGTATTTCACGGACGACATTAATTATATATTTTTATAAAAAAAAACTTTTAGAATAAGTGATAAAGGCTCAAGCAGGATAAATTCAGTACTAAATTTTTCAGGGTTATCGTGAATAGGATTTTGGTACTTAGAAAATTTCTTGAATGAAAAGAGTTTTCCGGCAAAAAAAGATAAGACTTTTTTGTTTTAATTAAATTCGATTTGTCGCCTTGCATTTGTATATTTATTTCATTTAATATTTGTTACAGGTCTTTCAAATAAGGGATGTCATTTTTGAATGCAATTAAGTTGACGTGCAGTCTTTGTCTCCGTTTTCAGGGAAATTTAGTACCAAGTCAAACAGACTATTGAAACGATTCAGAAACATACTTTTAGAGAGCCAACAAACTTCTGTGTGAAGCAGCAAGCGATTAAAGTCTAGTAATTCTTGGCAAACCTTTTCTTCTTTTATGAATTGTATGTATGAAAAGAGTAATGCTTCATGAGTTAGTAGAGTTGACTCGTCGAGTTGAATAAAAAATTTGCATGTCTTCAAGTAATCGCATAATAACATTTTAACGACTTTGACCAAGTTTTTAATATGTCTTTCACCGCCCGCAAAATTAATTCTTCACCAGTAATGTGTGATTTTCATTAACAATGAAATATATGAAGTTCGTAGTCTTCTTGTCTAGAGGACAATGCAAAAAGATTTGGTATGGTTGGTTCTTTCAAATATTTCTTTTCCATGGGACACATCTTTGTCTTTTTTTCAGCAAATATTTTAATCAATTGATCTTGTAGGTTAGAAAGCTTCATAGCTTCATGTGAAAAAACTTTTTGGCAAATTAAACACACAGGTAATGATTCGTCTGTAGGAGAATACGTAAATCCATATGTTAAATCCTCAGTACTGTACTATTGGCGTTTCTATTTAAACAAATATTGCTACGGTTTCAATAGATTTACTTACTAACTGTTCACCTTTATATCATTTCTTATGCTTAATGACATATCATGTATCACTCACTCATAATGTCTATTGACAAAGCATACAATAAGTAGTAAAACTAATTTATAGATTCCTACTTTTTATAGGTTTGAATAGCGCACGCATCGACTTGTATGCTGGCGCACTTGTTGTGTAAACAAGTCATTACAAGCTGACATATTCTTGTCTTAACATACTAGATTACATGATTCGCGTAATAGTTGTCATTACCTATAAATTTGCAAAGACTTGTCATAGATAAAACTAAAATGAATTGTAATGCTAAATTTTATTTTATAAATCTGTTCGACAACAATAAGCTGAAAAACTTCAAAGTACATGTTATTAATATCTTCAATACGCCGCTGCCCATCTTGACCCCTTTAATGCCTCCCCCCCACCTGCATTTGAAAATTTCCGCAGCAAATTTTCTCCAAATAAATATATCCCCTAACTAAAGCGCTTAAGGTGTTAAATAGATAACTTTTAAGGTTAATTTTATCCTTAGTCACATTAATATGTGCCAGTTCACACTACAGAACCGATCATAGTCCAATTGCATTAATCAGGGGTTAAGTGTTATTCATAGTATAGATTTATTGACAAAAACACATATTTAAGTTTTAAAAAATCTAAAAAAGCTTGTTGAACTTTTGATCGCAAATTCTCGAAAACTACTGACATGTAAAAAAAAAGATAACTTTGAAGAGGTGTTTTAACGAGCTTTAAAAATAAGATGCCATTTGACCTATGATTATTTACATTTATGGTTTTTCTATAAACCAGCTCTTAGTGTACACAAGCTTTAAGAAAAAATCTTGACTGGAGCACTATGACTAGTTTTCTTATGAATATACAGAATATTCATATCACTTCTGACGGCGCCTAATTTTAACTGCTCTTATTCATAATGTATATATAATATATATTGTGTAAAAGATTTTTTTATGTGTATTTTTGAGCTAGGACCAGTTAAACTTAATTGTATCAAACCAATGCTGACTTATCTACCTTAGATTCAAACCACAAATTTCGATTAAGTAATTATTTTTGTTTACCTTTAAAAAGGGTTCCAATGCATTTTTATAATCTTTTAAATCCCAATAAATTATTCCAACTTCAATCCACCATTCAGAAAAGTTGAAGTTACATGACGCAATTATTTTCAAAGCTTCTTTATGCTTTCTTTGCTTCTTCAATAAACGAATTTGGTACAGTTTCGCTTGTTCTTCATTTATTGGTTTTAATTCAGCAATATATTTTTCGGCGTCAGCAAACTTTTCCAAGTGTATATTTATTTTAATTATAGCCGGTAAACATTTAGTATAATCAAAATCCTGAAAAAAATTGAACGATAATTTAAAACATTTTTGTATTGCCTTTCCAAATATATCACGCTGTATTGAAAAAAAAAGTAAACAGGATTATACAAAGTTTGCATCGTATGAGAGATTTTTTGTTGCTATTCGAATTTAAGCAAACCTGTATATAATTCTTACTTTTTACTAAAGTCACCTTTCAAATACATTTTTAATACCAAATGTTGTTTTAAATAATTATTTTTAGGAAAAAAAGATATGCCAATAAATTTCTTTAAAATTGATTCCAAGTTAATCCGAACAGTGAACCTGACTGAGTTTGGAACTGAATTCAGTGTGGCGTAATTTACAGCAGTTAGGAATCTAATTAGGACGGTCAGGGGATGCCGATCTTACTTAATCACTAAGGATATTAAATAGGAATCGATTTAGTGTGGTCTAATAGCATTTATGATACTTAGTTGACGTGCGTTACGCGATGCGAACTGGCTTCACAAAAATTACAAGTAAAAAATAGGAAGTTGTAGAAATGCTCTGAATATTTATCAACATAAGCCATAGTTACGGAATAAAAATTATAAAGATTATTTGAACATCAAAATTAGATACTATATTTATACGGTGTTATGCGTCTAGCAATTCTTTTTTTTTATTTTTATACAACCAGCCACCGTGGCTAAGACAAGATCTATTTTTATGTGCTTCGAAACCGCAGTGCAATGTTAAATATCAGAGTTTTGGCGTGGTTGACAATCATTCTTCTTCTGACTTAGGACTCTGAATAAGGACGATATTATTGGCACGCTCTATATTTCTTCCATTGGTACATCCTAATTAAGAAGACCGAATATCGTGTAGAGTAATAGCCCCTTTAATTCCTACAACTAAGTTCAAACCTAGTTCGAACTACAAAACAAAAGAACAACAAATTTCTAGTGAACTTTAAAAAATTATGATTAAAAAAAGAACGATCGTTTAAAAAAGTTAAGAATTCAATGAAAACGACTGAATTAAATAAAATTCCATGAATCAGATATTTTTTATTCAATGAGTTAGAGCTATTGTTTACAATAAGAAAAACTTATTTTATGTTATGATATTTGATTTTTCAATTGTAATACTGTTTTATTTACAAAAGTTAAAGTATTATAATATAACACGTTTAATTGAAATGGATATTAATCAAAATACTATATTACACAAATTTATTTTTTTGGGTCCACTATCTAGAATTTTGGGAGCTCTCCACACTATTTGATATGAAGGATAAAATATGACAAAGAAAATAAATATTTTCTTCTCTTTTCCCTTCAGACCAAAAAAAAAACTCCAAATGTATATCGAGTTCACGTTTCTCTAAGGTATTTATTAATTTAGGTTTATAAGATTTGAATTTGTTTTATGTACAGTATCAAAACATACATTTAAATCTTTATCTTCAGTATCTCATGCGAAGTAGTAGATATCTGTTGGACTTCCATTGTCTTTATTTTTGTTGAATATCACGACGTTTCGGCTAGTAGTTATCTCTAGCCGTTTTCAGTTTCACTTGAAAACGGCTAGAGATAACTACTAGCCGAAACGTCGTGATATTCAACAAAAATAAAGACAATGGAAGTCCAACAGATATCTACTACTTCGCAAGAAACATCATTGTCTATGACCTTCAAACAAACACTTCAGTATCTCACTTGCACGTGAGTTGCTAATGTAAATTCTATTACTAAAAGTTGACTATTGAATATTTATAGCAAAGTGTCGATGAAATTACTAAAATTAAAAACTGACATACTGACGGAAAGAATATTTTGTTAATACAATATGGTTCAATTGTTTTAATGCCATTCTTTGTCCTTTGGTATTAAAATCAATCGGTTTTTAGAATAAGGGTTTATTGTTTAAAAAATGCACTAAAAGGTTGATCTACTTTTTATTAATCTTCCTTTTATAATTCGATTTATATACTAATACTACTTAATAAAAAATTGAAAAAAATTTTTACCAAACTAGTAATTATTATAGATGTCAATAGGTGATTATATACAATAATTAACTCAAAATTTACTACAACTAAGCCTGAGATAATAGTAAATAGTTTTTGTTAAAATACAGAAGGTCATCCACATAAGAAAATCTTAGGTTAAAATTGTCTGAACGCTACCAAAAATGTATCCTAATTTAAAGATTGGAAGTAATAAAAACACTTTATTTTAGAGAAGGAATTTTAACCTAAAAAGTTTCAGGAGCATTTTTCAAAAGCAA
The DNA here is from genome assembly GCA_034092305.1 of Diaprepes abbreviatus. Lineage (NCBI taxonomy): Eukaryota > Metazoa > Arthropoda > Insecta > Coleoptera > Curculionidae > Diaprepes > Diaprepes abbreviatus. The sequence goes on along the minus strand of JASJET010000122.1, from coordinate 17,787,078 downwards.
AACAATAGCATCTACCCTTTACACAACAAATAAATGATTTTTTCTGCCTTGTTCACAGACAACCTGATTTCGTAAAAAAACGTAACTACCTAGGCAATCAACCTTTTAGATGACGCGAACAACAATATAATTCTAAGTACCTCTTGTGAGTATATATTTAGAGCGTTCTTCCAGTCATCCATATTATGAGACATCGAAATTATCTCAATTTCTTGGCACTTAACCTTGTTTAAAATAACAGATGGGTTGTTCATTGATTGAATCAATTTCTTGCTTTTATTTAGGGTTGTAGTTGCATCCTCTGCTAAGTTTAATCTAATTAATACATCTGTTAACAAAACCCATGCATATACCAATCCTGGTCTTTGAGACGTTACTACAAATAAAAGAATAAATTAAGACAATATAAAAAATTTCAATAGAAAACTGAACATTTTATTTTTAATAATAATTTGGTAGTTGGTAATTTTGAAATGTCAAATTTTATTTTTTTCTATAGGATATCAAGATTCAGTCCCTTAATAGTGACCATATAAGGGCCCTAATTTCTTAGTAGATATTGTGAGTTATTAAGTTAAGAATATTTTATATAAAAATAGGTAAAATGTATTCGTAATACTGGAAAAGCATTGTTTACTTTCACACATATGTACGAACAATTTGTGAAAATATCTGTTATATTTACAAATAAAAAAATTTTAGTACACAGAAAATTATGATACCAAGCAAAATAGAGAAATAGTTTGTCCCTTCAAATTTTATCTATAAAGTACAAAATAAAAGTCAGTCTTAAGTTTTAAACCAGTCTTATCAATATGTTAAACTGGGTTTCTGTACTAATTATATTTCATATAGAATTAGTACATGTTTTTCTTTTTATGTTTCGGTTTATTTTATTATTTAAACCATCTTCAGAGAATTAAAGTGTAAACAGGAACAGGAATTTGTATTTTATTACACTTAAACTAAAATACATTTAACTTTTTTATATTAAAAAAAAACACTAGTATATTATTTTGACATTTTTAGCCTGTTTTGTTGGGTGTTTGAAAGTATACTGGTAAAGAAACGGAAACTTTCTGGAACATCTGCAATTTTATCGCCCTATTAAGTTGTTATTAACATTACTCAGGCTATTTGTGTCTGCCCTAAAGTTCATGGTGGTGTTCTTTTAATATGAATCATTAATTAATTTGTTCTTTTTTTGTAATTATCTTCTGTGTCTCAACGTTGTTAAAATCTATACTATGTAAATTATCTATTGAATGTTTGGCTAAGGAGTTAAGTTAGAACAAAAACATGTATTAATTCCTTATAAAATAATATTATATCCGAAACCCAAAACAGAAAAATCTAGTTATACATATAATCTAGAGTTAATATGAAGATAACAATTCTTTTGGATAACTGCTTTTATCCTTTCTGATGAAGCTATCAATACATTGTTATTATTTATTTATTTATTGTTTTGGGCAAGTAATTAATCCAACTAAATTGTGATGAATAACGTGAAAATCAAAAAATAACAAATAAATTATTATTTAAATATTTAATTTATGTTCTGGAACATCTAAAACACCATTAATATTTAAAATTTCAAAATTAAATTGATTTTAAGTTTGAAATTCGGTTGACATCAAATCACACTACTTAAAATTAAATGTTATTTCAAAAATGCTAAAATATATTTTTTTATTATCTCTAAAAAACTACAATAGGTAGAAATGTCTAAATTTTAAAAGTAAAACATTGTAAATATTACTCAGTGTCAAAAGTCAATTATTTTTGCATCGAAAATAACATTTTCACATTCACCCCTGCAGCAAACAAAAATTAAATTTTGGAATAAAAAGGCCCTCATATTATTAGAATCGGTGGTTATAATTTTTCCAAAAAATAAGCTCTCCTCAAATTTACAAAAGACTTGTTCAATTTGTTGTTCACTGTTGTTAAAGACTCTTTTATTCTAATTGTAATGTAGGAAAAAGTAAGACTTTTTTTTGGAACCAGTACATTTTTTATCAATTTAAAATTATAAATTACGGAGAATGACAACTTTTCGCTTTATAGCTTTTGAAAAAAAAAATCATTACGAATTTACCAACAATACCTGAACATAAACTTGAATCATATTCCAAGTCAAATGCAGTGGAAAGGTTCTTAGATAATTTTATCCAAATAACTAATGAAAAGTAAGAAAAGAAACGTACAAAATTGCAAAACAAAGAGTGTACCTAAAAAAAAAAGGAAAAATTTTTATTCTTAGATTTATGAGATAAGGGGCTATTAAACTATCCGATATTCAATCTTTCTAACTGGGTTAGAAACTGAATTCAGTGTATTGTCCTAGCATTTAGGATACTTAGTTGAAGCGGCGAGCGACTATACAGCCATTATAAAAAGAGAGAGAGAGAAAACATAACACCTTTCTCTATCTCTCTTCAACACCGCATAAGAAATACAGGCAATGAAATAATCAGAAATGCAAAAATCATGAATATTATGAATTAATATAAACCTAAGTACACCAACAAAACCACCAAACCAACATAAACAATGATTAAACCAAAACCAAAGGCGCGCGGACCGCAGCTTATATACAAATTCCAAATATTTATTAGGTAATAATCATGGAGACAGAGGAAGTAAGGTGTGGTAACATTTTTTTTCTTATATGTCATTTTTTGTGTAAAATAATGAATATTTCACCAAATTTGTTACGTTTGTTAATAAATAGATTTTTAATATAATTACTGCTTTACAAGTAAATATAATACTCTATTTATAATATATTTAGGCAAGCGATGTGAGATGAGGTATTGTTGTCGGTAACGCCCTAAAATAGCAAATAAAGAAAAAGAGTTTTATCATAGATACTTCATATTTATAAAGATATGCCGTACTTATGGAATGCAAATTTGAAAGATTATGTAAATAAAAATATTAGGTATGATGGTTACACGGTGCTGTTCATCAGAACTTCCTTTTTCTTTTTTTTTTTTAAATTTTCATACAACCAGCCACTACGGCTATAACAATGCCTCTTTTTATGTGCTTACAAAGCGTGTGCTCGACAATCACTCTCCTACTGATTTAGGATTCCGATTTAAAACGGTGTAACTGGCGTACTCTAAACACCATCTTTTTCTACATCCTAGTAAGGAATCTTAAATATCTTGTAGTTTACTACTCATAAAACTAGAAAGGCAAGAATATATTACTCTTATTATACTTTGTATATAAGTTATTTAAGAAAAACACATTTTTAGTTGAAGTAACTTATATGGTCATATTTAGGGCGTAAAATATGTTTTAAAAAGGTAACAAATAAGGTGAATGTGTGTAAAAAATTAACTGATGGTTGACATAAAACATTATGCCAAAGTTGTTCTTTTTGCGAAGGTTCAAAATGCCTTTAGAATTAGTATTCCATTGATATTCTGTATAATAAACTTGGAGAGAAATTAAAAAAAAATACAAAACCGATTTTTCAATATATTGACCTGCAAAAGAAATTTCCAAATTTTTTTAAGCATAATAAAAATAAACAACTTGAATCCAATTTAGCCAAATGTGTATGTCTATTTTCAAATTAAAATGTTGATAATTTATAACACCTTGTATTTTCAAAAATGTTTGCTTTATAACCTATATAACTTACCTTAAAACTATTCATTTGATTAACATTTCAAGGCATGGATAAATAATAAAATTCATTAAAATATACATATAAAAAGAATCTTTCTTTAGATACACATTCTCAGAATTATTTTTATTATTATGCTATTGTGTAAAACTCTTTTCTTGTCAGTTCTATTATTTTATTAAATACATTATCAAAAATATTTGCAAGGCTCTTAACTAATAAAAAATATGACACGACTGCAAAATATGTTTTGAGAATTGGGAACACATCTTGAAATAAATGTCCACATATTGTTGTGTGTTCATAATATTTTTAAAAGTCAACTCAAACTTCCTGATATTTGCCAAATTTATAACCACCATATAAGGTTTTAAAAAAAGCTTAGAAAACTTAAATACCAAAAAAAAAATAAATTCATTAGAAGATAGTTTTTTAAAAATTAATAATAGGTGAATAATTTAATTTCATATCTTACCTTCAGTTAGTTTTTCTTTGGCTTCTAAGAGATCATTATTTTGAACTAAAAGTACTGCTTGAGTGAAGAGTCCCATAGCATTTTTAGAATCCAAAGCCAAAAGTGCGACAAGGTATTTTTGTATACCTTCCCTATAATTAATAATTTCTGAGGTACCTTCAATGTACATCTGATTGAAAATTTTACAAATCCAACTAAGGGAAATAACGCTGGAAGGAAACCATTTATACATTTCCATAGAATGCATCAATAATTTAAAGTGCTCTCCATTTTTATTTAATAGAGTTAAATAGCAGGAATAGAAATTTTCGGTAACTGCTGAGGCAGACTTAAGATCTGCAAGACAACTTTCATACTAAAAAAAATTGAAACACTGAAATAATCACACACAAGTTTTTATTTTAGATTATAAAAAATTAAGTTAGATAATTAGAAATAACGTACATTTTTACTGAGTAAATATTTTTCACAAATATGGAGGTTTAGGAGAAACTTTAACAACGATTTAAATTTGAAACCAGCTAAACAGTAAGCATTCACTATAGTCAAAGTACTGAATAAAGTTAGAAATTACATATGACATTAGTGATAGGCCCGAATGATATTGGTTTTTATTACTTTCATCAGCTGGTATCACATTGGTTTAAATTACCTTCGCCAATTTACATAAAATTATTCCATTCCCGACAGAGATAGCGTAAAAGATTTGAAGTATGAGAAAAACCTTTTTTTTTTTTTGTATTCATTTACACAAAAAATTATTAATGATTTCAAAGCACTATAATAAAATAATAATTTCAGCGACTTTGGGCTAATACAGCATGATAATTTACTGATGTAAGAAAATTTCTAACTCCCTATATCACATGATCGATGTCACAGTTCTCTCAGTACTTTGAGTACAGCATGACCTGCCTTTAAAACTAGTCTAAATTAACAGTAATAGGTTTAAATTGACTAATACAACAATAAGATAATCAAGTTTTGAAACTTAAAAACACAATGATTGAAAAATATATATATTTTTTTATTTTCAAGAGGTCATGCCTCCTATCGATTCCAGGGCTTTATTTCAGATCAGATTTTTGTATGAAATGCAAGGAACTTCATAAGCCATGCCATGGAAATTATATTTATAATGAACGAATTTATTTCTTTTCTTTTTTGCATCTGTCTATTCAGACAGAAACTATACAGTCCTAATATTTAACACAATTGAATGAATCAATGTGACTGAACTGTCAGTCAGCTTGGCTGGTGTTTCATTGAACTGCTTTCCTTACTCTCTCCACCCTCCTTTGTACCAGATGGTGCCTTAACGTTTATACTGAAGCAGTGTGTTTGTACCCTCATTTATCTGTTATTTATATTACACGGCTTGTCTCAGAATACTGACTTCTTTCCGAGTTATTGGAAGTATAGCAATATACTATTTATCTCATTAGCAAATCTGGAGCAAACATGGCTTTTGTCCTAAACATTCCAAAATAACTTTACTTCTGGAATGCTAATTTTTTAAAACAAATTTCTTGAACGGGGATTTCAGGGACAGTGTTTATATATTTAAACCTTTAATCCAGGTAATCAGCCTCTGTTGCAGGCCAAATTGGAGCACATGGGTCTGAAAAATGTCCATGATGATAATTATATTTGAAGTTCATTCCACATCATAATAAGACCACTGGGTAAGCTCTCAGCGAGCCTGGATTTATCCTTTGACATAGCAAAGACTTTTCACTGGAAACTTTAAAGTTGTTGTTTACAGTTGCGTTCGTGCGTACTGGGAATGTAGGTCGATAATTTGAACTACATATTGTTCAACTCACGCGAAATTTATAGAGAGGATGCAAGATAGGTTCCTGAAATCATATATATGTAGCCTTGAAGCTGATTTGTTTTATCTGGAGATCTATAAATATGAACACATTTTGAGTTGCTTCCTTAGAATCTCGTAGAAAATATATTGTTCCTCTTCAAAATTCTTAACAATTTAATAGATGCATCCAACCTACTATAACTATTAAGTTTTAATGCTCCATCAAAAGCAAAATAGACAAGGAATGGCGACTTATTTAGATGTCCTTGGACATCATTCCCTTAAATCTTGACTTGATTTAGTTTTAATAATTTTTCTAATATTAAATATTTATTTATAAAATAAAACAAAGTTTAACTATATTATGAACATATTTCTTTTTCATACAATAATCTACAAAGGAATCTGAAATACAGTAGTAAAGATTTTTTTTAACTTACCAAACTAAAAACAATCCCAGAATCGTTATTTTTCTCTAGAAGTTCCGCAAGTAATTTTAAAATCTCTACTTGGTAGTTTGCTGCACACTTTTTAGAAGTATTATACAAAACATTACAAATTTCTGCAATGTCTTCATGTTTACCAACATTACTCAACTTCTTACAATATTCCACCACTTTCTTGTCATTTCTGTAAAATAAATTTTGATATAATAATGTAATGAGAATTAAACAAATGATAAACAAACTATTATATATTACCAACACATTATCAGATATGCTGATGGTACTAACTTAATTATAGGTAGCAAAAAATAGAAGACCTAATTATCACATCTGAAGAATTTCACAAAAATGTGACAAAATATTTTAATGAAAACACACTACTATTGAACAAAGATGAAACTTTTTAGAACAAAACAATCAAATACTGAGAAACAACTATGTCTACATCTTAGTGAAGAAAACTTCAATTCAATGACAATAGTAAACCTTGAGGAAGATACACAGATGAACATCTTGAGTGGACACATCATATAAGCATATTAAGGAGATAACTCAATTTGGTCTGTTATGTTATTAGCATCATTGGCAAGTATATGAATGAAAAAACTCTGTATGCACTTTATATTTATGAATGTTTATTGTTAAGAACAAACATTTGTGTTTTATAATAACTTACCTGATAGAATTAAGAGAATAGAATCCCAAAAACTGTTTAAAAATTGAATTGAACATTTGATAACTGATATATAAATTTTGACGTAATTTCATTTTATGTTATAAACATGATTTGAAATAAAGTGTTAAATTATTTTTAGACTTAGAAAACATCGTCAATATTTTACATCCAGATTCACTAAGAAGTTTTAAGTCAACAAACTCCACCAGGCCTATGGTTTAAGTCTTAGACCCGACCAGTTGCCGTTGAAATTAGATCTTATAATTAGCCCGTTTTGTTTTTTTTTTAAGATATTGTAATAATTTATATTGCATATGTCAACAAGTAAACGGGCTATTAGGGATAAAAACCTAGCGATGAACGTTTGAAGGTCATAGACAACGATGTTTCCTGCGAAGAAGTAGATATCACTTGGACTTCCATTGTCTTTATTTTTTGTTGAATATCACGACGTTTCGGCTAATAGTTATCTCTAACCGTATCTCAGTTCAGTTTCACTTGATGAAATATATATATATATATATATATATATATATATATATATATATATATATATACATGAAGGATTTCAAAAAAGGCCTGATGAAAATTTCATGTTAATCCAAGAACAAAATTGAGTCTCACATGGTAACTTCTGGTTGGAAGGCATTGACAGATATTCTGGTCAAAAAAAAATGTAAACAAAAGTTTTTAAATTGAAAAATTACTATATTAAGTTATGTAATATCTGATTATGTTCCACAGAAAATCGCTGACAAGTAACTGTAAGTGTAAGGCTAGATACATTATAAAACTTACAATTAACAATTTAATAATTAACGTATTGTTTTAGCAAATGCAAATGCAGAATATAACACTAACAAGGTACTTACAAGAGAAAGGTAAATGATAAAAATTTGGGGTGTATGAATTCTTCCAGTGTTAAGTAATTATTTTCTATCATTATTACTATTAAGTCATAAAAAGTTTTTAAAACAAGAATGATGGAATATAAATTATTAGTGATTACATGAATTTCATATATACTTAAAAATTCCTATATAAATAAAATGTAAGAAAAATGTTGCAGAATAGTTATTTGAAGTAGTATATTTCTAGTAGGTAAATCTAGCATAATAATAAAAAAAGCTAAGTGTGACAATAATTGATTAATGAAACTAAAATATACAATTTCAAATGAATTTCTACTGAAAATAATTTATTTCTTTCCAACCTCATCAAGATAATTTTAAATATTAAGGTACAGTAAATAGCTAAAGTACACAATGATAATTAAAAATGCATATGTTATCTTAATTAAAAAAGAAACAATATAGGTATTAAACAGTATTGCAAGAATTTGGTTAAAAAAAATCGCATTATTCACATAAAATATGTCGACTTGTCAGAACCTAATAACAGGTACTTACGATTCAATCGCTAAATATGATATGAGTGATTTCACTAGATCTGCTTTTACTTCATCGGTGTTTAATTTTTCATAATAGTTAATTAAACCTTGCCAAGCCAAGGGATTTGATGGATTTAAATCTATAGCTTTTTGGAATGCCTTTGGTGTATGATCCACAGGTCCAACTTCTTGCAAGGACAGGCCAAGAAATACCAGTGCCATATAATTGGTTTTATCTTCCTTCAGAACAGACTAAAATAAATGTCATCTGTTAAACATTAAATCATTCGTTATTTTCAGTCTATGAACTAATCTTTAAGTAAACATTTTTAAAAATGTATATTTATTTATTTATTCAGTAGTAAAAACTTACAAGGTAAATAGAAATGTCAAAAAAAAAAGTACAAAAATAATTTAAACCTAATTGGATATTTAAATATCTTTGTTATTTCTTGTGTTGTGGTTATGAAGAGTAAGATACAGCAGGGAATTGACGTTGGTGTCATTTGAGATAAACTGCAGCCTCCATGATAAGTATACAGTGTAAAGTTAAAATTTTATGTTTTTTAAAATGTGGCTTACAGTAGGACTCAAAGAAAGTATCTTACAAAGTATATGCTTTTGCATGCATGCCACAATGGCAGAATAAGTCGAGTTTATGTATTAACCATAACAATCGACTGTTTATATTTAGATCAAGAAACTTATAGATTTCTGCCTCTCTTATATGAAAACCATTCACACTGAACTGAAATTGAGAAACTATGCACCTTTTGTAAAATGTTAAGTAATGCATTTGTGTTTCATTGACTATCAAGTTATTTCTCTAACACCAGAGACTAAATTTGTTGAGGATGCTATTTACTTGTTGGATGAGAACATCAAGAGTGGGATGAGACATAAAAATTATGGAATCATCGGCATACAAGACCAAAAAAGGGTTTTCATTGAAGTTCAGAAAATTTTCCATTTAATTTATAAATAGTAAGAAAAGTAAAGGTGACAATATACTACTTTGAGGACCTCCATATTTTAAATAATTAGCATCTATTATTTTAAGGTTCTTAAGAAAGGAATCCAATCATCCATTAGTGTTGCCTCTCAAACCAAGCAACTCAAGTTTCCTTACTAAAAGTTTATCGCCAACATAGACAAAAGTACAAGTCAAATCTAAAAACAAAGCAATTGTTTAAATAGTTTTATCCAAAGAGGGGTAAATAAATTCCAACAAACTAAAGGCTGCTGTATCCACTGAATAATTTTTTCGACAGCTATGCTGCAAAGTTGATATTAAATTGTTCTTGTTTATGAAGTTTTCAAGTCTTATGGCCAGTATTCTTTCAAATATTTTGGAAAATGCAAGTAACCTTGTAACTGCTGTATAATTATCCACCAATTTAGTATCTCCTTTCTTATGGGAAGGTATTACCTCACCTTCTTTTAATTTATTAGGGAACCTACCCAATTCAAGCATTAAATTGTAAATATAACAAATAGGATATTTGTCTTTAATAGATTGCCAAATATATTTAATTGCAAAAAGAGGAAAGTCCTCATTATTGCAAGAAGGTTCTCTATTTTTCAGGGTTTTAATAGCTGTTTAGACTTCCTCAAGAGTGATTTGCAGCAGATGAATTAAATTCACATTAGGAGTTAATAATGTACATTCCAGAAATTAGCATAAAAAAGTCGCAAAATGTAGTATATATGTCTCGATAAAATAAGATTATTAGTTTTTATAGAAATAGGATATTTATTGTTTTTTATATGACCCAAATTTGTATTTACAACTTACCATATAGCTTGAGATGTATTTGAGAATGAAATTATGTAGTTTTATAGGGACTGTTTCTTAGCAGCTGCAATGTTATAGACAAAATTTTTTTTTGCCTCCCGATATTGCTCCAATACCTATGATGAATTGGAGTTTTCATTTAGCTAGTACAGGTTTTTTAGTTCCTGAGTGTTTCTAACAATATTTGGATTTATCCATGTGCTTATGTTTGATTTATATTTATATACACTTGAAATTGGACATTTAAGGTCTAGATTGTAGACGAAAATGTTATGAAAATAACTCCTAGCCAAATCAACCTCCTGACTAGTAAACAAATCATGAAAATCGGTAGTCAACAAAAGATGTGTTTTTGATTAAATAGATTACCATAATTAAAAAAAAATTATATTTGGTTCTTAGAAATGGTATTATCTATATGAATGATATTAATAAATCGAGAGTAGTGGGTTATTTCCAAGTTATTAGTGACAAACATGTCAGATGTGTTTGTTAATACATAGTCCAAAGCTGAGGATGAGACCCCCTAACTCTTGTAGGCTGAAAGGGGAGAATATATTAGGAATTATACATAATTATTAAGAGGGTAATTTAGAAGTTTAAGTTGGATTTTTTCATATATAGTAACGAGTGACTTGCTGGAAGCATCACTGTCAAGTTACTGGTACTCACAATGAGTAAGTGCATCTGCTCCTTTCTATATAATAGATACAAATATAATTAAACTATATTAGTTAAACTAGTAAATTTCCAATAGAAAAATGAAGCTCAGAATGTCAAAGATTTTTTAGATTGAGGTTGCTCCTTAGAAACTGTTATCAGCTGTTTTGTCAGACTACGGTTTAATTTCTATAATCAAAGTACTGAATAAACTTAGGAATGACATATGACATTAGTGGCAGACTCGAGATGTTCTAGATTATTTAACTTTATTCGATTATTATTGCATTTCACATTTCCTTTACAATTTATATAAAATTAATCCAATTAGAAACACTAAATACTTAACATAAGAAATTAAAGTATAGGAAAAAAACAACTCTTTTTTTTGTAGTCATTTGCACATAAAATTATTAAAAAATTCGAACCCACCATGGGGTAGTACAGCACACAACAATAATTTTCTGATCTGGGGATATTTCAAACTCCTAATATCACATAATCGATACAATTTTTACATTATTAATTTGTCAAATTTATAAGTTCTTTCAGTACTTTGAATATAGTAACTATATGTTAATCTAGTTATGAACTTTAATGCATTTTAAATATTAGCTATAATAAATATAATTTTGTAGTAGTTTATGGGCCAATAAGGCTTAGTTTATCATAGTAGTAGTTTAATTCTAAGAAATTATTTTCAAATTTATGAGTAATATTTGGTTACATTAACTAAATCTTTGTTTGGTAAGATTAATATTTATATCTAAAAAAAAGTCTTGAAATGTTCTTAATTATTTTTTAGGTTTGGATAAACTTAGTATTGCTTTTTCTTTCCCCAGATTTGTAATTCATGTATATTTTGAATATGTATGAATATCATTTTTACCTTTGATAACTTTAAGGCAGACTGAAAATCCTTATTTTTGATGGCATCTCGAGCTTCCTTTAACAACAACTTAATATCCTTCATTGTGATATTTCAAATTAATTTCAAGGGTTTTTCCTATTACTCCAGAGGAATCGTAAGTGCCTACTGCTGCTGTATTTAAAAAATAAGGCTTAGAGATTTATTCAGTTATGTTTCAAGATAAACTTAAAAAATCAATAAGCCTGAAAAGTTTCGGCCTATTTTGATAAACAGCTTTTTTTAAAACAGCTGATCAGCTGATCGATGTGAGAACAGTATTCATAGACATAAGAGTAATTTATAGACTGCGCATCCTATAGAAGGAAATTGGCCTTGCGTTTAGAAAGAGATAGTAAATTTTCAATGAATAGTATCTCTCTTTCTAATTTCGGTCAGGTGACAGGAGTCTCCAATGTCGTTTGGAGTATCGTCCTTAGCGCGTTAGAAAAAAAGGTACTACTCATCGAAAACGGTCTGTCTCTTTCTAAGTGTGAGCTTCTTATAGCAGAATTTCTCAAGCAGTGGTTCGCGCGCCCCTAGGGATTCGTGAACGTTATAAAGGGGATTCGCGAAAATAATGTAGTAATGGTGGAATTTTAAATTAAAGATTGAAAATCTGTAACGCGACGAGTCGCTAAACCCCTGGCGATGCGAGTACATTGTACATTGTCGAACGAGCCGGCAACTTTTACTTTTGCAAACCAAGACTTTTCCCGAATGCACACGAAAGAACGAGAATAACGTCTGCCTATCGGCATCTAAAAATGTCGCAGTCACATATAAGGAAGAGTAGAGTCAAACTGAATCGTACGATGAGCTTAAGAACCTCGAGTGATATCAAAAAGATAAATGAATTAGTAGTTAATGCATGAGTCACAGCTTGAAGGTTTTCCTAATTATTATTCATTGTAGAATAAGGAATAAATGTGAAAGCGGCCTGGATGACACCTAGTTTGCGTTTAGAAATGCCCATGGTATTTGAGCACTATTTGCTCGAAATATATTTTTCCAAAAGTGTCGAGACCAACGTAAAGATATTTTCGTATGCTTTATCGTTTACGAAAAAGCGTTTGAGATGATACAGCATACGAAGCTCATAGATATACTGAAGAATATTGGTGTGGATAGCAAGGGTGTGCGGGTTATAGAGAATCTATATTGGTGTCAGAGGGCAGTGGTCCGAGTTAATAGTAAGTTTCTTTGGTAAAAAAATGCCAAATTCAAAGAGGCGTTAGACAGGGATGTATTCTCTCTCCACTGTTGTTTAATTTATACTCGGACAACGTTTTTAATGAAACCGTACATAACAAAATATTTGGGGTTAAAATCAACGGCGAGCTAACAAACCCAATTTGTTATGCCGATGATACGGCCATCATAAGTGATAGTCTTCAAGGTCTACAACAACTCTTAGATTCTGTCAATAGGGTTGGGAAAGAAATGGGACTCAACATAAATATTGCTAAAACTAAATTACACTTAACTGCTAATAAATGGACAAAGCGTTGAAAGAGTCTCCAACTTCAAGTACCTTGGATGTTATGTTACTGAACAGCTTGACCCAGATAAAGAAGTTATGCAGAATCGAATCAGCTCGCACAACTTTTTTAAAAATCAGATCGCTTTTCTGCAATGACAATCTAAATTTAAAACTATGCCAAAGAATGATTAAATGTTACATTTGGTCAGTGTTGTTGTATGGAGCGGAATTGTGGAGGCATTTGAGATGTGACTGCATAGGCGAATGCTTCGAATATCCTGGGTAGCTATGCCACTCGTAAATTGCTGAAAACTGTAAAATGCAGTAAACTAGCATATCTTGGTCATATTCTCAGAGGTGATCGGTACAGAATTCTTCAACTGATAATGAAGGGTAAGATCGAGGGTCGTAGAGATGTTGGAAGGAAGCAGATCTCTTGGCTGAGGAACACCCGAAAGTGAACAGGAATACACAGTGCTGAACAACTATTTAGAATAGCAGAGAACAGTGATAAACTCATCATTGTAATTGCCCACATCAGAGAGACCTGACAGGGCACAGGAAGAAGAAGTTAATGCATAGTGTGTACATAAATATTAATAGCATAAACCAGTTTGGTTTTTCTTGTTGTGTAATTAAATTACAATAAATACCCAAGCTTTACAAATCGCACGTGCGCACGTCGAACGTGAAAGTAAATAATTATTGCTCTGTAAATGTATGATGGATCATTGATTAAAAACGAGTAGTTTCGTCAAGTCACGAAAAATTGAACGAGCATCAATTACACCTTCTACTTCAGTCCCTGATTTGGAATCAACACAGGGTGGCAATTATAGTGAGCTATGGACTCACCAGACTGAAAGCAAAGAAAAAACAGGCGAACAGAGTGAGAAGAAAGGAAAGAAACGAAAATATGACAGTGACTATTTAGGAGGAGTCAGAACCTAAACCACTTTGAGTAATCTTTAATGAAATCTTGGTCAACAGCAGTTTAAAATCATCTCTTCTGTGAATAATCTTTGACAAGACATACATATCACAAGGATAAATCTGTTGAACATTTTTCTTATTTTCTAACAGATTTAAACGAAGATGATAAAATGGCTCTCGAGGTATCGTTTCGAGTTAGCAAGATTTGGATAAGCACACACAAGGGAAAGAAATTTGATTGGATCGTGTGCTAAAGACATCACGAAGTATATGCTTAGAGAAAATGCGTCAAAGAAAATTGACAAACAACACAGTGTTGCAGAGAATTAATGATTTGGCAAATTCTATGGAAATGGACTTAAAAATAAAATTTTTATGAAAAAAAAATGAACCGGCTTCTAAAAGTGCGCTAAAAAGTGAAAAATAACTATAAATTTTTATATGAAATAGAAATTTTTGAAGTCGGCGCCAAACTAATACCTGCCACAATGTGATTCGCATAAACAGATTAAAAATACTTTATTTGTAATTGTTTTCTTACCATAATTTGTATATATTAGTAGTTATTTATTTCATTTACAAATAATTTGGTGCCGACTTCAAAAATTTATAATTATTTTTCACTTTTTAGCGTACTTTTAGAAGTCGGTTCAACTTTTTTTTATAAAAATTTTATTTTTCGATTTTTAGTTTTGACTTCATTATGATATTCAAAAATTATTTGAACTAAGTACTAACGAGGTTAGTGTACCTCGCAATGACTCCAAGGTGGCAATAAAGTACCCATTTTATCCAAAGTTGTAAATCACCCTAAAATGAACCTATAAAAAATCTGTCATAGTAAATCCACTATCTTAAATTTCAAATTAATTTTAGATTGGTAATATAGGCACCAAAACCTTCCAATATCGATATTTAAAGAACATGAGACGTAAAATTCTTAGCCCGATATATTTTATATTGCATATTGAATTTGTATACGCCTCAAAAACCTCGCAATATCGATTTTATATAAAATCGGAAAATGTAAAATTTTCAGTCCCTCATATTGTATCTAATCAACCTAATAGTTGTAAAAAATTAACTTCATATTCGTAATAGACGACCCTGAAAACCCCTTAATACCAAATCTGAAAAAATGCGAATAAAGTAAAATTTTCCACTCACTATATTGGATTCGCCATATTGAATTTAAAAAAAAAATAATTTTAACGTCCTAATCTAATTTAAATCTAAACCCTTCAAAGCCCCATAGTGCCAATTTTGGATGAAATCCGGAAACTTAAAATTTCTAGACCGTCATATTGCATTTGACATATTAGATTTTCTTAAAATAATATTATTTTCGCTATTTACATCATCAGAAACGAGTCAATCCCACTTTTGAACAAAATCGAAGGATATAAAATTTTTAGTCTGCTATATTGGATTCGCCATATTGAATCCTGAAAAAATACTTTTAAATTCATAATTTACATCCTCAGTCAGTTTGGGAGAATATCGAAAAATGTAAAATTTTTAGGACGCCATATTGAATCTGCCAGAATGATTTCCTCAAAATATATTTTAAATTCGTAATTAACACTAACAAAAATCCCCCAATACTGATTTTAGACAAAATCGAGAGATGTAGAATCTTTAATCCGTCATCTTGTATCCGTCATATTTAATTTTTTTTAAATAATTTTAGATTCATTGTGTACGACCCCGAAAATTCCCCCATACCAATTTTGGAGAAAATCGGACAAAATTAATTTTGTCAGAGCCATCTTGGATTTCACTGCACCAATTTCATCCAAAAAAATATGGGACAACCGCAGCAAATTCCTGAACATAACATAAAAAAATTTCATTCAAATCGGTATCGTCGTTCCGGAGTAATCGGTGTACATACATAAAAAAAATACGTCGACGTCGACGAATTGAGAACCTCCTTCTTTCAGAAGTCGGTTAAAAATATAAAATTGAATTATTTCGCTATTTAGCTTGGGGAGTTGACTAAAGTAGCAAATGCTGGAATATTGCTTGTCTATAATACTCACTTAAATTATTTATTATATTACTTTAGACATTCATATACATAGGAGGTTCGGTCCTAATTTTAAATTGCTTAAAGAGATCTCTACTCTACTCTGAAGTGACCTTCATTAAAGATCCTGCTCTTGTAGCTTATTAAAGTTAAAAATGGCAAAAAACGGATAGATAAATGGTTTTAAGCATATCGGGTGCCAACTATATTTTTGAAAAATACTTTTCAACAAGCGTACAATCGATTTCCTTTTATCGATTGGTTGATTTGCTAACGTTCTTGTAAACGAACAGTACCGGCTCGACGCCATTTTATGTATTGTGGTTTTTGCCTTGTAAATTGTGTGTGAATTATATCTCTATAATAACTGAAAGCAGTCTATTAAGAGCAACATCCCATTTCTAAAACCGAATTGTTGCTTATTTAATAAGTTATTTGATTCAAAATGATTACTGTCTCTTTTTAAAAATTATATGTAGACACTAGGGAAATGAAACCATAGTTTGACAACTCCTCTCGATCCCCCTTCTCATAAACCACATCCTAGAAACTTCAAATTCTGAAGGATAAAATACCATCTTCCAAATAATAATTTATGAGTCTGTTCAAGAGATATACTATTACATTCGTTATACATTTTATTGCCCTAATGTTAACACCATAATAGTCTTTGCTATGCTTTTTTTTACGTATCTCATTTGTAATTCATATTATAAAAATTCAATTCTGGTAAATTGTTCAAATTCAATTTATTTAAAAAAATAATTAGAAGAGTTATTAACTTTAAGAACATTATCAATTACACAGGAAGCAATATTAACAAAGTAATTATTGACACTGTGTGAATATAGAGTTCACATCATCTTTTTTTAATATATTCGTGTCTAAATTTATTTATAATTGTCAAGATGCCTTGGAAGAATTTTCAGAATTCATTATAAAATTGTTAATTTGTGTAATTTTTTCTTCACAGTTTCTGCTTCTATCATCTATACTATACGCATTTTTCTTATGTCATCTCTCAGATAACATGATTATGTACGTTTGTAAACAAACTCCATCAAGGGCAGTGCGTCCCTCATACCTCACAACTCATCATTAAAAAATTCGGTAGTAATATCAGTGTTGCGAGGTTTACCTACAAATTTTTCAGGAAACAGAGCAATACAGCTAATTAAAATAATACTCATAAACATTTCAGCCATGCGCTCCAATCCACATGGCTCAAGTAAGAAGTAGCAATTAACACCCTCCATCAATAGATGAAGTTTAAATAAATCTTGTTGTTACAGGCCTGTATATAACAGGTACAATAGGTTGAAGACGTGTATGGACATCAATTTTAAAAGTATAGGAAAAATAGTCATCGCTATCTAGGTTACAAAATACATTATCCAAACATGAAGGAGCCCTAGTAAAACCGTTAATATATTAGCATAGTGCAGATCATAAGAATTCATAACAAACTTTAATATTTTCCTATCAGCAGTGTTAAATTTTAAGTTAAAATCGCCGGTACTTATAATTATACGTTTTTTGCGCAAGAAAATATTTAAGCCCTTAGAAAAAAACATCGAGAAAACCATTGTAATCCCTCAAAGGAGAGCGCTACACTGTTAGCACCAGCAAATTATATTGTTCAAACTCCACAGTACACAATTAATTTCTACCTTTGACTTAACGACATACAATATAAAATCAAAGATCTAGGATATGTGATTGTAAAATAATTGAAAAAAATTCTAATTTCCCCCCTTCGTTCGAAAGTGATTAAAACTTAACAAAAACTAGTATTTGTAAAATATATTTATTTATAAAAACATGAAACAAAAACTTGGATATAGCAGCATTAGTAACAAATTTATAATAAGTCCCTAAAATAAAATCTTTGATGATTACATAATTTATAAAAGTGGGAAAGTGTGGCTTGTTTTGGCAACAAAAAAAAGCTATTTACTAAATTAAAATAAAAACAAACATATAGGAATTTTCCATTTCTAAGTTGTTTTTTGTCAAAAACAGTAGTAAACAATTTGATCGAATAACATATTTTTAGCATTTTAAACATACTATATACAAATCTACAAATAAACATGAGATATACATGTTTATAATTAATAATAAAATGTACCTTAACAAAAAAAGAGCGGATTTTAGTTCTTGCACATTTTAAGGGTTTACTCTACTTAAAAAATAAAAAGGTGGTATACTAGATTTTAACCGAAAATAAATAAACATGACCAACAAAATAATTTGTTTTTTTTTGCTAGATCCTATCAACCAATTGAATTTGTCGCACAAAGTTAAACTGAAACCACAATTTTAACGAGTGTCAGACGATTTTAGAGTAATTAAATTAGGCCGTGATTTTCCTTATACTATCTTTTTTTATACTTACTCGTAAGAACATTCAAACCTTCAAAAACAGAACACAGTAAGACAAGCCTAACTGCAAAAACTCAAAACCCGAAAACCGGTAAAAATTAATTACTTTTCAACATAAACGTAAAAAAGGACCACCCTTTTTGATAATAATCTATAGCTGTTAGCTAAATAATTAATGGCACCACTCGAAGGACAATTACTTACAAAATGGTTTCCGATGTTGCCAGATGTTGGTAAAGGAGGCTACCTTCCATTGACACTTAAAAATCTTCGGTGTTTATGAACGCTCCAGGTACGTCATAGCGCTATTTAAAATGCTATATAAAGGATTAAGTAACGAAGTCGCGGGAACACGTAGCCCGGCCTTTCATACGTTTAGCGTAGTAGTCGTATAAAACCTAATTTATTAGAGGTGACATTAGATTTTATTGTAATTATGAACTTCTATTCTCGCTTTAGGATTTAATTACAAAAAAGTAAAAATGGCTATTATTTTAAATAAGATTTTATAATACTTATACAATTATCATAGTCGCTTTAGGTTAATTTCCGTAAAATGTATGAGGAGGCCCCAAGTACAAGCAAAGACATAGAAGAAATTAAATAAAATTACATTAAGTAATAATTAATTTCTTCTACGTCTATGAGTGCAAGTAAGGAGTTTTTTTTTATTACATTTTTTTGATATATGTGAATTCCGTAAAGCAAGATCACGAAATATATTATATTGTCATTATTATTAATATAATTTTTGTGGTATATTTAAATTTGACAGAGTCCCGCATCAGCCGCCACCTAGTCCCACTTTTTACTGTAATAGAAGTTGCATTCATAGATGAAATAAGTAGGGAAGTTGCATTTGACTTCAGCAAGTCTACCTTCGATCTAGGGGTATGTTCGAAGAAGTCTACGATACAGGGTGCGTTCCACTAAGCACCCACAACGATCACGCTCATGATAGCAGTTTTTCCCGTTCCACTAGCTTGTGAGCATTTTAATCATAAACCCAAGTGGAATGGGATTGTGGACGTCTTAAGCGTTGAGTTAAATATTACAAATGGCGGATTTGAAAATAAATCAGTAGCTTGAAAAGGTTATGTTATAATTTTTAAGCTTTAATATTAATAATTTGTTATAATTATTGGTTAACTTGCTTTTTATTAAAGAAAAATACTATTTAGTTTCTTATATTTTATTTTAGTGGAATCTTTAAGTAATTTACGTTGAAAAATAATCAAAATATCTTTTGTGGTGACAGTTGGATATTTAATGGTGGATCGTAATCATGATTCAGAAAGTACTTCATCTAGTCCAGATGAAGAATGGAATGCAGTTTTACAAAGTCGGGAAAAGCGAAAACTTAGGCCACGTATTATTGATTATGAGAATGTTATTAATCGTTATTCAGATAAAGAATTCAAGTCATTTTAGGGTAAATTTTATATAATTACTACATTCTATAAATGTGCTTGTATATAATTACTACATTTTTTAAATGTATTTTTCAGTAACACCTTTTGTGGATTGGACTACACCATCTAATTCCGTGTATTTTGAATCTAAACTAAGTTATACTTATTTTTTTCTCATATGTTACATTGTAATTTTGAAACTCTTACATTCAATTGTCTTTAAATTTAAAAAACCGCGCCAAAATTCTGAACGTCCACTTTGACCCACCTTTTCAGATGGGTCGTAGTGAGCTTGGCGTGAGCGAGAAGAATGACGTCATTAATGACGTTTTCGCCGCGACGCGACGACCGTATTCGTTATGTGGAACGACTGAAGGAATATTTTGAGCGTTGTGAGCGCCTAGTGGAATGCACCCACAGAATCCATAAAGAATAAGAATAGGTTATGCTTTATGGCAGAATCTACATATTTTAAGGTCACGAACGGCCACTGGTTTCTAACCTAACTTAGCTAATATTGGTTTAAATTGTTTCAAAATGAGTAAAATCAAATATTATTATAGCTAACGCTTTATAATAATCTTTCGTATAATTTACGTTTCTGGTGAAACAAACTTAAAATTCGCCTAATTTAATCCCCTATGTCATAGTTAACCATCAGTCTAAATTTAGTACATTTCCCTGAAAATCGTTAGTACATTGTTAAAATTATTTGTAATAACACTCCTAAAAAATTGTACTTTGCCTCAGATAAGGATAGAATAATAGATAGAAGTACTTTGCCTTGTTTTTGAACATTAAACTCTGATTATGTATTTTTTGAATAAACACACGGGGATATACTTTAAACAGATAAGTGGAGTATAAAATTTATTTTTTAGTGAAAACTGTCTTAGACCGAAAAATGGCTGCTTCATTAATAAAAGGCAAGTTTTAAATTTTTTAAGAAATCCAGTTATATCCATCACTAATTAGTATGTAATAGCTCGAAGATATTTTTTTAGGACTATTACTAAATCTATATTTTGTTAACAATCTTTTGGTTACCAAACAACAACAAATATCTACAATAACTATCCATAGTGTGTAAAAGTAATGTTCTAGTTAGGTAAAGGCCTTGTGTACTTATTTTATTCATATATTTAGGTGTTTTTATTGTTGGTGCAAAGAGGACCGTTTTTGGAACTTATGGAGGGAAGCTTAAAAATGTCTCTATAACAGAATTACAAACTGTGGCTGCAAAAGCTGCTCTTGCGTCTGCTAATGTCAAACCAGAAAATGTAGATACTGTTATTATTGGCAATGTTGGCGCGGTAAGTAATATTTATTAGTGTCTGATACAGTACTGCTATGTTATGACCGGAAAATATTCAAAGTAGAAATATTCCATAGATATGTAGATGGGGAGCTTTGGACAAAGTTTTAACATAACGTATTTAAAAGCACAACAATGAACAAAGTTACAAAATTCATATTCTTTGAACTGCTTTTTTCAAAGAAGTGACAAAAATGTCAGTAATAAATTGTATAAGATTAATTACTAGATACTAGTAAAAAAAACTTTTTTTTTCTAGAAAATAAGGTATATATATTTGTGGTTGAGCATCAAGATATAATCAGATTTTAAAAGTTACAAGTTTTACATAGAAACTATATTAGTTTTAAGCTTAGTTTAAGAAACCTATTACTTAAAGGTGTGTTTTTTGACTACTAGATGTGTTTAGTAACTTTAAGGGTTAAAATTTAATATTTAATTTACACAGTGTTTATCATTATCTTGAGTTACTGTTACAATGAGAATCAAATGGACATGTTATAATAAGTGTGTCAAAGTATAACGAGGTGGCGTTTTAATAAAAACATTATTGCAAAAGAAGAATAGTGAAGTAACTAAGTAGTTCTAGAAAAAAAAATAGCGCTATATTTTATTGCCTAAAACATCTTATCTAGTAGGCAAAAAATTTTGACACGCCCAATGATTAATTTTCAAATTTTTATTATGCTGCAATAAATTTAAAATAATTTTTTAACAATGTTGAACACTAAGTATCTCGAAGATATGTTGGTTGATTTAGTTTAAAGTCACATTGGTAGCGAAGAACATTTAGACTATATCTAAATCCCTTATTTAGTCATAGACTAATATAGAGTTACACAGACATCTTAAAAAACTACATTTGTATTTTAAAATTACAAACTACAATCAAACATTGTCTTACAGCCCAGAATAATGACTTCTTAAAACAGCCTAATCACAAATCAAAAACCAAAAAAAGAACTAGTACAGCTCTGTCAAGGATGCACCCAATCAAAAATATATTGCTTCAGACATTATTTAAATTTACTTAGAGGTCTTAAATATTTAATATATATATGGAAATTAGTTAAAACTTTTTAGACCTTTAACGATTACAGAGATCTGTATTTTTCTCTTTAATACTGGAAGAATATAAAAGTCATCCCTCGACCTAGTGCCATACGCATGTAAATTTCAGTTATAATTAATATGATCTTGCACATATGTAGGAGGAATTGTTAAGGAATTCGATTTTTCTATGCAAATTTTTGATGATCTCAGATTTAAAATCCTCAGAATAATTGTTCAATGTAAAATACAACATTATGTCTGAGAAAACTTGGAAAAGTCAAAACAATTGGGTACTACTTAGATAACAGCCTATATAAGTGAAAAATTATGAAAGTCTGATCTTTGTCGGTATTAAAAAATTTTTAGTTACTATGCCTACTTCTTACTTATGCATTGATGAAAATTTATTGGCAACTCTGTATAAATTTTATTATGTTTTGCAGCAAAAAAAGCTTTAATCTAACATCTTTTAAATTCTATCTAAATGATATTGTTAATATTGATAAACAGAATTAAAAGTGTTATTAAAAATGATAATAGTCTAATATTATGTGTGACGTGGAAGTCATAATTTATAAAAATTTTCTGTTAAATTGTACAAAACTGTTTATTAAAAATATGTTTTAATTTATGCTTGGGACATGAATATATGTTAAATGTTTAACATGAAATAAAAACTTGTAATAGTCAATGATGTTTGACAAACGCAAACGTTTCTTTTAGATAATTAGATATACGCAAATTTATACCTACAATTTAGCTGCTAGAATTTGAACCATAATCAAAATATCAATCTTAATTATATTGTTTATATAAAAATTAAAGTGTTTTCACAAATAGATGATTTGCCATTATTTATATCAGTTCTAACTGCGATTGTATCAATAAGATAAATTTGTTTTCAACCTAAATCACATCATGATGACATTGAAACTCAAGGATAACCTTCTCTCATGATATACAGACCATACCATGTAATACCAAAAAAATAGATCATTCAATTGTGGGTGGTGTGAAAAATACCCTGTATTGATTGTTTCTATGAGGTCTTCAAATATTTTTCTTTTGAGGAAAGGCTACAAACATGGAGTATTAGTTAACGTGATAATAGAATTTTTTGATATAATCTTCAATTAATATGCATTTGTCAAAAAATACCAAATTAATGCTACTTTATGTATGTAATTTTAAAACTTATACGCAAACTGCACTTTGTAGCTTTAAAATCGGAACTTTCAAAAGCTTGTTTGTAAAAAGAATTTTTTTTCCAGACCAGTAGTGGCTGGTAAGACAGTACCATGGCACTACTTAATTTCTTTTTAAACATTTTTTTTATTATTATTTTTACTGTTTGGCAACAGAACAACAGCTTAACACGCGGATTTTCTATAGTTGGCAACACAGAATAGTGCCATTTATTGATACGACACAGTGAAAGAAAAAAGGTTTAACTGGGCTTTTATGTGAGCAAGAAAGATAGAACTATGTTTAATTATTTTCTGTATGCTGCTATGTAGAAATTTGGGCGAGGCCTTAAATGACTAGAATGTTTTGATTAAATCAAGCAAAGAACACACTATACTTGTTACCGGGTAACAGGTGACTAGTTTTTTTATTTCGGCTTTAAAATTTGTTTGTTTGCACTTGGTGGTTCAGAAAAAATATTATAAATTTACTTTTAGTTATATATTGTTTATTTACCGAGATATGTACGTAATATTTATTTTTCTGCGTTGGTAAGTGTTTTTGTTTTATTAGTAAAAGTCGTTTTATTTGCCGCTATGACTACGAATAAAGTTAGTTTTTTGAAGAACATACTAGTGCGGTCTTTTTAGAGAAAAAAACTAAGAGTAAAAGAACCAGAAGAGCCACTGACAGATTTAAAAATTGAAAAATAAAGCGGAAGTGTCGCAAGTTTAATCATAATGTATGATAAAAATATTTGGCAGTGCGGATGTGATAAACTGTTTGTTTTGGATGGGTATTGTTTAGAGGTGATAAAACTTGGTAAAAAAAAAAACAGATCATCTTATTTACATTTGGGAAAAAATAAAAACTCGTGGAACTTCTAAAGTTCTATGCTTGGTAAGATAAACATAAAACGAAGTTAAGTTACTCTTACCTTAACCATACGTTACCATAGGTAAGAGAATTCTTTTACATTTTGCTCCACGCATTTATTACGTATTATTAGAAATTAAGTTGTATACATCCATTCTTAATCTACTACTCAAATCTAAACAACACTTTTTTCAAAGATAATTAGTAATGGACAACACTTTACCTTCTGTGGCTGTTATTAATTACAAGCGTTATAATTTAATAAACAAATAAATTAAAACCATCATCCTATATTTACTTAAATATATATTAAGACCAACGTTAATTTCTATTTTAAAAAAATTTCAAGTACAACCAAGTAAAATAATTATTTTTATGTTTAGTCTGTCAATTACATCAAGTCTGGTTGACGACAGGCGCCATCTATTTAAAAAAAAAAGTTTTTCCGAAATCTTATAAAATTTGTCGTTGTTTAAACAAAGAATTAACAGCTAGATTCACTAAAAAGGACTAAACCCGACCTAGTTGCCACAAAAAATAAATCTTCTACTCGGCCAGTTTCCTTATGTTATTATCATAATTTACATTACATATGTCAACAAATAAACGCTTATATAAGTATATTAAGGATAAGATAAAGCCTTGAAATACGTAAGAGAAATAGTTGTA
Organism: Diaprepes abbreviatus; assembly: GCA_034092305.1. Classification (NCBI taxonomy): domain Eukaryota; kingdom Metazoa; phylum Arthropoda; class Insecta; order Coleoptera; family Curculionidae; genus Diaprepes; species Diaprepes abbreviatus. Next base: position 17,761,927 of record JASJET010000122.1, on the reverse strand, counting down.
TCCCGAAAATAAATAAAATTCTTTATTTTTGCCGGTTCAGTAATAAAAGAAAATGACTTTTTAAGCTTGTATTTTTAGGGTTTAAAACTTATTGTTGCTCTTTTCAGTTTAAACACTCTGTTGTCAATATAGAACTGTTTTAAGGTTAGACCATGTTACTGAATTCGGGGTAAATATTATTTTACTTGAAGAAAAAACTATACCATTTTATGCGTCACAACAAAGTCTGGTACTCCACCAAGCATCTCTTCCATTTTTTAAGAGATGCGTGTACTCCACACGTTTATTTATTTATTTATTCTTGCAAATTACACAGCATTTTATCACTGTTCATAATTTAATTCACTTTGTTTCTCAAAGGCAACCAAAAATCGAAATCATGAGTGAAAGAAAAAGAAGTGCCGATTGTTACAAATTACAACACAATGATAATGATAGGCAATATTGCCGGGTTGTGTAATTAATCTAGAGAAGTTATAATGTTACGAATTCTAGCTATTTCTTGAACAAACATTATAGGCAGAAGCCAAGGATTTTTAGGTAAAAGCCATCGCTTATAGGTCGAAAAATTCCATACACTTCAGAAACCACTTTATTTAATATCTTAATAATTAACGAGGAGCACTTTTCCCCAAACGATTTAAAAACTTGAAGAAAAATGGCAAAAAATTAAAAGTATCCTTAAAATAATAGTTCGTAATTGTGAAAATATCCGACAATTTTAATATTAAATATTTATTAATATATGGGAAAAATACCGATAAGTTCATAAATTTACTTGTAGTGAAATTAGGAGCTCTTTTTATTTCATTCCCCATCTTGCCCCGATTGCCCCTCTATGCCATGGAGAAAGTTTGGAAATTTTATATTTATTTTTAGAATTCTTCTCCTGATGCAACTCTCGTGGCACGACATGTTTTACTCCACTCTGGCATTCCAAAGGAAAAACCTGCTTTATCTGTCAACAGATTATGTGGGTCTGGCTTCCAGTCTATTGTTAATGGAGTTCAGGTAATGATTAAACGTATATATATATATATATATATATATATATATATATATATATATATATATATATATATATATATATATATATTAGCTGTTATATTTTGAGCTATTAACAGATAAATATAGGGTTTTAAAATTTGATTAACCTTACTAACAATAAATAGTTAAGTATTTGTAAATTATATGTTTTACTCCACTCTGGCATTCCAAAGGAAAAACCTGCTTTATCTGTCAACAGATTATGTGGGTCTGGCTTCCAGTCTATTGTTAATGGAGTTCAGGTAATGATTAAACGTATATATATATATATATATATATATATATATATATATATATATATATATATATATATATTAGCTGTTATATTTTGAGCTATTAACAGATAAATATAGGGTTTTAAAATTTGATTAACCTTACTAACAATAAATAGTTAAGTATTTGTAAATTATATCGTTTGACATTATTTTATTAAAATCTAAATTTGATTAAAGTATAAGTATATGATGCTCTTTAAATAGATTTTGATGGTATAGTAGTCGAAATGGGGTCTATCAAAAAAAAAAAATTAATAAATGGAACATTACAGTTGACTTAACAAAATGTTTAATTATACCCTGTATATCATTCCATTCAGCGATAGATGTTATTATAATTATTATATTCTTTTTATACTAGTATTGTGTACTGTTTAATTTCCTTTTGATGAGCAATAATGGAATGAGTGAGAAATAGCCTTTCTCCTTCTTTAGACCGTTAAAGGATAGGGAAAAGTTTATTTTCGGCGCATATCACCCTTGTTCTCTCTCTCCGCTTGTCTATCTAACAGTTTCATCAGTTTAGATGTAATGAACCACAAGCAAAATTCCCAGAAAACAATAGCATATTGATAAGTTATTTATATATATATATATATATATATATATATATATATATATATATATATATATATGCTAACTTGTAAAATATCAGCAGTCAACTATCTGTACATACACCGAAGTAGTGAGAAGGTTAAAAATTAAATAAGATATAAGGAAATCTTTACAGTAGTTGAATGAATTTAACAAGTTGCCTTTTTTTCTTTTTCACACCATTTTTCTGTGAATTTTGCTCTTAGTTCGTTACAGCTTCACTGACGAGACCATTAAGTGATCGAAACACGTATGGAGAAAGAATGGAGTGGCATTTGCAGGAAATAAACTATCTACCTTTTCTTTAATGTCTGTCGTTTGACTGTTGATATTTTATAGTCTAGCATCAAATATCTGCAAGTCTAGTATCCTACCAATATATCCAGTATGGAGATTTTAAATAGTTGTTTTCTGTAAATTTTGTTCTTGGTTCGTCAAAATTTCGCTGATGAGACTATTAGGTAATCGAAACACCAATCGAGGCAGAACCATAGTAAAATTTGCAGGAAATAAATCCTTAACATACCCTTTGAGGGTCTGAAAAAGAAAAAGAGAAATTTGTTAAATTTAAATTACTATTAAAACCAGTGTTTTTTGTTTGTCCTTATATTCATTGTTACTGACTCATGAATCTTCATAGATTTCTTTATTTATGTGACTAATTTTTTTTTCAATTAGCATATTAACATAAAATTTGCATAAAAATACTAAATGTCCCCAAAATCAAAAAACATTATTTTAGGACTTGGAAACAGGGTATGCCCAAATTTCATTAACTGGAGGTGTAGAAAACATGTCTGCTTCTCCACATGTAGTAAGAGGTTTAAGATTTGGTGTTCCATTAGGTGCTAGTCCCATATTAGAGGATTCTCTTTTGGGGACGGACTCCTACTGTAACTTATCAATGGGTCTCACAGCTGAAAAGTTGGGAGCAGAGTATAAACTTACTAGAGATGAAGTAGATGAATTTGCATTAAGATCTCAAAAATTATGGAAGGCAGGTGAGTTAAAACTGAAGTATAGTTAGACGGTCCACAGCTACAGAAAAAAGTAATAAGATAGGAAAATATACTAGATTACTAGGAAACAAAAACAGATTTACTTAAATTAAGAGTTAGGATTGAAATACGGGAATTACCTTAAATATTAATAAAAATATTTCAAAATATAAAATAGTCATTAAATCTTTTATTTCATTATATTTCAGCACAAGACGCTGGTAGGTTTAAAGAAGAGTTAGTACCTGTTTCTTTTAAAGGAAAAAAGGGCGTTGAAACTCTTGAAATTGATGAACATCCTAGACCCCAAAGTACCTTGGAAGGAATAAAAAAATTACAATCAGTATTCAAAAAAGACGGATTAGTCACTGCTGGATCTGCTTCAGTAAGTGTTATGGACAATTAAGCGGAAAATGTATACAAATATCTAATAAAATTTTCTGGACGTTTTTATGTCCAAATAAATTAACTTTTTTACATTAAAATTAGGTCTTCTTTTCTGCTTACCAGCTAAATTACTTTGACCCAAGGGAATAGAAGTCTTAATTTTTGTCTTTAGGGAATTTGTGATGGAGCAGGGGCAGTTGTATTGGCCAGTGAAGAGGCACTATCCAAAAATAATCTTAAACCATTAGCTAGAATATTGGCTTATTCTACTGTTGGCGTTGAACCATCAATTATGGGCATTGGACCAGCTCCTGCAATCAATGCTATTTTGAAAGCAACTGGAAAAACCTTAAACGATATAGATTTAGTTGAGGTATGTAGTATTAATTACTTTTTAAAGTGCAGACAATAATAAATTGGGGGAAGGAGGCAGGAATACAAACATTTTTTTGAGTTTATTGAAGAATGGAAATGTTGTTTGTCAAATGTTTCAAAATGTTTGGTTTCAGCAAGATGGGGTTCCTATCTCTATTATGACTCACATTCATGATTATGATTAGAAATCAGCCTTTGTCAGAATTATTATATCTCATATACTTTCAATCCTGAAACCCAATTTTGCCGATAACGTTTCCCTAAAGAATTAATAGACCGTTTCATATTTGTGACAGGCCGTGTTTAGTAAAAAACGTGTTTCTTCTAGATAAATGAAGCATTTGGTGCCCAAACGTTGGCATGTGTTAAAGAACTGAACTTAGATATCAATAAACTGAATGTCGATGGGGGTGCTATAGCTTTAGGGCATCCGTTAGGTGCTTCTGGTGCCAGAATTATTACGCACCTTGTTTACGAATTGAGGTAAGTAAAATAATAATTTAATAGGTTAAAGTATTGTCTAAAGTACTTGTGTAAATTACTGATTTTAATACAATTTGAATATGTATTGTTAAAGGAAATGCAAAAACCTTATTTAAGTGAGCCTCGAGTTAAAAGTAATCTAATAATGATATATAAAATAATTGAATGCGATTTTATCAGATAATCACCAAGTTCTGATATTTTTAATACAACACTATTTTTTTATGTTTTTTTTTCATGTTGTATGTAAAATTGTCTTTCTAATAGTGTTACTGAGGTATATTTATTTCGAATATGGCGGTTAAATTAAATAATTCGATGACTTATCTATAAGGTAATGGTTCACTTGGGTGGTCAGGCCATTTCACGTCTGATCACCGAAGTTAACTTGCTAGTACTTTGGACACTACAGTCGTTCAACGTTTAAAAATATATCGCTGTTGGATATTTTGATGTGGAATTTTTCGTTCTTCATTTGAAATAAGAAGAAACCCAGGTCCATAAACTGTAATAAACTCAGTATACCACTGACGATACTGACATCATTGTCATTAAAAGGTTAACAAATAAAAAGGGAACAACAGTATACAGGGGTGAAAAGAAATAAAACCATTCTTAGTGATTGTACTTTCTAAAAATCTGTTTAATGGTTGTAGACAATGTCAAAGTCTACAATATGGTTGTCGTACTTCCATTGTCTTTATTTTAATTTGTTTGTATTATACGAGGTTTCGATTACGTTGTATCTCTAATTTTTTTTAGGTATATATGAACTGTGGTCCCAGTGTTCAAATACCTAATCTTTGGCAACCCCTACTCTGTAACATTAAAACATCTAGGTGTGTATAGTGAAGCGAAACTTCACGCTTCAATTCACATGCTCATATATAAGCTCGTAGCTCATAGGCAAAACACTCAGTTTATACTTTATAACGATTAGAGATATAACCTAATCAAAATGTCGTACGCACAAAAAAAAAATAAAGACAATACAAATCCGACAACCATACTTTAGTCATATTGTTTAATGTTTTACTCGAATGTATCCGACAATTGCACTATTACCAGGACCCCAAAGTTAGGTATGAAGTTACAATAACGAAATGAAAGAACAGATGACATAGCTGTTTTAGCAGAAAGTGAGAAAAAATTACAAAACATCTTAACACCAATGTAAGCAATATTCTGAGAGCACAAATTGAAAGTACATCATAAGACTAGGGTCATGAAATGTCGAAAGACGAGCAATGGATGAAAACTGGAAGTAGACAAACTAGAAGAGGTTGAGAAATTCTGCTAGTTAGTCTGTATTATAATATAGTGGAAGCAAGCGCGACGTAAGAAGCAGAATAGGTCTAGACAAAAATTTTTTTAGAATAGTCATTTTCTGACAAGCAACAAAAATATAAGTGTAGGGAAGCGCTTGCTGATGGCGTTTGTTTGGAGTATTGCTCTCTTTATATGAGTTCGAATCGTTAACAATGGGGAAAGAACATACAAGTCGCCTAGAAGCATTCAAGATTTGGTGCTATAGAAGTAGTAAATCGAATTAAAGAAAAGGGGGCAATATACTGAAAGAAAATGAGATAAGATGGTTGGAGATATCCTGAAACATTGAAGTTGCTTATGTAAGAAATGGTAGAGGGCAAGTAGGGCAGAGGTAGACTGAACTATTCGCTTATAGTTAAGAACGTGTAAGAGGAACTGCTGGGAAACTATAATTTAGTGATGGACAGACAGTTGGAGCAGTGTTAAACCGATCCTAGGGTTGAGGGAACTCCAGGAAGTTAGGATCCAATCACTCAGGTTTTAGTAGCTTATCCGTTTTAATGAGCTTATTAAATCGAAATAAAGTACATCTCAGGAACACAGACTTTCATAATAATCCTGATTTAATGAACCTAGCTGATATTGGTAATACCATAGAAAAGGTATAGTTTGTCTATGGTAATACAAATTAAAAGTAACGAAAGTCTAGATGGAAATAAAGATATAAATTATTGATTAACATATATTTGTGGATGTCAATGTGAAGTTATCGAAAGAAATGTAAAATAATGACTTATGAACAAGTTGACTTTTTTGACAAATTTAAGGTGGCTTCAAAATATTAATTTACCAACCAGTTTAAAAACAAATGCTATTAAAAAGGCTTTTTATTTCGTAGCATATAATGAAAAATTGGCTAACTAACTAGGTTGGGCAATATCTTCCTTATTGGACACTATGGTTTATTTAATCTCTTAATATATATTTTTTATATTTTAGGAGAAGAAAGGCTAAATTAGGTATTGGTTCAGCTTGTATTGGTGGCGGACAAGGAATAGCGATTTTAATTGAAGCTTTATAATACCGCAATTTAATGAAGACTTCTTTTTCAATATTCAATATATTATAATTTAAAAACATGTCATAAAAAATTAATGTTAATGACTGCCCCTCTTGTTAAACTCTAGATCGTCAAAAAAACACCAAATACTAAATATAAAAAACTAAGAAGTCTTGGCAAAAATATATAGGATGCTATAAATTTCAGTCTATGTTTGGCGATCGCGGTAACCGTAAAAGATACGGAGTCGGTTAAATTGAGGCAATTCGCGCAATTTGATGCTGAATTAAATGTCATCGAGAAATCTAGAAAATTCTCACCACTTTCGAGCATATTTGTAAAAAGCCTACAATCGGCTATTTCGTTTTTATTTATTCCTGACGGAATTTAAAGAGATATTTTGAAATAAATTGAACATTCTTATTGTCACTTGTCCTGTTCCAGAGAACCGCATCATGCCGTTTTTATTCAGTTTTTTCTTCCAAATTTGATGATGTATTACACTAGCCCCTCGGGTGAATAATTCTGACCCTTTCCCTAAGAATTCCATGTATATAAAGACAGAAGATTGGCCTCCATTCAGACTTCATCGAAAATACGAGTTTTTAAAGAAATACATATAGAACGCAATACATTATTGCGTGAAAATAATTCTGTTACATAATAATAGTTATGTTTACTGTATTGTCAGTTTCAACAACGGGAAAAACATTTTATACTTGGTACCAAAATATTTTTTCATTTCGCCCCGAAAATCACTGTAAAAAAATATTACCAATATTCACTTTCTGAGGTAGTGTAATACATCATTAAAATTAAAAAACCAAAAACCTTTTAAAAATGTAATAAAGACGCAAGGTCCGTATTTAAGAAAATGAAGTTGATGATGGTCCTTGAAATTCAAAACATCGGATTGAAAAACAGATTATGCTGTCCTGTAGAGAAGAGAAACTGGCAATAAAGATACGCATTTTATTTTTAAATACTACTTCAAAGAAAAAATAAAAACGGAATACCCGATTTTCTTTTTTAAGGATATCTTCGGAAGTAAAGAATATTCCAAATTTGTCAACTGCACTTATGTGGGAAGCTGACATCTTAGGTTACCGAGATTCCCAGATATAGATTTAAATTTGTAGCATCCGGTATATTACAGTGGATATCATTTGTATTTTTGGAGCAGTTTATTATTATTTGCCTTAGAATAATTTAATTTGATGGTGATAGGACAAAATAATATAAGCACCATTTTGTAAACTTTATATTAAACATAAACAGCCGGATTCACTAACATGGTTTAAATTTAAAACCGCCCTAAATTGACAGCAGAGGGCTTAAACTGACAAGAGCAACAATAAGTCAAGCAAGTTTTAAACCCTAAAAATACAAAAATAAAAAATTATTTTGTTTTACTACTGAACCGGCAAAAATGGAGATTTTTATTTATTTTCGGGATACAACTATTCTTTTTACATATTGCAAACCTTTATCGTAAGATTCTTATCGTTAATATCCCTATATGAGCCTTTATTTGTTGACATATGTAATATAAATTATGACATCATAAGCAAAACAAATTTGGCCGACTATAAGATTTAAATTTCATGGCAACTAGATCGGGTTTAAATCTTAAATCTTTTTAGTGAATCTAGCTGAAGATGTTTTATTTTTCGGCAAACTACAAACATTAAGCGATTGGTGATTTTTTCTTATGGAACATTATTATGTTAATTTTGGTGCTTATGTTTTATTGGATTACCATTTAAGTAATGTTATTGTTGAACGGTTTTTACTCTTTTATAGCACCTAAATATAACAGGCTTGACAAATCACAAACGTTTAATTATGTTCAAGTTTTAGTTGAGACTAACAACCACAAAAAAAATTCAACAACAATATTTGTGTAAATGAACTAAAGAAAAAGTAAAATATATCAAAAAAAAGGTGTCAAATTAGAAAGAGAAAACGATAATAACGCAGCTCTAAAGCCTGGCTTTTGCCTGTTTTTACAATGTTTATGGTATTTCTTTGTAATGGTTCAAAAAATGATTTAAGACTGATTAAATAAAGATCACAAATTCGCTTAAATACAAATAGAAAATAATCTTTATAACTGTTATTATTCTTCCACTTGTTTACTTTTATCAGTATAAGACTGTTAGGTAATTAACTAAGAACATATTTTTAATAACTGTAAAAACAAAAATAATATTTTGGTGTCAAATCAAGACACAAAAAATATACATATATATTTTTATAAAATTTTAGCATTTCTACATTGTGCAATTTATTCATTAATTTTATTTAACTGTTTCTTGATAAACGACTTATTTTGTTTTAAGGTAGTTCACCGGATGTTATCGTAGCCAAAAATCTAACGCGCGATTCAATGATCTTTCCGTACGACACGGACACTGAACTTGTGATTTTGACTATCCGCTCCCACAGAGAAAATCTTGTAAGAATAATGAAGAGATGATTCGGCAATATTGCTTATACCACGTGGGCCGGATAGATAATAAGTCAGCTACTAAGTTTATTTTCTCCTTGTTTAACGTTTATCTTCATCTAATACCGTATGTCGTAGTCCCTCGGACGTAGGTATATCCTATATGTAATGAGTAAAAGCGAGTAACACATTATTAATAAATGTCGATACTTAAACCTCAACCTATGACGTGCCTACTACATCAGTAAAAAAGCTCCGTTTGCCCGCCTACTTCGCGTTATAGCGTTGCCTCTTCTCCATGCTACTATGAGTTCCACGCGACAATCGCTAAAAATATTAGATAACTAAGTTTTACATTACAACCGCGAATTAACGGCATTGCTGTAACATCCCCAACTTATAGTATAGCATACTTTATAATGTTATACATGATATATTTGTTTTTTAGAAAAATAAATAGAGAAGTTTTGAAGTTGTACATGTGTGGTTTTAAAAAAAACTGCTGTTCCACTAACTATGACTCTTCCCATATAGCCCATGTTAAATATTGCATTTTCTATATTGATTATCTGGACTGTAAGATGGGCAAGGTGTCTGAAATTTCAAAGCCTTACAAAAAATTATAACAACAATGAATACCTGAAGTTTCAAGAAAAAAATATAGAAACTCTGTTAGCCGATGAACTACCTTAAGATTTGGCAATTTAAAGACATATTTGTAGTTTTTATAAAAGGAAATATATAAATGATTATTTTAATTAATAATAGATCAATGAACGTGTATATGACTTGAATAATTATGTAAATAGATGATTTTCTTTTATTATCAAGAACAAGTTTATTTTAAAAAATACAAATATTTTTTTATTGCTAACTACTTGCAACACAACACTTTGCATATTTTAGTCTTTTTTAAAAATTTATTTTTTATTAATAAAAATATATTGTTTTTAAGATATTTAAATGAGTACTTTTTTCAAAGGGAATGTCCTAGTAAACTCCATCTAAAAATAGCCATCCAAAATTAGAATTTTTAGGAAAAAATATTTTTTTTTTATTGCTCATGAAAAGGGTAAAATTTAAAAGAACGATATATTTACGTAAATGGCTATTTTATAGTTACTATTGGCTGATAGCTTTTAGCCTCAGACCATCCTTTGTGCCAAGCCTCATAAAAGATCATATCATAGAAAGCAACTTACGATATCACCGCAATTTTAACACTGGTATAAATTAAAATTACAGTAACTAAAACCATGCAAATAAAAATATGAAGCAAATGTGACAAAAAACATATCATTTTAAGCAAACTAAATTTTTAAAATCATTAACAACCTGAGACTACTTTATTCCGCATTTAAGAACTGGCTAAACCCATTTCTAAAAAATTACTGTAATATTTTTTGTAGTCTTGGTTTTAAAAAAAACTGCTGCTTTTAGACACTTTTCACAAAATTTGGTACAAGGAACTGACAAAAGTCAAATCATTTCATTTGTCTATAATTTTATTTTTGATAGCAATTTAGAAATATATATTTTTCGTTATAAAATCACTCGCAGTATTTTTTCAAAATTATATAGGCAAAATACGTAAATAAACGAATTACTTTTCCGCATTAATACTTGTTTCTGGAACCGATTTACATATTTGACTAATTTTTTACCTTTTTGGGTTTACGCCATAGTTTCCCGACACCTGTGAAAAAAATCCATATGGTGTCATCATATCTAAAATTATATTCATCAATATTTAAAATGATTTGATGAGTTCGTCATTATTTACACCAAAGGCGATTAAAAATAATATATGTATTTCACAGAAATCATATTTATGCTATGGCAACAACGCTTATTACCTTTCTATTCAGACAAGTGACGTTCCTGACAGGTGTAACTAGAGATTTTGTTTATATATCTTTTTAGCCGTTCTTCTTGATTTTTCCAATTAACAAGGTGTAAATTTGTGAAATTGAAAAAAGCGTGAAATTTGTGGATGTAACATTTTAACGATTTACCGGAAAAAAGTTAAAAGGGTTTTTCGGAAAATTAAGATAAAATAGTGAAAAACCAAGGTCAGAATCGTGTTCTACGACTTTGAAATAGAAGTATGGAAAGAAAAAAAAAGAAAGTTATCCTAGATTACACTTAATAGAAATAATTTATGTATTTCCATAGAATGCCATCAGTAACTCTAAATATTCTCCATTTTTATTTAGTAAGGTTAAATACCACGAATTGAAATTCTCATCACTGCTGAGGCAGAATTAAAATCTTTAACCAAATCTGTATAACGATGTATTTTTTACCTAGGAAATGCCAATATCGACTTTTATAATGATTTAAATTTGAGAAAGGCTTTGAAAAATTTGTGAAATAGTCCTACTAAACAGTGACAGACAAATTCACTAAAAATGTTTACATTCTAGAACGGTCCTAGTATCAACAAACAAACTAAATTGGCTTATGAATTTAAACCCCTTAAACAGGTTGTCTCCGAAGCCAATAGCCAAGCCAGGACAGTATTGTCTATGTGTGCATGGTTATATTGGAATAGTACAATTGTGCCAAACCATTAACCAAAACAGGACGAATGAATCCCGGGTTACCTTTCAGGGCAATAACATGCTCTCACCGCTGTTTCTCACGATTGTCTTTCTGCTATTCTGATGTGAACGTACATAGCAAGCCAATATTAGCTATTTCAAAACTTGTAGCTTTGTTTACATTTCCAGTTGGGATTTCCAGCCTCATTCTGGAAGAAAGTGAATTTCACATCATAGTATTCTTCTTTTGGGGTGTAGTTAAATGTAGTAATTAGTCAACCTTCTCTTCGGTAATTCTCAAGCATCTTGACATTCATAAAGATTTTTATTTATTTCATGTATTATTTACGATGAATAACTCAATTCTGGTCTCTTAAACATCCATATGTGAAATCAAAATTTCCATTTTTTGTTCATTTCACTGTCGACCACATCTTCAACCTCATTTAATAATAAAAATAAGGTCTTTTTGGTTAATACTCGTAAATGCATTTTGTGTTTTGTATCCATCTCGAAGTTCACAGATGACAGTATAAAAATGAAAATGCATAAAATTGGCTTTTGTGTAAACATTCATTGTCTTAGTCTTGGCCTGGTAACTTAGGAAAGGCACACACTAACACAAAAGATCCATGGAATGTTTTGGTAATCAAGTGAAGGCAGAAGTGCACGAATCGGCAATCAATTGGCAGGCTGACAGGCCTAACTCTCTTGTTCTGGGCTGGCAGGCTGAATCATAAAACATGGTAGTAGAATTACTGAAGTCTGTGTCAACAATTGAGGTCACGCCTAAAACTGGGTGGGACTGAACTTCGCACATTTTTTGTGTTTTGTACTTTGAACTTCACTAGGAAATGTTAGCTCAGGTGGACATCGTCGTCGCTCTTGGTATATACAAGCAAAAATGATAGATTAGTAGCCAGTTTTATTTTGCGCAGTGCAAGTTACATGAAGCCTGTTCGTAGAAAAATCACAAACTAGCCAGCGCCAACGAAATTTACAAAAACAGAAAATAGCTTGTCAACTGTTTTTGGACGATATGATTGGGCTGACTAGTTTCTGATTGTTCTGCGAATGGAACTATTTGTAGTGATTGGACCGACCGGAAATTCTAAGGGCGGGAGTCCCTCAGAACAAGAAAAGGCTTGCTTTAAACTCGAAAAACGAGTAAATTCCCCTGGGTAGTCGCAAAACAGGAGATAAGTACAGAGGGAAAAGGAGGTGGCACACCGTCTCAAGGACGAAAGCCAATCTATACCACGCAAAGTAGGATGATGTTTTTTAAGGCAAGGCGCGTACTGAAGGGATATAGGAGTGGTAAAATAAAAGAGGGTTGCGTGGCATAGAAGTGAAGTGGTATTAATAGGATTTACATATTGAAGACTATAATGGCATCCGACTCACGCTACTTATAAATCACCATCCCACCGCCACCCCACTTTAATAAGCGGTCATATCTGGTTACGTATAATTTAGAGATTCTACCTGCCTACTTATTTAATCTATGCAATCTGCCCGTTGATTACCACGTCACTGCTACATTACTTGCTTACAGCCTTGCTAAACTTGCGTGGCATCAGCTGTTGGCAACACTAATCCCCGATCAGTTTAATTTTTGAGCAACAAGTGCGTTTTTGCTGCTACTCAAATCAGTACTTATAATCTGTCTACCTTGGGAGGGTAAGTCTCTAGTGAAATTGCGGTTTATTTTTACTGATGCCTACAAATATACTACACACTCAAAAATTATTAGAACTATTTCTTTGGGAGACACAATTCCTGAAGTTTGTATCTTTGAGAATAAGCCGTACTTTTTTAAGAAATTGTAAATATTACCGTCTTTATTTGATAAAAAAGTTTAAATCTTATTAATTCAGTTTAAGTCATATTGTTAACCATAACAAATTTCGTATTTCCCTTCGAACATACCCCTGGAGAAGTAGCATAACGTCAGAACTAGGGCCCGGTTGTTTGAACGCGGAATAACGCAATAATATTTTTATTTGCATTTGAAAAAGTGTTGATAAACAGTAGATATTTCATTTCTTGGGACACACATACCGATTTTATGCTATCCTTTTCTAATTGCATTATTTAAACGAGTATCATCGGTACGTCAATTCTGAAAACAAAGTATGAATTTATGGTTATCTAAATTATTATTATTGTTATTTTCAATATGTAAACAATATCTAACAATATTTATCTATAAAAATAACTTTTTAAATCCTCTTTTTGTTAATATTAATTGTAAACTTCGCATTTATAGTAATTTCTAACACTTAAAAACACCGAAAAAAGTCACGACGAGCAATTAAACTGAAAGACAAGATAAGTAAATATGTTTATGTCTGTCTCCCCCACCGACCATAAACAACCTTCAAACAAATCTATTGTTGTTTAAATCTAGGGTATGATCGAAGGTATTTTCTATTCTTTGGCTACAGAAAATGAACCCAATGAAGTTATTTCCAGCATCGGTTTTGCATGACGATATGATTAAGTTGCGCAAATGAAACAGCATTCTCTGATGAGAACATTTTAACCAAGGCGCGCACTAAGGTGGTAAGCAGGTGACGTTACAATTAAGTGGCAGGTGGAATCACTAAAACTTACATAATCAAATGCGGCCGCCCTTATTAAAGTGAAGTGGCGGTGGCGTAATATTTTGCAAGTAGCGTGTCATCAATTAGTTGCTACTAGTCTTTAACATGTAAATCCCTTATACCATTTCGCTGCTATTCCACTACTACATCACCTTTTTTCCATTCTTATACGACGCACACTTCATGACCTCATCACTACCACAGCAGTCCAGTGCGCGTTTGGTATGGCCAAGCCACATACTAAAGTGATAAGGCAGGTGGAATCACAAAAGCATGCATAACAAGCCAGTTTAATAAATGCGGCCGCGTTTGATTTTATATGCTTTAGTGATCCCTCCTACCGCCTGATTACTTACCATTTCAGACTTGTTTAAGACAAGGCGCGCACTGAAGTGAAGTTGTAGTAGAGGTGGGTCGGACTTGAAAAACCCGTTCTTTTTACCCGGATCAGTTTACAGTCCGAAAGATCCGGATCACTAAAATTTAAAACATCGGACTCGGACAGTACGAAAGTTCACCCTCCGACTGGTCATACGTTACATCGGACTTATAATGAGCCGAGATCCGTTGAACCGTTTTTTGCGGACGGTGTTCGTTATGTCTTTTACGGGTCTTTGTATCTTTCGAACGTTCGGTTCGATGTACGATGGGTCACTGATGTTTCGGGTCGCTAGCGAACCTCATTTCGTTCGATTAATAATTGCAGGAACAGTAAATACGTTAAAGGCAATGGCCGTGGAGTACAAGGATTTAAGATTGCTCTAGTTTAGATTATGTTTCTCTACGACATTTCTAGACTATATACTTACGAATCTAGTATTTCGGTAGTTAAAATATGAATTAGGAACGTGATTAAAATTTTTTAGCCCTATATACCGATTCTCACTTGTTTTAAATTTAATTGGGTATGACAGGGATATTTAATTGCAATTTTGGGGAAAGTGGATGTAATTTAAAATGTAATAATAATAATAAATGTTTTGTTTCATCATCGAAGTATGTTGTTACGATTGTTAAAGTAGGTACATATATTATTTTGCTGAAAATGATAATTTAGTAGCATGATGTAGGACATAGAGAAGCCTGTTTTTCCGAATATTTCTTGTTCTGGCTCGTAAAACAGTGACAGAAATTGTAAAATCATAAAAATGACGATCAATTATAATTTTGGGTTTTTAATCCTGGAACAAAAAAGGTTGGTTTTTAATTAAAAATTATTAACATAAATTAAGTTTCTCGGAAAAGTGACAATAATAAAAACATAATTTTAATTTTTGTTATTAAACAAAAAATTAAAGTTATGACTGCTTTACAATTTTGCAATACTTGTCAACGATTGTTCTGATCGGTCCATATTAGTATCAAGCAAACTGATTTCTAAATTTACTTGATTTTCTGGTGTCGCATTACGGTACGTTATTTCTTGTGACTCAAGTAGAATCACTAATGGATGCCTACCCCGGAATAAAAAAGGTTAGATGCCTACTTTTAAGATGTCTAGCCAAATTTTCGGTAGTCACCTATATTGCTTAAAACCAAAGACTTTTAAAATGGACAAATTTTGTTTATGTTTGGGATGGTGACAACAATGTGTCACAATCTCACCCGATTGCCAAATTGTGTTTGACAGGTAGTCACCATTAATGGCGCCTTGAAAGAAACTTATTAATTTAAGACATTTTTGTCTTTAAATGAATTGTTTGGCCATATTGTATATTTATAGACATAATATAAAAACAATATTGTTCAAATGGTTCGATTGTTCAACTAAAAAAAGTTGCAATATTCTCGAACAATACGATAAGGTGTTAAGTTCGGCAATACCGCAAACAGCTGTTACTACATTTTTACAACTATCGTAAATGAACAGCCAATGAAATGTCGTGATATCCGAAGGTGTGCCGAGTACTCCCGAGTACCGGCCACAGGATTACCAACTTGACCGAGAGTTTTCCAATAAAATTTTTCCGTGTTTCGAAGCATTTTTTGTAATTTTTAAAGTGTTTTCGTGATTTTCTCTTGTTTGTTATAGTAAAGTAAGTGAACTATAAACAGTATGTCTAGTCTTGTGTTTTGTGTCGAAGATTTGACGTTTTACAGGTAACTACTATTATTTATAGGTTATGTATGTTAACATTATCGTCTCATATTCGGGGAATCCAAATAACGGAGAATTTTTTTTAAGGTTTTCAGGTAAACCGGAATATGTGGATTAAAATGTTGGGGGTTCAAAATAAAAAGTTACCCAAAAGATTAGATGTCTGTTGTGACCATTTTGATTTTGGAAATTTTATTACTTGATCCAATGGATAGTCACGTTTTAAAAAATAATGCAGTTCCCAAAAGACCTAGATCTTTACTTCTGGGTGACAGGTACACGTTTACTTTTAGAATATTGTCACATGTAGTAAATGTACCTCCTGAATTACTATATTTTCATAATTATAAAATTTATACAGTAAGCGTACAGTTAATGTAATTTAAAATGAATCTATGATGTAAAGCTAGTCTAGTGCCTATAAAACCAATTAATGACGTTTAATCAATATATCAAGGGGATAGTTATGGTATACTTACGACTTGTTATAGTGAAATAAATGCAAAATTTTTTACAACATAACTTCATTTGATTTTCTAAGTAAAAGGATGATATTTAATGATATAAGCAGACATTTTAGTAGTTTCTGTTCAAATTACTAATTTATATTATATGTAAAATGTTTATTACAAAATTTCATTATAGACAGACGCACAAATGAAATTTAATAAAGGTTATAAAATAGAGGTTTCTAGGTGTGTGAAAGTCAACACCTTTTTTTTTAAATTATTTATTGTATTTTAATACCTAACTTTATTTTAGCACACCATTGCAAAATTCGAAGGATGACCAGCCATTACCATGTAAAAAAGATATTTTAGAAATCAAAACATCACCTGAAAGTTGCTTGTTGATTTACAGTCAACACAATAAAAGTAACAGCTTCAGAAACTGAGGATCAAATTTTAAAAAAATATCCGAATGGAAAATTTAAAAGTCATTACTGATAATTTGGCCGGCCCAAAATCTGATCATAGAGGAAGACTATGACTTTTACCAAAACCCATGAAAAGGTATTTATTTCATTTATTAATTTCAATTAATTATTGCTTAAAATTTTCCTGTATTAGTTTAGAAAGGTTTGCCATTTGCCAACTTTTTATGTATAACAGTAACCATTAAATTTTGTGAAATAGTCTATATTTGGATATTTTTTAAAACTTTTTTAAGAACCAAAAAATTTTTTAATTATGTAATTTTTTGCAGAAAAGGAAATTATGTTGTCAACTAGTGATTTTGACACTAAACCTAAAGCAAAATCAAATACTTAAGGTATAGATTGGCACAGAGAGGGCTGCAGCTTATTGTTAATGAGATAATGAAGTGTGTTATGGTTTTACCAAACTGGATGACGGCAGATGATATTTTGAACTTTTTTTTAATAAGGTGATAAATAACTAATTAGATGTCCTCTGGTATATTGGGTGGTTTTAATTTTAACCTAGGAATCTCAGTAGGTGCCCACAGCTGTCCTCCGGGTTCTATAACACCCTACATGGTTGTGCTGTTTATAATTTCCGTGACCTTCACCATTTTGTCGTGTCGTTTAAGGTATTTAGAAACAAGTTTAAAAGTCTAATTTTGTGATGTTAGTAGTAAGCCATCTATAATGTTTAATATTCAATATTTGATTGATTATATATGTATAAATAGTGAAACCGTTGGAATAATTAAATAAATAAATATATTTTTTTTCTAGTCAGATTAATTCATATTTCATACAAATAATTAATTTATGTAGGCCTCAACAATTGTAGTTTTCGTATTGGATTTGGTAATAAAACATTATATTTTTTAACTGTTTTATTTTTCGGTTAAAATTGAGAGTTTCTTTTTAAGTAAAGATCGTTTAAATAAAGGTCAAGTAATCTAAACAAGTTGCTTGTTGAACTCCATCTTTACTTAAATAAATTGAATAAAACCGATGTTGAGTTTTTTCCTTATTTTAAGGATATTACTATATTTTTTGGAATCTTATTATACCCTATGATACAATTTTCTTACTTTTTATTGTCGATAATTTTATACACAGTGTAGTATATGTCACCATATTGTATAACACTCTTATTTACTACAATGACGATTTTTTTTTTCATTTCAAATCTTTTTATGATAACCAGCCTACTAGGACATGTAGCTTAAATTAATAATGATAACGCGTTCATCAACTACTTATCTAACTTTGTTTTAAATCGCTAGTTCTTAAGATATCAAAACAGCATTAAAAATATTCAAGATCATTAAGGATATGTCTAACCATTACATATTCAGGGGAAAAAGGCGACATATCCATGAGAAACAGCTCTTAATAAACAGATAAAAAAAAATGTTGCAAATTATTTTTATTAATATATCGATTGGAAGAAAAGTTTAAATTGTGCATTACTTTTATATACGGTAATATTTCATTTTCACCAATTTAAGGTCACCAAGAAGGTTTAAGACTTAAAACCAATCTAGTTGGAAATTGGATCATCTAGTTGGCCAATTTTATTTAATTTATATTTTTATAATTTATATTACATTTGTCAGTGAATAAATACTTCTATTATATGAAAATCTAGATATAAAGCTTTGAAACTGGTAAGAACAATACTTGTGTCTCGAAAATAAATAAAATTTTCCATTTTTGCCAAATTACAAATAAAAACTATTTTTTACGCTTGCATTTTTACCATACATATTTATTTTTATTAACGTGTTTCATTCCAAAGCAAGATCTTATTAAATTCTTGTAAAAAATAAACATTATGCCATCATATGACTAGATATAGTTCCAACACTTATTTTTCTTCAAATTAATTTACAATAATCAAATATTCAACATTTCCACATTTATATATTGGATAGTTTAAAAAATGATACGCCGCTGGTAAATGATAAGTATGTAATTCATCAATGAAGGACGATAGCTTGTGAACTACTATCCTCCGATGTCCCCCTCGCTTCCCTCATCCACAAGGTTGTTGGCATCAGACCATAATTCTGTTCATGAATGACTGGATAAGTCCATTTTATAAGTCGCTGCTTAAAACATAATTCACACTTGACCCAATTTTTTCCAATAGCCGCAAAATTATGCCAAATACCGTTTTTTTCGATAATTCATATGAGATGGTGAATGAGCAAATATTAATATATGCAGTTAAATGAGAGAGCCGCAATATTACTATTTGTTTAAAATACAGCTTAAATGTCCTATTCGCCTTTTCATTTTGTCTCCTAAATTGTAATGGAAAAATTTTTTTTTTGAAAAAAAAAAATTAATGAGGCTTGTAATTGGATTTTATAAAAAAAAGGATCGAAATGAAATTATTACTATTTCCTAAAATTATGTATTAAAAATGTGAAAAGGGGAAAGTCGTTCGAACTTTCGAATTCTTGACGAGAAACGGACAATTGAACCGGTTCTTTGACCCGGATCTTTAAAATTAGTGATCCGGACGGTCCGAATCACCAAAAAGTCCGTTTTGCCCACCTCTAAGTTGTAGTGGCAAGGTAACGGAGTGTTGCGCGGCATAGTAACAAAAAGATGGTAGACAGTGGAAGAGCAGCGAAGTGTAGTGCTCAGAACAAGAAAGTTAGCTATAGTGCCACTTTGGTGCCTTACCTTAGATTTGTTTTAAAGTTAGACCATGCTGGTGAAGTTGGGAGCGTAAGAAACTGAGTATAATAAAACAAAAGTTAGTCGGCATTGATTATTTCAGAATGGTCAATACAATCAAGTAATCATTTCTGCACCTTACGGAAAATTGATAGATCTCACTACAACACCAGTTTTCATAGGCGTAATTAAAAAAAAAACTTCATTCTAATCGTTTTTGTCCCACTATATATTTTTTTTGGAAAAAAAAGATTGATAATAATTTTTTTTATATGAAGTATTTTTTGGATTGAAATATATTTATCTTTGAGATATATAAATTGAAATATATTACACTCTAATTATAATAGTTATGTCACATTCTTATCTCGCTCATGGAAAAAAGATTATAGGGGGAACAAGCGAACTTTTTGTACTAAAACCCAACTCATTGTAGTACATTTTTGGCATTGTAATGCCCTAGTACGTTTTCAGTTCAATCTAGTGTTATTTAGTATATTTGATTTTCATATTCACATTTTACATGTATATGACGACTTTCCATTGTTATTCTTCTTTGATTTCGTCGTATCCGTCCTTATAATTATGTCAATTTCTCATCTTTTGTAATGAGATTTTGAAGGCACAAGCTGATTAACCCAAAAATAATCGTGACAAGACGGAATAGAAAAAAAAAATTAGGGTACTTTCCCCTACGTGAAACGGAAGAGCTGAATTTTTTTTTCTACACTATCGAGTGTAGTATTTTAATGAAACTGAAGATATCACACATTTTTTATTTAGTCGCATCATTTGCGAATTATTAGCCTTCAACGTCGCTTTTAAAATACCAATTCTAATTTTTCAACCGTAAATTTTGAAAATCTGAAAAATTTCCCATAAAGGCATCTTAGACATCTAGCAATAATTTATATATTATGATAATTAGCGAAACTAGATCGACCTAAGATCCCATTTGTTTTTGTGACTAGGTCATGTTTTTACTTAGAAACTGAAAGTTTAAAAATAATTTAAAAACTAAGATGTTACATTACTGAATTCTCATTCTTTTGCCTTTTGCTCTTGTGCATATTATTAACATTGTCACATCTTATGATCAAGTCTGTGATATTGCTGAAAGATAATTCTTATAAAATAGTATTCCGAGTCAGATTTAAATTATAAACTAAACAGATGGTTATTTAGTTTGTATCTGAATGCGTCTCGAACCTAATTAATCTGGTTTTGCACTGTTTCAGTCATATGGTTTCAGTTCATTTTTGATGATACAAATTTAAAATTCGCCTAATTTAAACGTCTCGTGCTCCACTTTAACTTTAGTATATTTTATTTAAAATCGCTAGTTATCACATACATTGTTAAAAGTTTGTTGTACTTCATAGATTAAAATACTATGGAGGGGATTGTACCTTGACTTGTTATGTGTTTATTTCTGAATATTGACCTTTGATCTGCTTTGGTTTCAAACTTATATCGGAATACACTTTGGACTGAATTTTTTGCTAACAACTAGAGAGTATAAAATTTATTTTTTTGTGCAAATCTGTCCTAGACTAAAGAATGGCTGCTTCATTAGTAAAAGGTACGTTTCAAATTTGTTATTTATGTTCAGATATCTTAACCTAATTTTATGTCTTATCAAATAGGTTTATCATAGATCCCATATAGTTTTTTAAGGCCTGTGACTAAATATATATTTTGTTAACATATTTCTGACTACTAAACAACAGTAATGATTTGTAGTTTGCAAAAAAAATATTCTAGAAGTACCCAAGTGTCTTATTTCTAATTTCATTCATCTGTTTAGGCGTTTTTATTGTTGGTGCAAAGAGGACCGTTTTTGGAACATATGGGGGAAAACTTAAAAATGTCTCTATAACAGAATTACAGACTGTGGCTGCAAAGGCTGCTCTTGCTTCTGCTAATGTTAAACCAGAAAATGTAGATACAGTTATTATTGGCAATGTTGGTGCGGTAAGTAATATTATTTGTTCTTGTTTCTATTAGATTCAGTACTTACCTTCTTAGTTACTTAGATTTATACTTAGAAGCAGCTTTTGATGGGATTAGTTTACTTATTTAAAGGCAAAATGATGCAAAACATTAAAATTATGGTCATATTATTTGAACTGTTTTTTTTTTTAAATGTGCAACAAAAATGCTCATGAATTTCGATAATATTAAGATTAATTATGAGTACTATATACTAATTAATTTTTTTTTCTAAAAGATGGAGTATATAGGTATATTTATTAATGAATGACAAGATATTTTTTAATTAAAA
This sequence comes from Diaprepes abbreviatus, assembly GCA_034092305.1. Lineage (NCBI taxonomy): Eukaryota > Metazoa > Arthropoda > Insecta > Coleoptera > Curculionidae > Diaprepes > Diaprepes abbreviatus. The sequence goes on along the minus strand of JASJET010000122.1, from coordinate 17,739,855 downwards.
AAACTTACCCACCTAATTTACTAACCTAGTCTAACCTTAAAACTGATCTAAGTTGACAGTAGGGGGTTTGAACTGATAAGAGCAGCAATAAGTCGAGCAAGTTTTAAACCTTAACTTAAATGGTAACTAGATCTAGTCTAAGTCTTTAAATTTCTAAATGAATCTGGTTGAACAAGTTTTAATAGACATTATTCCTCTAATTCTGTGTAACTTTAAATTTGGTCTTAGTCGACAGTAGTGGATTTAAATTGACAAGTGCAACAATAAGTCGAGCAAATTGTGAATCCCATAAAAAAATAAAGAATCGTTTGTATTTATTACTTAACCACCAAGTTAAGTACTGTGTTAAAATCAATAAAAATTTAAATCAAGTTAAAAGAATTTTCTAAAATAATGGTAATATAATATAGAGTTATTAAAGAATTATTGAAACAAATAGTACAGTCTTTGAAGTAAAAATTCTATCAACAATTTTCTAAAGTGTTTTAAGGTGTAAGTCTTCAACGCTGATAGAGTTCTCAGTAGGAAGTTAAAAATCTTTATGCCATTGCTCAGAGGCTGATAGAGTAGATCCGAGATATAGTATTATACTGATGTATCGGGTCATTCCTTTCATAGCCACTTAAAGGCTCTTTACTATAAATATACATCTGATAAATGATTAGAGATATAACTGTAAGAATACAGGTAGGATTGTCGGGGATGTGCATTGTTAAACGTAACATGTATAATTTTTGCCTTTCCATCACATCTGTCATATGGTCCGTGGAGCGTCAGACTCGGATTATATGATATATGAGTTTGAACTATGCCATAAATAAACTGTCTTAAAAAACTACTCTTCCTCTGTTGATCATCTTATATTTCAGAGTCAGATTCTTTTTAATCTAAGAACCTGTACCACCCAGGGGCCGATATAGCCTCTCTCTCTTTTTTTTTTTTTTTTTTTTTGGGGGGGGGAGGGACGCCGTGATATCACAAAAGTACAGTATGGCAATTTCTAGTGTAAAAGTCATTATTGGGTCTATTTTTCTGAATTCAAAGCTCTTGGGGGGGGGGGGCGATCCTAAAAAAAACAGGTTGTCGACGGGGGGAGATGCCAGAGGCATACACATTTCTAAAAAAAGAGGTAGAGTCGGGGTCTATTTTCTTGAGCTCAAAGCCCTTGGGGGGGGGCATCGCTAGAAAAAACAAGTTGTCGACGAGGGGGAGAGATGCCAGCAGCATACATATTCCTAGTATAAGAGGCAGAATCCGGTGCGCTTCCCTGAATTCAAAACTCTAGGGAGGGACGATCGCCCCCCTCCTTGGATCCGCGCCTGGTACCAATTCTAATATTTTATTCTCTAAATACGTGGACAATACTTTGAGAACGAACATGCTATACAAGCGAGGAATTAGCAAAATCTGATTTTTCTAACCATTTGCTTTATAGACATATTTCATGTATATTATTTTATACCTAAGTCTAATTGTTTTTGAAATAGTTTAAAATGTCAAAAATGGCGTTTGCAGGCCTAAACATAGATATCAATTTGTCCTATATGAATGCCTTTATTATTTAATTGGAGTCGGGTCCCTTCTAGAAGGGGATCTACTTTATATGACTGTGTTGATATTTTAATAATAAATAAATACAGGGTGATCAAAAACTAACATTAAATATTAACTTGAAAAAATCATTAAAAGTCAATTTTTTAAAAAATAAACCCCCTATTTTTATAATGTTATCTTATTTAGCATTGAAAATAAGGGTGACTTTGTATAAGGTTGTCTATTCCAAAAATTTGCAGTTTTAAATATTGGTAATTTAACATTTTTGTATTGTAAAAATGCTAAATGGCTTACCTACACAGGACAACAACAATAAATGTTCAAAATTTCCACCTTGAACTTCCAAACTTTTTCACATCTCCGAGTTGGTTCATCATGAGTGGCATCTCTAATTGAATCTGGATATAAACTTTCGAACGCATCCCTTTCCCTTGCCATACAGTCCCCCATCGTTGTCACTGGATTACAATAAACAATGTTTTTTATCGTTCCCCATATATAATAATTTAAGACAGTTAAATCAGGAGAATGGGTAGGCCATAGAAAAGGTCCATTGTTGGCAACCCACTTGTCATAAAATGTTGTTTGTAAAAAGTTGGTAACGGAACCGTTCTGTGTAGTGGGGCGCCACCGTGTAAGTAAAAAATTTGCTTATGTCTCGCCAGGTAATTGCTTAAATATTGATTATCTAACGCTTCTAGAATATTTAAATATCTTTCTCCTACAAAAGTTAAAACATAATTTAAAATGGGGACATAATTTGATTGTTTTATTAATTACCATTTCTTCATAAAGATGTAGTGTTACTATTCCATCATTTCTTACAACACAAAATACGTTAAACTGCCAGGTTTCTTGAAAATTTCGCAATCTTACTACCTGAGGATTTGAATCACTCCAAAAACAGGAATTGTGTCTGTTAAAAACGACATTTTTCGTAAATTTTGCTTCATCAGTCCAATTATGTTGTCTAAAAATCGAGGATCGTCTTGTATCATTGTTAATATAAATTCGCAGAATTGTACTCTTTTTAGCAAATCAGTATCTCACCAAAGATATTAAATAAGGGTGGAACTTGTGTTTCAACAGAATTCTATTTATAGAGGTTCTCGAGATTCCTATTTGTAAAGCCACTTGTCTTAACAATGTCATAGGATATGCTGCAAAATATCCCAGAATTGCAATTTTGACATTTTCATCATTGAGAATAGGTTTCCTTTTATGCATTTTTGCATTAACGGTGCCAAAATTTTGAAAATTTTCCAATATTCGTTTGACACTGTTCCATGGCGGCTTCTTTATATCTGGATATCTATCAGCAAATGTCTGGCATGTTCTTGACAAAACTTTGGTAGATTCCCCGTAGATATTAAAGAAATTTAAATAACCTTTAGTGTGTATAATTTAACTGCCCCAGTATGATTATTATTAATTGTCAAATGGCAAGAAATAGTGACATTTCTGTAGTGCTCTATTGTTTTTGCCGTCATGGCCAACTAATAACAAAAGTTAAAAGCGGTATAGCCTTTTTACAATACAGAAATGTTAAATTGCCAGTATTTCAAAAATTACAAATTTTTCGAATAGACAACCTTATTCAAAGTGGCCCTTATTTTTAATGCTAAATAAGGTAACATTATAAAAATAAGGGGTTTACGTTTAAAAAAATTGACTTTTAATGATTTTTTAAGTTAATATTTAATGTTAATTTTGATCACCCCGTATTTATTTATTGTCAAAATATCAACACAGTACACTAAAGTAGTCTAGAAGAAAACCAAGCCCAATTACATAATAAAGGCTTTCATATAGGAGAAATTGACAGTTATGTTTAGGTCTGCAAACGCCATTTTTGAAATAAAATTTAAAATATGTCAAAAATAGCTAGACTTAGGTATAGGACATTATACATGAAATATGTCTATATTTTTGCGTAGAATCTAAAAATGAAATAACATATAGGGTGTTCCATTTGAAATGAGCAAGAAGGCTTTAACTTGCGGTATAACCAGAAGTGCTATCATCTTGAAAATATTTAAGCCGAATTGCCACTATTGACCTTAGTAAAGTAGCAAATTTTAAAAATTTTCCAGTTTATTTTCCGAGAAATCTAACGCGGCAGTTCGTCGTGGGACACACTGTATATACATTATACTATTTATACTCTTACTTTGGTTGTTAAGACTTAAATTACAATCAAAATATCAAGAGATAAGGAAAACAAACCAGGATTTAATGCTTCTTCTTCTTCTTCTACTTGTATGAGATCTGTTGATCTGTTAATTCCGGTCTTGCCTCCCTATCATTTCCTGTGATGTGGACTGCCAGCTATCTCTCCATCTTTTCGGTGGTCTTCCTGGTGGTCGGTTTCCTGCTGGTTTTCCCTCTAGTACTATGCGGGGTAGTCTGTGTTCGGGCATCCTTTTTACGTGGTGATACCATTCCCGTCTTCTTTGTCTTCCCCATCTTACTATATCCTGTATCTCGCATTGTTCTCTGACGTCTACATTTCTTACACGATCTCTTCTGGTTTTACCGACTATCATCCTCATTACCCTCATTTCAGCCACCCGTAGTATACTTTTCGTTTTACTAGTGTCTTCTCTCGTCTCTATTCCATATGTCATTATGGGTCTTATGCATGTTTTATAGATCTTAATTTTGCTGTCCATTCGCATATATTGATTCTTCCATACAAATTCTCTTAGGCATCCTGTGGTTGCTGCGGCTTTGTTGACTTGGCATTTTACGTCCTTTATAGGTTCATGACTGCTGGATATATTTACGCCAAGGTATTTGAACTGCATCACTTGCTCTATGGGTCTGTCCTGGATTACTAGTTTGCATCTAATGGGTTCCTTACTGATGGTCATACTTTTCGTTTTTTCGATGGAGATATTCATATTAAGTCGTTGTCCCACTTGGTATAATTTAAAGAGCTGTCTCTGCAGATCGTCTTCGGTTTCTGCGAGGATTGCGGTATCATCGGCATAGCCCACCAAGCTGATACGTGTGTTATTTATTCTGTACCCGATGTTTAATGTTGCCACTTCTTCTATGATTTTATCCATAATGAGGTTAAACAGGAAGGGGCTGAGACTATCTCCCTGTCTGATTCCTCCGGGCGTTGGTATGCTACCTGAGGTGTGTTGTTCTGTTTTAATTTGTGTTGTATTGGCAGTGTTCAGATTGCAAATTGTCTTTACTATATTGGCGGGTATTTGTTTATCAATAAGCATTCGAATGACGTCGCCTAGTTGGACTTTGTCGAATGCTTTAGTGAGGTCGACGAAACAGACGAATGCTGGTGTGTTATATTCTATGGATTTAATGCAATCTATCTAAATTATATTAATCAATATAAAGACAAATAAATGAGTTTGCAATTTAACATGAGTTATAACAGTGATTGTATCAATAAGATAATAAAAATTGTAACCTGCATATTCATCTATTCCTTGTCTCACTAAATCGTATGATTGGGATATTAAAACTCAAGTATACATTATTCCTTATCATATTATAGACCATACCTTGTAATTACCAGAATAAGAGATTTATCAAGTGCAAGTGATGTGAAAAATACGTTGTTTTATTTGTTTTTGGGATGTTTTCCTACAAATTGTTCTCTAACGAAGCTTTAATTACAGCCTTAAAAAGAGAATAATAAACTTTTCCAGAGCTGGGTGTTTGTAATAAGTTTTTTTATTCAGCTCTCGCCAATTATAAAAACATTGACTTATAAAAAAAAAACCTAGATGCTCCACATACAAAAGTTTCAATCTCTTATTTATTTCCAAGTATTCAGTTGATGACATGTTTGACATATTTAAAAAGATCAAAGACATACCCATACCCCAAACAAGGCCTATTGGTGCATCTTATAGAAAATTAGGGCAATGTTAAAACAAAATGGAAAAACACCAAATGACTTATTACAAATACGATTAAAATAAAAAATGAAATGCTGTTGTAGCCAATATTTATGGTAAAATGACTAACAAATCATATTAACTACTTTTTAAAATTTGAGCAAACAGGGTAAAAGTGTCAAAATATAAGATTCTAGCTATTGTTAGTTTTAATTTTTTTTAGTATAAATTAATATAGCATACGTTGCTCCAAATCAATTAAAAGCTTATAAAAAGAACGGTCCATTGCTTATAAGATACCCATTATGTTAGGATTCCGAAGCAGTTAGTGACGTATTTAATTTGTTTCTGCAGTTTCGTTAAACGACTGTCTTTGAGTTAATTAACTTTGACTTTTTGTCGGAAAACATATTAAAACATCGGAGATTAAATCTTTTAACAATTTTTTTTGGTATTTCGTAAATTAGTAAACTTGACTCGTCCGAAATTTTGTTGCAGATATTTACTAAGTGTCGTTATGTCATTTTTTTCAGATTTTTTCAATCTGCTGTTGAAAAACTAAAGGAGAACACAGTAACATTTCAAATTTATGTCTAAAACAAATCGAGACAGAATTTGATAAACAATATCAAACTGACAACTCAAGTAAAGAATATTCAAAAGAACTGCGCTAAAAAATATTAAAACATATCAAATGACTGGTGACGAAAGAGTAACTAGAAAGAAAAGAAAATTAATTTTGATTTCGCAACATTATAGGATTGCTTTTTATGCCACCTCATAGAAGTCCGGAAATAAACTCATTCAAACCACGCGCTTTCATGTCGAAGAACCCTACAGGATCTGCACCTCTTAGAGAAAAAACACAATTTATATTTGACTTAAGGGGGCGGATTTTTCACTCCACAAAAATTATAAACAATTTTAGAAACTTATATTTCATGAATAAGACAACTAAATAAAAAATATTATATGTTATATTTAATTGTATTTTTGAAGACATTTTCAACTAAATGTTAAATAACATATTTAATTGTATTTTGAAGATCTATCCAATAGTACCCCACTTAATAGAGTAAATGAAAAAAAACAAACATTTTTTTCGTCCCTACTTTTCACAGTGAAAGAGGTACCTAAAATCTTATTTTCAATTAGGCCCTAGATCTGTTTTTGGGTTAACTGAAAGCTTGTGTCTGCAAAATTTTATTGCAATAGATGAAAAACAACCAAAGTCATAAAACTGTGGCATATAGACGGATGGACATTGCGGAACTATATAGGTTCATAGTTGGCTGCAGAACCCTAAAAAGGAAATAAATTAAACATATAATTTAAATAATAACTCGTTATTTGTTGTCAAAACTTTCACTAATTGTGAAAATATCCTAATAGTTTTATACTAGATGCTAGAAAAAAAGTTTCTTTATGGTTTCAAATACACTTAGTTGTGAATTTATTTTCAGAGTAGTGCCCCCGATGGAATTTTCCTGGCACGACATGTGTTACTCCATTCTGGAATTCCAAAGGAAAAACCTGCTTTAACAGTGAACAGATTATGTGGATCTGGCTTTCAGTCTATCGTTAATGGAGTTCAGGTAACTATACTCATATATTTCTAGAGTAGTCATTATATTTTGAATGATTGACATATAAACAAACACACAAAAAAATTATGGAATTGGCCTAAACCTGATTTGAGTGTTATTATTTTGACTGTGTATTTCTTACTTTCTAATTAAAGTTTAAAATGTCTAGAAACTCAGATTTAATTGACAATGTTTAGTATAAATAACCAAGTGTTTTTTTAACTATTGCCTGTCAATATCTAAAATCTAATTTTGATTAAAGCATGCCATTTGGTGATAATAATAGAAATCGCGATTAATTTTTTGCGAAAAAAAAACAAATGAATTCTAGTTAACACAATAACAAATGTGTAAAATATACCCCTATATTTTGAGTGTACCCACTGAGTGATAAATTTCATTATAGCTATATTCTTTAGTTTCTTTCTTATGAGCGATTTTATATCATAGCTTGTCGTAAAAAGTTATGAATTTTAAATAATTTTTAAACAGTTCCGTTTTGTGTTTTTTCTTAGAGTAGGTTCAAATAAAATGTATGAAATACTTTAAGATTGGATACCTAATATAAAGAACATGCAATTTCTTCACTTCTCATTGCTGACTTATGACTCTTGATTTTTTATTTATGTGTGAATTTTAACTTTTAATTTTAAATTTTAGCGATTATTTTTTCAATGAGTATAAAAATATTAATTGTCCAATTATCAGAAACAAGTAAACTAAAGTAAAAATATTTATTCTTTAGGATTTGGAAACAGGATATGCCCAAATTTCATTAACTGGAGGTGTAGAAAATATGTCTGCATACCCACACGTAATAAGAGGTTTAAGATTTGGTCTTCCATTAGGCAGTAGTCCTGCATTAGAGGATTCGCTTTGGGTAGGTTTGACAGACAGTTACTGTAACTTACCAATGGGTCTCACAGCAGAGAAGTTAGGAGCAGAATATAAACTTACCAGAGATGAAGTTGATCAATTTGCATTGAGATCTCAACAATTATGGAAAGCAGGTGAGTTAAAATTGAAATATCGAAGCGGCGATCATATCCAGTCATTTATTTTTAACAGCCACAGGAAGAAAAGTAATTAGACAAGAGAATTTACTAGATTACTAGAAAAAAAGTCAATCTTAAATATGCTAATGCTAAAATTTTAGTGTGAACAAATAAACATTGGTAATATCTATTTATTTAATAATAATATATCCTTTATTGCCAACCAAATCATTAAAAATGGAACAAGCAACGTCACAAAGCAATAAAGAACAACTCAGTTCTAGTAGCTAGTTCTTAGTAGTAAATAATGGTCAGTAAAACTAGAATAACTAAACACATTAAAATTTTCATATAAAACACATTAAAATCGGCATATAAAACTCTAATTACAATTATACTAAAAGAAGATACAAAACATTTCAAAACAATTAAAAACAAATACAATTTAAAATTCAAATGAATTTAACTCTTAAGAAAAGCTTCACTGCCTTTCTAAATTTGTGCCAGTTTTCTATATTACTAATCTGTAGGGTTAACATTCTTTAAGCATTTATCGCCCTGAAAGAAGGGCCTTTTTCATAAAAAGTAGACTTGTGTCTGGGTATACTCAGCTCCGCCCTGCTCCTGGTTTCCATAAACACAGACTCTCTATAAAGATGAAAATTCTTTTGGAATAAATTAGAATTCTTCTTAACAAACATAACAAGAGATAGAAAATATAATGATGCAAACGTTCTTGGATGTAACTTTAAAATACATCTTACAATGCGTTTTTGGGCTCTAAGGCTCCATGCACACATGCAAAATAGAAGAGGCGAACACTCTCCATGGTTAGCACGTCCCTCAAACGACGGATTGCAGCACAAGTGCTATTTAGCCTTGACTATAACATGTCAGTAAGAACCCCCAATTCAGAGTGGGATCAACGCACACTCTCAAAAGTTTGATGGTATCCACTGTGGATATTGATTTATGATTCATTTTTACATATAATGATTGACAAGATTTTTGGTTTTACTGAACTGCACAAGCCCAGTTTTTTCTGCATTAAGTTTCAGGAAGCTATCCCCAACACCACTCGCGCATTTGCTCTGCAGTACATGAACAAGCCCTGGAGAGCACAGATACGGACACATCCGACAATATCACCGACGTGTCGTCAGCATAGTGGCAAACCGTACCGCGCGCAGCCCATCACAAAGACCATTCACATGAAGCAGAAACAATATGGGACCCAAAATTGATCCCTGCGATACGCCTTGATATATATCTACAAGATGGAAGTAATAACTTCTACCACCACACAGAATACTTACACTATGATTTCGTTCGGATAGATAGGAATTCAGCAAAGAAGCACATTGGTCTCTGATTCCATAATCAGTCAATCTCCGAATAAGCAACTCATGATTAATAGTGTCAATGGCCTTTGAAAGATCAAAATAAAGGCCTGCTACCCTTTCACCATTATCCACTTTCCTCACAGTTAAAGAAATAGACCGGAAAATCGCCAGTTCAGTTGACCTACCAGGTCTAAAGCCATATTGTTGATTACTAAGAATTGCAAAATTGTTTAGAAAAGACCAAATTCTGTTGAAAATGGCTCTCTCAAAGATCTTTGAGAAAGACGACAGTAGTGATACTGGACGATAATTCTTCACACACCGGCCGTCCCCTCTCTTCAATATAGGCATCACCTTCGCAATTTTAAGCACTGAAGGAAACACCCCCGAATAGAAGCATTCATTTATTATATCTGCCAGTGGCTGATAATTGAACTCTGGGGAGTACCTTAACACATTCACAGGAACCTTGTCCTGTCTTATATTTGCACTCCGAACCTGATTCAAAAATAAAAACAAATATATTTATACATTAAGAATTGTCGTTGAGAAATGGGAATAGGCTTGCTATTGGTACTATAATACTAATAGTTTTAGAATATAAAATATTCATTAAATCTTTTAATCCTATTTATTTTAGCTCAAGATGCTGGTAGATTTAAGGAGGAGTTAGTACCTGTTCCTGTTAAAGGAAAGAAGGGTGTAGAGAATCTTGAAATCGATGAGCATCCTAAACCTCAGAGTACCTTAGAAGGAATAAAAAAATTACCAACAGTATTCAAAAAAGACGGATTAGTCACTGCTGGATCAGCTTCAGTAAGTGTTATGAAATATGTTATATATTTTGTTTTGGGCAGTTTTTAAGCTTAAATTAACTCACTTCCCAAGTGATCAAAATTAGATTATCTGTCCCACATAGCAATTAAATTAGTTTAACATTCTTAATTTTAAACTTTAGGGTATTTGTGATGGAGCAGGAGCAGTTGTATTGGCCAGTGAGGAAGCACTATCCAAAAATAGTCTTAAACCATTAGCTAGAATATTGGCTTATTCTACTGTTGGTGTTGAACCTTCAATTATGGGTATTGGACCAGCTCCTGCAATCAATGCTGTTTTGAAAGCAACTGGAAAAACCTTAAATGATATAGATTTAGTTGAGGTATGTATGAATTATTTTTTAAATTGCCAGGTATTTATGCTACATTTTACCCTTGTCTAACTAACCTTTTTTACCCGGAAAATATATTTTTGAATTTTAAGGAAATAAATTATGGTTTAGCTCTGTGTAGTAAAAATATTTTCTTTTAGATAAATGAAGCATTTGGTGCTCAAACATTAGCATGTGCTAAAGAACTGAATTTAGACATTAATAAACTGAATGTGGATGGTGGTGCTATAGCTTTAGGGCATCCCTTAGCTGCTTCTGGTAGTAGAATTATTACTCACCTTGTTCACGAATTGAGGTAAGATAAATCAAATCATATATTTCCTTCGACATCAGTACAATGTAGCGGTATTGTTAAATAATTATCCCATTTTCAAAAAAGAATCACTTACAGAGCTTCTTTAATAAAACTTTACACAAAGTAACTATATAAAACGAAGTATTGTAGTGTAGAATATTATACAATGATAAAAGGTTTTATGGAAGAACTGGCTTAATAGCCAAAAAAAGCAGTTTTTTCTTATTTATAGCAACGAATTCCCCCATAGAATCAGCTTATCGTCAGAACTAGAGCCCATTGTGTAATTGGTGTAAAAAAGGTGATATTTTTTTTACTTATTTTTGGAAAAATATTGATAAATATTGAGATCTTTTATTTCTTGGTACACATACCGATCATGTACAATCCTTTTCTAGTTACATTATTTAAACTGATATAACCTTCTAATCGCTACGTCGCTATGTTTACCGATAAAAATAACTTTTTAAACCCTTTTTTGTCGAAACTCATTATAAACTTCGCATTTGTTGTAATTTTTACCACTCAAAGAAGCCACAACAGCAAAAAAACTGAGAGCAAAGTTTAATAAAAATATTTGTGTGTGACAAATATCAATAAAGCCTCTTTATCATCGACCATAGATAACGGTCAGATAAACTAATTGTTGTTTAAATCTACTGTTATGATCGAAGACTTACAGAGTTCGCAGATCTTATTTCCACCTATAGATGATTACATACAGACTGGTTTTAAAAAAGAGAATGTATAAATTATTCCTATATCTATGTTCATAAGGTTTATCTCCTCACAATTTTCCTGAATCGAATTTTATTTGTTCCCCTACCCAAGACTACTGATTGGAATCTGTCCTCAAGAAAAGATTGGATTAAGTTTAAGGCTCCCAACAGCAAAGAATGGTTTATAGTGGCGAAAGCCTTTTTAAAGTAAAAAAATATACCAATAATTTTTAGTTTGACTTCTACATTATTTAATATTTTCTGACACCCAACAAAAATAGCATTTTCCGTTGATTTCCGCGCCAATGCGATCGGTCTGTAGTTATCCAGTACGAAAACATCGTCCAGTTTAAAAATTGGTATAACAGAACTCTCCGTTAATATTTCGAGAAAGTAGCTAAGGGGATCAGTCCTTTACAGACTATAAATTTTGTCGGAAGGTAAGGGGAACTGCAAGCTACTTTACACACTTTCCAAGAAAGTTATCCGGAATCCTATCTGGTCGTGTAGTTTTCTTGTTAAATACAGAAACTAAAATGTTCATCTTACGGATGTGGTTTCGAGAAAATTTTTGGTTACAATTATTCTCTATTGAGTGTTATTGTTATGTTTAAATCTCTCCGTCACTGATTTTAGTACAATCATTTTAAATGTGTATTATTAAAGGAGAGGCGAAATTGCTGGATACTAAGTACGTCAATGAATAAAAATACTTAGCTTTCAAGTTTTTTCATGTCTAACTTTTTGTTTCGCGTTTCTTTTACATTTGTAATGACGGGAGACCCCGCTACACATGCTTTAATGAATATACTGACGAATCTGAATTAACCTGATCTAATATTGACAATATTAAAAATGTAACAATAATATATGTGGTGTAAAGATATAAATCTATATAATGTTAGAACTGGTTCGACATAAAGATTTTTCGCACATTTCCAAGAAAATGTTTGTTGCAATGCATCCTGTAACCACCCGTTACTAGAATTTATTTTCTGTTTCAAATCATTTAAGAAAAAAAACCACGCAGATTCGAAGTGAAAGGGTAAAAAAGGAACAGTGTTTCGATTTGCAGATGACATAGCTGTTATAGCGGAAAGTCAGATAAATTACAAGACATCATAATTAATTACAAATTGTGGCAAGAATGGTATTTTCTATAAATGTATCCAAGACCACCTTCATTTTCCATGAAAAGAAAAAAATTTATAATCCTAATCTAACTCTTAATGGAGAGAAAATTTCTAAATTAACTTCAGTGAGGTTCTTGTGTTGTTTTTTTGGATGATAAATTGTGTTGGTTAAGCCACATACAACATGTCACCGATAAGCTGAACTTGGCTTAGTTTGCTATACGAAGTTTCAAAGCTATGTTCGATAAAAAACAACTTGGCAACGTATTATATTATGCGCTTACATATTCCCTCCTAAAATATCTAGTTATATTTTATTGCTTTGGTGCCACTCGACTGATTGGGAGAGCGTGTTTGTTTTACAGAAACGTTTCCTTAGACTTGTCTTTCGGTCGAATGCTGCATACACTTGTCGTGGGTTTTGTTCTGGAAACTGCTGTTTTCTTTTGTTCGAGGAATTTTCTATGGCCTCTTGCTTGTCAGCATTCAGCCACTGGAAACTGCCATTTGATATTTTTTCCATAGCAATCTTAGAAGTTACAAAATTTGTTAGAAGAAATTCCATGATCTGTCTCTCAAATACTCATGAACATAATACGAGGTACAAGTCTTATATCTTAATCAACGCGTATCGACTTTCAGCCTTGAAGAGAAGGTCAAAATACTTATGTACTACATTTAACAAGTTACCCGACAATCTCAAGAAGCTACCTATAAAGCAGTTTAAGAAATAATTGGTCTCTTTTTTGTGCTAAGGGATTTTATTCCATTAGGATATACTTGGAAAGTTAGCCGTTTTTTTTTTTGAAGTATTATATTGTATTTTGTTTTTGTATTTGTTTTTTACTGACAGTTAAATCCGATGTAATATTTGCTTTTTTAATAAGGATTGATTGCTCGATTGAACACAAAGGCATGAAATGGTGGCCAGATATACAATAAAAGTAAACAACAAGAAAACCAAGCCCAGGAGATAAGGAATGGAAGAAAACGGAATGTAAATTTCGGAGGAGACAGACTAGAAGAGGTCGAAGAATTCAGCTACTAGGCAGTATTATAACAAAAGGCGATCGAAGCAAGCACGACTTAAGAAGTGTAAGAGGAAAATTAACACAGATATAGGTGTTAAGAAACGCTTTCTAAAGACGTATCGTCTGAATGTTGCTCTATAAGCGAGGACACAGGAAAGAAGACATACATCGCCTACAGATATTGGAGACTTGGTACTATTGAAGATTGAGTAGACTGGTTCCCAAATGAGGACGTACAGATTCGAAAAAAAAAAAAGAGAACCTTATTAAATATTCTAAAAAAGATGTCAGAAGAATGAAGCTATTCTAAGATAATGAGGTATCATACAAATTCATTGTGGATAAAAGCAAGCAGGGAAGGGTTGAGGACCTGGCGAAGGAAGGATTCAATTGTTCAGGTTTCTGTAGCTTCTCTTTTATCGAGTTTACTAAATTAAAATAGAAGGTCTTGGCAAAATAGGCTGTAACAGTAATAAGAATAATACTGACATAATGAACTTATTAACAGTTTAAAGTTAATGAGAAAACATTTTCCCAGGCCGGGCAATATAGATCTTAATTAAATAATATAGTATTTATTTAGTTTCAATCATCTTATAATATATTTTTAATATTTTAGGAGAAGAAATGCCAAATTAGGAATTGGTTCTGCTTGCATCGGTGGCGGACAAGGAATAGCGATATTAATTGAAGCTTTATAATTTTAAAAACCTTACTTTGGTTAAGCGGTGTTTTTTACATTTTTTTATATGGTAAAAGTAAAATAAATGTCAGAAACAAAGTAATGTTACTGACATCCCCTGTTTATCAGTATAAGACTGTTATATAATAAGCTAAGAACATAATTTTTATAACTGTAAGAAAAAAAATAATTTGGTGCCGATCAAAAATACAAAACAAAACATATACATATATATATTTTTATATGAAGTATAAATATGATTTAGCATTTCTATATTGTGCAGTTTATTTAACAAGTATTTTCTTATACTATTTACTGTTAACCATTTGTTTTCTTTTAAGATTTGTAAGTTTAAAGACATTTTGTATTTATTGTAAAACGAAATATGTGTAGTTAATAAAATTACATAATTTTATTTAATTTTAGATCTTTGTAAATGTATAAAACTTCGATAATTATTTAACTACGACACATTAATTGTATTGCCAACCGCAAGTTGATTTTAAAAAATATTCAAATGTTCTTTTTATTGCTAAGTACTTGCATCACAACATGGTTACTTATATATTTTAATCTTTTTAAAAATTATATTTTTTATTCATCAAAAATATATTGTTTGTTTTATTGGTTTCCATAAGAAATATTTTAATCAGTGGCGGCTTGTAAGTATAAGAACTGAGGAGAGTAAATATAACTTAAACACTATTCAGTTGATAAACTATACTTTTCGCCAACGGTACATGGAAATGGTGATTACGAGTGTGATTAATTTAGTTAAAAATTTTATGTATTTTGATAACAATAAAGAGTCTAAAAAAGCATAATTTATTGTCCAGCAAGACCAACCGGAAGGTGAGAGTTTATTCTTGCCAGGAAGGGTAAGAAAGCGATTTTGGATATAGAAATATTGGTATAAGGAGTTGATAGATTCTTTATTTACAATAATAGTTGTTAAAAGGTTTATGCTAACATCAACAAACATATGATATATTCTTTGGCAAAATTTTTGGTTGAAATATCACGTTGATAAATATTTTATTTAAAAATATATTTTTATTAACATGCAACAAAAACTTGGATAACCTTAAAATAAGTTCTTTAACAAAATCTTTGGTGAATACGTAATAAAAGTGAGAAAGCGTGCTTTGCTTTTTCAACAAAAAAAAATAAATAAAAATTAGCTATTTACCAAATTTAAATAAAAACAAACAGCAATTTTACATTTCTGAGTTGTTTTTTTTTTGTCAAAAACAGTAGTAAAAAATTTTGATCTAATAACATGGTTTTACCATGTAAAACGTGCTATATACAAATCTACAAAAAAATGTACTCGTAAGATATACATGTTTAATAATTAATTAATAATAAATGGCTTAATAAAATAGGCTTTTAGTTCTAAATTTTAAGAGCTTACTCTAATATAAAAATAAGAGAAATTCGTCGATTTTTGGAACTTGCAAAGTGATTCATGATGTCTTCGTAAAACTGATTATTTTTGTACATTGCTTTCACTAGTTCTTTTTCAATGGATATTAGCGGGACGTTGCTTTACCTATTCTGAGACATAGTATTGCGACTATAGCTTTTTATTCTCTTTAAGTTCGAAACACTTCTTTCTCCTGAGGCAGGGGTAACAGGTACAGTAACGACAATACTAATAAATTTATACAATTCCGGTATACAATTGTACAAATCGTGAACATAAATTTTAAAAAATATGTTGGGATTTTACAGTTTTTAAACATCTGGAGGTTGTTATACATTATAATTAATTGATTTTTCAACTGAATTTCGTCAAAAAATGGATATTGTACCAACAAGTTGTCTAACAAATTTTGGGAAAAAGCCCTAGAATACAATGGAAGTTTTTCAAACGTCATAAGATCAAAAAATTTTAGTTTTTGTAAATAAATCACCAAATCTTACTTCTATTCGAACAATAATTGTATATAATATTTCCACAAAAATTTCTTTTTAGGTTTTTCTCAAGTCCGATAAGTTAAGATGGGTTTTTCTTTTTTTTTTCGTACTTTGATAGTGTTGAGTGATAAATGTTGTAAAATGTTGCTCATTATTGCAATAATTTTGGAGAATTTGAATTAAACTAGTTTTCCACTGCTTTGAATTAATATTTGTTAACTTATTCTGCAGAATTTAAAAAAAACCGATGTAGGTTTGTTCAAGAATTAAATGTTTCAAGTAAAAACGCAAAACATTGACTCATTCAAACAATTTTTGAAACCTACCACTTCTTTAATAAATTGGGCGTTGTTTTTAAAATCTTAGCTGTTAATTATGGTATCTAACACTTCAATTACTTCCTCTCTGTTCATGTGAACTATAATTACTGCTTTTAAAATAAAACGCTAGCGAGTACCAAGAAGTGTTGGCACACGTGCACCGCATATTTCGTTTAAAATATTCGTGCGCTTAGTGAAAAAAACATTCAACACTATTATCTGTACAAGTTTAACTTAATACCAAATTTAGTGCATGCGCATGAAAATGTGTAAAAAGACAGGGGTGGGGAGTTTATTTTGCTTGGTAAACCATTTAAATGGCTAGATATAACTGCAGCTCCATTATACGTTTGCACCACTAACTTATTTCTAAAATATTTCGACATATTCGCCGTCTTTGACATATTTAAATAACAGTAAACGTCGAGAAACACATGAAATACAATATCTGTCGTTTCATCTATCTGCCAGGCAAAAAATGTGTGTTCCGCATTTCCTTCGTCTACCCCTTCTTTTAAAATAAATGAAAGCTCTCTACTAAATCATTTTGTATCATTCTCGAGGTACCAGAAAAAGACATGGTTCTCCAAAAATAAATTTATTTTTGCATCGTATTTTGCTAGTAACGCCAGCAATTCCTTGTAATTTCCTCGGTTAAATGATTTGTTTCATTGTGTCCGCTTAAGAAGATAAAATTACTGTTATGTCCACAAGTTTTTTTAGACTGGCATGATTTTGCATAATCTGATCATTATGGCATCTTTTTTGGCGCTATCCAAAGCAACGGTAACTGAAAAGATTTATTTTACAGGTTAATGCAATATGTTTTATTTAAATTTGGAATTTGGCAAGAGATTCTATACTTTCCGCTATCTATCGGCATCGATTGTAACCGGAGTCGCGGTTTTGCTAGATTTCTATACTGGTATTATTTGTTGATCTTCGTGTCGGAGAATTGCTAATGTTTCTGTTGCAGTTTTGGGAATATGTCATGTCGGATATTTTTCCAATAATTATGACATGGTCTTAAAAATCTTTTGAAATATGCTTTTTGACAAGTCTAGTGTTGACATTTTGGGGATTCAGCCATTTTCTTTGTAAGGCCGTTCTAGCAATCGTGTGGAATTGTTAAAGAACAAAATCAGTATCATCTGTGTGCTATTTATTTGATTTGATTAATGTACACCAAAATCGGGAATCTACATTCATTATTTTTTGTTTTAATCACCGATTTCAATAAATTACATTATCACCATTTCGTATATGCCATAACCTCACAAATTAGATAACTGACCCCGCCAGCATATAAGTGATTTCAAGTTTTGTCCAGCATTTAAAACATTGAAATCATTTATTCAAGTTTTACTTCAGTTTCTGCAAGCTATTACCCTAGTTTTGAAGTGTTTTGTTCCTCGTTTTTAAGCAAGGCTTATTTCGTGTTCTTGAATCTTTGCCGTTCTTAACAGATATACTATATACATCTTGGAGAATGCATTGCATCTGTTTCCCTTTTGGCCACATTTACCGCGACTACATACACGACAATTGCATCTTACGATGAGTCTTAAGAAATGGTAAACCGTCCCAGAGCGGTGCTGTTTTAGAGTATTCTATTTGCCTAAAACCATTTATAGGTGACTCCAGCCCGAAAAATGGCCGTTACAAACGGATAAGTAGCTGTATTGATTGACTTTGTAAATAAGAACGTGTTACTAATATTGTAAAGGAAATTGCAATTTTCATTGACAAACAATGTCATTTCTGCTTTATTATTTTTAGCTACAGCTACCAAGTGTTGTTATTAAAGTAAACTTCATAACTGAGTACAAATATCTTGAGTTTTATTTGGATAATCTGAAGAGTCTATCTAGAGATGTGTCTTTTCGGAGTTACCATTGTTATCAGTTTTAAGTTGCAAATGGCGCCTTAAATTTCAACTTTCGATAAGAGTAACTTCAGAAAGTGTTGTTTTTGCATTTTGTAGCAAGTGATTTTTAAAGAAAGGGAATTAACATCATTACTTAATCCACTTTAATCACTTATAGACCATTCAATAAGTAAGTAGTAAGTGTTATACTATTAACCAATCGCATTTGATATAACAAGTTTAATTGAAACCACCATTTTGGTGGTTCCCTCCACTTTTCACAAAATATCATAGTTTTATTTTCTATGTTTAAGGAACTAAAATTATTAGTTACCAGCTAATGAACTATATCACTACACTGTTTAATTTCCTCCTTTTTGATAATTTTTTTACTCACTTTTAAAGACACTCAAACCTTCAAAAACAAAACACTGTAAAACAAATTTAACTTCAAAAACATGAAACCGGAAAACCTGTAAAAACTGTAATTTATTTATGTCGGTATATACAACACAAACATAAAAAGGGACGACCCGCTTCGATAACAACCTGCAGCTGTTACTTGAACAATTGATGGCACCCCTCGACAAGGGCTTGAAAATTCCGTTGATCGTTTCTGATATTGCCGGATATTGGTAATCGAGTTGTTTGCTAACATCCTGCCACATTCAGACCAAGCTACCTTACCTTGACATCTAAAAATCTTCAGTACTTATGGATGGTTTTGGTACATTATATAGCGCGATTTAAAATGCTATATAAAGGATTCATGTTTAAGTAACGGAGTCGCGAGAACTCCTAGCCGCCCTTGCATACATACGGCGTAGTTATCGTCGTATACAACCTAACTTATCAATTAGCTAGTAGAGTAGAGGTTACGGTAACATTTTATTGTAATTATAAAAATTTTATTCTCGCTTTAGGATTTAATTACAAAGGAAAAGCAAAAATGGCTGTTATTTTAAATAAGATTTTATAATAATTATGCAATTTTTATTCCGGCCTTAGTTTAATTTTCTTAGAAATGTATGGGGAGGCTTAGCCTCCCTTGCCTTCTCTAAGAAGCCGCCACCGATTTTAATAAGTTTCATCAATAATATCCAGCTTTATAAATGTTTGAAAGAGGCATCCCTTTTACTCACTACATAATTAACAAAAATTGGTGAAAAAAAAATTGTGCATAGCGAAACAGTTCATATGTATTCATGATATATACGATGTTTTTCGGCGGCCTGTACGTCTTCCTTTTCTACTTTGTCTTGCATGATCTGCAGTAATTGGTATTTACTGTGGCTTCTATTTTTATATTTTAGAGGTCAGGTTATTCGCTGATAACCATTATTTTTGTTTTCGTGATGCTGATTTCTAATGCTGCTTATATATATATATATATATATATATATATATATATATATATATATATATATATATACATATATGCTTCAATGACGCTGCTCAATAAGTTCTGTAAATTTTATTTAGCTACCTTGTTCCAAATAAGAAACGTAGTTTTATGAAAATAAAAATTAATTAATGTTTTTCAGCTATGTCAGGAAGCTTTAATAATAAGTTTGAAATAAAAAAGAAAATGATTCCACATGTTGATCTCCTACTAATATACATTTTTCTAAATTCTTCGCATACAGATGCAATCATATTTGCATTTATACTCACAATAGCTTCCAAAATGTTTCCTTTTAGTAGGTCAATATTGTCACTAAAATTACTGTGATAACCTAATGGGGTTAGATTTACAGACCCTTACTTCTAAAAGTAACTCTGCCAGAAACATTATACTAAGCAAAAAGTTATCGTTAAATTTCGGTATTTATAACGAGAGAGGTGCTAGAAAATAATTTTTTTTCCAAAATTATAATGTGTCAATGAAACTGTCGCAATTAGCAATGCCCCTGGTGGCAAGGTCATGTAGCTAGCGATCTATTTTCGACCACCGTAGTAAATGTATGGATGTTTCGTCCCGATACCGGTGGTGGAGTCATCAGTGGGATCCACCGGTATCTTTCCCAGACATCCTTGTACTTTCCACAAGCTTGGACCTTATTTAAGTCCAGTGTTGCCGGAAAGCGGTGGTGAGATGTTATGTTCCACAACAAAACTTATAATAAAATAGTTTTAAGATTAATATAGAATTAAAAAACGAATTCAAATTCAGGAAGTTTCATATCAAAAGTATAACTCTATGTTATCCTACTTTTTTGAAGCATCCTGTATAGCCCCAAATATTTTTAAAACGTGTACGTTCTAGTGAAAATAGTTTATTGATAAATTTTATCTACAATCCATGAATTTATTCCATCCAATTGTTGACTTACTCTGAACAAAAAAACCAAGATATAAAGGACCACTGAAATATTTTATCTGAAATATCGCAATATTTAAAAATAATTATTTTTGATTCGGGCAGTTAATTAAGTCAAACTGGTAAACATAAATAACCTTGCTAGGTTGAATGATCATGATCTTTATACATAAACACGTATCAGGGGAAATGTGTGTTAAATGGATACATAGTTTTTTTTATTAAATATATATACAATGAGAACGTAAAGTCAGAAATAAATTCATTTAAAAAAAAACAGTTTTTTTTGTAAAATTGCTCGGACACGTCGACTTTATTTTTTTGGTACTATTTTTTTCAATATATTAAATCATACAGGGGACTCAAAAGAAGCTGTGCTATAATCAACTTTGATCTTTTAAACAGTGACTTCAAGTTTTTTGTGCACTTTTAAACTCCCTGCAAAATTCTAAATATTTCTCAGGAGAGGAGGGGAAGGGAGAGCGAGAGCGAGATTAATTTTAGACACGTCAGCCACTGGGGCTTTTTACGTTCTTGTGATATATGACTGCATCTTATCTCTTAAGCGGGTCTTAAAGAACTTATGTATTTTGGACGCGTTTGACTATGCTAGTATACTTTGTAAAGACCCTGTTAAATTTAATGAGGGTAGAAGTGGGGCAGATATTGCGGACAAGAACAGAAGATGTATTTGATGGTCAGTTCTGTGCCACAATGCTGACATATTGGAGGCTCTGACCTCTCTGTGAGAAATCCGTGAGTAAGTCTCGAGTGTCTTGTTAGTAGAATTAGTGTTTTGCTATTAATCTGAGAGAGATCCTCTTTGCGAAAGAAGGTCTCTTTGACTCCTTGCAGTTTGATATTTTCCTCTAAAAGGTCCCACTCGAGTTGAATTGTGTTTCTGATTAAGCCGTCCATAAATTTGTTAATATTAAGTTGGGAGAAAATGTAAATGATTGAAGTAGGATTAGATAAGTATACTTGTTGCTGTTGGCTGGGATCCATATAAAGCAAATTATTTTATTTTGAATTAAAATTCTCTCGATGTCATATAGTATTGAATTAAGTAATGGGAAGTTTTTCTGTCTTATGCTGGTGGCTTTGTAGACTAAATGTCACGGATTTAACATGCCAGTAAAAGGGGACGCCTGTGTTTTCGGATGTTTTATATCCATCTGAGGTGACTTTTGTATTGGGTGCTGATCATAGAGATGAATTGCTTGTTGAGAAACGTGTTACTGTTTTGGTCCTCAGAGTATTTGGTTAGGGTCAATTTTAGGCTAATTAGGGGAAGGTTCCAGAGAGTGAAGTTGTACATGTGGAAGGGAATGACCTGAGAGTTGTTGAGTGAGAGCCTGGTAGAGAGATAGGTAGGAGCAGTTCGTTCTTGTGTTTAGAAGAGGTGTTGTATAAAGAGAAACAAACCACAGTGTGATATGTAAGGACAGAACTTTAAGCTATTTGCAGAAGCATTTGTCTTCTATGGGAAAGGGATGGAAGTTCGAACTCACAATATAAGCTTTTCACCAGATTCGTATGGAAGGCTCCTATCGTTTACCTAAGGCCGATATGATGGATGGGGTTAAGACGATTCAACTGCTATTCGTTCGCCAAGCTGTACGCAACACATCCGTAATCTAGTTTAGAAAGTGTGCTTTGGATTTTCAGAAGGGAAAGTGGAATAGGTTGTAGAGGAATGGGTTTTGGGAAGATGGAAGAGGAAGGAAGGGTCACCCCAAGTTCTGGAGAGTGGAGAGGCTTAGGGGTTGGGTGGGATTTGGAGAGTTAACAACAAGACTATTCACCTTTTCAGCAAATGAAACGGCGAAAGTCGTATTCTGAATGTAATAGTTCCTTTTTGCTTCCCTGTATGGTATTCGATCAGTAACTCTATTTTTTTTTGTATGCCAAGTTCAACCTTGAAGACTTTGCAGTCCTTATATCTTCGAGAGTGCGACTACTGGCAGTTGACCCGATGCTGAAGGGGGTCACACGGAGAGTCCTTATGAAATGATTTGCTGCATCTTGGGCATATGGGATTGTCTTTACATCTTTCAGAAGTGTGTCCGAACTTCTGCCATTTGAAACAATGTACAACAAGATACCCAGCTTTAATAATCTTAGGCAGACTATGAGTTTTATATGTGAGGATAATTGTGGCTGATGGAGCTAATTCGCCGTTTATTCTGAACTTTATTCTCTTGGCTTCTGCGATCCCTTGACTACTTAACTCTTCTGTAATTTCCTCCATATTACAGTGGATAAGATCTCTGCTTGAAATGACTCTCTTTAAAATATTGAGGCTTTGGTGTGTTTTGACTGTGGCGTCCATATTATGAAATTTATTATTATTTACTTTAACTAATAGATCTCCTTTTCTTACTTTCCTAATATTTTCAAGTTCTCCCAACTCGTTCCTGATCGCTTTATGTATATCAGGCCCTTTCAAAGGTGTCCTCCACCCTGGAAATAACTAAGAATTTTTCGAAGTAATTTGGAGACTCCACTGCCTCTGGGGAATAGCGCCTCAGTCTTTTGTTCGCCCTGGTTAAGGGCAGAAACTTACATAAATTTCTGCCCATATTTGGTTCCACGAGTAGCGGAGGAAGGAACTGTCATCTGCAGCAGTGCCCCAAATGCTACAGGAAGGCATTTTTAAAACGCGGGAGACACCCGGTTCCCGGAGTTCACGTAGTCGCGACCAACTTACCCCTTGGTCATGCAAACGCTCGGCTTATGTAGTGTCACTGTCGTTTTGGCGGGTATTTAGGAGTAGATTCCACTACGCTGTCGACCAGCTAAGGCAAACTCCCCAAGTAGGCCCACTTCCTCATCAACCACCGAAGTCTCCTTGCGGGTTGACATTTGACATTACAGAACATAAAAGATAGGACAGACGACACAAACGAAACTCGGGTACTTCGGGATAGTAAAGTCCCGTAACTTTAGTCCAGTACCAAGGTCCCCTAAGGGAATTCGGTCTCCGATTTAATAAAATATACTCAATTTTTTTATATTCATACGAGCTGTGATTTGAAATTGTTTATATCACTTTTAGGGTCCCTTAAGGTACTTATAAAAATGTTCGTTGAGTCGCAGTTCAATAATGAGTTCTGATCCCTTATAAAAATCTATTTTAGGCGTTTGACGCCCAATAAGGAGACTAACAATATGATTTTATCTTGTTCAGTATTAATAAACATATCTCTTATTTTTTCGTAGAAATAATTAAAACAGTAAATATCCTATATTTTGTATTGGTCTTCTAAAAACTATATAAATATCTATTTAAGTAAATAAACATGAGTTGTTAAGTCTATTGTAGGAGTTATACTGTAGTCCCACTAAGGAGACTAGTAATATGATTTTAGCTTATTAAGCGTATAGTAATAAACTTATATCCCCTAGTTTTTCGTTTAAATAATTTGTACAATAAATATCATATATTTTATGTGGGTCTTCTAAAAAATAATACAAGTGAAACAGAGGTAGGAAACAATGGTATCTGAGTAAAAGTTTACAAGTATATGAAGTAAATAAACATAGGTGGGTATGTATTTATAAAATTTATATATAAAACTAACATAAACCCGACAGAATATCTTTGATGTAGTTGTAACACCACGTAAATACAAAACTTGAGTGTGATGTAATTGGATATAGAATCAACAAGCGTATTATTTTTGCCAATTACGAACTAGGATTTCAAAACATCAATTACGCAATATTTCAAGAAAAAGCAACAGCACGCTCTTCACTGGTTGGTCCTAACTTCTGTGAACACGTAAGTCAATTCATTTTTATGATATATTTAAACGTGAGATAAGGAAAGAGAGATACAAACCTTTATCGATGTCTTTATACTGTATTGACGGTTAATAGGTGACTAGTGATTTTTTTTTAAAAGGTAGGTACTTTTATTTAAAAGACATTCATAATAAATATAGAATCTATATAAAGTTGAGCAGTTTTTTGCTGTCCTGTAAAATCGTAAAAATGTAAAATATTTTTGACTTGATTTAAGTATTGGTAATGGATATATTGCAATATCGGAAATTATAAGACATAGAAAACCACTTTTAAGGGTGGATCCCGCCTTTCCCTTCGGGCGGGGGCGGGGCGGGGGGTGATATCACAAGGGTCGTATCTATTCGTGTACAACACAGTGCAGTATGACAAGCGAGTTGACAGAATTAATTTAGTGTGCTCTAAACCCAAGCTATTAAAATCAACGGTGGGTGGGGGTTTTCAGCGAGATCCATGTTCCTTATGCAACAGCTAGGCGAGTTTATTTTTCTGAATCCAAAGCTATGGGGGGAAGATCACCCCTCCTTGGATACGCCCTTGGTTAAAAGGGGTAGGTATCAGAAAATTCTGTTAGTAGTTTAACGATATTCGGGGCTGCTTAATTTTTTGAGAAAACTGGAATGTTACTTTTCCTAAAATCTGCTATACTGTCTTATAAAGGGTGTTTTTTTTTATAGAGGTATAGAACTTTAAGTTGGCAACACTTTTTTAACTGGCGGCCATTTTGTCAGCTGTCAAGAGATTTATGTTTAGTTTGGTTTGGCATTTCAACATGAATAGACTGACGCCTGAACAACGCATCCAAATTGTGCAAATTTATTTTGAAAATCATGGTTCTGTTCGAAATACGTATCGCGCACTACGTCCATTTTACGGTCAACATAATCGTCCATCAGAGCAATTAATTCGATTAACTATGGAACGTTTTCACACCACGTTTACTCTAAATGATAACAGAAGAAGTCATTGCTGCTGTAGAGCGTAGCGTAGAGGAAGACCCGAATCAGTCTATCCGCCATCGTGCACAGGAATTGGATGTGTCCATTCACTTTATGGAAGATTTTGCGGAAAGATCTTGGTTTGCGTGCTTACAAAATCCAACTCGTGCAAGAATTGGAGCCACACGATCACCTAGCAAGGCGTAGATTCGGTGAATGGGCTCAAAACAAGATTGCCGTTGATCCCGATTTTCATAAGCGAATTTTGTTTAGCGATGAAGCTCACTTTTGTTTGAATGGATACGTCAACAAACAAAACTGCCGTATTTGGAGTGATGATAATCCTCAAGTGTATGTTGAGACACCGTTACATCCAGAAAAACTGACTGTTTGGTGTGCTTTATGGGCTGGTGGAATCATTGGTCCGTACTTCTTTAAAAACGATGCTGGTCAGAACGTTACAGTCAATGGTGACCGCTATAGAGCCATGATTCCTGACTTTTTCGTTCATCAATTGAACAACCATGATATGCAGGAGCTGGGGTTTCAACAAGATGGCGCAACATGTCACACAGCTCGTGCCATAATTGATTTATTGAAGGAAACGTTTGGTAACCGCATAGTTTCACGTTTCGGACCCGTGAATTGGCCTCCAAGATCGTGCGACTTAACGCCGCTAGACTATTTTCTGTGGGGATGTGTGAAGTCGCTAGTCTACGCCGATAAGCCCGAAACGATTGATCACTTGGAGGACAACATTCGCCGCGTTATTGCCGATATACGGCCACAAATGTTGGAAAAAGTCATCGAAAATTGGACCTCCAGATTAGGCTACGTCCGAGCCAGCCGTGGCGGTCATATGCCAGAAGTCATATTTAAATTATAATGCCAGAAGGTTATCTTTAAAATAAAGTAAATTTCATGTCAATTAAAAAAATTCATCTTTGTTTTATCCCATTTAAAAGTTCTATACCTCTATAAAAAACACCCTTTAGATACTAGATACGGCGTCTAAATCGAGACAAATTATGCATTTTTTTCAAATATAAGTTTATTGCAAAAACGAAAAGGTTTACAAAATTTTTTTAACGACATCGTGAGGCCACTTATTCAATATATCCGCCTCCACTCTCGATCTCAACCCTGCGCAGACGCGCTTTAATGTGTCACGGTCCATGTCGGCGAATGCCGCTTCAAAAGCGGCTCTCAATGATACGATATTTCGAGGTCTGGTCTTGTTCGTGATCTTTTCAACTATGTTCCATACATAGAACTTCAAAGGATTCAAATTTGGGCTATTGGGAGGTCAATTCTGTCAACCAAAGTATATCGACGTCCGTTGGAAAACATACAGCTTTCCAAATGACACAGTTTCCATTCACGGCTTCAGTACATTTATCAGAACACGCAAATAAACTTTTTTGTGACATCTTCAGGGTCGTAGGCGAGCCAGTGGTTATCCTTACGACTGATTTTCACACTGACATAAAAATTTTCTCGTTAGAGAAAAACCTGATACGTCTGGCAGCACTATTTCTTAAGGAACACAAAAGCAGGTTGCAGCGTTCAACTAGCTTTAGCGGCTTCGGAAAGTATCTGTCTCAGTTTAATTATGTAAGACTTGTAGGAAAGGTTCTCTTCGACGATTCCATGTAAACTCTTTTGCCGGCGTTGCAAAATTCATCGTTGGACTTCTTCAGCTCATTGTACTTTGTGACATCATACACAGTCGATCTTGGGTACCCGAAGAACCGAATGATTTCTGTTGCCGTGCGCTCAGCATGAACACTCGATAATGGCGGCTCTTCAGTTATACTCCACATTTGGTTTCAACATTGCGACTGTATCGAAGTTATTTATTTTGCTGGACTGTGAAGTCTAGATGGGCATCGCTATAGGCATTTACCCAGTCCCACGGTCCAGTGCTTAGTTAGAGTCAGATCAACCCTTATGGATAGGATATACAAACTCCGGTTTGTGAGATTTCACGGTGAGGCTCTCGGATTGTCGGGTATGTACTCCCGAAAACCCCAATTTATTTAAAAATCAACTTATTCAAATTGTTGTTACCTGTGTGACTCGCATACTACAAGTTATGAGGTTTCCCTTGTTTGGTAGAGACTATTGCGCATAATCGGTTTCTTTAGTCACTCTTCCGTGCCACGCCCCTTCCGCAGCTAGCATGGCCGTCCATGCTTTCTCAGCCCAAAAATGAAGCGCAAACAGGGATTGTAGGAATTACCGCTCACTCCTCTTGGACTCCGGAAAACCTCCCCCGACAGTTCAGTGAAGTTCAGTTCCCATATTCACCCCCACATGTATTTTCCCGGCCTTTCCGCGACGCACACCGGCTACGATGTAAACAGTACGAATACCGGAAATGAACTCCCGTTTCGAGATTATGATAATTTAGTACATGCATCAGGCTATTTGAACGCCAATCGCGACATCTACCGGCGGGAATTACAAACTGAAATTTATCAGGATTTTGACAACGCACCCTGTATATGAATTTTTGTTAAAGCGGTAAAAACATTGTTAGAATAATTTTTTTACGAAGAATACATCGGTTTGATCGAATTTTTACTTAAACCGTCATCCACTTCTTTTTTCTTATAGCTGACAAGATGGATTTTAACCGTTTTAAAATGGATCTATTTGATTTGCAACGATGTACTTAAATTATACTTAAAGTAGAAAACCAAAATTAGTTACTTTCAATTTGGTAACATTGAACAATAATACTTGAGTAAGCCTTTTATAAAAACTATTTTCACTAATGGTTAACAAAGCTCCAAAACACGATATAAAAATAGTGATGGGTGATTGTAATGCCAAAATTGGCAAGGAAAAATATCTAAGAGAAGTGGTAGGTAAACATACTTGAGTAAGCCTTTTATAAAACCTATTTTCACTAATGGATAACGAAGCTCCAAAACACGATATAAAAATAGTGATGGGTGATTGTAATGTCAAAATTGGCAAGGAAAAATATCTCAGAGAAGTGGTAGGTAAACATAGCCTACACGACATAACAAACGATAACGGACACCGGTTAACAGAATTTGCAATATCCAATAACATGATTGTGAAGTCTACACAATTTGAGAGGAAGGGCATTTACAAAGTCACATGGGTGTCAAACGATGGAAGAACACGTAACCAAATAGATCACATTCTTATAGATGCAAGACACTCTAGTAGCATCATTAATGCACGTAGTAGGAGAGGAGCAGACAGCGATACTGACCACTTCCTGGTTAAAACGAAGTTGAGAACAAGAATAGCAACACAGAAACCGGAACACAATGAGCAAAGAGAAGAATGGGACTTAGAAGCCTTTCAAACACCAAATAAAGAAACTGAGTATCAAATAGCCATAAGTAACAAATTCCAATGTTTAGAATATGAGGATGATAATATAGAGCTGGAGAAAACATGGTAGCAATTGGCAACAGTCATAGAAGAAGCAGCGACGGAAACCATTGGTAGAAAGAAGAAACGTCCAAAAAGAAAGTAGTTTAACAGTGAATGCGATGAAATGCTAGAAGTAAAAACTTGAAAAAGAGTGATAATGCTAAAAAACCCCACTGAGGAGAACAAAGAAGAATTTTACAGAATAAGAGCACAGACAAGAAGATTACTTAGAACCAAAAAGAAGAGCTACCTGGAGCATAAGATGTAGGAAATAGACAGAAATAGGAACATGAACCAAGTAAGGAAATTCTTTAGGGAGGTAAAGACTGCGAGACGGGGTGGAAATGTTGGAAAAACGAAAGCCATAAGAAAAGAAACAGGAGAGTTAATAATGACGGAAACAGAAATTGTCGAGCTATGGAAAGGATATTTTCAGCACTTACTAAGTATTGAAAATGGGACAGAGGAAGAGGACATTATATTCCATTCCGCAGATATAAGAGTGCCATTACCAACACTTCAAGAAGTTAAAAATGCTATAGCATCACTCAAAGATCACAAAGCGCCAGGCAGCGATGGTATAAATGGAGAGCTGCTAAAAAAGGGAAGAAACGGTCTACATCAAAAAATATATGAAATCATTTTGAAAATATGGGAACAACAGAAAATGCTTGAGGAATGGAATGGAAGTGTCATAATACCTATACATAGGAAATGAAACAAGGAACAATTTCGAAATTATAGAGGTATATCTCTTATCAACACAACATACAAAATCCTAGCAATTACTCTACTAAACAGACTGACGCCTTATGCGGAAGATATTATCGGCGACTACCAATGCGGTTTTCGTGCTGGAAGGTCAACAATAGACCAGATATTTACGATCAGACAAATATTGGAAAAAAAACTGGGAATTTAACCGAGATGTCCACCAAATCTTTGTGGATTTCCAGCAAACATATGACTCCGTGAAAAGAAGCAGACTATGGCTAGCAATGGGCGTACCGAGACAATTAGTCGATCTAACACAAATGTGCGTGACAAACTCATATGAACAGGTAAGAGTAGGAAATAGAACATCAGCGCCATTCAGTGTGACATCAGGACTCAGACAAGGTGACCCTCTGTCACCGTTGCTTTTCAATTTTGCCTTGGAACATGCAATGATCAGGGTTGCGTCGGGGCTGACAGAGGGTTGTGCGAACCAAGGTTCAAAACTGGTGCTGGCCTTTGCTGATGATATCGATGCAGTGGCTCATTCAACAAGAGACGTGCGAGAGATATTTTCACAACTCGGGGAAGAAGCAGGTAATATGGGTCTCCTTGTAAATGAAGAAAAAACTAAATATATGGTAGTAACCAAGAATCCAAGACCTCGAATTGGGCAGAATATATCACTGAATGAATACAACTTCAAGGTGGTTAAGGAATTCAAGTACCTAAGCGCGGTAATCACAGGCGACAATCGAGTTCAAAAAGGTCGTCTCAGCGAGAATAGCGGCAGCAAATAGGGCGTTATACTCCCTCACAACATTATTGAGATCTAAACTGTTAAAAAGACAATCAAACTAACTATGTACAGGTCAATTATTCGCCCGGTAGTTACTTATGGCAGCGAAACTTGGACCCTCAATCAACGGGAAATAAATAAATTACTCATATTTGAACGAAAGGTTCTTAGAATGATATTTGGTCCACTGTATGGCAGTGAAAACATAGTCCGTTGTATAAAAGAATAGAATAAGATGGGCAGGCCATGTGGTAAGATCAGGGGACCACAGATTATTGAGAACAGTATTCTTTGAGAGACCAGATGGTAGAAGATCAATAGGCCGCCCCAGGAAAAGATGGAAGGATGCCGTCGAAGCTGATTTGTATAAGATTGGAGTCCAGCAGTGGGAAATGGAAGCACAAGACGGTAGGAGATGGAGGGCGATAGTGGATGCGGCTAAGACTCACCCAGAGTTGTAAGACCAGGAAAGAAGAAGAAGATAACGAAGGCATGACATGAAATGAATATTCTAAAACATTATGCGGTAGTTTTTTGGTATTGTTTAAGTTTAGATTTGTATAGGTATACAAATTTGAAATACTTTTGAGGTCTTTCATCAATGCGGACTAGAAATTATATACCTCTGTTATTTGTCAGGAAAACCAGTTACTTTTATTTCGTTTCAATGACCATTCCCGGAGAAAAATTTAGAGACTCCTTACTCATGACCTACAGAATTGTACGAAATTTCAGACTTCTAGATTATATTTATTGATATGTTTTAGAATATTTTAAGTTATACTTTCGATATCCATTAATGAAATAACTGTATACAAAAAAGTTTATTGATTTCTTAACAAATTTAGCATTTTAATTTGCTTGCATTCTGGCGTTGTATAGTATAATTTGACTAAATTTGTCAAGAAAATATATTTTTTTGATTTTTCTGCCTTTAGTTTAATTTTATTAACAAAGAGTAATCGTCGAGAAGATCTTTCCAAACGATTAAAATTCAATATAAATAAAATTCTTGAAGTTTCAAAAACTGAAACATTTGAATTAAAATTTAAGCAAATAGACGTTCTTAATAAAAAATGCTACACAGAATGTTTTCGATATCCCAATATAAGCATCGCCAATTTGGAACATAGTGTATACTTGTGGCAATTTTCACAGCTGTACTTTATCAGTGTTCAGATATGTAAATTGGTGATATCAAATACTTAATTATTGTTTACGACTAGCCACAATATTTTAAATTATGAATTAGTATTTTGGAGAGTTATATATCCATTATCACAGAAGTAGGACCTCATCAAATTATAAACTAGGAATAATATCTACTGGTAAGTTGGTTCTAATAGATTGCTATCTAATTAAAAAATTAAAAGAGGCTATCCTGAATAATAATTTAATATAAATTTTTTATTAATATTTTTAAGGTAAACTTATCTATAAGCTTTCTAACTTGATTGATTCATACCAATGAAATAGTTTTTGTAAATTTGGAATTTGGCGAAAAGTATATTAATCATGTTCCCGACTTCAGTTAAGTAGTAGATGTCAGTTAGAGGCACTGACCTCTACTTTTTATCTATGGTTAGAGGCGGGTAAAATCATGGTACCCGCAGATATGTTGCATCATATGGGGACCAACTAAAATTAAGCTCTTTTTTTTGGATTAAAACATAATATTTGGAAATGTCAAAGAATTTAAAAAACCTTCATAGAAGTTTTACATAGAAACAATTGTTTTAACACACGGATTAATTTTTTTTTTTTTTTTTTTTCGTTAAAAATCAATTTTAAGCCTATTAATAAATACGTCAAACCATTCTCCTAATTAAAGAAATATAATTTTTTTTATCCTTGTCATATATAAAGGACATTTTATATTTAAACATAAAAGTTAATCTAAATAACTTTTCTTAGTAACATTTGCTGTATTTTCTACAATAAAAGTGCTTTACTCTTGGGCAACCATGATATGGTGCAATATTTTTCCTAGTTTCTGTATAAAAAAAGTCCCGACTGACTTATCGTCGCCCAGCCCAAACCGCTAAACCTAGAAACGTGAAATTTGGTGAATATATTACTTTCATAATGTAAACCGTACAATTCTTAAATACTGTCCATATCTCAGGAATCGCTAGTTATAGAGGGCTGAAATTTCTATTATAGATTTTACAGTAGTTATAATTAATTGCAACATTTTTCAAAATTTTTACCCTAAATATCTCAGGAACTGCTCATGCTAAAAGCCTGAAATTCAGTATGTAGACTTTCCATTACAAATAATTAAATTTATGTTCTATCGCCATAGGAATGGAAAAATGAAATATACGTTTCTTTCAAGCCATCTACATTTATATGTCAGTAATAGAGACTTTTCATAGTTTGCGGAGAGCATAAGCAAATATGTAATAAATAGCTAAGTCGTTTATTTTTAGTTAGAGGCACAAACATTAATAAGACCTAAAACTAACTAGCAGTTGGAATGGGGTTTTTTAATAGCTCAATGATACTATTTTAAGAGTTATCATAA
Source organism: Diaprepes abbreviatus (assembly GCA_034092305.1). Taxonomy (NCBI): domain Eukaryota; kingdom Metazoa; phylum Arthropoda; class Insecta; order Coleoptera; family Curculionidae; genus Diaprepes; species Diaprepes abbreviatus. Next base: position 17,706,848 of record JASJET010000122.1, on the reverse strand, counting down.
ATTCCTCATAAAAAGAATCAGTTTACAAAAGACGATTCGAACGACGATGAATTTGTAGATGTTAAAGAAGAAATAAGTAAAGAAATTAAAATGGATATCGCAATGACGCAACCATTGTATTTCTACGAAACTGAGAAAAAAATTGGAACGAATGGAAACAAGATTTTGAGCTATACATGAAGGCGACGGGCCCTGACGTAAAACCGGGGGAACGACGAATTGCGGTGCTGCTATATGTGATAGGTGACGAGGCTCTGGAAAAATATGACACATTCAGTCTCACGGAAGATCAACACAAAAGTCTGAAGAAATAGTAAATAGATATAAAGATATTTTCGAAGGAATTGGTTGTATTACAAATATTAAATATAAAATTGAATTCAAAGATAAAACTGCAAGTTCTATCACACGCAGTAGAAAAATACCGTTTGTTTTTATGGAACCATTGAAACAAGAATAAAAAAGTTATAAAAATTAGGAATAATTGAAAGAGTTACTAAGCGTACCAATTATGTAAATCCTTTAGTGATTGTACGCAAACCAAATGGAGATCTCAGAATTTGTCTTGACTCAATAGAATTTAATAAAAATATTAAAAGGCAACATCACAGTTTTGAGGAAGTGATTGCAGATGTTGAAGGTGCTACAGTGTTTGGTAAACTTGATCCGAAAAGTGCATCTTTTGCTTTGAAACGAGCTAAGAAAAGAAATGTAAAGTTTAATAAAGATAAATGTAAAATGCTATATATATATATATATATATATATATATATATATATATATATATATATATATATATATATATATATATATATATATATATATATATATATATATATATATTGTTGCCCAATAGAGATAATTTGTTAATTATGAGGTGAATCAGATATTGCCGCTATTTAGCATTACTGCACAATAATTGAATAAAAGTGATATTCTTTGGGCTGTAAATTTAATTCTGTAATAAAATTTTTCATCTATTTGTGAGAATTAAAAAAATATATATACTGTTTTTAGAATTGAACTTTTCTAAAAAAAAAGACATTTTTTGTAGTTATGAATTTACACTCGTGATATTTAATGTTTTTAAATTCTAGTGGGTAAGAATGTTGAGATTACACTAGGAAAAAACGATTCTTGGATGCATTAATGGTTTGCCAGGCTGGCTAATTGCTCGATGTTTTAAGTATTTTTGAAATGAACCGAAAATATGGATACATTATACGTAAATTTTTCACAAATATAGGTTAACCTACTTTTTGTGAGGGAGGATAATGGCAATTTTTGCTAATAGTCCAAATACTCAAAGTTCCTCTTTGTATGTAGCCCTAAGATAATGTACGTCTACGTATTTTACTTCGAAAAATAGAATAACAAAAATAAATTTACTTTGTACAAAATTGGTAATATATCGCTTAACCTAAATGTACAGAAATGGTGTGAGAAACATAATATTTTTCTATTTTGTCTTAAGGCGGCACTATATATGTTTAACACGTAGTAATTACCATACTTCAAACGTATTAAAAAGGACTTATAAGTACATATCTAAGATATACCAAAATGTACGTATGTATATAGGCGCGGTTTGTTGGGAGATTATTTTTTCGTGATAAAATTATTCAAATTGTATACAATATACAATCAGTTGAGTTAAAGGGGGCAAAATGATTTATTTAATGAATGTGGCGTTATTCCAATAGAAAACGGTTCAGGCGTTGCTATACAAATTTCATTAATTTTAAGGATCTTTTTAAAATAATTCTGAAAATGCGTTTTATCTAGCATCCTAATTCTTTACAAGTATAATAAGATAACACGCAAAGTTTACTTATTCAGTTCAATAATTAAGAAATTAAACACCTGCTTATTTTTTAGGTCATGGACAACAGTTGGACGAGTAAAATAATAAAATTCCTAGAGGATAATCGTGGACTGGTGGTACTATTTTTCTGCTTACCAGCGAGTTTTATTTTTGATCTTGGATTATCATTACATAGAAAACTACAAAAGTATTTGTTTGGTAGTTCAGAAAAACACGATGAAAGAGTAAGGGAAATTCAAAGGAAAGTTCAGTTATATAATAAATTACCCAAAAATGAACGAAAGTTGCTGTGCAATGCTAGACCGAATTGGCTGAGTTTGTCTACTACATTTTACCGGAAAGATCAGTGCCATAAAGTAAAAGTCGGGTTATTTAACATTTTGGAATTAAATGAAAAAAACTTAACTGTACGTGTAGAACCCATGGTAACGGTTGGAGAGATTACAAATTACCTTATACCACAGGGTTACACACTAGCAGTAACTTTAGAAATTGCAGATGCAACCTTGGGGGGTTTGGCTATGGGAACTGGAATGACTACTCATTCGCATAAAGTAGGTTTATATCAAGAAACTATTACATCATATGAGGTTGTTCTTGGTGATGGCAGCTTGGTAACTGCATCACAAGAAGAGAATTCGGATTTGTACAAATGCTTGCCATGGTCACATGGAAGTTTAGGGTTTTTGGTTGCTTTAACTCTTAAAATAGTTAAAGTAAAACCCTATATTAAAATGACTTATATTCCTATTAAAGGTCAGAAGGATTACTGTGATATGCTTCGATTACTTTCGGGTGATTCTGGACAAGATTATAGTGTTCCAACTTATGTCGAGGCTACAATTTTTAGTCGAGAGGAGGCAGTGATCATGACTGGAGATTATGCAGACTATGAAGAAAATATGCCAGTTAATAATGTGTCGAGCTGGTATAAACCATGGTTTTATAAATACGTTGAAACGTTTTTAAAAAAAGGAAAACATACTGAACTAATACCATTGAGGGAATACTTACTTCGTCACAATCGAGCAATTTTCTGGGTTGTCGAATCTATGATTCCATTTGGAAATAATCCATTGTTCAGATTATTATTTGGATGGCTTTTGCCACCAAAACCAGCATTTTTAAAATTCACAACAACACCTGGTATTAGAGCATTTACATTCACGAAGCAAGTCTTTCAAGATATCGTATTACCTATAAGAAAATTAGAGGATCAAATAAAGAAATCAACTGAACTATTTGACACTTTTCCACTTTTGGTTTATCCTTGCAGAGTTTATGATCATGGTCCCAATTCAGGGCAACTCAGGGCTCCCAAAAAAGATTATTTAATTGAAGGAACTAATTATGCCATGTTTAACGATTTGGGTATCTATGGTGTTCCAGGATATGTTAAAAGAAAAGAGAGATATAATCCTGTTAAATCAATGAGAGAGATGGAAGCATTTACCATGGATGTCGGCGGATTTTCCTTTTTATATGCTGATATTTTTATGAACAGAAAAGAATTTGAAGAAATGTTTGATCTTTCATTATATGAATCAGTTCGAAAGAAGTACGGTGCTGAAGGGGCGTTTCCCCATTTATATGACAAAGTTAAGCCCGAAATAGATGTATTTGAAATTGGAAGACAGTACGAAATAAAATAATTAGACAAATACAATTTTTATACTGTAACTGTTGTATTTATAAGTCTTGTTTTTCTTTTAATATTTTTTTTAATATATGTATGATGAAATTTGTATCCTTAATTAATTAATAATAATAATAATAATAATTTATTTCTCCCATTGCAAAGTACAGATATTATAATAATTGCAGATGTTGTCAAAAGATATGAAAAATACAAACATTTAAAGAGAGAAAATAAAACGAAATAAAATTTTACACATTTAGTTTCAAGGTAAAGAAACTGAGCTAAGTGGTCAGACATAAGGATTTACAACCTCACTCTTACTCATCACTTATCAATCACTAAAAAAATTTCAATACATGTATGTGGCATTTACCTAAGTGACTTGCGTAACCTTAAAGTTTATATAATAATAATCAACAAGATCCAATAATAAAAACAGATTTAAACTAGATTTAAGAAAATTAATATTGAAATCACCACCAATAAGAGAATAATAACTTGGTTTACTGAAATATGAAAGTATACTATCCATTAGCTCAAAAATTACCTAGAACCACTATTAAAAACTGCCCGAGACAACCAGTTCTCACGTAACACTAAAATTATCTTGTTATGAAAAGAAGACACATCACAGTAAGAAAAGGACACTTGGCAAATATTATTCTTAGATATGGCAACTAAGCCGTTTTTTAAATTATGCCTAATATCCAGAAAACATATCAAAAAACATTTTGAGCCGATGTAAATTTAGAAATCACATTTTAAACTAACTCCACAAATTGTATCGTAAAATTTTAAAAATGTTTAACTATATTTTCCTGCAATAAGGTTGCCATAAATCAAATTAAAATTGGAATTTAGATTTATCTTATCTTTCAACGTTTCAAATTTAAATATAGTCATTCTATATAGAAGTTAATAAAATTTGTAACTTATGCAAAGGATCTTTTAAAAAATTATGATCATTTAAAAAATATTTTACTAGTATCTTCTTTGAAAAGTGCCTTAGCTTCTAAAGAATTTTGTATCTATATACGTTTAGAAACCATCGTTCCTGGTTCTGAATCTAGATTTTTTACAGTCACCATACAGTAGAACAAATCACTATAGGTAAAATTATATCTTATACAATGGTAAAATCTATAGAGTTCTTTATTGTTTTGTTACTGCAGGGTTTACATCGAATCTTTATAATTAAAATACTGTAAATACTGTAAAAATGGTATATTTTAATACGTCATTATCTCTGCATTAACATGTGTACTATAATGATATATTTTTCACTTAATATTAATGTCCATAATTTGTAAAGAAAACATGTATATATGGCTATTCTATATTTATTTGCAAATCCAATATGATACAAAAAATCTTATATAAAATACATATCAAAATTATCTAATAATTAAATAAAACAAAATAAATACAGAGTAATTAAAAATACAAAAGGTACAAAATCGTATCAACAAATATAAGGAAATAATCCTAATATATAACTGATTCAGTTAAATTGATTCAAGCTATGAAATAAATACCAATGTATGTCTTTATATGTTGTAATTTGTCAGATTTTATTAAAAATCAAGAAGATTTTTTAAGAAAATTCTATTAAGTTTCAATATTTCTCACTATCGATATTTCAACTTTCATCAATTCAAATCAATTTAGCTTACAACTAAAATAATTATTCTACTTAAAGCGGGGGGCAGTGAATATTTGGAAAAACGATTTTATCAGCTTAGTTGATATTTTTTTCGTCAAGTTAAGGTGCGGATTAAAAAATGATGGTTTGGCTAGGGGCGCTGAGACGGCGTCATTAAAATGGCCAAGAAAGTAATATACTTACATTTAAAACTGATTTTAAAGGTGGAAAAAATTTTTCCAGTCTCGCACAAAATACATAACTCCGATTGGGTATGTGCAGAAAACATGCTTTTATTATAAGCACACAAGCATAATATCTGAAAACTTTGAACACAGAATCTAGCATAATAAAACAAATGAAAGTACTGTATGTGTAAAGCCCTTTCTAGGTATTAAAGCAAAACTGAAGTAGGGGCATTTGGGGTTTAACCTCTCACCTATATGCCACGTGTTAAATTCTAGAAGCAATAACTTATGCTTTTGTATTAGGAAGACTATGGGCAACTAAAGTGTACATACAGCCTTTTGACTTCTAATAAATTGTTAAAAAAAAGATAGAAACAATAATGTAAACATGCTCCCTTTTAACAAATTGACGCGAGCGGTCTCAACAGTACCGTGCCAGTTTTAATCAGCATCTTCAACATAACTAAATGCATCACAAATAAGGTATGATAAAAAAAAATATACAAAAAATGTTCACGGTCACCCGGCATTTTAGATTGTGCTTTAATTGAAATTATTATTTGTTCTTAAATAAACATTATATACTTAAAGTTACTTTTAGGTGTACGGTTCTATAACATGTATGTCAATAGAGACGGACCTAGAATAAAATGTAGGTAGGTCTGAATATACATATAGTATGATAGATTGTTAACTGGACAAATTTATTTTGTTTCCTTTAGTTGTAAGAGCGGCATAGGACCAATGAAACTTCCCTTAAAGATCCACATCGAATGTTAACAACCGTGTTCGGCATTAGCTTAAATTTTGCTTTCTCAGCATATCAACTCGTCAATCTGTGAGCCAGTTCTAAGAAATTAATCTTGGACAGGTAGAGTTAATAGAACAATTCTTTTTGTAATCAGTCTTCAGAAGTATTTCGAGATCATTTCTAGGTATTAAACAGCTATACAGGGTACCTTTATTTTGGACTTATTACAAGATTAAGACAAAACCACTGAATCTGAGTTATTAAAATTTAAAGATTTTTTAGCAATGGCTAAAATAATAGGAAAAAAACTGAAAAGGGAAATTTAACTTTTCATCTTTGTTTCAGTAATTATTCACTTAATCTAAAAAAAGTTTATATAAAAGTTGCATAGTGACTAAGAACTATTTAAAAGTAATAATTGAACACTTATTTTGTGTTCAACGCTTTAATTAGGACGCTTATGTTTTCAAACATTTGAAGAAAAAAAGATCGTTAGCAGCTTAGAAAATGTTAACATATGTTTTTATCTTTATAAGGTATATGGAATTTATCTAGTTTTTTTAATGTAACTATCCCTGTATTGCTCCTAATTAGAAAGTTTTGGGACTCTCAGTATACGGATATTTTAAGGTCTTATTAAAGCGATAAATAAAACCACCTAAGTGAATAGATAATAACGACAATTTTCGGTTAGGTCGTTTACTGTTAAAGAATTCATATTTTGTTTTTGCCTTAATGATATTGTCGAACACGGCTTCTACAAGCTATCGAATACTGCAATTTATAAATTAACCCTGTTTTGAAGAGACAGTCGACAATCACTTTTCGTCAGAGTAAGTCAAAAAGCACATGATCACGCCATTTCCGAAAACTCCCATTATTATTTCATTCAGACATAGAGACACTCAATTTTAATTATCTTACAGAGCATTATGCTTGCCCACTGACTAATCTATTCACAACTATACATATGTTGCTTTTGTTACAACTGTAGTTTCCATATCAAATTATAAATTGTTATTTTAAAAGCTGAGTATTTTTTCTGTAATTAAAAATTTAACATTTAAATCCATGACATTTTTTGACTAGTATGGTCCAATTTACTATAACAAAATAATAGATAAAATAACATTCCTTTAATAATAAAAACGAGTACAATCAATCTTAACTACAATATTATTTTTTAAATTTCTGATTTGATCTGATTGGTTTTTTAAATGACAAGTTGATGTTTTAAGAATATTACGCGAATTCACGAAACTTTTTTAATAATATATCTAAACAACTTCATTATAAAATAGTTCTAAGAAAAGATGAGTTCAATATCTTGTCTTTGACCCGATTTGTTGATGATATTATTGTACTCCACAGAATGTTATTAATTTTCCGAGCAGCGTCAATTTTTAAAATACTAAATATTTAGTCAAACTTGTTTTTTTTATAAACATTCCTGGAAAATTAATCATCAACATAAAAAAAATTATCGTTAAAATTGAACCGGTAGTATTTGTGTCACCAACTTATCGCATAATTTGTTCTGTTGCGTTCGTTTTGAATATGAGTTATACATCCAACAATCAATTTTATAATTTGCAACCATATATTTTAGAAAATTAATTGCTATATTTACATTTTTTTTTTAATTTCCAGTTACAGGACCAGCTTAATTTCAATCCAATAAATCAAATTCGCACTGATCAAAGATTACTCAAATTTTCCATCACAGTTTGGACACCGATTTACCGAACATTACTGCCGACAGGTTTTCCAATAAGACAGGAGTACTAACTTTAATTAGTTATTAACCGATAATTATTCCTTGTTTTGGTTATCAGTGTAAAAATTATATGTTTCTTCCCGATACCCGAATATGGGTTTAATTGAGCAAAATACACATACATACAATAACTACTTTGATATATTCCAATACTGGAGAAAACATTTTTAAACATACCCTGTCGATGTACACCTGCAAAACTCTTAGTCTTTTTTTCCTTCAAGTGACATGAGTGAGAAATTGTTATCGTTAAAAAAAATCGACATCAAAATTCTTACGGATCTTGATGTTTTATGATACCTAAAAAAACCAAAAAAGTGTGTTTGCCTATATATCCGACATTCAATCTAGAGCTTAATCTATCGAACCAATTATGTTGAAACTTGATAACAAGGATTTTACTTAAAATACCTTAAATTATATATATTTTGAGCCCATCAAAATAGTTTATTATCAGGAAAAAATAAATGCGATCGTTAAGAATTTCCTATACGAATTATGGATCGAGAAAGGTTGTGGGTCGTAGCGTACCATCATTTGAATGCTTGATAAAACTGTAACGAAAGAAAAAGGAAGCGTATGTAATATTTAAGTCCGCACGCATTATTCAATTTTATAGAAATTACAACTTTCACTTTTGTTTTTTTTTTTAATTTAAAAATTGCGTATTGACCAATGTTTTGAACTAGAGCTTACTGTGAAAAAAAAACATCATCAAAACAATTATTTCAATAGGCCACTTGACTTTATTAAAAATGCGTTACAAATTGTTGTTATCCTGATAGATTTCAGAGTAAAAAAGCGTGTTTTATTTATTTTTGAAGAAAAAAACGTTTATATTCCATAAAAACGTAAATTAAATAAAGATTTTTTGTTTGATCACGTGACGGAAATACTCCACCAATGATTGCAACTCTAATGACATCACATATAAGTAAATAAACAGGACGTTAGTTTACTGATAGGCGATTTTGACAATTCCTGATGTTATCGAGTTTAACTACTGATATATTTTATACGATTCTTTTATAGTTAATTATTTTTCAAGTAACTTTGTTATTAATATCAAAATGAAGATGAATTTTGTGTATGTCGATAACAGTAACCATCCCGTAGTAGATGCACTTACGTTTGGAATTTTCTTTAAAAATAATTCTGATTTTTACTCTGCGGAACTCAAAAACGGCAATGTAAGTATTACTTGCAACTTATATATTCCAATAAATCACTCAAGAGTCAAACCAAAAACTTGAGCATAAAATCATGATATAATTTATGTCAACAATAAGTTTGCTTGGAATTATAACATATTTCTTTGGATTTATAGGTCTGCATTTTAGCCTTTCATAAGAGAATAAAAATGCCTTCGTCTTCAATCAAACAACTTCAGGTCTATATATGTTATGTACACGTGATGAAGCTTTTGACAAGGAACATTGATTAAAATATGTAACAGCTTAGCGGTGTAATTATTGCAGTACAATACATATCCAAATATAGTCGTATTAACGTGATCTTCACACAAAAACCATGGAATGTATGGGGGGGGGGGGTCTCTACGGGCTAATTCTGATACTGTTTTTGCCTTTTAGAATCCATTGGAACAGAAACACCTTTTCTGTAGTGCTTATGGACGTCGATGTGCTTGTGGGACTACGAACCATTTATAAACCATTTTAAACTATTGTTTAGCGTTTCTTTGTTTATAGCGCCATTAGTCAAATTGCGTTTCGGCGCGCTTTTATATTAATTTTTACCGAAGATACAACAGATCCCCAGAAACTATTTATATAGTGTGCATTAAATATAATAAAAAATAATATAAAAACAATTTCCAACGATAGTCAAATACCCTATTCAAAAACATGAAAAATACAAATAAATTACAGCATTGGGTTTTAAAGAAATCCTGAGTATTTTTAAACAATCATGTTGTGTTGGTGTTGCATAATATCAAAAACCTATAAAATTTACATAGTTTTTGATTGGTCATTCTTTTTTTATTCCAAGCCTTTTTTCACCCATTCGCGGTTATCAAACTCAATATTTTTTTTTTACGTTACTGGCTATGGTCGCGTTAATATAAGAAATTGATGATTCAATGTATCATGTCCAACCAATTGAAAATTAGTTTTCCATAAGCGAGTGATAACTACTGAACTATTTTAAGTGTAGTAAGTACCACATTAGTGACTTTTTATTCTATATTGGCATTAAAATTTGGTATAGCTATTTTTAAGTGCAGGGTTAAGACGTTTGTTTATTTGAAGAAACAGAATAAAGTTTAAAATACAAAAGTTTTAGTATTATTGATTATCTTTTTTAATATTTTAGCACCCCTTTTTGCAACAGGTCATAAACCTATATTTTTTAACGGAACACCTTGTTATTTCATTTTTGAAATTGAATTCAAAACATATTTAAAAAAGCTGAAAAATAAATTTTTGTTTTCTAGCAAATTAAATTAATCATACACCAACTAAAACGTTCAACTCAAAGAGTTTGTTGCTTAATATTTTTTTCCTCAGGACTATTAAATATGATATAACGATGAATTGATTGTGAGGCTTTTCTTTAATTTGTACGAGTTGAAATTTCTCTTAAAATGCAGGATAAATTACATTACAGATTTCTCGGTATTTGTTACAATTCGTTGAGATTTCCTGGTATTTTCAGACAATCAATAAGTCCATTTGTTCAAGATGTAACATTATAAAACCAACTGTTGTCCAATTTGTAAACAATTTCAGAATTATTTTCACCGTAAAACATGAACTTTCTGAAAATAATTTTAATATTCACAATCAATCTAATAAAATTTTCATAATATAAAAAATATTCAACTTCAGGAAACGATAAAAAGCCAATATGATTTTTATGTTAGTTTTAAATTTTCAGTTCCATGATACTAGAAGTATAATATAGAATTAACACTTGTAGCCAACCTTGCCGGATTGTGTAAAAAATAAGAATTTTTCTTCCTTTAATGTACAATAATTTGTTTGTAATTATTTTCGGCAGTTTACATGAAAGAATGATAATGACGAATATAAATTTTATTGACTGAGACCGACAGTTTAAGAATTCCCATTAAATTTTGCGATGTTGAAAAATTTATAAGAGATGCTAGTTAATTCTGGATTGTGAAAATTTATTAAAACTTCCATGGAGCCCAAATAAAGTTAACGATTAGGTTATATTGTTAATTAATCGTTTAATGAATATTTGATAACTGTCTGTGAGTCAAAATAAAAGACAAAATGTCTCAAGAACAATTTAGCTTGTAACGATTTTTATAAAACATATTTAGAATTTTCAGCAGTATTCAAAAATTACAGTATAATATGAAAAAAAAATTCTTGTAAGTTTTATATTTAACACACGTTCACTTCTGTGAAAATATATACGCTAAAGGGGTAGTTTAAATGTAATCCAATTACCCTATACTTTTTAGGTACAAAAGGGGCTATTCAAAATTGTAACCAAGTGATATAAAAATTTAATTTTTAAAGATGTTCATACTTAATACCTTTTCCAATACTGCACATGCTTTGGTGATTCTTTTTAGTTAAAATAATTTTCTAGAAAGTAGAAATTTATAAAATAATTGAAGCACAATAAAAAATACAAAAATAACTAAAATTAATATTGCACTATAAGAAATGCTGTAATAAATTTATTTAATGCTAACAGAGTTAAAACAATATTAGAAATTTCCAAACGGAACGTAATAAAAGGATACATATAACTTTTATTATTAGACCTCTTATTACCGTTATTTAATTGTTAAAAGAACAGCTCGGAAAAGCTAACGTCCAAAAAGAGTATATTTATTGTTATTACTGTACTAGGTAATATCTGAAAAAATATTTATAGCGGTATTAATATGTAATTTATAAAAAGTTTCGATTCAAGCATATTAATTGATATTTATTTATTTAACAGTAATATCTAAAAGAAAATTCATTTATAAAATATTAGTTATCCGCCCCAGCATGAGCGCGCGAAATTGATGCTGTTATTTAGCATTAAACTTAAAAATTATACGCCCAAACCTACCTCTGGGAGCACTCTATCCATTAGTGGAAAACGAATAAAATCTGTTTAGTAGTTATTGAGAAATAATGAGAAAAGCGTGCACAGACAGAAGGGAGACTTTGTTTTATACTAATGTAGTGATTTGACATGAATAACTTACTCAGTACATAAAATTCACAAATATACGTAATATGCAAAAGTACAAAAATAAGTTATTTTCAATCAGAAATGAGACTTTGACAGATTTAGCATAATAACTAGTAGGATTAGTAAAATATACAGTACTTAAAATTTGTTAAAATATCGAGACATTTTTCACTTAAAACTATTATATTTTTTATCTATGATGTATCTTTTTTCCGACATGCATTCAAAGCATGAAAATAAACATAAAACTCTGCTGTCACCATTATCACTTGAATTCGAATTGTTCTCTTTACTGTTACCAAGTGTTTCTTTTTCTTATCCCCAGTGCTAAATGAGCGACATAACGCGGTAGGGGTCGGTAAAGCCGGTGGTGCAGCGACTGCGTCCTTGACGTTTTTGCGGCAAGAGTGTCATGCGTATATTTGGGATTTAACGCGACTCTGGCGGTAAAGACATTTCTGGTTCTATTACGACAAAAGGGTCCATTGTGCACTGTAACCGCTATAAGGTTCAGTTACAAAGATGTCGTGATCGAAAAAACCTGTAATTTTGTTTAGTGACACTACTAACATCTACAGAAACATTTCTAAAAAAAAAGAAGTCAGATATTGAAAGAGGCTCACGTATGGTGAATTTAATCCCTTATGAAATAGTTCTGAGGCCTTCCTTGTTTTCTGCAAAATCTAAAGAAATCTTAACGGTCGTAGAATGAGTTTAACACGATTTTTCTCCTTCAGCCCGTTAATGGAAAGGAATTTGGTGTATTTAAAAACTGCCCTTTCCGCCATGCAATAAAAACGGGACACCTTATTTTACTAGAAGAATGAAATTTGCTTATATCAACAAACAAAGTTTTTTAGAGATTAAGCATTTCCTTTAACTGAATATTTAATGATACCATTTTCATCATCGATCTTACAGTTACGCTTAGTATATGCTCGACGATTTCTACAAGCCCAAGAAGGAACATGACAGATTTAACTACCGGCTAACTCGGCCCGAATGGTATCTATCTGTGTGATTAATAAATAAAAATATTATACAGGATGTGGAATAATAATGGGGTTTAAGGGATACATTTTAAAGATAATAGTTGAGCTTGTACAGAGTGTTCCTGCATAATTTTTACTTGTTAAAATGTAACAACCTATATTATTTTATCGAATTTAGAATTTCAATTGTAAAACTATTATCTTAAAATGCGTTGCCAAATTATTAAATGTTAAAATATTTTTTTGACCGAAATCATCATCTTAGTTAAATTTTAATATCAACAACACAGTTCTTCACTTTAAATTTGTAATTTTTATCTAAATATTGATATTTTCAATCTTTTTACGCCATTTTTTTAAATAGAACGCCCTGTATCTAGTGATGTGTAGCGATAGCATTTATTTATAATTAAATTAATATGTCTGCCTTCATCTTTAACAGTTTTTTCAAGAATTGCTATTAAACAAAGAACAATCGATTTTTACCCATGCATGATGACTTTCACAAAGATATAAACCGATTATGGTTTTTCATAAGAAACATAAAAACAATAGGCGTTTTGCCGCTCTATACAATTTTCTTTTGTAGATTTCCCAAAAATTAAAAATTGGTATTAACAATAACAAGAAGAATAAAAAGTAATATTAATACCCACTATTTCATTGAAAAGTCAGAATTTGTTTCCTGGATAGGTCGTTACAATTTATTTTGTTCTATATTATGTTAAGTATGTGCAAGTTTTGAGGTTTAAAAACATTCAATACACGGTGTTCCATTAAAAAAATTGCCGTAAAACATAATTAAAAATATCAATTTAGATACCCTGTACAAAAAATTTGTGTTATTTAAGTTAAAATGATTAAGACTTCTCACCATTATTTACTAAAAAGGACAAATCCTTGGTGCAGGTATTAACCTTTAAGAAAAAAATACTGATTTCGTCAAAAAATTATGAAAACATTTACAGCCAGATTCACTAAGAAGATTTAAGATTTAAACCCGATTAGTTGCCATGAAATGGAAATCTTATAGTCGGCCAATTTTGTTTTGCTTATGATAATGTCATAATTTATATTAGATATGTCAACAAATGAATGCTTATATAGGGATATTAAGGATTAGAACCTTAGAATAAAAATTTACAATATGTAAAAGAAGTATTTCTAATATAAATAAAGTTCTCCACTTTTGCCGGTTCAGTAGTAAAACAAAATGATTTTTTTATTCTTGTATTTTCAGGATTTAAACTTGCTTGACTTATTGTTGTTCTTGTCAGTTTAAGCCCTCTACTGTCAATTTAGGGTGGTTTTAAATTTAAACAACCTTAGTGAATCCAGCTGCTAAAATTTTAAGGAAAAAATAGCGTTCCAGAAAAGGTTGAATAAGGTTCTAATTTCGATAAAAAAAATATACATCGTTACATTAAAAAAAATTATGCATCATGCTTTTTTGGGTCAACCTGTATAAGCTAAACTATTTTTTAAATATAGTCTCTTTAACATAATAAACATTCTACAATCGGATGCCGGATTACTAAATGGACACTCTCTATACTAAAAGTATGTACTTTAAAACACTGATTATTTTCACAGCATCTACTTGAAAATAATTCATCAAAATGCGAAAAACGGAGAGTCGCGCGTGGCGGATTTTTTAAACTCATCATCTGGTGATAGTGCAACGACGCTGGCAACACGGTATACTATATTTAACATTTCTTCGTCGCTGGCACCGGTCGCACCACCCGCTCAAGTAGGACACAGAGCGCCCCATCCGCCCGAAAAACGCTTCGACGGCGCCGATTACGCAGCACAACATACGTAGAACAGACCGATGTTTTTATGGAATTAAGATTTCCCAGCTAGACGCGCCAAACGCATCACGCCGCTCACCTACGGCACGACGTAACTGCTGAGTTTTGAAATTTATAACATCAAAGTATGTTTAATTTTAGATGTGTTTCATTGAATAATGATCAATAATCGTTATTTTACTCCAAACCTTAACCATATTCCCCACAATGTTAGCTGGTGAATGACGTAGATGGCTTAGAAACATCATATCGTGATATTTACCAACCCTGCTGACTCCAATAAGTTGAGAATCTATCTGATCTCACAAAAACGACTGTTATAGTCTTTCATATTTTAATTATTGGCTATCCTATCGAAATGTTGATGCTAACTGAAAGTAAAATATGGAAATTGATGAAGTATTATGTTATTTATATTATTTGTTATTGTCACTTAAAATATATAATTATTACCGTAAATTAATTCTGGCTTTGTGGTGCTTTACCTATACAGTCGTTTTGAAACTATAGATATTATCACGGAAGAAACGATTCTGCATAAAGACTCTAAACTAAAAATACTTTATTCTTATTTGTTAGTGTGATTCCTTGAGCGTATAATTAATTTCATACCTGGTTTGACATAATGTTTTTGTTCGAGTGAAACAACTTGAAAGAAATTACCTCCGTCTACCAGCGGAGAGACAATGAGGTCGTTTATCTACCAAGTCCGGCCATAAGTCCTGGCCATAATAAAATTACGTGCCAATGAAACGATAAAAGGATGAGAACCGATTAAGTATAATTATTTTATTGTCTAGCTTCCATATAATATATAGCATATAATAATTTCTAAAATGCCCAAATTTAGTCAGTACACATCATGATTCTGTAACGAATGGGTTAAAAAAAAAGTATAATGCTTGCCTATTTGCTGGGATTTTATGTCTTAAATATTCTAGTCAAAATAAATTAAAATTTGAGATCCCCTACAGTCAACATTGAACATCAATAAACTTTGATAAATCCCCTCTTAATCAACGCCTTCTAGTTTCAGCTCTTGAGAAGGCCTTAAACCCTTCTGACCTATCTAATATTTATCTTATAAGCAAAATATAATTTTAAAACGTATATGATTCGACTTAGTAGTAAAATGTTTAACTTATGGTAAAAATTTGTGCGTGTCACTACAGACCTACAGGTAAACAATTAAAGAAGTGCTTAAAGGCTCTGTAGTAATATTTTGATAGATTTTTTTTCTGTCAAAATTACATATAATTTTTTCATTGTTCAATTAGATATTATTTTAATTTGGAAAGTTATTGTGACCGTACTGTAAAAATAAAATATTTTAAATAAACTACAAATGAGTCCCCTAGCAAAAATTTTTGAAAAAATATCATAAATAATTAAAAACTACAATATCAAAGATACTACCTTAAAATGTGAATGGAAAATTCGCGAAAAGAACTGAAGCAATATTTTTAACAAAATCTTGCGATTCCTTATCAAAAATAAGTTGTAATGACCTCAGTGAACCCAATGTTAGTGGTTTAAACTTACATTAACAGTGTAGATGTAAAGCAAGATAAAACTTTGCCAGTAAATGTTCCAGAGGACGGCTACTTCTAGTTTACTGCTTTTAAACCAATTAAAAATCTTTGCTTAGGGTGGCAGACTGTTAACTTTCGTAATTTTATGCTTTATTGCGAAGATTAGTAAATTGCTATTTAAGTTTATAGATTCCTTTTCTTCTTCTAGCAGCCATTCACAGCCCATTTCTTGATATAAGCCTACCTAGTTTTCTTCTATGACCCTTTATTGTGTGTGAACTGATGGCTCTTTTCGCTTTTTTTTTCTTCCGTAGATTATCCACTAAATTTTCCATTTGAGTAAGAATTCATCATTAATATATATATATATATATATATATATATATATATATATATATATATATATATATATATTAACCGGTTGTGATTTTAATTCAAACATAACAAGAAATCTTTACATGAAACCAATTTTTGACTTTTTTTTTGATAAACATGACTTGCTTGTGTTTGTAAAAATATGAGATTCCATAAGAAATTATGGGTTGGAAGCTTAATACGCGTATGCATAAATATGTTTGCTCATTGCGTTCGTGCGACAAGCTTATTAGATAAATATCGATGAAATTATTTTAAAATAAAATAATACATACTTAATATACAGAAAAATGAAAATAACTCGCTCAATGCGTGCACCAAGCTCCTTAAATAAATATCTATGAATCTATTTTAAAACAAAATAACGTCTACTTAATATACAGATAAATGCAAATAACATAGTTCTCTCGGTAATTTGATTTACATCTTTTAATAACATGTTTTCATCTATCTACAATATATTAGCATTTTTAAGGGTGGTTATATAAAACGCCAACTATATCCTATTTAAAATAATGAAGAAAATTAACATTTAACCCCCATATGCATCGTTGTCAAATCAACAGTTAGATGCAATGGGTTCCTAAACGGAATAAAAAAATCACGTTGCACATGGGAGTAAGTCAATTATCTGTTATGCGTTTTATAATAACTTACCCTTGATGGGATTTCTATGCAACCAAATGTATTCATGATTGGCACTCAATCACTTAAGCTTAACTATTTGTTTCTCCATCAACCACAAATCTATTAAAGTTTAACGTTCGCCAGTTATAAACAAGGACGTGACTAGAGTCCCGACTCGGAACTAATATTTAGCTCAAATGATATCATCCGATATCTTAAATTCACTTTTGAGTATATTCGTTCTGTAGCTTGACGTGTTCGGTCAGCCAGTAAGAGAGGAGTTAGGAATCACCAGCTGAAACTTAGCGTCTTTAACATATAAATATTCACTATTACTAAAATAACAAGAAAACTAAACCAAGTGTTTTTTCCCCTGATTTCTGGCCTTACAAACTAGTGTTCTGGCCGGACTAAACTAATTGCACATTTTACCTTTAGAATTAAAAATATAACATAACAAATATGAGAAAAGAATTTTGGTAACGAGATTTAAACTTTCGGGATTATTAAAAATGTACATAAAAATTATATTTGGACTCTAATATACATGTTATTTAATCATGTCACTTGGGACCATACACTGGTCCCATGTCGGGACTGTAGTAACGTCCTTTAAAAAATTAGACATTTGTTGTTTCAAAAATGATTTGAAATTGCTTACCTATTGACCAATAATTACATGACTATTAATGCTTAAGGAATTAAAAGCCAAATTCACAGCATATTCAAATCTAAACAACATGTGACAGAAGTCTAACGGATGCTTCTTACATACATAACGGTTTATAGGAAACAAGGTGTCAATTTGTTGCTATCCTCTGGTGAAGAATTTTCATGTTTGCAAAGCTGTAGTCATTTCATCATGAATAGTGGCTAATTCGTGTATACGTGCGGCAAATTGTTGATTGAGCGTCAATAAAATTTGCTTTTGAGATTCATGTGCACTTAATGCAATGTCGAGTTCAGATTGTGTTAATTTGACAGTAGTTTGCAGTTCTTGATTATCTTTTTGAAGAGCCTAAAAATAAATACGGTATTACAAAAATTATTTATTCTTGTTAATCATTTGAAAGAGCAGTATTTTCATTAACTGCACCTTTTGGTTCCTTTCGTAGGTTGGTTTTGAACATATAATTAGGACGACACTTCGTTAATATAATTATAGTGAAATGAGGGAATGGTTACCTTGTCACGGTATGTGTCGACACTGTCGAGTCCCGCCCCACAACTCAAAAGGAAGCGATTTTAGAACTTAGAACAGCAGACAGGCTCTTTTAAAGGTCGTAAACAATAATCGGTCAGTGACCGCTGCACCCAGTGGTATCAAGATAACTAGAATCACGATCTTGAGTGCTTTAACTCATCGGTAAACATCTAGCGCTAAACAAACTAACAGTTTTGGCTAATCAGCCATTTGTTAATTTAAGCGCGGTGTTAAAGTATATATTTTTATCTTAAACTTTAAATAAGGCAAATTATCAAAAAAAGAGTCCATTTTTCTTTATTGTATTCCTCAACATAACAAGTTTATTTTCGTAAATCAGCGCTTCTGCGTCTTAACAGTTCTTAAGTAGCAAAATTTTGTTGCAGGGAATGAAATGGAGCGAACAATTAAAACAGTATTTCTCATCACGATTATTTAGCAGCGATGGGCAACAATAACCGGTTTTTATAATAACTAGTATATTTGTCAACGAATAACCGGTTATTATACGTTAATAACCTATTACTGTGATCAATAACACAAGCTGCTTTCTTTTTAAATTTCATATTTAACTCGACTCGACGTTTCATAATTACTGCTTCCCTGGAGCAATGCGAACTAAAGTTCGTGGATTTCTCGCTAGATCCCTCAATGAAACGTGAACATAATTCAAAAATATTATTTAATACGTTTTATTTTCCCTTTTGATAGTGGTATTTTTACGAGAGTTTTATATAGATGTAATGTATATTTAAAAATAATTTAATTTAAAAATCAATAAAATATTTTAGAATTATTTCTGACATTACTATTTCAAAACCCTTTTCTTTTTATTTAATATATGAATTCTATTTAAGTGTACAAAAAAATAGGTGATTTTAACCTGCATCTATTGCAAATGCCAATTCTAAAGTGAACACTCTATTAAATGAACCACTTGTGCCTTGGACATGTTCTTTGAAACTTATTTTTAGGCTAAGTTTGGAGGGGACTTGTTTTACTTAGCCAATCATGTGTGGTTTGAGAGAAATGGCAATCACCCTACTTATTTCTATTTCTCTCTCTTGAACTACTCACAGGTCTATGAGCCTGGAGACTACCTCTAATAATATATGCATGATAATTAGAACCGTCGCTGTCATAAAAACGAAGGGTGTACTTACAAAAAACCGGCAGAATTCGTACTCATAAGACAAAATAAATTGAAAAACGAATCGACACAAATTCAAATTATTAGAGAGTAAATATTATTATTAATTAAAATTACTCTCTGTTTATTTCCCTTCACAACATAATATTATATGAATCCACAGATCTGCAAGAAACAAAAACCAAAATACCATTGCTGCCCTAGTTTTTGGCGTTGAATCGAATCCGTACTCTGTTTTTCTCCATCACGTCAGATTTCGGAGATAATATAAAAGTGGAAAAAACAAGGGTTTTAGCTAAATTTAAGGTTATTTTACAACATAAGGCAAAGTCTCTTCATAAAAGTGATATTAGCATCGCCAAGTACAATTCTTCCACTTCATAATCAACTTTGAATTGTTCGGATATTGGTTTTCTTCTCAGAGAAGTAGTCTGGAGAAACTGCATCCACTACCCCGCACTGCTCACCTATCTTAGATGCCCAGTGGTCTACCTACTCATCAGTGCTGATTGGTGAAAAAAATTTCTCTAAAGCGAATTTGTTCGTATGTCTATCATAACGATAACTATGAAAAATGACTCAACTTGACACAACAACCAAACAATTCAAAATGAATCGTCAGGATGAAGAGTAGTACTTATAGATGCTATAATCAATTTTATGAAGAAACATTACGTCTTGTTGTGAAATCACTTTAAATTTAGCGACAACCCGTGTTTTTTCCACATTTATGTTAATATAGCGTGGAAACCTGACGTGATAGGGAAAATGGGAGAACGGATTCAGCGTCAAAAGTTACGTTGAAAATGGGTGTTTTGGTTCTTGTTTAAAAAAAATCAAGTTTTGCACGTCCGTGTTAAGTGGGCATCCACTTTAGACACTCGAAAAAAAAAAGGTCATTTTTGCAATTTTTTTAGCGATTCCTATTATAAATATCAATGTTATTTTTTTGGCCTATAGTAATACACTATTGAAGTATGTGAAAAAAAGTTTTTTTTTCTTGATTTATATATATATATATATATATATATATATATATATATATATATATATATATATATATATATTATAAAAAACAATTGTATTTTAGTTTAATATGGAGTGTAAAAAAAAAGTTTCTGGTTTTAAATGTGCTGCTTTATTTTAAACAAAAAAACAAAATGCTTTTATAATCGGTTTATTTGTGACTATTGCCGAAAGCAAAATTATGAATATAAAAGTTTTGCTTGGACATTTGTGAAATTTACTGAGAACATTCTTGAATGTTCGTACTTTTAAAAAATATATTTAAAAAAAATCCGATTTCTTGAAATTGAAAAAATGGGCTGCCCCTTTAATGTCTACCTGACCAAATTGTATTTAGAACAGAGCGGCTTGCATATGCCAACAACATTTGAGTAGATCATGAAGAACTAGGGTGTGTGAAACTATAGCATGTTTTTTTAAAAAAATGTATCCCTGAAATAAATTCATTTCCCTATCCATAATTATAGGAACTTATTTTCTATTTTGATGAATAGTACCAAAGTTTCTTACACTATTTTTTACATCTTGTATATTTTAGAAAAAAATTTTAAGTAAAATTTTCACTATTAATTAAAAAAAACATGTAGCAATAAGATAAGGCATGTTATCAAAGTAATAAAATAAATATAATTAGACCTAAATTTTTAGAGATTTAAAAATAATATTTACCTGTATATCCGGCAACCTATTGCCAGCCTGTAACCTTTTAATTTCATCATTTTTGCTTTCTAGTTCTAATTCCAACTGTTCAACTTTTATCCTTAGTGATTGAATTTCTTTTCTTAATTCGTCTGCTAATTCTCCACCTCCTATAAAACCATGAATAATATTAGAAGTCTTGTATTAATAATATAATACGCAACATAGACCCTGATAATAACTCTGCAGATAACTTTTAATATTTCAGAGCAATATGGTCAGTTCTTGGAATTTAATCTAGATAGCAACACTCCGCCTCCATTGTTCAAAAGAAAGTTTCTTACACAAAAAGGTAAAATAGTATTTTTAAATATGTCGGACGGTCTTGAATGGTATTTAATTTTCACTAAATATTTAAATTCAGACACGTTTTCACTTACGAATCGCATTTAATTTTGTTACAGAGTCGCGTTTCCGCGCGCCAAATTTGTAAATGAAAACTCCTAAAATAGACTGGCTTATGGAAAAACTTAAACTAATTAGAAATATACTGCACATCTTGAAAGAATCGTTTAAAATTACAAATAATCTATCTTAAAATATTGAATACTCGAAATATCTATAAAACTGAAATTCAAAATGTAAACAGTCAGTATCTTTCAAGATGTAACATTAGAAACAGAGCTGCATAGCAAATTATAAAACATAAATTTAAAGCAAGTAAATTACAATCAAATTTTGGTGATCTTCCCCCTGAAAATTTGAACAACTACTTTGCAAATATTGTCCGCACCATAATACACAGTTGTCCTCCATCCGATGGGTCACCTATAGAATACGTTCAGAAATTCGAAGTTATCGGCGGAATGCGTCAGAATTCCTGAAGAAACTGTTGACATACTAGACAATTCAAGAGATTCTTCATCCCGGGATGTTCAAAGGTTACTCCAATAAAAAAAAGGACCGTCCAATGGAGGAGGGCAAGCTTGCTTCATTCATCTTGTGCGACTCAAACGAAGCTTTTGATTGTGTTGTTCAGGATTCCCTTTTACAGAATCTGAAACATTATCATGTCACGGGCAAATCTCTGTCTTTAATTGAATCCTACCTCTCAGCGAGGACCCAATTCGTCGAGTTTAACAATCACCAGACCTTTCACTAGAGGATCAAGTATTCCACAGGGATCCATACTGGGGTCTATTCTTTTTAAAATATATGCCAACGATCTTACTTGTTATCTCCCGGAGGGTAACGCCGCCTTTTCGCCTAAGATACATCTTTGTTAATCACATCGGACGATATAGCTACACAGAGTAGTCTAACTCAAAGTTTACATTTAACAGCTGAAAAGTGGTATTCGTCCAATAAATTAAAACTTAATGAGGAGAAAACCCTACATTTGACAACAAACTTAAAGCCTGAGACCGACATTACAGGACCAGTTAAACTTTTGGGCTTTCATATAGACTTTAAACTTATTTGGTGGAATCCCTCATTGGGAGCTTCTCAAGAAAATTGTCTACAGATCTATTCTTATTAAGACAAATAAAAGGTCATATCTGATATGGTGCATAAGGCATATTTTGCTTTCTTCCACACTCACCTACAATATGAAATTTTAGTTTGGGGTCATTGTAGAAGTCAATCAATTTTTAGGAAACAGAAAGCAGCGGTTTGAACAACCTTAGAGATGCACTGCAGAACTAATTGCAAACCTGTCTTTATTACCCACGGAATCCTTACTTTAAGCTCCGTTTATTTACGAATGTTACTACTCCCTCTAATACTCATACACATCTGACTCGTAACAGACAAGACACTCATATAGGGTATTTAAGATTAAATAAATCAATGAACAGCGTTAATTTTTATGGATCGAAATTTAATAAGTCACAATACATATAAGAAACCTGGAAATTGGAAGATTAAAGTCCAGAATCAAAACTCTACTGATTTATAGGGCTTATTTTGAAATATCAGAACTTTTTTAGAGACAGCAATAGCTGGCAGTTTTTGAACTATGTATAAT
The DNA here is from genome assembly GCA_034092305.1 of Diaprepes abbreviatus. Classification (NCBI taxonomy): domain Eukaryota; kingdom Metazoa; phylum Arthropoda; class Insecta; order Coleoptera; family Curculionidae; genus Diaprepes; species Diaprepes abbreviatus. The sequence goes on along the minus strand of JASJET010000122.1, from coordinate 17,683,453 downwards.
TTTAAATAGTCATTTATATATATATATATATATATATATATATATATATATATATATATATATATATATATATATATATATATATATATACTTTAAAGAGTTTAAACAAAATAAAACCTCCCCAATCTTCAGTTCCTCTATCTCTCTGTCTTATACTATATTTTACTTTAGATTTAAGTTTTTACTTTGAAATTTTGACAACTGTAAGCAGATTTGTATTACTATAAATACAGCAAATCAATATATAAGTAACTGTGATATTGATGTGTGCGATATTTACAAAGCAATTAATATAAAGAAATCCCTGTAACTAGAAGAACTGTTTACTGAATTACATGACTTCACTATATCAAAATTGTTGATGATGACAAATAAAAATTTTAATTCAGTTTTTATTGGTTTATGCGGTATTTGGTTAGCAATTTTCAGAAATATTTATGATAACATATACTTTGGAATTTCTAAAATTTTTTGTTTAGAACCGAATTTTAATTTTTAATTATTGAAAAAAAAATCAGGAGGTAGATATCCTAGAACCCACCCATATTTAACAGAATACATTCTATGAAGTGATAAAATACCTTTACTGTTTTCTAAATCATTCTGATACTTCGCTTTCATACGCATATTTTCTTCTTTAAGGCTAGCTAATTGCCGCTTCCATTCTTCTACATTGGCAGTACTTTCTTGGAGGGCACTAGTAAGGCGAGAATTATTGCTTTTTAAAGTTGTCAATTCTATTTCCCATTTTTTGGCATTAGCAGAACTACAAAACATAACAGTAAATCAAGCATTAATTTATAACAAAAAAAGATAATATCTCCCATCTCGCAGATGGAATCTCTGTGATAGAACTTTGTATGGAGTGCCGTGCTTTAGGCCTTTTCCACTTTTAAAGATATAAAAAATAAAAAAACCATATTTTTATTATTATTTTTTAAATTTTCTAAGATTAAGAATAACTGAAGGATACTTATTAGGCCGACTATTTGGTTTCAGTGCCATGAACACCATAAATTCAAACATGTACAGGATGAATCAACAATTGGATGAAGTAAGTTTAAACCTTTTAGGTAAAATTTACCAAGAAACTATATTTACTGCAATATATGATCGACTTATATGCACATTTTAAACATATTTTGGACTCTACAAGGTGTGCCAAAAAACGAGGAAAGACAAAGATGTATTTTTTTTAATAGAACACCCTGTATATGAATTATTTTTTCGATTTAATGTATAATTTTTAAACCTTTTTATTAAGGGTTTCATATACCTTAACTTTATAGTTCTTGAGAAAATTATGTTTAAAAATAAAAGTCACATTTTGAGGCATCCATTCAAATTTATTATTAAAAAATACCAAAGCAAAGACTATCTCTACTAAAAATTTGCAATAAAAGCTACAGGGTGTTCAACATATTAGTCTCAATTCGAAAAATTTTAAATTAAAATATATCGCTTTTTTCAAAAGGTAGTAGAACTGTACAACTTTATTCTATATGTACTAGAGAAACTCATACTAGTTTCTAAGATATTTTAATTTCTGTACTTTTTCTTATTTTTGTTGCTGAATTTTTCTTCCTTTCTCGTGGTAGCTATTGAAAACAAAACAAACGCACAAATAATGAAGACAAGAACTTTGAAACGATTTTAATATAATTAAAAATAAATCAACATTAAAACAAAACAAGGGACATTTTTGCTTTATTATTTATATTATAAATATAAAACAGTTTTAAATCCATTTATTAAAAATAAAATGGTAAATTATAAAGGATAATTTAATTATTTATTAATAGCAAACAATTAATTGCTTGTTCTTAATAAATGATCCCCTTGTTGAGTACATGTATTTAGTCTTTTTCTTTAATATTTTCAGACCCTGGACTACATTAGTGGCGTAATTGTTCCGTAGGTATCCCTAATCCTGTTTCACATATCTACCAAGGTTGTTGGCGTATCAACAAATACTCTATTTTTTATATAACCTTATAGGAAAAAATGTAACGCACCGATGTCGCAAGAAAGTGGGGGCCACTAAATGAAATCTTGGAAAAAATTTAGATAACTATGAACATTGATTGTATTATGCTGAATACCACACCAAACATTAATTGACCAATGGTTTTGATGTTGCACCTTTCTTACCCCAAAAAGATTTTCTGTAACATAATAATGCACATTGTAACATCAATAAACACTATATTGTAGAAGAAATTTGGATTTAATTATTAATAATATGGCAAAACTTTACACGCCTTTCAAACCCTCCATGATGCAATTCTGCATGATATTTATATTTTTGATGGTACGGTTGGCGGTGGAATGTAACATTTTTCAGAATGCAGCTAAATGACGTCTACTAGTATGAGGATTTTCTTGAACATGTAGCAAAATTTCGTATTATTTTCCTTTAAGAGTAGTTTTTCTGTTGACTGCTTTACGTTTTGGATAATTAACATTTCCAAAAGAAGCGAATATTTCCATTATGTTCTGAAAAATAAGGGGAATAAGTAGGCGTCGACCGGGAAACCATTTTATAAATTCTTTCAGCAAGAAGGCAATTTTTTTCGGTGTACCATTTGAAAAAGGTGATATATTTTAATTTTAAATTTTGCTAATTTGAACCAATGTGTTAAACGCCCTGTAGTTTATATTGCAAATGCTTAATAGAAATAGTCTTTACTTTATTTTGGTGTTTCTTAATAATAAATATGAATATATTAAGAACGGTATTTACGATTAAATGGACACTTGAACAATATGACTTATTTAAACACAATTTTTTCAAAAACTATGAATCTATGAAACCCTTAATAGGAAAGTTTGAAAATTATACGTTAAAAAAATACTTTATGTCGTCTTTAGACACACCCTGTAGAGTTCAAAATATTTTTCAAATGTGCATATAAGTTGATCGTACATTATATTAAATATAGTTTCTTGGTAAATTTTACCTAAAAAGCATAAACTTACTTCATCCAATCGTTGACTCATTCTGTACATATATACACCCACATTTTTAGTTACTATATGGGTTTTCAAACTGTAGCCCATTTGATGAACAATAAATTTTAAAATTTAGTTTCCAAAGTAAATTAAATATATTTTACTTTACTGAGGAGCAAACCAAAACAACAAAAATAAATTCCACGGGGCACTGAGAGATGATAAATAAAATTAGATGTGTGTAAACTATCCCAGTCAGAACATTATTTATTACATTTGTATATGTGACTACTTAGTTTACTTGCTTAAAAATCTCCAAACGCCAATTTGATTAGAAAATTTAAACTTTAGGCCACTATATTTATTAACAAGCAACGTTGCTAAAATATATTTCAAACCCGCATTATATAATCGCACTCTGTATAAAAATCATATTTACCTTTGAGCCAAAGCTAGCTTAAGTCGATCATTTTCATACTTTAATTGCATTTCAACAGAATTTGCGCCTGCACTTCCGCCATAACTTCCTTTATCCATTTTGATTTGATGGCTGGGACTTTCACTGCTCTGCATACCCGATAAAGAATGACTACGTCCATGTACCATATCATCTACGTCTTGTTTGATATTTGTGGTTGGAAGTGCTGCACTTCCTAAAATAGAAACTAATACTTTATATTTAACAACATATTTTGCCAATGTTTTAACCTTAATCCGCTGATAACGTAGAGTAATTTATAGAAGGTATTTTCAAGAAATTTTAAAACTATTGGTGTAAATATAGATAAGAGAAAATAAAATATTTGAACAGTGGTAAATATCATAAAATCTTATTGATATACCTGACTGATACACCGTGGACTAAACAAAACTAACCCCTTTTTTAAATCTTAATAACTTGAGTACTGTCCAGCTGATTTCAATAATATATATAAATATATCATAGTCAATATTTTTACCAGAAATTATAGTTTTTGAGTGTTAAAGGGGCAGTTAGTATTGTTTAAACATTTTCAAAAAACATTATTTTCTTAAATATCATCATACTTATTGATAAATCAAGAAATTACTCATATTCTCAGGGGGTGGAACTTAAAGAGATTTCCATTTTATACAATATATCGTTTATATATAAATACATAATAAAAAATTACCAGGTGGCTCCAGTAAATTATCAGCATTTTCTTGATTTGTAGTTGCGGCTCTAGCATTGATGGGACTTGCATTGGCACTGGTAACTGGTGTGACTGCAGCGCCCCCATTAGCTGTTACTTTGCTTATAGCTGATCGCGTAGCTTCCTTCACTTCATTAAACTTATCAATAAACTAAAAAATAAGAGATTAATTTGATTATTTTTTTTTTATCATATTTAATGTAATAAAATACTTTTTGTAATTCAGCTTCTGAAGAAAATCCCAATCCATAAACAGTATTTGCTCTAACATCTGACCACTGTCCAAATTTCTGAGACGTCTTGGTAAAAGTCATATTTGGTGTTACCGTGCTATTTATTACTGCTTTCTGGCCCTCAACACTAATAATTCTATACAGACTACGTGAAGAATCGTAGAAAAACGATACGCTAACTGCAGTACTTGAAGCAGGCATCCAAGACCGCTTAGTTTTAGGATCAATATGGAATACATGGGCTTTGCAAGTGAATATTGGTTGCTCACTAAAAAAAAATTAACATATCAAGATCTAAATTTTTAAATATTTAAAAAATAGAATACAGCTGATTGAACGTAATTTCTTAAAGAATAATGCATTAGGAAAGGAATAACTTGTATTTCACTACATTAAATTATAGTTAACATTACATTGAATTTAAGCTATCTTGCTCTTTTTCTACTGGACAAAAGTAGAATAAAAAAGTACTTTTGTTCCTCTGAAATGAGAAACAACTATGTGATTCCTAGCTTAATAAAATATTATTGTCAAAATCTTAGTAATATTTCACAACATTTTGGAGAATTCTACGACAGAATGAGCTTTAGCTGCAATTTTATTATATTATTTCTGGGTGGGGTTTGTAGCCACTTTGTCTGAGAGACTGTTCTATGCGTTGTAGTTCTTTTTCTTTTACTTAGTTGTCGGTTAGGTGAAGGGATCTTACGAATAGGGTGTTGGCTACTCCGAGCATTTGAGAGTGGTGTAAATCGGTATTGAGGTATATCTCTCCGTGTGTGTTGATTTTTGATATAGTGTGTTTCATGCATTCATCCATTGTTTTTGTTACTAGGAAGTCTAAGAATGGAAGATGTTTATTCTGGAGTGGACTGTATGTTCAGATGCATCGAGTCTGGGAATTCAAGGAAGCAGTTGCTATGAAGTCATATTAAAAATACATCATCTACATAGCGGCACCAGAGTTTAGGTTTAAGGTGAGATTCTTGAAGGGCTTTGTATTCAAAATAGACTATGAATAAATGAGCAATAGCTGGGGCGGTGCTTAGTCTATGGATCTCGCCGTCCAATAAGAAATGGGTGTTCTTAAGTCAACGTTTGGCGAGGACTATAACGTGAGTTGTGAAGTCTTCTCTTTGGGTTATCTGGTCAAATACTCATCTATCGGTATGCGTAGGTCTGATGAAGTGTAGAACTGTTGTGAATTATTCTCAGTTTTTTATATAATATTCGGCCTTTTCTACACGCGGTTACATGAGGCTTGCAAGATATTTCTCGACTTTTAGGGGCGAAGAATCTGGAATTGCTGGATTTTCCCGTGGAATCAGTTTTCATTTGACATCTGGTTTTAAGCATGGTCTTAGTTGTTTTTTCAAGAATGTAGGCAGGGTCTTTTAGGATGTCTTTCATTTTTGTGGAGTAATTGTCAGTATCCATGATGACAGCTTCATCGATTTTGTCTGCTGGTCATATGATATTTGTTTGATGGTGATAGTATCTTTGATTGTCATTTGTTTCGAAGCTGTAAATTTTTGGATGAAAAACAGATACCGTGACAATAATGCTTACATCCCAAATTCACTTAAAGGGTTCAAGACAAACTAGTTCTTTCTTGCTTATGCTTTTATTATAATAAAAGCTTTATGTATTAAAATTAAAGATAATTGATAGTTAAAGCCTTGGAGTTGGTAAACGGAATCGTCTCTCGAAAATAAACAAAATTTTTCAATTTTGCCCTGATAGAAAATATTTTTATCCTTGTATTTAAGGTTCAAAACTTGATTGACTTAATGTTGCAATTGTCAATTTAAACCTCTGTCAACTTAGACCAGTTTTAAAGTACGTAATCAAAGCTCTGACAGCACAAAAACATACGCCACAGAACTTCTCGAATTAAAAGAGGTACAACAATAACTGAATATATCAGACATGTTTTATTGTCGAAAAAGTACAATCTTCGTGTAGACAAAGCTATGTGTCAAGATACATTACCAAGTAAAATTTTTATAGTACAAAAATAGAAGCAATGAATAATGCAAACAAAACATACATAAATTACACTACGCAACAAATTGTAGTTTATTTGCTGTATCTTATATGAAAAGTGCACTTTTTTCTTACTTTTGGGGAGCTGAACACAAAAAAGACAATGAAATTAAAAACTTAGTTACAATTTTGAAGAGTAAGTTTTTTAATAACAATACAAATATACCACGTGCATTCTTGCGGTTGAATTGTTAATATATAGGGAGACATGACATAACGTATCTCTAAATCTTGAACTAATATAAAAAGATTAGTTTCGGTTTTAGCACACCAAAAATGGTAAGATATAGTCCATTTTATTTTAGATACATTTTGGCTGTTGTATATTGTTATTAAAGAAAACCAGTATATACATACGGCAAAAAATACAAAGAAAAGGAAATGGTAACCAAACGAACACACTATAAAATATTTGTTTATATTAGAATCTATCTTCACAATATTTATCGACTTTATAGTAAGCCCTACCTAAAAGAATTTTTTTTGTTTTTCTTTTAAATGTTGTAAAGTTATGTATTCCTTGTACTTTCTCAGGTAGGTGATTGAATAGCATTATAAATAAAACTATTTTTATCAGGGTGGGTGAAGGTACTGGTAGAGGAATGAAGAGTCTGCCTGGTATTATAATGTTCTTCAAAATAAACAAACATAACAGTCATTCTGCATTACAAACAAATAACTAAATAAATATAAGCTACAACAATCCCAGAAAGAAATTCCATAGGTCAGATGAGAATCCACAAGGGCATAATAAGCCAATATAATAGCTGATGGCTTCATCACTCTAGATAATGATCTGAGGGCAATTATTGTTTTACCTGTTTTAATTCAAGGTGTTCTGTGACGTATTTTTTTGTGCTGCCAGAGCTTGGACGAATATTTGTGAATTTAATGCTCTTCAGAATGAGATAACTATAGTAATTAATCTTAATAAACTTAAAGACTTTAAAAAACTTTATACTTATTTGTCAGTAAATTTTATTCTTTAAATGAATATTTTGATTCTAAACTAGATTATTTCAAATTGTATTCAATTAAATTTTGTATATGTTAATTTTAATGATTCTTATTTATTTAGCGTATTTATTTCACTTGTTCTAATTGTTCCTTTATTTTGATTAACTGTACATATTAAATTTGGAGGTTTACAATAAAATGAGTGAATAAATAAATACAATTTCCATAGCATAAATAAAAACAGTTATAAAGAATATTTGTGGCTCCTTTGATAAAATAAAAATAAATAAAATGTGACCTCATTTTATCAAAAATTGCCAGTGTATTCTCTCCACAATATTATCTGAAATATTTAGTATATCTCTGTCCACTGGTGTATTTCCTGACGTTTGGAAGATTACTTATATTTCCCCTGTCTACAAGTGTGGTGATAAAACAAATGTTGAGAATTAGGGGTATTTCAAAATTATCTATATTGAGCAAATTGTTTGAACAGATGTGTATTCTCTCCACAATATTATCTGAAATATTTAATATATCTCTGTCCACTGGTGTGTTTCTTGACGTTTGGAAGGTTACTTATATTACCCCTGTCTACAAGTGTGGTGATAAAACGAATGTTGAGAATTAGAGGTATTTCAAAATTCTCTATATTGAGCAAATTGTTTGAACAGATAGTCCATCAAAAAATATATCCTCTCTTTATAAATATTTTCTCTACTGCCCAGCATGGCTTTGTCCGTGGTTGCTCTGTAGTCACTAATCTGTTGGCTTATGAGCTGGTCTTGTTGGAGCTGTTGGAGAGGCGTTGTCAGGTGGATGCTATTTACACTGACTTCTTTGAGGCCTTTAAGGTGGATCATCAACTTCTCTTGATGAAGCTAAGTAGTATGGGTGTCTACAAAGTTTTTCTTAAGTGGATTGACAATCTTTCCAATCGAACACAAAGGGTGAAGATTGATGGCGTTGAATCTGCTGATATATCTGTCACTTCTGGAGTCCCACAGGGTGCACATTTGGCACCCCTTCATTTTAACTGTTTTGTGTTTGACATAGAGGATTCCATAATCTCAAGCAGACGTCTTTTATATGATGATGATTTAAAGTTCTTGAAGGGATACAGGACTGGGTGGCCTGGCAGGGTGACCTGAATAGTTTTACTCAGTGATGTGACCGCAATTTCATGCAGCTTTATTGAACAAAATGTTCTTCCATTACTTTCCCAAGGAAAAAGGATAGTTTAGTTTATAATTATACATTGCACAATACAATGCTGACTCGCTCAGATCATATAAAGGATCTTGGGGTGATATTTGATGAGAGTCTTTCTTTTGTATTTCAGGCCATGCTTGAAGCTTGTTGGTTTTATTAAAAGCACACTAGCTGATTTCAGCAGTATACAGTGTTTTAAATATGTATATTGCTTAATGGCTCGATCAGTCTTGAAGTATGTATATCCAGTCTGGTCACCAAGCTATGAAATTTACAAAAATAAGATCGAGAGGTTACAGGTCCGTTTCTTGAAGTTTGTTGCTTTTAAGCAAGATGTGTCATTCAGCGTAAACGGTATCATATGAGCTTGTTATCATTAACCAATAGAGGCATCTACCTTTATCTAATATTATTATATAAGATCATAAATTCTATGGTTGATGCTCCTGAATTGTTAGGGGCAGTTGGGTTCTCTGTACCTCAGAGGATGCTTCAGGTCCATAGTCTTTTTAATGAACCATACCATAGGACAAACTATGCGTTTAACACCCCAATGTTCAGAAGGAGTAGGGAAAATAATTTGCTGCCTAGGAATGCGGACCTATTTATACTCTCTCTGAACTCATTTAAGGGTAGTATTAGAGAAGTTTTAAGTAACTAAATTTAATACATAATAGACTGTTCTTAAGTATTGACAGTATTATTGTTTTTGGTAGTTGTTATTCTTTTTAGTATTGATGTGACTTGTAATACTTTGTGATTGTTTCATTTCAGATTTTTATTCTTATTGAACATAAAATGGAATTTGTATGATTTATCGCCGTTGATAAAACATTATTATTATTATTATTACTAAAAATTTTTACTAATACAATACCGTATGACTTCACCATTGACTCAATGAGTGACGGACCATAAGAAGCCTAACTGCACAAGCTTATTGAACATATTAGGATGTCTGTGAGTTAGCACAAAACAAATCTAATTTTTAAAGATGGAATTATGTGACGTGGGTCTGCTAAAGGGTCAAAATTGAGTAAAACAATTTAATTCATCTAAATCATAATAACAGATGTGAGCACCGACTATGGTTAATGAAATAAATCCTTTGCAGATAGTGTCCAGTAAAGTAAGTTTCCTAGTAATTTATTCAAATTAATGATCAAATCATTTTCTGATATAATGCAGTTATGCAGACTTTCAGCAATATTCTCACAGGCTCCGTTAAGACCAGGACTAATAAATCAAAAGTTTCCAAATAAAAATAAGGAATTCAGCCTTGCTTGGCCTCAAAATTCATTAACGTAGAGCAATCGCCTTGTATCAAGGAGGTTCAGAATTTCGAATATTTCAAAGCTCATTTTCACATAATTCATTTAGGTATGTGTATAAAGGTATTAATCTATGTTTTATTTAAACTAACATCCTTAGGTCTTATCAATAATAAAGCAACAATACTACATGCAACTAATAGGTGGTTTAAAAAGTCCAGAGACATAAGAACACAATTTATTGCAAAATTTGACTTTATTCATCAACATTCGGAGTCGTTTTGTCGCGATTTCGTCCTTCAAATACACCAATAATGCCATATAATATTCGCTTTTGATGGCTTTTCTTTTTTCAAGATAGTTGATGAATATTATACCATGCCCATCCTAAAATACGGACTTCATAACCTTACCGACTGATTGCTGCGTTTTTGGTCGTTTTGGTTGACTTTCAACCTTTACTGCCAACTCAGGTGACTGCCAATTTGACTCACGAGTGTAGTGGTGGATCCGTGTTTCATCCATTGACACATATCGCTTGAAAAAACCGTCTTTATTTCGCTTAAACAGTTCCAAACATCCCATTGAATCATCAATATGTTGTTGGTTTTGGTCAACAGTGAACAAACGCGGTACCCACTTCGAACAGAGCTTTCGCATACCCAAATCCTCGTGCAAAATATGATACCCACGATCTATTGATATCTTTATGATGTCAGCTATCTCACGTACTTTCACTTTACGGTTATTCAAAACGATTTTGTAGATTTTTTTGATGTTTTCTCATGTAACAACTTTATTTGGGCGCCTAGGGCCCGTATACTCGAAAGCGTGATGTGGATGGCCATGTGAACTGTAACTTCATATTTTGACAGTAAAAGCCGTATTTTTGAAATAGCAATGTTGCCAAATATAAACGCGGACTTCAAAAAAATAAAATGTATGGCAGATTGAACTGAGCTGTCAAACCGAAAATGTCCGTAGTATGTTTTGTCGTCATCTTAGGCAAAAAGTAGTTTTAGTACATCAAATTAATCGTCAAAAGTAAAAAAATAATAGTGTTGTTATTGCTATTGTTGTGAAGTTATTAAATGCCATTAAACTATCTGTACTTTCCCAGGATGAAATATATTTTATATCACTTAATATATAGACCAATTATATCACTTATTATATAGACCAAGCCAAGCCATCAGTCACATATTTAGGTGTGAATAAATATAGACCACAAAATTATCTTAAATTGCCACTCTAGAACTGTTAAACAAAAATGCATACAAAGAGTCAAATACTTTAGAACTCTAATATAAAAAGAAAAACGGATATCAAGAAAAACAGCAACTCATATACAAAGTAATATTCTGACGTCAATTGGAATACATAGCCCCTATATACAGTAATTGCAGATAGACCTTGAAATGGTGAAAATTACAACTCTACGTTGTATAACTAAAAGCCATCATCCCAATCCACTACTATTATTGTATGAATTCACAAAATATCCAGCCTCTTACTACAAGACGTTCTGTTCTGACAACTAAATTTGAAAAAAAAACCTGAAACTTGATAGAGAATGATAGAGAAACGGTTTAAGATCAGAGACAGAAACCAAATTTTATATATTGTTAATATCAAATTTACTTAATATTTGCGAGACATATTCAACTTTCTAAGGATATTGAAAGTAAAAATTTGAAAATATTAAAAATATAGGGGTACCACCTAATTAACATTTCAACTGTTTATTCAAAAAATAAAACAACTTAAAGAAACGGTTCGTCAACACATTTCTTTTTTTTAATGACGAGTTATTTTGAACAACCAAAATTAAAATAAAAATTTTTAATACAATTTTATTTTTTGAAATCCGTACGCCAAATATGTCATATAGTGGCTGATATTTCATTTACACATGTTTTACCGTTTGCTTGCCTTCCACTCGGCGAACAAGGATATGAATGATGAACGCGTCAAGAATATACTACCCATTTGCCACCCTTTCACCGTTCACTTCACGTTCCCCAGTTCGAGGATACGGCCCTAGAGCGTTCAACATCATTTGTGTCTGTACGATCGCGTTTGAATTCAACAAACTAGAGACAAATGGTTGCTTTCGACAGAGCAGGTTCCTTATAAAACTTTGCAAGCCACTCTCGAGTTTTAACGGTATTTTTTCTCATGAAATAACAGTGCCTTATCAATTACGAAACTTGTTTTTTCTCCATTGTTTTGAAAATACCAAAAGGCGCGTCACTAAAAATTTCAATATCTCTCGATGACTAATGATTGAAATGTCATCAAATTTTGATATGTATCGTTTGAAGGTTGGTACTAACTAAAAATCGTAGGGATATGTTATGAGAGTCGCTATCTATGTGCCAGTCTCGGGACTTTTCGAAGCAACTGTTATATATACCGGGTGTCAACGAATCTATTAGACAAGTTATAATTTCTAGAGTATTATGTGTATCAAAATGAGAATTGATACAGGTAAATGTTATGTGAAGAGGAGAGTTTTCGCATATCCACTTTCCGGTCACTTCCGGTTTCACCGGAAATGGCCCCGGTTTTGAATTCTTAAATAGAACACCCTGTATATTTTAACATTTTTGGATTTCTGAGACAATTCTAGATCAGAATGTGACATTTTAAAAACTTTTTACGTCTACTTCATTTTTTTAGAGCCACTTTTAAAATTGCATCTAGGTGGCCATGATCGGACGCAAATTAATCTAACGGCCTTAGGTGATGTCAAAAAAATACAATCGCAAAGTTTTAGTGACTAGTATGAAAGACAGGAATTGGATTAAAAATTTAAAAAAAAACTAACAAAATAAACTAATAACTTAGACGACGCACTTAAAATATTTGAAAGTACAGTAGCTGAATTTGTTAAAAAGTTTAGTGTAGTAAATGTTCAAAGTGCATTCCTTCTTTTTCAGGACACATTTCAGCTCGTTCAATTGTTTCTCTCAACACGTTTTGTAGCATTTGGGGCGTTATACTTCTAAATGCCCGTAAAATTCTTTCTTCTAATATTTCAAGAGTAGCTGGGCTGCTCCATTGTAAACCCTTTCTTTAACGTATTCTCAGACAAAGAAATCGAGCACAGTAAGATCCGGTGAGCGGGCTGGACACCGTACCGGACCATTGGTTGCAATAATTCGATTATTAAAATGCTCTATTAAATAATTAAGAACTTCTCTAGTATTGTGAGGCAGTGCTCCATCTTGTTGAAAGTAAATTCGCCGTAAAACTGCTAAAGGTATATCATTTTTTCGATTTCATTTTGAAGAAAACCTAAGTATCTAACCCCTGTTAACTGACCTTGAAACAATATTGGCCCAATTATTCTGTTTCCAACGATACCAGCCCAGACATTGACGCCAAATCTTTCTTGAAAATTGCCCTCTCTCATTTCATGTTGATTTTGTTGGGCCCAGTACCGAGTATTTTGCTTATTGAACATACCATTATTTGTAAATCGGGATTCGTCGGAAAATAGAATAAAATCGATAAAATTTGGGTTAATTCTATGATTTTGAAGCAGCCGATCACAAAACACTACCCGTCTATCGCCATCCTCAGTATACAAATGTTGATGTAACTGATATTTAAATGCTCGATATCCATGCTTTTTCAGTATTTTTCTTACTGATTCATAACTTATCTGCAGTTCTTTACTAATTTTTCTTAACGAAACTGTTTTATCAACCTCAACCATAGCAACTACGTTAATCTCAGTCTCTTCATTTATGATAAACCTCTGTTCCGCCTCTTGATTTCCTATTTGCCTAAAACGAGTCTCGACATACGGAAAATACTTATGGGCTGGATGTTGCCGATTCGGATATCTATGAGCATACAACTCGGCAGCATTCCTTGAATTTCTATGATACTCTCCAAATATTAATAACATATCTACTTTTTCACTTTGAGTATACATTATTTTAATGAAAATTAAGAAACTTTTACATCTGATCTTAGAGCGTAAGTCACTCTCATTATCTACTTAAGTGAGTGCTTTGTTTTCCAAAGAAGACTTGATAAAAACAGTTGCAAATTATTATGCATCATGGCTGTCCATTGTCATAAGTAAATAAATTATCCAGTATTTTGCTTAATAATATTTAATTTCTGTTCTTATGTCTAATCCAATCGCAAATAAATTGTAAAAAGTAGTTGTCAAAAAGGGGTCGCCATATGAAAATTAATAGTTAGAAATGAAAACGTAATTTTGTCAACTTGTCTTATTCCTGTCTTTCATACTAGTAAGTAAAACTTTGCGATTGTATTTTTTTGACATCACCTAAGGTCGTTAGATTAGTTTGCGTCCGATCATGGCCACCTAGATGCAATTTTAAAAGTGGCTCTAAAAAAATGAATAGATGTAAAAAGTTTTTAAAATGTCACATTCTGATCTAGAATTGTCTCAGAAATCCAAAAATGTTAAAATATACAGGGTGTTCCATTTAAAAATTCAAAACCGGGGTCATTTCCGGTGAAACCGGAAGTGGCCGGAAAGTGGAAAATATGCGAAAACTCTCCCCTTCACATACCATTTACCTGTACCAATTCTCATTTTGATACACATAATACTCTAGAAATTATGACTTGTCTAATAGATTCGTTGACACCCGGTAGATTAAATAAATGAAGTTAAAAAAGAATTGCAACTTTCTTGACTGTCCAGTGTCAATGAAAGATTGTTACTCTTTGATGTAGACCAATCATTTTAGAAAGAGTTTTACAAATAATTGCATGAGAGGGCGTACATTCTGGGCAATAACACTAAATATACTTAATTCTAAGATGACATGATTTAAACTAAATTCAAATACAATGATTTTTTATATTGGAACTTTAGTTGCAAGTACAGAATTAATTTTAAGAAAAAAAAATAATTGGACTAAAATAAGCCCATAAACATAAGCTGGAAACAACTTACATAACATAGTTAATTTTATTTTTCTCAAAAAATGGAAAAATATATGTAAAAAATAAGAATTTTATATTAAAGGAATAATTTTTTGGTCATTATGTCCTTAGATAATATTATTTAGTCAAGTTTCAGATGCAGTTATTTTAAAATTCTATTTCAAGGTACTAATTTTTATATTATACTTGTGGCTCTAACAGAGAGAAAGTCAGTATATTTTTTTTTCTTTTTTAATTTATAAATGTTCAAGAAGTCTTGGTACCTACAATAGCTAGATCTAATTACTATCAAGTTGTGTTAGGTTCTGTCAATACTTCTCTCAGGAGAGCCTCAATAAAGATTTATTTTTATTCTTTTTTTGGGACAAAAACTTGAGAGAATCTTTTTTTAAACAGCATTTCCAAAAAATTTTATTCTTACTCAAAAAAAGACTTTTATCCTTTGAACTTCTAGCTATAATATATTGTGTACATTAAAAATTAAATTTTCAGTAAGATATAAAGAAATCTTTTACAGAATTCAGGCCATTACATATTTTGTACATGTAATCAAATAAATATTTATATAATAAAATATAAATAAGGACTTGGAAGCAATAAAAGAGAAAGAGTTTCCCACAATTTTAAATTTTCATAAGAATATTAAAATTAGGAGCATATTGGGTAGAATGTACAAATTTCAAATTGAACAGATTTCATCAGGAAATTTCACACTTACTTCACTTAAAGAGGAGTATCAGGCTCTTTTATATAAATTCAATGAAAACTGCACATTTGGCGACACTGCAGATATCTTTATTATTCTAAGATAAATTACAAGAAAACCAAATCTGAAGACTTTCATACAAGTGAAACCTTGCTGTCTATTCTTTATTAAACCATTTTATCATAAATAGAATCTGATAAAAACATGCCAGTTGACCAAAGTTATAGCTGGCAAAGTATAGCATATGTAGTATAGACACAAGATGTTCCCAGTAACTTTTAAATTTGACAATAGTGGCTATGGAAAAAATTAAAGTTAAATTTTATTGCCTATAAGTTCTACTCTTTTACATGAAATTAAAGGCTGACATAATACAGGTGCTAATGGTACTATAAAGTAAAATATTTCTAATGAAAGGGGAGTCACTTGATATGTGATTGAAAAGGTATTTTAAAAAGTTATAAGCTATTTAATTGTATTTATTGTAACTGATGATAAAAATTTTTTACTTAAAGTTACCAAACTCCACAAAATTCATAAAAAACCATAAGAGTGATTTGTTATGAATTCTTTTATGTTTGTTTACTCTCTTGTGCCATTCAGAAATTTTGAATTTTTATTACTTTCAAGTTTGTGTTTCAAATCTGATCTGTGTATATCTATATATTATAGTACTAATAAAAACTTAACTTCTTAAATTTACAATAAAATTATTTACCATTTGTATTAAATAAAGTGATAATGAATTATGACACAAAACGTCTTATAGAATCAAAGACAATATAGGCGAGTTTAATGAATAGAGTTTAAAAAATCCAACAGTAAATAATAGGTTTATTATAAAGATATAAATAGCTTCCATCAGAAATGATTTGATACATATGTTGATTCCTAACTTATTTAAATTGAAAATGAATTCGAACACGCTCCTTCTTATAAGAAAGGCCTTTATCATAATAATTTTAATGAAAGTACTCTATTCACTATTAACAAAATTATAATAAAAAAATTAATGGGGTAGGGTCAAAAAAAATGGGTGTGATTTCAAAATTTATTTTTTCAATGAATGTTTAATTTCGGATTACTTCAGAATAAAAAAACCAAAAATATATAATATACATACCCCATGGCTTCTTTTCCAGAAGTCATTTAATAAATTTTGGTCACAATATTAACAACAAAATCGCGATCAACAACACTTGACAGTAATAAAGGAAATGTCAATATTAACTGTCAGTGTCAAAATCTTCTTTTTTTAGGCTTTGCTTAATCCGCCATCTGTTTGTTCCAAGCACATATAAGGGTAAGTCCACACGACAAGAAAAATTGAGCGTAGGCGTATTACGCACTTTTGTGTTAAAAATAGGTATATTCTTTTGAGTCAATATCAGTTTCACTTCTTCACTTAAAGTAATCACGATCACTTCGACCCAATGACAAGTAAATGCATATTCAAAAGAACATGAAGTTATCAGTTTCACTTTTTTCACTTTCATCAGTGATAATTTACTCAAAAGAATATAGCCAATGTATCGGCCACACGGGAGATTTCGTTACGCGGTCATAAGGGGTGTGTTTTTTTTTGCCTTAACCTAACTTTTATCAGGATTTTTGATTATCTTTTATCTAAAAATTAAAATGAAGCAAAATAAAACATTAATTGCGGCAGTATTCTAATCTAGAAAAAAAAGTTTCAAAATGAAAGGAGAATATTGATATATTCTTTATTAAAAAGCCGTCGCTAGTGAGTCCGGTCTGTATTTGAGGAAAACACTGGAGAAAGGTTTGGACATACTAATAATTTAATTCAAGAAATATGAGGAAATGATCTTAATTTTTTAAAAATATTTTCCTGTTACTATTAATGAATTTGAAGAGCTCCTTGCAGTTGTTGGGCCAATAATTAGGAAACACGATATGGAAATGTGTACAGCTATATCTTTATTACTAGGTTTCAAATAACATTGCGATATTTAGCTGATGAAATCAACATGTCAAAACAACAATGCGAATTCCGAGTCGGTAAACAGTGTTTCTGAAATTATTCATGTTACTTGTGCGGTAATGTGGGACTCTTTAAAAGAATGTTTTATTTCCAAAATTTACCACTTCTACTTGGATACCTATTCTCGTTCTTGAGAGAACGATCACTTGATGGAAAGTGGGCGTGGTTCTCACGAAAAAGTATGAAACCGTATTTTGGGTAGCTTTTCTCGTTCTCGAGAGAATGATCATTTTGATGGAAAGTGGCCGTGGTTCTCACGAAAAAGTAAGAAATCGTATTCTGAATACAGTTTCGTACTTTTTCGTGAGAACCACGCCCACTTTCCATCAAGATGATCGTTCTCCCAAGAACGAGAATAGGTACCCTGGTAAAGAATTATCAAGGAGTTCAAAGACGAGAATTTCAATATAACCGTGTAATTTTAACAATCGTCTTAATAATTACAATTGTTTGTAGTTTTAGAAGAATACATTACATATGATACTAACTGGATTTCTGTTATTAAATTTCCATCATTGTTAATTTTTACTTTTTAATTGTTAATAATAGGTTTATATAAAGTTTGCGAAGGGTAGGGTTACCAGACGATAGGAATTTTCCTGAAATGTCTGAAATTTTAGCTCCTTTTAGGGCAACAGGAAAAAACTGCAATTGTCAGTATTTTTTTTTTCAAATTAAAAGAGAAAAATATAAGTAATAAAAAAAATTTAATAATAATTCTAGTAAGAAAAAATAAATTAATTAAACGTTAACAAAATAAACGAATTGTTAATTTAGTATATTAATAAATTTAGTTTTGTACTTGTTATTGCTTGATGTTTCTTTTGCCAATTGCTGGTATTTTATAACCATTTCATGATATTCTTCACATGATATGTTCTTTAAGTTAAGCTAAAACTTTACTTTTTACAGAGACCATTAGCTTTGTTCATATTGTCATCGTCCCAGAAATTCACACTTTTTCATTTCAGTAGTCATGTATATAAATAATTATGTTATATTTGTTAGTACGCCTATGACTGTAAAATAATAATTTAGATACAGAAATAGAATATAACTAGGACATGAACACAAAGATGAGGGGAACTAAAATTAAAAAACTACAATAGCGACATTAAATTAGTAAGTTAGAAGAAAAACTGTTGTTACCTCATGATTTAGTGAACATTTTAATAAAATATTAAAAGTAATATTAGAAGATTTATTTGAATTCATTAACCAGTGATAAACCAAAAACAGAATCAGCAAAGTTATAACATTGGTGGCAGCGAAAAGCAATGCTTATAACAATATAGACAGCCTATTTCTATCCTTGGTCCACTACGCTCCCATTAATGAGAACACTCGCTCGATATTCGCATTTGGTGCTTCGATTGCAAATGTTTTGAAAATCTTACTACCTTAACACACCACATACAACATTAAGATAAAATGTCCGGATATTTATTGAAAAGTCAGGGATATTGTCAGGAAATCTCATTATTTGATCTAGTAATCATAGCTAAGGACATGTCTGTGGATTAGCGTCTTGATATCAGAGATTGTCGTTGAATAGAAATTGTATTATATAACGGCCCTTATTTCATAACCTTTAATTTATATAACGAACAACTGTATTATTGCAATTGTTATAAATTAATAAAAAATTGAACAAGAATTGATTTTTTTTCAGTACCAAGCAGTAATGATCTTCGATAACAAGTATTTTTAATAAATTAAAACAATTTAACATGGTTCATAAATATCCATTATTTCAAAACTAACAAAATAAAAAAATATAAATAAAACAACAAACTTATGAAAAAAAACATAGGTTATGTTCACACAAAATATTAAAAAGAAACAGTTTCCGCCATATTTAAAACAGTCGGCTGAAAAATTAAACATTATTTTGCGTAATTACCTTGGAAAATGCAGATTTACTCGGAAAATATTAGGTCTTTGTGTTTTTTTAAATTTATTATATCACAATGCTTGAAATCTGACATATATCTTGTTATGCTATGCTTATGCCCAGATTTTTTTTTATCATGTGGACCCACCCTAAGGCCTTTTCTCATTTACTGCCCTCGATTCATTAGCATGATCAGCTCGGAGCTGTACAGGCGCAAGAAACCCTCGCTTTATTCAAGTAGTGCATTATGTCTCGGCGCTTGTCAGATCTGCTTTTCCCTTACCCCTCAAGCACAAAAAAAAATATTTGATGCATAAAGCCCTAACAGCTATCAGTTATCATTTTTTGATGCTATTTTTGGGTAAAAAACATTTTATACATGAAATGGAGACACAAAAATAAGATAGGCAGTAATTTACTGCCCTCGATTCAAGAGTTTTAAGCTCGGGTGCATCAAATCCTGAGTAGCTTCGAGCAAATCTGAATAAAGCGGTTAAAGTGTTAATTTGAACAGTAAAAAATGATATTTTTTTTCGGAATTTGTGTTTTTAATATACAAAGCGAAATATATTGAAGACAAAAAGGTAAAAATATTATATTATTACTTATTAGTTTTGAATTTTGTCTGGTGTCATGGCATTTTCGGCCATATACTTCGCAATTCGTTAAAAAAAAACTATGAACCTGTCTGATATCTTGTGAAATAATCTTATTTTTGTGTCTCCATTTCATGTATAAAATGATAACTGATAGCTGCTAGGGCTTTATACACCAAATATTTTTATTGGTGCTTGACCTGGGGAAAGCAGATCTGACAGGCGCCGAGGCATAATGCACTACTTGAATAAAGCGAGCGTTTCTTGCACCTGGACAGCTCTGATCTGCTCATGCCAATGAATCGAGTGCAGTAATTAAGGGCTCGAAGGTTCTTTCAGATATTACAGTTTTAAATGATAAAGTTATGTGCATCTACCAAATTTGAAAATAATTTTCTCACTCCATGGAAAGTAATAATGTCAAACCAATTTTCAAAAAGTTTGACGGATGAAAATATTTTAAAGTTTTTCATATGAAGTATTCTATTGAATCGGTTACGCGATTTTCCTTCTGTCTGGACTCGGCCTAAGACAGAATGTTCATTAATTCATTTAGCGCCATCTGTATGTTTGTCAGACTTTCTTTCTCTCCATTTATTAGTTGATTTGTTAACACGTGTTTTCGGTTTTTTCCATAAAATTTAGGAAAAAAACGGTAAGGAAAATGTTAAAACTTTAAATATATATATTTTAAAGCTAATCATCTTATTTCCTTTTAGTTAAGATGGGTCGTGTACGTACAAAAACTGTTAAAAAGGCTTCCAAAGTCATTATTGAAAAGTACTACACCAGGTTGACACTTGATTTTCACACTAATAAAAGAATTTGTGAGGAAATTGCCATTATTCCCACCAAACCTCTTCGTAATAAAATTGCAGGATTCGTTACACACTTAATGAAACGTTTGAGACACTCGCAGGTTAGAGGAATCTCCATAAAGTTGCAGGAAGAAGAACGTGAAAGGCGTGACAACTATGTTCCCGAGGTATCTGCTTTGGAACACGACATTATTGAAGTGGACCCAGAAACCAAAGAAATGTTGAAAATGCTTGAATTTAATAACATTAGTGGGTTGCAACTAACTCAGCCAACTACAAATTACAACAACAGACGTGCTTAGTATGTATGTTTAAAATAAAAATACTTTTTAATAAAGAAAATGTTTTATTTTCTAAAATAAGTAATTATCAAGTTAGTTTTAATGTCTGGGTGGCCACTGATATTCGACAGTTGGATGGTAAACTTGCTGAGTCTAAAAATAAAACATTAGTTTTTTGTTCATTGTGATTTCAGTTTTGCATAGGCAGGTTTGCTTACAAAAAAGAAAAGTAACATGTAGGCTTATACATAATTTAATTTAGTTATATTCAATAATTCTTAAAAGTACAATTTCAAAACCTCGTAAAATTTTAGTAGGTCTAGACCCTATTAAAGTTATAATCTTTAGAATTTGCCAATTTTTGGCAGTTGATCGCTCCATAAGAACTAGTTGGTGCCAATTAAATTGTCCAAAAGCTGTTTACTGTTTCATGATACCTACTGCAAATTTTGGTTGGCACCTACTAGTTTGTGATTTTTCTACGAACAAGCCTAGTGGAAATTAAAAGGTGAATTTTATGTATATTTTTTTAAAGTATTTCTTCCAATTTTTTGTATTTATCAAGATATTTTTTAGATTTTAGCATAATATAAAAGTAATCCTTTATCTTTGGAGAAGTTGGAAACTTCTTTTTTAGCTTTCATTGAATATCATGTATATTTTTTTAAGATAACGAGTCAATTTTTAAACAGTTGTCATTAACCTATGATTGTAATAACAAAATAATTTACATAGTTAAGAAATTAAACTTTTTAAGTTCTACTTGTTCCCAATTTAGTATTTTTTTGGTAAGTATATATTTATTTCAATGCTAACTAATTTCAGTTTGATTTTGTAAGGGAATTTGGTGGAAAATAGATAACATTAATATACTATTGTTGTGACTTTTTATCCATTAATAATCTTGATAAAGGCACATCTTTTGCATTCTTTGAGCTTTGAAGTATTTATTACATTACTTTTTAAATTTTTCTTGAGTTTTGAACAAGCTCCCTAATGAAACAATCATTCATAATTTTTTAAATTTATTGATATTGCAAAATATTCTGGTCTAGTTTTTCCTTAGATTTTTTTTTGTCTTTTAAGGTCAGGTATTGGACTTCAGGATTGATATATTTTCTATATTAGTTTAATTGTCGTAAGTCGGTTGCCTGCTTGTTAAGAATAAAACAGTTGGAAGTTAATAACATCCAAAGCAAGTCAACACTACATACTGTTTTTGATATTTGTCAAGAATTTAAAAACTTGTATAAATGTGTTTTAGATTTATTTATTTGTGCTGAACCATTTTTAATAAGGTTCATATTAAAAACTAATATACAAAATTTATATCCAAGTAAAACATATATTAAAATCTAATTTTAATTAAGGAAAATTTAACAACTTGTACAAAAATATATTATTTGAATGTTTCTTCTATTTCTAACAGGTTATTTAATCCTTTCTGTGGATATCCACCCTTCAACTTAAATATAAAATATTTTTTAAAGTTTCTTTAAACCTGTTGCACTCCTTCTGCATATTTATCATAATATTGATGCATATTCGAGTTTGCATCTAACAAACGAGAAGTAAAATTATAAAGCACTTACATCTTTAGAATACAATTTCTAAAATGGATTACACAATATGCATATGCATTATCTCTGCACATCAATAAAACATTGTTTACCAGATTTGTACCCAGAAACACTCTACAAGATTGCGGCATACATATTAGAGTGCAGAGATGAAAAACTTAGGGGCAAAACATATTAATATATTTTGTAAAAAACTTAACTGCTTTGTTATTAGAACAATTTAAGGGATCAAATTTGTAAAAATTCTTAAGACCGTTTATTATGGTCTTAAACTCATAATATATCATCTCAAGTTCTAATGCTCTACGTGCTACCTGACAGATTATGTAGTATGGCAAAAAAAATATTCTGTGTTGTTCCCTGTATTCATCACTAACAGAATTCTTATGGTTATATCCTTTTTCATTTATTAGATTTCTGTTTATATTAAGAAACATCTAGATGACTGATAGAAATGACTAGATACATCAATATGATACCAGGTGTCGGAGTCTACTTCATTAGCCTTATTCTAGATTGGTGGCCTCTCCGCATATCAGTAGATTAGGGTTGGAGATTTTGAACTTTTTCCTGTATCGATGATTTGCACGTTGAAAAACTAAGAAATTGTTTATGGAATTTTTATTTCGAAAACCTTACTATTCACTTCAAGAATTCTTTGATAACTCGATTTAAAGTATATAATACTATATTATATTACTGTTGTTTTTCTAAAAAATTTAACTTGGTTGTGATTAGTTTATTGATTATAACAAAGTAACTTGAATTAAGTAATTAATAAAATTAGTACTCTGATTGATATAATACCAAGCTTTTTTATAGCTTAGTAATCTGAAAAGTTAATAACATCTTTAATTGTTTAATAAGGGATTATTATTATTAAATCTAAGCTTCGTATCGGAAAGAACATACAAATTTATAGAATTATTTGCTCGCGTTTATTCGGTATCCGCAATATACACAGTGTTGATTTTTTTAGTAGAGGTCATAGAGGTATTTTAAGCATTAAATTTTCCTGCAACCACTGCTAATTAGAGGCTTAACATGCATATAAGGCTTCAGGTTATTAGCAAACATTTTGTATTCTACTTTAATTATAGCACTTATATGTCATTTATAAATATAAGATACAGTAAAGGCCCCAGGTTCGAACCCTGTGTACACCGGATGACGCTGTAGAGGTGTAAGGCCTGAATAAAGTATTGAACATATTGAGCTCTATTCTTTATATCGCTCCTGATTGGTGAAAGTCTTTTAGACGGGTTATTATGGTAATATAGTAATTGAAGCGTCCAGAATCATTTAACTGTAAAGATAACATTGGTACAATATGAGCCAATAAAGTCTACTGCAGATGCCGGATGGGAGAAATAGCCCCACACAGCTAAATAAGGTTGTAGTTTTAATTCTCTTTCTAACGGACCAAGCTAAGCCTTATTATGGTATGATAAAGATGCAATATTGCTTCTTGATCTATAGATGCGCAGCTCTTAGCTCCATCCATTAGAAAGAGCATGAATATAACCTTATTTAGCTCGGTCCAGGGCAATTTCTCCCATACTGCATCTGCAGTCTATACTTTATTGGTCTATGAGGTACTCCAACTAAACTTAATTTTGCAGGTTATTTATTGGTTGCAGAAATAAAATATTTTGGTATCAAAATTTGTAGTGTTTTTATTTAAAATTTTAAAAATACCTTGTTATAATTTGTACAATGGTTATACTTACTGGTATAGCAAATATCCTTCCAATAAACCTTACAATACTAGTTAATGCATAAATAATACTTCCACCAACAAATTTAATATATTTCTTAAGAGGATCTTCTGGGGGTTTTGGAATAAGCCATTTGTAAAAATATTTATTTCCAGAAATAACCCATACAACTAAAGATAAAACCATGATTGCACATATATAGGCGCTAATGTTGAGTATCATAAGCATTTGATTTTGGAAAACTAAAAAAAAATATTTAATATGTACAGGAAGTATGGGAATACCCAGGGAAAAATTCTAAGTTAATACAGGATTAAACCTAAAAAAACAATATTATTAGTATTGCTGTGATTGTCGTAGCTATCCCATAGACTTATTCGAAGCGCTTCCGTACTCTCCTCCGGGAACATTCACTTATTCCAGAAATACTTGGATATCATAAGGATAGAGCTCTGTGAGGGTTTTCTTCATGTCAGGCCCTAGGTGATGTTATGGTACCCTGCATTTCTCAGAAACTTTCGGACAGTTCGAGCGCTCCTAGGTAGCAATGCCTTTTGCTTGGCCTTATACAGGTGTTGGCTAAAGTTCATTCTTTTTATAGTAAACAGAAGACTCTTCGCTACTCATTCCCAACTGTCTGCGTACTTGTACCTCCATATTTCTGTATTTGGTGATCTCACCTTCTTCTTCTTTAGTAGCCCTACAACCCGGGGTGGGTTGGTCTGCTGTTGTTGGCTGACTGCACAACTTGCTTCCATCTCACACGGTCGTCCATGATAGTTGGGTCAGTGGGTAACCCCATTGTTCTTAAATCTGACCATATGTTATCTCTCCATCGCATTCTTGGGCGCCCTAAGGGTCTTTTCCCTATCGGGGCCTCCTCCCAAATTAACTTGTTAAGGCGGTTATTAGGGAGCCTATGGACATGGCCAGCCCATCTTAGGTGTTGGGATTTAATTTCTTGTACTATGTCGCTAGCGTTATATATCTGTTTGGCCTCGGCATTTGTTCTTATTATACTTTATACTTTATTCACCTTTAAAATCAATTTACATTGACATTTAGGTACACCACATATCCAAACAAATTTACACTTAGGTACATCACATATCCAAAATAAACAGTAAAATAACACTAGCAAGAGTAGGTCAAAGAATTAAAAACTAGTTACAAGAATAAATAATAAAAAATGATGACATACAACGTCAGCAACACACCCTCAATTTTGAGGACTTTAACAAATTTATTCTTAAAGACATTGTCACTATTAGCAAACAGAGTCAAACATTTATTCACCCTTATCATCAATTAAGGTTGATATAAAGTACGTCATATGGTCAGATATATATATCAAAATTATACAATATGCATGCCACATTAGCTATACTTCTTAAAAATTAAAAGCTAGTTTCCTATAATAAAACAAGGAACAAAAACGGAACACATAATTTAAATCAACCATCGTATCACTTTAAGAATCCTCAAAATATTCCGCGAGTGAGTAGAAGCCCTTCCCAATTAAATATTTTCTTAATTTATTCTTAAAGCTATTGTAGTTATTGGCTGATTTGATAGTTTGAGGAAGTTTGTTGTATATACGAATAGGGTGATAATTGACAGATCTTTCAAAGCGAGTCGTATTGTGCGAGATGTAAAGTGGAACATTTGCATTCCGGGTGTTATACTGGTGGTAAGCCGAGCTCGTTTCAAAACGTTTAATGTTGCTTTTAACGTAAAGACAACACTCAAAAACATATACACATACAAAAGTTAGTATTTTATGATTCTTAAAAATATCCCTACATGATTCTCTCCTTTTTAAATTAAATATAAGTCTAATAATTCTCTTCTGTATTAAAAATACTCTATCTGTATTTGATGCAGCTCCCCAGAGAATTACATGGTAAGACATCGCTGAGTATACCAAAGCATAGTACACCTGCAGCAATGTAGTACGTGATAAGTCACGTCGTAAAGTTAAAAGAGCAAAATATGCCCTATTGAGTTTATTAGCAACCTCCCCGATATGCAATTCCCACGTAGTACCGCTATCTACTGTCAAACCCAAAAACTTGCTATATGCAGCACATGAAATTCCTGGAATCGCCAAGTTATTTCTGTTAAAATATACACATTTAGTTTTATCTACATTTAATATGAGTCTGTTTTTTTCACACCACCCAGACATGTCACTAACGACCTGTTTAATGGATGCTCCAAGTTCTTCAGGAGTTGCTTCTGATAGAGCTATTGAGGTATCATCCGCATAGTTCACCACCAGACCTCTAGTTATATAAGAAGGCAAATCATTTATAAACAGAGTAAAAATTAGTGGCCCCAGTACAGAACCCTGAGCGACACCCATATCAACATCATACTCACTGGACTTACAGTCATTTAAATGAACAAACAGTTTTCGATCAGACAAAAAGCTAACAATCCAATCCAGCACACTCATCCGTATACCCAAGTTAGAAAGCTTATATCTAATAAAATTGATATTGATGCTATCAAAAGCCTTTGAGAGATCAAAGAAAACAGCAGCGACATGGCGCCTACCATCCATCTCCCTCTCCAGATAGCCCACAAACTCTGTCGCTGCCGTCTCCGTTGACCTATCAGGCTGAAATCCATGTTGACTTTTAGTAATCAGTTTATACTTGAAAAGATAACTCCTTAGCCTATCATGCATTACACACTCGAAGACTTTAGAAAATACGCTCAAAATACTTATTGGCCTATAATTATCGGCTAAGTGTCTATCGCCGTTCTTAAAAATAGCCAGTGTTTTGCTCAGCTTTAGACTATCCGGAAAAACGCCATCCACAATCGACTGGTTTATTAAAGCACATAGAGGTTCATTTATGAATTTTGCAATCTTTTTGACAACTCTCACTGGCACATCATCCGATCCACAGGAGTATGTGTTGTTTAGATTATTAATAATTTTAATGATTTCTTCTGGTGTTGTCGGCTCGCAAAACATAGAATTAGTCATGGAAAACTTAACCACCGTACATTCTGTAGAGATATTATTTATAAAGTGATTATTCAATTTTTCCTTTACTATTGTAGTGAAATATTTGCCAAAATAATCCGCCAAGTCCTGGCTGGTTGTGAGAGTACCCTTATTAGTCTCAATAAAATTTATATGTGAAGTATTATTTCCTTTTAGTTTTTTGTTCACCTGTTTCCACACTTCTCTTGTTGTGTTTTTCGAGTCGCGGATATTTTGTTCAATATAATCACGTTTGGCGTTTGAGATATGTTTTCTGTACTCCTTCAGTTTTTCCTTATAGCATTTTTTGGAACTAAGATTATTATCAGCATGGTACCTTTTATAAGCCATATCAATCTCTTTACGTTCTCTCCGCAATGCCTCATTGTACCATGGAGATGTATTTTTCTTCCTGTCGATAAATTGTGTAATCGGACAACATTCATTAAATGATTCCAAGAACCTGTTCATAAAATTGTTAAAATTATCATTTACATTAAGACTATTGCTAATTCTCCATTCAATGTTTTCCAATTTAGATCCAAAGAGTTCCATACGGTGCTCATTAATCCGACGAAATACTCTAGGTAGATTTTTGTCATCAATCTCAAATGGTCCCTTGTACATGAACTCAAAGTAAATGCCCACGTGATCTGCCACATGAAAATTCATTGACGTGCAGTCACAAGAACTTGGCAGTAAATTAGTAATCAAATAGTCAATAGACGACTTGGTTGTCACTCCATTTTTGTTTGTGAAAATTCTTGTGGGAAAATCCACCATATTCTCCAGGCCAAATGATTGCATCACATCACTCAATACTCTGTAACTATTATCGTTCTCAGACAGACTATCAATATTCAAGTCTCCACACAAAATTATTTTACCATTCAAAGGAGTGTATACTCTATTTAGTAAGCTAGTTAAATTCAAAATAAAATGCTCTAGAGATCCCTGTGGAGGACGATAAATATTTATAATATAAACACTTTCCTCGTCATTTATGGGAAGCTTAATACCACTATATTCGAAATGCATATCTAAGTAGAACTCAGTAGTAATAGTACTAATTTTTTTGTGTTCATATAATCTATCCCGAACATACACAACTGTTCCCCCATGTTTTTGTGGTGCTCTACACGAGTAGGCTATCTGACAGTAGTTATTTATTTTCATAAATTCTATATTAAATAAGTTTGCCCAATGTTCTGTAATACACAAGATATCCGGCTTACATTCGTGGGTAAGAATTTCAATGTCGGTTAATTTGTTTGTGAGACATTGTGTATTAACACTAATCAACGTTAATCTTCCACCAGTATTGGGGGTGAAAGTGTTTCTAAAAAAGAATCTGTTTTATTATCACTCCTTGATTCTGAACTAATAACCCTATCGGTCAGAACTTCATTTCGGTCTTGGGCCCGACTTACCACCAATGTCTCACTATTATATGACGTTGAGAGATCCGTCACTGTGTCAATGAATACAAGGTTTGACTTTTTAGGAAAGAAGCTGACATTACTTATACAATTAACAATTTTATTAATAATGGTTGTATTTCTATCTTTAAAACCAGAAAAACCATTAATATCTATAAAAGAAATATTATTTTTAACAAAATAGTTTGCCCTGTCTATAAACCTTTGAAATTTGAGATTAAATTTGTGCGTTAAAGTATTATTTTCATCTTTATATAAATTGGGCACAGAACAAACTATTACATTAGTATGGGAACACATCTTTAACTTGTTCCAAATATCTTTGATTTTTGGAACTTTACCACGACTTAAATCATTATATCCACCACAAATTACAACATAATCTAGATTATCAAAATCTTTAACTAACACATTTACATTCTCAATAATATTAATATAATTACATCCTGGCTTTGTAATAGTTTGTATCTTATACTTATCAAGTTTTTGGTTATTTCTATATCCAAGTCCCCAACCCTTACAGTTCTCATCACCAAGAATCAGAATTTTAGGCGTTGCACTATTCTCTAATTTACTACAGCTACCACTTAAATTAAAGTTATAATTGTCTAACTCCACATTTAGCTGAATGTCAGGGAATTGACTGCTAACACTATGCTTATGCCCTATATTGTCACAAAATTTCTGATCAACACACGGGACATCACAACTTATGTTATTAAAACTGTCATTCCTAGTTTTAAGAATTTCATCACGCAGCTTCCTTATTTCATTAGAATAGACCTCGTTATCCACTGTTAAAACTTCAATCGATGTGATCATGCCTTTATTCATTGAATGAAGTTCTCTTAATTCATCTTCAGCTTTTTTTAATTTATCCAAGTTTTCACTGTTTCGTTCTTCCCATATCTGTCTTTCCTCTTTTAAGGCAAGTATTTCCTTATTCAATTCATTGATTGTAATTCTATATTGCTCTATATTCTTTTCAACATTAGATACGTCGTCTATAAAATCATCTACTCTTTTTGACATTTTTCCAACATGGGCATTCCTTTTGGTGTTTTGTTTTGTGAGTTTCTCTATTTCATTATTTAGCTCACTGATTTTCCCTTCATACTTTGTGGTTTTCTCTTCTAACTTTTTTTTAAGAATAGTTATCTCTTCTTGTAATTTTTGAATATTCATATCAGTATAATAACCTTTATCATGATCAACAATATTATTTTTACAATCTGGACAGTAAAACAATAAATTTTTTCGAACCAAGGCTACAGCATGAGCCTCAGTTGTGTTCAGGCCTGCGCAGATCTTGCATATTATTCGGTATTGATTAGTATTGGGGTCGTGATAGGGTCCGAAAATCCTTCTAAGGATTTTCCTCTCAAAACATCTAAGTTTCATGTTCATTGCTTTTGTCAGCGTCCACGTCTCACAGCGATACATGAGCACTGGTCTAATCACTGTTCTATATATCTTGATTTTTGAGGTTCGTGTTAGGTTCTTGGATTTGATGGTGTTGTTGAGACTATATATACATCTGTTTGCTGCTTGAATTCTCCCTTTTATCTCCTCTGTGATATCGTTATCTGCGGTGATTGTCGCTCCGAGATATTTAAAACGCTCCACTCTTCAAAGTTATATGTGTCTATTGTTACATTTTGTCCTATTCTATTTCGATTCTTTTGTCTGTTTATGCACATGTATTTGGTTTTCTCCTCATTGACCATTAGACCGGTTTTCCTGGCCATTATACCTATCCCTTGGATTGTTGTTAGGGATACTGACTTCAATTAGTGTTGCTCGCATCGATGTTTTATCTACTAAAATGTATGATGAGTAAATACAATTTCATCCAAGTGGAGCGTGAACTCTTTATTCTCCAATATACGTTTCAGGCTGTTTTTATAGTATATGGACGATGCTGGCGGCTGAATTGTCTCTCTCGTACTCCGACGCAGCAAATGCTGGGTATTCTCCTGTTATGTATTGGATTGTCTCTGATGCTCGACATCCATATCGGCATTGGTCGTTTTTAATCGAGTCCCTGATTACATGTTTCAGATAGTTTCTCGTTGGAATGACTTGATCTTGGAACCCTTCAGTTTCAGGAAACATTTGTCCTGACGTCAACCAAGACTTTCACGCTAAGTTGTCGACATTTTCCTGATTGACTTCATTTGGGTGTCGTCTATGATTGTCGTGGTTATCTTAAATACCTGTATAAAACTCTGCAGAAAGTAGTGGTTCTTGGGAACGCTGGAACTGTCCGGAAGTTTATGGGAAATGAAGAGGGTCATAACATCACTTAGGGCCAAGTAATACGGAAAGGGCCCCACAAAATTTCATCCTTATAATATCTGAGTATATCTCAAACAACAACAAAAATATTTTTATTGACTATATAAAAATTCGCCGATGTACAGAATATGTTCTCTATTTAGTGCGTTTGTTGGAGACGTGGGCTTGGATACTACCAGCTTAAGGCAAGTTATATCGGACTCAGGCATGACGTGGGCTTTGTTTCGTATGTATAATGTAATTTCACTATAGTGTTTGTAATTGAATAGTTATTAAGACTGGTATCTCTAAAAGGATTAACTTGTAGATATAGCTCTTTAAATAAATAAATAATCAAATCATCGAAATCGGTGAGTTCGGGTTCCTTTCTTGTTAGTACAAAATATAAGCATATCATTATTTCACCCTTGTTGTCGAATATGAAGAACAATAAATTTCCGGACGATGATGGTATAGTTATTGACGTTATAAAAGAAGGCGGTATAAGTGTTTTAAAAGCCTTGCAAATGCTTTGTAGAAGGAAAAACAACATCTGGATGGGGTTGCCAATATTATATTACACAAAAAAGGAGATATGACCAATCTCTGAAATTACTAACCAGCAGTCTGCTGAATTACATATATAAGTTGTTTCGCTTCAAAATATGAACAATATTAAACAAAAGAACAGACTGGATTTGGGAACTGTGTTGAATATACTAGACCGCGATTATGAAAAAGTGTTTGATTCTGTATATGGCCGAGAAAAATTTCAAAGCCTTGTCCGAATGTCGTATTGATTTCAGATATTTTAATATTTGACATAAACATATTACCATGGAACAACTTCAATTAACTATACGAGAACACTAAGAAAATCTACATTATGGTGATACAATTGCTCCTAAATTCTTTTATGATGCTGCTGGAGTACATGTGTAAAATCTCGATTCGGAAGAAACTGGCATTAACACTGATAGAGAAAGGCATCTATATTTTACCGATTATTTAGTGTTAATAACCGCAAAACTAGACGAAACACAGAAAATGTGGCCGACTTTAAAAGATGTTTTACATGGTTTTGGATTAAACATCAATGTTTTCAAAATCAAATTTGTGACAAAATTGGTTCACAATGGTAGTATATCGGTAAGCAGAGAAAATGTTGAGTAAGCATCATCATATAAATATTTGATACACGAGATAACAAACGGGCTTGATAATCAAATCCAGGAACTCGAACGAAGAATGGGTTTAGCTTGGGTTTCATTTGGTAAATTGCGGTACATATATCTCCAAAAATTGTATTCCAATGTGTTTAAAGAGGGAGGTCTTTATTCAGTGTGATTTGCCCGTACCAACCTAGGCATTGGAAACCTTAACACTTACAAAAAGATCTATTTTGAAAATCCACATAGTTCAACCAGCAATGGAAAGATAAATGTTGGGACTGCCCTTTTGGGATCGAATACACAGTACCATTAGACAACGTACAAAAGTAACAGATGCGACATAAATGGTAAAAAGATTAAAGTGGGACTGGGTAGGACATTGTAAAGAAGAACTGACAACTGATGGACTAAACGGTTTTGGAGCGGTGACTAAGACAAAATGCCTTAAGAAATAGAGACAGACCTCCTACAAGGTGGACAGATAATCTAAAACGATTTAGACGAAGTTGAGTACAAGTGGCACAGGATTGTGAATTGTGGACAAATTTAAGGGAGACCGATGTCTACAGGTGGACTCTTGAGGCTAAATGATGATCATTTAACCGGAAACGCCCTCAACTTTTTTGACAGATTCCGAGTCGTGTTTGAAAATGTCGATTAATTATTTATTTTTGAGAGAAATTAATATACTTTCGTATTCCATTCCCACCAGAGGAATATCGGAAATTAACTTTTAAGCTCTGATAATTTTAATGGAATGTCCTTCATTTAATATTTAATTACTCAGAAACTATGAAGTTTAAATACAAGGAAGAATAGATGAAATTATCTGTAGCATACCAGTTTTTGAATCGCTGTATTGTAATAAAAAGTACATTCTGCTATTACTACTGTCTTTTCTTTCGAAGTTTTGTCTGACAGATTTCATCAAATATAGTTTTTTTTTAAATATGGACATGACTTTGATGTCAGTTGCCGTTCTGTTATATTTAGAATTAATTTTTGTATGTAGGAATACTGCAGATCTCAAACACCCCGTACAGGTTGTTCAGTAACTAATGAACTATACATTAATGATTTTCTTAGATCACGTTTTTAATCGAATTGTTTAATGCAAAATACCTCTATTGCTGTATTTTATTGTTTTGAAAAAAGAGTAGATGAATTGCCTTTTTCCTTCAAGATCTTCTCAATCGCATTTTCACGATGTCTAAATGTAACGGATTATTTGTTTTTTTGCCAGTAAGGCAACGTGTTCATTACATTTTTTTGTAGCAGTTTCTTTGAAGCAAAGAAATGTAACAATATAGAAGAAACCACATTGCAATTTATAGCATGTTTAGTAAAATACAAAAGCAGACAGTTACACTTTGAATTGTGCAAAAAAGTGCCTTATTGGTAATCCATAGAAACATAACAACACATCCGTTTGCTGCATTTTTTAATAAACGCATTTTCAGCAAGATGCGGAAGTCCGCTTAACTTAAAAAATCGTAGTGGGCGCTTAGTCTAAACAGATAAAGAACATTTGAAGTCTACGGTTCTTTCTTTCCATTGGCAACTGAACGATTCCTCAGAGACACCCGGTGGCGAAAGTGAAAAGCTTTTCGAACAATGTGAATTCAAAAAATTACGTGGGAAATAAGATGAAAATTGACTAGATTGCATGCGATTATTAATTGGAATATTTATGCAATTTTAAAATTAATGAAAATTGTTCTATTTTTTTTTTAAATTTTTGAATATAAAAACACGACCACATCGAATTCTGTGGTGAACATCTGCAATGTTTTCATTTATTAAATTGTTTTTTATACTATATTTAAAACTTGCATATGAAGCGTTTCGGAAACTTTCATTGAAGTAATTTTATAAGCTAATCTCATTGTGTTAGGTGAATCAAAACTTCCAATTATCGAAGAAGAATTGATTGTATGTAAGTCTTTTTGTCCGGCAGGGAATGTAAGAGTATTTTTGCCCCTTTGCTGCATATCAACAGGTATGTATATTTTTTATATGAAATTATCACACTAAAAATGTAATAAATATATAAATGACAAATCGTAGAAGCAAAATAGAGAATTGGCAACAAGTAGGAATGTTTTGAAGGAAAAGATTTTCAATTCTTTATCAGCCAAATACTTAATTTTGCCATCTGCTTTGTTGACAATAATTGTCAATCAAGGTTTTTTTTTTCAAATTTTCTCATTGTTTCCGTACAATTGACTTCGCTGTAACTTCTCTATTCTACTTCTTCAATTTATCATTATATATATATATATATATATATATATATATATATATATATATATATATATATATATATGTTTATGCGGCTTTCGCGGAATTCCTCCGTGTGAGATGCAATAGCAGTGGATATATATACATATATAATTTTTTTTCTAATAATTTCATATATAAAATATACATACGTGTTGATATGCAGGAAAGTATTAAAAATATTCTTAAATTCCCTGTAGGACAAGACTTACATACAATCAATTTTAATTTCAATCTCGTGTGGCTTATAAGAGGATTGCGATGTATATGTCACAATAACAATTTCTTTATTACTTCTGTATTTAATTTCACATAATAAAATGTGGCCTACCATTAAAATGGCTTCTCCTTCGATAATTGGATGTTTTGATTTTCACTTAAAATACTTAAAATATCTTGTAAATTCATTTCAATGGAAATATTCGAAACAATAATTTTGCACGTTTTAAATATAGTATGAAAAAAAATTAAATAAATCAAAACATTGCAGATGGTCGCTGCAGAGCCCAATATGGCCGCGATTTAATATTCAAAGCTATAAAAACCTAGAAAACTTTTTAATAATTTTAAAATTACATTAATTTTAATAGATTACCAATTTATATGTCCAACTGATAAATGTATGCTATCTAGTCAACAAATATCATTTTAAATTATTTTTATCCCATTTCCACGTCGTTTTTTGAATTCATATGGCTCGGAAAGCTTTTCACTTTGGCCACCAGGCATTTCAGAGGAATTAATTGTCCATTGCAAAAAGTAAAAAACAGTATAGAAAGTTTTAAGTAAAAAATATATTTTAAACCTATTCTGAGAGGTTTTGAAGTTCTTTTTCTCATGGTATACTTACTTTGGCTAAAGTTTTGTGGTTGTTTCGTTTCAAAATAAGTAGTATCATCTTCGGAACCGTCATCATAAAAATACGTTTTTCTCTCTGAATTATCAATCAGTTTTTTCTTATATTCTTCTTTTAGTAGAATTGATGGTTGAGAAAATATAGGTTGTGTATAAGATCGTTTCCAAGGAAGTTTTAACAAGGAGTATTTTTCTGAAAGTCGACGATCTTTCCATAAAGGATAACTAAAAAATGTCATAACAGCCATCTCTTAAATTTAGAAGTGTAAGAAGTAATAAAATACACTATTTATGTTTCTAAGTGGTGACCGTGATTGATGTTACTTTTCTTTTAAGGCCATAGTCGGCTGAGAAAGGCAAATCTTCTCCAGCACGGATTATTTTACTTTTTACGAATGCCCGACGTGTTATGTGAGAATTACACTAAAACTATGTTAACCTTTGCCATTTCACTAGTTCTTCCTAACAAATGTCAATATAACAAAAAGTGATTTCATCATAGAACAGATTCACCTTTCTGATAATATTTGGCACTATTAATATTTAGGGCTTTCTCTAAGTATTTTTTGCCGCATTAAGAAATCACGACTTAGTAGAAAACAAAGTACCCGGCTATATCTGTCTATGCACGATTTTCTCAGTAACTTCAGAACGAATTTTTATCCGGTTTTCATAAATGGACAGAGTGTTTCACGAGGAAAGTTTAGATGTTTAATTGCTGAGTTAAACACAGACATACCAACTGCCATGTTAGCCAGGCGGGTCGCTGATTTGATATATAATCAATGCTAGCGTTAAATAAAAAAACATGTAGAGCAGGACATGTTAATATGGATACGACAAATTTATGATCTTTAAAAATAATAAATTAAGACTTTAGTTGAGAAGCCATCTCATTTAACGATTATTACTTACTTAAAACTAATTATTTACGTTTAATTTTTTAATTGTATTGCAAGATTTTCATACATCAGTTAAATTTAAAGACCTGAATTCCTAAAGATGCCTGGTATTAATTTTATTATTATCATAATTTTTAAGTTCTTTTAAAACATTATAAGTTAATGTCTTTCTAATGAACGTTTTTCAACCTTTCAATATTTGTAATCTGAAGTTCCGTATCAGTTTTAATCGCGCCCCCTTGGAATTCAAACCAAATTTCTTTTGTTTATTGTTTCTTAGGTCTGGGAATATCACAAGTCCAATATCTTTCTATGAGTAGTAAAATTACGCCCCCTCTCCACTTGGTTTAACGGTGCGCCCCATAGATTGAGAATCGCTGCCCTAACTGAGGGTTAAATGATATCACAATAATGCGATTAAATATGTGTGGTAAGGAAATTTATTTTAATATAGCAGATCTATCTTTTAATAGCGATACATTACTTACTTCCCATTTTGTATAAGTGGAAACTGCTCTAACATCGTAAACTTGTGAATTAATTTGCTGAAAAAGAAAAATAATAAACTTTTTTAACTTTTTGATATGTGGGCGGTTTTTTACGATAACTTTAGATGCTAATAGCGCACTTATTGAGCTTTTATAAAGAATGTAAACTTTTCGAAATATCTTAAATATACATCAGAGCAGAAATATACTTGTTCAAGACCCTGTCAATCGTCGAATTTTATTTAGGCAGCTTTTCTCTAAGTGTCGTAATAATGATAAAGTAAAGGATTATAGTTTGAAAATATAATTAATTACTTTGGATCTAAGATATTTTCAGTAATTAGCAATTTCTTTTTCTCTAAGTGTCGTAATAATGATAAAGTGAAGGATTATAGTTTGAAAATATAATTAATTACTTTGGATCTAAGATATTTTCAGTAATTAACAATTTCTTTTAACAATAGCAAATGCACTCTCTACCAGGGAAGTTAGGAGCTCAAAAATATTTTTAGCAGCCTTTTGGCTATATCTTATCATAATCTGATGAGCTGATCACAATGTATATTCAGAAAAGGACAATAATTTCACTTTTGAAATATGTAATATTAATATGTTCAGTAAAAATAAGGCTAGCTAGTTATTTGCTAGAGTTTCAAATAAAATACTGTTATTGTTTAGTAATTTGCAAATTTTATTATTGGATAATGTTTTTTTTTGTTGATTATAGCTAACCTGGTTTATATATAGACGAAAAAATTACTTACTCTATCGAATTATTCCGTATTAAATTCTTTCCATCCTTTGGTTTCTCCTCGTTCTTTTCCGAATTCATCTTTGTCATAGTAAATTTGTTTTTAAATGGTTCGACTTTCTTTTTAAAATCTCCTGTTTCGTATGAACTAAAACGTTTATGTTACAAGTACATCGGCAAAACACGATTGTGGCACAGTAGCAAGACGAAAGTTTAACGGGGCTTATATGTGGGCGAGGAAGATGGAACTATGTAGATATTAATAAAATTTTTAAATAAATCGAATAAAGAACACATTTGTTACCGGGTGAAAAGTGACATTAGTTTATTATTATTTTGTTTGCATGTACACGTTCTAAAAAATATATATTTTATTTTAAATTTAGTTTTTGTTATCTAGTGTTTATTCACCAAGGTACTAACATAATTTTTTTTTCTACGTCGATGTGTGTTTTTGTTTTGTTACTAAAAGTCATTTCGTTTGCCGCTATGACTACGAACAAAGTTAGTTTTTTAAAAATAACTTTTTTAGTGCACACTCCCTTTAAAAAAAACTTAGAGGAAAAGCATCAGGATCGCCATTATATGTTTTAAAAATTGAAAAACAAAGTGGAAGTGGAGAAAAGTATCATTGTTGCATATATATGCAAATGTGATAAAAATAGTTAACTGTGCGGGTGGAAATACATGAACTATTTTGTTTTATATGTGTGTTGTTTGGAGATGTCAAACTTGGTGGAAAAAAGGAACAAGTCTTCCTGTTTATATATGAGATAAGGTAAAGATTTCTGAAATATCCATAGTTCACATGGATAATGTTTTTCGCTTTTCTATGCTCGATAAGATAAATATAAAACACAGTTAAATTTCTCTTGCACATTGCCTTAGGTTAAAGTAATTGTTGTTTGACATGTTTTATAATTATTCTATAATTATAATATAATTAGGACTCCATATCAACAAAATAAAATATATGATTATAAGCAAAGAAGCTAATATTAAAGAAAACAGTAATATATTCAGCGGCACAAAGTTGGAAATAGTTAATAAATTGGTGTATTTGGTAGCAATCTCAACGATCAATGGGATCCAACTGTTGATATCAAAATTAGAATAGCTTGCGTCGCTTTTGTAAAAAAAGTTTTAACTAGTCACGACTTATCATTAAAGCTACGGATGAAAATAGTAAGATGCTGTCTTTCTAGTTCTCTTATACAGCATAGAGGGGTGGAAAATTACTGAAGCAATGTTTAAATATCTGGAAGCATTTTAGATGTGGGTATATCGATGGCTAGTAAAGGTCCGTTGGGTTAGCAATAATACAGCATCCGCACTCGCATGAAAAAGGACAAAGAAATAATCACGACAATCAAGTGTCGCAAATTGGAATATTATTATGAAACATCCGCAAAAATATGACATTTTACATCTGACTATAGAAGAAAAAAATCTAGCAAGAGCAGTCCAGGAAAAATTTGTGGTTTGGAGAGTCAATAGTTCAACTTTTCCGAACAGCTGTCAATAAAACGATCATATAAACGTGGCAGCCAACATGATAACCAATGATCATTGAACGGTCGTTGTACTGGAAGAAGTGGCTTTTGAAATATCCCCTCCCTCGACTTTTTAAAGGATAAGTTTACGTAATAGCACTTACTAACTATATTCAATGACAATTATTATGGTTAAATTATGTCCACTAATTTATGAGAAATAAGAAAATTGTTTAAATTTTTTTTTCTTTTTCATTTATCCCATCTGTAACGTTGAATAAATGTAATATGTCTTATTTAGTTGTCTCATTCACGAGATATAAGTTTCTCTGCTTGTCTCACTATTTATGAGATTAATTGTTTGTGAAAGCGCCAGGCAAAATTGTATTAGTCAAATATATATTTTCTCCCTTCTTTAAGGA
Source organism: Diaprepes abbreviatus (assembly GCA_034092305.1). Lineage (NCBI taxonomy): Eukaryota > Metazoa > Arthropoda > Insecta > Coleoptera > Curculionidae > Diaprepes > Diaprepes abbreviatus. The sequence continues at coordinate 17,643,994 of JASJET010000122.1, read as the reverse complement.
ATGCATATCCTGTGAGGCTCCTTGATATGGCAGCGCAGGGTTTATTTCCGTACTTCAATGAAGTGATTTAAAGCTAGTCAAATAATTTTGGGAATTAAAAATTAGTTTTTTAACTTTTTTTTTAATTTCTAATTACTCTTTTATTACATCTCATTTGATTCATTTTTAGCCCAGTTTCTTTCAGTGTTTAATTTGTCAGTTTAATAGTTACTAAACCTTTATGTTGATTGATATTTATAACCAGATTCACTAAGATGATTTAAAATTTAAACCCGATCTAGTTGTCATGAAATTTAAATCCTCTAGTCGGCCAGTTTTGTTTTGCTTATGATATTGTCATAATTTATATTACATATGTCAAAAAATAAACGCTTATATAGGGATATTAAGGATAAGAACCATGCGATTAAATCTTCAGATATGTAAGAGAAATAGTTGCATCCCGGAAATAAATAACGTTCTCCATTTTTGCCAGTTCAGTAATAAAACAAGATGATTTTTTTATGCTTATATTTTTATGGTTTAAAACTTGCTCGACTTATTTGTGCTTTTGGCAGTTTAATATCTCTGCTGTCAATTTAGAGCGGTTTTAAATTTAAACCATTTTAGCGACAAATTGGTACAATTAAGTTGCGTTTATTTTTATAAATACAAAAAAAAATATTGAAAATTTAAGCCCTGATGTGTCAATATGATTTATGATAAAAAATCCATCTTTTATGATAAAATTTTGCAGGTACAAACGCAGAGGGAGAAGTGAAATGAAACTGTAGAAAAAAACTAACAATGCCAATAAATGAGGTTTGGTGTTTATTAAATCAAACTGAAAAATAAATTAGAAGTAGGTAGTTAGTGGCTTACATGGACGTTTTTTTTTGTGTTCAATAGTTCACTATATGATTGTAAGAGTTAGTATTCTATTTTATTTAAAATGGAATCCATTCTTTAAATTTTTTATAACTAGGTAGATATTTAATTTTTGTATCTATTAATAATGTTTATTTACCTTTGAATAATTGGGCTACTACTGACCGTTTTATTGTTTTTACTATTATTTTTAGACAGCTCTCTCAGGTCTGACTTTGATTTTAGAGAATTTGAGTCTTGAGAATCTGAAAATCTAAACTAAATTATATTATTATAAAATATCCCAGAAAGGACGTATGGTAAAATGAAATGGTTTTCATGTTTAAGACACAGAGCTTCAAAAATCGCTTTCAAATATTTTTACAATTTTAAATTCATTAACCATATAGGCATACATCTATTCACGATGAAGTTGTAATAAATACTATAGTTATCCCCATATTGTGTAAATTAGACTCTAAAATTATTACATATATTTGTGAACATTGGCGTAATTACAAGGGAACGGACGGTTCGGGCCTACCTCAGGATTTTGAGTTAACAACAATGCTGATCAAAATTTTATGTGTACTTGAATTGTAAAAAGACATTATTCTAAAAATTTGAATATTAAAATTACATAGTGTCCAAGCAATCAGTACACATATTGTCTAGGGATTAGACCCCTTCAGAAAATACTTTTAGTTACGCCAGTGTTCGAGAAGAATGTAATATGATAACGAAACACCTTCAAAAGTTGTTTATATGAAGTTTTTCCTTTTGTTAATAGAAATCACGTCCTAAAATATATTTAAACATATTCATAACCAACAGATATATAATAATATACGATCCATCTACTGGGTGACCTATTAAGAATGATCGATAAGATCGCGGACATGGTTTGAATTAATTAATAAAAAGCTAAGTCCTTTAGAGTTTAAAATATTTTTAAGTTTAATTATTATTAGATATATAGTATCTTAAGAGAGTGGAAGAAAATATAACACTTGACAATTTTTGTATATATTTACATTTTTAACTTGAAATGCCAACCGAGACAGGAGAGAGGCAGTTAGTTATCACTTCAGCTTATTTTCCTGGAGATTCTGACGAGCATCCCCTCCCCAAGGAAGTATAACGCTTTATCGGGCAGCACAGACATCACATGATTGATGTCATTTGTCTGTCAAATCGACGAGATCTCTTAATACTTTGTATATGCATTATGGTTTTTGAAGATCTTTCCATCTGATATGGAGTTTGCTTTAATTATAACATAGTAAATCTGAGGTAAAATTTGGAAACAATTTTTATCACTTCCACTTTTTTACAGACACCTTGTATAACAGTACAGCTTAATGTAAAATCTTAAACATTTGTACTTAAATTTTTTTTCTCAAGTCGTTTACGAGATATTGCCACTCGCCATTCGTACTGGGGCACCGTTGATTTGGTATATTGACATTTTCTTATAGGGTTTTTTTTTTATAACAGTTAGTGGAAAAAAACTTTAAATATAAAAAAACTTAGGAGTTTTTACTTGAATTACAGAATTTCTTAGAAACATCAAGTATTTATATTTTTGAGTTCTCATACATCACATTTTTACAGTTCAGTTTGGGCTTTTAAGTAAATATATAGAGTCTTAGGTCTTATGAAAAGTAATCAATTCGACGTCATGTAACTAATATAATTGCAGGTCATGGTTAATTGATTAATTGAGTGATATAGCAGGCCAGGGTTGAGGAGTCCACTACAGTCTAGAGACTTATTGTGTCACTTGGGCCCGTATCCTCGAAAGGGTGATGTGAAAATGATGTGAATGGCTTCATACTTTGAAATAAAATTTAATAAGCAATGTTGCCAGATATGAACGTGCTAAAACCCACCGATTTCAAAAAATTAAACTGATGACAGATTGAATTGAGCCGTCAGATCGAAAATGTCCGTAATATGCTTTGTGGACATTTTAGGTAAAAAGTAGTTTTGGTACGTCAAATTAACCGTCAAGACTAAAAAAAGTGTCATTGTTGTGAAGTTATTGATTGCCATTAAAATATTTGTATTTTCCCTGGATAAAATTTATTTTATATTACTTAACAACAAAGAAATATACAAAATTATTTTAAATTGACACTCTAGAACTTTTAAACAAAAATGCATACAAGAGCCAAATACTTTAGTCAAAGTCAAAAATATAAAGAAAAATGAATATCAGGGAAAACAGCAACTCATATATACAAAGCAATATACTGACGTCAATTGGAATACATGCCCCCTATATAGAGTAATTGCAGGAAGCCAGCACTGATAAAGCTTGAAACGGTGGAAATCAAAGCTCTATGTAGTATGGCTAAAATCCATCATCCTATCAATCCAGTATATAAGCTATCCAATCAATTATTGTATGAATTCACAAAACATCCAACCTCTTACTGCAAGACTTCCTGCCCTGACAACTAAGTTTGAAAATAAACCTGAAACTTGACTAACGATAGAGGAACTGTGTAACACCAGGTACCGAAACCAATGGCCAGACAGAAGACGTCCATTAACTATAGTAGAGGCTTGAAGATCAAATGTATCGTAAACAAGGTTTTTATGCTCAAGGATCTCGTTCATTGACCTGTAGAATTCATATTTATATATCCCAATAAATTATAATCATAATAATATTTATTTAATTTTAGTGTAGAATAGTGTTTAACACAGCCTAATTAAGTGAAGTGCTGTAGTTATCATTATTTAAATATAAAATTTGTCATATTAATAAAATTTTAAAATATCTTACAAATGATTAGTTCTTAAATTTATTATAAGTTGTGCGATGAAAAGAATTATGTTAGACTTAACTGTTTAAAACTAAGATACTCGGCTGTTATGGACATATGGACACAAGTATTTATGTTAAATCCATCAACAGAACTAGCCGTACATTATTAAATAGCACGCTCATATTAAAGTTAGGAACATAATCTCCTGTAATAATTTTATACGTCTGTAATCCCAATTTTATTGAAATTTAAGAGACATATTCAACTTTCTAAGGATATTTCAATTAAAAATTAGAAAATACTAAAAATATCGGGGTACCACCGAATTATTATTTCAACTGTTTATTCAAAAAATAAAACGTCTTAAAGAATCCGTTCGTCAACATATTGCTTTTTTGAATGACGAGTTATTTTTAACAACCAAAAATATCAAATTTTTTAATATTAATCGCTAAATATGTCATTTAGTGGCTGACATTTCATTTGCGCATGTTCATAACTACTTTTACCGTTCGCTTGCTTTCCACCGGGCGAACGGGATATGAATGACGAACGTGTCACGAATACAAATTCGCAATTTTTTATGGGATGTGACCGTTCACATCATAATCCCTAGTTCGAGAATAGAGCCCCTGTTATATATGTTCTATGTGAACAAGTTGGTTGCCTTGAACAGGTTTAGCAGCCTGTTCACTAGTTTGTCCTGTGGGCATAAGACTTCCGGATTGATTGATCCCTAAAGTTGTCTCCAGTAGGTTAAAGCTTCGCATTCGAAGATGATGTGTAGGTGATGCTGACTACGTTGTTAAAATAAAAAGTTCTTAAACAGTAACGGTTGGTTCATACTTCCAAAAATTAACAATCGACACTAAAAATTTACTCTAAAATTTTCACTTGCATGTTAAACGATATTCTATACTTTCATCTATTCATAGTCTCAAAAAAAAATCAAGAATTAACGATTACTAACTAAGAAGTTGGACAATTTTTAACTTTTTAGTTTAATTTTTAAAGTCGGCCCAATTCGTGGCTTTTATCGGTTGGAGGAAAAATTTGACAAATACTTCAAGAAAGAAAAAAAAAACATAATAACCACCATCAATGAGAAATTTTGACTGGTTATCCTTAATCTTTTCTAACTGTTAAATTTTAAATATGAACAACACATTTTTATTCTTTAATGTGTTAGTTTGGTGGAAATTCTTAGTGTTAGTTGTTAATTCTTGGAAATATAAATTGACCATAAAGCATATTTTGACTTTAGGACTGACAGATATAAAATATAAATTAAAAATAAGACTGTACGTATATCTTTATATATTCTCGAAACCTGAGGCTCTATACATTTATGTTAATATTGTACGAAACTTGAATTGAATATATACTTCAAAATCATCTGAGATATCGACATGTCATTTGGAATCAGCAATATAATGGTCGGTTCATACTTCCCAAATTAACAACTAACACTAAGAATTTCCACGAAACTAACGTTTAGACACAGAGAATAAAAATGCATTGTTCATACCTCAAAATTTAAGAATTAGTAAAATTTGCGAATGACCAGTTGATATTCTAACCTAGAAGTAAAACGTAAATCTTTTGCTTTTCAATTGAAGTTGTTTAACTAATTGTATTCTAAAGTGATTCGAATATTTTATGACATTTTTATTAAGTTCTACTTGCTTAAAATATTGTTTTTTTGTATTACGATGTACTTATCAATTTTTTCTTCAGCTCAAAACATCTAAAAGTGGACACGAATTAGACCGAAATTAAGTTGAATGTTTCTCAACTTATTATTTGTTAACTGTTAATTTTATGTTGGGACTATGAATAGATGAAAGAAAAACATATCATTTAACTTGCAAGTGAAAATTGTTAACGTAAATTCTTAGTGTTCGTTGTTAATTTTTGGAAATATGAAGCGACCAAGTATCTCAATAATCTCTATGATATGTGTGCGAAGACTGATGTTGATGTTTCTTAAATATTTTGCGCCCCTCAATTTTTAAAATAGATCCTAATTTTTTTCCAACATATTTTAAATTTCATATATTTACTTAGCCAATCTATTAAAGCTGTACTATCAATAATATATTAAAGAAAATCAGCTGGGGTATTATAAAATATTAACTTCATTTTCAGCATTGTGAAATTCATTCTTATGAAAAGCTTTTAATCGTATGACTTATCTAAAATAATACTTTTTCTTAAGGCTAAAATTTAAATATACGATTTTGTTCGTACTTTTTTCTATACGGGTCATATAATGAATGTTCTCTTAACCGTGTCTTAACTTTTTTCTCAAACGGAGTATAGTTGGAATTATACGATTTTGCGAGTTTCCTAAGAGCCGTATTAACCACCCTGTAAAGTAAATAGCTGGTAAAGTTACTTATATTTGTACTTTTAAAAAATCATGTTTACTCATTTCGTTCCTGTTTTGTTCTTGGCCGCGAATTCCATTCTTTTTCGTAAGGATTTAAATCGCTAAAAAAAAAAGAATGTTATAATATGAAAGGTTTTAGTCAGTAGGGTATACGTACAAATTTTTATTTGTTGGATTATGCGTGTTTTTTTCAAAATTGCTTCTTAGATCTATACATTCTTCATTATCTACAATTAAATAAAAAGTGTATATGTATATATAAAAGATGATTTAATGCTCACTCACAAACAATTTTCGGTTGAGAATTGTTCATATTTTAATGGCCTCAAAGAAAAATTTTATAAAAAGGAAAAATAAAAAATATATTTGAAATGACAGATCCTTCAGTGTCTTTAGAAAATGTCATATTTATTAACAATATCATCACCATTTTCTTAGTATTTTATCAGTAGGTAAAATGGTAGTGGTTATTTCCTCATAACAGTAAAAAATATTCCAAGCACAGAAAAGTCTAGATGGCAACACAAGAAATAAAATAGACTACATACTCGCGAACGACAAAAGCATTTGTAACGATGTGTCCGTCCTAAACAAATTTGATATTGGTAGTGACCATAGTCTAGTAAGAGCTATATTTCAAGGCAATATTCAAGGAATAAGGAAGAAGCTGATAGACCAGTAAACTTCGCATCCTACAACGGAGCAGTTAAGTCGCCAATTAGATGAATACCAGTCAACTATTAGAAACAAATTAAATTTATTGGAAATACTAAAAAATATGGAGAGAGACAGTTTAACAACAATGATTATATCACTCACTCCACTAGCTATAATAAAAGTATATACACGTAACAAGAAAGGACACAGACAATTAAATGCAGTGACAACTAGACTAATGGATCTAAGGCAAAATACACGCAGAGGTACACCGGAATATAAGAAACTAAACAGAAACATCAATAAACACTTACGGAAAGATCTGAGGGAATACAAAACAAAAAATTATTCAAGAGACGCAAGGAAAACCAAACTGATGCACTTACATATTGGTAGTGACCATAGTCTAGTAAGAGCTATATTTCAAGGCAATATTCAAGGAATAAGGAAGAAGCTGATAGACCAGTAAACTTCGCATCCTACAACGGAGCAGTTAAGTCGCCAATTAGATGAATACCAGTCAACTATTAGAAACAAATTAAATTTATTGGAAATACTAAAAAATATGGAGAGAGACAGTTTAACAACAATGATTATATCACTCACTCCACTAGCTATAATAAAAGTATATACACGTAACAAGAAAGGACACAGACAATTAAATGCAGTGACAACTAGACTAATGGATCTAAGGCAAAATACACGCAGAGGTACACCGGAATATAAGAAACTAAACAGAAACATCAATAAACACTTACGGAAAGATCTGAGGGAATACAAAACAAAAAATTATTCAAGAGACGCAAGGAAAACCAAACTGATGCACTTACACACAGAATCAACTTAAGTTGGATAGCATTTGGAAACCAAAAATATATCCTCCATAAAGTAAATATTCCAAATAATCTAAAGACTAAAGTCAAATTGCGTTCGAAAACGTCAAAAGATGGTTTTTTATTTTTAAAATTGAATAATTGAACGCTATAAGATTGAGAGGCCTTTACACTGCAAGCTAGTGACTTGTTGTGTAGCCTGTTATATCTGTTCTATGTGAACAGGTATTGATTATAGACAAAAAATTTAATAGTAACTTGAAGGTAGTTAGAAAACTACAATTTGAGCTATGGCGTGAAGTATTTTGTTAATTACTTCAGATAGTGGAAAAAAAACCATTAAAATTAGAGTTTTTTTTTTGTTAATGCAATAGTTATTGTAAAAATAACTTCGTTGGTTTTATTTTTTTAAAAGAAAGTCCTCATGATAACAAAAAAATGAATATTTATACAGTGATAAACGTTGTCTTGTTGCTGAGATACGTTAATTAGTTTATACAGGGATTTTTTTTATTAATTTGTTATATGAAAATTCAGTACTCTGAAATATGACATTTTAAAATTGTCAGCGAGCGTCTTGTTTAAATCAATTAAATTTTTGACGTCTCACAGCTATCTAATTTAAAAAAAAATTGCGCTGTTCGTATCTTTGTCAGTATTTGTATACTAATGATTTTAAAATTAATAGCTAGATTCACTAAGAACATTTAAGACTCAGACCCGATTTACTTGCCATGAAAAATAGATCTTCTAGTAGATCAGTGTTGGTTTGCTTATGATATAGTCATAATTTATATACATATGTCAACAAATATACGCTTATATAGGGATATTAAGGATGAGCATCTAGTTTTGAAAATAAGTAAAAGAAATAGTTGTGTCCCGAAAATAAATAAAATTCTCTATTTTTGCCGGTTCAGTAATAAAAGAAAATGATTTTTTTATGCTTGTATTTTTAGCGTTTAAAACTTGCTTGACTTATTGTTACTCTTGTCAGTTTAAACAGCCTGCTGTCAATGTAGAACGGTTTTAAGGTTAGACCATATTGGTGAATTCTGAGGTTATTAATGTTTTCAAAAATTTGAGTTTTGAAATGCACTTAAAAACAGTATTTTGAATGTTTTTAAAAACCATCGTTACAGATTTGTAATGCTGTTATCACAATATGATTAAAAGTTAGCGGGAATTTAACCGGTATTAAAAAAATACCGAGCTTTTTTTTATCAGTATAATAGACAGTGATTAGTCCATCTTAACAAACAGATAAAACTATGCTTAGAGTCACGTGACAGAGAAGTAAATAACTGTTTGAATTGGAAGTTATTGTCTTCGTTCTCAAACAGCCAGCATGCGGTTACTCCCACCACACTCTAGGCATGTTGTAGCTGCCTCTCTACTTTTACATTTGTTTTTAATATATTTAAATAACTGGTCAATAATAATGAAAAATTATCAACGGTATCAATGTCATTAGAACGGTGACCCCAATGATTTTTTTGGACAAAAATCAGTAACTCTTCTCCTATCGGTCATAGAAAGTATTTTTTTTTACTAACGTCGATATTTTATGAAAATATGAGGAGTAAAACATATTTTGGTTCAGGCCAAAGAAGTGTATTGTTTTTAATAAACTGGTTTTGTTTAATTTAATAAAAATCTTCACGTACTAAATCTCGCGGACGCAATGATGTTAAAGCTCAAAAACAAGAGACCTAGCCTGTTAGCTCTAATAATCTGTGGTTGTTTAGCATTAAAAATGCAAGAGCCTGAGAAGATCGACCAGATTTGCAGAGTACCTTTGTCACAGTGGATTTCATTTATAGATTTATAGAATAAATACCAATATGGGACAGCAGTAAGTTGTGGGCAAAACAGCCATACGATCTAAAATAATCCTGTTGCAGGAGTCCACGAACGAATTCTGTCATAGCATAATGGACGGCTGACATTTCCTGAAAATGGGCTGGTAAAATTTTTGTCTTATATTTGTTAAAAAATTGTAACATTTTAATGATAGGAAGCTTGGTTTAATACAAATTTTCTCAAAATACACTCGTGGACAAAATTATCGAAAATTTATAATTTCAAAATTTATTTTGAATTGTTAGTTAAAAAAATAATGCTAAATATTATGAAAATTAATTTAAATTTAATTGTAATTATAATAGTGGGTTAGAGGTAGTTTTGGTGTTTTGTATGTTACTTTTTTTACCTTTAACTTTTCGTAATTTTAGTTTAACATTCTGAAAGAATGGCCAATTTTAGATAAAAAAAAGTACTCGTCTTTTAGCTTCGATCCACATTATAATACCATCTTTAATATGTTCTCGGTTCGAAAAAAATATTTTTAAATCAAAAATATCTTATATCGAAATATCTGCGACAGCGATAGTATGAATAGGCACATTAAGAAAGTAAAGTACTTAGAGTGCGCTAATTTCCATAGACATAAAAGTAAAGTATATAGATTGTGGATCCTATAGAAGCAAGTTGTCTTAAGTTCTTTACCTAAAATTGTTCATTGTTTTCTAATTTTTGAACAAAAGTTAAAAATATGTTATCATATACCCTACCCCACTAAAATAAATGTTTATTTGCTTTTAAAAGGCCGTAGCTTCCTTAATACGCATTTCTAAGGTCATATTTATAGGGTTTTTAATGAGTACTGTCCATCCTAGATGTCTGTTGCGCTCTCTTTTTACACCTTGTAAATGGCACAAACTGTAATACTTTCCATAGATTAGTTAAACCATTGACTAAATATTATTTTCTTTGGTTAAACCAACAGCCTGTGTGTTGATGACTGACCGTATAGATCAACTGGAAGTTTAGCAACGACCTCATGCCATATTTTAAAAATTTTGCCCATCGACGCAATTTGAAAAAATTTCTTAAAGTTTAACCTTTTATTTCTGTTCATTCCTAAAACCGTAAATTAAATATGCGTTACTGTCATAAAATTGTAGAGTTGAATAATTTTCCAGAGTCCGCAGAGAGAGTGATTGGAACAAATAAGTGAAAAACTGTTTTTTTTTCCTTTTACACATTTTGCCAACATCGCTTTTCTGTCGATGTAAAGTGGAAGTTTAAGAAAAATAGTTTTGTTAAATAAACCTAGAATATCAGAATTGACAGAAACAGAAGAGGACGTTATATTACATACATATTATAACTAACGTTTTTATAAAATGATAAAATAAAAACAGAATAATTATACATTTAATTTTATTATTTACACATAGTTTAATATAAAAGTAAACTATAAGTACAATATTAAAAATAGATAACTTCTAATAGGGAATAATACCACAGACAAGAATATTAAGAACTGTTAAATCTATTATACCTTTTTTTTCTCTCAGTTTATTTTAGACTTTCCAATCTATTCTTCCATATTAAAATGGAGTAAACAATACGAGTGAAATTAGAAATTGGACGTCAATTATTTATGGTCTTCGAATGGAAAAGGACACGTCAGCATGACGTAACTGTAAAATATCATTAATTAAATCGTAAGCTTTTCAAAAACGACGTCTACTGATGATGTATTTGTTCGAACATTTTCAGTAAAACTGCATTTGTATGTTAACGAGCACTGAAAATAACCAAGATTCGCGGAAAATATAAAGGTTTAGTTTTAATAATGACAAAGCCAGTCATTTACGTGCAGGACATATTCCCCTCTGACAAAATATAATGAACTGTTAACGGAACTTGGATATATTCTCCAAGTATTTCATGTCATAAAAAACTTAACATTTTGTTTCTAAAAATTTTGCGATTCTCGCAATTATTTTAGTAAAAATACTTAGTTTTTATATACGAAATCCAAAATCTATACAACTAAACTTAGAAAATCGTATTTTTTGTCAGCATGCGACTTTGTTTACTGAGATCAAATAATATGCTTGCACTCTGGTTATTTTTTGTGCCCGGTGTTGTCCCCCATATGGTATACCTACATTTAGATATTAGAAAGTCAGATCATTAAAAATACTGCTATTTAGTTATTGTTGTTAGTCATGTTACCAACATTTAAATATTTTAGGTTAACTATTAAAGGTAATAACAACAAATTCGAAAACTGTTTCTTACAAAAATGTTACAGAGTCTTTGTCTTAACACAGACTTTTTTAAAATAATCCCATTTGTAGTGAAAAATATCAAAAGTTTAGTTTTCATAACAAGTGAAAAAATATAAAAAGTTTTTTCAAGGGCTTATCTATTTACCATACTGTTTACAGGGTACTAATTAGGTATGTAGCCACATTTCTTGAGTCAATTCGCTTTCTAATTCTAAAACAAAAGGTTCATGTTCATATAAATATACGTCGTACTTAATTATTACCCTTTACATAGAACTAGATATATTAGAACCATATATAATAATATGCAACTGGAAATCAAAACCAGAATAACAATGAGTCATTTTTTTTTCATATTATTTGATATGAAATACCAATGTACAACTATTTAGTTTAAAATAAAACTGAAATTTTGCAATAATTCACAATTTACTGGTTTCTTGTCTAATAAATAAGCTAAGTAATTATAAAAAAATAGTATTTTGGTAATAGCAATGAGAAATAAGTTACTTTATGGAACACACAACGTTAACTCAATTTTTGTTTGTTATAAATATTTTTCTACTGACAATTTTATTTATTTTTATATTATATTAACTAAACAGAGCCTGAGCTGTGCGTCTTAAGAAGTAACATAGGTCATTAATTAATTATTTTTATATTTTACTTTAAATAAATTATAATACGCTATTTTTTTATTATTATAGTAATTCCGTGAACTAGTTTTCAGCCTTCAAAATGTCATTACTCTAAATCACCATTTATCCCTATCAATGCCTCTCTTTGCTCAGATGTTGTTTCTTTAAACCTAGAACTGAATTAATAGATTATATTGTAGCTGATTTGTATAAAGTGTAACTTACATTTGTATTATAGTGTTCCCAATAATGCAGTATGATTTAAATCATTTTATATTACTGGTGATATCTTTACATAATCGATTTTGAGAATTTCCTTCTCACATCAATAATTTTAAATGGATTAGAGAATTACAGTTAGATTTGTTTTATTTCAGAAATACTGTGGCATGTTTAGCAGATAAATTTTGTCAACAGAACAGAACAATAACTAGAATAGAAGCTTTGATACAGTTCCACTAATAAATGAACTGCCTATCTTTCCTTTAATGCTCCAAAGGCACCTTGTTAAACGTATTCACTTTTTAAGTTGCTTATTTCTCTGGTGTATGTATAGAGGTCATTTAATTGTTGATATTTTACAATTTGGCCTCAAAAATGTCCTTCCTACATATCGTGGAATGAGGGTTTAAAATAGAAGGTTGTTTTCTGTAAATTTTGCTCTTGGTTTAGGTTAGAGAGCATCAGTTAGTTGAAACGCGCATGGAAAGAGAACCAGAGTGGAATTCGCAAGAAATAAGTTGTCTACCCGTTCTTTAATGATCTGCAGGTGAACTGGCAAATTTTTAAAGGCACTTAATGACTAAAAACTCTTTTATAAATTATTTATTTTTCAATCTAATATTTGGGTTAAAAAATTTTTGAAAGATTTCGAAAAATATACCTATTGAGACATACTTTTAAACTCTTTTTTTTTTTAATTAAAGAGGGTCAATTCAAAAATTGATTGTGGAGATTATTATGAAGAAATGTTTGACATATTATATCACTTAACAATGTTTTTTTTTAATATAAGTAATTATATTCAAATTTCTTTATAACATTTTCTATAAATAAGTTTTGAAATTAATTCAACCAACAAATTCATGAATGCGATTTACTTAGAAAGAGTCATTTGAAAAAGAGGTCAATGATCAACATTAAATTGTTGACTGATATGTAAGTTATTATTATCCTGATACTACAAGTAGTTTGTGTAAAATTAAGTTATTGCTTGAGTGTGTTACGTTGTTAAAAAAGGGAAATCTCTTTTTTTTAGACAATTTATTAAGAATCTAGTCACTATAACAATTTTCCAATTTTGGATTAATATACGCATTGCATTTCATCAATAATAAAACTACAAAAAATGATAATTTTTCTTAAATATTAGTTTCGACAAACACATAAATATCAAATACTTACTGCCATGAAACGGTTTTGTAACAGATTTTGATATAGGCACAGTGTAGAACACTTAGTATAGGGTCCCAATTTTCAAAATGTGAATAGATGGTTACCATAAAGAAAGCAAATGTCATAGGAATCGTTCCAACATAAAATAACCATGAATAATTTACATTCTTAAGTATCACATCAGCCATCATTGTCATAGGTATAGTCATACTGATCGCAACTGTAGCCATTAAAGATGACGTGAGGAAACAACCCCTTAAAACAATTATTTAATAATATATTCAATTTGAATCACAATTACCACTCTAGACGAAACAAAAAGAACATACGTGGTTGGGCGTAATTGTTGGCTATATATGTGTCGGATATTCTCACGGGTGTGATGTGTAATAGAAGGTTTTCGGGCATCCCGTGTATGTGTTGCCTTACAGTCCTGACAGGGATTCGGCACATACACGGGCTGCCCGAAAACCTTCGGTTTATATTTAACAGAAAGACGATTCGTTTCATTGTCATCTTCTAAATCTTAATTACTAGGTAAAAACCTTTTTGTACTTATGTGTTGTAAATGTGTACACATATTGCTCGCACTAAAATCGACTTTTTTAGAATATTATAAAATTATTGTACTTACCACAACCAAAGTGCTTCAGATATAACAGTTCCCATTAATCCGTTTAAAAATAAGAGCATTGTCTGTTCTCTTGTCGGCCATTCAAATGTTTCTAATTTGGAAAAATGAAGGAAAAAAAATATAGGCCATAATAACAGTAGATTAAAAAGTCCCACGAAACCTAAAAATATTGTTTAAAGTGGATTTTCTGTTATTTTTAGCAGAATTTGTAAAATTTGAATGTTGGTCTGTTGGGTCACTTAGAAATACTCATATTTTGACAGTTAATTTGATTTGATGTGAGTGTAACTTTGTTATTTTAATGCTGAATCACTATCTTTTTATTTATTGCCTTATTTATCTTATATTAGCAAAGTTTATAAGATAACAACTGATCGAATGATATAGCAGGCCACGGTTGAGAAGCTCTTACACTGCAGTCTAATGACTTATGGTTTCGCCTGTTATATATGTTCTATATGAACAGGTTTGTTGCCTTAATCAGGTTTAGCAGCCTGTTTTATCTCTGGGTCTAGACCTTTTATATTGATCCATCTTTGAAGGGGTCTCTAGTAGGTTAAAGCTTCGTATTCAATAATGACGTGTTAGTCCTCTTCGTTACATAGCCTACATGTTGGTTCTTCCTTATAAATGTTCATTGTGTGCAGATGTTTCCTTAAGCTGCAGTAGTCTGTTATCAGTTAGTTTGCTGGATGGTTTGCCCAGAAATATTTTGATGTATCCCTGGCCTGCAAGGCAGTTCCAGTGGGATGATTTAACTCCCAGGATATCCATTCATGAAACGCAGGTTTAGTAGTGCCCAATACTGGTTCGGGTCCAATAAATGTGGTAGGATATCCTCGTATCTTGGTACACACGCAAGAGTAACCTTGTGTTTTACCGGGGCGTAAGGTTTTGAAGATAATCCCAGATCTGTTTCGATTTTATCTTACGACATGCAAGCGCTCTAAGTGCTGTTTGACTGTCGGAGAAAATGAGAACGGTCTTGCCCCTGCAACCTCTTGTCAGAT
Source organism: Diaprepes abbreviatus (assembly GCA_034092305.1). NCBI lineage: Eukaryota > Metazoa > Arthropoda > Insecta > Coleoptera > Curculionidae > Diaprepes > Diaprepes abbreviatus. The sequence goes on along the minus strand of JASJET010000122.1, from coordinate 17,628,727 downwards.
TTTCTTGGAGACAAGTAGGCATGTATTTCTATCTGGGATACAGTGGTGTGTTGTTTCAGTAGCTCATTTGTATCGAATCTGGGGGAGGCTCTGTGTATTCCGGTTCCTGTACCATGGTCAGTTTTGGTCCGTCTGTAAACCAGACAAGGTATCCTAGTAGGGCCTGGTGAAGTTGTAAGCTTTTGGCATGATTTCACTGAACAGGGCCTCCAGATCTTATTTTATGCCAGCCTATGTACCCCCACCCTCGCTTCAACCTTATTATTATATCAAAGGAGGGGGGGGGGGATTTAGTAGTGTTAGCTGCTGTCAAGGTGCTGCTCATAGCTCCTATATGTACAGCTAGGTCTCTGGAGTTCAGAGAACTCGAGGGTGCTCTTCTTCTTAGTGTTGTTTTCTTATAACTGAGCCACAGGTTATCATGGATCTTACTACTGCTATATATACAACTGGTGTACAATGTATGGTTTTAAACTCCATGTTTTGCCAAGCGCCTCTGGTTGTTATTATAGCTAGAATCTTTTTCTAAATAAAATTCCACCAGTATTGTAAGTTATTTCAAAAATAACATTTATTAAATAAAAAATATGAATGAATCCACATATGTACTACATCTATATAGAGTTAACAGAAGAATTACAACATTTTAAAATTTTGAATTGACACTACAGTTCTGCTTAGTAGAAACTGTTAAAGGCATTAAAAATGATTATTGGCATGAGACTTCAACTTACATATACAAATAGTATTACTGTCAGAATTGAAGTAACTTTACAGATGTGGCATTTTGTACAATTAAAATAATATATAAAATAAGTAATTTGTTATAAATTTAGTAAAAAATCTTACCAAAAAACATGGGTATGTCAATGTTGTCTTCATTTTTAACTGTTCTCTTCAAAAAAACTAAATAGGTTGCATAAAAGAATGCACTTAATAATGATAATACTGAACCTACAGGAATTTCGGATTCGAATTTTAAATCCGAAACGCTAACAAGAATCTAAAAAAGAAAAGCAAGTTTATAAAAATTGTTTGAATCAGAGAGCTTAATTGTAATAATTAAAATAATGCAGGGATTTAAAAAATGCCGAATAATAATGACTATTAAATAATTTATACTAAAATGCCTGTATTAAGGCAGTTCATCGGAAGTAATCGTAGCCAAAAGTTATACGCGCGATTCAATGCTCTTGCGGGATTCGGCGATACTGCACAAACTTCACCTAGGCCGTGTCAGTAAGTAATATCTCAGATTTGGTCACTAAATCTATGGTAGAATTCACAGCATCTAATACGTTGGATAATCTTTGCTATATATGGTGGACGTTTTTGTTCTAAATGAAATCAGGGATATGTCGGAGGAAGTTCATTTTGAGGTGGTTGGCAATGTATACCGTGACTTACAAATTTTAGCTGTATATCGATAGCCAAATGGTAATATTAAAATGTTACTTAGGGTGTTGCCAAATATACTCGGCTGTCTGGATATTAACAAAGGGATCGTCGTAACTGGGAATTTCAGTGTTCATTGTCATGCAAGTTCGGGGGAAGCTCAACAACTTTGCGACCTTTTCAAATAATATGCCTTAACTAAGATAATTATAGAAAACACACGTGGCCAGTCATATCTAGATAATATTTTTACTCATATTCCACTCTCATCTTTTCAGACTGCCATGATAAATCCCGTCCTATCTGATCATGCAGCTATTTCATTTAAATTGAGACTGAAGCAAAATTTTATGCAATCGTTCAAGTACAGATGAAGGTTTATATAGATTATATGAGCTTGTGAGTCACTTAAATTGGTCTTTTACTGATAGCTCTGAAATAAACATTGATGTGAAATCTAAACAGCTTGTGGAACTGATCGTAGAGGTATGAAAAGAGAGTTTCACGGAGAAGTTAAAAAGAATATCGTCTACTAGGAATTCTCATTTCGGGATTCACTGGATTGATGAAGAATTAAAACAGATACACGAATGTCTTAATTTCCAATCTTTTCTTTTGCAGTGAATAAGAATCCTACTTTCAAATAATATTATTAAAAATTATCATATATTTTACCGTAAAATAAGTACACAAAAAACGAGCCGCGAATGATCAATTCATAAAGAGATCATCTAAAAAACCACGGTCACTTTGGGATGTTATTAACAATAATAATCCAACCAAAGTAATGTTGTCAACTATTACATTAAATGCTAATGCTTTTAATTTCTATTCTCAAGAATTGTTGGAAAGATTATAAATAGTTTATATATTGAGTAAAAAACAACTTTATGTTCTGAAATTTTCTTACAAGGAAATTCGAGATACTGCTACCAGTTTGAAAAATATCCCCGCAAAGGATGCTTATAACCTTAACACTAAAACCATAAAAACTATTAGGGAAATTATAGTAAATCCGCTGTGTAAAATTATAAATCAATGTATAGACAAACATACTTTTCCAAAATGTCTCAAGCTGTCAAGAGTAGTGCCTATTTTTAAAAAGGGTCACTGTAAGAGTGTGAGCAATTATAGACGGGTATCAGTGGTCCCAATATTAGGGAAGATCTGTGAGGTCGTGCTTAAGAGACAGTTGGCCCATCAGCTGAAATCGAATAATTTGTTGAACCTTTGTCAATTTTGCTTCTATACTGACGTATCTACATCAACAGTCCATAATGCCTTAACGAATTTTATGACTGTTTTGAGGATAGGAAGTATGGTCAAGTATGTTTCTGTAATTTAAGAAAGGCCTTTAATTGTGTATCACATAAAGTATTGGCCTTCAAAACTTATCGGATATAACATCCATTCCAGTGCTGCTGCTTTGATAATATTCTAGTTGTCGGATCGACTCCAGTACTACTCATACTAGGGAAATTCGTCTCCAAGAGCATTAAGTATGGCATTCCACAAGGCTCTGGGTTGGGCCCAAGTTAATTTTTTTTATGTATCAACGACATATCTGCATGCCTTCCGGATAGTACTGCTGTATTTAAGAGGGCCGACGACTGGCAAAGCCATCAACTTAAATCAAATGAAGCATAAACCTCCGTAAGCGAGTGGGTTACGTCAAAAAGGTTTAGTATGAATAAGGCTAATACCAAAAAAATTGTTTACAACGCCGTGCGATTGTGACTTTCAATTTCAATTTTGACGCGACCGCTGTCGCCTACCGAAACGTTTAATAATCACAAAGTTAGCTTGATTTTAAAGTGTTATATCTCGAAACTTATTAAATGGATCGGGACGAGTCTTCCGTTGAATGAAGCGTATTTTCGAGTATTTTGATCCTATATTTATTTTATAGCATTTCCATAAATAGCAAATGTATTTATACGTTAATAAACGAATTTTCTAAAAATTCCCTATGCTTTCCTACTTATCCAAACTGGAAAAATCCAACGCTGCTTTGAAGTTTGAGATGTCTTACATGTGTAAAAAAATTCGCTCCTTAATGAAATTATTATTAAAGATTATGCAAACATTTGTTCTCACTCCGAGCTGGATTAACAAAATATTATGCACCAATTATATATTGAGTATATTTAATAGATCGGGATCACTTCTGAGGTGATTTATGTATGAAATGCGAAATTAAATATGTTCCTAGGCCCACAACACTGGGTTTAAAGTTGTTTGCCGCTCTTTTGAAAAAATGTTTTCTTTTTCCACTTTTTCGCGAATTTTTTCATTTTGCAATGTAATTTTGCATGGTTCGAGAAACGGAATAAATCGGAAGAATATTTTCTGAAGAACAAATTATATCTTGTAATATTTTGTTCTAGGATTGATATTTACCGAGATATAATGAAAAGATGGGTGGCAAAATCGTCGATTTTTGACATTTTCTTGGTTACTAATTTTTCATGCTTCAGGATCATCACCTTTTCAAATTGGTGCATAAATCAATTATTATTCCTGACATCATTCTGAAGTGATTTATCCAGAAAGTAAAACTACTAACCATTACACCAAATTGAGGCTACTTTTGGATCTAATTCGATTGGAGTATGTATTGTTTCAGATCACCTACTGTGTATTACAGCATTGCCGCTTCTTCATTTTAGAATCACTTTCACGGACGATCCGCTCAAAATATTATTAGATAACGAAGTTTAACTTATGGACTCGCATAAATTGTATATGAATGCACAAATTTTTGCTGCATGTCACACACAACGGAAATTTTTACTAATGTGGACGCAGCTTAACATTATATCTCATATATTCGATTTTTGGGGAAATATATAGAAAAATTTTTAATTGTGGATGATTATGCCACATTAACTAAGGTTCTTTCTATATAGCCAATGTTAAATGTTACATTTTTTTATATTAATTATCTCGACTATGAGATGGGCAAGGTGTTATAAATTTCGCAGTTCTATGGAAAATTATATCAACAAGGAATACCTGAAGTTTTGAAAAGATATATTTCTAATTCTAAACTCTAAATTCTTTTTAGCTTATTCTAAACTATCCAAAAATAAAGCATTAACTTACCATTCCCACAATGCTTAAAAATACGGCAAATAGTTTTGAAATAGTAAATTTATCCATTGGAGTAGAAGGATACATTGCTGCAAGAATAAAGGTAAAAAGGCTCGAGGTTGATGATAATATATTCACAACTCCAGCTTCTGTTTTCAGTAAAGCTACTTGATAAGAATAATTTGCGGCAAACCACTAAAAGATAAAATATTTTAATAATAACATAATTAGTTGGTACCGCTGCAGTTTCTCAGTTTTACACAAATGCAATAATTTATGTTTAGTATACCCCAAAATAGTAAATTAGAAGAAAGTGCGAGCTTTAAGGTAAGATGGTATAGGTCTAAATTTTTCAATTTTATTTTTCACTCCATATTGAGCGTATCTGTTGTTGAATTACAGGCTAAAAGTGTTTAAAATTAACTGTATTTCGTCCACGGTTATTTGTTGGTTAGTAAACTTTTGATAGAAATGAGTTAGTTTGACTGGTTTCCAGTTTATTATAGGGGATGATGACCAAACCTTTTTGGGTATAATTTTTGATCGGAGTGAGATTTTTTGATTCGATTTTCAGCATATTGTAAAGAAATTGACAATCGATAAAATAAAATTGTTGGTTAGCTAATACAGTAAAACCCGTTTAAAACGATTCTGATGGGACCCAGCAAAAACGCGTCCAAGACGGGAAAGCATATTAAGTGGGAAAGGACAAAAATGAAGTACATAAATGCATAACTATTTTTGTATTTATGAAATTATGTTATAAAGATCATGTCTTTGAACTAGCTCACTATACAAGGAGTACAATTATATTCTCATTACTTAAAGCAATCGCTTATTTTAGTTTGATAAAAGAGATTTTGATACGTTAGTAATTACAAGATTTTCAATATAATTTAACTTTGCGTCTTTGCTATCACCCAAAAAAAATACGTAATGCCTTAAATAGTCAATTGCCGACAAAGCCTGAAAGTTTAACAAAATTGGAGCTGACTGCTCTTCACCAACATAGTCGTCATCACTTAGGGTTGCTTTTTGGGTGCTATTCGCATCTTTAATAAAATCTTCGATTGAACGGACCTCGGTAGATTGCAGTATCACGGGTTCAGCCTCTTTCAACATCATATCATCTTCGTTATTTCGGAAACCCACTTTCTTGACACAATTTTGTTTAGTTTAGGCTTTAATTGCTTCCCATGCTGTTGCCATGTTTATTATTGTATCGTGCTTATTCAGGGGTCTTTTGTAAACAGGGTTGTCCATTTTCTTCAGATAACGATGTATTAGTCGTGTTTTATAAGCTTGATTGAGGACTTTTATAATGCTTTGAGCCATTGGATGCAACTTGTTCGTCGCATTTGGAGGTAAGAAAACAAGCTTGATATTCTTTAATACCTTTGGAATCAGCAAGGCAGTTATCAACGAACAGTACCATTCGTCTACATTTCATTTGAAAGTGACCATTTAAAGTTTTTAATCAATCGTTGGTCGCGGCCGCGCAGGATAACACGGTGGTGGTCAGTGTAGCGGGTGGTAGATGGCGTATTAAGCGAGAAGACAAATTGTATTAAGCGTGACGAAATGTATGAAAACATGCCTCAAGTTGCAGGAACCGTTGAAAATTGGCGTATTATGCGCGAAATCGTCTTAAACTTGATCGTATTAAGCGGGTTTTACTGTATTCGTAGTCGTCGCCTATTTCATATTATCTCAATGAAATGTCGTTTTTCCACTTTTAACGCCGTTCGTATATATATGTAACATTATTATTAGAGTTACCCATTTTAAAGACTAATTGAAACTAAAAAGAAGGAAATACATCTTTTTACAAAAAATTGACTTAAAAAATTGTATTAAAAAGAAAAAAATAAATTATAAACTGCTTTAAATTGCAATCAATTTAATAATTGTAGATTTTACTCATTTATTCAGAACTTTTTTCAAGTTGGTGCCAAAAATCAAATTTATAGAAAATATCTCCAAACTACATAAAGAGCTAAGTAAGTACTAATTCTTAAATTAATTGCAATTTTAAATAATTTACTATTCATTTTTTTTTGTAAAACTAATTTATTTAGAATGAAGATGTTCAAATATACTTACCAACAAGCAAAATATAAAGGCAATTTTTGAAACTTGGTAAACTGGCAATTTAATAGCAGCACGCTTTACCACCTCATTAGCTTTTATAGAAGCTTGATATGAAAGCCTTGCTAATAATGCATCTTTTGCTTCAGCTTCAGACAACTGTCTAACTTCCGCCACTTTATGAAATCTAACTGATCTCATTGAAGAATCGTCACTTTCTGTTCCTGAACTTTTATCCATAGTTTCACTATCATGGATTTTAACTGGAACGTATATTGGATTACTAAGTCGGGAATTTATTGGTTCTTCAAAATTGATTTCATCATCTTGCTCCGATTCTAAATACATGTAATTAGTTGGTCGTGAACAATAGTTGTCTTTCCAGGGTGGCCATAATATGAAGCCAAACAGGTAAAAAGTAAACATGGATGTTTTAACATATGTACAGAAAAACGGCTTTTGGAATGTTTCATGCTTGTATATATACTGAAACAAAAAAGTAATTTGGCTTAGGCAACTGGCAATATGTATATTTCTATTTTGATTTTCGTGTTTCCGGTTCGAATATTGATATAGAGGCTGTGATACGAATATGTAAGTTATTTTTATTTTATTTTTACTTAATAAGGACAATATATAATTGTTTACGGAGTTATAAGAAATAAAAGAGTACAATAAGCATAGATACGTGAAACAACACATACAATAATCTGAGAGTTTGATAGATTCTGCTTTAAAATCTTCTAGTATAGGTCTATAACTGTAATCAAAATTATAAGAAATGTGCGCTGCTATAGTTTAACTTTGACTTACTCATTTTTTAATTGCAGCAAGTATAAGTCCCGTTTTAAAATTCCAATAACTTTATTTTTCTCCGAAAATCATACACAAAACGCACATCTTTCCTTTTCTGTGAGGCTGATTGAGTGGAACTGATGGGCTGGTATTTGTTTTTCAGCTGTTTATTTTTGATAGTCAAGAGTAAAGACAAAAACGGTCGGTAGCTGATCGCTAAACCCAATAGTGATTGACTGATATTTAACTTTTGGGTGATTCGATCTTAGTGAAATAATGTGATATTGTTTTTATTAGTTTTAAAGCTGACTGGCCTCAAACTCAAGGCTGTACAACAATTTTATTGTTAGTTTTCTTAAAATTGTACTAAAACCTGAAACCTATATATGATAGAAAACTATGACTCTGAACAACTTTTTTTTCGAGCTTACATACATCGTCAAAGTGCAAAATATTAATTTTTGGATGTTAGTATTGCAGAGTATTTTACACCCAGAATTAAGGTTTCTCCTATCTAACAACAATCAAGACCAGTCAGAATATATAATATGATAGTTGTATTATAGTTTTTTTTGACTTGGGTTAGCAGCAGTATAAGCTTCAATTATACCAGTAGATTTAGACAATAAATTTGTTTTAATGCTGTTTATAGTAGATGGAGGAGAGGCTTTTTTGATGTTTGACAGACACAAATATTATTAATTTTTTTTCTCAGTTTTTTTTGCTTGTCGTGACTCATTTAGTATTTTTAAGTGTTAGAAATCACTACAAATGCGAAATTAGGAATTATTATCAACAGAAATACGATTTAAAAACTTATTTCTATAGGTAAATATTGTTAGATATTATTTACATATTGAAAATAATAATAATAACAGTTTAGGTAACCACAAATTCATACTTTAACTTTATTCTAGAATTGATGTACCGATTAGCATGTTATACTAGTTTAAATAACTAGTGAAATTAAAAAAGGATAGCATAGAATCCGTATGTGTATCAAGAAATAAAAGATCTCGTACTGTTTATTAACAGTTTTTCAAATATAAATAAAAATACTATTATGTTATTCAGCATTCAAAAAACGGGTCCTAGTTCTGATGATATGCTAATTCTAAGGGGAATTCGTTAAGATGTATCCTATTTTCAAGGATTTGACAATAAATATTTGAAACAGCAAACCATGTAAAATCTTTTTGCCTCTCAACAAGAAAATGATAAACTACGAGTTTCACATAATATTTCATTGTTAATCGTAAAAGCGAGAAAACCCCACAAAAATGGTGAAGAATTCTTAACGGCAGTGAGAGATGTATTAAAAACTGTTCTTTATCATAAGAAAGCTGGTGTTAAAGTGTCATTATGCGATAACCTGAAGATATAAAAATTTCCATTCAATTGGATGAGTTAACTCTACCAAATAACAAAGCACTACTCTTATTATACCTATGATTCATACAAGAAGAAACAGTCTGTCAAAAATTATTGTTTGCTAAAAATTTGGAAACCAATACAGGGAGAATCCACATTTAATACTATGATTATTTTTCTTCAAGAGAAAGAAATTCATATTCATACTATTTTGTCAGCTGTTACTGATAGTGCCCCCACAATAATAGAGGCTCACAAGAGTTTCATAGTTCATCTGAAACAAGCAGTACCGAATGTACTTGTTCTACATCATTAAAGCAGTCATAAGATTAGAAGCAATTTATCGATTGACAGATTACTTGCCGACTATGTATTGAAAATGATGAAGATTTCAACCACTTACTGGTTCACACAGAAGTTCTTGGCTCTCTAAAAGTATTTGTCTGAATCGTTTTTATAGCCTGTTTAACTCAGTACTATATTCCTTTGGAAACAGAGATAAAGAACTGCGAGTCACCTTAATTACATTCAAAAATGACATAGCTTATTTGAAAGCCCTGTATCAACTATTTAATGAAGTAAATTTACAATTCCAAGCTGATTAATTGAATTTAATTACTTCTTGTATTCAAGCGGAATCTCGGTAGAGGTAAATACAGCCACATTCCAACATTATCAGCAGTGTCTGTAAAACGGGAAGATTTACTTAATACTGCTAATACTTGAACATTGTTTATGCTGATTTTACAGAGAGGTTTCCGGATATTTTCAACATGAACATATTTAGTTGGCTTTTAGATCTTTTTTTATTTGCAGATATAGAATCATCAAATTAAGAAGAACTGGTAGAACCCACAACTAACGAAGAATTTAAAGTAATATCCAGAAGATACCCAGAGTTCTCACTTCAAAAATTAATAACAGGACTCTACTCTGGATATAATTTCTATATGAAGTAGTAAAGAAATGTGGAGGCTTCTAAAGTCTTCACAAAGCGCACAGAATAGACGAAAGTTTGTAGCTTGCGATTTTATAAAATTTACAATTTTTACAGCATCGCTTAAGGTACTGGATAACTCGGCAGTTTCTGTCAATGTATACAGTAATGAGTCCATTCAATATTCTCATTAATCTTCTTTACTCGACTACAAGACCAGAAAATGTCACTGATTTTGCACCATCAGTGCATACTGCCAAACGAAATGACCAATTAATTTCATTTTTTTCAAAATAGTCACTGATCATAAATTGCTTCACCAGGTTTTCATTGGTTTTGAAAATAATATATCTTCTTGAATGGGATACTTAAAAAATATCTAACATAAACAAGCAATACTGCAGCGTTTGCTACATTGGTCAACTCGTCAAGCTGAATAATTTTTTATTCTATTTAAAAGTTCACTTTTCGCATCATTTGCCAAATCATTAATTTTCTGCAACACTGTGTTGTTTGATAAAAGAACAAAGAATTTTCTTTGCCGTTTTATCTTCAAGCATACACTTCGTGATGTTTTTAGTACAAGATCCCAACAAATTTTCTGCCACTATGTGTGAGGACTAGCCAAAGACGGCATCGTTCGCTGCGCAAAGTTGACATCATATTTGCTCCATCTTTCTCTTTAGTATAGTGACACTTCTCGGCTGGTTCGCTCCCGCTTTAGATATGTTTCGTGCGTACACACCAACTGATGTCTTTACTAATGATTTTAACTCCAACAATATAGAAAAATTAGTTTAAAATAATGACGTATATAATAGTAAAAAGATTTTAATATATTGCATAGGAAAATCTCTATGGAGGTCCCTAATAAGAATTGATTGGGTTGCAAACAAGGAAGTAATAACCAAGAAAATTATGTTAACTTTCTTGTGTGTCTTTTAATAATCAATCAATAAAGTATTTTTGTTTTTTTAATTACCTTGTTAATATAAGATATATAATAATTTGAAAATAAACAGATATGGGACATATCATAGTTATTGGCACTGATGACAAAATAGGTAAGAAACAAGAGTGATTTTTAAAAGAATTTGGTGTCACATATATATGATGTGTGACTACTGATCAGTATAAGAGGAAGTGACATTTTTTATACTGTATTAAATTTGATGTTATGGTATATATTGCTTGTATTATACTATACTATTTATAGTACCTGGCTGAATAAAGATATATAACCAAAATTGAATTTAACCAAAGTTAGACTTGACACATTTAAAAAATTAACTTATTTTACTGTTTTGCCTAAAAATAGTTATTTTTTGAGTTTAGCCAAGTTTTAAATTAGGGGCTAACCTATCATTTTGCATATTACTTAAAAAGTAAAAGAGGACAGTGTCAATGATAAAGTATAAATCTGTAGTGCTTTAATTTTTACTTATTTTGTTTAACATGAACAGCAATATAATATAGTAAGTACAACTAGTCTATGCTTCAACTCCTTATAATAAGATATATCTACTAAATATTGGAAAGTACCTACCTTTGTTAACTCAGAGGAAGAAACCCAGATGACATCTACTAAAATTAAAACTACTAGCCCTAAAAAAATTCTTTGGCTTTTTGTTAACATGGATCCTGCGGCTGTATCCATATTAGGAACAATTAATTTTTGATAACATCATGTTTATCCAGATTTTGAACTTCAGCTATTAAAGCTTAAGACAACAGGGTTTTAACATTTTAATCTGAAGCAGAAGACTATGCAACGTAATCATTTCAGTATATTTTATGTACCCATTATTTATCTAAATAAACGGCAAAATTAAACACAAATATAAAATTTGTTTAAAAATCAAAACACATTTTCTAACCTAAAAGTCTGACAACCGACAATTCATAAGGGCGAGTTCAGATTATCTAATTTTTGAAATCTGCAAATATAGCTCTATAGGAGCCAATAGACAAAACTTTTTCTATACTATAACTATCTTTCATGAATGACATCGATTTAATATTTTAAGAAATTCCTCATCCCTCATTCACCAAAAATAAGAAAATGTGTTTCAAATCCGTCCATAAGAGAAAAAGTCGTGGTTTACTGTGTCTATGATATAAAGCAAAGTATAAAGAAGTTCAGCTCTAAATAATTATATTTCTATAGATATCTTGAATATGATAAAACATGTAAACAATATTGAATTTTCAGAGCAAAAAAAAATTATTGAACTATAGGTTTTTCGTATACTTGCTCTTGACAAAATGGTGAAAGTAATCAAAAATGATCAAATGTGTGATCTTCTTTTGAATTAACCTTCGAACATACCCTTGTAGAATTAGCAAACATCAGAACTAAAGCCCGGTTGTTCGACGCTGAATAACGTAATATTTTTATTTATTTTCGAAAAAGTGTTAATAAACAGTAGATATTTCATTTCTTGGTAAACACATACCGATTTTATGATCTCCTTTTCTAATTGTATTATTTAAAAGAGTACCATATGATAATCGGTATGCCAATTGTAGAATACATCGATTTATGGTTGCCTAAATTACTATTATTGTTATTGTCAATTTCTGTCCTCGATTCATGGGAAGAGAAGCAGCTCAGAGTTGTTCAGGTGCAAGAAGCACTCGCTTTATTCATGCAGTGCATTATGTCTCGGAGCTTGTCAGATCTGCTTTCCCCTTGCCCCTCAAGCACCACTAAAAATATTTGGTGTATAAAGCCCTAGCGGCTATTAATTATCATTTTTAGATGCTATTTTTGGGTAAAAAACATTTTATACATGAAATGGAGAGCCAAAAATAAGATTATTTCACAATCTATCGGAGTTACGCTCATAGTTTTTTTAACGAATTACGAAATATTTATGGCCGAAAATGTCATGACACCAGACAAAATTCAAAACTAATAATTAATAAAATAATATTTTTAGCTTTTTGTCTTCAATGTGTTTTGCTATGCATATTAAAACACCAATTCCGAAAAAAAGAATTTGGAGGTTATTTACCCTTCAAATTAACACTTTAACTGCTTTATTTAGATATGCTCTGAGCTATTCAGGGTTTGATGCACCTGAGCTTAAAATTCTTGAATCGAGGGCAGTAAATATGATAACAATATCTAACAATATTTACCAGTAAAAATAAGTTTTTAAATCCTCTTTTTGTTAATATTAATTGCAAACTTCGCATTTATAGTAATTTCTAACACTTAAAAACACTGAAAAGAGTCACGACAAGCAATTAAACTGAAAGAGAAGATCAGCAAACATGTTTATGTCTGTCAAACATCAAAAAAGCCTCTCCCCCACTGACCATAAACAGCCTTCAAACAAAAAATATTTACCATTGAAAATGATCACGATACTTTTGCTTGCCTTTGAATCAATTCGAAAAGCACTGTAAAGATGGTATCCCCAAAACTTGATATTTAAACGTATCAATTGCTTCTTTTGGCATATAAAATCATTTACCATGCAATTTGTTTTTCATGTACGGGAACAAAAAGAAATCATTGGGTGAAAAATCAAGGCTGTACAGCGGATAACCCATCAATTCCATGTTTTGATTGCTCAAAAAAGTCATCTGTTTTTGCCTTCTGTGAGAGCTCCCATTGTCATGTTGAAGAATGATTCTGCTGCTCCGGTTTGTTTTCCTCAATTTACCGAAGACTTTCGTCCAACAAATCGTTGTATATTATTCCGAATTGATTATTTTACGATCCTCTAAAGGCGCAGTTGCGACAGCGCCAGGTTTTCCGAAAAAATAAGCGACCATTTGCTTCGTGCGCGTGCAACTCTTGTTTGTTTTGGTTCTTCACGAAAGACTTATACGGCTGACTGCTCATATGTTTTTTGGAACACTGCGATGGTCTTTTTTGAACATTTTTTTCCATCATCGACACGAGCCTTTTTTGAGCGATTGTCAAATTATGTGGGATCCAACACGAACATAGTTTTTTCACGGCCAAATGTTCATGCAATATATTATATACGCTGGTGTTACTAATGCCCAGTGATGCTTCAACCTCACGATATATTGTAAGACGATTTTGCATTATCAGGTCATGCACAGCATCGATGTTTTCTTGCACTACAACCGATTTTGGATGATCTTCATTTGACTCGTCCGTGAGCGAACGACGGCCACGATTGAATACACTAAACCCGTGATATACAGTAGTTTTTAAAGGTGCTTCATTGCTATATAAAGATCTAAGTTCATCGATACACTCTTGTTGAGATAAACCTAGTCGAAAGTTGTGAAAAATAACACTAGTCTACAAATACAAAAAAAAAATTGCGACTGATGTTATAACGGCTGTTCGTGTGAGTATAAAGCATCGCGATTGCGAATTAAACAACGAAAATTTTCCATCACGTATAGATTTTGAGTTATAGAATGGATTAGTTATTTTTAATTAATACAAACATTTTTATATAATATTTATACATAAGTTTAAAACAAAAAAAAATCAAGATATTTTAAGGACACCAGGATTTATTTACAAAAATACACATGAAAATACATTTATACTAACTTTTTTGTACATAAATTTTTTGCAAATGTTGACTTTCTTTTATACCCTGATCGCTTTTTCTCGTAAGAAACCAACAATAATCCCCCATCATTGCTGGAGTCTATGTGCCTTGGTAGCGTTGCTCCATTATTGATATGTCTTGGTGGAATCTTTCTCCTTCCTCGTCACTAACTGCACCCACATTTTCTGGGAAAACAATTAAATGGGAGTGCAAGAAGTGTATTTTAAGATACATGCGACAGCTCATTTTGCAGTAACTTTCAAGTAGTTCTACAAGTTTTTCGTAGTTTTCTAGTTTTTTATTTTCCAAAAACTCCGAAACAATTGTTTTAAAAGGAATCCACGCAGCTAATTCAACATCACTTAATTTTTGATCAAACGCATCTCCTTCTTTATCTAATGTTTTAACGAAATTTTTAATGAATCCCAGTTTAATGTGTAATGGAGGTAACAATACTTTTTGGGATCAACAAGAGATACATTCTTTACGTTAGCTTGACCTGAATTATATTGATCTCTCGGAAGGTATTCTTTTACTTTTTAACCTACTGTCCCAAAGACAAAGAAAACATCAGTACTTCGTAAATCCACCCTGAAGCCTTAGTAATACTATTATGATTTTTAGGTCACCACATATTTGTCCCTTGCATGTGCAAAAGGAATAGAAGGTCTCTTGCCATAATGGAGCAGAACTGCTTTTATACATATTTTAGAGGAATCTATAAAAAAGTGCCATTGGTTCGGGTTATGTGCAAATCCTATTTTTCCATAACACTATTTGGATTAACACAAACACACATTTTACTCTGCAGAGTAAAAAATGAAGATAGCTTCTGGTTACGGTTTCTAAATATTGTAACTTTGGTTCGAGTGGCTAGTAAATTCCATTGTTGTAATCTAGACCCTAATACTTCAGCATCCTTTTGGACAAGTGGAGGTCCCGAATTAAATCATTTAATTCAGGATGTTTGATTAAATGGAGTGTTTTTCCTTCACTTTCGGGAAAATAAGAATCGTTCTTTTCTGATACATTATCGGGTTCTGCCTTATCATCATACATTTCTAAATTTTCCTCTTATTTTGCCGGTGGCTCTGGAACTGATAAACCTTCTCCTTGAAGAATCGGTTTTATTGCTGAGGGAATATCCGGATATTCAATATTATGTTTGTTCTTTCTTGAAAAACTAGACATTTTTGTCATGCAAAAGTAACAGTTGCTAAAATGATTTGGTGTTTCTCGCCAAATTATTGAAATTGCAAAAGGCATAGAAGGGCAGCAACATATGTGAGGAGCCCAGTCCCGAACTTGATCGCCAAGAAGACATTCAAAATACGTATGATAAGCTAAATTTGTCATTTTGTTAATTGTTCTTTTCTGCCATTTAGGGGTAAACTGACCATATGTAGCAAAAGCTATCCGCGGGTTTAACACAGGTACGGTTCTGCACTTTAGACATTTTTGTACAGTCGCGTACGTCGGTTCAGTGATGTGATGCGATGTTTACAGGAGTCAACTTACTTTATTCAACACAAAGATAACACTAATACAGGGTTCTTACTATTGGCTTGTTTGCGCACTTCGCTTCTCTGATAGTGACCACTACTCGTACTAAACCAATACTGGTGATACGACTGTCGGCCAGCCGCTTTATAGCAATTCCATACTTCTAGTATTTTTCTAGAAACATCGGGTATTGAAAGTTCGAAAAGCGACGGTGTACTTCTCATATACAGGAAGAAGTTCTGTGGAGGGCCCTAGATGATATTAATATATTACAGAGAAGAGCGTATAAGCAAATAAAATGTTCCTTAAATAATTTTAGTTTTAAATTTTACTAGTAATTGTAAAAGTAGGTAGTACAAGAACACACTGTATAAACATATTTTAGGACTTCAAATGTCAATTTCACTTCCCTCCTGTTATCGTTACCGGGCAACCGTCTAATACAATACAAACTAAAATAATCCAGGAATCCTTAGTTAACTAAGAACCAGTAATTTTAAACGTTTGGTAAAACCTTGATAACGAAATGTTGCTAAATGGACGGGAAAAATTACATTCCGGTAACACTATTGGTAAATGTTATTCTATTCCCCTAGTTTTTACGATTTATTTAATATAATAAGGACATTTAAAAATTGGTATTGTTATAATTCTGTAAGATATTGTTAGATAGAGGTTTTATAACGAATCAGATTTATTATTCATATTTCCTTTTGGAAAAATTTCGTTTTTTAATTTTGGAAGCAAACTTAAAACAATTTAGTAATACATACATTTTGCAATTTTCACTTTATCGATGTTTTAAGTAATATTTTATGACCATGATTAGCTTGTTTATTTTGGATCAGACGAATTTAAAATGCAATTATAGGTTTATCCTGAAACTTTAATAATCTCATCATTATTATTAAGTTGGTATTTTGTTGCCCAGTTTGTTGTTTATATTCACTGGTGTAACCAAAAGTGGGGGGGGAGGGGGGTGAGTCATGCTCATTAAAATTTTATATGTACTAGAATTTCTAAAAGTTGGAAAATTCTAAAAATATTTAGATGTAAACAATTACAGGCAAAAATAGAGCCTTAGGTTCTTTGATTATTTTATTTATCAGTTTTGTTATATTTTATGTCACTATTACATAAAATACTTGTTTGTTTGCTTATTCGAGATTTGTACCAAACATATTGTATGTATGTATTTTGATCGAACTATCAGCGGAAGACAGCTAGGAATTATTAAAATAAAGACCACTTTTAGCTCAATAAAATTTCTTTCGAATATTTCGACAAAAAAATTGTGAGTGTTTAAGTTAATTAAAAATGTCTCAAAGATAAATCCAGTACATTTTGCTTACTCGGAAGTCCTGCTTTTATTAGTATTAATTGACATTTTGATTTGAACTTACGTCCATTTTGTATGGATTTATTTAAATATGGAAAACAAACTAATTTTGTTGTAAAAACATATATCCGAAATTTTTGAGGAAATCAAAACCATGGAGAAGTTAAAATTATGGGATAATCTTGAGGAGAACTGTCGACAGTCCCATCTATTGAGTAAATGGGAAAATGAATCCTGTCTGCCACCATTTCACTTCGTTATGTTGGTATAATAATATTTTCCATAAGAAATGTTAAATTTATTTATTTATTATCTAACAGCGTAACAGGCAACTGCCTACATAATACAGTGAACCAGAAATACATCTGCAAATCCAAAAGAATATCAAATGACAATAAACAACAATATATGTAATAAAAATTTAAAAACTTCACACTAATGAAGCCTTGAAAATGGCTCATAAATAAAGCAATAACATGTCAGACTAAAATTAAGTAATATAAAATACACATTTCATAGGCCAAAAGATTGTGGGGTATTTTTTGAAATAAACATTTTAACATAGTCTCTTGTATGGTACTGATCCGTAGTTATACTTAAAGTTAAATGGAATAAGTTTGTTGTGAAAAGCCATGAATCTGTACATTGTACCATTTTATTCCAAATCTGTCTGACTATAACTAAATGAAAATGTCTTCTTCAAGTTTTGTCATTCCAAAAGGAACTTTAACATTTTATTGATCAGTATTTTTTGACTCAAGGAAAAAGCAAGTTTGACTTTACTTTTTTCAAGAGAATCCAAACTCAAAATATTTAGATGCTCGGAATGTGGAAGCAACGATTTATCAATATTAAGATTAAAGAACAAAAAATTGGTAAATTTAATTTGTGACTAAAAGTCTCATTTACGTGTCTTCTATAGATAGAAATCCGAACATGGCAGCAGTAATCGAGGTGACTCCTAACTAGAGAAAAGCATAATGGTTAAAGTACTACAATATTTCTAAACTCATTTGTCTCATTTGAAACTCCAACATCCAGTCGACATGAGAGACAAACTTTAATTCACTGTGAAATGGAACGCCAAAATCATTTATTATTGTCACAGGGACTACCTTCGTCTTTCCAATGTAATACTTGTGTCACACTAGCACTCTTCTTCTAGTAAAAAAGATGACTTTAGATTTTTATATATTTAAATCCATTCAGTTTGAATGACACCATACATTCAAACGAGTAATATGAGACTGCAAAAGATGACCATCGTCGAGGCTGTTAACTACGCGAAATATTTTTACGTTGTCAGCGAAAAAGCCAAACGATAGTGCTGGAGGACATGACTCAGATCATTGATAAATAATAAAAAGAAAATAAGTCCCATATGGGACCTTTGAGACACTTCAGAATGTATGTGGATCTCAGGAGAGGTAACTTCATTGACTCTGACGACCTGCCTTCGATCACTAAGATAACTCTCAAACCACGTAAGTAGTGATGAATGTACACCATAACATTTCGTTTTGTAAAGCAGTAGTTGTTTTTTAAGTTGTTTAAAGGACTTTTAAGAGTAACAAAAATGGCATCTACCTGTAGACTAGCATCAAATGAGAAAGCTAAAAAGCTTGAGGGAAAAATAAGATCCGTACTAATGCTTCAGAGACAATCTTCTCCAAGATTTTTCCTGGGCAGCTTAATCCAGATATCGGTCGCTATTTACATATTTCATCACGGCCACCTCCCTTAAAAAGAGCAGTGACATTAACAAATTTTCAAACGGCTAGAAAAACTTCAACAGGAAGAGACATATGCGAGTGTAGGGCTACAATTAAAAAAATACAGGAAGTATCAATAGAAACCTTATGAAAATTAATGTTATTTATAAGAGGAAGTGGAATATTGCTATACTGTACTACATTGTGTTGAACATAAAGGAATTGAAAGAAGGTGGAAAATAGAGTGACCATTTTATTTTTTTAAAAGAGGAAGCTAAAGTTTGATGTTTAAAAAATGGGAAACATATCACTGTAAACATTTTATTTCAGTGTAACGATTATTATTGCAAGAAAATATAAAAATAATAAAACTAGCGGTGAATCTTAGAAAAGTTAAGTAATTTTAAAAATATTTATTTTCTAAAACAATCAGCTTTTCTAAACATGCATAATATGTATTTTTGGTGGGTGTTGAGTGGAGTTGCTAACATATTTTTTAACTGAATTTTTTAAGTTATTAGTTTTAGGTTACTTCTAAAATATTAAAAAATGTGGAAGCTATTTGATTATTTTCAGAAGAAAAAATATATCAGAAATATATTTTTTTATGTGAAATAAACTGAGGAAAGATGCCATTGATTTGAAGTTTTTTAAATTAAATTATTAGTGAAAATGAAACAGTATTGTTTGCGACTTGCGAGTATAAATAGATTCCTTTCCGAAATTTGCCAAACATACGATTGTATAACAAAGATATATTATTACATATTACTATCTTAGATAACACATCCCATTAATATGTCGCTCTTTTAAGTCTAATTCGAACTTTGGCGAATCGCCAAAATGATAAAAGTTTGAAAGAATTAAAAAAATATTCTAAATAAAATAATAGTATTAGTTCCAAGATTAACATTTTTGTGATCATAGGAATATTCAAGCAATGACTTAAAACATTATCACAATATAACTAAAATAATCGCTAGCCTAACTTGGCTTTGTACCACTCAAATCTGTGTTGTAACCAAAGCTAAGGTGCTAGGTATAATATTGTGTATTTTATAATCTTGGTCGTCTTGTTATTCCGACTGAGAGAGATAGTAGGCACAATTTGTGCATATCCCTTAAAAATTGTAATTTGACAATATTTTCTAAGAAACTCTAGTTATTATTTAGTTATGTATGTATGTGAAAATGGGGACATGTTCACTGCGACCTAAAATATTTATTGTGCCCCTTCTCCCCTGCTAAGTCATTGGCTACAATCCTAGAGCAAGAAAGTTAAAAAAATGTTCCAACAAGATATTTGAATCGATTAAGTGTGCTGAAATTGCCTAATATAACACCCAATATAGAACCCTGTTTTATCGACTTAGATAGTAACGCTCTGCCTTATCAACCAGGATACTTATTAAAATAGTATTTAAAGCCCGTAATTTTAAGTAAATATTTTAGCAGCTTCTAAAAAAATATTTAAAAAGAATATACTATCAAAAAAAACAATAAACTAAAAATTGGAATAAATAAAAACCATAATTCCTTTTAAAAAACGGTCAATATTTAGTTTAAATCTTTTAATGAAGTTTTTTAACAAAATATTCTATGAAACAAGCTTGTTCTCTAAAAGTGGTAAAAATATTTAAATTTACAACGAACCTCTTAATTTATCATTTAAGAATAACTTATCATACCTAAATCTTGGGACAATGTTAAAGAGTAATTATTCCTAAAATAACAAGATAATATAGTGCTTCTACAGCTGCAACTAAATAACATTTCCCATTTTTAAAAAAATAATAGTACTTTATAATAAATTATTTTTTAAATTAAAATAAGTGGATGAGAAAAGGTATGTGTAAAGTACCAAACTTTATTCATTTAATATTACTTAAATAATAATAAAAATAATCCAGCTCCAGGTCTCGACGGGATCCAGAACTACTGGCTCAAAAAGTTCTGGTGTAAGCACAGTCAGCTGACTAATCTTATTAATGATGTTTTTCTTAACCCAGCAAAAATGCCATTGTTCTTGACCCAAGATATTATGTACTTCCTACCAAAGGACCAACACAACACATATGACCCAGCTAGGTATAGGCCAATCACCTGCCTTCCCACACTGTATAAGGTGATCACCTCCTGCTTGACCCAACCCATCTATGCACATTGTGAGCAAAATAACATCATTGCAATTCAACAGATAGGATGCACGAGGGGAGCAATGGGATGTAAGGAACAATTGATTCTTGACTCTGTCATATGTAACCAAGCTTGTACCAACCGAAGCAACCTCTTTGCTGTCTACGTGGATTATAAGAAGGCCTTCGATTCAGTGCCACATGAGTGGCTCAAAACTATATTGAGAATGTACAAGATCGATAATAATTTTGTTTCCTTTTTAGAACGCATCATGTCAACCTGGAGAACTAGAATCCAATTGCAAGTGATATCCAGCGACACCATCGAAACTAACACAATTCCGATACGAAGAGGAATATTCCAAGGCGATTCACTTAGCCCATTGTGGTTCTGCCTTGCAATGAACCCACTATCACGCCACTCCACCAGATACGGCTTTAGTGTTAGAAATAACAACGAAGAGGTAGTAAGAGTGAATCATCTTCTATACGTGGATGATCTTAAACTGATGGCTGCTACCAGAAACCAGCTGGAACAAATGCTTAAAATTGTAGAGAAGTTCTCCGGGGATATCAGAATGCAATTTGGACTTGACAAGTGTCGTATTTTGAATATCGTTAAAGGGAAGATACAACCGGGGGCTTTTGAAATGCAGAACGATGAAACTATAGCTGCAATGGAAGCAGACCAAACATACAAATATCTAGGTATGAAACAGGCTAAAAGAATTGACCATGGCACTATGAAAGCCGAATTGACAACCAAATTTGTCAGTAGGGTAAGGCGGGTATTACGAACTAACTTAAACAGTAGACATTTGTTTAAGGCTCTCAAAACGTATGCTTGACCTGCGCTAAGCTAATCTTTGGGAATTGTATAATGGAGCAGGACGGACGTACAAAACCTGCAAAGAAAAATAAGGACACTCCTAACAAAAGCACAAAAACATCACCCTCGGAGTGCTATTGAACGTACAATGCTTCCAAGACACCAAGGAGGAAGAGGATTGGTGGATATTGGTAAGCAGCTCGACCAACAAATAATAAACTTACGTTCATATTTCCACAGTACATCGAGCAATATGCGAGGCAGACGATTCAACGCCGCTACAGTTGAGGGAACAAGATATTACTTCTCACCACCAAACACCAAGAGAAGTTACAAACCTGGCTACAGAAGCCACTTCACGGACGGCACCTAAATGAGGTCAATCAGGATAATGTCGACAACTCAGCGTCGAACTACTGGTTGATTTTAGGACAGATGTTTCCGGAAACGGAGGGCTTCTTGTTAGCTATCCAAGACCAGGTTATTCCGACGAAGAACTATCGGAAGAAAATGACCAATGCAGATATGGCTGTCGAACATCGGAGACAATTCAGCACATAACTGGAGGATGCCAAGCATTTGCCGCAACCGAGTATAAGGAAAGACACGACTCAGCCGCTAAGAGTTAGCAGAAAAGTTAAACCTGTTACAGGCAGGAAAAGTGCCTTATTACAAATACAATCCAGAGCCTATTCTTGAAAACAACCAGTTCAAGTTATATTGGGACCGAACCGTTCTGATGGATCATACTTGCTCATAATAGACCAGATATTATACTCATAGATAAAATTTCTAGGCGAACTACATTAATCGACATCGCTGTATTTGACAACAACAATCTAAGACCAAAATATAACGAGAAGATCGCCAAATACAGAGATCTGGAGGTGCAAATCCGAAGACAATGGGCAATAAACAGCGTCCAAACGATTCCCATAATACTGTCAACAACTGGAGTGATACCAAAAAACCTCCTGCAGAACATCGAGCGACTAGGCCTTGCAACCGCGCGAACCGTTCGAAAATTCGTAGGAAATACAGCAGACCATGTCACCTAGGACCCGATAACATGGAAAGGGTTCCTACAGAGCTTCATACTTTTGGTATCTTTGTGTACCTGATGTGAGTCAATACTCCCTGGAGGGAGTGCGAAGCCGTTTGGCTTGTAAATCTTATAAAAATAATTATATATAATAAATTAATGCCGAATCTAGTTAGGCAGAATTCAAATTATATTCATAGTATAAGTACCTGTAAAAAAACGAAGTACAATATTAATAAAAAATAACTCTCTGATCCACTAAGCGGAATTAAATTTAATACTAAATTATATCTGTTGTAGCCACATGTTAAAATCACCCTCAGCACTTACCTCTTCGGTTTTAATTACATAACCAGGGTAGGATTTCTTTGACAGGCCTATTTATAGATATTAAAGGAGGGTACAATCTTTTTAGTTTATGTCGTCATAAATTGTCTGGGTTTATATGTTTTTACGAAAACGTTTGAACGACTCAAAAGCAATAAAATTGAGTTTAGGCTTAACCACGATAATTGATTAATTTTTCCTTTAGACTTTCTTGGGTGGTAATATAAATACTGTCTCAGTTCCCGTGGTGAAAATCTATTTACAGGGTGATTATTTAATTTCTCCTTTTAGTGAAATATACTTCACGTTAACCAGTATAAAATAATTAATTTTTGTTTAATTACAAAAATAATTTTGTCAAGAAACTTATTTTATTATTAAGCATCGTGAATTTTTTACTTTTAGTTTGCATCAAAATCTTGTCTTCAATAGGTATTTTGTGTAATTTTGACCTTAGTCCAGTAAATACATTTTTTATATTTTGATAATTATTTACATTATGGTAAATCTAGGAAAACGACGTTTTTGTAAAAAATTCGATACTCCCTGTTTTGAGGTAGTAGAATACGATTTTGGCTTTGATTTTTCATTATTTTTCCTCAGTTACCCGAAAAACCGAAAAAACGCCAAGCACTTTTAATTCCGATGAAAATACCGAACTTACATATTGATTTTCAATGCTACTAGTTAAAAATATCGTGTATGTAATATATTTCAACTATTTTTGCACAAATTTTAGTGAATAAATTTAAAAAACATATATTTTCAACTAAAAACCAAAAATACGTTCCGGAAAAGCCATCGACCATCAGACTCGCGAAAGGACTAATATTCGTTTGACACGTTGCCAGATGTAAAATACTTTCATGGTATAAACTATAAAATTTGTCCATTTCAGTCAATAACAGTTTAATTTTTGTAATGTTTTATACAGTTTCTGGGAAAAATTATTCTCAACCACCTAAAATTTTTGGTTAGTTCAGGTTTAGCTTGATTTTGATTAAATTGTAAAACTGAAACTAATATAAATTAACCTAAATTGTCCTACACTTATACTTTCGTAATATAAATTATAGAATTTATTCATTACAGTTAACAACATAGCTTAATTTTTGTAATGTATAAAAAGGGGTAAAATTAATCTTAATCACCCAAAATTTTTGGTCACTTTTGGTTAGTTCAGGTTAAGCTTAGTTTTGGTTAATTTAAGAAACTAAAACTATCCTAGATTTACTAATTAAAAATAGTATTTTCCAGCGGAGACCACGTAAAGGCGAGACAATCTATGAAAGAAAATAATATATGTGAATTTCACAGAAATCGTATTAGTCTGGCAACAGCGCTAACTTTTCGAGTTTTAGGAACTAGTCACATCACTATTTAATTGCGGAAGCCATTTTGTTTTGATTTGTTTTTTGATAATTTTCTTGATTTTTGCGATAAAAATGTACAAATTTATGAATTTTTATGTAATACAGAGGCTTCTATCAATGTGGAATTTGTGGTTATAACAAAATTTTAATAACCAGGTTCACTAAGAAGGTTTAAGACTTAGACCCGATCTAGGTACCTGGAAATTAGACTTTCTAGATGACCAGTTTTGTTTTTCTTATGATATTGTTTTAATTGTATTTTAAAAGTTCAAAACTTGCTTGACCTATTGTTACCCTTGTCAATTTAAATTCTTTACTGTCACTCTATACCGGTTTTAAAGTTAAACCATGTTAGTGAATTAGGGAGTAAAGATTTAGTATAAAAAATTGAACCTAAAGTGAAAAGTGTCTTTCATCGTTTTCCGCAAAACTGAGGAAAAGTTATAGAAAACGGAGGCTAGAATCGTGTTTTACGACCTCGAAATAGGATGAAGTACCGACATTTTTTCAAAAAAAACGTCGTTTTCCTAGATTTCCCATAATGCAAATTTTTACTCAGAGAATTATGTTTAAAACTATTTTATGTCAGTATTTATTTTATTAATCATTTAATAATGAATTCTAAATTGCAATTTTCCAATATAAGGTTGTTCAAATCCAGTCATGTCCCCTGACCTACTGCGTAAGTACAGTATAGTCCCTTTACGGCAAGTACAGCTTTACATGCACGACCAAATTTATTTTAAGCTATTCCCCTTCCTTTTATCCCCTCCAACTTCATTGGTCACTACAAACGTAACAAAGATAAAATATTCTTATTTTGACAGGCTTTTCTCTTTTATTTTTTTATAACGTGGGCCCATCACATTCCGAATTCCGTATGCTAAAAAAGCATTCGGATTAATATGTATTAATTTACTATTCGGATATACTGTTATTTTAACGTCTACTCAAACCTCCATTTGACCGGACGGAATAAAGATAAAAGAAAAGTGGCAACGCTCAGCGTTTCAAGGGACTGGTCGTTCAGGAACGAAGCTAATCACCTAAATACATGTCTACGATTTATGCCGAATGCGTCAAAACTTTAAATATAATGATTTTAATACCTCTTTTCTCAGCTGCTCGAAATTATTATTAATTTATGCTGTTATACACAAATTAAATACTACAAGTTTTACTATTGAAGTTATTTTTATTGTTTTATGATATTAAAATTTATCAAAAAATTATACAAATGATTTATTCACTAAACATTCCTTTTTAGTAATTGTTGTCTAAATCTTTTGGTGGATAATTACAAGTAAATAATTTATTCCTGATCCAGTAGTTTTATGCTTTTTTAACCCTATATCAAAAAGCCAGTAATTAGTCAAAATTTCCACAAGCTAAAGTAAAACTCTTATATGCTTGACAAAAATATTTCTAATTAAGAAGACGCCAATTAATTTCAGAATTTTTTAGCAAAGACCCTTAAGAAGGAAATTGTGGACTGCTCGGAACCTGCTCCAATGGAAAAGTTTAACTGGTTAATACATTTGCAACATATTAGAGGGGAGACGAGGGCCTGTAAAGAATTAATTAGTTCGGAAATTACCAGAAGTGAAGGGAGAAACGAGTATGCCTTTTTTAAACAGGTAAATAAGGAAGTAATTAAAATATGAAGGTTCGTTTTTGAGATAATTTTAAAAGAGCCTAATAATGTAAAAATATGACCCAATTTGAAACTTATTAAATAGAGATAATTTGGGAGAAATTTGTTGGTAATTTAATTTAATATTTTTTGTCAATAATGCACTTTTTAATATAATATTAAGAGCAAAAACTCATAAACAAATTTTGGTGTCACCTGTATCGTCCAAATTATTATCATATTTTGGTGTACATAATAATCGCAATTCGTTATATTTTATTTTCTGAATAATCTTTGAAGGAATTTTAAGAATGAAACTTTTGAGGACAATTGTACTAAGTCTAAACTGTTCTAGGAGTATTTCTTGTGACTAACAAGTATGAATAGAAATTTGGTCGATATACATTTGTATAATAAACTTATGATTTTTATTTTCGTAAACGAAGCCATATTTTTTAGGGAATTATTTTAAAAACAGAAGGAAATATACAGGAGGCTTTGGACACTTTTCATAAATGTTTAAAACTCAATCCTCAAAATGTTGTTATTTTAAAAGAGTTAGGAACTTGTTTGTAAGTATTATATCAATTTTTTATTATTTTTTTTAGACGAGAATTAGTAACGAACTCATCTCGTCTTGAGTTATGCAAGTCTTATCTTGTCTAGGCTTGAGGATTGTCTTGTCTAGTTTTGGAAATGATAACAACTATATATTTTATTAAAGGCAGGGGAAAATTTACAAATATGTAGCTTAACCAAAATTTAATGCCAGAATATTGTTATTTTGTGAAAGAAATTCATATCGGAGGACAAAAATAAAATAAAAATTAAATAAATATTTATGGATTTCCTTAAAATATCTCAGTCTCAGTAGTTTTTGATCCTTAACGATATTTGCTTACTTATGAGCTCATAAACTCTTTAATAATAACATTGTGTTAGTCTCAAAACTTCTGGGTTTGGAAAATGATTGTAATGGCGAGATAAAAAAATTATAACCTTGTCAATTAAAAGAACCGATTCCTTTTTATTCAGTCTTAAATCGTTCAGTTACATCCAGTCCAATGAACAGAAAAAAAACAAGAATTAATTCAGTAGAGAAAAGGTATACAAGGGCCAAGCTAAATAAGATTTTTTGAATTTAGAAGTCAAGGTAACAATTTTAGATAAAAATCTTTTAGTACAAAGTTGAAGATAATTTTAATTTTCGTAGATTAAATTCTATCCATTAATTATTGCAAAAGAGCTTAAAAATAGAACATTTGGTGCCTGCTATCGCATTTGCAGTGAGTATACTATACTTTATGAATGATTTTTTCCACCTAAAGTAAAAGGTGTTTATCACTGTTTTCCGCAAAATCGAGGAAAAATTATGAAAAACGGAGATCAGAATCGTGTTCTACGACTTCGAAATAGGGGGAAGTACCGTAATTTTTTCAAAAAAATACGTTGTTTTCTTAGATTTCCCATAACGCAAATTTTTCCCAGAGAATTATATTCAAATCTTTTTATGTCAGTATTTATTTTATCAATCATTAAATAATGAACTCTAAATTGTAATTTTTCTAGTTTAATATCGTAATAAAAGGTTGTTCAAGTCCAATTTTGTCCCCTGACCTACTGCGCAAGTACAGTATAGCCTTTTGAAGGACCGAATTTATTTTATGGTACTTCTCTTCCTTTTACCTCCTCCAACTTCCTTGGATTGCATATAAAAGATCTTATAGATCCAAATGCTTTGAACATCTAAATTTCTCGAATCACTCAGCTACAATCTATAATTTGGGAAGCAGGGTAAAAAATATGAACCAAAAGGCATTTATGATTATATGATTTTTTAAATCGAGACGAGACGAGTTTCTTGTCTCGATTT
The DNA here is from genome assembly GCA_034092305.1 of Diaprepes abbreviatus. Classification (NCBI taxonomy): domain Eukaryota; kingdom Metazoa; phylum Arthropoda; class Insecta; order Coleoptera; family Curculionidae; genus Diaprepes; species Diaprepes abbreviatus. Next base: position 17,600,732 of record JASJET010000122.1, on the reverse strand, counting down.
CGATGTTGAGAGTAACTGTTGCCGAGATGAGACGAGATTAGTTTAAGACGAGACGAGATAGGTGTAAACATTTTCACGTCTCTCCAAAGAAGAAGATTTTAAGGGATTTAGTTAACACCAACAAAACCAAAATATAAAGTTGTGAATATATATTACTAAAACAAATACCTAATATACTATTTTTAAGATATGATATGAGAAGATTTCGTCTGGCTCTAAATGCTTATCAGGAAGCCGAATCACTTTCAAAAAATTTGGATTGGCAACTTTATTACTTTATTGGTAAGTTATTATAAATATAATAAAATCTGTGTCTCAGTAGTAAAGAAAGTATTGGAAAAAGTTATGGAATTACATATGCTTAGACCCCATTACGATGGATTTTAAAAAACTAATCAATTTTAGGCAAAAAGTCTTAACAAGAGTTTTTAGATATTAAAATAAAAAGAATTTTTAGATATTAAAATCGAATACTTCCTTCGATATCTTATTTTGAGGAGTTGATTACGAAATTACCATGTTATTACTTTAATATGTCACTAGCCAAATTTTCCTAAGGCATGCGGAGAATATATTTTACTTTACAACCACCGTTGTAAGTATAGATATTTATAATATAAATGGATTTGAAGAAAACTTTTGTTTTAATCTCAAAAATATTTCATTTTCAAAATAAATGCAAGCAGATATATAGGAAATGAAAAAATTCAAAACATCTATTGACTCACTTCTTCTATTCGATTTCTTGTATGGGATCAAAAATATTTTTCGCTTTCATGTTAATCTTATATATATCTTGTAACTAACTGTGTGGTGAATATTTGGATTTATTTACGAGAACTTTACTTTCTCTCTAAATAAAATATCATAAGTTAAACAGTTTTGCTCTTTTTCACTCTGGTAGAAGCATGAACCTTATCTCTGTTCCAATATATAGAATGGGTTTTATTTTAAAAAAATTAAGATGATTAGTAATTTTTAGTTATTGGTACTGTTTTCTCTCCTTATATTTTCTCACGGGGTTGGAATAATAACACTATTTTTCACTAATTACTCCCCTATCCCATACGCTACCGACTTATATATATATATATATATATATATATATATATATATATATATATATATATATATATACACCGACAAAACATACCAGAATAAAAGTCTAGAATCTCCCTAGAGGCATGACTAACGATGATGACAAATGAAATGGTATTTCTATAAGGAGAGGGTCGTATTCAGATAGTCCTCATTACACTGTTCCCTTCCTAATTTTGATCGTTGAGGTCAGCATCGATACTTCCATGGTATGGCTTCAACCCGTGGAGATGTACTACTTTCATTTTGGCTTTGGGGTTTCGTTGGATTCTATAAACATTATCATTGATTCTCTTCAGAAGTCTATACGATTCTTTCCAGACTTGCATTGACTTACGTGATTTGCCTGTCTTCCTCTGTGGATTCCATAACCCAACTCTGTCATCTTGCTGGAACCCTATCGAGTTTGCTTTGATGTCATATCTTGTCTTCATTCTGTCTATGGTCAGATGCGGTCCATGCGTTCTTTAATTAGTTTACGAACTTCTCGCAACTTTTCTTGTAAGGCAACTACCCAGTCTTCAACCTCCATATTTACATCAGTTCAGGAAGAAAAAATTATGTCTCAAAGCGATCTAAGTTCTTTTCTAAATAAGATCTTGGCTGGTGTAACTCTGGTAGTTTCATGAACTGCGGATCGATAGGCCATTAAGACGATTGGCAAATATTTGTCTCAATCTTAGAGCTGTTGTCCGCGTTTTATAGATGCTAAGTAGTTCGCAGAGCTTTTAAAAAAGCTTCGACTCAAGTTACGTTCTTGGTCAATTGGCTGAACACATTGTTGACTAAGACTTCAGCTACTGTTGAGGTTTCCTGGTTAGGGATGGCAAATACCTCAGGTCATCATTTACTGAAGTAGTCAATAACAACCAAGCTATATTTGTTGCCTTTGTGTATTTTTGGAAATGGTCCAGCTATATCAATAGCTGTTCAAAAGGTATTCCAATATTGTACTTTTTCATTTTTATCTTAAATCTTGTATTTGGACCTTAGTTGACTGCACATTTAGAACATTGTCTACATCATAATTTTACCTCTTAACAAGTGTTAACCTAGTAAAATCTTTTCGAAGTTTGTCTAGAGTTTTGTTAATTCCTAAATGAGTACCAGATTTTTCATTAAAATTTTCCTCTAAAACCGCCGAGATTTTATTTCTTGATTTCCTTGCCACCAGTATTTTCCCAGGATTTCTTTAGTAACCGGCCTTCAATCAATAGTAAGTGATACTGAGTGCCTCGAATGTAAGTTCTTAATCCGAAATATCTTCCCAAATAGAATGCCTTTCATTATTTTCTTTAAGTTGGAGAAATGACGTCAGATCATTGTCTTCAAGTAGATATTTTCTTACCTAAGCAATATTCCACTATGCATCAACGTTAAAACTGACTCTCCGAATAGGAAATCCTTCTCTGTGTTTTATTTTGCTGTTGTGCATGCATTTTTCCTTACGTTGTTTTCTTAACAAGGCATCTGCGTTGTTATGCAGTTTTCTTGGTCTATGTTTGATTTTAAAATAGTAGTTTGTAGTTTTGTAAGTCATCTTGCTATTTGTTCTTTAGGATGCTTCATGTTTAGGAGCCACTTGAGAATTGTGTGGTTTGTTCTTATTAAAAATTTCTGTTTATATAAATATTTGCGAAAATCTTGGACAGTTTTGATCATGGTTCTTTCTTCGTGACATAATAATTTCTTTCGGGTTTTGAATACACTCGGCTAAACTATTCAGTAACTCGTTCCTGACCATCCTGTGTCTGAGAGAATATAGCTCTTACTCCTATGTTGTTGGCATCAGTACCCATTATGAATTTTTCGGAAATCCGGTGATATTTTCTCACTGGATTCGAATAGTACACCACTTTTCAATAATTACCCTCAATTTTTTATTAACTATTTGCTTACACTTTTACTGTTAAAATACAACTAAGTCCTATTTCATGTGCTACCGACTTATGTCTAAAGAACATGCTAGAATAAAAGACTAGAATCTTCCTAGAAACATGACTAGTAATGATGACTAACGAGAAGGTATTTTTATAAGGAGAAGGTCGCATTCAGCTAGTTCTAGTTACAATATGATATATATTGAATAAAGAACAATGTTAATGCTTTATTTTCTCATTTTGACACCTTTTTAACATATCGTATTTTTCCTTATGAGCACAGTACACTTAATCGTAATTTTCTGAATATAAAAAAATATTTCGTGTTTCTAATAAAATAAATAAATTAACAATTTTCAATTTATGACGTACCAGGAATAGGAAAAATTAATTTGAAATTCAATTTTGGCAGCTCAGTGTTTTATGAAGTTGGGTAATATGGACAAGGCAAAAGAATATGCACACAAGTCGGTAAAAGCAGGAAAACAAGAAGAGTCATATGCTTTATTAGTGAAAATTCTGATGGCCGAACGTGATCTTAGATCTGCAATTTCTATTGCTAATGCTGCAGTAGAGTAAGTAAATTTATTTGAATAATTATCGTAGTAATGCTTTGATGTATGTGGTTTGTTTGAAGCTTTAAAATCCCTATGATTTTGAAATAACAATTTTTTTTTGTTGTGAATGAGATAAAATTGAGTGTGTCCTAATAATTTCGATCTTCTAAACAAAAACATCTTATTAGTTTTATTTTATCATGTCAGGGATTTAAGAAATAGAACAAATCATATATTTTTATCATTTTTTTTTTCACTTCTTTTACTTACATAATAATAATATGCTAGGTCAGATGCCTAGTTTCCAGTCACGATGATTATGCCATTGATCCTCTTTGGTATCTCTTGCACTCATTGCCTCTAAAATTCCTCCCATTCAGTTTTCTTGGGTCTTCTTCTTTCCGTTTTGCGGGAGGTATCCAATCTAGTGCTTGTTTCGATTATCTGTGATGATGACTTGGTATTTTTCTTTCTTACTACTTTTTATTTTTCATTCTCAACAACAAAAGTTCTCCTTAATTTTTATAAAAATACAAATAATACCAATTTTTTTTTTAGCTAGAGAAGGAAAATTAAATAATAAGTTAACCGCTGTACCCTGGTGAAATTTTTTAAAAACTGATCAAAATTTTAAATAACACAGGTCTACAAAAGATAGGGTCATGATTGTTGTTGGCCTGCTGGGGTCACTTCGGAGGCAATTTATTACTTAGAATCTGAATTTAATTTCAGAACTGGTCCATCATGTCAGAATTTTGAGATATTTGAGATTATGTACCCGAAAAATGTGTTTTTTTGTTACATTTTTTCTAGTTGCTTCATTTAATACCACTCTTACCATTTAAAATAATCTATTCAACGGTCACCTACGATTTGTTGTTGCAAAGTTACCGCCATTTTAAATATAGATCAGTAGGCTTTTAGAGACAAATATCGTCTTTTCCAAGTTTTGACCTGTCATTTTGATTCCACCATTTCAAAAATTAAAAATTTCTATTTTCTGACATAATATACGTTATCAAATACTCCGAAAACTTCTCAGTGAAATTTTTTAGATACCACTATTATTTTCTGTAAATTTTGATGCGCCATTTGGAATCCGCCATCCTGACTTCATATTCATACTCAGCGACCCCAAAAGCCCTCAAGTAAAAATTTTCGTGAGAAATGTATATTGTAGAAAAATATATGCCTTAAAGAGTTAAGGTGAATGATCATGACATTGTTGGGATATAGTTCATTATTTAAAACGGCCGCATTTTGACAAGAAAAAATCATGGGTGACTGCTTCAAGCTTATTTTAAAGGGTAAGAGTAGTATTAAATGATGCGATTAGAAAAAAAAGGCCTAAAAAAAAATTGGTGCTCTCTGTATATAACTTAAAAATTAGCCAAAAACCCCATTTTTCAAGTATATAATGTCAAATATCTCAAAGTCTTGATATTATGAGCCAATTTTGGCCTCAAATTCGGATTCGATGCAGCAAATTACTTCAGAAATGATCCCCAGCTGCCCAACAACAGAACCTTGCACATCTGTGTACTTAATCCTATAAATCACAAGATCAGTTGTCAGAAAACGAAGCTGATAAAGTAAAAAATACTGGTACTAACGAGATTGACTCATTGACTGTGTATCACAATAATCTCTAGTAATTAAATCAAAGTTTGGAAAATAATTTTAGTCGTTTTAGCATTTATCTATTGTTAAGATGGATTCTTTATCCGGAGCCGACCTATGTAAATTATTATAGTGATGTTCGATGAATATGACCAAACCATCACCATATTGATTCTAGATGTGATGTTAGCTCAACCGTTTAAGGCACTGGACTAGTAGGGGACGACCTTGATCAGCACGAGTTCAACCTTCTTGTTCGACGACTTAATTTATATCTCGAAAAGCCTTGATAAACAGTACTAGTCTTTTCATATCGTAGTACACACATACCGTAGTATAACAAAAATACTAATCGCTACGCCAAAGGGCGAATGAACCAATCGGGCAATAAAGCAAAAGTATGAATTTCTGGTTATTATATTATTTTCATTTCAATATATAAATAATATCTAACAACACTTGCCGATAAAAACATTTTTTAAATTTCCTTTTGAATGATAATTATAAACTTCGCATTTGTAGTAATCTTTAAGATTTAAAATACTCAAAGAATGACAACTAGCAAAAAATTAAGAGCAAAATATTTGTGTCTATCAAACATTAAAAAGCCGTTCTGTAACCGACCATAAACAAACTTGTTGATTATATCTAGTCGTGTGATGATGATATATGGGTAAGAAAGTGTCTTATTTTTAACCGACTTTTAAAAGAAGGAGGTTCTCAATTCGGCGACTATGTATTTTTTTTTATGTATGTACACCGATTACTCCGGAACGACTGCATCGATTTGAATGAAATTTTTTACGTTATGTTCAGGAAGTTACTGCGGTGGTCTCATATTTTTTTAGATGAAATTGGTATAGTAAAATCTAAGATGGCGCTCACAATATGGCGGCCAAAAAAAATAATTTTGTCCGATTTTCTCCAAAATTGGTGTGGAGGAATTTTCCGGGTTGTACCCAACGAATATGAAATTATTTTAAAAAAATTCAAAATGGCGGATCTAATATGGCAGACAATAAAATTTAATTTTGTCCGTTTTTTTCTAAAATTGGTACAGGGAGGTTTTCGGGTCGCAAATGACGAATCTAAAATTATTTAAAAAAAAATCAATATGGCGGATCCTATATGGTGGACGAAAAAATCAATTTTGTTCGATTTTCTCCAAAATTGGTATGGGGGAGTTTTCGAGGACGCACATAACAAATTCAAAGTATTTTTAAAAAATTCAATATGGCGTATCCAATATGGTCGATAAAAAATTAATTTCGTCTGATTTTTTTCAAAATTGATATGGGGGAATTTTTGGGATAGCACAATACGAAACTGATATTATTTAAAAAAAATAAATATGGCGGGTCTAAGATGGCGGATGAAAGATTTTACATCTCTTGATTTTGTCTAAAGTCAGTGTTGGGAGATTTTTGTTAGTGTTAATTACGAAGTTAAAATATTTTTTGAAAAACTCAATCTGGCGGATTCAATATGGTGTCCTAAAAATTTTACATTTTTCGACTTTCTCCAACACTGATATAGAGGGTTCTTGAGGGAGTAAATTTTGAATTTAATAGTATTTTGTCAGGATTCAATATGGCGAATGCAATATAGCTGACTAAAAATTTTACATTTTTCGATTTTGTTCAAATGTAGAACTGAATCATTTTTGAGAATGTAAGTAGCGAATATAACATTATTTTAAGAAAATCTAATATGTTGTATGCAATATGGCCGTTTAGAAATTTTAAATTTCTGGATTTCATCTAAAATTGGTACTAAGGGGCTTGAAGGGTTTAGATTTAGATTAGATTAAGACGTTAAAATTATTTTTTTGAAATTCAATATGGCGGATCCAATATGGTTGGTTGAAAATTTTACCTTATTCGCATTTTTTCAGATTTGGTATGAGGGGGTTGGGGGTGGTGTGTTACGAATATAAAGTTAGGTTGATAAGATACAATATGAGGGACTAAAAATTTCACATTTTCCGGTTTTTTCTAAAATTGATATTGCGGGGTTCTTAGGGCGTATATAAATTTAATATGCAATATAAAATATATCGGGCTAGGAAATTTACTTCTCAAGTTCTATAAATATCGATATTGGAAGGTTTGGGGCCTATATATCTAAAATTTATTTGAAATTTAAAATAGTGGATTTACTCTAACAGACTAAATATTTATTTGACACAATTTCATTAGTATTTGGAGAACTTTAAGAATCAAAGAATTTTTAGTGGTACATTTTAGTGTGATTTACAATTCTGGATAAAATGGGTACTTTTTTGCCACGTTGGAGTCATTGCGAGGTACAGTAATCTCGATTAGCACTTAGTCCAAATAATTTATGAATATCATAATGAATTCAAAACTAAAAATCGAAAAAGAAAATTCTTACAAAAAAACTGAACCGACTTCTAAAAGTGCGCTAAAAAGTGAAAAATAACTAAATTTTTTTATTAGAAATTGAAATTTCTGAAGTCGGCGCCAAATTCTTTCTAAATGAAATAAATAACTACTAATATATATTAATTGGTAATGGAAAGAAAGCAATTACAAAGAAAGTACTTTTAATCTGTTTAGGCGATTCACATTTTGGCAGGTATTAATTTGACACCGATTTAAAAAATTTAATTTCATATAAAAATTCCTAGTTATTTTCCACTTTTTAGAGCACTTTTAGAAGTCAGTTCAATTTTTTTATACAAATTTTATAATATACTTAGTTTGAGTGTAATTGTAAATATATTTTTTGTGGCTTTAAATCAATTTTTGTCAAGCTTTTCTGCTTAATATTAATGCGAAGTTCAAATATTCAGATACGATAAAAAAAATAACATGTAATTTCTTTTTATTAAAATTTTCTTTCGAAAACGTATATTCGTGTTCGCCAATAAATGTAAGTTTTTATGCATATTTTTACTTTCCAAATGAAATCATAAGCTAAGGTTGAGTATAGAGATCACTCAAAAAAAAACATTTGAGGGAAATTTAAAAAAGAGAATAAAATCTTTAGTTCTCCAGGCAATTTATGAAGGAAAACCTTTTTTTTAGAGGATAATAAATAATTTCCAGGAAAAATAAATAACACCCTTGAAAAGATATGTCTCTTAGCTCAGTTGGGATTTTTGAAAATGGTTAGGGATCTAACTTATGATAGCCGCAGAACAAACAAAAAATATTTCTAAATTTAAAAAACTAATAGGGTGTTTCTGAAGGTGAAAAAATATTTTAAGGAAATCTTGTAAAATTCACAAAGTGACGAACAAATTTACAAACATACCTTCTGTCCGGAATTATACAGAATTTTTGAATTTAATCCACGAGTATAAGTAGAATAGCATTTTTTGAGCTGGTGCAATTGTAAGAGACAGTAATGTGAAATTTCATGACCCTACACATATTAGTGAATAAGTTACAGTAACTTTGGCTGAACGTTTGTGCTTGTTGGTGATTTTTACCATGCCGTAATTAGTTGAGAATAGAATTTGCCTTATATTTTTTGTTTTGAACAAAAAAAACGTTGGAAATACTAAATAACGCCTATTCGGAGGATTATTTGTCATATATAAGGTTTTTTGTGTTGCAAAAGGTATTTGTTGAGGGCCGTGAAGACGCTGAAGTTGATTCCCATCCTAGATGGCCATCAACATTAACTGAGAACGATCACGTCGCTCAAGCAAAGTGGCACTCGAATTCCGCCGTATCTTGGTTGAAGCTAGCAAGTGCTGAGATAATTTTAAACTAATCCAGCGAGCCAAACACGTCATTATTAGCGATAAGTCCTGGTTATATGGCATGGAAGTATAGCAATAATCAGCGAAATGGAGGGGAATTACATGATCAGTCCTAGTTACTTTATAATGTGAGTGTTCGAGACAGGGGCCGATCCAGCCTCTCTCTTTGGGGGGTGGGGCGGTGATATCACAAAAGTACAGTATGGCAAACAAAAGCAAGTTGTCGACGGCGGGGGGGGGGGAGACATCAGAAACATTCCCATTTCTAGGGTAAAAAGCAGGATCGGGTCTATTTTTCTCAATTTGAAGCTCTTGGAGAGGAGGGGGACGATCGTAAGAAAAAACAAGCTGCCGACAGGGGGAGGAGTACCAGCAGCATAATTTCTAATATAAAGGCAGAATCGGTTCTGTTTTCCTGAATTTAGAGCTCTTGGGAGGGGGGCGATCGCAGGCATACACATTCCTATACCCTATTCAAGAACTAGAGAGAGTAATAAGACTGTTACCGAAACCTCCGACGTACCTGCTCCAGTACCGCAGGTAACTGAGGACTGCCGTAAATCTATTATTTAATAATATTTAAATATTATAAGCTTTTATAAATTTACTGCAACAATAAAATTTCTGATAGTTCAATTTTATTTCTGTCAGTGAACAAAATACACCTTACAGTGTGTCCTCGGTGATTTATCTTGTTTGCGCTTGTTTTTATATATTATTTGAGAGTGTGATACCCAAAAGATATGGCTTCCACCTCTATATTTATTCCAAGATCGTTAAACCAGGGCATTTTTTCCTCAACGAAAAGCTTATTACGACGAATGTTTATGATGCCTTAAGATATCAATATCTAGATAATAATGTTAAAAGCTCTTTTGAGATTTGCGAAGAAAAAAAGGGTAAAAAAATGATTTATTATTCTCTCTAGTTCTTGAATAAGGTATAGTATAAGAGGCAAAATCGGGTCTATTTTCCTGAACTCAAGGCTCTTGGGGGGGGATGATCCCCCCCCCGCCCCCCCCGTGGATCCGCGCCTGGTTGGAAACCTACTTTACGTTATATTATTCTTTGAAACAGAGTAGCAAATAAAAGTATAAAAAATGCAGTTGAAGGTTATTAATTAAACGAAACCTCATATTACTTGAACACTGAAAATTGAAGAAGCCTTGCTAATTTTATGTTCAGTATTTGATATTTTAAAATATAATTTTTCGCGAGACAGTGAACTGGTAAATCAATTCCTTAAAACTTAAACGCTTTATTTTGAAACCCTAATAAATATTACTATGATATATTGAAAACGTTTTTTCGCTGACACAACACTGGAATGTTGACTCTACATAAAAAATATATTCAAACAACTTAATAATATTGGGATGTAGATTGGTCAGGACCACAGGCGCAAAACAAACACATACATAATATGAATTTATATAGAGTTTCTTTCGGTTTCCAATATATTCTAGGGACCTTTTTATGTAAATATAAAAACAAAATATCAGTTCAAATATAAAATAAAGCTGATTTAAATATTCTAAAATTAGACTAGTATTTTTATGAAAGTAAAATCTTTAATGAAATGAAATTGTTCTTAACTCCCCACTATATAAAATTTTTTAATAACTATAAATTGAACGTCTTGCGACTTGCTGTAATGGACTCCCCACTAACCTTATGCAAAACGATTCCTAGTGAAATCGGCTGAAAATGTAGTTTGATGTAGTTCTTGACTTCCCAATAAAAAGTTCTCGGAACCTAAAGCCATCCTATGACTAGTTTTTGAGATACAAAATAACTAAAGGTGTGATGTGATATAGGGGTTTATTTCCATCACTCACTTGAAGCTGAATAACTCTGATACTAAGTATTTTGGAGAAAAAGTTTTAATATAAAAGTGCTCTATACGTATTTCTATTATTTTATGGTCTCGTCAGTGATTGAAAGGGAAGTACATGTAGGCAACTAAACACGGCAGAAATAAATTATTTATTTTTTACTGAAATATTAATTTTTAAATTTCGCACTACTGCTGTGAATATATAGATGTCGTGCGACTGGCGATATTTTTCAGTCTGACATAGAAGAGTCGACAAGTTTAATATCTTGCCGACATGTTTCGGAATTTATATTTCATATAGATAATTGTTTTCTGCTAATATTGCTCTTGGTTCAATACAGCTCCAGTGACAAGAACATTAGGTGTTCGAAACGCATATGGAAAGAGAACCAGAACTGTGTTTGCAGGAAATAAACTGTTTGTATATATTTTTCCTTTTTTTTTGGTTGTAAGGAGAATACATATAGGCAATAGAAATTTTTATATGAAGTTAAAATTTTGGAAGTTAGTTTTAAGGTAGTTCCCTCGCGACAGTCGTTGACAAAAGTATAGCCTTTAAGTAAGTACCAAAAGTTAAAGATTCTCAGGCCTAAAGAAATTTTTTTTTTACGAGACTCTACCCAACACACGTTAACCTTCAATATACAAACACATTTTTATACAGTAATAACTTTAAATATCACTAAAATATCCAACGGGTTGATGTGCTACTACTAATTTCAAATATAATAAACCTGGCAGCGCCGCAAATATCTATATTGAACGGTCTATAGAGTAAACGTGTTTATAGTAACATTCATATAGTGTGAGTCATACCTATACAGTGTATTATGTTGACATCCAAACACATTGAGAAAATAAATAAAAATATCGAGAAATATATTTAAAAAAATGTCACATTCTGAAGAACTAACCTAACTAACTTACATTTGAATTATCGCGCATTGCCAAGTTGTGATCACTGTACCCCACTACGCGTCAGATGTTTTCAAACTATTTTTATTTAAAAAATCTGTATTTTCTAAACAAAACGGTCAAGAAATTCCGTTTTTTTTCTAAAAAATTCATAATTTTTGGATCTACGTTGCATAAGTTTTTAAAAAATGTGGTAAAAACCGTTTTTGAGATATTCCAAAATATATTGCCATTTTGTTATATGTACTGACCTCCAGTATGTTAATTATGCATATTTTAATTGTTAATATTTCATCTCACAGACGATTAAAAAATTTCGTTTTTTTTTTAATTAAATAAAAGACACTTTTATAAGCTATATATTCAAATTCGATCACATTCCTAAGAAAAGCCGTTTCAGGTGTGAACTACCTTAAATGAAGCAAATAACTACTAACACGAGATACATACAAGTTACGGTACACAAAAAAATTATTTTTAAATTTTTTATGTGAATTATATTTTTTGTCGTCTAAATTAGGTTATTATTATTATAAAGGGTGTTTTTTTTTTTATAGAGGTATAGAACTTTAAGTTGGCAACACTTTTTTAACTGGCGGCCATTTTGTCAGCTGTCAAGTGATTTATGTTTAGTTTGGTTTGGCATTTCGACATGAATAGACTGACGCCTGAACAACGCTTACAAATTGTGCAAATTTATTTTGAAAATCATGGTTCTGTTCGAAATACGTATCGCGCACTACGTCCATTTTACGGTCAACATAATCGTCCATCAGAGCAATTAATTCAATTAACTATGGAACGTTTTCGCACCAGGTTTACTCTAAATGATAATACGCATCCACAGAGACGTCGTACAGTGCGTACAGAAGAAGTCATTGCTGCTGTAGAGCGTAGCGTAGGGGAAGACCCGAATCAGTCTATCCGCCATCGTGCACAGGAATTGGATATGTGTCCATTCACTTTATGGAAGATTTTGCGGAAAGATCTTGGTTTGTGTGCTTACAAAATCCAACTCGTGCAAGAATTGAAGCCACACGATCACCTAGCAAGGCGTAGATTCGGTGAATGGGCCCAAAACAAGATTGCCGTTGATCCCGATTTTCATAAGCGAATTTTGTATAGCGATGAAGCTCACTTTTGTGTGAATGGATACGTCAATAAACAAAACTGCCATATTTGGAGTGATGATAATCCTCAAGTGAATGTTGAGACACCGTTACATCGAGAAAAACTGACTGTTTGGTGTGCTTTATGGGCTGGTGGAATCATTGGTCCGTCCTTCTTTAAAAACGATGCTGGTCAGAACGTTACAGTCAATGGTGACCGCCATAGAGCCATGATTACTGACTTTTTCGTTCATCAATTGAACAACCATGATGTGCAGGAGCTGTGGTTTCAACAAGACGGCGCAACATGTCACACAGCTTGTGCCACAATTGATTTATTGAAGGAAACGTTTGGTAACCGCATAGTTTCACGTTTCGGACCCGTGAATTGGCCTCCAAGATCGTGCGACTTAACGCCGCTAGACTAATTTCTGTGGAGATATGTGAAGTCGCTAGTCTACGCCGATAAGCCTGAAACGATTGATCACTTGGAGGACAACATTCGCGGCGTTATTGCCGATATACGGCCACAAGTGTAGGAAAAAGTCATCGAAAATTGGACCTCCAGTTTAGACTACGCCCGAGCCAGCCGTGGCGGTTATATGCCAGAAGTCATATTTAAATTATAATGCCAGAAGGTTATCTTTCGAATAAAGTGAATTTCATGTCAATTTAAAAAATTCATATTTCTTTTATTCCATTTAAAAGTTCTATACCTCTATAAAAAACACCCTTTATTATATTAATATTGTTATTTTTCGCCTTTAGCGTTTTTTTAGGAGTAGATTCATTTTTTTATAACAATTGTATTTTCTTCAGTGATGCGAATTAAAATCTGTACTTTTATTCTTTTGCCTTCTTGTATGTTAGTCAGTATCTAGCCTAAGTGAACAAAATTCATTCTTTTCATTTACGCTTACAAAAAGGTAAACTTCCAGGATTTTTTCCTTTGCCAAGTCATAAATAATATAATGAATCGTATACGTTCTATAAAAAGAAATAGTAGCGTCATAATATGGGTGTGACCTGCAAAATTCATTTTAATGTTATGTTACATTTATTACAGAATTGCAACACTCAGTCATAAAACAGTACTAAATAATTTTTGGCTTAAATTTTCATTAGTAGAACAAACAACGATTGTTAATCCTTATAATTACTACGGTTTAAATATCTTTTTATGGAATATTTTCATCAATAAAACTTGCTACATTAAGACCTGCTTTAGAATGCTTGATTTTATTTTATTGACCGACAAATTAAAGTTGTTAAAATGTACGACGAAATAAAATGTGATACCCTTTAGACAAACCTTTTAAAAGCAAGGAAGCAAAATAAGAGGGTTTAAGCTGGTGTAAAGAAATAAAACCACTGAAAATAACCGAAATATTTCGCACGCATTCGGAATTTAAAAACATTTTATAATTTTTACTTTGAGTTTCCGTACTGGTGTTTTTTTGATATTCAATCTCTGCCGAAATTATTACTCTTGTTTTTCTCATACGGGATGTTTAAAGTCCTTTAAAACATCTCCTATTCCGAAAAGTAATGGTGCGACTGAAAACAACTTATTTAAATTTACGATAGAGACTCGGTAATTTTGGCACTCGAAAGGTGTGGAAAAGTTCTATAATGATTAATTTATTAATTCGTTAAGTCGGTCTTGTTTTAATGAATAAAAAAATAAAACTTCATTATGCTAAAAAACATCAAAACGATATGCTAAAAAACTGGTTTTAACTCTCTTAAGTAGTTGTAGGGTTAAAGAAATTATGATTAAGTTGGTATAATTATATGTACAACTTGCAAGGAAGAGATATTATTATAAATTTCGTTTAAATCCACCTTTTTGGAGCCAGATTTTCAACTTGACCAAAGCCGTGAAAATTTTCGTTTTTTAAAATATCCATTGAAAAAAATACCTATTATTTAATTTTAATTTTATCTAAGACTTTAAGATAAAGGACTGAATAAAACAGAAGCTAGTTTTTAATCATTAATTTTGAACAATAAAATAATTTCATTAAAGGAAGAATAAATGTTTGTAACTACCACTATTCACCACTATAAGTCTTATTAAGTATTAAATTAAAATAATTTGTCTGTATCGAAAAAAAACTATGTTACTTTTCTACAACTGGAACGAAAAAATAGCTTAAAAACTAGTTTCTTAGATTAGTTGAACTCAGGCTTAAAATTTTACCTTATGCTGGGATCTCATATGCTTTTTTGAACACAAAAGATTGTAATAGAACAAAATTTCAAGCTCCTCTAATAATATAATATAAAACCGTTACTCTACTCAGTAATCTATACAAACTTCCAAACAAAGTAAATGTTTATAACTCATCGAATCGAGTTAATGAAAACGTGCAGGTTAGTAGTCCATTCATTACAATTGTAAAAGTTTTAGTTCTTCTTATTTTAAGTCTACATTTTTCAGTTTCGTATTTCAGTATAAAAGCAAGAATAGAAACAAAACAGCAGGTTTTTTAAGGACGATTTGCTGGATAATTGTTACTACAAGCTTTATTCATTACTAGTTAAAAATTAATTTACTCATCATACTTACAATACCCGCCTCTGGCAATATTGAAATTATATTACAAAGAAACTTGGGATCATCACCATGCTTTTCTGATACCAAAACACTAACTATAACCAGTGGAACACAATCGTTTGGAAAATCACGGAAAACAGGAAAAAATATACAAAAATGCTCGAAATAGCATGACTTGAAGCAATGATACATGTCACATATTGTTGCCAACAATTAATTTTCATAAAATGTGTTTTATTGGTATTTTTAACAACAAACGTATAATTGTATTGATAAGTTATTGTATGAAACACATATTATTAATGTAAGTTTCTTAAATATCGTTAAACAGACTAAAAATTATATAATTAGTTTTAAATAGAAAATCCCTGTCTTTCACCGCTAGAGAAGGTGCGCCACTTCATCAGATTCCATTTTGCCATACACTCTTATCTTAGTGACAGAGTCTTACATTCAACTGCAAGAGGTTTTCAGCAACAATACAAAAATAAATACGATAAGAAGGGCGATTCATTATAATTCTGCCTTGCACACCACATGAACTCCTCATATAATTAGCTTCTATTTTGCACTTAATAAAAATTGAGAATAAGAGAGTATTTAAAAAAAATTACATCTATAGTGAAATTTGAGGCCGCAACTTACACTATAATGAATAACAACCTAGCGTCTAACAGCAAGAGTCCAGCTGATCAATATTGGTTATATGCTAAAATGCTTACGTATACAGAGAAACGATTTATTTTAATAAATGTATAAAATTTTTACCTTGAACTTTCAAATATTTTTCGTATCTCCAAATTAGTTCGTCGTGGGTGGGCGTTCTAACTGAATCTGGAGATAAACCTTCGAACGCGTCCCTTAGCCTTGCCTTACAGTCCTCCATCATGCTCACTGGATTAGAATAAACGATGTTTTTTGTCGTTCCCCATAAAAAAATCTAAGACAGCCAAATCGTGAGAACAGAAAAGGTCCATTGTTGGCAATCCACTTGTTATAAAATATTGCTTGTCAAAAGTGGGTGGTAACTGGAACGAGTCTGTGTGGTGGGGAGCCATCGTGTTGGTAAAAATTTGGGTGTGTCCCGCCAGAGGTAAATTGCTTAAATATTGATTGTCTAACTCTTCTGGAATACTTAAATGTCTTTCTCCTACAAAAGTTAATATATAATTTAAAATGAGGACATAATTTGCTTTATATTATTAATAAATTACCAGTTAAGTTTTCTTCATAAAAATGTGGTTTTTATATTCCGTCATTTCTTACAGTACAGCCAAGTTTCTTGAAAATCCCGCAATATTACTTCATGAGAATTTAAATCACTCCAAAAATGGGAAATGTTTACTTTAAAAAGGCCATTTTTCGTAAATGTTTCATCAGTCCAAATTATGTTGTCCGACGAGAGGCGTCTTGGATAATCGTAAATATAAATTTGCTAAATTACGCTCTTTTCGGCAGATCATTAAACAAGGGTGGAAGTTGAGTTTCAACAGAATTTTATGTATTGGGCTCTTAGAGATTCCTGTTTGTTGAGCCACTTGTCTTAACGATCTCATTGGATATGCCGCAAAATAACCCAAAATTGCAATTTCAACATTTTTATCATTGAAAATAGGTTTCTTTTTGTACATTTTTGCCTTAACGGTGCCAAAATTTTTGAAATGTTTCAATATTCGTTTAACACTGATCCGTGACGGTTTCTGTTTATCTGGATATCTATTAGCAAATGTCTGGCATGTTCTTGATAATACTTTTCCCACAAATAATAAACAAATTTAAATAATCTTCGTGGATCTAATTCAATCGCCTCGGCATGCTTTTTTGTAATAATTGTCAAACGGCAAGAAATAGTGACATTTCTGTAGTGCTCTGTTGTTTTCTTTCGTAATGTTTCGCCGTCATGGCCAACTAATAACAAAACTTAAAAGCCGTATAGCTTTTAACAAAAATGTTATATTGCCAATATTTCAAAAACTTCAAATTTTTCGAATAGACAACCTTATTTAAAGTAATTGTTATTTTTAATGCTAAATAAGGTCATATTATAAAAATAGGGGGTTTACATCTCAAAAATTGGCCTTTAACGTTAATATTTAATGTTAGTTTTTGATCGCCCTGTATTTATTTATTATCAAAATATCAACACACTACACCAAAATTGATCCTCTTCTAGAAGGAAATTAACCCCAATTAAATAATAAAAGCTTTCATAAAGGAGAAATTGATAGTTATGTTTATGTCTGCAAACGCCATCTCTGACATAAAATTTAAAATATGTCAAAAACAGATTTAGGTATAGGATATTATATATGAAATATGTCTACAACTTTACTCATTTAAAGTAATTGTTATTTTTAATGCTAAATAAGGTCATATTATAAAAATAGGGGGTTTACATCTCAAAAATTGGCCTTTAACGTTAATATTTAATGTTAGTTTTTGATCGCCCTGTATTTATTTATTATCAAAATATCAACACACTACACCAAAATTGATCCTCTTCTAGAAGGAAATTAACCCCAATTAAATAATAAAAGCTTTCATAAAGGAGAAATTGATAGTTATGTTTATGTCTGCAAACGCCATCTCTGACATAAAATTTAAAATATGTCAAAAACAGATTTAGGTATGGGATATTATATATGAAATATGTCTACAACTTTACGTAGAATATAAAAAATGAAATAACATATAGGATATCTCATCTATCATCTTGAAAATATTTTAGCCGAATTGCTCCCATCGACATTAGTAAACCGCCCAGATTTAAAAATCGATCTCGGGAGTTCGTCGTGGGACACACTGCACATCTATAGTGACTTGTCTTAAGAAGTAAACAAAATACACTTATACTTAATATTAATCTATTTCTAATCTATGATGGTTTATATTTTAACATTCGAGAATTTGTAACATAATATTTCGATGGTGGATAGTTTAGAAAAAACATTATAGGTTATAGTTTTGTAAAGTTTGTTTTTGTTTTTATTGACGTTTTACCCACTACCAATAATTTATTGCAAAAATTATTTTAATAATTTAAATATCAATAAAATGACATAAAGTGAAATCAATTTTCGTCTCAGAATTTAATTAAATTTTTCAGGTCGTGTCCTGAAAGTGTAAATTTGTTAACAGAATCTGGATTATTATATTTAAAAGTTGGACAAGCCCAGTATGCTTTTGAACGACTCAGTCAGGCTCTGGCTTTAGAGCCAACATGTGCTAAAGCATTACTTGGAATTGGATGTATAACACAGGTATGGTTATTCTATGTATACCCTCCTGGACAAAATTAATGCAACGACATATTAAATCATACAAATCGCTAAAATTAATTAATTTTAATAACTTTTTATGGATATTGGTTTCATTAAAAGTTAGAAAAAACATCTTTGGATACTTGAAAAATGCTTAAGACCGAATAACAAAATCGTTGAAATTATGAAATGATGAAAAAATTAAATTAATGGTTTAACTAGGACGCTAGTAGCGTGTGTTGCCTCCTCTACTTCGGATTACAGCATTTATGCGCCTAGGCATGCTTCTAATTAAATTCTGGATAAATCTTGAGGAATTTGTTCTCATTCGGTGATAATGCAACTTCAAGTTCCCTCAGAACTCTAGGTGCAGGTATATGATGTTTTACATTTCTTTTGAGGTAATCCCATACATGTTCGACTTGATTCACATCGGGGCTTTTTGGTGGCTATTGCATAATTGGTAAACCAACTTGATTAAGATAATCGAGTACCTCGCTAGCCACGTGAGGTCGAGCGTTGTCTTGCATAAGCAAGAAATTGAGTCCCATAAAATGGCCGAAAGGATCACGTGTTCTACTATAATATTCTCAAGATATTAATCAGCATTCATAGATCTCTCGTACGAACTGGAACTAAGTCTGTGCGAGCGTCAAAGCAGATGCTACCCCAGAACATAACAGAGCCACCGCAAAATGGAATTCTTGCAGGAATATTGCAAGTAGCAAACCTCTCCCCTGATCTTTGCCATACTCGCTCACGATAATCTGGATGTTTTAGGCTAACTCTAGTTTCATCCGTGAAGAAAACTGACTTTTAAAGTCATCCATAGAATATTTTTAATGATTTCGAACAAAATGTAACCCAGCAACTCTGTCCTCTCTAGTAAGCAAGGGCGCAGTGGCTGGTCTTCTACTGTCTAATCCAGCTTCATTTAACCATCTGGTAACTATTCCAGAGGAAACTTCGACATTGTGGTTAGCTTCGACTTCATTTCTCATCATAGAACTAGTTGCAGTTCTGGTTCTTAAAGCATATTGTCTAAGAAAACGTTCATATCGGTCGTTAGTGCAAGGGCGAAAAGCCCTTGCCCTGGCTTTTTAGAATGAGTTTCTACTTCAGTGAAACGCCTTATTGTGGAACGATGTTTGTCTAACGAAGTGGCAATATAACTCTGACAATATCCGTCGTCCAATAAAACTGATGCTCTCACTACCTCCTGTTCAGTTAAATTCATTTTTCGATTTATTTTTCCAATTTTTCGGTGTCACAAATAAAACAATCAACAATAAAAACGTATTACTTTTAAAAAAGTAAAGACATTATAGGCTTACTTTTAAAGAAAATTTGTAGCAAGAATTGCACAAAATTGTTTATCCTCTAAAAAATTCTTTAAAACTGTAAATCTAAACAAATTGTTTTGATTGCTGTCATTACTAACGAAACAAAATATTCATAGCCTACTATTCAAATACTCGGTAAACTTCAAAAGTTGCATAAGAAAATGATAAATGAATTTTTTGGATAATTTCATATTGTTGCGTTAATTCTGTCCAGGAGTTTATTTAACGAATATTAAAACAACTTCTGGCTTTAAATTATTGTAACCATGAGGAATAAACATTTCAATATTGTCGTTCTCTCAGTTGAACTAAGTGGCCGAGCTATAAGTAAGTATATCTCCTCTATTTTTTACATTTACATCCTGACACATTCTGACCGGAATCCTGACAGGGCATTTCCACTTGAAGGGTCATTTCAAAACACTTAGGATGAATGCCAGCAGAAGAGGAATACAATAGATCTCGCAGTGTATTGATTCCCATTTCTACATACATACATACATCCTGGCGTTATAATTTCCCTTCTTACATCAGTTGCAGTTGAGTTATTACAAAACTATTGTAACGCAAAAATTCTAAGTAGGTAATGAGGTTGATCAATAGGTGAAAATATGAAATATTGCTTTAGTTTCTATTTTCTATTTCTAAAACTGTCATTTTTTTATTCTTTGTTAAATTTTTGGTAATAATTTTATTGAATTTATAATTATTGCACTATTATCAATGACTCTCATAATATACTTTATAACGTGTGAATGCTCTGAATCGATTTGAGTAAGTTACAATTTATATATAATAGAAATCAAGTTGTTATAAAACGATTTAAGTTGCCTAATTATTTCCATTGCAAATACTTTTTTAGAAACGTAATTTTTTTATTTGGCTGAAATTTGTATGATTTATTTTTCTTAACATGCGAGCTTTTAATTTGGTTTTATAACGACGGAGCGTTACTTTTTTTAGACGTGTATGTTGTGAAAAGTCTAAGGTAGCGCCCATAATTTAAATATCAAGTCTATAACGACTATAAAATAAAAAGCTAAAAAATCTAGAACACGCCTGCGAAAAAAAATTATGAAACTGAAAAGTAAAAAAAAACTTTCCTTTCTCTCTTCTTTGAATAGTTTTAGTGTACTCTACTTTGCATTGCTACTTTTATATTTTATTTAGAGGATATATATGGGTTTCGAATAAATATATTTATAGGAGGAACTGTTATGAAACATACAAAATTTGGACGTCTTACGAATATCACTTTGAATTTATCGAAATTCTTTATATCTTATAATGTTATTAGGTTGGTAAGACAAAGTAAAGCAAATAGCACGACATTTGTGGAGATGAGTTTAATAGTGTGGAAGCTATTGTGAAAAATACGAAACTGATTCACATACACGTTTAATAAAGATATCTGAAAAAGGCCAGTAAGCAAAAAAATTTGAACGATCTTTTATACTAGTGTGTGTATTCTGAATTTCCTATAAAACCGTTGTAACTCATAATGTTGAAAATACTGCTAGAAAATACATTTTTGTAACCAGTACGAGAATTTGAATGAACTTAATTTTCGTTTATAATCGAGTTGTCCTTTCTTGTATCAGAATGACTTAGTGATCTAGTTTTCATTGTAATTTTTAGACTTTAAATCGGAGTTTGTTTTTGCGATGAATATATAATTTTTTTAACTAGCTGGTGACTTCTCCATAATAACTACGACAGGTAACTCAAATACAAGCCGCCTTAATAAAGGGTGTTTTTTTTTATAGAGGTATAGAACTTTTAAATGGAATAAAACAAAGATGAATTTTTTAAATTGACATGAAATTTACTTTATTCGAAAGATAACCTTCTGGCATTATAATTTAAATATGACTTCTGGCATATGACCGCCACGGCTGGCTCGGACGTAGTATAATCTGGAGGTCCAATTTTCGATGACTTTTTCCAACATTTGTGGCCGTATATCGGCAATAACGCGGCGAATGTTGTCCTCCAAGTGATCAATCGTTTCGGGCTTATCGGCGTAGACTAGCGACTTCACATATCCCCACAGAAAATAGTCTAGCGGCGTTAAGTCGCACGATCTTGGAGGCCAATTCACGGGTTCGAAACGTGAAACTATGCGGTTACCAAACGTTTCCTTCAATAAATCAATTGTGGCACGAGCTGTGTGACATGTTGCGCCGTCTTGTTGAAACCACAGCTCCTGCACATCATGGTTGTTCAATTGATGAACGAAAAAGTCAGTAACCATGACTCTATAGCGGTCATCATTGACTGTAACGTTCTGACCAGCATCGTTTTTAAAGAAGTACGGACCAATGATTCCACCAGCCCATAAAGCACACCAAACAGTCAGTTTTTCTGGATGTAACGGTGTCTCAATATACACTTGAGGATTATCATCACTCCAAATACGGCAGTTTTGTTTATTGACGTATCCATTCAAACAAAAGTGAGCTTCATCGCTAAACAAAATTCGCTTATGAAAATCGGGATCAACGGCAATATTGTTTTGGGCCCATTCACCGAATCTACGCCTTACTAGGTGATCGTGTGGCTTCAATTCTTGCACGAGTTGGATTTTGTAAGTACGCAAACCAAGATCTTTCCGCAAAATCTTCCATAAAGTGAATGGACACATATCCAATTCCTGTGCACGGTGGCGGATAGACTGATTCGGGTCTTCCTCTACGCTACGCTCTACAGCAGCAATGACTTCTTCTGTACGCACTGTACGACGTCTCTGTGGATGCGTATTATCATTTAGAGTAAACGTGGTGCGAAAACGTTCCATAGTTAATCGAATTAATTGCTCTGATGGACGATTATGTTGACCGTAAAATGGACGTAGTGCGCGATACGTATTTCGAACAGAACCATGATTTTCAAAATAAATTTGCACAATTTGGAAGCGTTGTTCAGGCGTCAGTCTATTCATGTTGAAATGCCAAACCAAACTAAACCTAAATCACTTGACAGCTGACAAAATGGTCGCCAGTTAAAAAAGTGTTGCCAACTTAAAGTTTTATACCTCTATAAAAAACACCCTTTATTATTCTATACTGAATTTATAAAACAAGCCTTTAGACTTGAGTTGAGACAGACGATTATTTTAGCCATGAGTGTACACAGGCCAAAATAAAGGTAATATTTTCTTCGTGATACCTTGTATTATGTTTGTTTTAATAAATACTTTATTGTTTATAAACCTTAGAAATTATAAATATCCCATATTATGTGTAAATTAACATGCTTAAAATTAGCGAAAAATTTTACGTAAAGAGCCTTTTTAAAAAAAATGTGCTTTAGCCACCGAAAGCAAAGCCCTGGTACCAGGAGTCGAATTTATTAAAGCCATACTTTCTTTTTCTTCACGATAGTTGAGTAAAAGTCTAAAAAATCTGTCTGGAAAAATGTACTCTTTACTACTTTCACAATACTTTTTTTATGAAATACACTTGACAACTGTATTAGAATAGATCTTATTATGATGAAAACATAGTAAAATTAAAAGAAAAAACTTGCACTGATTGTAAGATAATACATCTTACTACATAGGTTGGCTGGGTTAAAATTTAACGACACTCCCCGTTTCTGAAGCTACTTCACAATGTATGTCATATGTAACTGATATTTTATAATAAAATTTATTTTATTAATTTCAACTTGTATTATTCGAAAAATATGAAAATAATATTGGTTTAGACCATTAATAAATATGCTTTTTTAGTTAAAAAATTATTCTAGAAGCTAGATCATGATTTAAAACACATTTTTTTTATATTATAAGAAATAAATTTAGCATAATAAGTTTAAATGTTAGACAATAACCATATAGTCTTCATTAATTATGTGTTTATTGTTAGGGAAAAATCACATAGTATACACTAATTGTGTTTATAGTTGTCACAATTCATGTCTGAATGAAATACAGTTTGTTAACTTTATATTGTTCGTGTGATGGCATTTACTAAAATTAATAAGAAATATTCAACTACATTGGTTAAGATAATGAATACTGTCTCAACATTCAAATTATTTTCACAACTTGTCTGTTTAAGACACACATTTGTTTAATTTTATGGTGCAATTTACTTTATTAACTTGAGCAAAAAACTTAACATACCTTTGAAAAATGATTTATTTTAGGTTTAAACTAGACTTCAATGATTATTTTACACTTCTGTTACCTTAAATGTACTTTTCAAATGCGTAAGCTATTTTTAATCCGTTAAGTATTATTTTAAATTAATGTGTACATTATTTTTAAAACATTTCATATTACAAACTAAATTTTGTCAATATATTTAGAAAATTATTAGGTAGAATATATTTGTTGTCCGAGGGTGGTTTTCATTCGAAATTCTCGAACGAAGAAGTCTATACAATCCACAGGTTGCTAGTTCAGAGAGTAATCGAAGGATCAGCTGGTTTTATTTATGAATAACTTTATTAATAGATTAAATTGATTTAAACCGGACGGTGCTGCTTCAAACAAGAGTAATTAATAATTAATCGTACTAAATTATACCTCCAGACTTTGGCACCTTTGTCAATAAAGGAGAAAATTAAACGAGAGACGCTGTCCGAGAGGCGCGTTACACCCATCAACAACTCGAGAACATTTCATTATTTATTACTACTGGCATGAACTAGAGAAATACAGCCCGCGTGGTGTGTTGCACTATCCTAGCTTTACCATGTTTCAACTACAACTCGACACGAAATTGAGAAATACTACTGTCGCTAAGCTAGCTCGTCGTGCCAAATTTACACCCCTTACCCTTGTGCATTCGGCGGCCGGCATTTCTCAAAGTCAAAGGAGATAATAAAAGCGTCTAGGCGGTACAATACCAGCAAAGGGTCTATACATATTAGTAAAAATGAAGTGTCTGTCTGCCTGTCTATCTGCGAAACGACTGAACCGATTTCGATGAAATTTTACAGACCTGAAAAAAAGGTTGTCAGGAATGATATCAGTTTTTTTTTCGGTCTGTGTGCATATGCTGTCTGTACGAGCTAATCTTTGAAACGGCTCAATAACGTATGAGAATGATATATATCAAGATTTGGGCATTTTGATATCATTACAATATTGTGAAGAATAATCAGCACGTTTTTACAAAAATAACATCGGCGAAACTTTTACAGTGGAGATTGTAAACTTTATTTTAAAAAAATGGATATAGGTACACCTGCTATCGCGAACCCATCAAAAGCTTTTGATTTTATAAATGTTGAATTTGTTAGAAGTAAATATGGTCTTCAATATATTTTGTTTCTTATAAATGTTAAAATATTTACACATGTTAATTATTTTATTTCTAATGAGTATAATGTTGATATATGATTTGCCATTACACATCTCAATAGATTTGCTAATTAATTATGCGGATGACACTCTAATAAAACTGAAAGTGTTATATTTTGTAGAAAATGTTCTTAAAACATAATCTTGGTAAATAGTGACAATGATGAATTACTACATTGATCATGTTCGTACAATGTTTAATAAGGCTTATTTTACACTTTTGCGTCACCGGTATGACGTAGAGTGACATTTCTCTGGTATCGTTTACTCTGCTTTGTCATGCCAAAGTGTGATATCGGATGGGGCTGTTGCTATGTTGCCAAATGGCCTCATTTCATATAATATATCACTGCCAATAATTTTGGACTGAGTCTATAGCGTGGGGTATCTATAGATGTAAAACAATTAGAGATTAAACATTGAATATGTGAAAAATTCCAGCTAATATGACCGAAAATAGCTGACCGAGTGAAAGTAGAAGAGAAGTGGGGCAACACGGCTACCAGGAGGAGTCGTATGTATAAGTTACGTGGCAGCCGCGTTGCTCCCACTACTCTTCCACTCTCACCTGTTCGGCTGTTCTCGGTAACGTTTGCTAGCATTTTTTACATATTTCACAGAATTTTTGATTTAAAGTGAAAATATGGGCTTGTGGAATGATACTTCTACTCTCAGAATTTTTTTACTAAATTATAATCAAACCATCCAGGCCCGCTGAAAGATGGTGTACTAAAAATTTCAAATGGAAATTGTGCAAAAAGTAATGAACGGATAATTCCTGATTTGGCACACATAAATTACATATAAATTACTATTATTTCACGAAGGACCAATGCAACAATTTTGAAAATGACGGAAATGTGAATTTTTAAAAAATGCCGAATTTTCTGGTTTTTCCTGTTTTCCTTCGTTACTATTGATCCAATTGAGTCGACCCATGGCTCATTTAGTTGGTATTTAAATTCTCTACAGTTTTTCTGTTTACACCATCGGAATTATTAATTTTGATGTTATAGGCAAAAAATGACAAAAAAAACGTAATCTATGTAAAAATGTAGAAAAGTAAATTTTGTGATACAATAGATGGTCTAATAATGTGACCATGGAAAAAAAAAAAATACGACAGAATGAAGCAGAAAATGTAAATTACATAAATATGTAAAATACTTAAAACTTATACCACAACATTCCTTTAAAAATTGAAATTTTTGCGGGAGGTTAGTACTTTTTCTTTAATTTAGTTTCCTTATTTTAATTTAGATTTACTTTAAACTACACTAAACTGAGCAATGATTCTTTAATTTTGAGAACCTCCCAGTCTAATTTTGAAAGGAGACGAAAAATGTAGTTTGGATTTTTCGAAAACGCCAAAAAAAAGAGTTAAATTAAAGTATACCATTTGAATTTTAATAAATATAATTACATTTCGCGATTTTTAAGATATATTATGGTACTTCTTTATCAGATTTTTATGTCCCATCTAAGACAAAATATTTGACTATAAAGCTTTTCCGCCCTTACTTTAATTTTTTATAGCCGTAGTTAAGAGTATGTTATTAGGAATTTGTAGAATTAATCAAATCCAAGACCCCTTCTATAAATAAGTTAAATTAAATTTGATTAATTATTGCGATCCATGTTCGATATAAAAAAGCAATATGAAGTAGCGTAATATATTAAAAGTTTTATTGGATATACTAAAAGAAATTATGGACAGGATAAATAAAAAATGTGTTGTTGTTTTTGTGTTTTAGTTACAGAGTGATATTTTTGGTTTTAGTTACACAATGGTATGATTCCATAGGCGTTTGTTATTAATTCTTTATTTTCTTCATATCATATCCTAAAAACAGTTTTTCCTAAAAAGTATGTGTCGTAATATACGCACGTACGAATTGAGTTTATGGTGAGCGAAAAATATGACAATAAAGCTTATGAAAGAAATTACCATTATTTAAATTTAACGTTTATTACATACTCATACATTATTTTTTATTTTAGAAGCATGAAGAATACGAAGTTGCTTTAACCAAGTATAAAATCGCTGTTCTTTATGAACCTGAATGTGTTGGTTTATGGAATAACATTGGAATGTGCTTTCACGCTAAGCAAAAGCAAGTTGCTGTAAGTGTTATTTGTAGCTAAACATAAATAAAAATTTATCGGGAAAGGGATAAGTAATTGTTCAATAAGTTATTCTGAATTATAAAGTTTGTAAAACAAAATAAAAAGTCTTGAAAAAATAAAATGTTTACCACTAAAAAATAATCCATTAACAAAGTTAAAAATGTAGAATAAAAATTTATTTAACATACGATTTACTGGCGGCCAATATTAGACTATGATGCAGCTACAGGGGTGGATCCAGCCTCTCTCTTTGGGGGGGGGGGGGGTGATATCACAAAAGTACAGTATGGCAAGCGAAAACAAGTTGTCGACGGGGGGGGGGGGAGATACCAGCAACATTCCCATTTTTAATGTAAAAGGTAGGGTCGGGTCTATTTTTCTGAATTTGAAGCTCTTGGAGAAGGGGGGGCGATCAAAAGAAAAAACAAGTTGCCGACAGGGGGGGATGCCAGTAGCATACACATTCCTATTATAAAAGGCAGAATCGGGTCTATTTTCCTGAACTCAAAGCTCTTGAGAGGGGGGTGAACGATCGCAAGCATACCCATTCCTATAATCTATTCAAGAACTAGAGAGAGTAAAAAAACTGTTTCCGAAACCTCCAACGTACCTGCTCTAGTGCCGCAGGTAACTAAGGTGTGCCGTAAATCTAATTATATTTAAATATTATAAGCTTTTATAAATTCACTGCAACAATAAAATTTGTGATAGTTTAATTTAATTTCTATCAGTGAGCAAAGTATACCTTACAGTGTGCTTAGTGATTTATCTTATTTGCGCTTGTTTTTATATATTATTTGAGATTAGTGAGGTACCCTAAATCAGGGCATTTTTTCTTCAACAAAAAACTTACTACGATGAATCTTTATGATGCCTTAAGATATCATTATCTAGATAATAATGTTAAAAACTTTGTTGAGATGTATTTCAACATGAAAGCAGTTGGAAAATCTACTATGTACCGAATACTGAAAGAGAAAAAAACGACTGGAATTGTTAGTACTCCCAAGCCACATTCGATCACAGGCAGACGAAAAACTTCGTTGGAAGAAGAGATGAAAACTGCAATAAAAGGAGTTGTACATACATTTTATTATGAGAAACAGATTCCAATTGTCGACAAAATTCTGAGTAAAATCAACGAAGATATATCTGAAATTAAAAGAACTGTATTCTGGAAATTGCTCAGAGAACTTAATTATTGCTGAAAAAAACCAGATAGAGTATCTGTTCTTATAGATCGTCTGGAAACTGTCCGTTGGAAAAGGAAATATCTCTTTCAAGTAAAAGGTAGAGGTGCTAGAAATAATGCAATATACAAAATTAGTAATTTAGCTGAATTTTTGAAAGATTTTTTTGAATAAAGTAACTGCAGAAAATTGGGAAAAACCCATATAATAAAAGAAAGAATAAAACAAAATGTGGAAACTCGATCTCATGATCCGTGAGATAGAGCGAAGATAGCTTCATTGACTTTGATTAGGAATTAGATACGTAATGTAATAAATAAAAATAAGTAGATCTAAATTTAACTGTAACATATAAAAACTAATTACATTTGAATCCCTTTTTAGTGTTTAATTGTAATTCTGCAGATGGTTTAAGAAATAAATAAACTGAAATGTCAAATGTCCTAAAAATGTTTTTAATTAATAATAAAATGACCGATAGCCCCAAAAAATATTTTAATATTATATGGACGAATTTATTTTTTAATATATGTTTAACTTTGTATTTTTGACAATGGGTATTGAGTTCTGGAAATTGCTCAAAGAACTTAATTTTTGCTGGGAAAAATCAGATAGGAAATCTGTTCTTATAGATCGTTCGGAAAATGTCCATTGGAGAGAGAAATATCTCTCTCAAGTAAAAGGTAGAGCAGAAAATTGGAAAAAATCCATATAATAAAAGAGTAAAAGAAAATGTCGAAACTCAATCTCATGATCGGTGAAATAGAGGAACTAATTATAATTAATTTGAGCGAAGATGGCTTCACTGATTTTGATTACGAATTAGATACGTAATGTTTACCAGCGTAAACACAATTTATTATTTAAATTTTCTGTAAGATATAAAAATTAATTACATTTGAATCTTTTTTAGTGTTTATTTGTAATTCTGCAGATGATTTAAGAAATAAATAAACTGAAACGTCAAATATCAAAAATGTTTTTAAATAATAATAAATTGACCGATAACCCCAAAAAATTTTTGTATGATATGGATGAATTTATTTTTTTATATATGTTTAACTTCTTGTATTTTTGACAATGGGTATTTTGTAAGTATCTAAATTATAACTTAGAATTTTTTGAGAGAATAAGGCTACGTTTTAGTCTGAATGTGTCTAAAACGGTTTCTATAACGAAATTAAAAATAATAAAAATACGGTTGTGATTTGTGTTAAATATGTCAAAATTATCTACATTTTGTAATGTATGTGAATTATTAAGAAATCATAAGAAATAAAATAATATTATAAAAACTTTTTATTTTAAGTTTATTACCGAAATAATATTCTATGCCATAAATACTTAGTGATAAAATAAACCTCCTTCCGACGCCTATGACAAGGATTAAAATCCTTTTTAACACTTCACACTTCCAAATATCTATTGTTATCCAACCCAAATAGTCCATTATTATAGACCGGTATTTTCATTCATGTTATGATTTTTAAATAAAAAATTTGTTAAATAAAGGCAAAACAATTCTTTTTGAAATATTTTGTTCTATGTTTCTACAAAATATCGTTAAATATTCTAAACATCTTCCGTACAACGTCGGCCGGAAATAGATTTTTTGAATCTATTGAAATTTTGTGAAAACAATTACTCTATAATTACCGAAACATTTGAAGGGTGAAGAAAAATACCTAAACTCGATTTATCTTAGTTGAAGTAATTCCATTACACAGTCAATTTGCTATCTTCTGTTTAAATCGTGTTTAATCCATTTGGAAGAAGTTGCCAGTTCCCTTTGATAAAACAACAATCCTAATTATATAGACCTTTGAAAAATTGGATAAGAATATATAATTGAGAATATTTTAGTTTATAAATACAATTAAGCTATGGAAAAAAGTCCTTTTGTAACCAGTCTGAAATTAACCATTTAGGTTTATTTATCCTAATTTGCTTTAACTGTATATTTCTCAAAGAAAAAGAATAATTGAAAGCAAATACAATATAATTTTTTAACCCTCATGTACTTCTACGATTAGAAAACCTTTAATACTAATTTTTAGTTCGCAGTTTCCCATATTATGCCGAATACGATAAAAAAAAATCGTTTGAGTTGGACAAGCGATTTCATTGAGTTAAACTGAGAAATTTTTGACCGTTATTTGATATCGTTAAATCGTATTTAAAAACAGGTGCTCTTTAAAAGCCTCAAATAACAAAATTGTTCTTTATCCAGCGCACTAAGATTATTTATAGTTTACTTAACTTTTGCTTGTGTGTTTTCATATTTTAAATTTAAATATAGGTAGGAACATATATATATATATATATATATATATATATATATATATATATATATATATATATATAATATATATATATATATATATATATATATATATATATATATATATATATATATATATATATATATATATATATATATATATATATATATATTCAGGGTATCCGGGAAAATGTGGAAAATCTCCCGGATATGAAAAAACATATGAAAGGAATATTACAAGTTCATATAAATTTTTTTTGAATATGGGCTCCTAAAGAGCTACAATGGAATCAGGTTTTTTACACATAATTATTGAACCACCAGGTATATTTAGATTTTTTAAAATATTTGTGCACTAGGTTAGACCCTTCAAATTACTCTACAAGTGTTGTGAATTATTCACAGCTGCAGGGACGGACGAGCTGTGCCACTCATGACCCCATTTTTTTTTACGCCTTTATAAGGACTTTGGACAACATTTTTTATATACCTTTAGCTATTGATTAAAAATTAAGTACTCTAACTAAGTAATCCTAACCATTTTTGAAAAAACGAAAAAATTTTATTTACGCTGTTAGTCCCCTAACTTCTGTTGAGTTGTATATCAAAAAGAGGAATTTTCCCCTGTCACCATAGTTTCAATAAAAAGCTAAACTAACTGCTTAGTTAAAAACTTCGTAAGAGGGTTCAGCATGAGCACCGTGAAGTCTGATGAACTCGCGGGCACGACAAATTGAGGACTGCTGTACCCGCCACATTAAGTCAGCATTGTTCCTTATTTGATCACAGTGAAATGTGATTCTCCGTAGAAGTTTCTCCCTACTATTGACCGGAGTGGAATATACCAAGGTTTTCAGATGTCCCCATAGGTGAAAGTCCAAAGGTGTTAGGTCGGGAAATCGAGGAGGCCAGGCAATAGGTCCTCTTCTACCTCCAGTAGTTTGGATAGACGTTATTCAGGTGCTCCCGCAGAGCAACGCTGAAATGGGGTGGTGTCCCATCATGCATGTAGTACATGTTTCGGTGGGCTTCAAGTGGTAAGTGCTCTACTAAATCCTGAAAAGCGTTCTAAAGTTCTCGATTCCGTCGTGCTGGTAATCCGAATAGTCCAATCAAAAAATTGCCAGTGATTCCTGCCCACACATTAATTGATTGGAATTGATATTAATGGTGCGAAACAATAGTTGCATGATAGTTTTTATCAGCCCATACATGTGAGTTGTGTAAATTTATGATACCATTTTTGTAAACCCTGCTTCATCCGTGAAGAAAATAGTATTAATGAAGTTTACATTATTTCGTTGCTAATCCAATAGCCAGTTTGCAAACGGTATTCTACGGGGAATCAGTTTATGTACTTTTTTCAAATGATATGGATATAACAGCTGTTCTTGAAGAACTTCATATACTATTGTTTTTGATGTATTAAACTGTGCTGATAATTTTCGAGTGTTTTTTGAAGGAATGTCATCTACAGCATTTAAAATATCTTCTTCTAATTGCGGCGTAGGTACTGTTTATCCCCGACCAGCGTCAGTACTTCTTTTTCCAAAATTTCCTAAAATTATGAAGAAATGTAATAATATTACTTTATTAAATGGAATCGCCTACCATTCTCCCTTTCAACTCGTTGAAATGTTTTCTGATCTGGAAGAGTACGGTTAGGATATCTGGCGTGATATAACCTCCTGGTTTCCAAAACATTGCAAGATACAAAATAATACATCAGATGCATATCTGTATACTCAGTAAACGTGTATTCCATATTTTGCATTATTTCACAATTAATTTCAACACGAAATCCAATGAGTAATTCACAATAGTTTTTTGGATTAGAAAAAAGTTGAAATATACCTGGTGGTTTAATAAGTATGTGTAAAAAACTTTATTCCATTGCAGTTCTTTGGGAGCCCATACGAATATAGTTTATATGTTCTTGTAGTATTCCTTTGAAGTATTTTTTCATATCCGAGAGCTTTCCTACATTTTCCGGACAGCTTGTATATAAATATATATATATATATATATATATATATATATATATATATATATATATATATATATATATATTTGCAAATGTTTTATGCCGGTAAATATAAAGATCCAAAATGACATTTGTCTGTTTTTAGGCCATTAGTTGTCTCAAGAGAGGATTATGGATCTCCCCGCTAAACTGGAAAATCCTTTTTAACCTCGGATTAGTTCATTTGGCTACGCATCAGCCAGCGTCTGGATTCAATTTTGCTTGTGCTGCAGTCAATTTACGTCCAGATGTAGCTGATTGTTTTGCTTTGTTGGGATGTAAGTATGTATAGTAATTTATCTAGGTTGTCTTGAAATTAAAAGATTACGAGGCAAGGTGAACTTCAAATACTGGTCTATTCTGCTTCGTATAAAATAAGTATTCGCGCACTACACCTGATAGTGTAATGTCGTAAGAGGGATGTATGACTTGGCGAATTACTACGCCTATTTGAACGGATCAGCATTGTGCAATCGCTAACACAACGCAGTTCAAATTTACGTGATACTCTTTTGCAAACTATTTAATAGCCGTTACGGTGTAGATACTTGATTAGCATGCGGGTTCTCGTCTACCCCCACCGGTTTGTCAATGTTACGGGTGGTCTTTCACCTGCGAAATATGTATTTTCAATGATATTGTTGGACTGGTCATGGCACGCTTTAATGCCGATCGTTCACATGTGTAAGTGCAGTTACGGTCATGGAACGGTTCAGTTTCTGGTTGTAATTGCCTCTAACGAATTTTAAACCGTAAGTGAAAAATTACTGTTTTAAAGTGTCACCAAAACGTCCAACCTCCGAAATCTCTGCCAAATTCGCTTTAGTACCCATCTCGCGTTTGTTCCACCATTAACGAATTATACTAAGGCGGCTCATTCTTATAGGAGAATTGGAACCGCTAAGTATTAGAACTGGTTATTGATAAACGGTAGTTTTTACTATAAGTAGTAAAATGGCAAGGAATGATGTATATGCAGTGTTGCCGTATTGGATAGTTGATCTAAACTACGGGTACACGTTTTTTATCCCTTGGTTCATTATATTTGTTCAGGTTTACAAAGGGAAAGTTGTAATGATCAAACCTTTCAGTAAAACTTCGTAAGGCAGCGGCAACCTTGCATTTAAATCGATAAAAAGGTTGAGCTTACCCCACTTAGTCGGTAGGAAGGGATATGCAGTATTGCCACATTTTCAACATAAATCCGAAAATTTAAATCTTTTATACTTGTTTGTAATAAAAGCATCTATATATCACATTACAATATTGATATCTAATCACTGACAATATTGTAAATTGCTTTTTATGAATGAGACGGCGTACCAGTTTGGCGTACCATTTAGGAGCGTCAAAATTATAATACAGGATAGGAATTCTTGGTATATTTTTTCTATGGTTCCACAAATAGAAAGAGTTATTATTTTGCGGTGCAGCTTATGGAAATGTGAATCTAGTATGGAAGTTTGGATCTTTTGTAAGTAGAGGGCGTTAATTCCCTGTGCGACTTGATCTTTTTATTATTAATAATTTTAATACATGTTAAAAAAAATATTTTACGTCGTTCTATGACTAAAAAGTTCGTCAATGATTATGAAAAAACCTATATGCTCTTTTAATCCTTTTAGAGATGTTTTAATCGTTATTTTTTGTTGAGTAGGAAAAAATAATCATGAAGAATTTTTTGTAAATAAAATCGATGACTACATTGCTTTATAGCATTGTTATTTAAATCTTTTTTGTTTTCTTATGACTGAAAAATTGGCTTAATTTAAACATATTCTCGGTGCTTCATGGGACATGGTGCTTAAAATATCTTTGACACTAATCCGTAATGCTTTTAATTATGACAAGGGTAGGGTCTCTAAGTTTTTGACAACTGATTTATATTTTCTGTATTTAAAACCACTTAAAATATACACTTATTCAGTTCCTATGGTTAAAATCGGTATACAGAATGATTATATAATTCTTTCATTTAATGAAGTATACTGTATTTAAAAGAAAATTTAATAAAAATAAATCGTAATTAATATTTATTGTATACTTAGTTTTAATAAAATTTTAACTGTATGTTGTTAATAGGTGTATCTTTATGCCTAAAAATGTTAACAGTAGTAAATAAGAATTTTTGAAGGACAACACTTTTAGTTACGACTGATTAATTTAATGTAATTTGGTTTATCTTTAAAAATAATAAATCTATAAAAATATTTCACTCTGTATTATACGAATAGAGGGAAAACAATTTATAAGTTATATTTCGAAAAAGATTGAAAATCATATTTTTGAATATTAAAATTTCAGTAAGAAATAAAGAAATCTTTACAGCCCTAGAATTAGTTTACCAAGTTTCTTATATTTTCCTTCAGGCAGTTCCACTGAAGAGACGCGTATTTGTTAAATCATATTTCTAAATGTTTGAACAAGAATATCTAGGGAATATTGACCAAAGAATTTTAAAAAATCTCGGAAAGTATTAAAATGTCCACATTATAATCCTTGGATATTTTTTCAAGTGCTTTCCGCCACTAATTTTTTTTTCTGGTAAAATAAATTTTTGACAATGATAAATTAATTTAATTCATTGCTCTTATTTTATTACTATTGTTTTAAAGTTCGTCTAAGAACTCATTTTTGTACTGGGCGGTTTATTAAAAATTTTTATTTCGGGAAATGTTTAAAAGGAACTATTATGTTCTATACCACTAAAAAAAGAATAATCAATATGAACCCACAAGCCCCAAAACTCTATGGCCTTATAAAAAATCACAAACCAGGAAATCCCATTCGCCCAGTCGTTTCATACATAAATAGCCCCATGAGAGAACTAAGTATGAAACTAAATTCGTTCTTCAAACAAATAACTAACTTTAAACTAAGTCACAGTTTAAATAATTCAGTAGATCTCGTTCAAAAACTAGAAAACATAAAAACCCCAGATAACTCCATACTAGTTTCTTTTGACATAAAAAGCATGTTTTCCAATATTCCAACACATGAATGTTTTATACTTATCCAAGAAATGTTACAGGAACGAAATATAAATCCAATAGTTACTACTGAAATCTTGTCCTCTTTTGAACTTTGCCTATCACAAACCTATTTCCAGTTTAATACAATTTTTACTTATAAAATGGGTTCTCCTCTTAGCCCTCTCCTAGCAGACATTTTCATGTCAAACATAGAAAACAAAATTCTTAATTCCTCTTTAAGCAAAAACCATGTTCAATTTTGGTACACATATGTGGATGATGTTCTAGCATGTTTTACAGGCACTACTAGACAGCTTCAAAAATTCTTACAATACATTAATAATTGCCATCCAAAAATTCAATTTACTCTGGAAACTGAAAATAACCATAAAATAACCTTTCTAGATCTCATCATATCTCACCTCAATAATCAGTGTAATTTAAAAAAAAATTAGAAAACCAACGTTTACAGGTAATACTATATCTAATGATAATTTTCACCCCTTACGACACAAAATCGCTGCATACAATTCAATGATACATAGAGCATTCTCGTTGCCTCTCTCTGAAGAAGATCTTCAAGAGGAACTAAATATCATTGAAAGAATTGCAATATCAAACAATTTCTCCCAACAAACCATAAAGAAATTAATAACTAAAAAACAAAAATAATTAGCTTTTAATTCAATATATCCCAAAATAAAAAATGATAAAGACAGTTCATCTTATATATACAACATAAAAGTAGCCTTTAAATCTCAACACAATCTGTCCACTATCCTTTACAATGCTAAAGATAAAATTAATAAATTTGATAAATCAGAAGTTTATAAGTTAAAATGTGTGATAGCTTGTATATTGGACAAAGTGGTAGAAGCTTTAAAACTCGCTTTTCAGAACACTACCGATCATATAGACTACAAAAAACAGACTCGAGCTTTGCCAACCATTGCTTAGAACACAACCATAGTTTTCCTAATTTAAGCATCACTGACATATTACGTTATTCAACAAAGGGCCAAAAGTTAAATATTCTTGAATCTTTAGAAATATATAAACATAGTAAAAATAAAAATGTAAATTTGTTTAATGACCAGACAGAACTTGGGTTTTCCCCGTTATTTGTTGTTGCCAAATAATAATTAATTCCCAAAATTTAGTACCTCTCCTTTGTAATAATGTAATGTCTCAGGTAGTTTATATTTATTGTTAAATTTTCTCATGTTTCTGTATTGAATACTTAGTCTACCTTTGCAATTCAGTTTGAAAATGACTCTGTGAGTTGAAACTGCAGTCACTGTTTTCTAAATAAATTTAGTGGTATAAAACATAATAGTCCCTTTTAAACATTTCCCGAAGATGATTAACTACCACATAGTAACAGCTACCAGCATCAATTTTTATTTCCTTTTCAATTTTGTTTAAGTCTATTTTTTTTACAGAATAAATATTTCTAAAGGGTGGGCCATCTGTTGATTTTTTAAAGATAATATTAACCATGTATTTTACTAACTAAATTTGTGAATATTTTAGTCCAAAGGTCTCAAATCACATGATCTTGTAGGCCAATTTACATCAGAATTACGGAAATTTAAATGTTCTCCGAATTTCGATCTCAATAAACGTAGTGTTTCGCGCGTTACGTGTTGTGTTGCGCAGTCTTGTTTAAACCAAAGATCATTCACATTTAATTCAATCAATTTTGGCCAAAAATAGTCCGTCAGCATACCCCGATAGCGCTCAGAATTCACTCTAACGGCCTTTTCACGTTTATCTTCGAAGAAAAAGGGTCCAATGACTTCGTCAACTCGTAATCCACACCAAATAGTAACCTTTTCCTTATGAAGTGGTTATTCGTTAGTCATGTGAGGATTTTCCGAACTTTAAATGCGACAGTTTTGTTTATGAACATGTCCATTCAAATAAAAATGTGCTTCATCGAAAAAAAATATTTTTGAAGAAAAACCCTCTTCTCTCTCAAGTATCCAATTGATGAAAGTACGGCGTTGGTGATGATCTTGTGGCTTTAATTTTTGAGTCAACTAGATCTTGTATGGATACCAATGAAGATAAATATGGAAAATGCTAGTAAAGTGGTTCGGGGAATGTTTAATTCTTATGAACGATGTCTGGTTGATGTTGATGTGTGAGTGGGTTTTCTGTAGACAGTGTGTGAAAGCAAGCCATCTTCTTTTCACTTCAGTAGGATGACTAGAAATAGTAGTTTTCTTTCCTGTTCTATTTCCATGGTTTATATGATTCAGGAAATTGTTAAGATCTTCTTCGTCATGTTGTCAGATAACGAACGTGTCAACTACGTAAAGCAGTCACAATCGTGGTTTATGTGAGGAAGTCTGTAAAACTTTTAATTCGAAGTATACCATAAATAAATTAGCGAGTGCAGGAGATAGCAGCGATTTCATAGGGGTTCCTTAAAGTTGTTTGTATCGCATATAGCATAGGTATTGTTGAGGCAGTCTTTAGCTAGTTCGATGATTATGTTGACAGATTGTATTTATTTTGTATTACAGAAAGTTTTTCATTGACTGATATTTGAGTAAAAAATTGGGCGAATATCTTGACATGGTTTTTCAAAAAAAAAAAGTACATGTTGTTTCCATGTGACCTACACGCTGCCGAGAGACTGCCCGCCTCTTTTTAATCACCTTATATATATATATATATATATATATATATATATATATATATATATATATATATATATATATATATATATATTAGGAACCTAAACCCAAGAAAAGACAAAATTAAGAAAAATGATATAATCTATGGTTCAAGAATCAAGAAAATTAATATTAATAGTTTGGGTTGAAGCTACTAAAAATATCCATTATGACATTTTATAAGGAGATAGAAGTATCACATGGGCCGCACGTGGTAATGCATCTTAAGGAACTATCAAGGTCATACACTAAACTTGCCGCTCAAAAAAATAGAAGATTTTTTTATTAAGATGCAAACATTTGGATCTATTCCCTACATTTTTAAATTTGAATGTTTCACATATTT
This sequence comes from Diaprepes abbreviatus, assembly GCA_034092305.1. Lineage (NCBI taxonomy): Eukaryota > Metazoa > Arthropoda > Insecta > Coleoptera > Curculionidae > Diaprepes > Diaprepes abbreviatus. Next base: position 17,561,883 of record JASJET010000122.1, on the reverse strand, counting down.
GTTTTACAGGTACGTACCTTGAAAATAAATATAATAATATCATCATGAAAGCCAAATATAGTATTTTAAACTTACCAATTACAGAGGCAACCAAAGCAATAAATTCTTTAAATACATCCATTAAAGAAAACATTAAAAAAATTGAGAGATAAGAACCTAAACCAAAGAAAAGACAAAATTAAGAAAAATGATATAATCTATGGTTCAAGAATCAAGAAAATTAATATATATATATATATATATATATATATATATATATATATATATATATATATATATATATATATATATGTATATATTTATATATATTCTTTTTTTTTCTGGAGCCACGCTTGATACAGTCTGGAGTCCAGAGTCTTGTAGGTGCTAAAAACCTGCAACTCTGTTTTACACTGTACTATTTCTATATCTTTTATTTCAAATTCTGTTTCTGAATAAGTTGTGTTATAAAATTCAATAAATTTTTACTGAAGAAATATTAAGGTCATTTTCGTTGTTATCAAATATGTTCATTTTCTGGATGAATGCAGCAATCGTAATAAATGTTTCATTTATTTTTTATGATTTACAAGCCAAACGGCTTCGCACTCCCTCCAGGGATTATTCACTCATACCAGGCATACAAAGACACCAAAAGTATGAAGCTCTGTGGGAACCCTTTCCATGTTACCGGGTCCTTGGTGACGTTGTCTGCTGTATTTCCTACGAACTTTCGGACGGTTTGCGCGGTTGCTAGGAGAATTGCTTTCGGCATCGGCTTATACAGATGCTCACTAAGGCCCAGCCCCTTGATGTTCTACAGGAGGTTCTTTGGTATCACTTCATTTGTTGACAGTATTATGGGAATCGTTTAGACGCTGTTCATTGCCAATTGTCTTCGGATTTGGACCTCCAGATCTCTATATTTGGCGATCTTCTCGTTGTATTTTGGCCTTAGGTTGTTGTTGTTAGGTACAGCAATGTCGATTAGTGTAGTTCGCCTAGAAATTTTATCTATTAGTATAATGTCTGGTCTATTATGAGCTACTGTTTGATCCGTCAGAACCGTTCGGTCCCAATATAACTTGAACTGCTTGTTCTCAAGAATAGGCTCCGGATTGTACTTGTAATAAGACACTTTTCCTACCTGTAATAGGTTTAACTTTTCTGCTAACTCTTGGTGGAGTATCTTAGCGGCTGAGCCGTGTCTTTCCTTATACTCCGTTGCGGCAAACGCTTGTCATCCTCCAGTTATGTGCTGAATTGTCTCCGATGTTCGACAGCCATATCTGCATTGATCATTTTCTATTGAGGGATCTCTAATGATGAACTTCCGACAGTTCTTCGTCGGAATAACCTGATCTTGGATAGCTAACAAGAAGCCCTCCGTTTCCGGAAACATCTGTCCTAAAATCAACCAGTAGTTCGACGCTGAATTGTCGACATTGTCCTGATTGACCTCATTTGGATACCGTCCATGAAGTGGCTTCCGTAGCCAGGTTTGTAGCTGCTCTTGGTCTGTTTGGTGGTGAGAAGTAATATCTTGTTCACTCAACTGTAGCGGCGTTGAATCGTCTGCCTCGCATATTGCTCGATGTAGTGTGGAAGAGTCCGCTAACCTGTGGAAATATGAAGGTAAGTTTATTATTTGTTGGTCGAGCTGCTTACCAATATCCACCAATCCTCTTCTTCCTTGGTGTCTTGGAAGCATTGTACGTTCAATAGCACTCCGCGGGTGACGTTTTTGTGCTTTTGTTAGCAGTGTCCTTATTTTTCTTTGCAGGTTTTGGATGTCCGTCCTGCTCCACTTTACAATTCCAAAAGAGTAGCTCAGCGCAGAGCAAGCATACGTGTTGAGCGCCTTAAACATATTTCTACTATTTAAATTAGTTCGTAATCATCTATTATTTAATAGTATTTTACTTGAATGAGATAGCCATTAATACAGAATATTAGGGCTACTCTTTAGTATACTCTTTGCTATTAGTAACTCAGTTAAATATGAGTACACGACACTTGCCTTGAGCTCGTGGAAACTTTATTTTCACAAACAATGTCTTTCACTTCATGCACTGTAGAAAGGAAGCAAATTTCACAAACTTTTTATTAAATGCATTTAATGTAATGCATTAAATTTAATAATTTACATTAACATTAAATTTAAAGTTTGATAATTACTTTTTAAGGTGGCGATAACATTTGGGAATTGATGTTTGGAGATTGACGTTCTAATTGTATACGTGATTTGTACTGTGTAAAGGCTGCGCTGGCGTTGAAGACTGTTCTTCAAATGGCAAAGTTGATGTGTGCCCGTTGACGAGGTCTGAGCCTTGAGGATGGTCTAAGTAAGACCGAAAGCGCTTCACCGATAATTCAAAATATACAGTGAAATACACAACAATATCTCTCCTTTTATTGATTAGATATATGAATTTGAGATATGTTATCACATATTTAATGCACCAACTATAATGAGTTCAAAAAATTCTGAAACTACCAGGAAAAGGTGGAAATTTTTCTCATAGGTAGTGTGCCGCCATCGGTAGACCTGTTTTGAACGCATTGGTTTCCGTCAGTACGAGACAGATATGTATACCTCACCATGAGAAAATTGAGTCCTTTAAGCAACTTATATTATACAAAATAAAAAGTTTAATACAAGTTGCGCCATCTCCAGGAATTTCTTGCAATGTACGTTGAATAATAATGTCAATTCCTTTAGTATTAGGGAATCTGTGAATTAATATTAATGTACAGAAGCTGAAATATCATTTCAGTTACTTTACTGGAATTTAATATACCATCTAATCAAATTTAATATACAACGAACTGATATTTGAATGAATTGCTTTAAATTCAAAGTAAATGTAAATTATTTACGATTTATGATACAAAATCATTAAATTTAATGTAGAATGGACATTAAATTTAAGGTTATTTTTAAAAGTGTGCTCTTTAAAAAATAATGTACTATTATAAGCTAAGTTAAAATAGTATTAGTTTTATTTTACTTGGCACGAAAATCTATTCTCTTCGTGCCAAGATATATTCGCATTATAGAGCAAATTGCCTCATACTAAGCTGAATCTTAATGATCCCTGAGTGGCCATCAGTGTTTAAAGAGGTCATTATTCCCTCGAGGCGGATTAGATAAAATTCCTACATCATTTTTAATAGAGTTTTTTAGAGAATCTAAATTAGAGGAATTAAACTAACGTTTATTAGCCACTTTGGGTTGTTAAGTATAATTTTATAATTTTAAAATTGTTTAATACTGAATAATATTCGATAGAAGTTTGAACCTCCAACTAAAGGTTATAGTAGCTTTAGCGTTAACTATACATAATAATTCTTGCCCAACCTTGTTTCTTTATTGTTCTCTAATATAGAAAATCTATAAAAACGTTTGGAAGAATTGAATAATAAACTTAATATTCAAAGATAAAGTATACGGACTTTCCTCTTAAAGCATTGGCAGTTATAGACCTCTATTAGTGAATAGCCAAGTAATTTAATAAATTGAGGTGAGCTCTTATTGTAAGAGTTCGCAACAATTACACACATAATGCACATAATTACTCTAATATTTAGCTTTTCAAGTGTTAGGCACTGTAATATTAATTTAAAAGTCTCTTGAAAAAAAAGGGTTGGAAATAGGAATAGTGACTCTAAACCCATACTAGTCTTAATTGTGCAGTCATTCTTGTTAAGCTGTGAAAGACCCAGTCGAACATAAAGTAGCAACACCGAGCCTTGTAATTAATATTGGAGCCCTGCTTTATGAGCGTATATTTAAAGTCTTATTTCTGTTTGCACGAGGAGTGATGGGCAAGACATATTGAAGTAAAACTATGTACATTTAAATTTCTGGATGCCTAAAAGGAATTGTGTGGAAGAACAAATACCTTAATACCGAAAGCAAAACTAAGCTATATAAAACGGCTCTAAGACCCATCATAACATACGCGGCAGAAACAAGACCAGATACAGGCAGAACTCTACAAATGATGAGAACAGTCGAAATGAAAACATTAAGATGTATACAAGGCAAAACTCTACACAAAAGAATACGGAATGCAGATATCAGACAACACTGATACAAGACATAGGAAGATGGGTTAGACAAAAGCGAAGATTCTGGAACAAACATATAGGGAGGACGGTAGACTCGTTAAGAGCGCAAAAATGAATAACCCAGTAGGAAAAAGATCACAGGGAAGACCATCAAAACGATGGCGAGAATGCTGGACCTCATTTTGTGGGGAAGACGTGATGGTAATGAACAGGCAATAGCCTACTAGCATGGTTAACCGTGTTAGAAAGAAGAAGAAGAAAAAGAAGAAGAAGAATACATCTAAATGACTATGATTTTAATATTTCGTGTTGAGTTATAAGTAAAAGACGGTTCGCTGGATATATTAACAATTACTGTCGATCTGTCACTTTTTACAATGGGAAATAAACCACATTATTTTTGTTAAAACTGCATACTTGAATTTAAACTGTCGGAAATTAAGTCATATCGTTTTGATTGTTATAGCTCTTAGAATTTGGAAATGGATCATTGCGTTCAGTCCCAAATTTACGGTTAAATGGGGATTGCCGTGTAGTTGCAAATCCCCGTTTAGTGTAATCAATAGTAACATATTTTCAAATCCTATTAATAATAAGAAGGAGAGTTACATGATTAAACTGGGAGTAAATCAACAAATTATTTTTTTAATGCTAGTTAATTTTTAAACGATAAATAAGCTTCGATTCTGTTTTTGCAAAGAAATGATTATAGCCCCTTAATATATGGTTTTGCAATTTTGTTAAATTATAATTTAATCTTATTTTTCAAAGATTAAAGTTAGAGATGAATAAAAGTTTAATTTGGCCACAAAAGAGAGATAAAATATTGTCCTTTTTGTAATAGTTTTCCTTGGTCTTTTCCTTCTGATTTTTTTGATTGATTGATTATTTTTTAATTAAAATGGCAATTTCAATAAAATAAAATATTTTCTAATCCATATTGTGGCCAACCAGTATTGACTGAACTAAATAAACAGAGCGATTTAGCACTACGAGGAGAATATTTTGAAAATATACCAATTGATACGAGTCAACAAAAAATTGGTAATATACTGCGTATGTTTTCAAATATTTGAATTTATTCAACAATGTTAGGTGAATTTGATGTAATAGGCTCTATGCTTAAATACTCTTTTTAGATATCGATATCAAGAAAATAACGTTATTCAAATCTTAAGCTGATGTGCTTAGTGAAGGAAGCGACTTGGAATAAAATAGCTTGCATATTGCCACTTTAGTTATTATTCTATATTCAGAATTGTCAAATTTCGGTTCAACTGTAAGTGATTAAAAATCCAAAATTTCTAACCTTGATTTAACCTAAATTAGTTTTTTAATGTGGACAGTCCATTGAATACGTCAAATAGGAATATGTAAGTCATATTACTCAAGTTGCACTGTTATAACATATTTTATATGAAATACATATGTCAGAATCGACTATATAATTTAGATATTAGAAAATATTCCGAGAAATATATTTCAAAATTTTGAGATGTTAAAAATAAACCCTTACTTAATGAAACTATCTGCCTACAAAATTAATTTATTAATTAAGTTTAACACTTATTACATATAAGTAAAACCAACGAGTATAGATTCCTTATAAAAGCGCCGTTCTTGGATAGAAAGCTTTGCTAGTCATGCGTACCAATGTTTACAAAGATTAGTTCTGGTATCCACAAAGCAGAAGGCTCGTTCTTCTAGATGATGATTTTATGTGGTGTATGTTCAAATCTTGACCCATACAGAACTAAACAAGTTTGGACTTGGTTTTTTTTTTTTATTTCTTAACTGAAAGGATTCAATTAAAAATAATAATACTATTGTTTTGGCGGAAATATTTGTTGTATATGTATATATATATATATATATATATATATATATATATATATATATATATAACGAATGTTTGAGACGAAATTCAACCCTATGCCATATACATCGACAAAATATTTGCAATAGCAGCCACGAATACACTTGAAGCGTGGTAGGGAGCAACTGTGGAAGGGAGATACTTGTAGCAGGAGCAGCGTGCGAGAGAAATAGTATCAAAACATTAAGCGTCGCTTGGAACCCAAACATTCCTTAAGAACAATGTTTCTAGAAGGTTCTCGTTGGTAAAACTAATATAATAACTTTAATTATATTGAGTAAATGAAATTTTCCTTTTCTTCTTTTTTACAACCTTCTTGATAAATACGTATTTTAAAAGAGTCATGACTGGAAGGAAGGGTCTGATTTAATACGTGGTTAATCAGAAAAATTCGTCTGGTTTATAGACGGGTTCAAAACTTAGCATGGCATATAAGGCGAAATACATGGCGCCAGTATCACTTCAGACTGAATATAAGTGAGGCATTATAGTATCACACCGATCGCGAGAATCTGACTGACCGTTACAGGGATAGGGCTAAAAGTGACTATGTTCAGAACCTTATTACCCTGACAAAACACAAAGTGAGTATCCTAGGCAATGAAAATGCAGATCATTCAGCAAGACAAGGGTAAAACTAAATAAAACCACTCTTTGTGGGTAAATGTCCCAGTGGATAAATCATTAACACCAAAACCACTGAGTCACATCATATAGACATAACCAACTATTGTTGAGCAAACCATCCGGCAAATTACGCCCCGATATTCTGTGTTTATCTAGACAGAAGATTAGGTTAGTGACCTGCCGCTGCAGTTTAAGAAAATATCTACACACAATGAGCATTGAATCACCAATATGTAGATCACGTGATGAAAATGATGAAACAGCCGTATATATAATCTTCGAATGCGAGGCTCTATCTTAGTGATGACCAATTCAAGGATGGGCCAATTTTCAGGGTCTATAAATAAAAAATAAATTAGTGATAAGATTTCTCAACCTGATTACGGCAAACAACTTATCCACATAGAACATATAACAGGTAACATAATAAGCCGCAGTGTAAAGGCTTCTCAACATTAGCCTTCTATATCAATTTAATATTGCAAATAATTTTATAATTAAATATCTCCTTAGTTACTTAGCAGTTTTTTGAAGTTGGTGCCATAGTAGTCTAAGGGATTATTTTAAAATTAATTCTAGATAGGATGATATTTTCAATAAATTTAATTTTATTATAGTATTGTATACATAGTTTTTTGTGTAGTTTGTAGGTATTTTTGATAACTTTTATATCTGGCGCCGATCTCAAAAAGGAGATAAGTCAATCTACAAATATTAAATTAATAGCAACATAAAACAGTTTCTACTTCTTCTTTACTTTTTGGTATAAGTAGGTTTAGTTTTTTTTTCTTATTTACTTCGTTCTTTTTAGTTTCAAAATTAGTCTTTAAAATGGGCAGTCCCAATAATAATGTTACACAAATGCAAGGAAGGTATTTTAAAAAAGTGAAAATGAGAAGAAATTTCATTAATATGAGGTTGAACTGGCATCAAAATATTTTATTGAAACCCTTCACAACATGCTGAAAACGGAATTAAAACATTTCACTCTTATCAAAAGATATTTGTAAAAAAATTTGGTCATAAACAATTTCTTTCACTTTTTTGTCGGTTTTTAGCTTCTTTACATAAATCTGCCATAGAAAAATTTTAAATGATCAATATATTTCATTCCTATTAAAAGTTGTGTACGAATAAGTTTATGGAATCACCAAACAGAATTGCTGTGACGGAATTTGATCAAAAACTCCTGTAAACTGATTATGTTGGTATCGTATGACCGTTTCGTCCGCGATTTATTGCCGTCATATATTATTTAGTAGCTATCCTCTAAACCTCTAAATTTATAAATAAAACTCAATATGATAATGGGACCTTGGAAATTTGGTTGACCTTAGGATCTTTCAGTTTTAGTATTAGATGACTACGGGTTATTATAACTTACCATTATTACAAAATCACTTCAAGGTTCAGGAAAAGCTGCTGTCCAACTGACCAGTTCAGGCTTATTGTTTTAGAGCTCTCACATCAGTGCGCTCACGAAATTAATCGCAGGAAGATTGATATTAATTAAACGATCAAGTTTCTTAAAACACTAAATCTATTAACAAAAATAAATAAATAAAAAAAAGTATTTACATCATGATAAACTTAAAATCCCAAAGTAACTCAAATAAACACAGTTATCGGCTGTTATTTTAATTCCAATTAGTGTAATGAACTCAATTTTGAAAATAATACGTTTAGATATCTTTCTAAAAGAGTAAATTAGAAAAATAAAAAAAATGTACTAAAACCAGCAATTTAAATTATTTAAACAGAACAGTTCGGAGATCACCCTTCTCTTACGGATAAATGAAATAGAAATTTCCCTTAACAATATCTTTTTCCGAGGATAAATAGGAAACTCAGAATTCTTATTTAAACCGGTCAGACCCGTAGAACCAAAAATTATACCGCTCATAATAATTTTTGGTAGAACGCAACTTTCTCTAACAGATGTTCAAACTTTCCAGCTCTAACGAATGTCAAATCGTAACTAAAAATAATTTTGCACTACCAAATCCCCGAAATCCTCGTAAATTCCCTATCTCGTTTTCACCAATAGAAACAACTAATAGTTTGTGGTACAACTCTGTGCGGGTGGTTCCGTTCCCGAAAGTTACGCTCTTTCGTCAATAGAAGGTATTAGTCATCTATGTTGGATATTTAATTCCCCATTTGGCCTGATCATCCTAAAATTAATAATTTTTATAGGGAAGAGTTAATAAAACTTTTCTACGTCTTTCTATAAGTAAAAGTCTCGATAATATTTGTGAAACAACTTCGTCACTCTTATAGACATTTAAGAAGTATTTCAACAGCGCTTTATTGTTGAGTAAGTAAAACAATTACATATTGTTCGAGCTCTGTGTGGATATAATGGAACGAATCTATATTGAATTAAAGTGATTTTATTTAAATAGTTTTTTGTTTCCTTATGATTGAAAAATTGTTCAATTTAAAACATATCCAAGGTGCCCTAGTCCAGGTGGTGTTTAAATCATCCTTGACTTTAATCTTTAACGGTTTTCATATTTGACAGGGTATAATTTCTTCGACATATTTTTAACCGACTTCTAAAAGAAGGAGGTCCTCAATTCGTCGACTATTTATTTTTTTTTATGTATGTACACCGATTACTCCGGAATGGCAGCACCGATTTCTATGAAATTTTTTACGTTATATTCAGGAACGAATCTGAAATTATTTTTAATAAATTCAAAACGGCGGATCCAATATGGCGGAGAAAAAAATCAATTTTCTCCGATTTTCTTTAAAATTAGTATGGGGGAATTTTCGAGGTTGCACATAATGAATTCAAAACGTTCTTTAAAAATTCAATATGGTGGATCCAATATGGCGGACGAAAAAAATAATTTTGTCCGATTTTCTCCAAAATTGATAAGGGGGAGTTTTCAGGTTCGCACATGACGAATATAAAATTAGTTTTAAAAAATTCAATATGGCGTATCCAATATGGTGGTTAAAAAATGAATTTTGTCCGATTTTTTTCAAAATTGATATGATAGCACATTACGAATTTAATGTTATTTAAAAAAAAGTCTTAATTACGAAATTAAAATATTTTTTTGAAAAACTCAATCTGACGGATTCAATATGGTGTCCTAAAAATTTTACTGATAAAGAGGGTTCTTGAGGATATAAATTATGAATTTAATAGTAATTTTTCTGGATTCAATATGCGAACGCAATATAGCTGACTAAAAATTTTACATTTTTCAATTTTGTTCAAATGTGGAACTGAATCGTTTTTGGGAATGTAAATAGCGAATATAAAAGTATTTTAAGAAAATCTAATATGTCAGATGCAATATGACCATTTAGAAATTTTAAATTTCTGGATTTCATCTAAAATTGGTACTAGGGGGCTTTGAAGGATTTAGATTTAGATTAGATTAAGACGTTAAAATTATTTTTTTGAAATTCAATATGGCGGATCGAAAAGTTTACCTTATTCGCATTTTTTCAGATTTGGTATGGGGTTGGGGGGGTAGTGTATTACGAATATGAAGTTAATTTTTTACAACTATTAAGTTGATAAGATACAATATGAAGGACTAAAAATTTTACATTTTCTGGTTTTATCTAAAATTGATATTGCGAGGTTCTTGGGGCGTATACAAACTCAATATTCAATATAAAATATATCGGGCTAAGAAATTTACGTCTGAATTCTTTAAATATCGATATTGGAAGGTTTTGGGGCCTATATTATCAATCTAAAATTAATTTTAAATTTAAGATAGTGGATTTACTCTGACAGACTAAATATTTTTTTGACACAATTTCTAAGAATCAAAGAATTTTTAGTGGTTCATTTTAGGGTGATTTACAATTATGGATAAAATAGGTACCGTTTTGCCACCTTAGAGTCACTGCGAGGTACACTAATCTCGATTAGCACTTAGTTTACATAATTTATGAATATCATAATGAATTCAAAACTAAAAATCGAAAAATAAAATTTTTATAAAAAAATTGAACCGACTTCTAAAAGTGCGCTAAAAAGTGAAAAATATCTAGAACTTTTTATATGAAATTGAAATTTTTGAAGGCGGCGTCAAATTATTTCTAAATAAAATAAATAACTTTTAATATATACAAATTATAGTAAAGAGGCAATTACAAATAAAGTATTTTTAATCTGTTTATGCGAATTACATTTTGTCAGGTATTAGTTTGGCATGACTACAAAAATTTCAATTTCATATAAAAATTTCTAGTTATTTTTCACTTTTTAGGGCACTTTTAGAAGTCGGTTCAATTTTTTTATAAAAATTTTATTAAATACTTATATGAGCTACTCTGATTATGAAACCCTATAAAATGTTTAAGTTTATAGTTCCAGAAAATATACAAACCACCCAAAAATTATAAATCTGCCTAAGTTTAATAATTGTTCTTTTTTTCTGTGTTTAAAACAACTTTCGGTCAGGAATATTAGATATCCACTCCCTCAGTTCCTATGGTTAGTATCAATATAAAGAGTGATTATTGAATTCCTTCATCTAGTGAAATATATTTTATGTGAGTCAACATAAAATAAATATAACTCGTAATTAACTTTTGCCTTAGGCAAATGAATTTTTTAAAAAAGTTAGCTAACAATTTCTGTCGATTCTTAATCCCCTTGCCATAAACCTATCTTAAAAATATTTTTAAAGAAAATATATCACTCCTATCAAGCGTTATGCGTGAACAAACATTGAAAATAATATATCCAAATCGAATTGATAACATCCTTTTTTGAAGTTGGTTAAAAATAAGCGAGGAGTGATTACGAACTAACATGTATGCTCTGATGTTTTAAAGTCATTTATTTATTCTTTGTTAATTCATAATAATTATACTATTTTGTAATAAAAAAGGTATTTAATATAACTAAATATATATTTAATTAATAATAAAAAAATATTTACTGGGTTAACAAAGCTTATAGTAATCTCAACAAACAAAGAAACATTGTTTTCAGCAAAATGACGACATATTATATCGACTGTCAAATTAGCTTCCAATTATTGTCCAACATCTTGCAGTGCTATTTTTATTTTTATTGCCTAAGGGTTCTTGTTAAAGGTTTTCTTGGCGAAACGATGTCAGAACTACATTGGGGTAACTCGTAAACTCGAATCATGACATAATAGGAAATATTAAATATGTGACCGGAAATTAGTGGATATGTGGGACATGGAAGAGTTATTTTATTCTCCTTACGACTGTTAAGGAAGAGAGCCGACAAATTCCCTGCGAATTTCACTCTGGTTCTCTTTTTAATATATATATATATATATATATATATATATATATATATATATATATATATATATATATATATATATATATATATATATATATATATATATATATATATATATATATAATGCCGATTATTCCAAAACGGTGAAACCAATTTGAATAATCATTTTTCGATTTCGATTTTGTCCAAAATTGGTACAGGTTTTCTTGAGGTCTAAATAACGAATATAAAATGATTTAAAAAAAATTCATTATGGCAGATCTAGTGTGGCTGATTAAATGTTTTACATCTCTAGTATGGAATGCTTCTGAGGGTGTAAATAACGAATTTAAATTATTTAAAAGAAAATCTATATGGTTCATATAATATGGCGTTCTAAAAATTTTTTATATTCAAAATTGGTACTGGAGGGATTTCGATATAGCGAATTATGCGTTATTTACATTTTTTCTAAATTAATATTAGTGGGATTTCGGGGTTTACGTCACACATCTGAAGTTAGTTTTGTAAAATTAGAGATGACGGATGCAATATGGGAGACAAAAAAATTTTATATTTTTTCCGATTTTTTTCGCTCTTGGAGCGTATATTAGGGATTTTAAATTAATTTCTTGAAACTCAGTATGCTTCAATTTTTTTCAGTATCGGTATTGCGAGTTTTGGAGGGCCTAGATTACCAGTCCAAAACTAATTTCTTAAAATTCAAGATAGCGCATATGGCAGACTCAATATTTCCTTCGTACAATTTCATTCAAAATTGGTATTTGGCGAATTCTCAGAATCAAAGAATTTTTGGTTGTCCATTTTAGTGTGGTTTACAACTTTAGATAAAATGAGTACTTTTTTGCGACCTTGAAAATATTGCGAGATACACTATACATCTTGCTTAGTACATGGTTCAAATTTTTAGAAATAAACTAAACCACCAAAAAGCGAATAGTAATACAAATTTTTGAATGAAGTTGAAATTTTTGAAGTCGGCTCCCAATTGTTACAAAATGAAACAACTAATACTAACAGGGATACAAAAAAGTTACAGTATGAAAACAATTACAAATTTAATATTTTTGCCACCTCCTTCAGAATATTTTTGACTACAATAACTTTATCTCCTGAAAAGTTAACTATCATTACACTTGCAGCTTATTGTCTACATAATTTATTCATTCAGAGGAGAAAAATATTATATACTAGACATGAAATTATTTCTCAACACGGAAATGATTACCAACTTCAAGATATTTATACAGATAAACTTTGCGAAATGGAGGCTCTTTTAAAGCAAATTGACAAAGTAGGAAATCCTGGCCGTGAAATCGAAATAATTTTAAGGTGTTCTATAACGTAAAGTAAAATAGTTTAGCTTGCATCATTTGCATCATTATTTTGTTACGTTTGGAGGAGGATCCAAATTTGTTTGAGACTTGTCTGCTTCTGTTGATCTATCCAAAAATTTGAGTAAGAGAAACCAATATACAGTAGGCTGTCTCTCTTCAAGCTTGTTGCAATCTGTAAAATAGTTATTATATAATGACATTTTTTTAATTGGGAACTATTGAAAACTGCGGGTGTCGAGATATTTTTAAATAAATAAATTAGATTTCAAAGTTCATTCGTTTTTGATTATATTATATACTGACGTGTATAATTTATATGTAACCTTCATTTTTTCTACTAAATACTGACTTCTTAAGTCATTTAATCTTTTCTTAACATCTTCCACTGTAATCTAGTTTCCGGCACTGGTACTGCAATCAATTTATGAGCATCTAAACGTTTGTTTCTATTTTTATAACTTGGATTATCACTATTATATAGTAATTCATTCGCTTCGTAGTCGGAAATTAGTAATTTCGTAGTCGACATCATTCAGGTAAATTTAATAACCTCCATGTTTGTTTATTTACCACAAATCTTTTATCTAATGTAAGCATCTCCAATCATTTGATAAAATATCTTTTATAAAAGAGGTAGTTTATAAAATACGTTTTAAAAATAATCTTTTTCATACATCTTCGATAAAGTAATATCGGTCTTAGAAATGTAATAGTTAAAATATAACAGCTGTTTAAGAAAAACTGATTTTTATTGGAATTTTTAGTTATAAAAATTTATAAAAATGAACGCGATATCTAATCAAAAACATCCTATGCTACATCTTAGATGATACTATAAAGAATATGCGGTTTAAATTTTGCCACAATTGGATATATCTTGCCCACCGGGATTTTGAGTTTTATAAATTCATAAAAAATGAATGCGACATCTAATAAAAAAAAACTTTGCTACATCTTAGATAATATTTATAGATGGTTCGAAAAGTCCTGAGACTAACATATAAAAACTTAATTTTTTGATAAAATTTGACTTTATTCATCAATACAAATCCTTCTAAAGTGATACAATTATTCCAGGGTCGCTCTAACATTTCTATGCTTTTCTTATAAAAAATACGCTTTAGCTTGGGCGATCACCTCGTCATTAGAGCCATATATCAATCTGGCCAGCATTTTTTGAGGTTTACGAACATGTTATAATCGCTGGGAGCCAAATATGGAGAATACCGTGGGTACAAAGCAATTCATGGAGTCTTGCCATCGTTGCGATTGACTTGTGCAAGCGTTTTTTCCTTTTTCATTTGGGGCTATTTTTTCACGATTTCTTCTTTCAAACGCTCCAATAATGGCATATAATATACACTATTGATGGTTTTTTTCTTATCAAGGGAGTCGATGTTATGCACATCTCAAAATAGGTATGCCATTACCTTGTCAGTCTAATATTTTTGATCACTTTGGTTGGCTTTCATCCTTTGCTGTCCACTCAACTGACTGCTGACTTGAATTCTGGAGTGTAATGGTGGATCCATATTTCATCCATTGTTATATACTTTATGAAAAAATCCTCTTTATTTCGCTTTGAATCATTAACACATCGTTGTTTTTGATCAACTGTGAGCAAATCATATAGTAAATTGATTCTAGATGTTGAATGTTCAGAGAATCTAAACTAGTTTCAACTTTATGTACCTGAATTATTTTCACCTTCTGAAATTTCTCAAATTGATTCTTATTATGAAGGACTGATTCAAAATATCTAATATTAAATAAGATTAAACAATACCATTTGTCAAGGCTATGATCGGCCTGCTCTCTACTTGAGTTTCGAGCCGACGCTTTGCCCTGTTCACTTCTAATTGTTATAACTTCGGAAGTAATTTAAATATTGAAATGGATAAACCCTGAAAATATTCCTAAAAGTATAAACAATTAATCTAACCTAAAAAAAACGATTTTTTTGAAAATCTCAAGGTGGTGTAACCACTTAATTTTCATAAAATCTTTGTGTTCGAGTTTTTTTCACGTATTGTAAATTATTGTAGCATCATCCGCAAAGCTTAGTATCCGAATAGATATCTCAGATATTTTAAATAAACTATCAAGTCTGTATCGCTGTTGTATTGTCTTATAAGTTCTAATTTATATGTTGTACCTAAAGCTAAAGATATCTAAAATTTTCTTTTATGAATTGCTTATATTATATTCCCATAGTTGAAATGTAAATTACAAAAATTGATTTCTTGTATTTGTTATCTGTTAATGTTAATTTTTCAAAATAAGTTTTTTTCAGATACTCTTTTTGAATTAAAAGACACCGAAAATGCTTTAAAAGCATTTAAACAAGCTTGCTTACTGGCACCCAGGGATGTTACTTTGACTGCAAACGCCGCACTTCTTATGGAAATGATGAGTGTATATGAGGAATCAAATGAGTTAGTTAAAAGGTTTAAAATTTTACAAGAGGAAGGACAAACTGTGCCTGATGAGGTAAAATCATTATCGAAGTGATAAAGCGAATTTAAAAAAAATAAGTTATAAGAAAAAAAACCGTAAAAACATTTTTTTAAAAAAGATAAGGGTTGCTGAGTATTGATCAGTAGAGTAGCCTCGTTAGTCCCGCGAAATAGTCGCACGGAGGGGGAAACTGATAGTTTACTATGTCTACCATATCGAAAAATCTCTGTTAAAAAAGCAGAACTGGTTGACATCAAAGTTATATAAAAAAAAGATTTTGTTTTTATATGTTTGATTTTGACGAAATATTACGAGAGATTCTACCAAAAGAAATGCAATACTAGAGAATAGTTTTTAAACAATCAAAATTTCAGTAAGAAATAAAGAAATCTTTCTGCCGTATTTAAATAGTTTTTTATATATGTAATTCTCCTTTCAGGCAGAGAATATGAAAAATATAAGTACAAACAGTTTATTTCCTGCAAATATCGCTCTGGTCCTCTCTCCATACGCGTTTCGATCACCTCATGATCTCGTTAGTGGAGCGATATCGGACCGAGAGCAACATTAGCAGGAAATAACTGATATATGAACCATAAATTTCAAGGTATGTCGGCAGGATATTACACCTGCCGTGTACCAACTTCGATGTCAGACTGAACAATATCGCCAGTCGAACGACATCTATGAATCAACGGAGTAACGTGAAATTTTTAAACAATCAAAATTTCAGTAAGAAATAAAGAAATGTTTCTGCCGTTTTTAAATAGTTTGTTATATATGTAATTCTCCTTTTAGACAGAGAATATGAAAAATAATAGTACAAACAGTTGATTTCCTGCAAATATCGCTCTGGTCCTCTCTCCATACGCGTTTCGATCACCTCATGATCTCGTCAGTGGAGCTGTATTGGACCGAGAGCAACATTAGCAGGAAATAACTGATATATGAACCATAAATTTCAAGGTATGTCGGCAGGATATTACACCTGCCGCCTGCCAACTTCGATGTTAGACTGAAAAATATCGCCAGTCGAACGACATCTATGAATCAACGGAGTTGATGAGTAGTATATTTTTCATATTCTCTGCCTGAAAGGAGAATTACATATATATATATATATATATATATATATATATATATATATATATATATATATAACAAACTATTTAAATACGGCAGAAAGATTTCTTTATTTCTTACTGAAATTTTGATTATTTAAAAATTTCACTTTATTCCGTTGATTCATAGATGTCGTTCGACTGGCGATATTTTTCAGTCTGACATCGAAGTTGGAAGACGGCAGGTGTAATATCCTGCCGACATACCTTGAAATTTATGGTTCATATATCAGTTATTTCCTGCTAATGTTGCTCTCGGTCCGATTCAAATATTAGTATAGGCTTATAAATTAACGAAAACCTAGTTGCGAGTGCAAGCATATTCAATGCTTAATGTTTTATCATTCGGTATTACATTAAAATCGAACTAGTTATAAACATGCCACGATTTTTTTAAAATTAGGAAATTTGTCCTGTAGGTTCAACAGTGCCGTCTTATGACTATCCAAACTACTTTGATATTATGTAACCACAATCTTTGAATCCTGACATTGAAATAAAATGGCATGAGATAAAGTTTTTATAGGATTAATATCTATAGTACGGTTAAAATATTTGAGACTATAAAATTTCTTGTCTTAAATATTTTCATATCCAATCTGGTACTCGATGTAATAATTGCACGGTAGTACCCATGCTAAGTTCCAGCTAACCAGCACTGAACACTACCATATATTATATTTTTGAAGTAGGCTAATATACTAAAGAAAAAAAAACATTGTTAAATATGAAACCCTCCGAAAATAAGCTTATTAAGTTATGGTAGTTCATGGCGTTGTAGAGTATCACTATGTTGAACTTAGGGACTTATAAAGAACCACTTGCTTTAGCAGGGTGAGGATTATGAAACCGATTTCAACTTCAGCCATGGAGTGCAACTTAGACCTTTTTATATTACATTTGGTGATTTAGGGTGAGGCAAGATTGGGTACTCACTCCCACTCGCTGCCATTCACACGTACGTGAATGAAAGCTTATGTAAAACTAATTATCAAAATTGGAAGCCCGAAGTTGGAAATGGAATCAGAACGTATGACTGCAAGCTAACACTACGAGATTCTCTTTTTGATCGTTACAGAAGTGTGTGGAAACTAAAGATACTGAAAATATTGTCTGGTACATTGGCGGATTAAAAACGAGTGAAATTACTGGAGCTGAAATATATGAGTTCAAACCAAGCAGAGACACGTTTCTTTCTTCAGACCTAAGCTGAAGGTTTTGTGGTCGAGAAAGGGTACATTGTGTGCTACTGCGAAATGCGAGAAAGAAAAATGCAACAAATTTGAAACTAGACCAAAATTCCTACCTATACTGTAAAATTAGAGCCAAATCAGTAAAATTTCTGGATTCGGTTTTCTCAGAAATCCTGTAACCTTTCAAATTTGCTTGGAAATCCAAAAAAAATCTAAATTTTGTAATATCCTTTGTTTTTTTAGTAGTTAAGACGATATTGTTCTACTGCGATATAACTTTACTTAGAAATAATATTTATTTTTTCTATTTAAAATATTCCTGAGGATCTATTCAATTTAATTATCATTTGTTATATGTTATCTAAAGCGGACATATTCCAAAATAACGCTGTTGAGAACAGGATAGTAAATATTATAAAATTTCAATATTTTTAAATGGTATAGGATAAAATTATAAGTCCCCTGAGTTTGTTTTTCTGTCCGTGAGAGATTTTTTCAGTGATAGGGATGTTGACTATTTTTGGGAAAGTATTTAAAACCATGCATAAATACCTAATGTAACCTAAAATATTTAATATTAGTTTTTTAATACAACTAATACTTTAAAAATCATATATTTTAAATTCCGTTTCAAGTTTCGCTCCAAGACGGCTGTGACGTCACTGCGTCTCCAGTGCCAAGTTGGTGACGTTTTTCAGAAACGTTTCTACCAACGACGAATTTTTAGAAGAGAACTTGTCAATTGCGTCTACCATCTGAACAACAAATTAGATAATAAGATTTGGAAGATTAAGTGCTTAATTTCGTGATATTTTAAATATTTCACTTTGATGTTGCACCCGGTAAAAAAATTAAAAATCATGAAGCATAAGTTATAGACAACTAGTTTTAATCAAAAGCCCATACGAGTTAAGATATAAAATACGCCAGCAAAGGATAGTGGGTTAATAAAGAAATATATAATTTTCACAAGGGAAGTTTCAAGTTGTCACAAATAGTCATGCCCCTGATGGAAACAACATGACTAGCGATCTAATTTTCGACCACCGAAAATGTATGGATGTTTCGTCCCGATACCGGTGATGGACTCATCAGTGGGATCCACCGGTATCTTTCCCAGGCATTCTGTTTGTCATGCTTTCAACAAAACTTGGATTCCTATTTAGCCAAGTTTTGTCGACAAATAATGGTGAGATGTTAGGTTTCACAACAGAGTCTACAACTTGGAAATAGTTTTCGAAAACGACTACTCTATTGAAGGAAATAACCCGCCCTATAAGAACTATAAACAACCCGTAGGAGTTAAGAAAGGAGTAGAAACTGCCAGCAACGGACAGTTAGTCAGTATAGAAATATGCAATTTTCACAAGGAAAGCTTCGAGTCTATAACTCTGGCATAATTCTATAGATTTTTTTTATATAAATTTAATGTGAATAATACGGCAATATTTGGCCATCGGTCTGGCTGTTTAATGGAATGGATTGCACTTGGAAGTTATAATAAGTGATGAAGCCAAAATATTTACAACATATATAAAATCGTGTAAAACTTTACTGGTTGTGGATTTATAGACACCAGTTTCGTTTCCAGCTACCTTATATTATTTACGGTAGGCGTAATTGATAAGATCCTTTCTAAAATTCGTCGTAACTTCACACAGGTGCCGGAGACTGACATACTGTCAAACTGACAAGGAGAAATAAAATTTTTTAGTAATTTTTGTAATAAAAGATGAGTTCTAAGTTTTATAAGTGTTGTGCGGTGACTCAGTGTACAAATACTACAATTAAAACACCTGAAAAGTTATTTATTCACATTCCATGTTCGGGAAATAATGGAAACATAGGGCTTCAGCTAGCCCGCAGGGATTCGGCGCTTGTGGCTACATAATCTAAAATATATTTTTGTGAAAATCATTTTGATGTAAGTTTTGATAATATTTGTATATTTTTCTTATGTTAAAATTTATTATTTTTCAAGTAGTAAGCAAATTTTGAAGAAATTGCACGAAAATTACTATAAAATAATATTAACCTAACAACGTAGCTTTTGACAGCGATGATGTTAGAACGCAGTGTCGTCATTCACTTTGATTTGTATTCGTTGTCACGTGCAGGAGATTTAATTACATTTTGATCATTAAATAAAAATAAAATTCCATAAAAATAAAGAAAAATATTGTGTTTTGTAGGATTTATATTATGGAAACTACCGTTTCGCGGCAAAATTATATTTTTATTTGAATAAAGTCAACATCCCTATTACTGAACATATTTTATTCCGGTTTTAGTTAATCAATAGAATATTACACGAGGAAGGTTTTGATGTAAAATTGTGAAGATTTTGTGTAAATTTCATTAAGACGCAAAAAAAAATTCTAAGTAGTAAATTAATAAAACTTGTTAAAATAATAGCAATATTTCACAACCATATTTCATTTCGTTTTGGATCTATTGAGAAATAATATATTATAATTCATCCCATTGCATCTAAAATGTTATTGGGAAGTAACTATATACATTATACTTTCATTTTATGATTACTAGTAAATATAAACTAGCATGTAATAGTTTTATTAGTAGTGTTTATTTGGATGGTTGCCATTTTGATATTATTAGGCTTCATTAACTTTTTATTTTGTTATTACAGAGTTAAATAATTAACTAGCCATTAATTAATGCGTTTTGAGCTAAATTTTAGTAATCACTTATTAATTAATTTAATATGCTGAAGAAAATAATAATATCCCCATAAAATTAAATTTTCATGATTAATTACTTGCTCGATGCTATATTACTTTATAGCCCACTTTTAATAACAGTGTAAAGGGGAATAACAATTATATTTATTAGTAGCTTTAAACATTAATATTTAATTAATTAATATCCATTGCTAACTTAACTACCTGGATTTTCTTGGATAAAATGAATTCTTCAAGATTTAGTATTACAGATATAAAACTTCTGTTTTAATTATGTTCGTGGGAGTTAGCCTTTTATTCTTTAAGAAGTGAAATATTTAATTATTTGCACTTCAACTTATTAATTATTTTTTATATTGTTTAATTTTTAAGAGTATTAGTGAATATACCATTTTGTTCTATTTTTTTTTAATTTCTCTATATTATCTTATGAAATAAAGAGAAATCGAAATATTTTTCTAATTTTAAGAATTTTCTAATAAAGAGTTAGTTATACCCACTTAATTGAACATTAGCTGGATCAGTGAAGAACATTATATCTACCAGGATTACAGTCAAATATATTGAATTCTCTAGTATTGTCAAGGGATTTCATAACTAAAAACTGGATCCTGACCATGATTGTTTAAAAAGTTCTGGAGTATGCACCAAAAACTGACTATTCTCATTGATGATTTTGTGGTTGATCCACAGTAAATGCCATTTCTTCTAGCACAAGGAGTTCTCTTGCCAAAATATTAGCATAATATAAATGGTCCAGCTAAGTATTGGCCACTTATTATCCCACGTTGTACAAGGTAATCATATATACTTCTCAGCACAAAACTTATTATTGATTCATCGATATTGTCATCTGCACCTCGACTATCAAATGAACTTCTGCTCCTTGCTACATGACTGGCTAGCAGCTATTCTGGGAATAAAGTCAGTGTTCATGTTATGTCCTTTTTAGAATACCTCTTGTCAACCTGGAGAACTAAGATTCAACTGCAAATGTCGATACGATTTCAATACGAAGTGAATATTTTAATGCGATATATTAGGCCCACTATTGCGTCGCATGGAATTCACTATCACGCCGTTTAAACTCCACAAGGCGTAGTTTTAGCATTAGGAACAATCATGAAGATGTGATAAGAGTAAACCTTCTTCCATCTATGGATAACCCTAAATTGAAGACATCAGAAATCATTTGGAACAAGTGCTTTAGCATTGATCAATGACGCACCTAAAACATAATTAGATGATAAATACAATCGAGAGTATTTGAGATACAGAAAGTTCAAGCCATTGCGGTAATGGATACAGCCGAAACGTATAAGTATATGGGCATGAAACAGGCACCAAGAATTGACAAATGAACTATGAAGACGTACGTCTGTCTATGGAAGCTACTTTTATGAATGACATACAAATGAGGTCAATCGAACTACTGGTTCACGTCAGGGCAAATGTTTTCAAAATCCAAAGGCATTTACTAGCTATTCAGAACCAGGTTATGGCAACAGAAGACTGTCTGAGATTCATTACCTGAGGACCCTCAGTCCAGAATGACCAATGCCAATATGGATATCGAACATCAGATATACTCCAACATATAACGGGAGGATGCTGCATCGGAATATATGAATATACACCAACCAATCGGTTGCCAAGAATATCAAGTCAGTAGAGAAATTAAAAATTTTGCAACGAATATAACCCGGAACCTATACTGGAAAACAGTAAGTTCCAGCTTTACTGGGATCAAACTGTGTTTATTGATCACACAATTGGTTATAACAGACCAGTCCTTATTTCAGATACAGATAAAGCATCCAGGTGACCAACACTTAATAGAGGTCTTTATCCCTAACTATAACAATCTAAGCGAGTGCATAGTGAGAAGATCGCTAAATACAGAGACCTAGAGATACCAATACGCAGACAATGGGGAATGAGTAGTGTCCAGATAAGCCCCTTAATTTTATCAATAACCGGAATAATATCGAAAAATCTTCTGCTTAATATTAATACATTGGGTCTTAGTGAACACTTGCTTAAAATCGTGCTAATTACACTGCTACTTGGAACTGCTTGAACTATCTGGAAGTTTACGGAAATTTCAGAGGACTATAACATTACTTAGGTCCCGACGTCATGGAAAGAGGCCCCACGGAGCTCCTTCTTGGTAATATCTGAGTATATCTGAAATGAGTGAATTTTCCTTGGAGGTAGTGGGAGAGCCTGTGTTGGACAACGACTCTTTTATTATGATCATGCTATTTTTACCGACAGGCGAGCGATGAACAATCATATTCATATTGCATTGATGGATTAATAGAGTCAAGTGTAAGTATATACCTGACAGATGTTACTGTTCCCAATAAAGAAAAGAAGGCTATGCTGAATTAGCTATAGAGATCCACTAAACGTAGCAAGTTGACAAGTGCAAACGATCATCGACAGGCCTAAAATTGAAGGGAGGAGAGCTTTGGTAAGCTGGGCTTACATAGGAACACGGTCATTGACATCCAGAAGCAGCCATTCTGAATACATGCCACTTCGTCAGACAATTTTGACTTGAATTTATATAACAATTCCAAGGTCGTTAAAGCGTATAAACAAAGACTATTATGGATGGAAATTTCAAAAATCCTATCCTGCTGAGTAAAAAACGAGGATAGCTCCTGGTTACGGTTCCTAAATATTCTAACTTTGGTTCCAGTGGCTAGTAAATTCAATTGTTGTAAGCTAGACCCTAATATTTCTGCTTGCTCTTTGGACAAGTGGAGATCCCGAACTAGATCATTTAATTGAGATTGTTCGATTAAATGGGGTACTTTTCCTTCACTTTCGGGAAAATACGAATCGTTCTTTTCTGATACATTATCGGGATCTGGCTTATCATCATACATTTCTAAATCTTCCTAACATTTTGCTGGGGGCGCTGGAACTGGTATACCTTCTCTATGAAGAATCAATTTTATTGCTGAGGGAATATCTGGATATTAAATATTATGTTTGCTTTTTCTTGAAATACCAGACACTTTTGTCTGCAAAAGTAATAGTCGATAAAATGATTTTTTGGTTCTCGCCAAATCATTGGAACTGCAAAAGACATAGAAGAGCATTTGGCATTTAATCCGTTACTAAGATTTGCTACACAAGTTTGGCAACATATGTGAGGATCCCAGTCTCGATCTTGATCGCTAACAAGATATCCAGAATACTTATGATAAGCTACTTTGGTCATTTTGTTAAATGTCCTTTTCTGTAGTTTAGGGGTAAGCTAACCACATATGTAGCAAAAACTCTTCGCGGGGTTAACACAACAACATTTCTGTACTTTATGTGATATCACTTTTACAGGCGTCACCTAACTTTATTCAACACAAGGATAACACTAATACAAGGCTTTTACTATTGGCTTGTTTGCGTACTTCGCCACTGTGCTAAGCCAATATTGATGATACGACTGCTGGCCGGCTGCTTTTATAACCGTTCGGTACTTCTGGTATTTTCTAGAAACATCGGGTATCGGAAGTTCGAAAAGCGAAGGCGTAGTTTTTGTATACAGGGGCCATCTATAAGTAGATTTGGTTACGTGGCAGAGTCAATTATGAAATTCGGTGATATCTGGTACTTTCCTTATTTTAAGCCCTATGAAGTTAAGACTTCGTTTTCGCATCTAGAGATCAAAAATTAAACAAAGTCTTTTATATTACAGTTGCAAATTCGCTGTAAAGTAGTAATATTAGAGTTTTTTTTCACAGAATTAAGATTGGTATTTACAAGAGAATATTTCTCAGGAAAAGCGACTTTTTTCTTTAAATTTAATTATATCAAAAACTATGAAGTTTAGATCAATCAATCAAATGTATAATAAAAAAATATATGATTACATTTAGAATAAGAAAATTAATTCACATTTAGGGTATTCTGTAAAAAAAATTAACTTTATTCTACTGTACTTATTTAACGCACTATATTGTTTCAAATACTTTTAAAATGCATAAATTTAATAACTATATAAAGAGTTTCTCAAAATTTACGAAAGATTTGAATTAAATAGAAAACAGTTTTTTTTTAAATTGTAATTTCTTTATTGAATCATAAAGTACAGAGAATAAGATTATGTATGAAATAACACCTTGGGTAAATGACCTTCAAAGCTTTGCTGGCACATACGCACTATTTTCTCGAAATTTTCCATTTCGCATAAACATGGGAGAATTTCGTTGGTACAGCGTTTTATCTCCTCCTTCAATCCACGGGTGTTTGTGGGCTTGATGGCATAGATCTTTGATGATTGCATGATCTAGGGGACCAATTTTGATCTCCTAAACGAGAGAGTATAAGACCAGGCAATCTCTAATGCAGTAATTGAGTTGTTTCACCGTATGTGCACCGTTTTATTGAAACCATATGTCGCCGACATCAATAGCATCCGTTTAGGTAGAAAGAACTCGATTATTGTGTCGCAATATCGAACACCAGTAACAGTCACTATTCGACCAGCTTCATTTTCGAAGAAGAATGGTCCAATGATGCTTAAAGCCCAAAATCCGCATCAAGCAGTGACTCATTTTGGATGCATTTGTTTTTCTACAATGAGGTAATTTTGCCAATTAAAAAAGCCATCAAGGTGAAAATGAGCGTCGTCGCTTAGGATGATTTTGCTCGAAAAATCAGCATCTAATTTTTGATCTTCAATAATCCATTCAATGAAGTCTCTTCGCTGTGCAGGGTCATTAGACTTCAGTTCTTGTGCTAATTGAGCTTTGCAAGAATGAAGACGCAGATCTTTAGTGAGTATATGCCGTAGAAAGCATCTTAAAATTTCCTGTTCCTGGATTGTCATCATCACTCTCACGCGCTACTTTGATATTAACATTTGGACAGTTTGTTATTGAACGGCTAGTATGTTTAGCATCACCAATTGATCCAGTTTCCTTGAATTTTTCAATTACTCTCTTCACAGTCGATGAAGTTGAATCAATATTCCGACCATATTTTCTAGGAAATTTGAGAACTGTGGCCGCTAAACTTTCATTGTTTTTGAAATGTTGTTTAACAATGAAAACACGTTGTTCTCTCGAGTAGTGCTCCATTTTTACTAACCTTAAACTGTCAGCTGTCAAATTATCTTTTTTTGGTTACCAAAACTTTACTCAACAAATGGCGGTAAATTCATATTTTCCGTGAATTTTGGGACACACTTTATTTTATTGAATATAGATTATTGGTAAATTTCAGCCATAATCCATAAACTTGCCATATTCAGTAGTTGACTCACCCTATATAATTTCATCTCCATTATCTCGCAGATACGGATATATCTATATAAGTGAGCTCATAATATACACATAGCTTGTAACTTAAGACTACTTAAGAGTGATGTTTCATAACAAATCATGCGCTATAAAGATTCTTCCTTATGAAAATCAAGTATCTATCTGAGACAGAAACATATAATAAATCTGCTACTTCTCAGAAATTATATCTTTTTCAGTAATAATCGAAATTGAGTTTTTTAAATCTTTTTTTTTTAATAACTTTTAAAGTAAACTAATTCATCAAATTATGAAAAGCAAAATTTCAATTTTATCTTATTCGGACGCCTTCAGATACAAAAATTACTTAAAAATTTTAAATAAAATCAAATTAAGCGAGAAAACTGCGTAAAACTTTACCAATTATATCTTCCATTTGCTTTTTAACTTTTTTGAATTTTTAGTTATAATTCTGCTAGAAATAAGTCAGCTTTGTAAGCGATTATTATGTGGTATTTTTTTGCCTCATAGTGTGTTGTTTATATTATGTATGCAACAAAAAATAACAATTCTTATTTTACTTTTAGAAAGTGGGTGTAAGAAATGGTAGACAATACAAATTTGACGTTAAAATATCCACTGAAACTAATAGTTATGATAAGACCCATTCAGTTTATTCTAAAAAAAAAAAAAAAATGTAATTAAAGGTTCTGTGTATTTTTCTACCCATAAATATACAGAGTTTAATGTGTTACAACTGCTACGAAATTTATAAGTAAATTAAGGATTTACTCGTAAATCTATAATTGCGAGTTTAATTATTTTGACTCTATAATTACATTAATTAGTGTCTGCTTATTCGTTTTCTTATTGACGGCCATTTTTATGTTCTGTTTATTATTTAAATCCTTCCACAACTGGTTGCCATTCATAAAGCTAAATCAGAGAGATATAGTGAGATTTTAGGAGTTGAAGATGATACTAGTTAATTTACTACGATATACTGAGAGATACAGTTCAATGTTTTATTGTTTTTTTTAGATCGTGTAATAGAATCTGAGAATAATAATTACATATATGGCGGTAGTTTCATTTAAATTTTACAGGAACCCACACAAAATCAATGGAAAATGATAACCGGTCAAAATTCCGCGAGAAGGCTGAACAAAAACTCTCACGGATACAACCCCGAAAATAGACAGTTTCTGAAATATAGGGAAGTGCAAAATTAAAAATCCCCCTGAAATGAACAAGTTTGCTGGCGGCAAGTAAATACTCTTAAAGACTTTATAGAAGCAAGCAACTAATTTCCCCAGCATGGTATATCAACCCTGCAAAACGACCTTATCTCCTAAAAGGCGCGGATCCAAGGGGGGGGGGCTATTGCGCCCCCCTAAGAGCTTAGAGTTCAGGAAAATACACCTGATTTTGCCTTTTACATTAAGAAGGTGTATGCTGTTCGCTTCCCCTCCCCCCTCCGTCGACAACTTGTTTTTTCTTGCGATCACTCCCTTCAAGAGCTTCAAATTCAGAAAAATAGATCCGACCCTGATTATACACTAGAAATAGGAATGTTGCTGGCGTCTCTTCCACCGTCAACACCTTGCTTTCACTTGTCATGCTGTACTTTTGTGATATGACCGCCCCCCCCCTCCAAGGAGAGAAGCTAGATCTGCCCCTGTCCCCCAATATGACGTTGGAATCAAGTTCATCTTTCAAACTTAGAGGGTGGACAATCGAACAGAGCATTCCTGCTCGACGTTACACAGTATTTGATTCCTTGTATGTGTGCTAACTATTAAAGAACAGCACGGCGAGTATTACGAATACGGCATATCCACCTCTGATCCAAATTGCCCTTTTTACCACCATTATATATATAAAGCAGAAATGGTATATATATATATATATATATATATATATATATATATATATATATATATATATATATATATATATATATTTCATTTCGTTCGTTTTCAAGATGTTCCGCCAAAATATCATTTAGCATTTTCAGATTAGTTCAGGTTAGTCTCGTTATTCGCTTAGAACCGTCGGTCTACGGGCCGCCCTATGAGGTCCTTTTTCACGGTTTCATCCATAAATATTTGATTACAGTATTGCCGTACGCGTCGTGGAACCGAGCTTCATAGAATCCTTGTGAAATATTTTGACTGGCGTAATGGAATGCGGTAAGAATGTCGACGGAGGAACCAGCCGAACTTGAATCAAGATATGATACGGAAGGGTTTTCGAATCGAATTCGTTGTTGTTGTCCCGGAAATGCTAGTGCCTGGATTCGGATCACCCAAAGGTCGTAACCCAGGGACAGAAGGGCGCGCAACATTGTGATGGGAATGTTTGTCGCAATCGTTGAACGAACGTCTAGTTGTGATGCGGGTTCAAAATCTTCGAGCGTTTGCTCGACTTGTCTGCGGAGCGGAATGTCATGTGTGACAGGGTAGTCGAAGCGAAGATTGTATTGTGTTTGATTCATTACCATGTGTTCCGTTGATTGATTTTGAAAGGAAGGGCAACACGTAGGTGATGCCAAAGAGGACCCACCGTAACCACCCGACCCAGGGAAAACCCAGGCGGCCTCACCTTTCTTGAAGTTGTTATTGGGCACATGTGGATTTTCTTGAACCATTGCTCTTAAATTTGGTAAAATTACAAATTTTTTTGTGAGCCAAAAATAAAAAGGGATTTATTTTAAAACAAAGAACGCGTATGGAAGGTGAGCTGAAGTGTTCTACGTGTCATTATAAAAAAAAATTTAAGTTGGGGTTCTAATTTCTTGGGAATAAAATTAGATTGTTATGTTGCAACTTGAAATTTTTTTTAGAGTTTTTGTGTTTGTGTCCGAGAAAATCAATAAAAAAAAATTCGTATTTTGTTTGTCTTTTTGTCTGGAAAAGCAAACGCAAATTTGAATATTTGTCCGATTAAGTTTCCGAATATTTTATGATCTTTTCCGACTTCACGAATCTTTTGAGAATCGCGGTTGATTGTGGGAATTTGTTGATGTTAAAAATCACGTTTTGAAAATTTGCCAAAAAAGTTTTCTGAATCTTGAAGAAAAATCGAGCATGACCCTTCCTTAGAAAAATGCTTTTCTAAGTTATTTGGATCGAGTTTTTTGTTGTTTTAGCGCCTAATTAAAAGTTCCTTGTTTTTTTATTATAAGATTTGAGTTTGGAAAACTCTAAATTATAGAAGACTACGCGATCTTTATGTCGGTGATCCGATATCGCAACTTGAGTTCAGGTATACGATGCTGAATATCGCCCGACTTTTGATCTGTAGTATCTGGGGGTTTTGCAGTTAAGAAACTTACCAAGGAGTTCGTAAACAGATACTCCTTTTAGTCCGTAGCACTTTGTTTATACAAAGGAATCCCTAAATATCGTATTTAAACCGGAAGTTTGCTTTTACTTTAAGGCTTCTTGAATCACTGGTTTTTCGCTATCGGGTGCAGTGACCCCGCAAAATTTGTTTTAAAGTTTATTGGTTCTTCTACGATGTTCTGGAAGTTCTATGCTGCCTTCTAAAACCTTGTCGTTGTTGTAAGGAAGGTCTGGTTTTGAACCTGAAACAGAAAAAGGCGAAAAACGTCTCTGATTTCCAATCCTAGTTCTTGTCCAAACGGGTTTATTTCTCGCTAAAACGGATGTGATATGAAAATAATATTGGTTTTAGCAGAGAAATGAGGGTAAGTCTTCTTTATTCGGAGTTTTCTATATTCTTTCTCCAAAACAGATGACTTCTTTCCTCACAACTGATAATTTTCGTGATTTTTTCTCACTTACAATGAGGCAACTGCTTTCTGGCTGCTTTGACTCTGAAAACAGTGCTTTATATAGTTTTTTCCAATTCTCTTAATCAGAGTCAAATTTCATTAAAAGTAACCAATCAGGTTCTTTCTTTTAAATCCACGCGTTTCCAACGCTGCTATATAAGAAATTTCTTTCCTTGATTACAGAATTTCTGCTTGTCCGATTTGCAAGATTTTTTCTGTAACCTATAAATCTTTTGTCTAGCAACATTGGAAATATACAATTGTTGTTATATATTTACAATAGAACTGATAGTGATCTCTGTTTTTTCCCGAGTTTTGTTAAGTTGGCTTGCTTTCTAGTAGGTCGAGCTGCTTCGCAAGCTCCTCCTCTTTGCAAAGTGAGTTTGCTCTTCTTTGATGTATTTGGTGTTTTTTGTTGTTTTGTTTTTTTTTTTAATTTTTCATGTAGTTGGAAATTTAACGCATCATCCCTCTTATTCTCTCATTTTTCAATTTCTAGGGCCTTACTTGTGACGCGTAACTTGTAGTTGTGTATTGGTGCAATTTCGAAATCGATGGTATATCCGGCTGTTTGATTGTATTGAAAGAAAGCCAAGGTTGTATGTTTTTAAAACTATTTTTATGTTTCTGAATTCTTACGCCTGTTTGCTTGTTTTATATATGTTTGATGGCAATCTGCACATGGACTGGTCATATATTGTGAGTAGGCAAAGGGGCACCGTAAACCGACCAGACGGCACCAGACGGTTTTCCCGGAAGCGGCTTGATTGACACGTGCCGGGAGTCCTTTAGCACGTGTCATCGAGGTCGTTATGTATGAATGAATGATTTTCTACGAATAATGGTACTTTGAACCAGACATCACCGATTACGTTTCCCAGTACCGCCTTTATTGACCCGTGCCGGCGGTCTTTAGACACTTGTCACTTATGAAATAATGTATGTTATCTCAAATAATTGTACGTTGAACCGCCATACATCGATAATTGGTTTCTTCGGAAGCTGCTTTTTTGACCGGCACCGACAATCCTTTATTACTTGTCATCGAGGTCGGTACGTACGAAATAAAGTATTTTTCCACGAATAGTGGCACTTTGAACTGCCAGACATCGCTCACTGCGTTCTTCGGAAGAAGCTTTATTGCCCGGCGCCGACAATCCTTTGGCACGTGTCGTCGGGGTCATTACGTATGAAATAAGGTATTTTTCCACGAATAATTCTGTAAATTTAGTCCTATTATTTTTAATTATTACTTACAGGGTGATTTATGTAGGTTTTTATTCACACATGCATTGTGGTTAGATTCATTTCTATTTTTTGACCGTGCAGTTATTAATTAGATTTTACTTTTTTGAGTTTCGGTTATAGTATTACTTTATAAGAAATTAATACATGAGTAGTATACTGGCAAAAGCTACATATATAACAGATGTGTAAAAAATGTATTAAAAAAAAACAATATCAATTTTCTATATTTATATTTGTATTAAAATAACAAAAAAGTTAAATGTAAGTTAATTAAGTGAACCGCCTGTTAACATTAGTATTTCTCTGAAGATGGTTTAATCAATAAAATAAACCGAAACGTCAGAAAAACATGTGTTAATTTCTTATAAAGTAATATTATGACCGAAATCAAAAAGTAAAATCTAATTGTGGTTATACTCATCCGTCTACCCGAGCATCATAAATTATCCTTTAACCCCTGGTGCTCGAGTTTTTTTTGTCGGGTGCCATCGGCTGGCCCCGCCAGATATCGCCACTTGTCGTCAGGGGTTACATATGAAATAAAGTATTTTCCCACTAATAATTTTGTAGATTTATCCCCATTATTTTTAAATATTACTTAAAGTGTAATTTATGTGAGTTTTTATTCGCGTATGCATTGTGATTAGGCTCATCCGTCTATTCGACGACAATGTCAATATACTCTAAACCTAACAACAGGCTACAGCTTAAGCTGTATTACCACCGATCTGGAGGTTACTGTCGCAGTCGACTGCAACATAAATACAATATATTTGATATGTGAAATGTGACCGTTACAAATAAAGATATTTTAAAATGAATAAATGTCTATTCAGGCATCGTAAATTATCTTTTGTCTTCTGATGGTCGGGGTATCTTTTTGTCGCGTGCCACTAGCAGGATAGGTCTGCTTTTTCCTGGAGGTAATAAATGTTATATTCTAGGTTTATTTTCTATGAAAAGATTTAAGCTTGTTATTCTTATACGGTAATTACTTGTAATTTCGGCTGGATTACTTTTAGGCCTAGATTCCTGTTTTAATATACGATATTTCGAAAATGATGTTTAGATTATAATTGTTCAGATTTTTAACGAAGTGGTTGTAGAGCCGCTGAATGATATAAGTTTAGAAAGAAAAACATGCGTGTTCGTACGTATGTATGTATGTATATTTGTGTAAAGTACATGTTTCTCTGTCGTTATGGTGGATTAAGTGATGGATTCGTCTGTTACCTTGTGACAATATGGCATTTTTTTTCAAATGTAATATAAACAAGACATATAGGTATACTTACTTAGTTATTTGTCACATATATTGAAATATTTTGTCATTACTGTTGTTTTATAGTAACAACTAAATCTTCAGACGCTATGATTTACTAAGTTAGTGGATATACATATAAGTACAGGATAACACATGGTGCATAACTATTTCAATTTTACATAACCCGCTATATTCTCGGTGTTTTTTCTAGTCTTGGACCTAAGAAAGGTAATCTAATTTATTGGTTTACAATATCCTTAATAACGAGGAATTTCTCAGCTCCAGCCGCGTGTAGAGAGCTTTTTAGATAATGTCTATAGGTCAAGTTATAGAAAGGAAGAAATATAATTTTCTAGAAAAAAATAAAATAACTTTCAGGCCCTACCGCTCATTTTAATAAATATACAAAAAACATATATCGGTGGTAGCTTGAAAGAAAAATTTTAAAATTGATAAGGGAATAGGCGACTTAAATTATTGATTATTTTTTAGATATTCCCTATATGAAAAGTCTGCAGAACCCGAGCATCATAAATTATCCTTTAACCCCTGGTGCTCGAGTTTTTTTTTGTCGGGTGCCATCGGCTGACCCCGCCAAATATCGCCACGAAGGTATAAAAGTTGATTTTAGTATAATTTTTTCGATTAAATACATAAATTTAGAGGTTCACACTGTTCGTACTAATCATTTTTATTAAATAAATATAAGAAAATACATGCATTGACGTTAAATTGAGAGAAAAAAATTAAAAATTGCAAAGAGATAAGTAAATTAAAATATTGATTGCCCTTTTTAAAGGTATTATTTATACAATAGGTTTTTAAACATGTTTTCTTTGGATGACCACAAAGGTAGATGTGAAGGCGATTTGAATAGGTTTTTCTAAAAAACATGTTATATTAAACGTAAGAAATAAAATCGAGGCACTATTTTCTTGGAGCTAACCTGAGGCTTGGTTTTCTGTGAAACAATGGTCTTAATATTCAAGGTACGGATAGCCGTTTTTTTTGTAAAGGGTAAATTTTATTGTTTTAAACAAGGCCTATGTTTTCTTTTTCTAAAGAATGGAACTAACCTGAGCCCTGCTTCCTTTGGTATGTGTCTGTGTGGGTCATGATGTTTGTGTGTGCATGTGTGTGTGTGTCTTAATGTTCACGGTATAGGTAGCTATTGATTTATGAAGGTTAGGTTCTACTGTCGGAATTTGTATTATTTGAATGGGTATAAAGCATGCATATCGATATTAGATTTCCTATTATGTATTTAGGTTTTATCGGGATTTTTATTACCGGAACAGGCATAAATTATTGTACTAATATTAAAATCAGGATTGTTTAACTTCTTTCTTCCTACTTTGTCCATCATTTCGAATGCTCTTTATGTTGTCCTTTTATTGTCCTGATGTGTTTTATGCGATTTATTGTTTGACTTGTTTAAAGTGTCACGGTGACGGTCGCATTAAATCAACACTTTGTTACTTGTATGGAAGGATGCTAAAGTCAGAGAAGACTCTGTAGAGTTATACAATGAGAGATAATTATTGAATAAGTAACTAAGACTGGTTTATATTTTCTGAAAATGGTGCCGTCGCGGTTTAAGTAGTAAATAATATAATTTTAATTAATTATATAACCTACTTTATTTAAAATTTTGTTAAAAACAGTGATACATGACATATTTTACAAACTTAGTACTAAAATTAGGACAGTATTCCTTAGAGCTTAATAAAATACGCCTTGTCCTATTTTAGATTACCCATTTTTAAAAGTATACATGTAGTAATGTTTACGAATAGGAAGTTGCCGTGTAGGTACAAATTCAGGTGGTTCATTTGGAAAAATCCCTGGCGAGTTCTATGAAGACTTTCTTCTAATAATTGATGTTGAAAAGTCTATTCTAGCAGTTTAGCAACTATGAATGAGAATATAGGTAGTGAATTTAATGTCACTCTTCTTAAAGATCTTCAATAAAAGTCAGTTAGTTTAAAAATGACAGCTTAATTTCTTACTCTGTTTTTGTTTCTTTAGTAGATTTGTTTTGTTATTGCAGGGGTGTCGATGTGTTATTTCTGTATTATCAATGTGTTGTGCTTTGTTATTACCGTGTTTTGTTGCCTTTCATTATATTATGTTGTACTGCATTAACAAACAGATTATAAACGCTAAAAATCGACTAGAATAAGGGGCGGAAAACCTCAGAAGCACAAACGTGCAGGTTAACATTATTTTTTCACAAGAATAAAGAAAATACATTTAAAGAAAACCTCTGATTTTTATTCTGAAAGTGAAATTTTGGCTTTAGAAAAACAATCAAAATCGCCTATTCAATGATTATTTCGCTTTTAGCACCATAATCTCCTTCCTTTTCTGGAGAAGTTCTAACAAAAGCACCGGAAATATAGGTTTTCCAAAATATTGTTCCAAATAAAATTAATAATTTTAGAGAAATTTCCATATTTAAATATTTTGAATATAGAGGGTTAAATAAAGTCTAAATATGCGAGAAATTCTTATTTCTATGGTTATTTTGCCTTTAGCACTATAATATCCTTGTTTTCCTAGAAAAATTCGAAGAGACAGGTTATTCGAAATAAATAAAATACAAAACAAAAGTAATAGTTTTAGAGAAATTTCTTTATTTTCCTATAACATGAATTTCGGGAGGCAAATTTGATACCAGTCACTCGTTCTTGGCTTTTTATCTAAAATCATGATCAAGATCTTGTACTTTTTTACAAAAAGGAAGAAATACAGGAAATTTCTTTCCTTATGGGCGAATATGACGGTATGACTACGAAAATCTCCAAAAGTTGTGATTATTTATTATATTTTGAATATAGAACAGGATTATAGAGTAAATAAATTTGGAACATGGTCAAAATTTCTTATTTCTATGATTTTTCGCCTTTTGCATTATATTCTTCTTGTTTGCCTAGAGAAGTGTTGACAAAGGTATGGAAGGTATAAGTTATCTGAAATAAGTATTATACAAAATAAAACTAATGGTCTTAAGGGAATTCCCTTATTGTCCTTTAACATGGATTTCGAGAGAGGAATTGATACCAATCGTCGTTCTTGGCTTTCTTTCTTAAATCATGTCAAGATCTTGTATTTTTTACAAAAAGGAAAAAGTAGGGGAAATTTGTTTCCTTATGGGAGAATATTTGTATCAAATCATAAAAATTGTCCGAACATATTCAAAAAATGTTCATTTGCTATAAAATTGGTTCTGGAACCGCGATCATATTAAGTTTTTAAAATTAAATATTAATTTCCAAAAGTGTGATTTTTCATTACATTTTGAATATAGGACAGCATTATAGAGTAAATAAATTTGAAAAATAATCGAAATTTCTTATTTCTATGATTATTTCGCCTTTTGGGTTATAGTCTCCTTGCTTGCCTAGAGTAGTACTGAAGAAGGTATCGAAGGTGTAAGTTATCTGAAATAAATATTATACAAAATAAAAGTAACAGTCTTAGAGGAATTCCCTTATTTTCCTATAACACATATTTCGTGAAAGGAATTGATACCAATCACCCATTCTTGGCTTTCTTTCTAAAATCATGTTCAAGATCTTATACCTTTTACAAAAAACAAGAAATAGGGGAAATTTGTTTTCTTATGAGAGAATATTTGTATCCAATCATAAAAATTGTCCGAAGATATTCAAAAAATGTTCATTTGCTATAAAAAGGCTTTTGGAACGGCGATCATATTAAGTTTTTAAAATTAAATATTAATTTCTAAGATATGTCGGCAGTATGACTACGAAAATCTCTAAAAGTTGTGATTTTCTATTACATTTTGAATATAGAACAACATTATAAAGTAAATAAATTTGAAAAATGATCGAAATTTTTTATTTCTAAGATTATTTCGCCTTTTGCATTATAATCTTCTTGTTAGTCTAGAGAAGTACTTGCAAAGGTATCGAAGGTGTATGTTATCTGAAATAAATATTATACAAAATAAAATTAATATCCTTAGAGGAATTTCCTTATTTTCTTACAACATGGATATCGAGAAAGGAATTGATTGCAATCGCCCATTCTTGGCTTTCTTTCTAAAATCATGTTCTAGATCTTGTACTTTTTTACAAAAAGGAAAAAATAGGAGAATTTGGGAGAATATTTGAATCCAATCATAAAAATTGTCCGAAGATATTCAAACGTGTTCATTTGCTATGGAATTGATTTTGTAACGGCGATCATATTAAGTTTTTAAAATTGAATATTAATTTCTAAGATATCTCGGCAGTATGACTACGAAAATCTCCAAAAGTTAGGATTTTCCATTATATTTTGGGTATAGAATAGCATTATAGAGCAAATAAATTTGAAAAATTATCGAAATTTCTTATTTCTATGATTATTTCGCCTTTTGCATTATAATTTCCTTGTTAGCCTAGAGAAGTACTGACAAAGGTATCGAAGGTATATGTTATCTGAAATAAATATTATACAAAATAAAACCGATAACCTTAGGGGAATTTCCTGATTTTCCTTTAACATGGATATAGAGAAAGGGATTGATACCAATAGTCCATTGTTGGCTTTCGTTCTAAAATTATGTTCAAGATCTTGTACTTTTTACAAGAAGGAAAAAATAGGGAAGATTTGTTTTCTTATGGGAGAATATTTGAATCCAATCATAAAAATTGTCCGAAGATATTCAAAAATGTTTATTTGCTTTAAAATTGGTTTTGGAACGGCGATCATATTAAGTTTTTAAAATTAAATTTTAATTTCTAAGATATTTAGGCAGTATGACTAATAAAATCTCCAATAGTTGTGATTTTCTATTATATTTTGAATATAGAACAGCATTATAGAGTAAATAAATTTGAAAAATGATCGAAATTTCTTATTTCTATGATTATTTCGCCTTTTGTATTATAATCTCCTTGTTTGCCTAGAGAAGTACCGGCGAAGGTATCGAAGGAATTGATACCAATGGTCCATTCTTTGCTTTCTTTCGAAAATCATATTCAAGGTCTTGTACTTTCTACAAAAAAGAAGAAATAGGGAAAATTTGTTTTCTTGTAAAAGAATATTTGAATCCAGTCATAAAAATTGTCCGAAGGTATTCAAATTTTTAAATTTGCTATAAAATTAGTTTTGGAGCAACGATCATGTTAAAGTTTCTTTTAAATAAAATATTAATTTCTATGATATTTAAGCAGTATGACTATATTTTGAATATAAAACAGCATTTAAATAAATTTGAAAAATGATCGAAAATTCTTATTACTATGATTATTTCGCCTTTTGCAGTATAATCTCCTTGTTTGCCTAGAGAAGTCCTGATAGAGATAGCAAAGGTGTATGTTATCTAAAAAATATTATACAAAATAAATCTTGGAGAAATTTCCTTATTTTCCTATAAAATGAATTCGAGAAATGAATTTGATAGAAATCGCTCCTAGGCTTTTTATCTAAAATCATGTTCAAAATCTTGCTCTGTTCTTACAGAAATGAAGAAATAGAGGAAATTGGTTTTCTTGTGAGAGAATATTTGAATCTAACCATAAAAAGTATCAGAAAATACTGAAAAGTTTTTAATTTGCTATAAAATTAGTTTTACTACGTCGATCATATAAGAATTTTTCGAATTAAATGTTAATATCTAAGATATTTCAGTAATATAATCACGAAAAGTTCCAAAAGTTGTGATTTTCTATTATATTTTGAATATAGACCAGCATTATAGTGTAAATAAAGTTGAAAAATGATTATTTCGCCTTTAGCACTATAATTTCCTCGTTTTCCTAGAGAACTTCTAACAAAAATCTTTAAAATGCAGGTTATTTCAAGTTAATTTCGGGAAGCTAATTTAATACAAACAGCTCCGTTTTCCTCTTTCTATTTGGAGCTATGTCCAAAATCTCCTGCTTTTCTTACAGAAATAAAGAAATAGGGGAAATTCGATTTTTTGTGGGAGAAATTTGTCCAAAAATATTCAAAAATTGTTCACTTGCTATAAAATCGGTTTTGGAATAGCGACCGTATTAAAGTTTTTAAAATTATAAATAAATAAATTTCTAAGATATTTTAACAGTATGATAACGAAAACCTTCAAAAGTTGTAATTTTGAATACAGAAAGGTACTATAGGGTAAAAGAGTCGAAATATGAACGAAATGTCTAATTTCAATAATTATTTCTTGTTTAACACTATAATCTCCTTGCTCTAGCAGATGTATCGAAAACGCAGGGTTTTTGATATATTATACCAGATAGAATTAATAATCTAAAAAAAATTCCTTATTTCCTTCTTAAGCGGAAAGCGAATTTAACACCAACCGACTATTTTTGTTCTTCCATACATAACAATGTCGAGAATTTTATAGTTTTCTTACAAAAATGAAGGAATAAGGAAAATTTTAAATCTAATCATAATTAATCATCCGAAAATATTAAAAAATTGTTTATTTACCATAAAACTCTTTCGGAGCGATGATCAAGCTTTTCAAATACGGATATTTATATCCATTTCCAAGCTGTTTTTGCAGAATAGCCAGGAAAATACCCAAAAGTTGTGATATTTAATTATATTTTGAATATAGAACAACATTATGGGGGCAAAGAAAGTCAAAATATGATCGAAATGTCAAATTTCAATTGGAGAGTTTACCCATTTTTACCAACTTGCAAGTTGTGGATCTTAACGCCTCAGAACGCTTTTGTGTTGTGTAATTAAATACAAAGTCTTACCGAACAAACAAGTGAGTCTGTTTAGGGTCACGAAAGATTTTGATTGTAGTTGCAGTTCTTCATTGCGCTGACTCTATGTCTAACAGGTATCATAGAGAAAGCTATTTAAGTTTTTATTACATACCGAAAACAGTACACGTAACACACTATAGTATAGATCCACCAAGTTTTCGGTGGCGGAGCTTGCCCGAAAATAAAACAATAATTCTCTACGTTTAATTATATTTATCTCGAACTTTCAAGAGATATATATTATGAAAAAAAAGCAAGATATGATGTTACGTCATGCCAATATTGGAAGAAACTCCATCACCCCAATGGAAGGCAAGAACTTGAGTATATAAGTTTATGGTATGTACGAATCATGGTCTAAAATCTCAGATATTAATAACCAACATTCAAAGAACTAGTTCATCTCCGTGGTGCACAATTTCAGATAGCAATTATGCATTTTGTTTGAAATGTGCCAAAATTAGCTAATCGGCAAAACACACTGAATTTCAATAAATATCTGAACAAAAATTCCCTAAATTTGACAAAAGAATACGTATGCCTAACTGATCAGCGACATAAATACTTTCTTTATTGATATTGTTACAAAAAATCATTCTTGGTTCTCCAAAGAAAAAACATTTTTAGTAGAAATAACTTTCATGCTAGCGAGATCAACAAATATTTGTTTGTCATAGGACTCTCTATATTTTTTGTTGTTAATATTTTATAACATCCCGTACATCGTTGTAAATTACTTATCTGAATCTAAAAATTGGCTGCTGTCTTTGAATGTTGGTTATTAATATCTGAGATTTTAGACCATGATTCGTACATACCATAAACTTATATACTCAAGTTCTTGCCTTCCATTGGGGTGATGGAGTTTCTTCCAATATTGGCATGACGTAACATCATATCTTGCTTTTTTTTCATAATATATATCTCTTGAAAGTTCGAGATAAATATAATTAAACGTAGAGAATTATTGTTTTATTTTCGGGCAAGCTCCGCCACCGAAAACTTGGTGGATCTATACTATAGTGTGTTACGTGTACTGTTTTCGGTATGTAATAAAAACTTAAATAGCTTTCTCTATGATACCTGTTAGACATAGAGTCAGCGCGATGAAGAACTGCAACTACAATCAAAATCTTTCGTGACCCTAAACAGACTCACTTGTTTGTTCGGTAAGACTTTGTATTTAATTATACAACACAAAAGCGTTCTGAGGCGTTAAGATCCACAACTTGCAAGTTGGTAAAAATGGGTAAACTCTCCAATTGAAATTTGACATTTCGATCATATTTTGACTTTCTTTGCCCCATAATGTTGTTCTATATTCAAAATATAATTAAATATCACAACTTTTGGGTATTTTCCTGGCTATTCTGCAAAAACAGCTTGGAAATGGATATAAATATCCGTATTTGAAAAGCTTGATCATCGCTCCGAAAGAGTTTTATGGTAAATAAACAATTTTTTAATATTTTCGGATGATTAATTATGATTAGATTTAAAATTTTCCTTATTCCTTCATTTTTGTAAGAAAACTATAAAATTCTCGACATTGTTATGTATGGAAGAACAAAAATAGTCGGTTGGTGTTAAATTCGCTTTCCGCTTAAGAAGGAAATAAGGAATTTTTTTTAGATTATTAATTCTATCTGGTATAATATATCAAAAACCCTGCGTTTTCGATACATCTGCTAGAGCAAGGAGATTATAGTGTTAAACAAGAAATAATTATTGAAATTAGACATTTCGTTCATATTTCGACTCTTTTACCCTATAGTACCTTTCTGTATTCAAAATTACAACTTTTGAAGGTTTTGGTTATCATACTGTTAAAATATCTTAGAAATTTATTTATTTATAATTTTAAAAACTTTAATACGGTCGCTATTCCAAAACCGATTTTATAGCAAGTGAACAATTTTTGAATATTTTTGGACAAATTTCTCCCACAAAAAATCGAATTTCCCCTATTTCTTTATTTCTGTAAGAAAAGCAGGAGATTTTGGACATAGCTCCAAATAGAAAGAGGAAAACGGAGCTGTTTGTATTAAATTAGCTTCCCGAAATTAACTTGAAATAACCTGCATTTTAAAGATTTTTGTTAGAAGTTCTCTAGGAAAACGAGGAAATTATAGTGCTAAAGGCGAAATAATCATTTTTCAACTTTATTTACACTATAATGCTGGTCTATATTCAAAATATAATAGAAAATCACAACTTTTGGAACTTTTCGTGATTATATTACTGAAATATCTTAGATATTAACATTTAATTCGAAAAATTCTTATATGATCGACGTAGTAAAACTAATTTTATAGCAAATTAAAAACTTTTCAGTATTTTCTGATACTTTTTATGGTTAGATTCAAATATTCTCTCACAAGAAAACCAATTTCCTCTATTTCTTCATTTCTGTAAGAACAGAGCAAGATTTTGAACATGATTTTAGATAAAAAGCCTAGGAGCGATTTCTATCAAATTCATTTCTCGAATTCATTTTATAGGAAAATAAGGAAATTTCTCCAAGATTTATTTTGTATAATATTTTTTAGATAACATACACCTTTGCTATCTCTATCAGGACTTCTCTAGGCAAACAAGGAGATTATACTGCAAAAGGCGAAATAATCATAGTAATAAGAATTTTCGATCATTTTTCAAATTTATTTAAATGCTGTTTTATATTCAAAATATAGTCATACTGCTTAAATATCATAGAAATTAATATTTTATTTAAAAGAAACTTTAACATGATCGTTGCTCCAAAACTAATTTTATAGCAAATTTAAAAATTTGAATACCTTCGGACAATTTTTATGACTGGATTCAAATATTCTTTTACAAGAAAACAAATTTTCCCTATTTCTTCTTTTTTGTAGAAAGTACAAGATCTTGAATATGATTTTCGAAAGAAAGCAAAGAATGGACCATTGGTATCAATTCCTTCGATACCTTCGCCGGTACTTCTCTAGGCAAACAAGGAGATTATAATACAAAAGGCGAAATAATCATAGAAATAAGAAATTTCGATCATTTTTCAAA
Organism: Diaprepes abbreviatus; assembly: GCA_034092305.1. NCBI lineage: Eukaryota > Metazoa > Arthropoda > Insecta > Coleoptera > Curculionidae > Diaprepes > Diaprepes abbreviatus. Next base: position 17,519,924 of record JASJET010000122.1, on the reverse strand, counting down.
TTTATTTACTCTATAATGCTGTTCTATATTCAAAATATAATAGAAAATCACAACTATTGGAGATTTTATTAGTCATACTGCCTAAATATCTTAGAAATTAAAATTTAATTTTAAAAACTTAATATGATCGCCGTTCCAAAACCAATTTTAAAGCAAATAAACATTTTTGAATATCTTCGGACAATTTTTATGATTGGATTCAAATATTCTCCCATAAGAAAACAAATCTTCCCTATTTTTTCCTTCTTGTAAAAAGTACAAGATCTTGAACATAATTTTAGAACGAAAGCCAACAATGGACTATTGGTATCAATCCCTTTCTCTATATCCATGTTAAAGGAAAATCAGGAAATTCCCCTAAGGTTATCGGTTTTATTTTGTATAATATTTATTTCAGATAACATATACCTTCGATACCTTTGTCAGTACTTCTCTAGGCTAACAAGGAAATTATAATGCAAAAGGCGAAATAATCATAGAAATAAGAAATTTCGATAATTTTTCAAATTTATTTGCTCTATAATGCTATTCTATACCCAAAATATAATGGAAAATCCTAACTTTTGGAGATTTTCGTAGTCATACTGCCGAGATATCTTAGAAATTAATATTCAATTTTAAAAACTTAATATGATCGCCGTTACAAAATCAATTCCATAGCAAATGAACACGTTTGAATATCTTCGGACAATTTTTATGATTGGATTCAAATATTCTCCCAAATTCTCCTATTTTTTCCTTTTTGTAAAAAAGTACAAGATCTAGAACATGATTTTAGAAAGAAAGCCAAGAATGGGCGATTGCAATCAATTCCTTTCTCGATATCCATGTTGTAAGAAAATAAGGAAATTCCTCTAAGGATATTAATTTTATTTTGTATAATATTTATTTCAGATAACATACACCTTCGATACCTTTGCAAGTACTTCTCTAGACTAACAAGAAGATTATAATGCAAAAGGCGAAATAATCTTAGAAATAAAAAATTTCGATCATTTTTCAAATTTATTTACTTTATAATGTTGTTCTATATTCAAAATGTAATAGAAAATCACAACTTTTAGAGATTTTCGTAGTCATACTGCCGACATATCTTAGAAATTAATATTTAATTTTAAAAACTTAATATGATCGCCGTTCCAAAAGCCTTTTTATAGCAAATGAACATTTTTTGAATATCTTCGGACAATTTTTATGATTGGATACAAATATTCTCTCATAAGAAAACAAATTTCCCCTATTTCTTGTTTTTTGTAAAAGGTATAAGATCTTGAACATGATTTTAGAAAGAAAGCCAAGAATGGGTGATTGGTATCAATTCCTTTCACGAAATATGGGTTATAGGAAAATAAGGGAATTCCTCTAAGACTGTTACTTTTATTTTGTATAATATTTATTTCAGATAACTTACACCTTCGATACCTTCTTCAGTACTACTCTAGGCAAGCAAGGAGACTATAACCCAAAAGGCGAAATAATCATAGAAATAAGAAATTTCGATTATTTTTCAAATTTATTTACTCTATAATGCTGTCCTATATTCAAAATGTAATGAAAAATCACACTTTTGGAAATTAATATTTAATTTTAAAAACTTAATATGATCGCGGTTCCAGAACCAATTTTATAGCAAATGAACATTTTTTGAATATGTTCGGACAATTTTTATGATTTGATACAAATATTCTCCCATAAGGAAACAAATTTCCCCTACTTTTTCCTTTTTGTAAAAAATACAAGATCTTGACATGATTTAAGAAAGAAAGCCAAGAACGACGATTGGTATCAATTCCTCTCTCGAAATCCATGTTAAAGGACAATAAGGGAATTCCCTTAAGACCATTAGTTTTATTTTGTATAATACTTATTTCAGATAACTTATACCTTCCATACCTTTGTCAACACTTCTCTAGGCAAACAAGAAGAATATAATGCAAAAGGCGAAAAATCATAGAAATAAGAAATTTTGACCATGTTCCAAATTTATTTACTCTATAATCCTGTTCTATATTCAAAATATAATAAATAATCACAACTTTTGGAGATTTTCGTAGTCATACCGTCATATTCGCCCATAAGGAAAGAAATTTCCTGTATTTCTTCCTTTTTGTAAAAAAGTACAAGATCTTGATCATGATTTTAGATAAAAAGCCAAGAACGAGTGACTGGTATCAAATTTGCCTCCCGAAATTCATGTTATAGGAAAATAAAGAAATTTCTCTAAAACTATTACTTTTGTTTTGTATTTTATTTATTTCGAATAACCTGTCTCTTCGAATTTTTCTAGGAAAACAAGGATATTATAGTGCTAAAGGCAAAATAACCATAGAAATAAGAATTTCTCGCATATTTAGACTTTATTTAACCCTCTATATTCAAAATATTTAAATATGGAAATTTCTCTAAAATTATTAATTTTATTTGGAACAATATTTTGGAAAACCTATATTTCCGGTACTTTTGTTAGAACTTCTCCAGAAAAGGAAGGAGATTATGGTGCTAAAAGCGAAATAATCATTGAATAGGCGATTTTGATTGTTTTTCTAAAGCCAAAATTTCACTTTCAGAATAAAAATCAGAGGTTTTCTTTAAATGTATTTTCTTTATTCTTGTGAAAAAATAATGTTAACCTGCACGTTTGTGCTTCTGAGGTTTTCCGCCCCTTATTCTAGTCGATTTTTAGCGTTTATAATCTGTTTGTTAATGCAGTACAACATAATATAATGAAAGGCAACAAAACACGGTAATAACAAAGCACAACACATTGATAATACAGAAATAACACATCGACACCCCTGCAATAACAAAACAAATCTACTAAAGAAACAAAAACAGAGTAAGAAATTAAGCTGTCATTTTTAAACTAACTGACTTTTATTGAAGATCTTTAAGAAGAGTGACATTAAATTCACTACCTATATTCTCATTCATAGTTGCTAAACTGCTAGAATAGACTTTTCAACATCAATTATTAGAAGAAAGTCTTCATAGAACTCGCAAGGGATTTTTCCAAATGAACCACCTGAATTTGTACCTACACGGCAACTTCCTATTCGTAAACATTACTACATGTATACTTTTAAAAATGGGTAATCTAAAATAGGACAAGGCGTATTTTATTAAGCTCTAAGGGATACTGTCCTAATTTTAGTACTAAGTTTGTAAAATATGTCATGTATCACTGTTTTTAACAAAATTTTAAATAAAGTAGGTTATATAATTAATTAAAATTATATTATTTACTACTTAAACCGCGACGGCACCATTTTCAGAAAATATAAACCAGTCATAGTTACTTATTCAATAATTATCTCTCATTGTATAACTCTACAGAGTCTTCTCTGACTTTAGCATCCTTCCATACAAGTAACAAAGTGTTGATTTAATGCGACCGTCACCGTGACACTTTAAACAAGTCAAACAATAAATCGCATAAAACACATCAGGACAATAAAAGGACAACATAAAGAGCATTCGAAATGATGGACAAAGTAGGAAGAAAGAAGTTAAACAATCCTGATTTTAATATTAGTACAATAATTTATGCCTGTTCCGGTAATAAAAATCCCGATAAAACCTAAATACATAATAGGAAATCTAATATCGATATGCATGCTTTATACCCATTCAAATAATACAAATTCCGACAGTAGAACCTAACCTTCATAAATCAATAGCTACCTATACCGTGAACATTAAGACACACACACACATGCACACACAAACATCATGACCCACACAGACACATACCAAAGGAAGCAGGGCTCAGGTTAGTTCCATTCTTTAGAAAAAGAAAACATAGGCCTTGTTTAAAACAATAAAATTTACCCTTTACAAAAAAAACGGCTATCCGTACCTTGAATATTAAGACCATTGTTTCACAGAAAACCAAGCCTCAGGTTAGCTCCAAGAAAATAGTGCCTCGATTTTATTTCTTACGTTTAATATAACATGTTTTTTAGAAAAACCTATTCAAATCGCCTTCACATCTACCTTTGTGGTCATCCAAAGAAAACATGTTTAAAAACCTATTGTATAAATAATACCTTTAAAAAGGGCAATCAATATTTTAATTTACTTATCTCTTTGCAATTTTTAATTTTTTTCTCTCAATTTAACGTCAATGCATGTATTTTCTTATATTTATTTAATAAAAATGATTAGTACGAACAGTGTGAACCTCTAAATTTATGTATTTAATCGAAAAAATTATACTAAAATCAACTTTTATACCTTCGTGGCGATATTTGGCGGGGTCAGCCGATGGCACCCGACAAAAAAAAACTCGAGCACCAGGGGTTAAAGGATAATTTATGATGCTCGGGTTCTGCAGACTTTTCATATAGGGAATATCTAAAAAATAATCAATAATTTAAGTCGCCTATTCCCTTATCAATTTTAAAATTTTTCTTTCAAGCTACCACCGATATATGTTTTTTGTATATTTATTAAAATGAGCGGTAGGGCCTGAAAGTTATTTTATTTTTTTCTAGAAAATTATATTTCTTCCTTTCTATAACTTGACCTATAGACATTATCTAAAAAGCTCTCTACACGCGGCTGGAGCTGAGAAATTCCTCGTTATTAAGGATATTGTAAACCAATAAATTAGATTACCTTTCTTAGGTCCAAGACTAGAAAAAACACCGAGAATATAGCGGGTTATGTAAAATTGAAATAGTTATGCACCATGTGTTATCCTGTACTTATATGTATATCCACTAACTTAGTAAATCATAGCGTCTGAAGATTTAGTTGTTACTATAAAACAACAGTAATGACAAAATATTTCAATATATGTGACAAATAACTAAGTAAGTATACCTATATGTCTTGTTTATATTACATTTGAAAAAAAATGCCATATTGTCACAAGGTAACAGACGAATCCATCACTTAATCCACCATAACGACAGAGAAACATGTACTTTACACAAATATACATACATACATACGTACGAACACGCATGTTTTTCTTTCTAAACTTATATCATTCAGCGGCTCTACAACCACTTCGTTAAAAATCTGAACAATTATAATCTAAACATCATTTTCGAAATATCGTATATTAAAACAGGAATCTAGGCCTAAAAGTAATCCAGCCGAAATTACAAGTAATTACCGTATAAGAATAACAAGCTTAAATCTTTTCATAGAAAATAAACCTAGAATATAACATTTATTACCTCCAGGAAAAAGCAGACCTATCCTGCTAGTGGCACGCGACAAAAAGATACCCCGACCATCAGAAGACAAAAGATAATTTACGATGCCTGAATAGACATTTATTCATTTTAAAATATCTTTATTTGTAACGGTCACATTTCACATATCAAATATATTGTATTTATGTTGCAGTCGACTGCGACAGTAACCTCCAGATCGGTGGTAATACAGCTTAAGCTGTAGCCTGTTGTTAGGTTTAGAGTATATTGACATTGTCGTCGAATAGACGGATGAGCCTAATCACAATGCATACGCGAATAAAAACTCACATAAATTACACTTTAAGTAATATTTAAAAATAATGGGGATAAATCTACAAAATTATTAGTGGGAAAATACTTTATTTCATATGTAACCCCTGACGACAAGTGGCGATATCTGGCGGGGCCAGCCGATGGCACCCGACAAAAAAAACTCGAGCACCAGGGGTTAAAGGATAATTTATGATGCTCGGGTAGACGGATGAGTATAACCACAATTAGATTTTACTTTTTGATTTCGGTCATAATATTACTTTATAAGAAATTAACACATGTTTTTCTGACGTTTCGGTTTATTTTATTGATTAAACCATCTTCAGAGAAATACTAATGTTAACAGGCGGTTCACTTAATTAACTTACATTTAACTTTTTTGTTATTTTAATACAAATATAAATATAGAAAATTGATATTGTTTTTTTTTTAATACATTTTTTACACATCTGTTATATATGTAGCTTTTGCCAGTATACTACTCATGTATTAATTTCTTATAAAGTAATACTATAACCGAAACTCAAAAAAGTAAAATCTAATTAATAACTGCACGGTCAAAAAATAGAAATGAATCTAACCACAATGCATGTGTGAATAAAAACCTACATAAATCACCCTGTAAGTAATAATTAAAAATAATAGGACTAAATTTACAGAATTATTCGTGGAAAAATACCTTATTTCATACGTAATGACCCCGACGACACGTGCCAAAGGATTGTCGGCGCCGGGCAATAAAGCTTCTTCCGAAGAACGCAGTGAGCGATGTCTGGCAGTTCAAAGTGCCACTATTCGTGGAAAAATACTTTATTTCGTACGTACCGACCTCGATGACAAGTAATAAAGGATTGTCGGTGCCGGTCAAAAAAGCAGCTTCCGAAGAAACCAATTATCGATGTATGGCGGTTCAACGTACAATTATTTGAGATAACATACATTATTTCATAAGTGACAAGTGTCTAAAGACCGCCGGCACGGGTCAATAAAGGCGGTACTGGGAAACGTAATCGGTGATGTCTGGTTCAAAGTACCATTATTCGTAGAAAATCATTCATTCATACATAACGACCTCGATGACACGTGCTAAAGGACTCCCGGCACGTGTCAATCAAGCCGCTTCCGGGAAAACCGTCTGGTGCCGTCTGGTCGGTTTACGGTGCCCCTTTGCCTACTATTGTGTTTTCTAAAGATTCTTCCAAGTCTGTCCGTTTATGTATGAGATGATGGCTTCATTCCTTGTTTGATCATGTCTTTCTTTGTCTAATTGCGAGAAACCATTCTGTTCTAGAGATGTTGAGATTTGTTTTGTTTCCTCTTATTTTGTGTTTAGTTCTGTTAAGCGGAGAGATCTTTATATTACTAAGTTAACGACTGCCTGTTTTTGTGAAGGACGGTGAAGCGATTCTGCATTGAGAAATTGATCAGTGTGTGTGGATTTCCAATCTACGTTGAAACCCAGGGTATCATTAGTTTTTTTAGTTAGTAGCAAGTCGAAAAAAGGAAGCTTTTTAATCTTACTCGATTTTTGGTGTGAATTAGATTCTATGGTGAATGTTGTTTAGGTATACGAAAGAATAATCTCGATGTTATTTTCAGTGTGGCCATATTATAAATATGTCATCCACGTAGCATTTTCAAAATTTTTGGTTTCAAACGTAGCTTTTGCAGTGCCTCTTGTTCGAAATATATCAAAAAAACTCGTTATGTCAAAATAATTATCCATATCTCCGATGAGATTTCTTTCGGTTATGATATAACACTCTAGCATATCCAACTTTTCGTCGTTAGAAAAATTTAATGCTGTTGTTAAAATGTTTATTAAAACGTCGAAAGCCGCACTTAAAAATACAATTTCGGTGTTGTCAAATATTTAAATTTTCACTAAAAAAATGTTTTAGTAATTTTTAGGTTTTAACGTAGTTATTTGCATTAGTGTTCCACATAATATTATAGAAAATATTAAGTACTTTTTGATGGGTAAAAAATTCAACATGGCGGTCATAGGATTGATGATAATTCTATAAAACCGAAACGTGGAAACTAAAATTTGACTGCGCAGAAAGTGTTTAAGTATTTAAAAAATACTGGCAAATTAAAAAGTTGTAGCCGATTTAAGAAAATGCAAAAATTTTATTTTTTTTTGATATCTCAAAAATGCAACAAACTAGAAACGTATCTATGAACACAGGGCGAAATCTGTTTGCATGACTTTTGAGGTCTGATTTTGATTGATCGCCGTAGAAGAATTGTTTATATATTATTCTGAAATTATGCTTCGAAAATTGTAAAACCAGAAATAGCAATATGGTTCTTTAAAGTGATCCTGTTCTCATCAGTTTATGGGATTTTTGATTATGCATATTTCTCTCAAGATAAATATTTTTGCCAAATATTGCTGCAAAAAAATGTTAATAAAAAATTAGGTAATCTATATTTTCATTACGTTTTAAGAATGAAAATGTAAAGTATATTTGTTAATTAGTTAATGGTAGTCAATTTTTAAAATAAGGGGTAGCTGTTTCTTGGGCATATAATTTAAAGATATCGTTGAACAGGAATAACAACTTGAACTTTAGTTCCAGAATTTTGTAATGTTTCTTAGCGTATTTAATAAAAGTCTCGCTTAAATATGTTTTGTAAAAAGAGTAATAATATTCAAATTTTTATTTAAATGGAGAGATCTCGACAGTCTCAAAACCTTCGAACATACTCTTGTCGAATTGGCATAACGTTAGAAATAGGGCCCGGTTGTTTGAACGCTGAGTAACGTAATAATATTCTTATTTGTATTTGAAAAAGTATTGATAAACAGTAGATATTTAATTTCTTAGTACACACATACCGATTTTATGCTGTCCTTTTCTAATTGCATTATTTAAACGAGTATCGTATGATAATTGGTATGTCAATTCTGAGTACATAAAGTATGAATATATGGTTACCTAAATGATGATAATTATTTTTTCAATATTTAAACAATATTTAACAATATTTTCCAACAAAAATAAGTTTTTAAATCCTCTTTTTGTTAATATTAATTGTAAACTTCGCATTTATAGTAATTTCTAATACTTAAAAACACCGAAAAAAGTCACAACAAGCAATTAAACTGAAAGAAAAGATAAGTAAATATGTTTATGTCTATCAAACATCAAAAAAGCGTCTCCCCCACCCACCATAGACAGCCTTCAAACAAATCTATTGTTGTTTAAATCTAGGGTATGATTGAAGATCAAAACTGTGGTAAAAATATAAAAAATAAATTTTGTTCGAGTACACTTAGTATAGGTGGAAGCCGGAACTAAAACAAATGGTATTCTGTTAAGAAAAACTAAAGAGTTCCAATTTAGTGCAACACATGGCAAACCAATAATTTGTTACGTCATAGCACAGATAACTTTTAACTAAATCATTCGAAAATCTATTTATAGAAGTTTCACTTCAACTTGCAATAAGTTATTTGACTTTTTGCAAAGTTCATATCTTAAGGGTTATTTCTCAAACTTCAGGAGTCTAACTTGCTAATTTCTAAAACTTTGTTGTCCTTTTTCTAGCAGGAATAACTTTTAGGATTAAAACCGGGCTAAACTAAGAAAACAACTACCAGACTGTCTCAAAATCTTTGAATTTCAATAAAAATTAATTTCTTTTAAATAAATTTGCTTTAAAATCACAGAGATTTACATTTTATAAAATGGAATTATGATTTGACAACAGAGCTTGGTATAAATTTATAAATTAATTTAAAAATGCAGGGAGTTTTCAAAGAAGTTGGAGGAAGAATATTAAAACTACTGAAATAAATTAGATACCCAAAATGTTTCACAGGCGTGCAATTATTTAAATGCCAATAACGACAATGGATCCATGCATGTTTTCCTTGCTCAGTCTAAGAAATTTGTAAGTGACAACAGTGCATGTTTGGATTTTATAGCTCGATCACTCGAACTGTCGGTAAAAGCATACATTTTCTGTCTTTTATAGGTAAATATTTACTCTTAAATGACAATACTGGAGATAAATTGTTCACGTTTTTGCAGTTTAACTTTTTTGCTTCTAATGTAGGAACAATTAACCTTTTCGCTCGATATTAGTATCTATTTTTAAAAGGGTAATTTCAAATTATTTTTAAAGATCTTTCCAATATTCCGCTAATGTTGCTTAAATACTAAAAATTCAAGCACAAGTTTATTAATAAATTTACCGAATCTTTTTATAATATAACTACTCCTTCTTATCATTTTGTAATATAAAGCCAAATTAAACCTGTATCTGAAAAGCTAAAAACAAAGACTGACTTTTGTGCTGGATTAATTGCGTTGATAATCTTAACTGAATTTATAAATAGATGGTGTAGGTGACGATAACCGGGAGGAAAGAATCGTTAAACTCTAATATATATATATATATATATATATATATATATATATATATATATATATATATATATATATATATATATATTATATATATATATTATATTAGCTTTAAAAATAACTTTAACTTTGATGCCAATGAGACATTAAATACTGTCGCTAGCTTTAAAGAGATTATATTTCATGGAATAAGAAAAATGGAATCTTATTGTGAAGTTTTGAAGTGAAAAAATTTTGCTATTTTGATGTTCTTGGTGTAAAACATCATTATGTTTTTAACACAGTATCAAACCAAGAGTGAAATTCGTTGAAACCAAAACCGCAAAGAAAATATGGCTCTCCTAAAAAATATCAACTTTACCTTAAAATTATTCCATGGGTCACTCTCAAGGTCAACTATAATGCACCAGTAGATGCCCCGTTTGAATTCTTATATTTCGTCAATTTTTTTTCCAACTCCTTTAGTTTCTATGTTTTGACTTGGCACTTTCCAGTTTTGCAATAAAAATGAAGGGTTACTTTGAACGAAAGTCAATGTTACTTTGGGACGTGTCTTTCCGAACCCTACAACTTCTATCTGAAAGAATATTTTCGAATTTGCTTTTTTTAAGAGATATTCAAGGGCCACTTGAAAATACAAATGTATTTTTTAAAATTTAGTTAATTTAAAAATTACTTTAAATACTTATTATTTTATTATAAAACCAAAAAAAAATAGGAGAAACAGTTAAGATGTTTGAAGAAAAGAAACTTTTATTAATTTTAGGTGCTGAGATTGATCGAGAATCTACATAAAATCCAACAAGAAAGACCTCATGAACGACAATTAAATCAGATTCCTGACAATAATGCCTTGATTGTTGAGAAAGGAACCCAGGACTCTCCAAATCTTCTCTCTGATACTAATCAAGAAAATATGGATGGTGATGAGGTTTAATGTACGTAACTAGGAAAGAACAGATATTTATTTTTCTGTAAACGTAGTCTATATCACGGGTGTCGACAGTATTATAATGTAATGAAAAGAATATCTCTCTGAAGATAGTTTGTGCCATAAAAGTAGAACGGAAAACAATGGAAAGATGACATGACTCTAAACCCAAAATAATTTTTTTTATATATTGTTATGAGTAAAGTGATTACACATACCTATGTTTAATAATTACCTCAGGATTTCGAGCAATTTGACATTAGGTGTCTGAACAATGACGAATTGGGCTAAATAGTGAATTTATTTTGGGCTTAATCAAGTTTTAAAATTATTTCTGCTAAGGTTATCTTATAGGAATATTATTACCTCTCAAAATCTATTTTTGATCACCAAGGGGCTATTTTCCCTTACTGACACGAGGAATTATAAATTTGTATACAGAATCTACACCCACTTTGAAATAAATTAATTATTATCCAAAATAATACATAAACACCACATATAAATCTCCAACCCTAAGAACTTACCTGTATAGGGGTATGTAATACTGAAAAATCTTGGCCAGATGTGACACGTCTTTCATCTGCATAATTCTGTATTTGGTACTAATATACTCAGACATTTTTAAAAATATTTGGTAAGCCCAAATAGATTTATGAATTTGTCTCAAACCGTCATTTCTCCGACACTTAACTATTAATTACTCGAAATCCTGACATGATAGGAAATTTCTGTAACCAGATTTGTTTTTAGTGTTAAAAAATCCATTGGAGTCAACTCATACAATTTTTGTAATTTTCATACGCTTGCATTATTTGGGGTCTAATAATTTTAATTTTTAAATTACTATTTAAATAAAAAGTAATGTTATTTAATCAAGTGTGTCTTTTATTTATCTTTTGTAAATAACAATGAAAATTTTGGCTACCACAGATAAATAATTGCTCGGTAAAATTTAGGTTTGACAAGTGATGAGAGTAGACCTGAAACATTTTTCTGCAAAAACGAACTATCTAGTTTGTTTTCTTCTAACCTTGTGGATATTGTACACTCTTTGATTTTACATATCCATTTTGTCCTTTAGGTTTCTTAAAGCCGAACCTATTAGTTTATGCGGTTTGTAAGCTGTAAATATTTCCTTTCCGAAGTAGTGTAAAAAGAAGCTTAAAAAGTTGTTCTTATTTGTTTTTTTTTGTCGGGCATCCGTCTACATATATTTTCGTATTTTTATTTAGTGTATTGTGTACAGATGTAAATGTGGCCGCACGTAAATTTGTTAAAGCATTTATGTAGAAATGTATCCTGGATATATGTGGTGAATTATCAGAACTAATTTTAGAAGAAATTAATAAAGAAATGTGTTGTTGGGTACGAAATTAATTGAGTGGATAAAAATTTATAGTGCTTTTTCTCCTTGCACTATTGTGGATCTGAATTAAATTGGGTTCCGCCCCGGCTTTATAGGGTCCTTGAACTTTTTTTTTTCTTTTTAATAAGATGGTTTCAAGGCCCGTATTTTGTTATTTATTTCTGACCCTCTTTTTAAGCTGAGTCATAGGCTTGTTTTTTTACTTATATATAAGCCGCAGCTCTTGTATTCCACAAGCAGGGTCTTTCACGATATGCTTGCACGAATTTTATTGTTATCTCTTTACCTCAACACGACATGTTGCATAATTCTCCTAGTCTCAGCGTAACTAAATAGTAGGTATTAATACATTTTATTAAATTGAATTTTCTACACAATTTACTACATGTAGGACTTGCGGAAGTACTTAATCAAAGTGTTTACACAATACAAGGCATTACATTAAGAAATTTGATTTAGAAACTTGCTTTAGCTGTTTTACAATTTTAAAGCCGCTATTACTATTGGAGGGAGGTGAGAAGGGAGTTCTCCTTGCAGACTATTTTTAAACGATGTTGTAGTGCATATCTATCGGTTGGCGGTAGCTTTATCTCGTAGCTTTCCGTTCAAGAACAGTATATTGACAAATTTGCTCACTATTGCAATTTTCTGAGTATTTATTTTTAAGATACTATAACTGATTTAAAAACTTTCTTTTTGATAAAATAACGAAATGATTTAAAAATAGGAAACACTTAAAATCTAATTAATTAAACATTTATTTATAAATTTTATTTTACATTCTATAAAGAAACGGAAATTAGTATGCTAGAAATTTGCATCAACTAAATTATTATAACTGAAGGTTCCTGTAAATGGTTTCTTGAAATATCGACCGTGAATATAAATCATATGGCACATTGCTAGCCACTTTGTGAATAATTTTGTTTAGGGTAATTCCCTTTCAAATATATTCGGGGTTTTATTGCTTGTTTATTAAAATTACAAATGTAGAAATATTTTTTTGCGCAGAGAAATAAGTAATGAAACCGATAGTAAATTACAGAGAAGAAAAAGTAATAAATATTTAAATAGTTGAAAAAGTATATTTAAACTGAAATGAACCAAAAGAAAATTTTCTTCCCTTAAAAACTTTAAAAACATTATAGTATTTCACCAGAAATGTAACTGCTTTATTTACTCCGCTACTAAAATAAATTGCTACATTAACAACTAAGCAAATTCTAGGAGAATTAAAGTGGTTAGTTTATTAACTCCGTTAAGTTATTAGGGTTAGTAAATAAAAATTAATTATAATTAGTGTAAATTAGCTGCACTAAAATGACTAAATTTACAATTTTTAATTTGACAACCATTTAATATTATTTATAATTTATTTTTAACTCTTGAGTGGAATTTTTTTAAGTCGGCTTAGTTCTTTTTGCAAAAATAATTTATTAAATATATTTTGAGGTTTAATAGCTTATTGATTTAAACTTAATATAGGGATGTAGTCGATAGTAAAACACTAAAAACAAAAAGTTACAAAGTATAATAGTATTGAATGAAATGTACGACAAGAAGTAAATAGTATTAAACCAAAAGTACACTAAGAATTAAATAGTATAGAATCAATTGTGCGACAAGAAGTATATATTATAAAATCCAAAATGATGGACCTTCGGAAATCAATAAAATAAAGTAATAACCGCTAGACAGAACATCAAGCCCCCAACTTATGACAGTCAAACATCATGGAAAATGTACAAATGCCAATTTGAAGCTACCGTTACTGCAAATATTTGGAATTATGAGGAAATTAGTGATTGCAGTTCGTGTTCTAGCACTGGAGTTATACCAAACCATTCCTACAACCCAATAAAAGATTATGAAATCCTTAGTGCTGCATGAGAAAGAAGGTTTGGAGATTCATATTGGCGCCGCTTATAACAGTTACAACTCAAGTCAAGACATCAGAGAAATGGAGAAAGTTTGCAAGGATATGAAACCGATGTCCGACGCCTTGTTCATCTAGCTTATCTGGGAGCCACGGAAGAATTCTGAGAAAGCTTACCATCCAGTATTTTATTGATCGAATCAAAGATCAAGAAATACAGCGTATGTATGTATATGCATGTGCGTTGGAAATACAAGCAGCCTACAGGCTAAAAATAAGAACTGTTACCCAAGCGGAAAACAAGAATTTATCGAACAAAACAACGAAGAAAATGTTATCTAAATTCTTAATAAACTAAATACAATTAGTGATACTTCACGTTCTAGAAAAAAATCAGATAGAGTGCTACAAATGTAAATGAACTGGACATCTGAGAAGAGACTGTCGGGTGCAGTTAAGGTCTCGTTCACTATTCAGAGACCGCACAGAAGAGAACCAGGATACTACAGTTAGTCAACATTAAAGGGCAGGTGTTAACCAATATCGAGAAGGCCTCATAATTCTCTCTATTCGTAGTTTAGGAACAAGCGCTGATAGTTTTATAATTGAAGGATAAGTTAATCCTACACTTATTATGGTAACTGCTGACAATAGTGAAACATTATCTCTGATAAAGCCAAATCTTGTTTATGAATTTAAAATATTGTTCAGAAAAGTAACGTCGAGAACTGTAACTAAATGAGTAGCTGATGTGATTGGAGAAATGCAAATGGAGCTTCAGCTTGGAAGGCTAAAATTAAACCACTTGTGTTTGTTGCTGATATAGAAGAGGACCTTATTCTGAGTATGGTTTGATTCTTTATCAACATGGATGTATCTTCGACAACAAGTTAAAAGAACTGTAATACTGAACCAATTAGAGGAATTGCCGAATAAGCAATCAAAATAAAGGAACAGAGAAGATCATTTACGGAAGGCTGGACAAGAGTTCTGGAAGTCACGTTGGATTAGTTCAGCACCTAATAAATCCTTTAAACGTTGTAGCGAAGGCATCAGTCAATTCAGATGACATCACACCAATATAAATATGATCATACCATATAAATATGAATAGTCAATATTTTTTCTCACTATGTCAAAATATATAAAGGAGAAGTAGCCAGTAAAATGGATTGTAAGCGTGAACAATCCGGTAAGGCTATAATAAAGTCGTCATATAGTGGATTAATTGAAACAAACTGGAAGCATCTTTCGCCACAAAAACTTGAAGAAGCCAGGAAGTTTATAAGAAATCATAATTCTACCTTTGAAGCAAAAGGTAGTAATACCGGTTGAATAAACATTATTCAGCATGAAATAAATACTGGCAGTGTCAAACGCCAGGGAGTGGAGTTACTTGTGGCAATTATAGAGGAATTCTCAGTCCTTGGTCATCTCCTGTTGTATTGATTGCCAAAAATGATGGCAATACTATATTTTGTGTTGACTATAGGAAGCTTAATAACTTTACTAAGAAAGACTGCTATCCACTTCCTAGAATTGATCACACTTTGACAACGTTGGCAGGATCACAATGGTGATTCACGTTGGATCTGAAAAGTAGATCTTGGTGTGGTGACTTTTTAACTAGCGCTGGTCTGCATCATTTTAATGGTGTGCTATTCGGACTTTGCAATATTCCTGCCACCTTTGATCGACTAATGGAAATAGTACTGTGAGGTCTTACATGGTAAACATGTCTAGACTATCTTGATGATGTCCCATTATGAGAAAAACATTTGATGAGAACTATGGGAATATTTGCAAGAATTAAAAACGCTAACCTTTGACTTAACCCTAAGAAGTGCTTACTGTTCCAACGTAAACTCGAAGTTTTTGGACATGTAGTATCGCCAAAGGGAATCAACATGCATGGAAGAAAAAATTCAAACACTAGAAGATTGGCTCTGACTAACATGAATTGCGAAGCTTTCTCGGATTATGCAGATACTATAGAAGATTTGTAGAAGGTTTTGCCAATATTGCTTGGAATTCTGATTGTCATCAAGCTTTCCGAAAACTAAAGGCTTCCTTATGTTCCAGTTCAGTATTAGGGGTCCCAGAAGATTATAGAAAATTCATATTCAATACTGACAGGGATAGGAGCTGTATTGCTGCAAATAGAAGATGGTCAATAACTGGTTATTGAATATTTCAGCCGGATGTGTTCAAAATCTGAAAGGAATAATTGTGCCACGAGGAAAGAATTGGGAAAAATATTTGCCAATCTTTTTAATGACTTACTAATTCGTTGATCATGAAACTATCGGAGGTACACCAAACGAGATTTTATTTTAAAAAAACTTAGATTGCCTTGAGACAATGTTTGGTTTCTCAACTGATGAAAGTATGGAGATTGAAGACTGGCTCAATGCCTTACAAGAAAAGTTGCGAGAAATTCATGAATTAATTAGAAAACGCATTGATCTGGTTACAGACAGAATGAGGACAGGATTCCAGTAGTTATCAGTTTGGTTATGGAATCCAAAGAGAAAGAAAGACAAATTACCTAAGTTGATGCCAGCATGAGGAGGACTATATACTGTTCTGAAGAGAATCAATGATATTCTTTATGGAATCTAATGAAGTCTCAATACCAAAATAAAGGTAGTACATCTCTACAAGTAGAAACCATACCAAGGAAGTATCGAAGCTGATCGGGACGATTGGAATTTGAAGGGGGACAATGTAACGAGGATTATATGAATTCGACCTTGTTTTTCATAGAAATACCATCTAGGAGCTTTTGTTAGTTATTTTTCTTGTTATATTCTAGACTTTTATTCTAGTATTCTAGTAAATAGTACGTAGAGCATGAACTAGGAGTTAGTTCAGGTTGAAATTTAATAGTGAAAGGGTAAACAGTAGTTATTAAACAATTGAGAGTAAGTTAGTGCACATTTTTATTCGAACCCAGTGAATGAATATATATAGATAGATAGATAGATAGATAGATAGATAGATAGATAGATAGAGAGAGAGAGAGAGAGAGAGAGAGAGAGAGAGAAATCTTAACAAGTTTAGGAAATGATTCTAACTGAACTGAATCAGGAGAAAATTTGCACCCTCTAATAACTTTAAAAGCGAATATTACTTCTAATGGAAATTATTTGTTCATAAATTTGAAAATTTTATTTGTTACATGATATATAACACTCCTGGTACTACAATTCCAAATAATACAATTCTAGAGATAGTGTACGAATATAGTAAATGATAAAAATGCCTTAATGGGGGATTGATAAAACAAGAAAAAATAATAATGTAATGGAGTATTTTTTATCAGAAAATTATCTCTGTTAAATTAGTAAGATCAGTAAATAAAAATCAAATGCCATCAACAAAAATTTATTACATTTAAAGCCAGTGAGTAAATTACCTTACAATTTTATAAACATTTACTATAGAATAAAGAAATTTATTTGGTCATAAAAATATATAATATTAGACAAAATTGTAATTATAAAAATGTTTTTAAAAATCGACGATCCAGCCAAATCGGATTATTATTATTATGAACAACATAGCTCTTTTTAATAATGATTATTATTGCAGTTGAAGATAATAGAAGCAATGTCGCAAGATAAACAATCTATAGAAAAGCAGCAAATAAAGCTCTTTGATGGCTGCCTATTCATTATTTTCTCCTCCCCCAAACAAAATTTTTAATTTCGATTTTAGCATCTTTGTGTTTTTGGCTGTATTATTAAAGTAGGGCAAATTTATTTTTAGCTGTGTGGGGGAAGAAATGTTTACTGTCGGGTTATTTTTAATAATATTATAAAGCAAAACAGGTAAGAATATTCCAGTGGGCATGTTTTAGAATTAATTTATAAGTTATTTTAAACTTGATGTTTTTATCAACGTCTATGTGTTCATTACTTCAAGAATCTTAATGTTGAATAAAATAAAGACATGCTTATACAGGGGTTCGGATAATACATCAAGCTACCTAAAGAGGTAATCTACATAGTAAAATAAACTCCTGTAGAATTAGCATAACGTCAGAACTAGGGCCCGGTTGTTTGAACGCTGAATAACGTAATAATATTGTTACAATTATATAAGAGAAGCTTTGTTCTCAATCAACTGAAAAAACCTTATATTATAAGGGCAAACGTACTCTGTGCTAACACAGTTAGAATGCTGGGGATGTCGTCGCTTGTATTAGATTTCATATTTTGTTTAATGTAAGTTGCTTAAAGGATTTACTTTTCCGATACTGAGGTGCCCTGGCTTATTGTGTACTGACGAGAACTAATAAGTTCGAAACCAGTCTACAGATGGCGGTGCACCACCATAGGAAACGCTTCTATCTTTTCCTGGTATTCTTGCAATTTGAGATAGTACTTTGTCTCTAACTGTGTTAGAACAGAGTACGTTTGGCCTCATAGTATAAGGTTTTTTCAGTTGGTTGAGAACAAAGTTTCTCTTATATAATTATATTTTATACACCCAACTGCAAGTACATTATCCACTTTTGGTATAATATTTTTATTTATATTTGAAAAAGTGTTGATAAACAGTAGATATTTCATTTCTTGGCACACACATACCGCTATTATGATATCCTTTTCTAATTGCATTATTTAAACGAGTATCATGTGATAACCTGTGTGTGAATTCTAGAATACATAAAAGTATGAATTTATGGTTGCCTAAATTATTATTATTGTTATTTTCAATATGCAAACAATATCTAACAATATTTAGCGATAAAAATGAGTTTTTAAATCCTATTGTTGTTAATATTAATTGTAAACTTCGCATTTATAGTAATTTCTAACACTTAAAAACACTGAAAGGGTTCACGATAAATAATTAAACTGAAGAAAAGATGAGTAAACATGTTTATGTCTGTCAAACATCACAAAAGCCTCTTCCTTACCGACCATAAACACCCTTCAAATAAATATATTGTTGTTTAACTCTATAGGGGATGGTCCAAGAAAATAAACATATTAAGTCATATAACAAAAGTCGAAAACTTAACATTTCTTGAGCTGCAGCCAATGAAAATTATTATTTTTTCTTATTTCTAACATCTCGTGGTTAGTTTTTAACTTATTAAGTTGGTATTTGGCACAGAGACTACACTTAATGACTTCATTTTGGTATATAAATGTTTTACGACTGTGTTAATATAAGTTACTTTATCTGACACTCAAATTTTATTTTCACATCTTTTATTTTACAGTCATTGGTACAAAGGACATGTCATTTTAAAGATAAAAAATACCTAGTAAAAAAGTACTCTTTATTCGAGTCAATAAACCACACCATTTAGGCTCAAACTGGAGTGAAAGTTTTTATTACCTGTAAAATCATTTTTTCAAATGGAAGCCAAAAAATTACCATGCAAGTATTTAATAAGTAAAATCTTCTTTGTATTTTAATAGACGTGAAATTGCACACTTTGGCATCTATTTCTGGGACATTTTCTGTAGAGGTGGAAGATTCTAGAATATTGATTTGCTGTTGTCTACGTCGTATTTTACCTTCCCAAGTGTTATCATCAGCACGTCTGTCTATCAACATTACACGGTTAGAATCGGTTTTTTTCAGCATACCGATGGACATTGGGTCCACAATTTATTTCAAATGCATTTATAACAGTTAATAATGCATGTGTACCTTTATTAAATACACAAGCAGCAACATAGGCAGAAATTTCTACCACAGTAGAGCTACTATTCTATTTGCTACACTAGTCGATTGAAGCTTTCATTATTGTTTTGATTGAATTCACCGATACATTTTGAGAGTAAATTATTATTACTTAGGTCTTCATAAATTGGTTTAATGACATAAGTCAAAATACGTATCTAGAAGTCTTCAAAAATGGCTAACTTACCTTTCAGATTATCTTGGTTAGGGTGACGACGCCGTCATTTCTTATAGCACAATACATGTTAAACTTCCAAGACTCTTGAAAATTTAATTGTCTAAATGGATGTACATTTATCTCGCTTCAAGAGTGAGAATTACGCAGTTTAAACAATCCATTTTTTGTGAATTTGCCTTCGTCCGACTAAATAATATTATCCAAAAAACTAGCATTTTCTTCCGACCGAAGTAAAATAAATTGACAGAACTCTACTCTTCGTGGAAAATCAGAGCCTTTAAAATGTTGTACTATGGAATATATATAGGGAAGAAAATTGTGTTTCCATAAAATCCTTAAAACTGATGTTTCAGATAATCCAGACTCTAATGCTACTTGCCTTGTAGATATTGTCGGATATGCGGCGAAATATCCTAAAATTGTAGTTTCAATATTTTCATTATTAACAACTGGTTTATTTCTATTTCTTTTAGCTTTTATAAATCCAAAGTTCTAGAAGTTTTTTATATAACAGTTGGTACACATTCTCCATAAATAATAAATAAGTTTAAATAATCTTCGTGCGTGTAATTTAATCGCCCCGGCACGATTATTACTAATGAATGTCAAATGGCAAGAAATAGTGACAATTCTGTAGAGTTCGATTGTTTTATTTTCGTCACGCCTCGCCGTCATGGCATTTTTATAATTGAAAAATGCTGAATTGCCAATATTTTGAAAACTACAAATTTTTGGAATAGACAATCTTAAGCAAAGTTACCCTTATTTTTAATTCTTAATATGACAAAATTATAAAAATAGGTGCTTTCTATTTGAAAAAATTGACTTTTGAAAATTTTTTAAATTTAATTTTTATTCTTCTTTTTTGACCACTCTGTACTAATAATTTTCAAAATATCATAAAACGACTACTAAAGTCGATATTTGTCTACAAGAAAACTAAGCCAAATTAAATAATAAAGACTTTCTTATAGGAAAAATTTAAGTTTTGGTCCACAAACGTAATTTTTCACATAAAAATTTAAATATGTCCAAAATGGTGAGAATATTATAAATGAAATATGTCTAGAATTTTTCGTAGAAATCAAAAATTCAATAATATATAGGATGTTCTATTTAAAATAAGCAAGTTAACCTCTACTTCCGGTCTAACCAGAGGTGCTGCTATCTTAAAAATATTTTAGCCTTCTGTCCCCCATGCACGTTAGTACACTTTCAAATTTCCAGATTCTTCCTAATTACAGTTTTCCCACAATCGATCGATAAAATTCCCGGAGAATCATCCTGGGGTTGCGAGTGTTTTTGATGCCATTATGGAGTGTTTCGTTGGTAAACACTATGCGCGATTCAACAAGGGGATTATCATTTTTTGGTTGTAGGTGATGCACACGCTCTAGGTCATATGGTCATATGTGTTGTTTATGGTATGGATTACTTTTGTTTGAGGAATGCTTACCTAAATATTAATTCTCCGTTGGTCGATGAAGTTCCTTCTACTACATTTGGAATGATTTTTACTTTATTTAAACCTTGTAAGGGTTGCATCTTTAGACGTTATGTGACTACTGGCAATCTCACTGTTTATTATATACTATAAGTTCTTTTTTATCCGGATGGCTCTGATGTGAAAACCGTCCATGATATTTTTCAACACCCGCTGTAGCCCTCCAGTAATGTGCTCCACTAATTATTTCGAAAATCCATAACCTAACACCATATGGCATTTGTATATTTAAGATTTAAATAAGTATGTGGCTTTTGTAACACTTTATAAATAAAATACGAAATAAAATTGTAATGAAAAGAAACGTTTAATCACTGTTTTCAAAACACCGACATTGACACACTGACACGTATAAAATAAACAAATGAATGAAATTAAAATGAAATGAATTAATTTAGATAGCTATCTCATGATAGTGAGCTGTGGCTAGGTCAGCATAGGTGATAATCGGTAAACTACTTTTTATGGAAAGTTTAAGGAGTTTCTGTAAAAAAGGTATATGACAGTTTTTATAAAAATGCAGTAATTTGTAAATGAGTAAAAATAGCATCATTTATTTATTACGTGAACGTAATGAAAATAGTGTGCATAGGGAATCATTTTTCTGATATTATAACTTGAAAACAAATAAAAATCGGTTAACAATATTTAGGTTTTTAAAAATTATTTTCACAGTACAAGAAAAGTTCTGATTTGTGACGCCATCACTCCTGTTCTTGTTGAATTTATGTGTTTCTTTACTTTTAAATTTATTTATAAATTTTAGACGTAAATATTTAGAACTTATATTTAACCCTTGATTGCATATGGTTCCCAAATGGGAACATCCTTCTTTAAGCTTGCTTAAGTGGCACCATCTTACATTTTATAGGCGAGTTTGGGCAAAATCTTAATTTTCATTATAGTACTCTACATTTTATTACTTTTTTAATAATTGATGTCCTTACAGAATTACATTTTATCATTTTGAAATTGCGTGTGAGCCAAAGTTCAAGCCAATTAGTCAGCGATGTTGTGTGATGTGAAAATTTTGTATTTTTGCTGAATGCAGGTAGGTGTTAATTTTTTATATTTATATATCACTGTAAAGAGTAAACTAGTACATTTGTTTATTTTTACTAATTCTGTAAAATATAATCCAAAAAAATCGCACAAAAAGGGATATAAAATGTACGTTTTATCTGGGGGTAGTGGTTTTAGTTAAAATTTAAGCTTTGCACTAGTAAAGTTGACATAAATATAATACCGGAATATCCCGATCTTGGCACAGCGAGCAACATCATAGTCCGCCTGTGTAGACCTATTCCTAAAAATGCCTGTCACAAGGTTTACTTTGATAATTATTTTTCTATTTTACGTTTGCTAGCCTATCTGGATAAGCTGAGAATAAAAAGTGTAGCTACAATAAGAGCTAATTGCATCAAGGGATTGAAAATTGTATCAAAAAAGAAAATAAAACGCCAGGGAGGTTCTTTTGGTATCTACTTATTCTAGAACAGAATCATTAATCAGAGTACAATGATTTTAAAAAGGATAACTGTAAAAGAGATATTGTATGTATGTATAACATGCATAGGGGCGGATTCACTTTTTGGTTTATATCGCATTAAACTAAAGAGTAGGAAATGTATATGTCCATATTTTGTCACCTGATTGATGTTGTCATTGTCTGGCTACGGTTATGTTTACACTGAATCAACAAACAGCTAAGCATAAATTGATATGTATTGCTGTTAGAATTCAAAACGACCTTAGCACAAAATTAATGTTTGATTGGAAAAACAATGGAAAGAGGGAGCCCTAATAATAGTACTCCCTCTAATTCACCTTTACCATTTACTCCGGGCTAAATGGCCTCATTTGCCCATACGTCAATAATTATAAATTCTCTCTCTCCCATTTACTCTGAAAAGAAGATGTTTGAAGCCTCGTCCAACTAATACAGTTAAAACCGACAATATTGGTTTTGGCCATCGTACACCGATAACCGATAAATCTTGAGGGATAAGTAAATTATATAATAACAAGGCTAAGCACGTGGATGAGAAAAACTATAAAAAACTAATTTGAAAAAAACACTTTGTCTAAAATGTTTGATACATATGTTAGGGTGAGTAATAATACAATTTATTTAAAATAATACCTTATATGAAACAACAAAATTACAAAAATTTTTTGTATCGTTAGATTGCAAAATTTACGAGTAACTAGGTTATGAGAAAATTTTTCTGAATTTAATCATTGGATTATCTAGACACTTTTTATTATATAGTTTGTACAGGATGTCCGGATTTCGTTGTTTTTGCCGGGTAGTTCTGCTATTTTAGCGAGATGCGATTTTCCCGAAGTGGTGCTACTTTTGCATGAAACGAAAGTTGCCGCAGGCAGAATTTTCACAGCACTCTTAGTTTTTTACGATATTAGTGTACCTTGCAATGACTCCAAGGTGGCAAAAAAGTACCCATTTTATCCATAATTGTAAATCACCCTAAAATGAACCACTAGAAATTCTTTGATTCTTAGAGTTCTCCAAATACCAATGAAATTGTGTTAAACAAATATTTAGTCTGTTATAGTAAATCTACTATCTTAAATTTCAAATTAATTTTAGATTGGTGATATAGGCCCCAAAACCTTCCAATATCGATATTTAAAGAATTTGAGACGTAAGTTTCTTAGCCCGATATACTTTATATTGCATATTGAGTTTGTATACGCCACAAGAACCCCGCAATATCAATTTAAGATAAAACTGGAAAATGTAAAATTTTTAGCCTCTCATACTGTATCTTATCAACCTAATAGTTGTAAAAAATTAACTTCATATTCGTAATACACCACCCCCAACCCCTTAATACCAAATCTGAAAAATGCGAATAAGGTAAAATTTTCAACCCACCATATTGGATCGGCCATATTGAATTTCAAAAAAAGAATTTTAACGATTTAATTTAATCTATATCTAAACCCTTCAAAGCCCCCTAGTACCAATTTTAGATGAAATCCAAAAATTTAAAATTTCTAGACCGTCATATTGCCTCTGATATATTAGATTTTCTTAAAATAATTTTTTATTCGCTACTTACATCCTCAAAAACTATTCAGTTCCACATTTGAACAAAATCGAAAAATGTAAAATTTTTAAGACGCCGTATTGAATGCGCTAGATTGAGTTTTTCAAAAAATATTTTAATTTCGTAATTAACACTAACAAAAATCCCCCAATACGAACTTTAGACAAAATCGAGAAATGTAGAATCTTTAATCCGCCATATTTAATTTATTTAAAATAATATCAGATTCGTAATGTGCTATCCCAAAAACTCCCCCATATCAATTTTGAAAAAAATCGGCCAAAATTAATTTTTTATCCACCATATTGGATACGCCATAATGACTTTTTTAAAAACATTTTGAATTCGTCATGTGCGACCCTGAAAACTCCCCCGTATCAATTTTGGAGAAAATCGGACAAAATTAATTTTTTTGTCCGCTATATTGGATCAGCCATATTGAATTTTTTAAAAATATTTTAATTCGTTATGTGCAACCTCGAAAACTCCCCCATACCAGTTTTGGAGAAAATCAGACAAAATTAATTTTTTCGTCCGCTATATTGAATTTGTTTAAAAATAACTTTAGATTCGTCATGTGCTACCCCGAAAACTCCCCTGTACCAATTTTGAAGAAAATCGGACAAAATTGATTTTTTTGTCCGCCATATTGGATCCGCTATATTGAATTTTTTTAAAAATATTTCAGATTCGTTATGTGAGATCCCGAGAACTCCCCCATACCAATTTTGGAGAAAATCGGACAAAATTCATTTTTTCGTCCGCCATATCGAATTTGTTTAAAAATAACTTTAGATTCGTCATGTGCTACCCCGAAAACTCCCCCGTACCAATTTTGAAGAAAATCGGACAAAATTGATTTTTTGTCCACCATATTGGATCCGCTATATTGAATTTTTTAAAAATTATTTCAGATTGGTTATGTGAGATCCCGAAAACTCCCCCATACCAATTTTGGAGAAAATCGGACAAAACTAAATATTTATGTCCGCCATATTGGATGCGCCATATTGAATTTTTTAAAAATAATTTCAGTTTCGTTATGTGAGATCCCGAAAACTCCCCCATACCAATTTTGGCGAAAATCGGACAAAATTGATTTTTTCGTCCGCCATATTGGATTCGACATATTGAATTTAAAAAAAATAATTTTAGATTCGTCATGTGCGACCTCGAAAACTTCTCTATACCAATTTCATATATAATAATTTCAGATTCGTCGGGTACAACCCCGAAAATTTCTCCATACCAATTTTGGAGAACATCGGACAAAATTAATTTTTTTGGCCGTCATATTGTAAGCGCCATCTTGGATTTTACTGCACCAATTTCATTTAAAAAAATATGGGACCACCGCAGCAACTTCTTGAACACAAAAAAATTTCATTCAAATCTGTGCAGCCGTTCTGGAGTAATCGGTGTACATACATAAAAAAAAATACATATTCGACGAATTGAGAACTTCCTTCTTTTAGAAGTCGGTTAAAAAGAAACAAATTGTACGATCTGCAGTAGTTGAATACCAGCATTGCTCAGGTCATACTTTTAATGTAAAATAAACCAAGGTGCTAGCATCAGTGCCTAGTTTCTTTAAACGTAAAATTAGAGAATCAATCGAAATTTGTAAATATCCAAATAATATCAATAGAGATGCGGGTTGCAGTGTATATCACACGTGGAAATCGATTGTAACGCTGGATCACTGTTCGCTGAGCACCAGTCGGGTATAAATACCGGGCTGTTGCTCCTCAATAGTCATTCAGTGTTCTAATCTCTGGAGTAAAGATCCCTGAAGATGCTCGTGCCATCGTAGGCGAAACGTCGGATAATAATTCCAATTTGACACGGTCTAAACCGAAGAACCATGATTATCTACTTGCCCAAAGCAGTGAAAGCTTTCGTTATTTACGATAAATAATATTTTTAATTATAATTAATAAGTAGAAAAAATCGGCGGGTCTGACAGATTTGCCTAAAATTAACCCCCTAATTTACTAATATGATCTAATTTTAAAACCAATGTAAGTTGACATTAGAGGGTTTAAATTGACAAGTTACAGGTATATAAGCGAAAAAAGTTTAGATTTAAAAAAAATCAGATTAAAAAATTTTATGATTTATTACCGAACTGTCAAAAATGAAAAATTTTGTTTTCTGGAGATAACTATTCTTCTTGCGGATTCCAATGTTTATCTTTAGGTTTATACTCTTAAATTTGCTATAAAAGGATTTATTTGTTGAAATATGTAATACAAATTTTAACAATGTTAAGAAAAATAAAAGTGACCAATTAGAAAATACAGCTTCCATGACAACTAGATTGAATCTAAGTTTTAAACTTTTTTAGAGAATCAGGCTGTTAGTGCTTTTAAGACATCGTCTTATAGGTTTGATTAGCATCTTTTTAGCAAAACGTTTTTGCTTGTGACCAAATCAAATCTGATTGCTAAATACGAAAGGAAACATAAAATTACTAAGTTTATAAACCAAAAATGAGATTTGTATCAATTTTTTACCTTATTCGCCAGAATATTTTCTTTATTGATGTACATTTTTTAAAAGTTAAATTAACTATTTAAAATAATATTTACTTTTAAAACTTGCACTGACAAAATCATTAATATGAAAAAGTCATGACGTAGATTTTCGCTGCATATTTATGCGTATAATAAAGACTACTACTTTCTAAGTTTTAATGATATTAAAATAAAATTTAAATTAAGCTTACTTGAAACTAACAAACTTAATATAAGTTATTTATAATTTTTCTACGCTAAATTTCCTGAGGAAAAGTTGTTATAATTACAGAAAAACTAAATTTTGTCCGAAATAATAAATAAGAAAGAATTTATCAAACTGGATTATTTTTTTTAAAGTTTTTAAAATGAAATTTTACACGCTCAGTGAGCACTGCAACCCACAAATTTTGTGTGTGTGTGTGTAATGGCAGATGTAACATGATGGTCAAAAATTCTATATTTCTGGATTATGTCTAAAATTGGTACTGGGGGAGGGGTCTCGATGGTGTAAATTAGATTAGGAGGTTAAAATCATTTTTCTGAAATTCAATATGGTGTAACGAAGTTACTGAATTTTTGGGCATGAGTATGTTCGCTGGGATTTAATTTATTTATTTTACATCCGAAAAGTCTGATTCTTGCGAGAAACGAATGCTTAAAGTTTCAAGATTACCGACATATAATTGGATTTACCGCGCTATGCCGGGAAATAATTTTCCGAGATTTTCAGAGCGTCCGACCATAGCAATCGGGCGCCGCATACAGCAGTATTGTATGCGCGATCACTGCACGCCGTCACACGTCAACGTAGTGGGAGCTCGGGCCGTCTACTTAAGCTTGAGCAGACCATTATTTCGCGGAGAACTGCACGTTCTCCACCCGGGTCAATAGTCCAAACGGACTGGACTCGGTGGCCTGCCGGACCGCGCCTTCCTGGTCTAGCAATGTAGGTGAGGTTAGGCTTGTCTTTATATGGTGTTTTACCATACATTTTCTTCCTTACGTCCTACGCCGCTAATGGCCAGTATTGCCGAGGACCCTTGTATGAACAAGCAATGTTGTGTCATCCTACCGTCATTGCCGAGGACCCTTATAAGAACGGACAGTGTCGGTTCCTTTCCTAATTTCCTACCGCTATTGGTCGACATTGTCGAGGACCCTTATAAGAACGGGCAATGTCGCTTTATCCTGCTGACGGTGTCGAGGAGTTTTGTTTCCGTATTGACCAGGAATGTGTTTTACCGCCAGGTGCCCTCCTATGTCCGTTGATAAGGGCGCTTAACAACTGCCGCCCCGACGCTTATCGCCACCGCCCCGAGTAGAGATCACCGTCACGTGTAGAGATGCCGCCTATCGCCGATCGATGCCGGGTTATTGTTATATACCGCATATATCGCAGTGGGTCGAATTTTAGTACGAAGCGCCGTGAACAGCGTCCGTGGATTTTAGATACGAAACGCGATAATTTGCGCACGAGCCGTCGTGAATAGAGTCGCAACCGTATAGTACGAGATACGTGAATAGCGTCGCGAATGATACCGTCGGGTTACCGTCTTCAGCGCAACCAACCAGTACGAGCTACCGTGATAAGCTCTCAAAACATACTCTTGCCCTCCAGACCGTGTAATTATTAGTTTGTTGTACATCTTAGATTGTAAGTTAGTTTTAGGCCAGGTCTTTTTTATAAAAGAATGGAATACAGGATATCGGATGTTTTAAAACCGTTTCATTCCCTAGTCCAATTTTTAACATTACAGATAATAATTGGCAGCCGGCAGCCAGCACTAATACGCGCAATTGACTCCTGGCTTGCAGTTTTTCCACTGTAACAAGCTGCCCGGGGCATAAGTGGGCCCTCGACCATATGATTCCCGAGGGTGGCGCCCGAGAACCGACCACCGAGTGGATGTTTTGACCTTCAGGCAGTCAAACCGTTGATCAGTTCAGAGAGCAGGGATATCCCGAATATAAGTAGATAACGTCAAACCGATACTCCTGCGCTGAGCATTTGATCGATGACTGTCTGCACGAGAAATATCCACTGACCGATGTTTCGCTGCCGTAATCAAAGTAGATCCGTAGAGCACGACCTGCTCCCCTCTAAGAAAAACGCGTCACAATGGTGGGATGACAATTTTACGTTATTCACATTTTATCAGATTTCGTAGATTATGAATCTGAAGTTATTTACTACGATTTAATAAGGCAGATAAAATCTAGTTGACTAAAAATTTTTGTTCGATTTTGTCCAAATTGATATTGTAGGATTTTTAGGGCGTATATTACGGATTTTAAATTAATTTTTTTACAAAATTTATATATCTCAATTTCGTTCAGTGTCGGTATTGAGGAATTTTTGGAGCTTAGGTTACGACTCTAAAATTAATTTCTTGAAATTCAAGATGGTGGATTTACTATACGAGACTAATTATTTGAATCAAAGAATTTTATGGTGTTCCATTTTAGTGTGGTCTACAATTTTTTGATAAAATCGGTACATTTTTGCCACTTTAAGCTCAATTCAAAACAATCGTAAAATAAAATATTTATAAAAAATTGAACGAACTAAAATGCACTAAAAAACGAAAAATAATAAAAAATTGTATATGAAATTGAAATTTTTAAAGCCGGTGCCAAATTATTAAAAAATGAAACAAATAACTACTAACAACAAAGTTCAAACAAGCCATGGTAGAAAATAATAATTTGGAGCCGATCTAAAAAAATTTCAGTTTCATTTAAAAATTTAAATTATTTTTCGTTTTTTAGTGCTTTTTTAGAGGTCTAGTCAATTTTTTCTATAAAAATTATATTTTATTCTGATAGTTGCGCTAGACAGTAAATAGAATGTAAAAATTATTGCACAAATACTTGGCAATGGGTCATACTCAACATGGAGGAGACTCTTCTCACTAGTTAGGCGTCCTAAAAAATTGGCGATTTATAAATCTGAGTACCATTTTTCGTTAATTAAAACCGCCAAGAAATCTGAAGTCCATTCCATAGACATGAGATGAGCTGTCAAAAATTTTTTGTCAAACAATTACTAGTTGATATTGATCCAATTAATTTGGGTCCGGTTAAAATTTCAGAAGCCAAAATAATAAAAAAGAGATGGAGTGTCCTAATTCATATTTTAATTCAGATCTTACAAAAACAGTTATTATTAAACGAAGAAGGAAACAAAAAATTAGATTTCCCTTACTTTTGCATATATAGCAAAAAAGGAATTTTAGAAAAGGAAAAATCTAGATTAGTTGATTAATGTAACAAAAACTTAGTGCTTAAATGTCTTGAAAATTTTTTTAGTTCCATATATTTTAAGTATTATTACGATAGTTAGTATTTTCTTGAGATTTTTATTTGTAAATTTGTTTAGGTGAAATAAAGGCTAGTTCATTCAGTTAACCACTAAATTTCGTTTATTACCAGAATTTTTTATGGGAACACATAATAATATATATTTTAAAATGTTCTAAAAGTGTGAGAATGAAATGTTTATTCTAAGAGTGTATTCAAAAACCGGAAATCCTTCTTTCCCTGTATACTACCCGAGTTCTTTAGTCCGGTGGCTTTGGCAAAATCTTTTACACCCATATATTTTTCATAGGAATG
Organism: Diaprepes abbreviatus; assembly: GCA_034092305.1. Classification (NCBI taxonomy): domain Eukaryota; kingdom Metazoa; phylum Arthropoda; class Insecta; order Coleoptera; family Curculionidae; genus Diaprepes; species Diaprepes abbreviatus. The sequence goes on along the minus strand of JASJET010000122.1, from coordinate 17,489,293 downwards.
GGTTACAAATTTTATGACGAAAAATATGGAACTACAATTATGGGCTGTTTGGGTCGGATAACAACAGATATTTGTAGGTGTGGAGTGTTATAAGGGATTTTAATCATCGCCGTAGGAGTCGGATGGAAGTTTATTTTATTATTTAACTATTTATGACATAGGATATTATTTCCTTATGAAACGCAAAATAGAAGTTTTTATAATAATAGTACTATTTTGTTTCCTATGATTTCAATAATAAACATATATTACAAAATACAGTTAATTATACCATAATTAACAAAAATCACAAATGTATTTTTATTATTTTTAGTGTTGGCAATAAAACCGTTATAGACACATTCAGACTGAAACATAGCCTTATTGTTATAAGAATTCAAAGTTATAATTTGAATGAAATACCCATTATCATAAATTCATTGATTGTAGTTAGATTGTGTCGATGGTTGGGATCTGCTTCTCATAATAAAATTTATATACAATTCTTCTCTTCAAACATATCCTGTAGAATTAGGATATCGTCAGAATTAGGGCCTGGGTGTTTGAACGCTGAATAACTCTATAACATTAAAATATTTTTAAAGAACATAGTATTACTGTGGCCCACAAAAGTTATAACTTGTTAAAGAGTTATTTCAGACACCTAAAATTGAAAATTCCCCGTAAAGAATGTAACTCCGTGTACATTTATATATTCTATGTCAAATTCACAAAATATTAAATAATATACTTCAGATTTTTTTCTTTTTTCAAATAAATGATTTTGTAAATGTAAGTTTAAAAGGGTTTTTCCCAATTTCACGAAATCAGTAACTAGTATGAAATTACTGCCGTAGATGTTTATTGTATGCTGGTCGATAAACCTAGCATAAAAGAATTTTGTCGCTCAGAAATAATAGATGGGCACTATATAACGACCGAACGCACGAGATATGTAGCCAGTGTCAAATGGCAAATTCGTTCCGATCCTTTAAGATTAACGTTGGACAAAACAGGGCGGCAGTTGCCACCGGGTCAAGTTCATTAAATTTGGTAAAAACCGCCAAAGCTTGTTAATAGCATATTTTTTTTATTGATATCTACACTGTTAAAAATAACTTTAAATTTAATGGAAATTTAATATCCATTCTACTTTAAATTAATGATTTTGTACCAAAATCGTGAATAATTTACATTTACTTTGAATTTAAAGCAATTCATTCATATATCAGTTCGCTCTACATTAAATTTGATTAAATTGTATCTTAAATTTAAGTAATGTAACTGAAAAGATATTTTAACTTCTGTACATTAAAATTAATTCAATTATATCCTAATACTAAAGAAATTTACATTATTATTCAATATACATTGCATGAGATTCCGGGAGATGGCGCAACTTGTATGGAACTTTTTGTTTAGTATGATATAGGTTGCTTAAAGGACTCCTACTCAACCGTCAACCTCACCTTCTCGCTGGTGAACCCTGTTGATACAGACGAGGCTCTGACGACCGAATATAGGCGGTATACCCTTAGATCGAGGATAAAGGAAATGTTATCTTCTATGTCGTCGAAAGTAATGGGAACCTACGACGAACACAAACAAACAAAATTCCCCAGGACGTTAATTGTCCATCTATTCTCTTTATCATGGCAAGAAACCTCAAAGCAATGGCCCTCGGTCCCGGGCAGGTGTTAAATCACCAGAGGGTGCTAAGAATCCCCCGGCTTGACATGATGAAGATAAAAAAGCGAATTGGAACTTGGAATACACGAACTCTCTTTGCAGCTGGAAAACTTGATAACGCGGTTCAGGAAATGACACGGATGAACATCGACATTCTTGGTATAACAGAAACAAGATGGCCAGGTACAGGATCGTGTAAGAAGAATGGAGCAACATTTTATTACTCTGGAAACAACGAGCCAGATCATAGAAATGGAGTTGGTTTTATTGTATCGGGAGACTTGGACAAATCCATAAAAAAACGTGATAGCATATTCAGACAGAATTATACTTATACAAATAAGCTCCAAACCAATTAACATCAATGTAGTACAAGTATATGCGCCTACAGCAGATAAAACAGACATCGAAGCTGAACAGTTTTATGAACAAGTTCAGGAAGTCCTAAAGTCATTAAAATCTCAAGAAATCACCATAGTGATGGGCGATTTAAACGCAAAGGTTGGCAAAGGTACTGTGGATGGTGTGACTGGTATGTATGGACTGGGTAATAGAAACGAACGAGGGGAAATGCTAATTCAATTTTGTCGTGATGAAAATTTGGTCATCAAGAACACCTTCTATAAACTTCATCCTCGAAGGCTTTATACTTGGAAATCTCCACAAGATCAACAAGGGAACGTTGTGCGTAATCAGATTGACTACATTATGATTAACAGAAGATACCAAAATAGCATAACACATGTTGCAGCATACCCAGGAGAGGACATCGGCTCAGACCATAATCCTCTGGTTGCTGACTTCTGGTTTCGTTGTAAATTACTAGCAGTGGGGAGTAAAAAACAGAAATACAGTATTCTTGACATGAGACACCCATTAATACAAGACAACATGAAGGCAGAATTAGACAAGCTTTGCCGAGAAAATATACCCAGCCAACAAAGTGCGTCCAATGATATTTGGAATACGCTCAAAACAAATATACAAACAGCTACTAAAAATGTTTTAGGACAACAAAGACGAGAAAAGATTAAACCATGGATGACGGAAGAGATACTGGACTTAATGGATGAACGTCGACTTGCCAAAAATCAAATGGATAAATATAAAATACTTGATCGTAAAATAAAGAGATTAATAAGGGAAGCTAAAGAGATATGGACTCAAGAATAATGCGATGAAGCAGAAAGACTTCATAAACTGCACGATTCGTTTAATTTCCATCGAAAGGTGAAAGAAATAACTGGTATAAAGAGGAAAACAGCTCTACCATCCATGAGAAATAGACAAGGAAGGCCGATATTGGATACGGAAGAACTGAAGTTGACCTGGTTGAATTACGCGGAGACCCTATTTAATGACCAGCGTACAAATAATTATAGGAACAACACGGAACATATGAGTGGTCCAAAAATCCTTGAGTGTGAAGTCAGACACGCAGTAAATAAAATGAAATGCGGTAAAGTTCCAGGTCATGATCAAGTTTATGCAGAAGTTTTAAAGCTAGTTGATATTAAACAGCTGACATATCTCTATAATGTAATATATGACTCTGGGCAAATTCCATTGGATTGGCTAAAGTCAACCTTTGTCGCAATACCAAAGAAATCAACTCCCAAACTTTGTGAAGACTACAGACTTATCAGTTTGATGAGTCACGCGCTTAAAGCATTTCTAAGGGTCATTCATTCAAGGATATACAAAAAATGCGAGGATATGAGTGGCAATACACAGTTCGGATTCATCAAGGGACTTGGCACTAGAGAGGCACTATTTTCTTTAAAATTACTTGTACAAAAGTGCTATGACCAAAGACAGGATGTTTTCATCTGTTTTATTGATTACCAAAAAGCCTTTGACAATGTTAGAGATTGCAGGAAATTGGTATTAACGATAAAGATATAAGAATAATAAAAGAACTGTATTGGAACCAATCAGCAGAAGTCCGCATTAATACCGATCTGTTAACGGACACTTTTGGCATATTAAAGGGAGTCCGACAGGGGTGTATTTTGTCCCCTATTTTATTCAATATTTATGTTGAGAAAATCTTTCAACTAGCTTTGGAAGAAGAGACACGAGGTATCAAAATTAACGGCATACCAATGAATAATATTCGTTACGCAGACGATACCACAATACTAGCCAATAACATCGAAGACCTTCAGGCAATATTGAATAAAATTAACGAATCCGGTGAACAGTTTGGGCTACGAATTAATATTGCCAAGACAAAAATGATGGTGATTAGTAGGCATCAACGCAATACTCCCCTCAGTATCAACGGGAACATAATTGAACGCGTCGCGAAGTTTACATATCTCGGAGCTACCTTGAATGAAAAGTGGGACTGTGATGAAGAAGTGAAAGGACGAATAGGCCGAGCAAAAACAGCATTTTTTAAAATCAAGAATTTTCTTCTTTGCAGGCATTTACCACTAAATACCAGAATACGTGTTTTGAAATGTTATGTATGGCCTATGGTATTGTATGGCGTTGAAACATGGTCACTTAAAGTTAGAACACTGAATAGGATCGAAGCCTTCAAACTATGGACACTTCGTCGACTGCTACGTATTCCCTGGACTGCTCATCTCACAAATGAAGAAGTTTTAAGAAGGAGTGGCGTAGAAAGACAACTGCTGGACACGGTAAAGCAGCGTAAAGTGTCTTACTTGGGACATATGTTGAGAGGATCCAGATACTCCATACCAAAGTTGATTTTGCAAGGAAAAATAGAGGGAAAGCGCGGACCAGGCAGAAAACACCATTCTTGGCTACGAAATATAAGAGACTGGTGTGGAATATCGGACGCCGCAACTATATTTGGACAGGCCGAAGAGGGTGTCCTGGCCGTCTTATAACTTTAGAAGAGGAATGGACATTTAATCGCCGACGTGCGGCTTTGCACATGGCACCAGAAGAAGAAGAAGAAAGGACTCAATTTTTTATGGTGAGGTTTACATGTCTGCCCCGCACTGACGGAAACCAATGAGTTCGAAACCGGTTTAGATGGCGAACACTACCTTTGGGAAAAATATCCATCTTTTCCTGGTAGTTTTAGAATTTTTGAACTCATATTAATGTTGGTGCATTAAATATGTGATATCTTAAATTCAATGAACACTGGCTGGATATTTAATGTACATAGTCACCTTAAAAGAAACAGTCAAAATTCAATTTTAATCTATGATTACATTACATTTAATGGAATAAATGAATTCCGAACAGTTCTGTGATCAACCTTAATCACCATTCACTTAGTAAATCTTAGGATTTACCTTAAAGACACGGTGGGCAGTCTGCAGCCACCTGCTACCCGTACCGCCTGTACTCGCCTCAGTCGATGGTTTGACACGTTGGAACACGCTGGTTAATTTCATTTCTGCTTGCGTTTTTGATGTCTAAAAGTAATTTATGAATCAAAGTGAGTGTAAAAACATAGATTTTATGAAATAGTGGACGAGTTCATGGCAAACAAGAAAGATAATAACTTTTATCTCGATAAGGACAATTACGCAAAGTGTTTAAAGGAAGTAAAAACTGCAAAGAACGTGAAAAAGAAGAAAACTGTTCATTACAGGCGTATACAGCGCTATGATATTTTACAATAGGCGCCGATGAAAAGCTAACTGCGTCGATGAAGGAAGAGAATGGAGAAATCAAGTATTACAATGACTTATTCAACATTCTGGAAGAAACACATGTTCTTGTTGGGCACGGTGGAAGGACAAGGATGCTTAAGGAATATAACCGCAAGTATAAAAACGTAACAGTTGAGGCTATCAAGACATTTTTGAAGCTATGCCAACCTCTTCAAAAGAAACAGAAGACTTTGAAAAAAGGCATAGTCATCAAGCCTATACTTCCTAGTGAAATGAACTCACTTTGTCAAGTCGATCTCATAGACCTACATACCAATCCCGATGGAAATTATAAATTCATATAAGTTTATCAAGACCATCTTACTAAATTGGTGATCCTCCATGCACTTCGAATTAAACGCGCAGCAGAAGCTGCATACTATCTCTTGGATATTTTCACCACTTTTGGAGCGCCGAACGTCCTTAATTACGAAGGAATTTATAAAAAACCATTGTGTATGTGTTAAACATTTTTAAGAATCTCTTGTAAGAGATTCTAGAAAAGCAGTTAAATATAATGCAGTTTCTTCTGTTTATCTTCCTGTATGCAAGTAAAACCAAGAGAGCGCTTTTTTATTTTCTAGAAAATTAAAAGTATATAATGTAAATAATACAGTTTTAGGTATAAACTGAAATGAATATGAATATAAAATATTGATTTTTTCTTTTAAAATAAAAGCCATGATGCAAGTATACTTATTTCTTCTTGCTGAAAATCAACAAGCCGAATAAACAACCGAATAAAAATACGTAAAATTGAAAAATCCTGGGAATTGGCCTTTAATACTTTCAGTGATGAAGGTATATTTTTGAGCAAATATTCTCATTATATTGCTTTGACTTTGTTAATTTTTTTTAGCAACACTGTTCGTCTTTTGTGATATTAATGTATGAGTATGTTTGATAATTCATTTTACATTTTTCAATTTATGAGAAAAATTACTATATCATAAAATTGCATATGTTTTTTTAGAGCAATATTTCAGTAGATCGTTGATGAATCTAATAAATGAGAGATTAAGTGTAGAGAATTACCAAGTTTTTTGCCTAAAATAAAATACGGTCCCTTACTCTGAAGGAATTTCAGAAACAATATTTACCTCACGCCGCTAAGGTATTTTCTGGTAAGTTCTTATTGTACTATAAATTTGTTCTTACCTGGCCATTTTAAAAGATACAAAATTAACCAATATTACTTATTTGGTATCCTTAAAAATAATCTATTTTATCTGTTCTGGCATTAGAAAATAAAGTATTTATTTACTTTTCTGTCATTTCAAAGAAATAGAAGTGTTTATAGAATGTAATTCAAATATGTTTTTCTTTTGAATTATGTTTAGGTACAATACCATTGTTTTTTAATTAGCTATAGTATTTCCAATTTAAATACTATCAATAAATACAATTTCCGTAATGGATCAGGGATAGACTTTTAGGCTTGTGGTTATGAGTTGTTTGTTTGTGATAATAGATATATTTTTGGGATGAATATAAAATTATAACCATAATATATTACGACAATATTTTACTATAGTAATTTAAAACTTTGATTATTATTTATTTATTTAATTTATATGCCTCGACTGCTGTTCATTTGTTTTGTGGACTTTACACAAGCGTTCGATCGAGTCAAACTGGAACACATAACAGAATTACTGCGAAGAAAACAAGTAGACGAAGCAATCATACGCACAATATACGAACTGAATTCCAAAAACACCATGGTAATTAAAACAAATAACACTCTAACAGAGGAAATCCCTCTATCCATAGGAATAAGACAAGGTGATAGTCTAAGTCCAACACTTTTCAATGTAATCATGGACGAAATCATTGATGAGGTAAAAAGCACAAATATTGGGTACCCAATGGGACACAACACCGTTCAGATTATATGCTTTGCAGACGATGTTGCCTTGACAGCAGATAGCGAGGACAACTTACAAAGAATGCTTTTCCATCTCAATCGAACAGCCAAACAGTATAATATGAAGGTATCTGTGGAGAAAACCAAAGCAATGGCAATAGCAAAAGAACCGGTAAGATGCAAACTAATGGTTGATGACAAACATATCGAACAAGTTGGGAAGTTTAAATACCCAGGAGCACATATAACAAGTAACAGGGCAGTAACGGAAGAAGTACGCACACAGGCCAACAAAGTGGCCATGATATCAGGTCAACTAAGAGACATAATCTGGAACAATAAACATATGACGGTTGAGAGCAAAGCAAGAATTTACAAGGTCTATGTAAGACCGATATTGACCTACGGCGCAGAAACAAGAAACGAAACCACAAAGACAAAACAAATTATGAGAACCACAGAAATGAAAACGCTGAGAATGATCACGGGAACAAGTTTAAGAGATAGGATAAGAAATGCAAAAATACGCGAGGACAGCGGAGTAGGGGATGTTGTGAAGTGGGTTCGAAATCGTCGTAGGCAGTGGAGAGACCACGTGGAACGAATGGACGATGACAGACTAGCAAAAACCGTGATGAGAGAGAAACCAAACACCAAACGGCCGCCTGGACGGCCCCCCAAAAGATGGAAAGACAGCTGGATTTCGACCTCCAACGAGGATCGATGAGGCATTGTATAGATAACAGAACTTGGTTCTACCTAGAAGAAGAAGAAAAAGAAGAAGACTGCTAATGGTTATTGGAACGTTTACAATAGGTTTACTTGCAACAATATTATATTTAATTCTATAAAATAACAATTAGGTGATAATTACGTACAATTGTACAGGTTAACACCTTTTAAGAAATTGATTGATCTATGTACATTTCCTGGAAGTGCGAGGTCTTCTTTCAGGTCTTGGGGCAATCTAATAATATCGTTACATTGGCAGAGTAGAGGGCTTTAAGATTCAAAGAGGTGTCCGTGCGTAACGCGAGCATGTCCAATCCTTAGTCTATTAATTACTATGGAATCCTTTCTTGTCATTAGAGGTAGATTATTCGACATTATTTTGGGCTGAATTTTTGAAGAGCGCCAACTGTTTTGCAACTTGCCGGCAATTGATTGTTCATGGGCAGGTCCAAGCTTAGAGCTTCTTTAGCAACCTGGTCTGCTCTTTCCTTTCTACACATACCCACTTGAGTAGGCGTCCAGACAATGTTTAAACTGATGTTTTTGGCAGTAAGCAATTGATAACTGTCATGTATCTTTTGTGCCAGGGAGTTTTGAGTATATATGTTGTCTAAAGAAGAAATTGATGAAAGGGAATCGGTGCATATTGTAACTCTCTTATTTTTACCAATAATTGACTTTAGCGTCATTAAAATTCCATATAGTTCTCTAGTATGTAAACTGCTAGAAGCTGGGAAGTAGATACCTAGCTATTGTTGAGTCTGCTGTGGTAACTGAGCAGCTAGCACCTATATCGCTTTATTTAGAAAAATATGTTAGAGGAAGATTTAGGTATTTATTTAAATATGACAGGATAATATTTATTTTCAGGCCCCAAAAATATAAGATCAAGGATTATGAAGGAGGTCTATATTATTAGGAAAAAATGTCTTTCCTCTAAAGCAAAACATCTTGACAAAGAAAGTCTCATGTTAAAGCTCTCAAAGCAACTGTTATTCAGTGTCTGATGATATTTCATTTTGATATGAAGTAATTAATATTCTCAACACGGTAAAGATTTGTAGTGGTGATTTCAGTGGTGTAGCTAGAGGCTGGCCGTGGGACGGCTGCCAAAGGTGCAAACCTCAAAAGGGTGTATTCGCAGACTTAAGCTTTAAAGATATTGTATTTTTTCTCTTCCTACAAAACAGGTTTTGGGGGCGCAAAATTAAAATTTTACCCTGGGCGTTCATGACCTTAGTTACGTCGCTGAGTGCTTTAGAAATCTTATTCACATTTTAAAAGGATTTTATATTTGTCCATATATATATCCAATATATATATATATATATATATATATATATATATATATATATATATATATATATATATATATATATATATTAACTAGAATTATTCAGCAAAACGGTTTCAAAATTTTTTTTAGTTGCATTAAATGATATAATGCCAGGGAGAATGTTTCAAGTGCATCTCATTTAACAACTTTTAAGGTTCTAATTATCAACAATTTTATGTGTAAACATTATCCAGCGGCATACTGCGAAGAGGATGAAAATGAGTGATGAAAAATTTTTTAATATATGACATTTGAGAAGGCTTCAGTTACCTCTAACCAACTGATGAAGTAGACTGTAATTATTCCGGGTCGTACCAAAATAGCCACATGTATAATTAATTATATCTTCAGATTTTTTTTATCAAGAAAATGTTCAAAAAGTTAGTTTTATTGAGTGTATAAAAAACATGACGTTGAGGTATCAACTGTTGGATATATATATATATATATATATATATATATATATATATATATATATATATATATATATATATATATATATACAGTGCCTTCATTTCAAAACGAACCATCCTTAATAACTTTGTTAAATAGAAAAATTAAAAAAAAAGAAAAAACACGTCAATTTAGATATACAGGGGGAAGTTTAATTTTGCATTTGTTAAAAGTCTGTCAATCACCTCCTCACCTCCAGCTAACCTCACTTTGATATGTCAAATGGGAACCCCCACCTTGTGACACATCATTGTAAGCAGCATAAAATTGTCTATCCAACCGTATAAAAAAAAATTAAATCGGTTGACGTACAAGCGAACAGTGTGCAAAAATGTCTTGTAATAATGCATAATATATCGGCCTCGAACTTTAGTATGTCAAATGATTACCCTATAGTGTGATACATCATTTTAAAGGGCATACTATCTCCTATTTAGCCAATAAAAAAAAACAAAATCTGTTGATGTACAAGCGAATAGTAAGAAAAGATGTGTGGTAATAATAGACACCTTATCACATTAAACTTTATTATGTCAAATGGCTACTTCGTAGAGTAAAATATTATTTTAAATTTAAAATAAATATTTTTTTAAAATAATAAACAGTTAAAATATTTGCGAGAAAAAACTAAGCCTGTTTTAAAATTCATCGCAAAATTCATTGCAGTCTAATCAATCTAGTGTATTTATTTCAATGATATTTTTTGCGGTACTTGATAGGTACAAGAAATCACTGCAATAAATAAAATTTTTAAGATCTTTAAACACCAGTTGTTTATTATTGTTAAAATTGTCATTGTGACGCCTAGTTGAAACGTGAATATAAATGGTGTATACGCTAGCCGAAAGAATAGAAATAATTTTTCTCTATGGAGCTGAAGATCGGTGCGCTCGTAGAATCGCCAGAGCATTTAACGAGAGGCATCAAGACAAAAACGTGGGCCATAAATATGTACTCGAATTGGTACGAAAGTTTGAAGAAACGGGATCCGTTTGTAATAAAAAATCTATTGAGAAAAGGGTTGTAGATGAAGCATGCCAAATCGAGGTACTAGGACAGTTTGCAATAGATCCAACTTTATCCATCTCAAAGGTCGCAGATTTAACCAACATTTCTGCTGGCTCTGTGCATAAAGTTTTGAAACAAAATAAGTTTTTTCCCTACAAAATTCAAATTCTTCAAGAACTCGGAGAAGACGATTTTGATAGGAGAATTTAATTTTGCGAATTAATGTGCCAACGAATTGACGAGGACCCCCATTTACCTAAGAATATCTGCTTTAGTGATGAATTAACTTTTTTTCTAAATGGACTGGTTAACAGACATAACTGCAGATACTGGGATAATGAAAATCCGCACCTTTTCCGAGAAGGGCATACTCAATATCCCGAAAAAATTAACGTGTGGGCAGGAATTTATGGCAATGAAATCATCGGGCCATTTTTTTGGAAGATAATTTAACTGGGCAAATTTATTTAAACCTTTTAGAAAACACAATATACCCTGCCATTGTGCAATCTTTAGAAAATCAAGTGGATGAAAATGCTGTTATGGTACTAAATGAAAATAATTTGCATTTCCAGCAAGATGGAGCTCCCCCGCACTACGCTTTGGCAATTCGAGAGTGGCTTGATGAACATTTTCCAGGGACGTGGATTGGCAGACGTGGTGCAATTGAATGGCCAGCACGGTCTCCAGACCTAACCCCTCTAGACTTTTTTCTTTGGGGGTATTTAAAAAGCAAGGTTTATAAAACCCCACCTGAAAATATTGACGATTTAAAAGATCGAATTGTTCGGGAATGTAGAGGAATTAGCAGAGAAACCCTTGCCAATGTTCGTGGGCAATTTCAAAATAGGCTTTTTTATTGTCTCGCTAATAACGGCGCACATTTTGAACATTTAATAAAATAACTTTCTTCAACTGAATAAAACTGAATAAACTGCTTATATTTAACACACATTTTTGCATCCTAATTGCCTATAACGTCTATTAACTTAATTTTTTTTGACATCGTTGGATAGCAGATCGTACGTCCTTTAAAATGATGTATCACACTATAGGGTAATCATTTGACATACCAAAGTTCGAGGCCGATATATTATGCATTATTACAATACATTTTTGCACACTATTCGCTTGTACGTCAACCGATTTAATTTTTTTTTATACGGTTGGATAGACAATTTTATGCTGCTTACAATGATGTGTCACAAGGTGGGGGTTCCCATTTGACATATCAAAGTGAGGTTAGCTGGAGGTGAGGAGGTGATTGGCAGACTTTTAACAAATGCAAAATTAAACTTCCCCCTGTATATCTAAATTGACGTGTTTTTTCTTTTTTTTTAAATTTTTCTATTTAACAAAGTTATTAAGGATGGTTCGTTTTGAAATGAAGGCACTGTATATATATATATATATGAAGTAAAATACGAACAGTAAATGCAAACTTCTCTCCATCTTATCCTTTCTGTGTTAGAGGTTGCACAGTTAGAACAAATTGTTATAAAACGCAATTTACCCTATTCCACCACCATCGAGATGATGGCCTACCTATACCACCATACCGAGAAGAAAGTTTCGTCTCTACTAGACTTATCATGATACCGACATGTACCTTTCTGTGCAAAGGACAGATCGGAAGGAAGCATGCAAATACTGAAACGCGGCTTCGCCGACCTCCCGCCGGATGGCGTATATATTTTTATGCGGCTTTCACGGATTCCTCCGTGCGAGATGCAATAGCAGTGGATATATCCACATTATGCCGTTGTAGTGCTGAAATCACATTCAGCAAACGTACAACTATATGCAGCTCCGTGTATAGAATGAAGTAAAATACGAACAGTAAATGCAAACTTCTCTCCATCTTATCCTTTCTGTGTTAGAGGTTGCACAGTTAGAACAAATTGTTATAAAACGCAATTTATCCTATTCCACCACCATCGAGATAATGGTCTACCTATACCACCATACCGAGAAGAAAGTCAAAACTTACCCTCCCCGCCATAGTGATACGGCAGAGATACATGTTTCGTCTCTACTAGACTCATCAGGGTACCGACATGCACCTGGGTGTGCAAAGAACAGATCGGAAGGAAGCATGCAAATACTGAAACGCGGCTTCGCCGACCTCCCGCAAACTAGTTTGCATATACTGTTCGTATTTTACTTCATTCTATACACGGAGCCGCATATAGTTGTACGTTTGCTGAATGTGATTTCAGCACTACAACGGCATAATGTGGATATATCCACTGCTATTGCATCCCACACGGAGGAATCCGTGAAAGCCGCATAAACATATATACGCCATTCGGCGGGAGGTAGGCGAAGCCGCGTTTCAGTATTTGCATGCTTCCTTCCGATCTGTCTTTTGCACAGCCAGGTATATGTCGGCACCCTGATGAGTCTAGTAGAGACGAACATGTATCTCTGCCGTATCACTGTGGCGGGGAGGGTAAGTTTTGACTTTCTTCTCGGTATGGTGGTATAGGTAGGCCATCATCTCGATGGTGGTGGAATAGGATAAATTGCGTTTTATAACAATTTGTTCTAACTGTGCAACCTCTAACACAGAAAGGATAAGATGGAGAGAAGTTTGCATTTACTGTTCGTATTTTACTTCATTCTATACACGGAGCTGCATATAGTTGTACGTTTGCTGAATGTGATTTCAGCACTACAACGGCATAATGTGGATATATCCACTGCTATTGCATCTCACACGGAGGAATCCGTGAAAGCCGCATAAACTAATATATATATATATATATATATATATATATATATATATATATATATATATATATATATATATATATATATATATATATATTATTCAGACTTGACGTTATGACATGATAAAAGCCGTTTGACTTTTTCAGGTAATTATTTTAATTTTTTAGTTAGTCATTCAAGTTCAAGGTTATTTTTTCTAATATATTCATTATGTCGGTTTATAAACATACCTTTATTACTTGAAAATATTTTCTCTCTCTCTATCTCAACAGTTATATTTTTCTTTAATTAATTGTAGCGAACACACTGATACCCACACAGTATTAATAAAACTTATTATTAAATGTTATTTATATTTTTGGTTCAGCAGAATAAATCTAGTGTCAGAAGAATAAAAATTTAATAAATTCTTAGAAATGAAATCGAATAAAAGCTTAATAGATCCAGTTAAATTAATCGCGTATATAAAATATGTAAGTTAAATTAAAGGATCCAAAATCAGCTTAAAAATATATGATAGGTTGACTCTTTAAAATTTTGGTATTGTGTTTATCGTACATGTTCATATTTTTTATATACACTTTTTTTGACTATTTTCAAAAATACTTATAAGCTCTTTTTTAAATTTATTGGTTATTTACTATCTTGAGCAATCTAATTAGTAAACTGTGTTTTGTAATTTTATTCAAATAAAAACTATTCTTCTTTAGTTTCTGTATATTCTAATTGCATTTATCTGTAATGCATCCTCTTTGTAGTATATTGCATTTAAATTAAGTTTTTTAATAAATATACTAAAAGTGCTAATAACGACAGAAAATAATTAAATGAATATTTCGCGCATCCATCATTTGAAGCTTGACCTTCCATTTACTAGTGGCGCTGAAAAGTTTCAACCACACTTTACTATTTCAGATAGTTTTCTGTGCATTTGGTCTTCTAATAAGTTACAAGTTACAAAGTAATTTTACAACAATAAAGTTTAGATTGATTGCCCCTGTTGCTGTTCTTTAATAGGTCTGTTATTCCTTTTATGAAAGAAATCATCACAAAATTTCTCTGTTGTTGGGACCTGTTATTTATGTTTCGCTCCAAAGTCGCTAATTTTAAGAATGTGATATTTTAGTTAAAAAATTAATATTTCACCGGTAACTTCTTTACTGTATTTGTGCAAATTTTTACACTGTGTTTATAGTACGTTTGTGTAGATGGCATGGATATGAAAAAACGTTTCTTGTAGAATAATTGTGTTCAGCAGACCACAGTTTACGTTTCATATAATGTTTTATGTAAATTCTCTGTTGAACGACCCATTGATCATTGCAGTGGCCTGGTAATAGGTATGTAGGTACAGGGTGAGTCAACGATTGAATGAAGTAGGTTTGTGCCTTTTCGGTGAAATTAACAAAGAAACTATATTTATTGTTTGATACAGTTTATTTTTACGCAGATTTTAAAAATATTTAGGACTCTACAGGGTGAGCCAAAAAACTAGGACAGCATAAAGTTGTATTTTTTTAAATATACGAATCGTATTTTCGATTTAGCTTATAATTTTAAATCTTTTTTATTAAGGGTTTACTATAACAAAACTTTATAGTTTCTGAGATAATTAAGTTTAAAGAAAAAAAGTCACATTTTCAAGCATCAATTCAATCCTAAATAACGTTTTCAATTTTGTGACAAATATATTCAAATTTGGAATTTAGCAAGGCCAAGGACAAGTTAACATAATTTTTACCTAATATTTGCAATAAAAGCTACAGGGTGTTGAACACATCGGCTCAAATTTGAACAAGTTTAAATGAATAAATATCTTTTTTTTTTAAATGGTACACCCTGTATATTTTCGTGTTATTTAATAGAGTAATAAAAACCCTAAAAGTTTTGTTCAATATATCCTATACCTATTTATAATAGTTTTTGAGATATTTCAGTTTTTCTTATTTTCCATACTTTTTTACAGAAATAGTCTTCATTATCATAGTAGCCATGACAAAAACAATGTAAAAGAACATTTTTCTGTGTGTCAAATTTATAACCGCAATCGCTTCTTTTGGTTTTTATATAGTGTAGTTTGGTTTTTTTTGCATTCATCTTATATTGTAAAATGAATTTTCCAAAGAATGAGTTAATAGATATGATTTATACAATAGGAGAGGCTCAAAAAAATTGCCTTCTTGCTCAAAGAATTTACAAAATGAAGTATCCTGATCGACGCCAGCCTAATACCCATACTTTTCAAAACTTAATGCAAAGATTTGATTCTTCTGGTACTGTTGATTATCTAAAACGTAAAGTGGTCAACAAACCAGTAACTAATGAAGAAAAAGAACTACAAGTATTGTTAAATGTTCAGGAAAATCCTTATATTGGTAGCCGTCAGTTAGCAGCATTATGTGAAACATCACAATCCACCGCTAATCGTACTACCAAGAAATATAGGTATCATCCATATCACATGGAATTACACCAAGAATTGCATGGACAGGATTTTGAAAGTCGTGTAAACTTTTGTCGTACAATAAATGCGGAGATTCAATTAAATCCAAATTTATTATGCAAGGTAATGTTTAGTGATGAAGCTACTTTTAGAAGTAACGGTGCCGTAAATAGACGTAACATGCATTATTATGCCACAGAAAACCCATTTTGGATTAGAGAGGTGCAACATCCCCACTTTTTTAATGAACCACTAAATGGCCATAGTTACCTGAACTTTCTACAAGAAGAACTACCCCAACTGCTTCAAGATCTCGATAGGGATGAGCTCGACAGTATGTGGTTCCAGCACGATGGTGCGCCTCCGCATTACCATCGTGAAGTTCGTGCGTTTTTGGACCAACGATATTCGCAAAAATCGATTGGACGTGGGGGTTTCATTGAGTGGCCACCAAGGTCTTGCGACATCACCCCATTAGATTTCTTCCTATGGGGTTATATTAAAAATAAGGTGTATGTTAATCCACCAACAACAGTGGAAGATATGCGAAACAGGATTAGGGATACCTGTAGAACAATAACGCCACTAATTTTGTCCAGGGTCCGAGAAAATCTGCAAAAAAGACTAAATTTGTGCATTGCACAAGAGGATCGTTTATCCGAACACTTATTAAAAAGAAATAATTAATCTCAGTATTTAATAGGTAATTTTTTTGTGTCAATTTAGTATAAAAGTAAATATGTATTTGCCTTGTCGTTATTGTTGTGTTAATTTTTTCACATTATGTTTAATTAAACTATTGCCGTTGTAATATAACGAATAATGTATTTCATCATATTTAACCACATTCTGTTTGTTTCTGTAGTTTCTTTTTATTATTTTACATGGCTACTATGATAATGAAGACTATTTCTGTAAAAAAGTATGGAAAATAAGAAAAACTGAAATATCTCAAAAACTATTATAAATAGGTATAGGATATATTGAACAAAACTTTTAGGGTTTTTATTACTCTATTAAATAACATGAAAATATATAGGATGTACCATTTAAAAAAAAAGATATTTATTCATTTAAACTTGTTCAAATTTGAGCCGATGTGTTCAACACCCTGTAGCTTCTATTGCAAATATTAGGTAAAAATTATGTTAACTTGTCCTGGGCCTTGCTAAATTCCAAATTTGAATATATTTGTCACAAAATTGAAAACGTTATTTAGGATTGAATTGATGCTTGAAAATGTGACTTTTTTTCTTTAACTTAATTATCTCAGAAACTATAAAGTTTTGTTATAGTAAACCCTTAATAAAAAAGATTTAAAATTATAAGCTAAATCGAAAATATGATTCGATATAGGGTGTTCTATTTAAAAAAATACAACTTTATGCTGTCCTAGTTTTTTGGCTCACCCTGTAGGGTCCTAAATATTTTTAAAATCTGCGTAAAAATAAACTGTATCAAACAATAAATATAGTTTCTTTGTTAATTTCACCGAAAAGGCACAAACCTACTTCATCCAATCGTTGACTCACCCTGTACATATTTATGTTTACATTTCGAGATCTGGAGGCCCCCCAGGATCACAAGATCGAGGCGAGCTCCCCTTACCTTTGTTCGCAACTTAATGAACACGACGAATTATCGAATGGAGTCTGAGAAAACATACAAAAACCATAGGTAGACCACAAAACAAATGGATAGACCACATCAAACGAGTAGCTAAAATGAATGCAGAGCACAAATGACAGGAATGAATGGACATACTGAAGGAAGGCTTATATGCGTCGATGGATGGAATGGGGTGATGATTATTACTGAGGAACTATAAGAAATATTTAAAATAGTTTCATTGATTACCTACGTTTTACAATAAAGTATCTTTTCTGAGAGCCCACTAGGTAATTTGCGGAAACGTAAAGTTTTCACATTTGTTAAAAAAATATTAGTTTTTTAGTTCTAATTTTAGTAAGCAAAAACAAAAAAAAACTTTTTGAGAGAACTCTTTTACATATGTATTTATATGGTCTGGTGAGCGTGTTTGGAAATCAGTAACGTTTATTTTTGGAATTCAGGATATGCAAATATCCTAAACAACCAACTAAATAAGGTCGAAAAATAACCAATAATCAAATATTTTTTTGGCCAATGAATTGTAACCAGAAATTATTTACATAGAAATGTGTCAAAATAATTAGGGTTTAGTCAAGTGCGTCCAACCAAACATTATCATTCTAGAGTACATAATTTAGGTCTTTTAAAATTACTGTCATGGAAAACGATTAATCCGATAACCACGTTTTTATTATTTTGATATCCTAAGGATTCGTAAAATTTAACGCATCCAAATTAAATTAAAGGCACTCTTGATTAATAATTAATTTTTGAAAACAAGAACATGCGCTATACGCCAACAAACTAAATATCCAACTACTGAAAATTGAAAATCGGAAGACACCAAACAGTGTTATCTCATCCTTAGCGCAACACAGAAAGTCTGCGTCGTATTCCCGGAGTTCTCGCGTGTGTTTCACTTGTTGCGGGAGAAACGCGCGTCTGGATTAAACTTTTTGAAAACATTTTCCATTGGTAAGTTGTTTATGTTTATCGCATGCTTGTTAATAATATTATCCTTCATATTTGATATATTTATAAGTAAATTATAATGCAAATATTTTTCTAATTATGTCGATATTAAATTTAATTTTAAAATAAAAAACTTGAAAATTAATGTGTCTGGGACAAAAAATCGTAAAAAAAATATAAAACGGTAAAGTGGCAATAAAAAGTAAAAATATGTTTTATAAAAATTACTCATAAATACCAAACCTGTGAACTTACATACTAGTAATTATTTTTCTTATTCTATAAATATAGTAGATACATAATTTTTTTACGTTTTGAAATTTGGCGATCATTTTTGTAAAATTGATTAATTAAACAATTAAAAAAAGAAATTTCAACTGAACAGTAGAGAAGACTTTTTAAATATGTATAACTTTTTTAAAAAAATGAAACAGTATTTTCTCACTACGAGTAACTGATTTATCTTTTGTCAAAATATTTTCTATTTTGATAGCCTTCCATTTATTAGTTTCATTTCTAAATATACACTGCTCTGTAATTAAAATTTTCGTTCTTATGGTCCATGAAATTGCTTTGATTTCCCAAATATTTAGGGCTATTAAAATAAGTGATAATTAAGATTGTAAATTAAACATAACAATAATTAAGTCGATAGTATATAGTATATTTTAACTTAATAAAATGGGTTAAAGTGAAAACTTTCTTTATTTTTTATGTCATCGGAGTTAATGATCAATCATTGCTATTTTCCTTTTTTGTAGTAAGGCTTTCTCTCTAAGGATTTTTGTGAATTTCGCGCGAACTTCTGAAAATATTGTAATAAATATTAATGTAAAACGACCTTTGATGCAATAAAAATATTAAATTAATATTTGAGAATAATCAATAATTTAGCTCAAAAATCAAAGACAACATTTTAAACAGGTTGAAATGAAGGATAAATCAGAACAAAATTTCTCAATTTAGTAGTAAATATACTTTGCTATATAATGTGAAAAACGAGGTGTTTAGAGAAAGAATGCTTTTTTTATTGGATTAAAGGAAAAGTGATATTTACTTTTTTTTTAAATATCGAGATAGAGTTTACTTTATCGCCAATATTGCATGTTTCACAATTAGAAATTCGCTCGGTTTGAAGCAGTTACAAGATTAAAAATGTAATCAAAAGACGCATGATGGTGGTGGAACAAGAAAATATTATACTGAAGATCTGAAAGTACCACCTTGTAGTCTAACAGGCTCTTTTTTACTTTTACGCCTATTTCAATCATACTTGGAATTTCGTAAGAGACTTTATGTCTCTCATCATCTATGGCGGACAAAAAAATCAATTTTGTCCGATTTTTTCCAAAATTGGTATGGGGGAGTTTTCGGGGCCGCACATAACGAATCTGAAACTACTTTAAAAAAATTCGATATGTCGAATCCAATATGACGGACAAAAAAATCAATTTTGTCTGATTTTCACCAAAATTGGTACGGGAGAGTTTTCGGGGTCACACATGACGAATTTAAAATTATTTTAAAAAAATTCAAGATGATGTATCCAATAGGGTGGATAAAAAATTAATTTTGTCCCATTTTTTTCAAAATCGATATGATAGCACATTACGAATTAGAAATTATTTAAAAAAAATAAATATGGAGGATTAAAAATTCAATATCTCTCAATTTTGTCTAAAGTCAGTATTGGGAAATTATAATATTTTTTGAAAAACTCAATCTGGCGGACTCAGTATGGTGTCCTAAAAATTTTACATTTTTCGACTTTCTCAAAAACTGATATAGAGGATTCTTGAGGGTGTAAATTATGAATTTAATAGTATTTTTTCTGGATTCAATATGGCGAACGCAATATAGCTGACTAAAAATTTTACATTTTTCGATTTTGTTCAAATGTGGAACTGAATCGTTTTTGAGGATGCAATATGACCGTTTAAATTTTTAAATTTCTGGATTTCATGTAAAATTCGTACTAGGGGCTTTGAAGGGTTTAGACTTAGATTAGATTAAGACGTAAAATTATATTTTTGAAATTCAGTATGGTGGATCCAATATGGTGGGTTGAAAATTTTACCTTATTCGCATTTTTTCAGATTTGGTATTAGGGGGTTGGGAGGTTGTATATTACGAATATGAAGTTAATTTTTTACAACTATTATGTTGATAAGATACAATATGAGGGACTAAAAATTTTACATTTTCCGGTCTTATCTAAAATTGATATTGCGGGGTTCTTGGGGCGTATACAAACTCAATATGCAATATAAAATATATCGGACTAAGAAATTTACGTCTCATATTCTTTAAATATCGATATTCGAAGGTTTTGGGGCCTATATTACCAATCTAAAATTAATTTGAAATTTAAGGTAGTGAATTTACAATGACAGATTAAATATTTGTTTGACACAATTTCATTGGTATTTGGAGAACTCTAAGAATCAAAGAATTCTTAGTGGTTCACTTTAGGGTGATTTACAATTATGGATAAAATGGGAATTTTTTTGCCACCTTGGAGTCATTGCCAAGTACACTAATCTCGATTAGCACTTAGTTCAAATAATTTATGAATATCATATTGAACTCAAAACTAAAATTTTTTATAAAAAAAAGAACCGATTTCTAAAAGTGCGCTAAAAAGTAAAAAATAACTATAAATTTTGATATGAAATTGAAATTTTTGAAGTCGGCACCAAATTATTTCTAAATGAAACAAATAACTACTAATATATACAAATTATAGTAAGAAAGCAATTACAAATAAAGTATTTTTAATCTGTTTATGCGAATGACATTTTGTCAGGTATTAGTTTGGCGCCGACTTGAAAAATTTCAATTTTATATAAAAATTTCTAGTTATTTTTCACTTTTTAGCGCACTTTTAGAAGTCGGGTTAATTTTTTTATAAAAATTTTATTGCTTTATTATTAATAGCTGCAGCTAACATATCTATGTAATTTTTGCTTTATTAAAATGAACTTCAGCTAATAAATATTTTTGTTAAAGTAAATTTCATAATTTAATAGTATCTTGAGTTTTATTTGGATAACCTGAAGAGTCTATTTGTGAAGACTAAGCCTTCCCGGAGTTACCATTTTATCAGTTTGAATCGACAGATGACGCTTAAAATTTGAACTCTCGGTAAATGTAACTTCAGGAAGTGCCGTTTTTGTATTTTGTAGCAAGTGAATCATAAAAACCTCGTCCAGATATAATTTTCGTGACAATAAGAGCTAGCTGACTCAGATACTGTGGATTTTTTAGAGAATTGAACTTAACATCATTACCTAATCCACTTTAATCATTTATGGTGTTATAGAAGAAAGAAAAAATAACAATAGAAATCTATCCTTTCGACTAAACTGTAAAAATAGTTTATTAACCCCAATTCCAATAATATTAGCTGAATTTTAAATATATGACTGTATCAACATTACTGCAGAGATAATAAACATTATATTGAAATTAATCTATGGCTGTCGTAACGCAGCTAAAACAAGTTTGGAGCTTCTGAAATGTTAGTATATACATAAAACTGAATATTAATATAGAAAATATTTTTGGATCAAATTAAAACTTCGATTTCAGTATACATATATATATATATATATATATATATATATATATATATATATATTTTTTTTTTGATTACGAATATCGAGGATTGATTCCCAAAAATTGTAGGGTGTGCTAAACAAAAAATTGTTAATCGCCAAAAATTGTGTTTTTGTAAAATAAAAATATTTTCGTGTTTTTCAGCTGAATCTAGGTAAAAAGTGTTCCCATCCGACGTATAGTTTTTGAGTTAAAAGTCGTTAAACATTTGAAAATGACATTTTTTTGCCACTTTTCAATATGAATAACTTTTGACTAAATAATTATTTAATAAATCGAGATTAATCCGTATATTAATTTAATTATCTCTAATTTAAGCTTTGAATTAAGTGAATGGGATGAAAATTCGATGAGCTAAGTGTCTCGCCAGCTTGGAAAACGTTGTTTGTGATAAATGCTTTTTAATTTTTCGTTTGTAAAAAGCATAAGTAGACTCCTCAGAGAACTGCTGGTTTTTGATTTGCTTTATTTTTCGTGCAGATCAAGTAATATTCCGATTTACTTAAACATTTTCCAATATCCATCAAATTATTAAATAACTTTATTCCTTCTAATTCATGAGCTATTAATAAAATATGTACAGTATACTTACTACAGTATGATATTGTATGCCGTATTTTTTTAATCAAAAGTTACTCGTGTTGAAAAGTGGCAAGAAAAGCCATCTTCCAAATATTTAACGATTTTTAACCCAAAAACTATGCGTCGGAGGAAAACATCAGAAGAGACACTTGTTGCATAGAAAAACAATTTTTTTAATTAGTAATATTTTTTTTTGTTTATAACAAATTACCTGTCATTGTTCGAGAATCTACCCTCAATATTCGTAATCAGGTGGTCAAAATCGATATAAAAACTCTGAAGGAGCCATGTTTTTTTTATCTGCTACAACCCACTGGGCTCTCCGTTTAACAATTTCACCTCTCAAAGTCTATCTTAATGACGAAAAAAATACAGAAATGTGAAAAAATAAATCCCATACTTTCCAGGAGAGAAAAGAATGTACAAGTAATTAAAGGGAAAACGCACGTAAATTATTAAAAATATTATTTTTTTATGAAGAAATAACACAGAAAACATACTCCCTATCTTCAAACACAGCTACTCCGTTTTGCACTCACAAAGGAAATTATATTTTAATAAGCTTATTTTTATTTAAAAAATTAACATATTTTTGCTTTAATTATAAGGTAATATAAAATTTTTATGAAAAAAATTGAACCGACTTTTAAAAGTGCGCTAAAAAGTGAAAAATAAATATAAATTTCTATATGAAATTGAAATTTTTGAAGTCAAATTAATACTTGACAAAATGGGATTCGCATAAACAGATTAATAATACTTTATTTATAATTGCTTGACGCCGACTTCAAAAATTTCTATTTTTAGAAGTCGGTTCAATTTTTTTTTATAAAAATTTTATTTTTCGATTTTTAGTCTTGGGGTCATCCATAAATTATTTGAACTAAGTACTAATCGAGATTACTGTACCTCGCAATGACTCCAAGGTGGCAAAGAAGTACCCATTTTATCCAAAGTTGTAATCACCCCAAAATGAACCATTAAAAATTCTTTGGTTCTTAGAGTTCTACAAATACCAGTGAATTTGTGTCAAAAAAATATTTAGTCTATCATAGTAATTTTAAATTGGTAATATAAGCCCATAACCATTCAATATCGATATTTAAAGAAATTGAGACGTAAATTTCTTAGTTCGATATATTTTATACTGCATGTTGAGTTTGTATACGCTCCAAGAACCCCACAATTTCAATTTTTGGGCAAAATCGGAAAACCTAAAATTTTCACTCGTTCATATTATATCTTGTCAATCTAATATTGTAAAAAATTAATATCATATTCGTAATACATAAGCCCTAATATCAAATTTCATAAAATGCGAATAAGGTAAAATTTTTAACTCACTATATTGGATCCGTAATATTGAATTTCTAAAAAATAATTTTAACGTCTTAATGTAATCTAAATCTAAACCCTTCAAAGCCCCCTAGTACCAATTTTAGATGAAATTCAGAAATTCAAAATTTCTAGACCGTCATATTGCCTCAGACATATTAGATTTTCTTAAAATAATTTTATATTCGCTATTTACATCCTTAAAAACGATTCAGTCCCACATTGGAACAAAATTGAAAAATGTAAAATTTTTAGTCCACCATACTGAATCTTGAAAAAATATAATTAAATTCGTAACTTACACCTTCAAGAATCCTCTATATCAGTTTTGGAGAAAATCGAAAAATGTGAAATTTTTAGGATACCATGTTGAATCCGCCAAATTGAATTTTTCAAAAAATATTTTAAATTCGTAATTAACACTAACAAAAATCCCCCCATACTGATTTTAGACAAAATCGAGAGATGTAGAACCTTTCATCCGCCATCTTGGATCCGCCATATTTAATTTTTTTAAAATAATGTCAGATTCGTAATGTGCGATCCCAAGAACTCCCCCAATTTTGAAAAAAAATGGGACTAAATTTATTTTTTATCCCCCATATTGGATACGCCATATTCAATTTTTTAAAATAATTCCAGATTCGTTATGTACGACCCCGAAAACCCCCCATACCAATTTTGGAGAAAATCGAACAAAATTGATCATTTCGTCCGCCATATTGAATTTGGTAAAAATGATTTTAGATTCGTCATGTGCGACCCCGAAAACTCCCCCGTGCCAATTTTAGAGAAAATCGGACAAAATTGATTTTTTTGTCCGCCATATTGAATTTTTTAAAAATATTTTGGATTCGTTATGTGCGACCCCGAAAACTCCCCCATACCGATTTTGGAGGAAATCGGACAAAATTAAATTTTCTTGTCCGCCATATTGGATCCGCCATATTAAATTTTTTAAAAATAATTTTGGATTCGTTGAGGACAACCCCGAAAATTTCCGCATACCAATGTTGGAGAAAATCCGACAAAATTAATTTTTTTGGCTGCCATATTGTCAACGCCATCTTGGATACCAATTTCGTCTAAAAAAATATGGGACCACCGCAGCAACTTCTTGAACATAACATAAAAAATTTCACTCAAATCGGTGCTGCCGTTCCGGAGTAATCGGTGGTGTACATACATAAAAAAAATACATACCCAACGAATTGAGAATCTCCTTTTTTTAGACGTCGGTTAAAAAGAAACAAATTACGAGAGCTTTCCTACATTTTCCGGACAGCTTGTATGTATATATATATATATATATATATATATATATATATATATATATATATATATATATATATATATATATATATATATATATATATATATATATATATATATATATATATGTTTATGCGTCTTTCACGGATTCCTCCGTGTGAGTTGCAACTTCCTGAACATAAATGCAACTCCGTGTATAAGTGGAATAAAATGCAATCAGTAAATGCAAACTTCGAGCCATCATATCCTTTCCGTGTTAGAGGTTGCACAGTTTGAATAGATTGCTACAGAACACAGTCTATCCAATTCCACCACCATCGAGATGATGGCCTACCTCTACCACCACACCGAGAAGAAAGTCAAAACTTACCTTCCCCGCTACAGTGATACGGCAGAGGCACATGTTTCGTCTCTACTAGACTCATCACGGTACCGACATGCACCTGGGTGTGCAAAGGACAGATCGGAAGGAAACATGCAAATACTGAACGCGGTTTCGCCGACCTCCCGCCGGATGGCGTATATATGTTTATGCGGCTTTCACGGATTCCTCCGTGTGAGTTGCAATAGCAGTGGATACAACCACATTATGCCGTTGTAGTGCTGAAATCACATTCAGCAAACGTACAACTATATGCAACTCCGTGTATAAGTGGAATAAAATGCGAACAGCAAATGCAAACTTCGATCCATCATATCCTTTCCGTGTTAGAGGTTGTACAGTTTGAATAGATTGCTACAGAACACAATCTATCTAATTCCACCACCATCGAGATGATGGTCTACCTCTATCACCATTATGGCTTTAATTTGGTCATCATCAATTTTAGTAGATCGGCCAGTATATTGTTCACCTTTGAGTGAAAAATACTCAGAACGGAATTTTTGAACCAATTCCGACACGTGCGTGATTTTATGCAATCAACACTATAAATTTCCCATATGTTTTTCTGAGCTTCAGCAGATTTTTTTTCTTTACAAAAATAAAAAATTAAAACTTCTGCATTCCATGTGGAAATTGTCCATAGCTTACGGCTAAAAACAAAATTTCGCAGAAGTTGCTTCTAAGGCAACCTAAATATGACTGATATCAAACGTCAAAAGGAAAGAACTATAACACAAACAGAAGTCCTTCAAAATAATTTTAACGTTCTCTAGGTGTTACCTGCAGACATTTTCGATGCTCGACTGTAAAATATTAACAGTAAACAACCTCTATACATACATCGGAGTAGTGAGAAGACTAAAAATTAAAATTTCAATAAGATAATAAGAAATATTTACGGCCGTAAGATTAGTTTAATAAGTTACCGTTTTTTTCCTCCAGGCCATTAAAGGAAAAATATAGGCAGTTTATTTCCTGAAATTCTCTCTCCATAAGTGTTTTAACCACCTATCAGTCTCGTTACTTACGCTGTAACGAATTAATTATTCACAAGTAATTGTGTATACAAAATTCAAATTGCGAGACATTGAGGCGGGATGTTAAACCTGCCAGATTGTAAAATGTCAACAGTCAAACGATATCCATATACACACCAAAGTGGTGAAAAGCTTATAAAAATATAATATCAGTAAGATATAAAGCGGACTCTACGGAAAAATACTCAGAAATCTCATTTTAAAAAAATGCTTTACAATTACAATTACCTATGAGCAAGCAGTATTAGCAGGTAACAAATAAATACATGGCAAGAAAATTACAAGAAGCTTATGAGAAATGGGGTCTATCAATATATATATATATATATATATATATATATATATATATATATATATATATATATATATATATATATATATATATATTCGTACAAGAATTATCCAAGCTAAAAGAGTGATATACTGCCTAAATGTGATACTGCCAAGCAAAAATAACAACAATGACAAAAAGCTCTTTAATTTACGGGGCTGAGACTTGGAGACTTATATTAAGAAGCAAAACGAGTAGAACTGTAGAAATAGATGTTTTGAGGAGGTTAGCAGGAATATTACGGATACCGAGAATAAGAAATGAGGAGACATTGCGACAAATAAATATAAAAGATACGATCCTGAAAGATATAAAAAGAAAACAATTAATTTGGGATCGTCATATACACGACAAACCATGATCCAGAGAATCGCCGAACGTTCTAAACCGACATACAGGGTCTATACCAAAAGTAGTAGGACTGATTTTCGGTACCGCAAACGGAGCTGGCTGGGCGAGGTGGAGGGGACACAACAGAGAAACACCAGCCGCAGTCGCCTGCAGGTTTTTGTTGAGTAAGGACACCGGTTATTGTGAAGCGTGTTTTTGTCGTTGCCGATGCTCAAAATTCGTTAAAATCTCGAGCAGCGATATTCGATAAAGTTTTGTGTTAAACTCGGGAAATCGGTAACCAAGACCCTATAAATGGTTAAGCAGGCTTACGGGGATACTGCAATGAACTGCTTCAGTGTTTTTGAATGGCACAAACTATTTAAAGAAGGTATGGAGCTCGTCGAAGACAATCATTGCACCGGATGGCCGTTGACGGCAAGAACCGACGACAATGTGGCCAAAGTGAGAGAACTGCTGAACACTTACCGACGTTTAAGCATTCTAGTATTAGTGACGAGTTGAACATTGCTCACGAAAGTATTCAACTCACCGTTAACGAGGATTTGGCTAGGCGCAAGGTAACAGGCGATGAAACTTGGGTTTTCCAGTATGACCCGGAAACCGAAAGACAATCTGCGGAATGGCACACTTCCACGTCTCCACGTCCAAAGAAGGCTCGCATGAGCAAATCGAAGATCAAGACAGTGCTGATCGTGTTTTTTGACCGTCGCGGGGTGATTCATAAGGAGTTCGTTCCCTGTGGGGAAATTTTCAATTCGAACTCCGCCTATAGTCTCTATCTGGCTCTCAACAGCAACACTGAAGCTCACTTCCAGAAGGCGTACGGTGAATGGCAGCAGCGTTATTCTACGTGTGTAGCTGCCCAAGGGTGCTATTTTGAAGAATTTTAAGGAATTGTAAATATACCTTCAATAATTTAGAAAAAAAATCTGTCCCACGACTTTTGGTATAGAGGAGGAGTCCACCCTGGGTATATTTATAGACATAAAAGGTGCTTTTGACAAAATAATTTTTCCAAAAATATTCGAGGCTCTGGTCAGTGACAAAGTTTATAGAACTGTCAGCGGCTGGAATTACAATATGCTTTCGAAAAGGGCTAGAGAAAGTAGTGTAAACAATGTCAAAATTCAATGACTGATGAGAAGTGGTTGTTTCCAGATGGGGTATACTATTTTCTCTACTTTGGAATATAGTCCTCGATATTTTCATCAATCACAGCAACAACGAATATCACTATAACATAGCTTATATAGATGACTTCATCACCTTGCAAATAAACAAATTTGGGGTGATAATCTCAGAATTTTATTCTCCTATAGTCTCATAGGCGGATTTTTAACGCGACTTGACTTTAAAGGAAGAAAAAATTAAAAATATGATCCTAAATAGTGCTACTTTTTTGAATTATCGTTGTGAATTTATGAAGATTAGGTATTTTGCATTAGAAAAATACAAATATTTGTGGTTAATCTGAGGATATTAAAAGGTAGTAAAAAAAGCCAACAGCTTTTACGAATTTTTCGTTTTTATTTACATAACAAAAACTGTTTGAACCAATATAGTCAAGAGCGTGCCAAGAGACGATCTCGTGCAAAATATGCCTGTTTCACGGCTCTAAAAACGAACTATTGTGATCTCTTTTTTACATTTTTCTCAAAAATAATCCATATAATATCATAAAAATCTTATATTAGCGACTTATTGTGTCGCCTCTTTTATCTGTTTTATGTGAAGAGGTTGGTTGCCTTAACTAGGTTTAGCCGCATGTTCACCAGTTTGTCCGCTGGATATAATCCTTTAGGACTGATCGATCCTTAAAGGTATCTCCAGTAGATTAGAGCTTCGCGTTCGAAGACGATGTGTGAGATTATTTCGTCATTTTTGTTCTTTGTGTGTCGATGTTTCCGTAAGCTGCAGTGGCCGATTATTAGTCAGGTCCCTATCCATTGTCTGCTTAAGCGCAGGTATTAGCGGCTTAATTGTCGGATGATTTGCTCAGCAATCATTTTTTGTGCCTATAGCCTGCAATGTCGCCACAGTGAGTTTGGTGTTTATGGTCTATCTGCCAGGATATCCACCTACTACTAGTCGTCGGTTCCATAAATGTGATATCAGAAACTTGGCCTGCAGTTGGTACCCACTCAAGAGTAATTTTGTGTTTTTTACAGCAATACGTTTTCGAAAACAATTCCAGACCTGTTTTGGTGATATCTGGTGATAAACGAGTCGGAGAAGATGAGAACTGTTCTGTCCTTGCAACTTCTCTTCAAATTCTCTCGAAGACAGGTATCAATTGCATGTATTTTTGAAATTCCGTAGTGTGCTGGCACCGAACCTCATTTATCTTGAGTCTAGGGTGGCTTAGTGTATTCCATCTCCTGTACCAAAGTCAGTTTTGGACCCGTATGTAAGCTAGTTGGGGTTTTCTGGCTGACTTAGAGATTCATGAGAGCCTGCTTTTTAGTGTAGAGCTTGTCAAAGCTAAAAAATCAATAATATTAAGTTAAAATTGGAATAGATATATATGTAATTCAATTATTCGTTACCAGACAAAAAAGGATGGTGCTGAAATTATAGTCAAACGGTTTTTTTTTTCAGGCAAGAAAAATAATTAGACTTAAAATTTGTACATGTCCAAGATTTAAGTTTCATTTATTTTTAAAACCATATTAATATTTTCAGTGTTCCTTTTCATTTGATTTTCGATTTCCCAATAAGTTCATGGTTGATTACCACATTTTTCCTGTTTTTACGTACGTCGTACAATCAAATTCTACTACGGTGGTAAATATATTTTTTTTAATGTTAACCAATATCAAACAAGAATTAAAATTCTGAAAAATTAAGAATAAGGTATATGGCAAATGCTGCCATATATTTTACTTTGTATATATTTAGTCTAATGCTTGTTATGTTTACGCACATGGTAAAAAACCAGGCTACCTTTAACATTTATTTTTACTCTTTTCTCTTTAAGTTAACTTCAGAATTAATATCGATTAAAAAAAATTGTAATTATTGTTTTGAATATATGTTATTTAGAATTACTTTTTTGTCAATCCTATTAAGTGCTTTCTCAAATCACTATAGCTGTAAATAAATCATATCCACTAATTTCATGGCTTGTAATTATTACTGACATTCGGAAAAATAACTTTGTACTTTACTGTGGGGGTTAAATAATTAAATAGAGAGTTTGGGCATTTCATCGACCGCCAAAAAATATAAAAATATGAAAATTTTTCACACTCGGATGAATACAGGGAATGTTTAGGAATGATGACATTTCGTCATAGCTACAGCATTTTTTTAAAAAAAATTTCTGTGTATCAGATGACTCGCTGCTCCTTTTGACCATCTGTTTTAAATGTGTGCCGTATTTAGGGATTTGAATGATGAGGATAATTACATTTTTGGCTAAGAGTTAGTATCAGGGTCTGAGCACTCCTTATGAGAGGACTGAGACGGCGTTTCTCGTTGATGAACATTTCAATAGATGGCAATAGTGCGTCCAAAAAGTAGAACGTAAATTTACAGAACTATCATGTAATAGGTTCAGGCACTTTGTTTAAATATGACGTGTCTAACTTGTTGTGCGTTGTTTTTAAAAATTATAATAAAAAATTTAATTCTTGATTAAGGTTATATTGGCCGAAATGACATACATTATTAATGCTTTTTCTAGATATCAATATCCAGAATTTGTGTTCTTTTTCAATAAGTTTAAGCTTGCTTCTATATGTTTTCAAATTATAATATATTTTAAGTTTTGCTGTGAAGAAAGTAAATATGAGCCAGTAAAGGAATCGTTGCGTCCCTG
Organism: Diaprepes abbreviatus; assembly: GCA_034092305.1. Lineage (NCBI taxonomy): Eukaryota > Metazoa > Arthropoda > Insecta > Coleoptera > Curculionidae > Diaprepes > Diaprepes abbreviatus. Next base: position 17,458,092 of record JASJET010000122.1, on the reverse strand, counting down.
GTTGCAATTGATTCAACTTCCACCAAACATCGTTTTCCGTGTTTTGAAAATCTTTAAAAAACTATTTTTGGCGAGTGAATTCTTCTATGTGAATTCCAAGTTATTAATATATGAAAAACATGTTTAATGATTTGAAATTTTATAACTAAAATGTTTTGACATCACGTAATTCTAGATTTAGTATGAGAAGTTCAACAAATACAGAAAAAGGGCTTTGTAAAACCAAAAGAAAAATCAGACAGGTGATTTAGAGTTAATGAAATTTTTTTTTATTAATATGTTATACGTTAAATTATTATTTAATGCTTTTTTATAGAATACCATTCTCTACTGAAATCTGTCAAAGTTACACTTCAGGTCAATTACTTTCTAAGGCAACGGGCTTGTATAGAAAAGCTGTGGAATATAAGCATTCTGTTTCTGTTTGTTATCAACATATAGTGTCATTTAATAGAAAATTTAAATTTCGCGAAAAAAATTATTAATGAATTAAGATCAGAATCCGAATTATATTTGTAGTTGCCCACAAAATATTTTTAATTTTAGTAAGTATTAATAAAACAAGATAGTGAAAATTAATTAAAATTGACTACTATTGAAACGAAAATAGGTAAAAATCAGTTGTTTTTACAACCCAAAATAATTTTTTTTTTATTTAAACCATTTTTTTAGTCTTTTTATATTTGCTTCAATTTTGTAACAACAATTTTTATAAAAATTATACCAAAATTACTCTTGTAAATCATCAAAAACACATGTTTTGCGATTTTTTTAAACATTTTTTTAGGTTTAATCCATCATTTTTATTTGTACGACACTGATACGGTCAACCAAAACAAACTAATATTTACCACATACCTCGATACATAATTAAAAAACAAAAAATTATTTTGATTTATGGACAATGATAGAATCAATAAAAGATTGACAATAAGTGTGTGTTGGACGGATTATTTAAATGTCCTACAAGAGTAATTTTCATACAATTTTTAAATAAAATTAAAAAAGCTGAACTAAACATAAATGTCTTAAATAAAATTTTTTTATATTTGTGTCCGAGGAGCGAAAAAAGCTGAGCTTTATCCATCTCTATATATTTCACATAATTTTTACATTATGTCATAAATATAGATCAAATAGTTTTTTCCCTAAGTAGCTGCGAGTAGGCGAACATTTCGCCAGAGAGCGCAGAACGCGGTGATAGACATTAATATTGAGTTGCCTACCTATTCTTCGCTTATTTAACCTATGTTTAGAACTATAACTTTAAAAAATTTTCGTGGCAATTGTGGGTTTCGTAGAAATTGTTTTTAATGATTAAAGCACATTTTTCTAACATTTAGGTATAAAATTTGATTCATTTTCGTTCTTACAGCTTGCGCAAAAAGCTCAAGAAAAAATATATTACAATCTTTCGACTTCTTATATGGCACGCTAGTCTATACCACTCATTCTTGGTTATAGCTGATTACCATCCATAATCTAGCTATTATAATGAATCGTTTACAGGAAAATATATTTTTATAGGATATGAGTAGGCATAGGGGCACCGTAGACCGACCAGACGTCGCCAGACGGTTTTCCCGGAAGCGGCTTGATTGACACGTGCCGGGAGTCCTTTAGCACGTGTCATCGAGGTCGTTATGTATGAATGAATGATTTTCTACGAATAATGGTACTTTGAACCAGACATCACCGATTACGTTTCCCAGTACCGCCTTTATTGACCCGTGCCGGCGGTCTTTAGACACTTGTCACTTATGAAATAATGTATGTTATCTCAAATAATTGTATGTTGAACCGCCATACATCGATAATTGGTTTCTTCGGAAGCTGCTTTTTTGACCGGCACCGGCAATCCTTTATTACTTGTCATCGAGGTCGGTACGTACGAAATAAAGTATTTTTCCACGAATAGTGGCACTTTGAACTGCCAGACATCGCTCACTGCGTTCTTCGGAAGAAGCTTTATTGCCCGGCGCCGACAATCCTTTGGCACGTGTCGTCGGGGTCATTACGTATGAAATAAGGTATTTTTCCACGAATAATTCTGTAAATTTAGTCCTATTATTTTTAATTATTACTTACAGGGTGATTTATGTAGGTTTTTATTCACACATGCATTGTGGTTAGATTCATTTCTATTTTTTGACCGTGCAGTTATTAATTAGATTTTACTTTTTTGAGTTTCGGTTATAGTATTACTTTATAAGAAATTAATACATGAGTAGTATACTGGCAAAAGCTATATATATAACAGATGTGTAAAAAATGTATTAAAAACAATATCAATTTTCTATATTTATATTTGTATTAAAATAACAAAAAAGTTAAATGTAAGTTAAATAAGTGAACCGCCTGTTAACATTAGTATTTCTCTGAAGATGGTTTAATCAATAAAATAAACCGAAACGTCAGAAAAACATGTGTTAATTTCTTATAAAGTAATATTATGACCGAAATCAAAAAGTAAAATCTAATTGTGGTTATACTCATCCGTCTACCCGAGCATCATAAATTATCCTTTAACCCCTGGTGCTCGAGTTTTTTTGTCGGGTGCCATCGGCTGGCCCCGCCAGATATCGCCACTTGTCGTCAGGGGTTACATATGAAATAAAGTATTTTCCCACTAATAATTTTGTAGATTTATCCCCATTATTTTTAAATATTACTTAAAGTGTAATTTATGTGAGATTTTTATTCGCGTATGCATTGTGATTAGGCTCATCCGTCTATTCGACGACAATGTCAATATACTCTAAACCTAACAACAGGCTACAGCTTAAGCTGTATTACCACCGATCTGGAGGTTACTGTCGCAGTCGATTGCAACATAAATACAATATATTTGATATGTGAAATGTGACCGTTACAAATAAAGATATTTTAAAATGAATAAATGTATATTCAGGCATCGTAAATTATCTTTTGTCTTCTGATGGTCGGGGTATCTTTTTGTCGCGTGCCACTAGCAGGATAGGTCTGCTTTTTCCCAGGAGGTAATAAATGTTATATTCTAGGTTTATTTTCTATGAAAAGATTTAAGCTTGTTATTCTTATACGGTAATTACTTGTAATTTCGGCTGGATTACTTTTAAGCCTAGATTGCTGTTTTAATATACGATATTTCGAAAATGATGTTTAGATTATAATTGTTCAGATTTTTAACGAAGTGGTTGTAGAGCCGCTGAATGATATAAGTTTAGAAAGAAAAACATGCGTGTTCGTACGTATGTATGTATGTATATTTGTGTAAAGTACATGTTTCTCTGTCGTTATGGTGGATTAAGTGATGGATTCGTCTGTTACCTTGTGACAATATGGCATTTTTTTTCAAATGTAATATAAACAAGCCATATAGGTATACTTACTTAGTTATTTGTCACATATATTGAAATATTTTGTCATTACTGTTGTTTTATAGTAACAACTAAATCTTCAGACTCTATGATTTACTAAGTTAGTGGATATACATATAAGCACAGGATAACACATGGTGCATAACTATTTCAATTTTTACATAACCCGCTATATTCTCGGTGTTTTTTTTTCTAGTCTTGGACCTAAGAAAGGTAATCTAATTTATTGGTTTACAATATCCTTAATAACGAGGAATTTCCCAGCTCCAGCCGCGTGTAGAGAGCTTTTTAGATAATGTCTATAGGTCAAGTTATAGGAAGGAAGAAATATAATTTTCTAGAAAAAAATAAAATAACTTTCAGGCCCTACCGCTCATTTTAATAAATATACAAAAAACATATATCGGTGGTAGCTTGAAAGAAACATTTTAAAATTGATAAGGGAATAGGCGACTTAAATTATTGATTATTTTTTAGATATTACCTATATGAAAAGTCTGCAGAACCCGAGCATCATAAATTATCCTTTAACCCCTGGTGCTCGAGTTTTTTTGTCGGGTGCCATCGGCTGGCCCCGCCAGATATCGCCACGAAGGTATAAAAGTTGATTTTAGTATAATTTTTTCGATTAAATACATAAATTTAGAGGTTCACACTGTTCGTACTAATCATTTTTATTAAATAAATATAAGAAAATACATGCATTGACGTTAAATTGAGAGAAAAAAATTAAAAATTGCAAAGGGATAAGTAAATTAAAATATTGATTGCCCTTTTTAAGGTATTATTTATACAATAGGTTTTTAAACATGTTTTCTTTGGATGACCACAAAGGTAGATGTGAAGGCGATTTGAATAGGTTTTTCTAAAAAACATGTTATATTAAACGTAAGAAATAAAATCGAGGCACTATTTTCTTGGAGCTAACCTGAGGCTTGGTTTTCTGTGAAACAACGGTCTTAATATTCAAGGTACGGATAGCCGTTTTTTTTTTTTGTAAAGGGTAAATTTTATTGTTTTAAACAAGGCCTATGTTTTCTTTTTCTAAAGAATGGAACTAACCTGAGCCCTGCTTCCTTTGGTATGTGTCTGTGTGGGTCATGGTGTTTGTGTGTGCATGTGTGTGTGTGTCTTAATGTTCACGGTATAGGTAGCTATTGATTTATGAAGGTTAGGTTCTACTGTCGGAATTTGTATTATTTGAATGGGTATAAAGCATGCATATCGATATTAGATTTCCTATTATGTATTTAGGTTTTATCGGGATTTTTATTACCGGAACAGGCATAAATTATTGTACTAATATTAAAATCAGGATTGTTTAACTTCTTTCTTCCTACTTTGTCCATCATTTCGAATGCTCTTTATGTTGTCCTTTTATTGTCCTGATGTGTTTTATTGTTTGACTTGTTTAAAGCGTCACGGTGACGGTCGCATTAAATCAACACTTTGTTACTTGTATGGAAGGATGCTAAAGTCAGAGAAGACTCTGTAGAGTTATACAATGAGAGATAATTATTGAATAAGTAAGTAAGACTGGTTTATATTTTCTGAAAATGGTGCCGTCGCGGTTTAAGTAGTAAATAATATAATTTTAATTAATTATATAACCTACTTTATTTAAAATTTTGTTAAAAACAGTGATACATGACATATTTTACAAACTTAGTACTAAAATTAGGACAGTATCCCTTAGAGCTTAATAAAATACGCCTTGTCCTATTTTAGATTACCCATTTTTAAAAGTATACATGTAGTAATGTTTACGAATAGGAAGTTGCCGTGTAGGTACAAATTCAGGTGGTTCATTTGAAAAAATCCCTGGCGAGTTCTATGAAGACTTTCTTCTAATAATTGATGTTGAAAAGTCTATTCTAGCAGAAGAATAGTTAAACTATGAATGAGAATATAGGTAGTGAATTTAATGTCACTCTTCTTAAAGATCTTCAATAAAAGTCAGTTAGTTTAAAAATGACAGCTTAATTTCTTACTCTGTTTTTGTTTCTTTAGTAGATTTGTTTTGTTATTGCAGGGGTGTCGATGTGTTATTTCTGTATTATCAATGTGTTGTGCTTTGTTATTACCGTGTTTTGTTGCCTTTCATTATATTATGTTGTACTGCATTAACAAACAGATTATAAACGCTAAAAATCGACTAGAATAAGGGGCGGAAAACCTCAGAAGCACAAACGTGCAGGTTAACATTATTTTTTCACAAGAATAAAGAAAATACATTTAAAGAAAACCTCTGATTTTTATTCTGAAAGTGAAATTTTGGCCTTAGAAAAACAATCGAAATCGCCTATTCAATGATTATTTCACTTTTAGCACCATAATCTCCTTCCTTTTCTGGAGAAGTTCTAACAAAAGTACCGGAAATATAGGTTTTCCAAAATATTGTTCCAAATAAAATTAATAATTTTAGAGAAATTTCCATATTTAAATATTTTGAATATAGAGGGTTAAATAAAGTCTAAATATGCGAGAAATTCTTATTTCTATGGTTATTTTGCCTTTAGCACTATAATATCCTTGTTTTCCTAGAAAAATTCGAAGAGACAGGTTATTCGAAATAAATAAAATACAAAACAAAAGTAATAGTTTTAGAGAAATTTCCTTATTTTCCTATAACATGAATTTCGGGAGGCAAATTTGATACCAGTCACTCGTTCTTGGCTTTTTATCTAAAATCATGATCAAGATCTTGTACTTTTTTACAAAAAGGAAGAAATACGGGAAATTTCTTTCCTTATGGGCGAATATGACGGTACGACTACGAAAATCTCCAAAAGTTGTGATTATTTATTATATTTTGAATATAGAACAGGATTATAGAGTAAATAAATTTGGAACATGGTCAAAATTTCTTATTTCTATGATTTTTCGCCTTTTGCATTATAATCTTCTTGTTTGCCTAGAGAAGTGTTGACAAAGGTATTGAAGGTATTAGTTATCTGAAATAAGTATTATACAAAATAAAACTAATGGTCTTAAGGGAATTCCCTTATTGTCCTTTAACATGGATTTCGAGAGAGGAATTGATACCAATCGTCGTTCTTGGCTTTCTTTCTTAAATCATGTCAAGATCTTGTATTTTTTTACAAAAAGGAAAAAGTAGGGGAAATTTGTTTCCTTATGGGAGAATATTTGTATCAAATCATAAAAATTGTCCGAACATATTCAAAAAATGTTCATTTGCTATAAAATTGGTTCTGGAACGGCGATCATATTAAGTTTTTAAAATTAAATATTAATTTCCAAAAGTGTGATTTTTCATTACATTTTGAATATAGGACAGCATTATAGAGTAAATAAATTTGAAAAATAATCGAAATTTCTTATTTCTATGATTATTTCGCCTTTTGGGTTATAGTCTCCTTGCTTGCCTAGAGTAGTATTGAAGAAGGTATCGAAGGTGTAAGTTATCTGAAATAAATATTATACAAAATAAAAGTAACAGTCTTAGAGGAATTCCCTTATTTTCCTATAACACATATTTCGTGAAAGGAATTGATACCAATCACCCATTCTTGGCTTTCTTTCTAAAATCATGTTCAAGATCTTATACCTTTTACAAAAAACAAGAAATAGGGGAAATTTGTTTTCTTATGAGAGAATATTTGTATCCAATCATAAAAATTGTCCGAAGATATTCAAAAAATGTTCATTTGCTATAAAATGGCTTTTGGAACGGCGATCATATTAAGTTTTTAAAATTAAATATTAATTTCTAAGATATGTCGGCAGTATGACTACGAAAATCTCTAAAAGTTGTGATTTTCTATTACATTTTGAATATAGAACAGCATTATAAAGTAAATAAATTTGAAAAATGATCGAAATTTTTTATTTCTAAGATTATTTCGCCTTTTGCATTATAATCTTCTTGTTAGTCTAGAGAAGTACTTGCAAAGGTATCGAAGGTGTATGTTATCTGAAATAAATATTATACAAAATAAAAGTAACAGTCTTAGAGGAATTCCCTTATTTTCCTATAACACATATTTCGTGAAAGGAATTGATACAGACAGCAGCCAATTTTTAGATTCAGATAAGTAATTTACAACGATGTACGGAATGTTATAAAATATTAACAACAAAAAATATAGAGAGTCCTATGACAAACAAATATTTGTTGATCTCGCTAGCATGAAAGTTATTTCTACTAAAAATGTTTTTTCTTTGGAGAACCAAGAATGATTTTTTGTAACAATATCAATAAAGTATTTATGTCGCTGATCAGTTAGGCATACGTATTCTTTTGTCAAATTTAGGGAATTTTTGTTCAGATATTTATTGAAATTCAGTGTGTTTTGCCGATTAGCTAATTTTGGCACATTTCAAACAAAATGCATAATTGCTATCTGAAATTGTGCACCACGGAGATGAACTAGTTCTTTGAATGTTGGTTATTAATATCTGAGATTTTAGACCATGATTCGTACATACCATAAACTTATATACTCAAGTTCTTGCCTTCCATTGGGGTGATGGAGTTTCTTCCAATATTGGCATGATGTAACATCATATCTTGCTTTTTTTCATAATATATATCTCTTGAAAGTTCGAGATAAATATAATTAAACGTAGAGAATTATTGTTTTATTTTCGGGCAAGCTCCGCCACCGAAAACTTGGTGGATCTATACTATATTGTGTTACGTGTACTGTTTTCGGTATGTAATAAAAACTTAAATAGCTTTCTCTATGATACCTGTTAGACATAGAGTCAGCGCAATGAAGAACTGCAACTACAATCAAAATCTTGCGTGACCCTAAACAGACTCACTTGTTTGTTCGGTAAGACTTTGTATTTAATTACACAACACAAAAGCGTTCTGAGGCGTTAAGATCCACAACTTGCAAGTTGGTAAAAATGGGTAAACTCTCCAATTGAAATTTGACATTTCGATCATATTTTGACTTTCTTTGCCCCATAATGTTGTTCTATATTCAAAATATAATTAAATATCACAACTTTTGGGTATTTTCCTGGCTATTCTGCAAAAACAGCTTGGAAATGGATATAAATATCCGTATTTGAAAAGCTTGATCATCGCTCCGAAAGAGTTTTATGGTAAATAAACAATTTTTTAGTATTTTCGGATGATTAATTATGATTAGATTTAAAATTTTCCTTATTCCTTCATTTTTGTAAGAAAACTATAAAATTCTCGACATTGTTATGTATGGAAGAACAAAAATAGTCGGTTGGTGTTAAATTCGCTTTCCGCTTAAGAAGGAAATAAGGAATTTTTTTTAGATTATTAATTCTATCTGGTATAATATATCAAAAACCCTGCGTTTTCGATACATCTGCTAGAGCAAGGAGATTATAGTGTTAAACAAGAAATAATTATTGAAATTAGACATTTCGTTCATATTTCGACTCTTTTACCCTATAGTACCTTTCTGTATTCAAAATTACAACTTTTGAAGGTTTTCGTTATCATACTGTTAAAATATCTTAGAAATTTATTTATTTATAATTTTAAAAACTTTAATACGGTCGCTATTCCAAAACCGATTTTATAGCAAGTGAACAATTTTTGAATATTTTTGGACAAATTTCTCCCACAAAAATCGAATTTCCCCTATTTCTTTATTTCTGTAAGAAAAGCAGGAGATTTTGGACATAGCTCCAAATAGAAAGCGGAAAACGGAGCTGTTTGTATTAAATTAGCTTCCCGAAATTAACTTGAAATAACCTGCATTTTAAAGATTTTTGTTAGAAGTTCTCTAGGAAAACGAGAAAATTATAGTGCTAAAGGGGAAATAATCATTTTTCAACTTTATTTACACTATAATGCTGGTCTATATTCAAAATATAATAGAAAATCACAACTTTTGGAACTTTTCGTGATTATATTACTGAAATATCTTAGATATTAACATTTAATTCGAAAAATTCTTATATGATCGACGTAGTAAAACTAATTTTATAGCAAATTAAAAACTTTTCAGTATTTTCTGATACTTTTTATGGTTAGATTCAAATATTCTCTCACAAGAAAACCAATTTCCTCTTTTTCTTCATTTCTGTAAGAACAGAGCAAGATTTTGAACATGATTTTAGATAAAAAGCCTAGGAGTGATTTCTATCAAATTCATTTCTCGAATTCATTTTATAGGAAAATAAGGAAATTTCTCCAAGATTTATTTTGTATAATATTTTTTAGATAACATACACCTTTGCTATCTCTATCAGGACTTCTCTAGGCAAACAAGGAGATTATACTGCAAAAGGCGAAATAATCATAGTAATAAGAATTTTCGATCATTTTTCAAATTTATTTAAATGCTGTTTTATATTCAAAATATAGTCATACTGCTTAAATATCATAGAAATTAATATTTTATTTAAAAGAAACTTTAACATGATCGTTGCTCCAAAACTAATTTTATAGCAAATTTAAAAATTTGAATACCTTCGGACAATTTTTATGACTGGATTCAAATATTCTTTTACAAGAAAACAAATTTTCCCTATTTCTTCTTTTTTGTAGAAAGTACAAGATCTTGAATATGATTTTCGAAAGAAAGCAAAGAATGGACCATTGGTATCAATTCCTTCGATACCTTCGCTGGTACTTCTCTAGGCAAACAAGGAGATTATAATACAAAAGGCGAAATAATCATAGAAATAAGAAATTTCGATCATTTTTCAAATTTATTTACTCTATAATGCTGTTCTATATTCAAAATATAATAGAAAATCACAACTATTGGAGATTTTATTAGTCATACTGCCTAAATATCTTAGAAATTAAAATTTAATTTTAAAAACTTAATATGATCGCCGTTCCAAAACCAATTTTAAAGCAAATAAACATTTTTGAATATCTTCGGACAATTTTTATGATTGGATTCAAATATTCTCCCATAAGAAAACAAATCTTCCCTATTTTTTCCTTCTTGTAAAAAAGTACAAGATCTTGAACATAATTTTAGAACGAAAGCCAACAATGGACTATTGGTATCAATCCCTTTCTCTATATCCATGTTAAAGGAAAATCAGGAAATTCCCCTAAGGTTATCGGTTTTATTTTGTATAATATTTATTTCAGATAACATATACCTTCGATACCTTTGTCAGTACTTCTCTAGGCTAACAAGGAAATTATAATGCAAAAGGCGAAATAATCATAGAAATAAGAAATTTCGATAATTTTTCAAATTTATTTGCTCTATAATGCTATTCTATACCCAAAATATAATGGAAAATCCTAACTTTTGGAGATTTTCGTAGTCAACTGCCGAGATATCTTAGAAATTAATATTCAATTTTAAAAACTTAATATGATCGCCGTTACAAAATCAATTCCATAGCAAATGAACACGTTTGAATATCTTCGGACAATTTTTATGATTGGATTCAAATATTCTCCCAAATTCCCCTATTTTTTCCTTTTTGTAAAAAAGTACAAGATCTAGAACATGATTTTAGAAAGAAAGCCAAGAATGGGCGATTGCAATCAATTCCTTTCTCGATATCCATGTTGTAGGAAAATAAGGAAATTCCTCTAAGGATATTAATTTTATTTTGTATAATATTTATTTCAGATAACATACACCTTCGATACCTTTGCAAGTACTTCTCTAGACTAACAAGAAGATTATAATGCAAAAGGCGAAATAATCTTAGAAATAAAAAATTTCGATCATTTTTCAAATTTATTTACTTTATAATGCTGTTCTATATTCAAAATGTAATAGAAAATCACAACTTTTAGAGATTTTCGTAGTCATACTGCCGACATATCTTAGAAATTAATATTTAATTTTAAAAACTTAATATGATCGCCGTTCCAAAAGCCATTTTATAGCAAATGAACATTTTTTGAATATCTTCGGACAATTTTTATGATTGGATACAAATATTCTCTCATAAGAAAACAAATTTCCCCTATTTCTTGTTTTTTGTAAAAGGTATAAGATCTTGAACATGATTTTAGAAAGAAAGCCAAGAATGGGTGATTGGTATCAATTCCTTTCACGAAATATGTGTTATAGGAAAATAAGGGAATTCCTCTAAGACTGTTACTTTTATTTTGTATAATATTTATTTCAGATAACTTACACCTTCGATACCTTCTTCAATACTACTCTAGGCAAGCAAGGAGACTATAACCCAAAAGGCGAAATAATCATAGAAATAAGAAATTTCGATTATTTTTCAAATTTATTTACTCTATAATGCTGTCCTATATTCAAAATGTAATGAAAAATCACACTTTTGGAAATTAATATTTAATTTTAAAAACTTAATATGATCGCCGTTCCAGAACCAATTTTATAGCAAATGAACATTTTTTGAATATGTTCGGACAATTTTTATGATTTGATACAAATATTCTCCCATAAGGAAACAAATTTCCCCTACTTTTTCCTTTTTGTAAAAAAATACAAGATCTTGACATGATTTAAGAAAGAAAGCCAAGAACGACGATTGGTATCAATTCCTCTATCGAAATCCATGTTAAAGGACAATAAGGGAATTCCCTTAAGACCATTAGTTTTATTTTGTATAATACTTATTTCAGATAACTAATACCTTCAATACCTTTGTCAACACTTCTCTAGGCAAACAAGAAGATTATAATGCAAAAGGCGAAAAATCATAGAAATAAGAAATTTTGACCATGTTCCAAATTTATTTACTCTATAATCCTGTTCTATATTCAAAATATAATAAATAATCACAACTTTTGGAGATTTTCGTAGTCGTACCGTCATATTCGCCCATAAGGAAAGAAATTTCCCGTATTTCTTCCTTTTTGTAAAAAAGTACAAGATCTTGATCATGATTTTAGATAAAAAGCCAAGAACGAGTGACTGGTATCAAATTTGCCTCCCGAAATTCATGTTATAGGAAAATAAGGAAATTTCTCTAAAACTATTACTTTTGTTTTGTATTTTATTTATTTCGAATAACCTGTCTCTTCGAATTTTTCTAGGAAAACAAGGATATTATAGTGCTAAAGGCAAAATAACCATAGAAATAAGAATTTCTCGCATATTTAGACTTTATTTAACCCTCTATATTCAAAATATTTAAATATGGAAATTTCTCTAAAATTATTAATTTTATTTGGAACAATATTTTGGAAAACCTATATTTCCGGTACTTTTGTTAGAACTTCTCCAGAAAAGGAAGGAGATTATGGTGCTAAAAGTGAAATAATCATTGAATAGGCGATTTCGATTGTTTTTCTAAGGCCAAAATTTCACTTTCAGAATAAAAATCAGAGGTTTTCTTTAAATGTATTTTCTTTATTCTTGTGAAAAAATAATGTTAACCTGCACGTTTGTGCTTCTGAGGTTTTCCGCCCCTTATTCTAATCGATTTTTAGCGTTTATAATCTGTTTGTTAATGCAGTACAACATAATATAATGAAAGGCAACAAAACACGGTAATAACAAAGCACAACACATTGATAATACAGAAATAACACATCGACACCCCTGCAATAACAAAACAAATCTACTAAAGAAACAAAAACAGAGTAAGAAATTAAGCTGTCATTTTTAAACTAACTGACTTTTATTGAAGATCTTTAAGAAGAGTGACATTAAATTCACTACCTATATTCTCATTCATAGTTTAACTATTCTTCTGCTAGAATAGACTTTTCAACATCAATTATTAGAAGAAAGTCTTCATAGAACTCGCCAGGGATTTTTCCAAATGAACCACCTGAATTTGTACCTACACGGCAACTTCCTATTCGTAAACATTACTACATGTATACTTTTAAAAATGGGTAATCTAAAATAGGACAAGGCGTATTTTATTAAGCTCTAAGGGATACTGTCCTAATTTTAGTACTAAGTTTGTAAAATATGTCATGTATCACTGTTTTTAACAAAATTTTAAATAAAGTAGGTTATATAATTAATTAAAATTATATTATTTACTACTTAAACCGCGACGGCACCATTTTCAGAAAATATAAACCAGTCTTACTTACTTATTCAATAATTATCTCTCATTGTATAACTCTACAGAGTCTTCTCTGACTTTAGCATCCTTCCATACAAGTAACAAAGTGTTGATTTAATGCGACCGTCACCGTGACGCTTTAAACAAGTCAAACAATAAAACACATCAGGACAATAAAAGGACAACATAAAGAGCATTCGAAATGATGGACAAAGTAGGAAGAAAGAAGTTAAACAATCCTGATTTTAATATTAGTACAATAATTTATGCCTGTTCCGGTAATAAAAATCCCGATAAAACCTAAATACATAATAGGAAATCTAATATCGATATGCATGCTTTATACCCATTCAAATAATACAAATTCCGACAGTAGAACCTAACCTTCATAAATCAATAGCTACCTATACCGTGAACATTAAGACACACACACACATGCACACACAAACACCATGACCCACACAGACACATACCAAAGGAAGCAGGGCTCAGGTTAGTTCCATTCTTTAGAAAAAGAAAACATAGGCCTTGTTTAAAACAATAAAATTTACCCTTTACAAAAAAAAAAAACGGCTATCCGTACCTTGAATATTAAGACCGTTGTTTCACAGAAAACCAAGCCTCAGGTTAGCTCAAGAAAATAGTGCCTCGATTTTATTTCTTACGTTTAATATAACATGTTTTTTAGAAAAACCTATTCAAATCGCCTTCACATCTACCTTTGTGGTCATCCAAAGAAAACATGTTTAAAAACCTATTGTATAAATAATACCTTAAAAAGGGCAATCAATATTTTAATTTACTTATCCCTTTGCAATTTTTAATTTTTTTCTCTCAATTTAACGTCAATGCATGTATTTTCTTATATTTATTTAATAAAAATGATTAGTACGAACAGTGTGAACCTCTAAATTTATGTATTTAATCGAAAAAATTATACTAAAATCAACTTTTATACCTTCGTGGCGATATCTGGCGGGGCCAGCCGATGGCACCCGACAAAAAAACTCGAGCACCAGGGGTTAAAGGATAATTTATGATGCTCGGGTTCTGCAGACTTTTCATATAGGTAATATCTAAAAAATAATCAATAATTTAAGTCGCCTATTCCCTTATCAATTTTAAAATGTTTCTTTCAAGCTACCACCGATATATGTTTTTTGTATATTTATTAAAATGAGCGGTAGGGCCTGAAAGTTATTTTATTTTTTTCTAGAAAATTATATTTCTTCCTTCCTATAACTTGACCTATAGACATTATCTAAAAAGCTCTCTACACGCGGCTGGAGCTGGGAAATTCCTCGTTATTAAGGATATTGTAAACCAATAAATTAGATTACCTTTCTTAGGTCCAAGACTAGAAAAAAAAACACCGAGAATATAGCGGGTTATGTAAAAATTGAAATAGTTATGCACCATGTGTTATCCTGTGCTTATATGTATATCCACTAACTTAGTAAATCATAGCGTCTGAAGATTTAGTTGTTACTATAAAACAACAGTAATGACAAAATATTTCAATATAGGTGACAAATAACTAAGTAAGTATACCTATATGGCTTGTTTATATTACATTTGAAAAAAAATGCCATATTGTCACAAGGTAACAGACGAATCCATCACTTAATCCACCATAACGACAGAGAAACATGTACTTTACACAAATATACATACATACATACGTACGAACACGCATGTTTTTCTTTCTAAACTTATATCATTCAGCGGCTCTACAACCACTTCGTTAAAAATCTGAACAATTATAATCTAAACATCATTTTCGAAATATCGTATATTAAAACAGCAATCTAGGCTTAAAAGTAATCCAGCCGAAATTACAAGTAATTACCGTATAAGAATAACAAGCTTAAATCTTTTCATAGAAAATAAACCTAGAATATAACATTTATTACCTCCTGGGAAAAAGCAGACCTATCCTGCTAGTGGCACGCGACAAAAAGATACCCCGACCATCAGAAGACAAAAGATAATTTACGATGCCTGAATATACATTTATTCATTTTAAAATATCTTTATTTGTAACGGTCACATTTCACATATCAAATATATTGTATTTATGTTGCAATCGACTGCGACAGTAACCTCCAGATCGGTGGTAATACAGCTTAAGCTGTAGCCTGTTGTTAGGTTTAGAGTATATTGACATTGTCGTCGAATAGACGGATGAGCCTAATCACAATGCATACGCGAATAAAAATCTCACATAAATTACACTTTAAGTAATATTTAAAAATAATGGGGATAAATCTACAAAATTATTAGTGGGAAAATACTTTATTTCATATGTAACCCCTGACGACAAGTGGCGATATCTGGCGGGGCCAGCCGATGGCACCCGACAAAAAAACTCGAGCACCAGGGGTTAAAGGATAATTTATGATGCTCGGGTAGACGGATGAGTATAACCACAATTAGATTTTACTTTTTGATTTCGGTCATAATATTACTTTATAAGAAATTAACACATGTTGTTCTGACGTTTCGGTTTATTTTATTGATTAAACCATCTTCAGAGAAATACTAATGTTAACAGGCGGTTCACTTATTTAACTTACATTTAACTTTTTTGTTATTTTAATACAAATATAAATATAGAAAATTGATATTGTTTTTAATACATTTTTTACACATCTGTTATATATATAGCTTTTGCCAGTATACTACTCATGTATTAATTTCTTATAAAGTAATACTATAACCGAAACTCAAAAAAGTAAAATCTAATTAATAACTGCACGGTCAAAAAATAGAAATGAATCTAACCACAATGCATGTGTGAATAAAAACCTACATAAATCACCCTGTAAGTAATAATTAAAAATAATAGGACTAAATTTACAGAATTATTCGTGGAAAAATACCTTATTTCATACGTAATGACCCCGACGACACGTGCCAAAGGATTGTCGGCGCCGGGCAATAAAGCTTCTTCCGAAGAACGCAGTGAGCGATGTCTGGCAGTTCAAAGTGCCACTATTCGTGGAAAAATACTTTATTTCGTACGTACCGACCTCGATGACAAGTAATAAAGGATTGCCGGTGCCGGTCAAAAAAGCAGCTTCCGAAGAAACCAATTATCGATGTATGGCGGTTCAACGTACAATTATTTGAGATAACATACATTATTTCATAAGTGACAAGTGTCTAAAGACCGCCGGCACGGGTCAATAAAGGCGGTACTGGGAAACGTAATCGGTGATGTCTGGTTCAAAGTACCATTATTCGTAGAAAATCATTCATTCATACATAACGACCTCGATGACACGTGCTAAAGGACTCCCGGCACGTGTCAATCAAGCCGCTTCCGGGAAAACCGTCTGGCGACGTCTGGTCGGTCTACGGTGCCCCTATGCCTACTGATATGTTGAATTTTGTATAGCTATGGTGTTCATAGGGATAACATTGGGTTACAATTATTTATAAATATTATTGCATCACGCCAACTCAAAGGCGGGAGCGGCTTACCATAAGAAAGAATCTTTAGAGCTTAGCAGCTAGTCTCCTAACAGCCCGAATAAGAAGCAATTTTTTAGCTTTATATTGCCTATTACACTCATTGACTGACGTATCAACGCACATCCCAAACTATTAAATATAGAATCATGAAATATTGGAAAAAGTTTGGCAACACCATATAGGCACCAATTAAGGAAAGATTTTTGAAAATTTACACTCCAAAAATTCAAAAAGGAGCAAATTATCATAAATTTATAGATATCTCTTGATCAAATAGAGATATGGATACGATTCTGGTTTCAAAAGATAGCCCATAACAACATCTAAAAACGGATTTCTTGATTTTTTGATATTTAAATTTTAAAAGAGGAAAAAGATAAGGCCTCGATTTTACGATTGCTTATTAAAAAGTAGTTTTCTCTGCAAAAAATCGTGATACAATCATGATCTTTTGCTTTGCATATTTTGGATGCGGGTTTTCTGAAAAGTAATTTCTGGATTTTTCGAAATTCTTTTCTATAATTTTCAAATGGGTTAAAATGTATTTTTACAGTTTAGCCAGATTACTCTGAGACGATTGTATTTGAAATTGACATAATAAATACAAGCAGAATAATAGCAAAAGCGATAAATTAATTATTTGGGCGTAATGTATAGCCTCCCAAAACCTTTTCTCACTACCTTCTCGACTCTCTCTTTCTCTTCCTAATGTAGCTGGGTAGAAAAATGTCAGTCATTCCTCTGGGTGGAAAAAAATGAAATAAATTATTGGTATTTTTGTTTGGCTGTGTGCACTGGTGGTGCAAATTCAATGACAGCGATTCTGTAAAAATTGTAAATTTTATAAAATTGCGTGTTACACACTCTCTTCTATTGCGTCCACTTTGTGAGGACTTGGGAAGTTTTCACGTTTCTTTACAACTTCCTACACAAGTTAGATGACTTTTTCGTGGCAAGGTTTTGACCGGCTTGTTTAAATTGTAGTCTGAAGTTCACACATTTCTTCTTGACAATCCATATCGCCATGCTAAAGAATTTCAATTTTTGAATTCAATGTCTGCAGGTGAACCAGTTTTGGTTCTCTCGGCACCATTTTATTAGATAATATTTTTTTAAAAAAATTGAATCGACTTCTAAAAGTGCGCTAGAAAGTAAAAAATAACTTTACATTTTTATATGAAATTGAAATTTTTGAAGTAGGCGCCAAACTAATACCTGACAAAATGTGATTCGCATAAACAGAGTAAAAATCCTTTATTTGTAATTGTTTTCTTACCATAATTTGTATATATCAGTAGTGATTTATTTCATTTCGAAATAATTTGGCGCCAACTTCAAAAATTTCAATTTCATATAAAAATTTATAGTTATTTTTCACTTTTTAGCGCACTGTTAGAGTCGGTTCAATTTTTTTTATAAAACTATTATTTTTTGATTTCTAGTTTTCAATTCATTATGATATCCATAAATTATTTGAACTAAGTTCTTATCGAGATTACTGTACCTCGCAATGACTCTAAGGCGGCAAAGAAGTACCCATTTTATCCAAAGTTGTAATCACCCCAAAGTGAACCACTAAAAATTTTTTGGTTCTTAGAGTTCTCCAAATACCAGTGAAATTATGTCAAATAAATATTTAGTCTGTCATAGTAAATCCACTATCAAATTTCAAATTAATTTTAGATTGGTAATATAGGCTTCATAAACCATCCAATATCGATATTTAAAGAATTTGAGTTTGTATACGCCCCAAGAATCTCGCAATATCAATTTTAGGCAAAATCAGGAAATATAAAATTGTCAGTCCCTCATATTGTATCTTATCAACCTAATAGTTGTCAAGAATTAACTTCGTATTCGTAATACATGACCCCGAAAATCCCCAAATACCAAATCTAAAAAATGCGAATAAGGTAAAATTTTCAACCCACCATATTGGCTATATTAAATTTCAAAATAATAATTTTAATGTCTAATCTAAATTTAAACCCTTCAGAGCCCCTTAATACCAATTTCGGATGAAATCAGGAAATTTCATATTTTTATGCAGTCCTATTGCATGAGACATATTAGATTTTCTTAAAATAATTTTATATTCGCTATTTACATTCTCAAAGACGATTCAGTCCCACCTTTGAATAAAATCAAAAAATGTAAAATTTTTAGTCCGCTATATTGAATTCGCCATATTGAATCCTGAAAAAATACCTTTAAATTCATAATTTACACCCTCAAGAACCTCCTATATCAGTTTTTGAGAAAATCGAAAAATGTAAAATTTCTATGATGCCATATTGAATCCGCCAGAGTGAGTTTATCAAAAAATAATTTAAATTCGAAATTAATACTAACAAAAATTCTCCAATAATGATTTTAGACAAAATCGAGACATGTAGAATCTTTAATCCGCGATCTTGGGTCCGCCATATTTTTTTTTCAATAATTTCAGATTCGCGATGTGTGACCCCAAAAACTCCTCCATATCAAGACAAGATTAACTTTTTATCTGCCATATTGAATCTGCTATATTGAATTTTTAAAAAATAATTTTAGATTCGTTATGTGCGACTCCGAAAACTTCCCCTTACCAATTTTGGAGAAAATCGGACAACATTGATTTTTTCGTCCACCATATTGAATCCACTATATTGAATTTTTAAAAAATAATTTCAGATTCGTTGTGTACGACCCCGAAAATTCCTCCATACCAACTTTCGAAAAGATCGGACAAAATTAACTTTTTTGGCCGCCATATTGTCAGCGTGTTGGATTTTACTGCACCAATTTCGTCTAAAAAAATATGGGACCACTGCAGCAACTTCCCGAACATAACATAAAAAATTTCATTTAAATCGGTGCCGCCGTTCCGGAGTAATTGGTGTACATACATAAAAAAAAATAACATAGTCGACGAATTGAGAACCTCCTTCTTTTAGAAGTCGGTTAAAAATGGAATTTAAATTAACAAAAATATTAAAAGAGACATTACTGGACATTTTAAACTACTTTAATTGACTTTCAAGGACTATTTCCTTAATGAGCCTATTATATCTGGATCGAACAACTGGAGACGTAATCCTTGCCAAGGAGATAAAATTACGAATACTTTAACTTTACTGGAAAAAGGAAAGCTCATTGATTTATCCTCTAAATCTCTAAAATGTTTTTAAATATCACTTTTTAATTGATTTTTGCCTCAGTGTAAGAAATGAGTGTCTTGTTTGGGCGGAAAAAGCTATTAAAATCTTATTACCCTTCTGTACAATATATCAATGAGAGAAATAATTTTCAACATACACTTACCTGAAAGGTAAGTACAGGTTAAACGCAGAACCTGATCTTAGACTCAAACTTTTAGACATCGTACCAAATTTTGGATTTCTTCGTTCCACCAGAGATATCTCAGTGTGGATATTTTTTTATTGTATTCACTTTGAATTAATTCTTTTTTGCAGGTTACTATCACTTTAGTTGTAGAATTGTTCGTAAATATTTTACGAATATATTTTAGTTTTTCTTCATGAACTCTTGTTTAATACGGAAAATAAATTTTAATAACCCAATTTTATTATTTCATTTACTATTTTGTTTACTTTTACTCAGGGAGTTCACTAATTTATACCGGTTTTTAGAAGGTGTTCGCAAGAAGAAAAAGTTTGGGAGCCGCTGCTCTAGAATGATCCGATTTTTATGATTTAAGATGCATTATTTTCACTAAATTAAGCTCTGTGAAATATTTACACTGTAAAAGATTACTTTGATTTTAATGCATTCCAAAATAATTGGCTTTGACGTTCTTGAGATTTTTCCAAACATACAAACATACGTTCCCTCTGGATATAATAACGAGATTTTCCTAAAGTTTCAGAATTTTAGAAAAGAATCAAAGCAACATAAGTATTTATTGCAGTTATCATGCTTGGTTTGTATGTTGATGTTATCTTAATAATAAAGAGTGTGATTACTTAAAAGAAAGTAGTGACTCCCGTCACTGATGCATTATAAATCATTAATCTGAACTTTTTCTCTTTTCACGTTTCAGTAAATAAAAAATTGTTTTTAACTTTGTATAAGCTAATATTTTTATTGACTTCTGCTGAACTATATCCTTAAGATTTTTAAATAGTGTCAGTCAGTTACAATTATATGCAATTTAATTTTTTTTAAAACTCCTTGCTTTAAAAGGAAAAGCGGAATCCTAACAGGATAATTCACGCGTCTGTCTGCCTTTCCGTATATGCCTGTCTGTTTTTCACGGCTTTGATTTTCGAAGACTATTTTAGAGGGAAAGTTGAAATTTGGTACCGTTATACTGCTTACTAACGTGTATATATCTCAACAATTATTAGGATGAATACACTCACACTTGATTAGTTTTTTAATAATTTAAACTAATATATTCAATAAAAATTAAATTATACGAAAAATTTGAAGATTGCCCACAAATAATAGCAAATTACGAAAAACCAACTTGATCAACCTCTCAGAATTAAATATAATTTTTATAACATGAACTGGTTATATTTCAAAAACAGGGAACACAGGCGTTGCTATTCACAACGTTTTGACATACGGATGCTATTTGTCTTATGTCTGCACATCGAAGCCAATGATCATCTGTTTTTTCGGAAAAACTCGCCATATCGCAACCGTGCTATTAGGGAATCGTGGAACGGTCAATTTTGACTGCTATACACTCATTGCCTTGTTAGAATTGAGGAAAACAAATCGGAGAACTCTTACACGTCGGTTTAAACAAGTGACTTTTTGAGCATTGAAAATGTGGAATTAATTGTTGATCCACAGTACAGCCCCAATTTGACACCCAATGATTTTTTTTTTGTTCCCTTACATGAAGAATAAACTGCATGGTGAACCATTTTCTACCCTAGAAAAGGCGGTTGATGCGTTCAAAAAACATGTTTTGGGTATAAAATCTTCATAGGGTTAAAAATACTTTTCGGATTAATTCAAAGGCATGCATTGATCATCGTGAAGAATATTTTGCAAAGCGATAAAACACCTATTTCAATGATAAATTGTTTTTGTTTGTTATTTCTGAAATATAAACGTCTAGCTTTACTCTTTCATAAAAAGATTAGTCATCACAAATAAAACAAGAGCCAGTAGGACCGAATTAAAAGGCAAAAATATAACATGTTAATAACATTAAGTAAAATAGAATAATAAACATCTCATTTTTTGTGCGGTTTTAGAAATATATGGTTATATTATATTTTGCAAAAAGAATTATTTTACTCTCATGTGTAAGGGAATATGATCTTTTCAGGTTCATAATAAAAGCTTTGTTCCATTTATATATTCTTTTGTTTTGTTTATAGCAAAAGGCAAACAATTTTTGAAAACATTTCAGCGATTAACAAATATTAATGGTATCTCTGAATTTAATGATATAAGGAAAAAATATTGTTAAAATAAAATAGTTAAAAACATATGATATAATTCACTCACTTTTTACTATTTGACTCTAAATATTTTTGACTTTATTTATATCAATATACAGGTTGTCTCAAAAAACATGGACCAACACTTACTTGGAGTAACTTAATCTAAAAATAGAACCAAAACTGTATATGTACATGGACCCGCAGAGGTTTTTATACCAAAATAAAGATTTATATTATTTTAATTCTTTTGAAATAACTTCAAAAAAAGTTTAGGCGATGTAAAAAGTATTTGGTGGGCTTAATAAATTTATCAAGAAGAATATTTTTGACATAAATATTAAATTATAACTGCACGAGGGTGTACCAAAAAGTTAACAAATTATTATTTATCGAGTAAAAATAGGTACGCCACTGACTTTTCCGCTTTTTGACACCATTCTTATCTTCTTCTTCTTTAGGTGCCATGCCTGTATTCAGACGTTGGTGGTCATCATGTTTACAATTTCCTGAAATCTTTCTCTATCGGCTGCTGCGCGAAATAGTTCTTCTACCGTGCAATCACACCACTGCCTGATGTTACGCAGCCATGAAAGCTTCTTACGGCCTATCCATCTTTTTCCTTCCACTTTTCCTTGTATTATAAGGCGAAGTAGCTGGTATTTAGGTTCTCTAATTATGTGACCGAAGTATTCTGTTTTCCGCTTCTTTATAATGTTCAAGAGCAGTCGATCTGTATCCATCATTCTGAGAACATCCTCGTTGGAAGTGTGCGAAACCCATATTTTTAGGATTCGACGGTAGCACCACAATTCGAATGCTTCCAGTTTGTTTAGCGTTGTGGTGTTTAGTGTCCATGTCTCGCAACCGTATAATAGAATAGACCATACATAGCATTTCAGGACCCTTTTACGAATATGCATTGATAGGTTCCTGTTGCATAGAACTGGTTTCCATGTCATAAAGCCTTCCGCGATATTTCTATCCTAGCTATTATCTCTTCATCTGAGTCCCCATTTACATTTAACCAACTGCCAAGGTATTTGAAATGGTTTACACGCTCTATCCTCTTCCCATCGAGCCAAAGTTGACATTCATCTACAGTAGCCTTTCCAACTGCCATCCACTTTGTTTTTGAGATGTTGATTTTAAGGCTTCTTCGGCAGCTCGCTTCATTGACTAGGCTTACTAATGTTTGGAGATCCTCGATGCTTTCCGCAAGAATGGCCGTATCCTCAGCAAATCTAATATTGTTGATTACTTCTCCGCCTAGTCTTACTCCTTCTTGTCTGTCTACCAAAGCCTCCCTAAAGATTTCTTCAGAGTATACATTAAAGAGACAGAGTGACAGAACGCAACCCTGTCTTACTCCACGTTTGATGGGTAGGTTTTAAGTACGACTGTTTTCAATTTGGATAGAGGCTACTTGATTGTAATACAGATGTTTTAGCAGTCTTATATCGTAGTGGTCTAGACCTGCTGCTTGTAGGCACTCAAAAAGTTTATCATGTTGTACTCGGTCGAATGCCTTTTCAAAGTTGATGAAACAGACGTAGATGTTCTTTCGGAATTCACAGCTCTTTTGTAGGAGAACGCGCATACAAAATAGTGCCTCTCTTGTTCCTAGACCATTTCTAAATCCAAATTGCTTATCACTCACTCTATTTTCGCATAAAAGGAACATTCTTATAAACCATGCTAAACGTCATATGTCAATCGTACATAAATGATTAGTCTTAATAAAGAATTACTCTTAATCTAAAAATTTCACTGACCCCCTATATGCATTATTATCTTGATGTAATCAAATTATCACTTAAGGTAAGATGTTTTGTGAAAGTTTAAAGAAATAAAACTAAATTAAGTAGCAGTTTCTTGAATTAGATAATTGGAACATTTTCACAATGGCAATTTTATCATTGTGAAAATGTTTTCGTGAAAGCTGTAATTCCTTATGTAAACTCTTCATTTAGATAATTAACTGACATGTTATTAGGGTATGGAGGAGCGAAGCAAAATTTGAGGGAAGCTGTTTGTTTAGATGACAATAAATATCCTAAGCGGATTGGTAGAATTTGATACAAAAAAATCTTTGAAAGTACTACTTGGCGATTACGAGGATACCACAGAAAGGAAATTCAAGAAGAGCACAAGTTGAAGAAGAAGTTCTGAATTATGGTGAAAATAACCAATCTATTAGCACCAGAAACGCTGCTCAAGAACTAAGAAATATTTCAGCTTCTTCAATGTCAAGAACGCTTCATGAGTAACAACTCTACTCTTATCATTACACCCGCGTGCAGGAGTTACTTCTTAGAGACGTTGGTACTCGTTTACAGTTCTGTCAGTGGTTTTTACATAAATTGGGAATAATTTTTATTTTCTAAGGTCTATTCCTTTTACTGATGAAGTGTCTTTTACCCGAAAAGGTAACGATAATTTGCATAATCTTCAAGCATGGTCTGAAATCCTAAATCATTTCAATGGAATAATATATAATATCAATTTTCAATAAACATTTGGGCGGGAATTTTTGGTAATCATTTAATTATTTTTGTGATTCTACCAAATCCAATAAATCAAGAATCTTATCTACATTTTTTCGAAATTAACTCAATCGTGCTGTTGCCATTAAATGTCAGAAACAAGTTGTTGTATGTTCAACATGACGATGCTATGGACATTTTATGACGCAAGAAATTTTTCATGGCCACCACGGTCACCTAATATAACGCCACTGAATTTTTGTCGGTGGGGACATGTGAAAGCAATTGTCTATGCAACTGCATTGACCCCCAGATAATAATTAGGGCGGCATATATCCGATGCTTTCGATATGATTATGCACGATAAAAGATTTTTTCAAAGAGTAAATGGAGCCCTTAAAATAATTTTAAATGTTTCTAGTCGAGCAAGAGGAGGTAACTTTTATCACTTCCAGTAATTGTGATTAACAATAACTATAGAGATATTTTTCTTTTAGAGATGTACTGAAACAATTCACGTTTTCCATTTCTGCATACTTTAATATAATTGAATTTATCTCCTAAATGGAGTCAAAATCGAGAAACCACTAAGGGGTACATTTAATATTTTTTATAAAAATGACGCCAAAATGGGAAAAATCATATTAATATATATTTTACTCAATAAATACACCCACAAGCAAAAGTATTAGGCACCCCTATTGTTTATCTCTGTTTTGACAACAAGTATCCAGATAAGCTTCTTATGGTTTGAAGTAAACACACGTGTTGTACGCAATTATTTCTACCATATTCTTAAAGACTAACAATTTATACCGTGAAACATGACTAAAAAAAATAAATTTAGTGCCGATGGGGTTTAATCGACAGTTCATTCACATTTAGTGAACCCGAAAACAAGTAATCGACATAGTCATAACCTCAGGCTAGAATTTTTTTTATGGCTGTGTTATTTTACCTGTTGCTAGTTATTATATATTAAAAAAAAATAAATAAAGGATCAGCAATAACCAAAAACGTGACAATACGCTGTTCCAACGATCAGAAAAGACTTTTCTACCATGAGCTAAACTCTCACCTAATATAGTAGATAATAGATATCCCAACAGAGAGCAGGTAGAAGAGTTCTGGGGAAACCAATTATCCAAGACCAAGTTATTTCGACGAAGAACTATCGGAAGTTTATCATCAGAGATTCCTCAATAGAAAATGATCAATATAGATATAGCTGTCGAACATTAGAGATAATCTAGCACATAACTGGAGGATGCCAAGCGTTTGCGGCAACCGAGTATATGGTAACACACGACTCAGCCGCTAAGATATTCTACCAAGAGTTAGCAGATAAGTTAAATCTATTGCAGTTAGGAAAAGTGCCTTATTACAAATACAATCCAGAGCCTATTTTTGAGAACAATCAGTTCAAATTATATTGGGACCGGACGGTTCTGACGGATCAGACAATTGCTGATAATAGACCAGACATTATACAAACAGATAAAATTTCTAGGCGAACTACATTAGTCGACATTGCTGTAGCTAACAACAATAACCTAAGGCCAAAATACAACAAGAAGATTGCCAAATACAGAGATCTGGGGGTGTAAATCCGAAGACAATGGGCAATGAACAGCGTCCAAACGATTCCTATAGTTTTATCAACAACCGAAGTGATACCAAAGAACCTTCTGCAGAAGCAGTTCTCCTTGCAACCCCGCAAACCGTCTGAAAATTTTTAGAAAATACATCAAACCACGCCACCTAGGACCCGAAAACATGGAAAGAGTTCCCACAGAGCTTTGTACTTTTGGTATGGATCAATATTCCCTGGAGGGAGTGCGAAGCCGTTTGGCTTGAAATCATAAATAAATAAAAGCCGTAGATTTAAGTCAATATTGATCAAGCAAAGTCGCCTAACAAAACGACTTATTTCCTCAAATATTTGTTATGATTTTCTATTTATTGCTTCCGTCTTTTTACATTTACTTGTTGGGAAAAATATTATTTTAGTATTTTCAAAACGCAGCATACTCATAAATATTTCCCTTATTATAGCTATAATCGTTTGCTAAAATTATGCAATTTCCGTTAAAAATAATTTCTTTTCAAACTAGGATAAGACGAGATTCGTGAAATACCTAGAATATCGAAGAAAATAGCTCTAAATTGTTAGGACTTTACGTATGCGGGAAGTTTTCCGGGTATTAAGTTAAATGTATTTTTTGGACAAAAAGTAAAACCGTGTAAAAACCATTTTATCTGCGGAAATGAACTTCTTAACCGGGAAAGGGAAAATATCTTTTAAGAAATGGAATTTGAGGTAAACAATGTGACATTTAGTTAAAAATTTATTTCGAGGAAAAGGAAAATTTTAAAAATTTTTACGAAATTATGTAAGAACTTTGGTAATCGCATTTGCAACATTTTCAATAATTAAGGGCGAAAATAAAGAGCGATATTCAGATTTCTTATAGCAATTAAATAATAACAAGATGTGTTATAATTACAAGGTATTAAACGATCCCATTTAACATTTTGAATCATTTTGCAATGTTTTTCAAACAATCTTCTGTGATTCTAACTCGAGTATATTGTCCGAAGATGAAATGTTTTGCTCTCAAATTATCAATGTACATTTATTTTCTGAGCTTCAAGTTATGACCGCTTTTAAAAAAATTAAACCCAAGTTTGCAACTGGACCTGGTTTTATTCCTGCATTTTTAGTTTACGGTTGTAAATGAATGGGTTCGTGCGTGAGTATGTGTGTGCGTGCGTACGTGTGTGTGTATATAGGGTGTCCGGAAATTATGTTTGTATATTTTAAAGGGAGATCCTACTTATAAAAACATGAAAGAAAATTATATGAACAGAGGTGTCTAAATGCGTCACAAGGAAGCTATGGCCCTTTAAAGGTGGCCCACGAACACGGGTTTTATTTAATATCTTTAGAACCGTTTGAAGCTCCGACGTGTTTGTTAGTATTCGAACTGACATCAATAAATGCTACTTTTTGATATTAAGAGTGAGCGGTAAATTTAGTTAGGGGCGTTCCGACAGGGGAGCGATCTGGTTTATTTATCCATATTTTTTTCCATGATATTTTTTTAAAATTCAATCTAAAATTATGATTCCCTAAAACCATTAACATAAAAATGATGTTTCTGTAAAAATCACTATACAAATAGTTTAGAAGAAATCCCGCTTCAATCAAATGAATGTATCAATGTATTTATTTGTCTTTAAACTAAACATCATAGTAGACTTATGACGACTAAATTTAAAACTCATAAAAATCAGGTAGCTTGTGGTTAATTTCAAAATAATAAAGAATCACAATGGCAAATGGTTGAGGTTGGAAAGCTTGTAGATTGTAGCTCCTTACACTAGAGCTTAAGAGATGGTACCTTTATGCCAAATGGAAATGGTTATAGGAGTAGTGTACTACTCACAGCTCACAAGCAGAAGAAAGAGCATCCAGGTATAAATAAGTACAAGAAAAAAAATCTTTTATAAGATGGTATTCCTAAAATTGTTAATTTTATGAATTATGGTATTCCTTGGCCCATAACAATTACAAAAAGTTCATGTGCTTCAACTTCAAGATTTACTTCTCAAAGTTCAGTTTTGTTAATGGGTACAGCGAAAATGCCGTCAAGACCGATTTTTTCATAATAAAGTTTTCTTAACTGATGAAGCAGGGGTTACGAGTGAAGGTATTGTAAATTTTCATAATCAACATGTGTTGGTAGACGAAAATCCCCGCGTAATTTTTGACTCTTGATTTCGAAACAAATTTTTAATCAATATTTGGGAAGGTATGTGGGAAATCGAAAAATAGGCCCGTATATTATGCTTCAACATTTAGACTGACCCGTATGTTTTGACTTTCTGGAAAATGTTTTACCGCCTTTGTTTAAAGATGTGCCTTATGGTCAAAGACTGGAAACATTTTTTATGTTTTGGCTCGAGAATACTTAAATCGAATGTCTGCAGACCGATGGATAGACAGAGGTGGACCCATTACTTGGCCTTCCTGTTCATCGGATCTAAATCCACTAAATTACTTTTTTTTTTGGGTTATTTAGAGTTCCTAGTTTATACAATACCTGTCGAAAATCTACAGCAAATAGAACAACGTGTTATGCGTTATTGTTAAGAAATTTGTAACAAACAAAGAATTTTCGAGAATGTAAGAACTTCAATGAGAAATCGTCTAGCTTCCTGCATTGAAAGGAACTGAAACCATTCTCAACTTTTGTTGTAACTTATTTAACTGATACACTTATTTTTCTATTTATTTTTAACCGACTTCTAAAAGAAGGAGGTTCTCAATTCGTCGAGTATATATGTTTTTTTTTATGTATGTACACCGATTACTCCGGAACGGCCGCATAGATTTGAATGGAATTTTTTACGTTATGTTCAGGAAGTTGCTGCAGTGGTTTCATATTTTTTTGGACGAAATTGGTGCAGTGATTTTCAAGATGGCGTTGACAATATGGCGACCGAAAAAATTAATTTTGTCTGATTTTCTCCAAAATTGATATTGAGGAATTTTTGGAGTCGTACACAATAAATCTGAAATTATTTTAAAAACATTCAATATGGCGGATCCAATATGGCGGACAAAATAAATTAATTTTGTCTGATTTTTTTCAAAATTGGTGTGTGGGAGTTTTTGGAATCGCACATAATGGATTCAAAATATTTTTTAAAAATTCAATATGGCGGATCCAATATGGCGGACAAAAAAATCAATTTTGTTCGATTCAAAATAGGTACAGGGAGTTCTCGTGATCGCATGTAACGAATCTGAAATTATTTAAAAAAAATTCAATATGGCGGATCCAAGATGGCGGATTAAAAATTCTACATCTCCCGATTTGGTCTAAAATCAGTATGGGGGTATTTTTTTTAGTGTTAATTATGAATTTAAAATATTTTTTGAAAAACTCGATTTGGCAGATTCAATATGGTGTCCTAAAAATTTTACATTTTTCGATTTTCTCCAAAACTGATATAGGGGGTTCTTGAGGGAGTAAATTATGAATTTAAAAGGATTTTTTTCAGGATTCAATGTGGCAAATCCAAGATAGCGGACTAAAAATTTTATATTTTTCGATTTTGTTCAAAGGTGGGACTTAATCGTTTTTAAGGATGTAAATATCGAATCTAGAAATTTTAAATTTCCGGATTTCATCCAAAATTGGTACTAGGGGGCTTTGAAGGGTTTAGATTTAGATTAGATTAACTCTTAAAATAATTTTTTTGAAATTCAATATAGCGGATGCAATATGGTGGGTTGAAAATTTTACCTTATTCGCATTTTTTCAGATTTGGTATTAGAAGGTTTTCGGGGTCGTGTATTACGAATATGAAGTTAATTTTTTACAACTATTAGGTTGATAAGATACAATATGAGGGACAGAAAATTTTACATATTCCGATTTTGTATAAAATTGATATTGTGGGGTTCTTGAGGCGTATACAAACTCAATATGCAGTATAAAATATAACAAGCTAAGAAATTAACATCTCAGGTTCTTTAAACATCGATATTGGAAAGTTTTGGGGCCTATATTATCAATCTAAAATTAATTTGAAAATTAAGATAGTGGATTTACTATGACAGACTAAATATTTGTTTGTCACAATTTTACTGGTATTTGGAAAACTCTAAGAACCAAAGAATTTTTAGTGGTTCATTTTAGGGTGATTTACAACTTTGGTTTAAACGGATACTTTTTTGCCATCTTGGAGTCATTGTGAGGTACACTAATCTCGATTAGTACTTAGTTCAAATAATTTATGGATATCATAATGAATTCTAAAACTAAAAATAGAAAAATAAAATTTTTGTAAAAAATTGAACCGACTTCTAAAGGTGTGCTAAAAAGTGAAAAAAACTATAAATTTTTATATGAAATTGAACTTTTTGAAGTCGGCGCTAAATTATTTCTAAATGAAATAAATAACTACTAATATATACAAATTATGGTACGAAAGCAATTACAAATAAAGTATTTTTAATCTGTTTATGCAAATCACATTTTGTCAGGCATTAGTTTGGCGCCGACTTCCAAAAATTCAATTTGATATAAAAATTTATAGTAATTTTTCACTTTTTATCGCACTTTTAGAAGTCGGTTTGATTTTTTTATAAAAATTTTAATATTTTTTTTCAACCAACAATGTAATGATTAAATAACAAAAGCAAAATACCGTGTTGACTTATTTTTGACGTTTTTTCTTATTTGTTTTACGTTTAAAGCTAATAAATTTTTTTTAAAAAGCAAATCGAACATTTGGGCATGTTTTTGATTATACTCTTAAAATACCAATTTCTAAAAGTTCTTGTGACTAGTGCTCTCAAATAAGATAGATAGTCTTTTTTATTTTGGCAATAACCAAGCCACTTGAGCTTTTTTCGCTTAAAATTTAGGCTAGTTCCGCTCTCGATACGCTCTCGGTTCGCTCTCGGTTCGATAAAATATTAAAAAATAAAGAGTTTACGATATCGAAATCTCCCCGAAACCGATAGCGCGAATAGGTTCACTGTATCTCCTGTAAGAATATTTTACCGGACCGAGAACATATCGAGAGCGGCCTTATAGTGAGAATCTAGCCTTAGGCTAGATTTCCACTACAGCGCCGCTCTCACAGTAAAATATTCTTATAGGAGAAACAATGAACCTACTTATAAAATCTGTTTCGCGGAGGTTTCGATATCGTAAACTCTTTTTCATTTAAAAATATTTCACTGAACCGACAGCGAACCGAGAGCGCTTCGAGACCGGCACTATAATGAGAATCCAGGCTACTTTGATTAAATAAAAATAAATAAGAGTTTATGCATTGAGTTGATTAAAGCAGGTTTTCTCCTAAAACATTATTGTAGTAATTTTTTACAAGGATATCTTCTATGTAAATAGCTTTGCGGTGTCATAATGTTTAGGCAGAATTTTAAAAACGGTCATTTACAAAATAGGGATATATAAATCAGACTACCCCTTGTCTAAAGTCTCCCCCATGACTAAATTTCCCGCTCGTTCTTAACACCAAAAAATAACACTTACTAGTGTTAGAATACTAAAAAATAAATAAATCATAGTTTATCATTGAGTTAATTATAGCGGATTTTCTCCTAAACAGTGTAGTGATTGATTTTTTACAAGGATGTCTTTTATGTAAATAGTTTTGTGGAATCATAATTTTTAGGAAGAATTTTAAAAAAGTGATACGTAAAAAATAGAGACAAACAAATCAGACCGTCTCTTGTCGGAAAACCCCTGACTAAATTTGCCGCTCATTCTTAACATCAAAAAATAGCGTTTACTCATATTAGTTAGAATACTAGAAAACACATCGGTGTTTCAATCAGTTTCAAATTTGCAGAACTATGTTCACATGAATATTTTTTCATGTTTTCATATGTAGAAGCTTCTTTTAAAGTATACGAATGGAATTGTCAAACACCCTATATAAAGAGACAACAATGTGATCAATACTACAGAAAGAGTTTCAGCGAGCTTTAAAGATTCGGCGGACCGGAAACATCGCACTATGGGGTAAATTGAAAAAATGAGGACCACAATCGTATATCTCTTGATACAAACAAGATAGCGGAGTGAATTTTGTTGGAGATTAAAACTTGATTGATTTTCTGAACAGAAAAAAGAGTTTTAAGGTGGTGTTGGAAAATGTGACCTAGAAATTCTAAGATCGAATTGGGATTTTTGAAAAAAAGTATTTGAGCTATAAAACCACCCAAAAAACTAATAAATTTTGTGTAAATAATGTTGTAGATTCCATTGTGCTGAATGTAATACCAATATCATTTTATAGAAAATATTATGGTTCAAATTTTATCCGACAAAGCAGCAAAAAAGAACTGTTATTCCGAATTTGCAAAACGAATCTTTTTAAAACAAGTACATCTGTATAAAAACACCAGTTTTGCGTTTTAGGAGGACCAATTATGAATAAAAATTTCAACTTTAAGTCAGAGGTAATAGTCATTTGAAGGTTAATTCAATGATTTCTTATATAAGCGTGGAGCTCTCACTGTGTGACCTCAGTGGTGCCTTTGGTTATGTTTCTCATGATCTTTTGATTATAAAGCTTCATAGATATGGTGTAAGAGACATACCCCTCGATTTGCTTTCATCCTTCCTGTCAAATAGAAGGCAGACAGTCTCATATGGTGGACAGCTTTCTGAACCTATGGCGGTAAGGTAGGTGTGGAGTGCCGCAGGGTTGGGTATTAGGACCTCTTCTTTTCATTATATATACATATATATATATATATATATATATATATATATATATATATATATATATATATATATATATATATATATCAATGATCTCTTTAGGCATTAGTCACCGGGTTTTCTGTTTTTATATTATAACTACTGACAATTCGTCTTATTTTCTCCGACGTTCCCTTAATGTACGGCATTGTGAAGAAGAAATGTGTTTCTTGCTGCCCAGTGTTCGTAGTTCCAAAAATTATGTATAACATCGTCAATTAGTTTTAAAGGATAACCATTCTGTTGTAAATCGGATTTAATATATTGCCAGTAGTTATAATATAAAAACAACCTTTAAATCAGGAAATACCCTTAGAGCTTATTTAACAAAAACAAAATTTAAAACTACCGATAAGAAAGAATGTGATTACAAAGTTCCATGTGAGTGTGGTGAAATGTATATTGGAGAAACCAAACGACCGCTAGAAGTTAGAATTAAGAAACATAAAACTCATACACAAAAAGGGGAAACGTCGAGATCAGGTATTGCAGAACACCCTTATAAACAACATCATATAAAATGGTCTGAGGCTACGGCAATACATGTGGAACTCAATATGAAAAAAATAAAATTTATAAAAGCAGCATACATTAAAAACAATAATGGAATCTTCAGTAAATCGAGTGTTGAGATACCTAATCTTTGGCAACCACTACTGTGTAACATCAAATCATTGAGGTGTGTACAGTGAAGCGAAACGTTGCGCTTCAATGAACACAGTTCCTATATAAGCTCGTAGTCTTAAGGCAAAACATTCAGTTTATACTTGGTAACGATTAGAGATACAACTTAATCGAAACGTCGTAAAAATAAAAATAGAGACAATGCAAGACCGACCACATTTTAGTCATTCTTCAACATTGTCTACAACCTTCAAACAAACGATGGAATTAGTTGATATAGGCCTGCAGCTTACCCTAATATGTATTTTTAACTCAACTACCAACTCATAAAAAAAAATGAAAATATCTTACCTAAAACTACATGAAATAATGGCTGCGAGAATTATAAAAATAATCTTTATACCGTGTGCAATCTTTATGAAATATTTATTGTTTCCCTTTTCCTTCAAACCCATAATCATATGAATTACTAAATATAATGTATATTCGCGTAAAAAGTAATTAAAATGAATTGAGGAAATAGTAATATAAACGTCATGAGAAATATTTTTAAAATACTTCACATATTTGATTAATATATTAACGCTATTTTTAAAATCAGTTATTTAAATGACAATTAAATAAATAAATACGTTCCCAGTGAAGAATGCGTAGGTTTGGCTTAATATTTTATTAAGAACTAACAATCTAACTTGCCATTACAAAACTACAGAAATAAGGAAAAATACAGACATAATGCATGCGGGAAAATAAGTTCAATGTTTAACATAATAAAGGAGATTAAATATACCATTTTTGGCCTACAACGTCAACAACCTGTAAAATCAATCAAAAATATTTTCCCTCGAATTTACTTGAAACCATTTTAAATTGATAGAGGCAAAAATAACTCGAGCAAGTATTAAATCTCTAAAATACCAGGCAATACTTTTCTTTTATTACAGAACCGGCAAAAATGGAGAATTTTATTTATTTTCAGGACACAACTCTCCTTTAGATATCTCAAGGCTTTATCGCTAGGCCCTTATCCTTAATATCCCTATAAAAGCCTTTATTTGTTGATATATGTAATATAAATTATGACAATATCATAAGCAAAACAAAACTGGTCGACTAGAATATTTATTTTTTATTGCAAGTAGATCAGATTTAAGTCTTAAATCTTCTTAGTGAATCTGGCTGTAAAAGTTTAAATTTTATAAGGAGTTAATTAAATAACCTGGGTCGTAAATAATCAAAATTATTTTTAAAGATAAATTTTACTGTAAGAGTGTCTACCTTGTGTTATACTCATGTTTAACATTTACTAATTCTGGTTTATTGACAAATTGTCTAGAGACACATGTCGAAAATAAAATTTGTCGTATGTCCATTTATTTACATTCCAACAGTCTGGATAAATTTATTATTTAAAAAACCTTGACTCTTTTGAAAAATCATTTGGTCATGTCTATTTTGTTTTTTAAACATCTTCTGAAAGAAGAAGGTTTTTAATTCGACCACTATGAATTTCTTTTTAGGTATGTACACCGATTAGTCCCGAACGGCGACACGGATTTCAATGAAAGTTCGTACATTATGTCCAGGAAGTTGCAGCGGTGGTCCCATATAATTTTGGATGAAATTGATGCAATAAAATCCAAGATGCCGATGATAATATGGCGGACAAAAATATTAATTTTGTCCGATTTTTTCCGAAAATGGCATGGGGAGTTTTCGGGATCGCACATAACGAATCTAAACTTATTTTTAAAAAATTGAATATGGCAGATTCAATATAGCGGACAAAAAAATAAATTTTTGTCCAATTTTCTCCAAAAATGGTATGGGGGAGTTTTCGGGGTTGTACATAACAACGAGTTTGAAAATATTTTTTAAAAATTCAATATGGCGAATCTAATATGGCGGGCAAAAAAATGTCCGATTTTTTCCAAAATTGATTGGGTAATTTTTGGGGTCACACCTTACGAATCTAAAATTATTTAAAAAAAAAATTAAATATGGCGGATTTAAGATAGCGAATTTAAAATTTTACATTTCTCGATTTAGTCCAAAATCAGTAATGGGGGATTTTTGTTAGTGTTAATTGCGAATTTAAAATTATTTTTGAAAAACTCACTATGGCGGATCCAATATGGAGCCTTAAAAATTTTACATGCTTGGATTTTCTCCAAAACTGATATACGGGGTTCTTGAACGTATAAATTATAAATTTAAAATTATTTTTTCAAGATCCAATATGGCAAATTCAATATAGCCCACTAAAATTTTAAATTTTTCGATTTTGTTCAAACGTGGGACTGGATCGTTTTTGAAGATGTAAATACCGAATATAAAATTATTTTAAGAAAATCTAATATGTCTCATGCAAAGATTGGTAGTAGGAAGCTTTCAAAGGTTTAGATTTCGAATAGATTAAGACGTTAAAATAATTTTTTTTTGTAAATTCAATATAACGGATCCAATAAGGTGGGTTAAAAATTTTACCAACTTTGGTTTTAGGGATCGTATATTACAAATATAAACTTAAATTGTACTTTTTTCTGATTTTGTCTAAAATTGATATTGCAGGGTTCTTGCGGCGTATATAAACTCAATATGCAGGATAAAGTATGTCGAGCTGAGAAATTTACGTCTCAAATTCTTTAAATATCGGTAATGGAAGATTTTGGAGGCCTGTTTTATTACTAATCTAAAATTAATTTAAAATTTAAGACAGCGGATTTACTATGACAGACTAAATATTTGTTAGATACAATTTCATTCAAAACTGGTATTTGGAGAACTCTGAGAATCACAAAATTTTTAGTCGTTCATTTTAGAGTGATTTACAATATTGGATAAATGGGTTAATTTTTTGCGACCTTGGAGTCATTCGAGGTACATTAATCTTGATTAGCATTTATTTCAAATAATTTATCGATATCATAATGAATTCAAAACTAAAAATAAAATTTTTATAAAAAAATTGAACTGACTTCTTAAAATACGCTAAAAAGGGAAAAATTACAAAATTTTTTATATGAAATTGAAATCTTTAAACTCGGTGCTAAATTATTCCTGAATGAAACAAATAACTACAAATACGATATATATATATATATATATATATATATATATATATATATATATATATATATATAAATTACGGTAAGAAAGAAATTACAAATAAAGTATCTTTTAATCTATTTGTGCGAATTAGATTTTGCCCGATTTAAATTTGGCGCCGACTTCAAAAATTTTAATTTCATATAAATATTTATATTGTTATTTTTCACCTTTTAGCGCATTTTTGGAAGTCCGTTCAATTTTTTTATAAAAATTTTACTGGTATGAATTTTTTCTAATATATTAAATTTTACAGGATGACTCGAAGAAGTTTTGTAATCAATATTCTATTTATACATTTTGTAATCAATATTCTATTTATACATTTTTAGACTCCCTGCAAAATTCTGGATTTTTTTTATTACATGTCGTATACCTAAATATTACTGTTTTCGATTTATCGACAGTTAAATCTCGAAATGAAATACAATAATTATTTATCAGCATATATTATTCAATGACTTTACTTTGTCACATTTTGTCAAATTGTCACTTTAAGTTAATTTTAACTGAAAATGAAACTTGCTGAGGCCCGAGAATAGAAATTCTTATGATGATAAGATATGTCGATAGAGTAAGAATCCAAGAAGAGTGTCAGGTATTTTAAGAAAAATATTATAATCTTCCGCCAATTTCAGAAGCGACAGTGAGTGAGTGGCTATCGAGGTCACCAGATTTATACCGTCTTGACTTTTTTTTGTGGAGTTATGTTAAAGATAAAGTTCCCCAGACTAAGCCAATTGACATAGAAGACTTAGAGAATCGGATTATTCAAGAAAAACGGATAATTACTACAGAAGAAGTTATAAATGTTTAGCATGAATTATAAATCCCTAAGGTTATTGTCAAATAATCAACGGGAGGCATTTATAATATTTAATAAAGTGACAAATTAAGTAAACAGTGAAAGCTTTTACAGCTTTAGTTCACTTAAAAACTATGGTTCTTGGGTTTAGACTGTGCCAAATGGGAATTATTATCCGACGGCTCGCATACGATTGCAAAAAGCATCTTTAGAGATCTTTACTCCACGAGATTAGAATACTAAATGATCATCGGGGACCAACAGTCCGGTATTTATACCCGACTGGTGCTCAGCGAACCGTGATCCAGCGTTACAATCAATTTCCACTTGTGGTATAGATGGTAACCTATATCTTTATTAATATTATTTGGATATTTACAAACTTCAATTGATTTTCTAATTCCACATTTCAAGAAATTAGACACTGACCTTAGTTTCTGTTACATTAAAAGTATGACCTGCGCAATGCTGGTGTCCAGCTACTGCAGATTGTACAATTTGTTTCTTTTTTATACATCTCTCATATTTTTTCTTAAGCCTAGTGGATATAGATCGTCTTGTTTCATCCACATATACTTTGCCAAAAGAGCAATGTACCTTATAAACGCCTTCTGTTTGTAATGGTATTGCGTCCTTTGGAGACTTCAAACATTATCCAACTTTCTTACATGTGTTGAAAATTGTCCGAACATTTGATTCTTGAAGCAATATGGAAATCTTGTCGGTGATTTCGTGTATGTGAGGTAAGACAACACTGTCCACAGGAGGTAAATTTATGATATTTTGTTGAGGAGTTGGGTTTTTATATTTATTAATAGAATGTCTAATATCTTCAGCGCAATATCTGTTGCCTCTCAGAGTATTAGTCAGTTTTCCTGTTTCTGATATCAGTGATCATTCTTCACATATTGAAAGAGCTAAATGTACCAATGAGGTTATGATGGATTGTTTTTGAGAGGGATGATGGTGTGACGTTGTATTGAGATATCGATTTGTATGTGTTCATTCTCTGTATACAGAATGTCCTAGTTTACCATTATCTTTCGTTTGTACTAGTAGATCAGGAACGGGAAGGACACCCCTTGATTAAGTTTCCACAGTGAATTTTATGCTAGGGTGTTGTTGGTTTAGATAATCCATGTGGCCTAACTACGAACGAATCATCTACATATCTGCATCAAAATTTAGGTTTTAGAGGAGCAGAAGACAAGGCGTTTTCTTCGAAAGTTCCACACATCCATCACAGGTGACAGCGGAGATCCCATGGCCGCTTCCGAAGTCCCCTCGTAGAAAGTCCATTGAAATGTAAAATAAGTGGAAATTAGACATGCTTTAATTAATTCTGGTAGAGTGGAGTCTAAGTTATTATTGCGTAATAG
The DNA here is from genome assembly GCA_034092305.1 of Diaprepes abbreviatus. NCBI lineage: Eukaryota > Metazoa > Arthropoda > Insecta > Coleoptera > Curculionidae > Diaprepes > Diaprepes abbreviatus. Next base: position 17,419,195 of record JASJET010000122.1, on the reverse strand, counting down.
GTCTAATATTATGGAAACTGAATCTTTTATAAGAAGGTTTGTATATAGGGATTATATCAAAACTGACCAATCTGTCTTCGGGTTCTAATTGGATGGTTTTTAATCTTTGGACAAAGTGTCCAGAGTTTTTAATAAAGGATTCAGTTTTTCCTGTAAAGGGTTGTAGGTTGAGGAGTCTATTGCGCTGATGATTGGACGTAGCGGTATATTTTCTATATGTATTTTAGGCAGTCCGTAGAGACGTAGACTCTTTGAGTTGCTTGGTTTGATCTTAATGACTTTGTAAGTATTGTCGTCCAAGAGCTGGCCCTTTTTTTCAGTATATTTATCCTTATCCACAACAACAGTTGCATTTTTTTGGCAGCTGGGAGAATTAAGATGGTGTTGTTCTCGTTCAGTTTGAAAGGCGCAATACCATTACAAACAGAAGACATTTATTAAATACCTTGCTCTTGTGGTAAAGTGTATGTGGGTGAAACAGGACGGTCAATATCTACTGGGCTTTAGGAACATGAAAGATGTATAAAAAAGAAACAAATTGTACAATCTGGTCTAAATACCGGACTGTTGCTTCCCGATGGTCATTCACTGTTCTAATTTCGTGGAGGAAAGATCCCTGGAGATGTCTCGTGCAATCGTAGACGAAAAGTCGGATAATAATTCCAATTTGACACGGTCTAAATCCAAGAACCTTGGTTATCGACATTAAAATTAATTGTTGTTACTACTTCATTTCAAGTTTTAACTGTCAATAAATCGAAAACAGTTATATTTATGTATAGGCCAAGTAATAGAAAAATGTTCAGAATTTGGCAGGGAGTCTAAATCTGCACAAAAAATTGGGGATCAGTATTTAAAAAATCAAAGTCGATTCTAGCACAGCTTCCTCCGAGTCATCATGTATGACAATATATTTGAAGAAGTCGTACCAAAAAAAAACAAAGTCGACGTGTCCGAACGATTTTTCAAAAAACCCAACGTTTTGGAAATAATGAATTTACTTCATACTTTACGTTTTCATTGTATACTGTTTCTTAACAATTATTAAATTTTGTATTATTTCAAGATTATTACCATAAATAATAAATAAAAATAAACGATCCTATATTAGAGTGTAATAAAAAATATTTAGTTGATTAATTTCAAAAATTGTTAGCGCATATTTATTTATTTTTTGACCTGAGAGCTTTTAGCATTGTTCGGCTATCTGACAATCGCGAGCGCAGATTCGGATTGCACGCATTGCAAGATGGAGGAGGTATTTCCTAGGGATTTGGCTCTGATACTCCATCTCTGACTCCCTTCTTTCATCGTTGGTCCATCAGTAGACTAGACCATTGAATCCTACTCAAGTCGAGGTTATCTCTCTTTGTTTGCCTGATAGCTGTCAGTTACTACTTCATAGTTAATGTACTGTTAATGTAATGTTAATCGCACCTAATACACATGATATCTGTTCGTGTCGATATAAATGCTGCTGCCCTCAACAGCTATATGAAGTTGAGGGTGGTTCAGCATTGCCTTTATTGCTGCATGGGGGCATATACCATCATACTTCTATGACTCCTACACCACTCTTTTCAATAAGGCTTTTGCAGGTTAGTTTCTTCTTTATTATTACTTCCAGATAGTTAACCTCTTTGGAAAAGTTCAATGTTGTTCCATTTTTAAGTTGGAGCATCGATATCTAGCTTTCGTTTACTAGTAAGTGGACGAGTACTGTATTGTTGGAATTAATTGTAGACCTTCCTTTTTGCAAAAGTTGCTAATTTGATTTAAGAGAATTGTCATTAGGCTATAAACGCTCCATCCTTCTTGCCTCGAGTAATAACTCGAGTCATTTATTTGGTTCAGCAGACTGTTTTCGAACAAACATCGTAATAAATGTGATAAAACTCTCTCTTGGGGTATTCCCTGACTGTCGCCGTTTCGTTGCCCACAGGTGTAGTGATGATTCTGCTTTTCAGCATTGTTTGAATCCATCTTGTTAGAGGAGGCTCCATTTGGCTTGCCTTCAGGACTCTTGACTATGGACTCATGTTAGACATTGTCAACATAGCTTTTCCAGATTTTCCACTAGACCTTGTAGGGCATTTTTGTGAAGAGGTTTCTCTTTAAGTGTTTCACTTCTCAGACATCGAGCGATAAGTTTCTTCATTGTTTTTAGGAGGAAATATGTAAGGCTGATTGGGCGTGAGATAAGTAACAGTGATAAGAAAAACAGCGATTTGCGGCAAAATATGACTTTTCCTTTAAGGAGAAATTCCGGGAAACTGGCGACTATGCCAGGAGGGCAAAAACTATATAAATCAGCAATAAGCACACCGAAAATTCTTTGGCACTCCACGTGTTAAGATGTGAACGAATGACTTTTTAACATGGTCGTAAAACAACTTCAGAACACTAATAAATTTTTTACATTTTATGGAAATGTTTAAGCATGAATAAAACATATATACCTTCATTTTATTGCTCGCTTTGTAAGAATTTTATCAAATAAAACCTACATTCACGTCTTTTACGAAAATAAAACGTAAGGTCTGTTTAAAATATAGCTTGATAAAAAATTTTAATTCAAATTTATTGCTTGAAATATTTTTTTTTTTACTTTCTTACTATTGTAAAAATACAGAAGTCTGTCTGTTTCTTTGTCAACTTGTAAGCTATTCATGTAGGGTAGACGATTAATTTTATTTTACATAAGCTAGCTCTAGTGTAGGGAATACTAAAATAAGAACTTATCGGGAATATCTTTTAAAGCAAATAAAACAAAAATTACTGAGAACATCTCACTGGTAGCCATTAAAATGGTTTGTTTCTTGTTTGCAGTATTATTGAGGGATAATAATATTACAAAAAAAAATTGGGAACTTTATATATCTTGGATATTATCATATCTTTTTCTGAAGTATTTTGGAGACATTAAAAGACATGCAGTTTCCCAATAAAGATATGTAGGTACCAATAATTAATTTCCTAGCTATAACTAATATAGCATGATACTTATAGTCCACGGAAATTATACAAAAAAATAACCTTTTTTGGAAAAAATATGAAACCTGCGATTTTATTATTGGAAAGTGTATATTTTGAAACCCTAATAAACATATCTTGATGTTAACATTGGCTACTCGGTGTTAATACTTTTTCATTTTTTCTAGTTTATTTCGAAAACCAAAGATTGTATTAAAAATTTTTCAAACAAGAGTTGTAGATAATTCCATTACCTATCGGCTCGTATATATATAAAGTTGTAAGTGGCGTCACTAGTTATCAAGATATAATTTTTATTTATTTAAAAAGTTTTCAAATCCTGGAATATGTGTGATTAATATTTTCTGAGAAAATCGATTTCAAAGTTGAAAGTTTGACCTTAATTTTTCGCGCTCCTAATTAAGATACAGTATCCAATCTTACAGCAAATTGTTAAAAATGACATATATTTTTAAGATCTATTTTTTTAAAGAAACATTTTTAATTTTAGGCCGAGAAATTTTGAAAAAAATAAATTTTTAGGCCAAAAAAATTGCAATGGCTTTTCCCTAGTGAACTTAAAATCTTGCGATGTACGATGCAAAATAATTTCCTTTTCAAAAATTCGAAACATCCCTACTAACTGATCTTAAGGAATTAAACTTAGGGAAGCTATTGTATGTACTTCACCTGGGAATTTTTTCGTTGCCTGAGAGACACCCCTCTAAGATCTGTGGACTACCGAAAGGTCCACAGAATCTCTCCGAGGATTTTCAAATCGCGCGGATACAAATAGTGAGAGAGTGACCGTGCTACAAACGCTGGACCCACGCTCGTTCACGGCTCGGCGCAGCATCCTCATTTCGGAGCAGATGTTCTTAGTTAGTCGTTTATGTAACGTGGCAGTTTTAGTACATACAATAATACTTTGTCGTAAATCACATGTAAAGAAACGTTGTGTTATTCAGTGCATTTATAAAAGTTCTCCTAAAATTTCTCTCTCCTCATATAGTTAAAAAAGTGAAAATAAAATTTGAACACGTGGTTTATTGTGATGTGTATAAAATAACCAAAATGACGCAGCTGCAGCGCAAAACGCATTAAGCTCACTACTTGTACCAGTAATCTCGGATATCAGAGTCAAATACATTCTGGACGCTTTTCGGTGGTCTACAGATCTTAGAGTGGTGTCTCTTATGCAATAAAAAATTTCCTTGGTAAAGTACAGGTATTCAAAAATTATCCTCTCAAATTTCATCTCTTAATATTTGTTAGCTGCGACGTTTCGAATTACAAAAAATTTTTTTTATCATAATTTTTTTTTTCAGAAATCGGAAATGATGCATCTCAATTGAATGAGAACGTTACAATAATTTTAAATTCTTTTGGGAAAGCGATATTGCAATATTTGTAGTCTAAAAATTGTTTTTTCAAAATTTCTCAGCCCCGAATTTAAAATATATTTTTTAAATAGATCTTAAAAATATATGTAATTTTTCATAGTTTTGCTTTAAGAATGGTTGCTGTATCTTAATTAAGAGAACGGAAAATCAAGGTCAAACTTTTAATTTTGAAGTAAATTTTCACAGAAAATATGAATCACACAGATTCTAAATTTAGCGTATTACTATTTTTAGATAATTTATATATATATATATATATATATATATATATATATATATATATATATATATATATATATATAATTTTCTTTTTATTTGGTCTTTTCTTGGGTTTAGGTTCTTTATTTAACAAAAAATCAAAAACAGTTTCACGTTTCGTCCTTTATTTAAGGCATGTTCAAAATTTTTTTTTTTAATTTATTGAACTTCCCAAAAATATTTTTTTATATAATTAAAAACATTCATTCACAAATATACTTTCAATTTTAAAAAAACAAACAAACACTTTAAAAAATTATTCTAAAAAGTATTTAATTTTACACAGTACATACCTTGATATTTTGTTTATTTATTAATAATGAAATGAAATTTTAACATTATCTATTTAGGTACTTAGGATACATGGGATGGCAGTTTGTTTTATTTTTTATATTTTAACAATGGACCGAAAAAAACTGAAAGAACGCATACATTTAATTTTATGTTTAAGAGGATATTCAATTTTTGATGTTTATTAACAGGATCGAATACTTAATATTTTTCTTTAAATTAGGCTGGTGTAAATGTGGCTATATCCGTTCTGTCGTTAACAGTGCTTTTATCTTTTTTAATTTCTATCATTTCCTTTATCTGCAGTTTTTGATAATTCATATCTTTGTTTCTAATTATGGTACTGTTATAATCAAAGGTATGTTTTTCATCACGTGTGTGTTTGTTTAACGCTGTTCAGGTGTTTTTAGAATATTTGTTGCCATTCAATCTGTTCTTTAGCAATTGGCTTGTCATGCCTATATATTTTTTGGGACAATTTGAGCAAGGGATCGAATATACTACATTTGACCTATTCATGAGAAGAGTTTTACTTTTTAAATTAGTAAATAGTGTATTTAATTTATTATGAGACCTGTGACATACGATAATATCATGCTTTTTTAAAATGTGTTTTATTTTTTCTGACAGTTCACTAGTGTAAGGTAATGCTGCATATTTTTGCTGTTTATGTTCTATGTTTCTTGTTATTATATAATTATAAAATTTATATGTTCGTTTATTAATTATTTCGGCGATAGTCTTTTCATTGAAATTATTATTTATTAGTGTATTTTTCACTTTTTGGAATATTCTTGGTCGGAATTCTGGAGACGTTAGAGAGATGACACGATCAGACAGGCCGATTATAACACTATTTTTTGCGGTTTTTAGTGATTTGAGAAACAGTTTAGATATCTATCCGACCAAGTTGGTTTGATGAGTTGAAATTTTGTTGTTTCCGCGTATAAGTGTCATATCTAGAAAAGTTATCTTATTATTACTTTCTGCTTCGGACGTGAATTGTAATTTTTCGTTGAAACTGTTAAACTCTTGGAGAATTTTATTTATTTTATCCTGTGGCACTGCTGTTATGCAACCATCGACAAACCGTTTGAAAAATATTATATTAAATTTTAATTTTTCTAAAATTTTTTCCTCTAAATATTCCATTACTGACTGAGAAATGGTAGATAAAATTGGTGATCCCATAGCACATTGTAAAATGTGTTTTCATACATTAAATTTGTTTTTAAAATTGAAAATATGTTTGTGTATGAATGTTTTTAATTATATAAAAAATATTTTTAAGAAGATCAATAAATAAAAAAAAACAAAAATTTTTGAAGATGCCTTAAATAAAGGGCGAAACGTCAAATTGTTCTTGATTTTTTGTTATGTATATGTATCGTGAATTTGAAGACAATTATTTGTAAATAAATATGCTTTTACTTTAAACAAAGAAAAATCTCGATAACTAGTGGTGCCACCCATAACTTTTTTTTCGTACATCCTTTAGTGGTCGAGATAAACTGAAAAAACCGAAAAAGTGACCATTTTTGATCCGCCATTTTATTAGCACGATGTTGCCAATGTTAACATCGAGATATGTTATTTAGGATGCTGAGATATACACTCTCCAATAATAAATTCGCAGGTTACATTTTTTTCACAACAAAAGTCTAATTTACTTCAAAAATAAATACCAGTATTTATTCTTCATTTATAATTTTTACATCAACGTTAATAAAGTGTTTATTTTTATTATATTTATTATATTAATTTTTACATTAACGTTAATAAAATGTTTAAGCTTTTTTAACTTATCTTTTGGCAATATTTTTTTATTACGAGTTTTAACACATCTGACTGAATTAATAACTTTAATACTGCCACTTTCTGATTTTGATCGCGACTAATTAGGATCGTGAGACTGAAAAGGGTTTTAAGGGTAAAAGAGTTAATTAATTTTGTAACCAAACTAAAATGGATATAAACAAAAAACAAGGGCAATTTACGTTAAGTTACTTTAAATAGGTTTACCTATATTGTCGGAAAGTTCCACTTCTTGATTTTTCGAGACACTCTAAAAATAAAATTAAGGCGCCATTTATGACTAGACTCTCGTTTTCATTAATGCGAATTTTGGTTCGCGACAATATAGTCAATATTTAAATTAAAAAAAGCTGTAACACGGATTTTTGTTTTAGGCAATTTTATTTAATGAAATTTTAGTGATTTATTAATTTTTGTGTTGTAGAACATTAAATATTAAACAATTTATATTTACAAATTCTGTGCGTAAAATTTGAACGGAACTGATAATATACCTTTCCTAAATATTTTTTATTAAATTGTATTTTTTTCTTATTTTACATGTAGATGTTGCGATATTTCATATCTGCACTGGTTGTTGGTTTAATTTTACTAATCTTAATTTAACAAGTTTTTCTCGTCTAGGCAGAGGAAAAATATACACATAATTTATTTGCTGCAAATACAACTCTGGACCTCCCTCTGCATGAGTTTCGACCACCCGATGGGCTCATCAGTGGAACTGCTGAGCAGTGATCCTCTTCATGACTAAACTCTCAAGTTTCTAGTTTTTAAATCTGAAAAGAAAAGAAATAAAAATCAGCTATAACACAAGGTATTGATTTTTAAAATTACCTAGGAACTTATGACCCACCCTGTATCTTTAAAATAAATATTTTCAAAAGAATTAATGCCTTTGACACCCTGTTTTCGGAAACTACTAACTTTTGGATTAAAGTAAATTGAGCTGGATACTCATATTTTACCTTCAGGAATTTACGCTAGCATTTTGTAAAGACCTTTTAAAGACACTCTATATAAAGAGGAAACGTATGTTTCTTTGTTCGCGAAAATCTGAAGAACTATTAAACCAATCATCACCAAATTTTAACTGTAGCTTTATTATGTATTCCGAAGGCTATCTAAAAATGATAAAAACTATTTCTCATTCTAGTTGCTAGGTAGCTAGTGGCTAATTCTCATGGTCCTTCCTTAGGACAAGCCGCTCCTGCGGTTGGGTTAGCCCTTGTAGACCTTAAACATAGGCTAAACAGGTAGGCATTTGAATAGTGCCGGCTAAGCATTTACAGGGGACGTTGGTTTAATTATATTTTATAATGGCAATTATTTTGAATATACCTAGATAGCCCAGGGTTAGGTATACTGCGGCCCTTTTACAACACGGAAACTAGTTCTATATTAATATATAAAATAGCAGGATTCGGTTATTTAGGTATTTTTTAATAATGAAAAAAAAACATAGTTTAGAAAAGAGAAATTTATCTTCATACATTTGACTTTCTTTTTAAAAGACGTGAACAAATCAACAAATTGAATTCATGTTAGCCTTATTTTTGAGATATTCATATGATATCGTTATATATATATATATATATATATATATATATATATATATATATATATATATATATATATCAGTTTGTATAAAAAATTGAGATAGTAAACATTGTCTTTACTTTCATTTTGCATTTTAAAAATTAATTTATTATTAAAAAAAAATAAAGAAAAGAAAACCTGGCAAAAGTTTGGTTGCGGAGGTTTATATATTGCTTAAAAAAAACTCAAATATTAGCATTTCTATATTCCAAAAACAAAAATACGGTGAACAAGAATTACAAATTAAAATCTGTCTTAAAAAAATTCTTTTCAAATTACAAATATTACAAAGTGCGGGTCCATCAAGCAAATTTATTATATTACAAACTTTTGTTTAATTAAATCCAATAACTCAGATTATAATCGAGTTTTAAACCTTCATATTTCAGCAAGTTGGCAGAGTTCTTGACTTTCGCCGTTGTTAAAGAAATTTTATTAGTGTGTTTTTTTGTATTATTTTTCTTTTCATAAATGGTTTAGCTGCAATATTTAATTCATTTTATTTCCGTATACAGGTTTTATAAATAATAATTCCCCTTTGACTTTTTAACATGATTTTATTGAAGTTAAATGTAAATATCATCACCATCATTATTAGTATTTGCAGCTTTAGCATTCATTAACGGATATACATATAGTATACGAGCCCAAAACAGATTTTCTAAGTCATTTCCTGTCGGACGATAACTCGTGAAATGCTTCAGAAAGTTGTATCATGAAGCGTCGTGGACGTCAGCTGCGGCACCGTCGGTGGGTTGAGGAACAAATTTTTTACATTTCTAAGAGTATTATGTCAACAATCACCCCTTGCACGAGTAGAAAGAAATACTTTTATTGTTATATTTCAATCAAGTCAATATTCTTAAAAATTTATATTTAAATATATGGACTTTGGCAAGAACTTCAATACATTAAAATCCATAAATATTGAAAACAAGTAGACGAAGCAATACGCACAATATACGAACTGAATTCCAAAAACACCATGGTAATTAAAACAAATAACACTCTAACAGAGGAAATCCCACTATCCATAGGAATAAGACAGGGTGATAGCCTAAGTCCAATACTTTTCAATGTAATCATGGACCAAATCATTGATGAGGTAAAAAACACAAATATTGGGTACCCAATGGGACACAACACCGTTCAGATTATATGCTTTGCTGACGATGTTGCCTTGACAGCAGATAGCGAGGACAACTTACAAAGAATGCTTTTCCATCTCAATCGAACAGCCAAACAGTATAATATGAAAATATCTGTGAAGAAAACCAAAGCAATGGTAATAGCAAAAGAACCGGTAAGATGCAAACTAATGGTTGATGACAAACGTATCGAACAGGTTGGGAAGTTTAAATACCTGGGAGCACATATAACAAGTAACAGGGTAGTAACGGAAGAAACACGCACACAAGCCAACAAAGCGGCCATGATATCAGGCCAACTAAGAGACATAATCTGGAACAATAAACATATGACGGTTGAGAGCAAAGCAAGAATTTACAAGGTCTGTGTAAGACCGATACTGACCTATGGCGCAGAAACAAGAAATGAAACCACAAAGACAAAACAAATTATGAGAACCACAGAAATGAAAACGCTGAGAATGATCACGGGAACAAGTTTAAGAGATAGAATAAGAAACGCAAAAATACGCGAGGACAGCGGAGTGGGGGATGTTGTGAAGTGGGTTCGAAACCGTCGTAGGCAGTGGAAAGATCACGTAGAACGAATGGACGATGACAGACTAGTAAAAACCGTGATGAGAGAGAAACCAAACACCAAACGGCCGCCAGGACGGCCCCCCAAAAGATGGTGAGACAGCTGGATTTCGACCTCAAACGAGGATCGATGAGGCATTGTGTAGATAACAGAACTTGGTTCTATCTAGAAGAAGAAGAAGAAGAAGAAGAAGGAGAAATATTGAAAAAAAATGTAGTGATAAATAAATTAATTAATTTCATATTTAATAAAACGGAAATGTATATAAAATAATTATTTCAAAAAGTCACTAAATTTCGTTTTTTAATTTAATCAGTTTCATTGTCGTTTTGGTTCGTGCCAGTCTCATCTCTATCTCATTCATTCTCAGTTTCGCTATCAGAGCTGTCTAGCACTATGTCATTATTATCGTCATCTGTAAAAAGATAAAAAAAATTAATTATATTTGATGTAATTTAACCAAAATTAACAAAATAAAAAAAAATATTACCTTTTTCGGGCTGAATAGTAATTTCATTAATCGACGATGGTAACTGGCTTCCAGAAAATTACGTTATATTTGGCGTCGACTTTTACCCAGGCATAATCTGAAGGTGCATCAGTGGTTGGAACTTTCATGTGTGAGTGCAACCAAATTTGCACTATAAAACATGCTCTTGAGAAACGTTGAAGTAATTCCAACTTGCAAAGTAGTAGGGACGAGCCATCAATGCTTTTTTTGACAACTGGAAAATATCATTATTGTGCTGCGCTCATATTGCCTTCCAGTGAGTTACCTTATCGGCTCTAAGTTTTGAACCGACTTGTATAATTTAATGAAATTTTTATGTTTTATAGGGGCTATAAAGACTCATTAAACCATTCTATAACAAATATTTTAGATCATCAGAGAAGTCAGGAACGAATTTGCAGCCACGCTCGTTGGGGTTAATTTTTAAAAAGTGTCATTTAACCTGGTTTTTTTAAATACTTTGGTTATTCTTTTTCAAAAAAGGAACTCCTAATTTATTTCGATAAAACTGGCGATTTTCGAGATAAATCGGTTTTTATGCGAAAAACTCAGAAGTTACTAATGCTAAACATAAACAGGTAAAAATAAAATACGCAGGGTGTGCTGATGTGCTTTAATTTATGTGGAAACGCTGACTAACTCTCCGAAGGCAAGAAGATGTTTTGTTGAAAGATTTCCAGTTCATACATTGTCAAGTCTAGAAACCTTTCAAAGGGTTGATCGGGGCTCAATTAATTTACAATTTTAATAAAATGCAAGAATAGTGGGAAGGTTTAAAAGTTGTTTTGGCAAATGTCCAACAGGGGCTCTACGTACGTCAATAGATTGTCTTATTCTTCGAATGTTTTTTCGCTGAACTGCAAATGATATTATTACAGACCTCGTTAGAATGCTTTGCTATTCTCGCCAGTAGTTCTTCTCTAGTATTTACTGGTGTAAAATAAACTGGTTCTTCTAGATGTCCCGGAAGTAAAAGATTCAGAGATTTAGATCTGGAGATCTTGGTGGCTATAAAACAGGCCCACCTCTATGTATCTATGGAGGGCCAAAAACGTTAGCTAAGTGTTGACGTACTATATGGCTAAAATGAGGTGAAGCACCATCAGGCGTGTACCACATTTGTTTTCTTCTATCAAAAGGTACTTCTGTCAATAAATTATTTAAATTTTGCTCTTTGAAAGGTTTTGGACTTGGCAATGTTCGAGCTGAAAATCTTTCAACACAAAGTCTTCTTGCCTTCGAAAAATTTGGCAGCGTTTTATCACAAATTAAATACATATTAGCATACTTTGCGTAGGAATATTCTTCCATTTTTTAAAATTATTTTTACTTGAAAGTGGTTTTGAAAAGTTCCGTCAATAAAAATTTATTATGTAGGCATTAACAATAATAATCTAGTTTTTACCTCTTTAGCATTAGTAATTTTTGAGTGTTTCGAATAAAAACCGATTTATCTCGAAAACTGCCAGTTTTATCGAAATTAATTAAGAGTACCTCTTTTGAAGAGGAATGAGCAAAGTATTTTAAAAGATCAGTTTAAAGCTCTGTAAAATGACACGTGTCAAAAATTAGGCGCAACGCATGTGTCTGCAAATCCATTCCTGACTTCTCTGATGATCTAAAACATGTACTGTAGTATGGTTTAATGAATTTTTATGGCCTCCGTAAAATATTAAAACTTCATTAAATTACATAAGTCGGTTTAAAACTTAGAGCCGATAAGGTAAATCGCTGGGTACCCATTTAGGGCTCTGTATCTCCGTTAAGGGTCACTTTACGAATTTTTTGTTCTATGAGAAAGTAGGGTTATTTCGACCTCCCCTGTATGCTCCCGAGAAATTAGGAGATACTTACTGGATACCCTGTATAACATTAATTCTTTCTGCGTGTGCAAGGAGCGTGATGTCGAATAATTTTAGATACATTATTTCTTCCATGTTGAAAATTTGTCATGTAATTGTTGATATAACACTCTAAGTAATAAACAAAATTAGGTGGCAATATGCCAAGAGAAAACTCGTCAGCAGATGAATTTAAATAGGCGATCAACGTTCACCCCTGGCTCTCATGTTCGTGTGACCAGCTGACGTATAATCCACTAAGTTACAGCCAGTTGACTATTTTTTTTCTTCAAAGTATTGTGTCAACTATCATTTGACAAATTTTCATTCATTAAAAATATTTTTTTTTCTACGTAAGTGGGGCTCAACTCATCCACAATGCCACATGTGACGTTTAAGAGGCTTCATGACACAACTCTCTTAAGCATTTTACTACTTATTGCCCGAGAGGAATTTGGTCTGTCCCTGGCTTGCTGTGCATGTTGTCCCCCTAGTTTCTTTCACCCGTTTCGGTCTGAGCCGGCTAGTTTTTTAATGTTATTCTGTTTGGGTCATCCACAGTTTCTTTTATTTGAGCATTGTTTCATTCCACTAGTCTACTAGTTCATCGATTATTTTGTACTAGTACAATATGGTCTGTCCAGCTTTACCCAAAGTGCAATGCGTGACGTCACATCTATTACCCTAAACCGTTTTCGGATTTTCTCATTCGTTTCAGCTTAATAACTAACATTCTTCTTCTCGTGGTGTGTTTATTATTTCTTTATTGAGAACCCATGTTTCAAATGCGAAAACTCTTTAAATATTTTTCATTTCTTTGCTCAACGAAATAAGCTTATTTTTTAATTTACCAAATGCTGACAATGATATTATTGTTAAAATTTTAGATATAAACTGTTTCTTCGAAATAGTGATTTTTTGTCCGATATATACTGCTTGGATTTATTGTTAACTTTTGTTAGCATTTGTTATATTTCCTATTCAGTTAGTTGCACATAAAACTACACTGCCTGCAAATCTCAGGTGGCTTGACTATTAATTTTTTTCCTCTTAATTTAGTTATCTAAACATATATCCTAGAGCCAGCACGAATAGTTTTGGTGAAATAGTGTCATTCTATCTGAAGAAATTGACAGACTTTGTATTTCAGTGTATATTTGAATTATTACAATCGGCCAAGCGCTTTCGGTCTCTATCGGACCATCCTCAGGGCTCAGACCCTAAAAACGAGAGAATATGGTCAGCAAATAAGTTTACTCAGTACTCACCAACCACACTCACTCGTCAAAGGGCACACCTCAACCCTGCCAATTTGAGAAAAGTCGCGAGCTTAGCCTCCACACAGGACAAGATGTATACAATTAAAAAATTTTTAGAAACATTTAAAATTAAAATTAAAACCAGAACATTCAATACACAGTGCACGTTGACATGATTAAAACAATAAACATTTTCAATAACAACCCAAAAGGGTGAGGTTATGCCACACACAGTCATAGTATAACACGGCAATAAAACTTTCCAAAAATCAAAACTACATACAAGTGTGTGAAAGCCTGAGTAGGGATTTTCTGTATGAGTTTCCATTCTTGAATTCCCTGTCAGTTGTATTTAAAATCAGTAAATTATTGGCAATGAGCAAAAAAGGGGGAAAAAAGGCAGAAAGAAAGGGCATTAAAGTTTATTAATCTATAGCGTTACTGATATCGGCCATTCTGTGATCTATTTCGAACACTTGGGTTCAGTGGCGTGAAATAATTTCCATTTTTGTAAAAAAGCAACAAATTACACGAACATAGACGTAGTTAAAATTTGCTGAAATGTGTAAACTATTAATATATTTAGAATGAAGTGTCTGAAACTGAAAAAGATGATCAAAATTATTATAAGATTGCACCCCACGCAATCACAGCTCCCAGACATTTAAATTGTTTAATGATTTAAGGAAAAAGTTTGAAAATGGGGTTGCGGTCATTGCTGAAATGTGTAAACTATTAATATATTTAGAATGAAGTGTCTGAAACTGAAAAAGATGATCAAAATTATTATAAGATTGCACCCCACGCAATCACAGCTCCCAGACATTTAAATTGTTTAATGATTTAAGGAAAAAGTTTGAAAATGGGGTTGCGGTCATTGCGGTAAATGACCGCAACCCCATTTTCAAACTTTTTCCTTAAATCATTAAACAATTTAAATGTCTGGGAGCTGTGATTGCGTGGGGTGCAATCTTATAATAATTTTGATCATCTTTTTCAGTTTCAGACACTTCATTCTAAATATATTAATAGTTTACACATTTCAGCAAATTTTAACTACGTCTATGTTCGTGTAATTTGTTGCTTTTTTACAAAAATGGAAATTATTTCACGCCACTGAACCCAAGTGTTCGAAATAGATCACAGAATGGCCGATATCAGTGACGCTATAGATTAATAAACTTTAATGCCCTTTCTTTCTGCCTTTTTTCCCCCTTTCTTGCTAATTGCCAATAATTTACTGATTTTAAATACAACTGACAGGGAATTCAAGAATGGAAACTCATACAGAAAATCCCTACTCAGGCTTTTACACACTTGTATGTAGTTTTAATTTTTGGAAAGTTTTATTGCCGTGTTATACTATGACTGTGTGTGGCATAACCTCACCCTTTTGGGTTGTTATTGAAAATGTTTATTGTTTTAATCATGTCAACGTGCACTGTGTATTGAATGTTCTGGTTTTAATTTTAATTTTAAATGTTTCTCAAAATTTTTTAATTGTATACATCTTGTCCTGTGTGGAGGCTAAGCTCGCGACTTTTCTCAAACTGGCAGGGTTGAGGTGTGCCCTTTGACGAGTGAGTGTGGTTGGTGAGTACTGAGTAAACTTATTTGCTGACCATATTCTCTCGTTTTTAGGGTCTGAGCCCTGAGGATGGTCCGATAGAGACCGAAAGCGCTTAGCCGATTGTAATAATTCAAATATACACTGAAATACAAAGTCTGTCAATTTCTTGATTTCTTCGGTGTACAACCTGTTAATAACTTATTCTATCTGAAACCTTACCCTTCTATTAGACTATTGACTAGTATATTTAAAATAATTAAAGTTTGTACTGAGTCAAACGTTTTCTCGTAATTTGATTCTTTATTTCGTGTTCTGTTTGCTTTATATAGATTAAAAAACATTAATAAAATTAAAAAAAAATTGATCCGACTTCTAGAAAAGCATGAAACAGAGAAAAATAACGAAATAAATTTTTATATGAAATTGAAAATTTTGAAGTCGGCGCAAATTTAATACATGACAAAATGTATTTCATATAAAAATACTGAATAATACTTTATTAGTAATAGCTTTCTTATCATAGTTTGTATATATCTCATGTTAGCAGTTATTTGTTTCATTTAGTAATAATTTGGCGTCGAATCCCAAAATTCTAATTTAATATAAATATTTATAATTTTTTTTTGTTTTTTTAGCGCTTTCCTAGAAGTCGATTCAGTTTTTTTTCTTAATTTTATATTTCGATCTTTAGTTTTGAATTGAGTTGCATTTCTAAAGTTGCAAATAAGTACCTATTTGAACAATAAGAATTTTTTGATTCTAAGAATTCTCCAAATACTAGTTTTGAATGAAATTGTACCAAACAAATATGTAGTTTGCTATAGCAAATCCGTTATATTGAATTTTAAGAAATTAATTTTAGATTCGTAACCCAGGCTTTCAAAATATCCCTATATCGATATTGAAAGGACCTGAGACATGTATATATTTAGTCTGACTTCTTGAGTTTAAAAACATTAGTCCGACCTATTGGGTTTGAAAAATAGCCCCAAGACAAAATCGGAAAAATGTAAAATTACTAGTCTCCCATATTGTATTTACTATATTAAATTAAAAAAAAAACTTCAGATTCCTAACTTACTATTCGAAAAACATCGTAAAATTAACTTTGAAAATATGTGAATAGTAAAATTTTTAATCCACCATATTGGATCCGCCAGATTTAATTTAAAAAAGATTATTGTAAACTCGTAAGCTAATTTTAATCTACACCTTCAAAAACCCCCATTACCAATTTTGGACATATTCCAGAAAATTAAAATTTTTAGACAACCATATTGCATCTATCGTATTGAATTAAAAAAAAAATAGATTTGTTGTTTACACTCTCAGAAATCCCTCAGTACCAATTTTGAATAAAATCAAGATATGTTAAATTTTTAGTCCTCTCTATTGGGCGCCATATTTAATTTTTTAAAAATATGTTGAAATTCTTTATTTACACTTTTAAAAACATCGCTATACCAATTTAGGACAAAATACGGAAACATTACATTTTTAATCAGTCAGATTGGTTCCAATATATTGATTTTTCTAAAAATAATTATAGGTTCGTTATTTGCACAAAGTCGAGAAATTTTAAATCTTTAGTTCCCCATAGTGGATCCGCCGTTCCGAATCAGCCATATTTAATTTATAAAAAATTAAATTCGTTATTTACACCTTTAAAAACCACCTATACAAATTTTGAACCAAATCAAGAGATGTAAAGTTTTTAGTCCGCTATATTGGATCAGCCATATTGAATTTTTTAAAAATAATTTTAGATTTGTCTCCTCATACCAATTTCGGAAAAAAATTGGACAAAATCAATTTTTTTTCCGCCGTATTATCAGCGCAATCTTGGCTAATCCTGAATCGATTTCGGCTAAAAAATATGGACGCAGGAGATATAAAATTTTTTCTTTGAATATTATTCAGAGAGAATTCTGCATTTACAAGCATTCGTTGCTGAACGGCGCTGGTTACAAACAAGATCGCGTGATGAAAGTTTGGCTATTAATATACGGTGAAATTTAACATCCCCCTTGGCTAGAACCAAATATCCTGCAACGTTAGACATTACATTTAAGCATATTAAAATGACATGAGGTCAAAAACTAGAGTCTAATCAAAACAACGAATGTCTGACTTTGCCTAGCTGTTTAATGTATAGATGAAAATTATTATTATATTGTAGGAGTACTTTCTTAGTTGGACATTATTGAATAGTTTTAGTGTAACCATTTTTATTCATTTTAAAAACAATATCTATTTAGTAGTTCGATAATTATTTAGTCCTACTATATCATGCCACAATTAACAATTTTGTGAAAGTTCAGAGGTTAGGTTGAAGCATGAAAATAAAAAAAAATAATTTGATATATTGTTTTTAAATCTCAGGTTAGAAATCGGAGAACTATTTAAAAAACTACTTTTTTATGTTTGTTTCTGAGCCATTTCATTTAGATCGAAGTTTAATTGTTTCTAAAGTTTTCTAATTGGAATCGCTATTTAAAATAATTGAAATGATATTAACTAAAATGACAAAAATGTATTTTTTTTGCTCAGATTCTCAAATTTCTTACTCTAGATTTAAAACCAATTCATTTATTTTAGCCTTCACCCATCCAATATTGAACATAAGCCTCTCCTTTTGTTCTCCAGCTGTCGCAATTTTCTGTTTTTATTGTCCATGTTAGACCGGCTATTCTTTTTATTACATCTTTTCCTCTTGTTTCCGGTCTTCTTCTCAATCTTTTGCCCTTCCATTCTTAGACGATTTTGTTCCACACATCGTCTGATTGCCGCATAATAAGCCCAGCCTGTCTCTATTTTAGGATTGCTGTATATTTTCTGACATCTATCGGTTTCGTTCTTTGTCTTGTTTATTCGTTTCTTACACTACCTTTCATTTTTACACCTAATATATTCCGTTCCAAAGCTTTTTCAATTTTGTTAAGATTTTTCATTGTTTTTATTGACTGTCGATATTTCTGCTGTATATGCGAGAACAGACACAGGAAACTTAAAAGCAATAGTCGCATAATAATTAACTTTATCCACTCATAGTTTTAAAGTTTCCAAAGTGAAAGAAAATTGATATTTGTAATGTTAACAAAAAAAAATGAATAAACACAATTATAAAGAAGGAAAAAGGGAAAATAAAGTATTGACACCTATTTTCTCATTTGATCACCATTTCAAATTTTGTTCTTATTTTAGCTATATACGCTCAAAATATACCTATTCTGAAAAAGTTGTAGTGTAGTTTCATATAAAATATTGTTAAGACAAATTTTGAGGAATATGCATACTATGTAAAATTTTACAATATTCTGTTATACCATAGTTTGGATTTAAGAGGAAAAATTTTTAGTTTATTAAAAAAGATACCTTAAAATAAAAAATAAATACCTGCAATTATTACACCATGACATGAAGGGTTGTTCATAGATAACTAAAATATAAAATGAAGCTCCAACTGAGAATTGGATTTTTTTTTACACAATATAAACGGTAAAAAAAGTAATATTCTGTTTGTTGGCTTATATTACGGAATATATTGAACGAATCGCATTACTTTCACTAGACCATTTGTAGATAATTAAAAAAACTACAAAATAGCTTTTTTAGACTAGTATAGGATGATTTTTCGCTGAGAAAAATGAGAAGAACGATTAAAAATGTTTTTTTTACAACTTAGATCTTTTGGAAAATGATAGTTTATTATGTGTATTTTAAAGTGGCAAGAGATGAAATTTTTTGCTTCAGTAGTTTTTGTATAATTGCAATATAAATAATTTAGAGCATTTTTTTGTCAATGTTACCGTGTTAACCTTATAGTTCCGATTTGAGTTTATTAAAATGACTCTGAAAGTAGAGATTATAAACTTCAATTAGTCTAGCTGAGATTTTCGTACAAATTTTGAAAAATACTAAATATGTGATGCGATTAATTCAATAATTTTCATAATGTAAGCAAAAAACCAAAAAAATCAGATTTTTTAGCGGTTTTATTGTTTAAAAAATATCAATGTTCAGTTGGAATCAAATTTTGTGTTTTGGTCTTCTATGAACTACCCTTCAAGTAATGATGCAGGCAGTTTGCTGTTATTTTTTTTTGTAAAATTAGCAAACCGATAAAAAATATAAAATATGAAGTTATCTAATCAAATTTTGTTACAAACATTTGAAAGGATTGCTTAATATATTTATTGTTTCTGAAAATATATTGTATAAACAGTTCTTTCAAGTTATTCGGCAGATGCAAACAAAAGAAAATAAAAATAGCCAATTTGTTATATTAGAATGGAATTGTTTTTTTCTGCCTTAATTTTAAGAAGTACGGCACTCTTTTTAAGAAAAAAGGATGTTTTAACACCTATTTGGAGGGTGACTCTCCCTCTTTTACTAATTTATTTTTGGAAACCCCGAAAGATGTCAACTTGAGTTAATTATGGTATTCGCGAAAAAAAAATATTTTCAAACAATTGTATTAAATTTCGTAATTTTTTGAATTAAATTACGTGCATGAATAAATTATTTATCCTTATAAAATGCATGGTGTTTTTGGGGATGAAAATACCATAGATCAACATCATTTCAAATAACAAGTAATTTTTACTTTGTTTTGTAAATATATCTTACATAAAACCTGAGATATTTCAAAAATATTGTTTTCAAGGGTGAACTTTAGGGGCGGTTATCACCCGGTTAAAATGAATCTCCGCAGATAAAAAAATACGTATCTCTTATTTTTGTACCCTCTACAACATATCGAAGTTTTATTAAAATAGGAGCCGGATACTCCAGGCAGGCGCGGATCCAAGGGGGGGGGGCGGTGGGGGCGATCGCCCCCCCCCCCCAAGAGCTTTGAGTTGAGGAAAATAGACCCGATTTTGCCACTTATGCTACAGTTTATTCAAGAACTAGAGAGAGTAATAAATCATTTTTTACCCTTTTTTTTTCTTCGCAAACTACCTTTGTTCTTTAGTCCGATTTTTTTGGCAAAATCTGTTAGACACATATATTATTCATAGAAATGGGTTAGAAATTTTAGAATCAAAAATAGCGGTCTATAATAATGGACTATTTGGTTGCATAACAATAGATATTTGGATGTATGAAGTGTTAAAAAGGATTTTAATCCTTATCATAGGCGTCGGAAGGAGGTTTATTTTATTTTGACATATTTCACACAAATCACAACTGTATTTTTATTATTTTTAATTGTGGCATAGAAATCGTTTTATGCACATTCCGATTAAAATGTAGCCTTTTTCTCTCAAAAAATTCTAAGTTATAATTTAAATACCTACAAAATATCCATTGTCAAAAATACAAGAAGTTAAACATATATAAAAAAAATAAATTCGCCCATATAATATTAAATTTTTTTTGGAGCTATCGGTCATTTTATTATTAATTAAAAACATTTTTAGGATATTTGACGGTTCAGTTTATTTATTTCTGAAACCATCTGCAGAACTAAAATTAAACACAAAAAAGGGATTGAAATGTAATTTATTTTTATAAGTTACAGAAAATTTAAATAATAAATTGTGTTTACGCTGGTAAACAGTACGTTTCTAATTCGTAATCAAAGTCAGTGAACCTATCTTCGCTCAAATTAATTATAATTGGATCTTCTATCTCACCGATCATGAGATCGAGTTTTCACATTTTCTTTTATGCTTTTATTATATGGATTGTCCCCAATTTTCTGCACTAACTTTATTTAAAAAATCTTTCAAAAGTTCAGTTAAATTACTAATTTTGTAGGTTGTAATATTTCTAGCAACTCTACCTTTTACTTGAGAGAGATATTTCCTTCTCCAACGGACATATTCCAGACGATCTATAAGAACAGATTTCCTATCTGCTTTTTTCCAGCAAAAATTAAGTTCTCTTAGCAATTTCCAGAGCTGAGTTCTTTTAATTTCAGGTAAATCCCGATCTTCATTGATTTTACTTAGAATTTTGTCGACGGTTGGGATCTGCTTCTCATAATAAAATGTGTGTACAACTTCTTTTATTGCAGTTTACATCTCTTCTTCCAACGAGGTTTTTCGTCTGCCCATGATCGCATGTAGCTTGAGAGTACTAACAATTCCAGTCATTTTTTTCCTTCAGTATTGGGCACATAAAAGATTTTTCAACTCCTCTCATGTTGGAACACAACTCAACAGAGTTTTTAACATTATTATCTAGATATTGATATCTTAAGGCATCATAAACATTCGTCGTAATAAGTTTTTCGTTGAGGAAAAAATGCCCTGGTTTTAACGATTTTGAAAGCCATTTCTTTTTGGTATCTCACTAATCTCAAATAATATGTAAAAACAAGCACAGACAAGATAAATTACTAAGGACACACTGTAAGGTGTACTTTGCTCACTGACAGAAATTAAATTGAACTACCAAAATTTTTATTGTAGCAGTAAATTTATAAAAGTTTATAATGTTTAAATATAATTAGATTTACGGCAGTCCTCAGATACCTGCGGCACTGGAGCAGGTAGGTTGGAGGTTTCGATAACAGTTTTATTACTCTCTCTAGTTCTTGAATAGAGTATAGGAATGTGTATGCTTGCGATCGCCCCTCCCCTTCCCAAAAGCTTTGAGTTCAGGAAAATACAACCGATTCTGCATTTTAAATTAGGAATGTGTATGCTGCTGGCAGTCCTGTCGACAACTTGTTTTTCTTGCGATAGCCCCCCCCCCCCCCGCCCCCAAGAACTTTGAATTCAGGAAAATAGACCCGATTCTGCCTCTTATACTAGGAATGTGTATGCTGCTAGCATCCTCCCTCCCTGTCGGCAACTTGTTTTTTCTTGTGATCGCCCCCCCCTCTCCAACAGCTTCAAATTCCTGAAAAATAGACACAACCCTGCCTTTTACACTAGAAATGGGAATGTGGCTGATGTCTCACCCCCCCCCCCCCGTCGACAACTTGCTTTCGCTTGCCATACTGCACTTTTGTGATATCACCGCCCCCCCCCCCAAGGAGAGAGGCTGGATTCGCCCCTGACTCCAGGTACCTTCCTTGTTAGTGTAATTACAGGACAGATAAACTTGAAGTAATGTCTAATTTCTCAAGGACTTTTTCTTTATCTGAATTACTAAATATTTTTATTAGTAATATAATGGTAAACAATTTTTAATTTTAAGAGCAGAAACTAATATTTTCTACTGTCAGGTTCAATTTTGCAAAGCAAATAGGAAAGTTTTCTTATATCTGTAAACTTGAAATTTGGCACACGGGTAGAGTTTAGGAAACAAAAGAAAACCTTATTTTTCAAGAATATTAGTATTATAAGTAACTTTATCCGGAGTTAGTTCGTACTGGCCGTGTTTTGGGCGAGCATAAAGAATCTCATTCGTTTTCCTATGTCGAGCTTTATTTCTTTTTGATGAATTTCTTTTGCCTTAAATATTTGTTTATCCTTTTCTTACATCATTTTCCGTAAATAAAATATACAAATAGCGAACCCAAGTCTATGACAAAATATTTTAAAATAAAAATATAATAATAAAAATCTATTTTAATTCTAAACTTATACATGCAGGGTGGTAAAAAAGACAAGATTCTGCCTTTCATATGAAACACCACGTATTTGATGAAAAATCTTTCGGTCGCTTTATTTTTTTGAAGTGCATTTTTTTCAGAAAAGAAAAGTTTGTACAGGGTGAAGTAGAAAAATGTTATGCTTATCCACTTAAATATGTTTACTGGAACATCTTGTAAATCATTACATCTTTAAAGTTTACCGTAAATTCTAGATATTTTTCATTAAACAAGTGTTATACCAGTGACCGCAAATAATATTTTTTTTAGTTATATTGTCCGGTAATACACCAGTACATTTTGTAATGGATAATTTCAAAACTCGGAATATCAGTTAATCAATAATCATTATTTACAAAATAGAATTATTAATTACTCCATCAATAGATAATTTTGAAAATAATATTATCAATTAACGAAGTAATTGGTAAGGTCATTTTTGAAGTTATCATTTGACGAAGTAATTGATAATTTTAAAAATAAAATTATCCATATCGAGAGTAATTGAAAATTTCATTTATCAAATTAATTTTTCCCAATTATTGTTATACTACTTGGTAATTTACCAGAATTAAATTATTCTTTTTTAACGAAACACTCTATTTTTTAGATAATGTAATGGAAAATTAACAGTAGGAAAAATTCGTCAAATGCATCATTTAATTTTATGAGAAAAATTGAGACGAAAATGTATTTTACATGGCTGAAACATTTTTTTTTTTTGTTCAGGGCAAGACATATATTATATAATAAAAAAAAATGACACTGCTTCTGCCCTTGATGATTTGCTGTAGTCTCGTCAAAAGGATTCAAAATGATCGAAAAAATTTCAAACATCCCAAAAAAGAAGCGATGAAAGGGTGACGAAAAATTTTGATCACATGCTTAAGTATGCTTTTTAAATAACTCCACGTTCTTTTACACTTTTTGATTAGAATATTTTGAGACCAATGCATTCGAGTTCAAGCTAAGCTCATTTTGCACTCGGAGCATTTCATAATATAAGTATGGTTTATACATATTCTGTTCTTTATTGAAAGTGAATGATAATTAAAATCGTCCAGGTAGGATAAATACTTATAGTTATGTTACTATTTTATATGATGTGGAATTATTTATCGATAAAAGTCATTAAATGAAATTAAATTCAATTTTTAAATATTCTTGTAATGGCTAATTTGAAAAGTGAAATTTTCAATTATTGTTATAATGGGAACTTAGAAAATGAATTATTACTTTGACAATTAATTATTTTAAAAATGAAATTATGAATTACTTCGGTAATTGATATTTGTAAGAATAAGTATCCATTAATTTATTAATTGATAATTGTAGGAACGAAATCTAATATTACTTTATAAATTGATAATTTTATTTTAGAAATTATTTATTGATAGAATAATTGATAATTTCAATTTGTTGCTTAATAATTTTTAAGTAATTAATTAATTATCTTATCTTCAACTCTTTTCGAAATATTTATGCATCATCGTAAGGTACAATACTAATTAATTTTTGGGAAACTGCACTTAAATAACAAAACCTTATTTTAACTTTTTTAATCACATAGCTATATAACAAATTTTAATAATGGAGTCTTAAATTAAATCGTTAAAACTAGATAAACTTTACGTAAAGTTAAATAAAAATTTATTTTCCACCTAGTGCAGAGTTTACTGATGACACTGTGTACTTGTTTGTCTTGCTAAGAATGTGTATTACTTTTAGACACATACTACGTTTTTAAAAATAGTTATTTTATGAAGTTACCTTATACAGGGTCAAAAACATATAAACTTTGCATCACATATGACCAAATTTTAATAGCCCTATTTGGATGTTGCAGAAAAAAACACATTTAATATGGCGCTACTTTAAACAAAATATGTCTGGAATGAAGCATTGTCAAAACTTTTATGTAGGTTGCGTCGAGTCTTATTTTGTAACAGTGGTGCAATTTACAAAAAATGGGCAAAAATCTAAATTATCTTATACAGGTAAAATTTTGCAAATGGGGATTTTGAAAAACTTTTATCTTAAAATATATAAACCCACTTTAATTTTTTTTTGTAAAAAAAAATAAAATTTGACAGATAACTCTAATCACGTAGTACTACTTTTTGGTTAATTTTCATCTCGATTGAAGCAGAAATTGATGCCAAAATCAAATTTTGAAAAAAGCTATTAATAAAAAAAAATTCCATATGATGCGGACTTTATATATATATATATATATATATATATATATATAAATATATATATATATATATATATATATATATATATATATATATATATATACATATATATATATATATATATATATATATATATATATATATATATATATATATATATACCTTGACATTTTGCTTATTTATTAAAAATGAATTGCAAATTTTTATGTCAAAAACTTAACTATAAATTTTTCCTTTAAAGAAGTCTTTATTATTTAATTTGGGTTAGTTTTTTTGTAGGCAAAGATCGACTTTAGTAGTGATATTTTGAAAATTATTAGTACAGAGTGGTTAAAAAAGAAGAAAAAAAAGTATATTTAAAAAATCGTCAAAAGTCAATTTTTTCAAATAGAAAGCATCTATTTTTACAATTTTATTATATTAAGCATTAAAAATAAGGGTAACTTTGTATAAAGATTGTCTGTTCCACAAATTTGCAGTTTTCAAAATATTGGCAATTGAACATTTTTCTATTTTAAAAATGCTATACGCCCTTAAAATTTTGTTATTAGTTGACCATGACGGCGAAAATAAAACAATCGAACCCTACAAATTGTCACTATTTCTTGCCATTTGCCATTTATTAATAATAATCATGTAGGGGTGATTATTTATTATTTATGGAGAATGTGATAGAGTTCTTCAAGAACATGCGATACATTTGCGTTCCGTTATCCGAAGAAACACACACCAACACTATCAACTGTTAAAAAGACCATAAAAAACTTCAAGAACCTTGGATCTATAAAAGCTAAAAGAAGTAGAAATAAACCAGTTGTTAATAATATAAAGTCATAAAAATTATTTGAGTAAATGTTCAAATTAACGCCCTTGAATTCCAAACATTTTTCGCACCTAAGCAGGAGCTCTTCTTCGTGACCGATGATTAAGTTCTTCAAATGCTATTCTGACGCGCTGTATGCAATCTTCCATAGTGGTTAATGCGATGTTGTATACTTTATTTTTGATTGTCCCCCAAACAAAAAAATCAAGTACTGTAAGGTCGGGAGAGCGAGGTGGCCAAAGATGGGGCTCATTTTTGGCTATCCATTGATCATAAAACAAGTTTTGCAGATGATTATTAACTAAATGACCATTATGTGGAGTTCACTTCCAAATTTCTCATGATGTCGAAGTAGCGCTCAGCTATAAGTTAAAAAACGTATTTTGTAACTAGAAGTCTTCAAAAATGGATAACTTACCATTCAGATTATCTTAGTAGAATTTTAGTGCGTCGACGCCGTCATTCCTTATAGCTGCGAAATATCCTAAAATTGTAGTTTCAATATTTTCATTATTAACAACTGGTTTATTTCTATTTCTTTTTGCTTTTATGTTCCTTTTAATAGTTGGTGGTGTTGGTTTCGGTTTCTGCGGATATCGGATGGCGAATATATCGCATGTTCTTGAAATAACTCTATCACATTCTCCATAAATAATAAATAAGTTTAAATAATCCTCGTGCGTGTATTTTAATCGCCTCGACATGATTATTATTAATGAATGTTAAATGACAACAAATAGTGACAATAGAAAAATGTTGAATTGCCAATATTTTGAAAAGTACAAATTTTTGGAATAGTTAAGCTTATACAAAGTTACCCTTATTTTAATGCTTAATATGATAAAATTATAAAAATAGGTATTCTCTATTTGAAAAAATTGGCTTTTGACGAATTTTTAAATATAATTTTGATTCATCTTTTTTGACCACTTTGTACTAATAATTTTCCAAATATCATAAAAAGACTACCAAACTCGATCTTTGTCTTCACGAAAACTAACCCAAATTAAACAATAAAGACTTCCTCATAGGAAAAATTTATAGTTAAGTTTTGGTCCGCAAACGTCATCTTTGACATAAAAATTTAAATATGCCTAAAACGTTGAGACTTAAGTATAATATATTTTACATGAAATATGTCTACAATTTTACGTAGAAATCAAAAATGCAAAAATATATACGATATTCTATTTAAAATAAGCAACTTGGCATTTATTTCTGGTATAACCGGAAGTGTTGCCATCTTGAAAATATTTTAGCCGGCTGTCCCCATACACTGTCAAATTTTCAAATTCTTCCTAATTATAGTTTATGCACAATCGATCGATAAATTTCTTAGAGAATCATCCTGTATAGTATTTTCTTTTCCAAAAAATGCATTTCAAAAATAAATTGTCGGGTCCGAGCAATTTTTTATCGGATACCCTGCAATAACTAGTTACTTTAAAATTCAATTTCGAATGCTTTCTTTGTTTGGTACTACAAACACGAAAGCTGTCATATTCGTAAATATAAATGCCTATTTTTGGATTTTCCTAAAATTACGAGTTATGTAATTATCCCTTCAAAAGCATAAAAGCTAAATTTTTTTCAGCCGTACTCTAATTGTGGTTTTGTCACTCTATTTAAAAAACAAATTCTATAAAGTGACGTTTTTAATTAGCTTACTTAGCTGAGTTATGTTTTTAACATATTTATCGAGCTTAAAAGAAGGAGAGAAATTAATGCTCGTACACACGCGTTTGATTCCAATTTAGCAAATTTGCATAATTTTCTATTGCTTTTTGTTTACGTTTACTTTTTGTTTAAAGAAGCTAAAGTGTGGGTGTACTAGTTATATTTTAGTAATGCCGTATAAATTATTTATGAAAAAAAATGTATATTTGAAATTTTAATACTGAAGGAAAATGCGTATTATTTATTTAAATTACTATTTTTAAATTAATAACTGCTTATCAACTGATTTATAAATTTTCTTAATCCCTTATATCATTTTTATCATTCTATTTCTAGATTTCGTTAAAACGTTAATTAAATATATATATATATATATATATATATATATATATATATATATATATATATATATATATATATATATATATATATATGTTTATATATGTTTATAGGGCTTTCACGGAAATCAAATAAACAGGAAAGAAAGCGAGTTAATATTGCATTATAATCCAGTTCTGAGCTCTGTTTAAAGTTTCAAGTATCTAGCTCATCGAAAGTTAGCTTGAAATTGATTGCAAAATTTGAATTGAACAGACAAACAAAGGAACAGACAGATAAGAAAAGGAGTTAATACTGCATTGTCATCCAGTTCTGAGCTATGTTTAAAGTTCAAGTCTCTAGGTCATCGAGAAGTTAGTTTAAATTGATTTGCAAAAACAGACAAACAAACAAAACAAACAGACAAGAAAGTGAATTATTCAAATCGTAAAAAAAAGCATTTTCTTTGTCTTAAAAACACTTTTCCACTCCGTTAGTTTATTATAAACTTTTAACGCGAATAGGTTTTTTAACCGACTTTTAAAAGAAGGAGGTTCTCAATTCGTTGAGTATGTATGTTTTTTATTTATGCATGTACACCGATTACTCCGGAACGGCGGCACCGATTTGAATAAAATTTTTTACGTTATGTTCAAGAAGTTGCTGCGGTGGTCCCATATTTTTTTGGACGAAATTGGTACAGTAAAATCCAAGATAGCGCTGACAATATAGCGGTAAAAAAATTTAATTTTGTCTGATTTTCTTCAAAACTGGTATGAGGGAATTTTTGGGGTCATACACAATGAATCTGGAATTATTTTAAAAAAATATATATTTCGGATCCAATATGGCGGACAAAAAATTTAATTTTGTCTGGTTTTATCCAAAATTGGTGGGGCGAGTTTTCGGGGTTGCACATAATGGATCCAAAATATTTTTAAAAAATTCAATAAGGCGGACAAAAAAATCAATTTTATTCGATTTTTTCCAAAATTGGTACGAGGTAGTTTTCAAGGTCGTACATAACTAATCTAAAATTATTTTTAAAAAATTCAATATGGCGGATCTAAAATGGCGGATTAAAGATTCTACATATTCCGATTTTGTGTAAAATCGATATTGTGGGGTTCTTGAGGCGTATACAAACTCAATATGCAGTATAAAATATATCGAGCTTAGAAATTTACATCTCAGGTTGTTTAAACATCGATATTGGAAGGTTTTGGGGCCTATATTACCAATCTAAAATTAATTTGAAATTTAAGATAGTGGATTTAGTATGACACACTAAATATTTGTTTGACACAATTTTACTGGTATTTCGAAAACTCTAAGAATCAAAGAATTTTTAGTGGTTCATTTTAGAGTGATCTAAAACTTTGGATAAAATGGGTACTTTTTTGCCACCTTCGAGTCATCAAGCTTCAGAGACTTTCTCATACAAACCACGACTGTGGCTGCGAGCATATTCGTGTGAGCCCTATAAACATATATACGCCACCCAGCGAGAGGCCGGCGATGCCGCGTTCAGTGTTGCATACTTCCTTCCGATCTGTCCTTTGCACAGCCAGGTGTAGGCAGGAGTTCTTTTACTTTACGGTCCGCGGTGAAAATGGTTTCAATATTGTGCCACTTGAGAATTTTTGGGATTTTGTTTGTGTTGCCTCTGATATAAGAAACAGAAACTTTGGAGATATTCTTTTGGTTTTCGGGGCCAAACGTTTGTTTTTCAGAGCCTTGTCTATATGTTCTTTTTTTATAACCATTTTTTGTTAGGGCGTCTTGAAGTATGTTTATTTCTTTCTGGTCATTTTCTTGATCTGTAAAGGACTGCGATCTAATCGCAAGTGATTTTACTACGGCAAATAATTGGGCCTGATAGTTATGTGAATCGGCGTGGAGATATCTGTTGATGTGAGTGGGTTTCCTGTGCGAAAGTAAGCCAAGGCAATTTTCTTTCCTGTTCCGTCTCAATGGTGAATTTGATTTTTGAGTACATAGAATTTATGTGATTTAGGAAATTTTTGAGGATTTCTTCTACATGTTGCCAGACAACGAATATGCACGCAGCCACAGTCGTGGTTTGTATGAGAAAGTCTTTAAAGCTTGATGACTCGAAGGTGGCAAAAAAGTACCCATTTTATCCAAAGTTGTAAATCACTTTAAAATGAACCACTAAAAATTCTTTGATTCTTAGAGTTTTCGATATACCAGTAAAATTGTGTCAAACAAATATTTAGTCTGTCATAGTGAATCCACTATCTTAAATTTCAAATTAATTTTAGATTGGTAATATAGGCGCTAAAACGTTCCAATATCGATGTTTAAACAACCTGAGATGTAAATTTCTAAGCTCGATATATTTTATACTGCATATTGAGTTTTTAGACGCCTCAAGAACCCACAATATCGATTTTAGACAAAATCGGAATATGTAAAATTTTCTGTCCCTCATATTGTATCTTATCAACCTAATTAAAAAAAAAATTAACTTCATATTCGTAATACACTACCCCGAAAACCCTCTAATACCAAATCTGAAAAAATGCGAATAAGGTAAAATTTTCAACCCACCTTATTACATCCGCTATATTGAATTTCAAAAAAATTATTTAAGTCTTAATCTAATCTAAATCTAAACCTTTCAAAGCCCCCTAGTACCAATTTTGGATGAAATCCGGAAATTTAAAATTTTTAGACTTATATTCGCTATTTACGTCTTCAAAAATGGGTCAGTTCCACCTTTAAATAAAATCGAAAAATGTAAAATTTTCAGTTCTCTATCTTAGATTTTCCATATTGAATCCTGAAAAAATACTTTTAAATTCATAATTTACACCCTCAAGAACCCTCTATATCAGTTTGGGAGAAAATCTAAAAATGTAAAATTTCTTGGACACCATATTGAATCTGCCAGATTGAGTTTTTCAAAAAATACTTTAAATTCATAATTAACACTAACAAAAATACCACAATACTGATTTTAGACAAAATCGAGAGATGTAGAATCTTTAATCCGTCATCTTGGATCCGCCATATTGAATTTTTAAAAAATAATTTTAGCTTAGTTATGTACGACCTTGAAAACTACCTCATACCAATTTTGGAGAAAACCAGACAAAATTAAATTTTTTGTCCGCCATATTGGATCCGCCATATACATTTTTTAAAAATAATATTTCAGATTCATTGTGTACGACCCCAAAAATTCCTCCATACCAATTTTTAAGAAAATCAGACAATATTAAATTTTTTTACCGCTATATTGTCAGCGCCATCTTGGATATTACTGCACCAATTTCGTCCAAAAAAATATGGGACCACCGCAGCAACTTCTTGAACATAACGTAAAAAATTTCATTCAAATCGGTGTCGTCGTTCCGGAGTAATCGGTGTACATACATAAATAAAAAACATACATACTCAACGAATTGAGAACCTCCTTCTTTTAGAAGTCGGTTAAAAACCTATTCGCGTTAAAACTTTATAATAAACTAACGGAGTGGAAAAGTCTTTTTAAGACAAAGAAAATGCTTTTTTTTACGATTTGAACTTTCTTGTCTGTTTGTTTTGTTTGTTTGTCTGTTTTTGCAAATCAATTTGAACTAATTTCTCGATGACCTATAGACTTGAACTTTAAACATAGCTCAGAACTGGATGACAATGCAGTAGTAACTCCCTTTCTTATCTGTCTGTTCCTTTGTTTGTCTGTTCAATTCAAATGTTGCAATCAATTTCAAGCTAACTTTCGATGAGCTAGATACTTGAAACTTTAAACAGAGCTCAGAACTGGATTAGAATGCAATATTAACTCGCTTTCTTGCCTGTTTATTTGATTTTTTGTCTGTTCGGTACAAATTTTGCAGTCGTTTTTTGTCTGTTTGGTACAAATTTTGCAATGAATTTTAAACTAAAGATTAAAAGGAAAAAAATAATTATTTAAATAAAAACATGCAATATACCACGTTTTTAAAACGAACTAAAAGGTATAAGATAATTTCTTGTACCCCCATTCCTAAAACCATACACATTGTCCAGAAAATTTGTGAATTTATAATAGCTAGGAAGATATATGTAAGATTTAAAATAGAAAACATGCCGTGCAATAGATAATAACTGTTGTGTGAAATTTCTCAACGACAGCTACTCTCTATACTCTTTACTATTGTCTACTGCGTGCACCCCACGATTTTCATTTCAAACCTTACAAGTAACTTTATAGTTATAGGTAATCCACAATTACAAATTTTCAGAACAATATAAAGGGTGTTTTTTATAGAGGTATAGAACTTTTAAATGGAATAAAACAAAGATGAATTTTTTAAATTGACATGAAATTTATTTTATTCGAAAGACAATCTTCTGGCATTATAATTTAAATATAACTTCTGGCATATGACCGCCACGGCTGGCTCGGACGTAGTCTAATCTGGATGTCCAATTTTCGATGACTTTTTCCAACATTTGTGGCCGTATATCGGCAATAACGCGGCAAATGTAGTCCTCCAAGTGATCAATCGTTTCAGGCTTATCGGCGTAGACTAGCGACTTCACATATCCCCACAGAAAATAGTCTAGCGGCGTTAAGTCGCACGATCTTGGAGGTCAATTCACGGGTCCGAAACGTGAAACTATGCGGTTACCGAACGTTTCCTTCAATAAATCAATTGTGGCACGAGCTGTGTGACATGTTGCGCCTCTTGTTGAAACTACAGCTCCTGCACATCATGGTTGTTCAATTGATGAACGAAAAAGTCAGTAATCATGGCTCTATAGCGGTCACCATTGACTGTAACGTTCTGACCAGCATAGTTTTTAAAGAAGTACGGACCAATGATTCCACCAGCCCATAAAGCACACCAAACAGTCAGTTTTTCTGGATGTAACGGTGTCTCAACATACACTTGAGGTTTATCATCACTCCAAATACGGCAGTTTTGTTTATTGACGTATCCATTCAAACAAAAGTGAGCTTCATCGCTAAACAAAATTCGCTTAGGAAAATCGGGATCAACGGCAATTTTGTTTTGGGCCCATTCACCGAATCTACGCCTTGCTAGGTGATCGTGTGGCTTCAATTCTTGCACGAGTTGGATTTTGTAAGCACGCAAACCAAGATCTTTCCGCAAAATCTTCCATAAAGTGAATGGACACATATCCAATTCCTGTGCACGATGGCGGATAGACTGATTCGGGTCTTCCCCTACGCTACGCTCTACAGCAGCAATGACTTCTTCTGTACGCACTGTACGACGTCTCTGTGGATGCGTATTATCATTTAGAGTAAACGTGGTGCGAAAACGTTCCATAGTTAATCGAATTAATTGCTCTGATGGACGATTATGTTGACCGTAAAATGGACGTAGTGCGCGATACGTATTTCGAACGGAACCATGATTTTCAAAATAAATTTGCACAATTTGGAAGCGTTGTTCAGGCGTCAGCCTATTCATGTTGAAATGCCACTTGACAGTTGACAAAATGGCCACCAGTTAAAAAAGTATTGCCAACTTCAAGTTTTATACCTCTATAAAAAACACCCTTTATATGGAGTTAGGAACCTGTATAGGGTTATAAATCTGTATAAGGCCAGAAGAATTATTTTTTACTTTTTAGTCCGTTTTGAAAACGTGGTATATTAAAAATATTTTTTTTATTAAAATAATTTTCAGAATTCATATCTAAATTTGGCAACTATTTGAAAGTATGTCAGCTTCTTAGTCAACTTAATGGCTCAAATTCAATACAAGTTCCTTTTTTTAAATAGTATAATAACATATCTTTTTTCAGATTCTTTTTGAAATTAGGCGTGCGAAAGTTCAAAATTCAAAAGAATGATACCGATGTCGATATCATATCAAAATATAAAGTAACTTTCTTATTTAATTGGGACAACCTAGTTTTAATTTTATCTTTGAATTATTTATACAAGTTCTTATATCGATGTTCACATAAAAATTTTATGTATTTTGTTAAAATACATTCCTGAATGAGGTTACAAACATTGTTATTAAAAGTTTTTTTTTTAAATACGATCATGAGCTATTTTCGATATGTTTAGCTGTGAAAATTTTTTTACCTTTATATCGTTAAAATGGTGTGTTCAGGATTATATATTATTAGTGATCATGTTTTGTATCTTTATAAATATATGAAACTATATGTGATTACGTAAAATAATTGTGTCTGAGTTTTTAACTTTCTAAGATCTCTTTTTTACTAACTTTTTAATGACAAATAAAATTATTGAGGGTCATCCTTAAAATATAGTTGCTGTCGCAAATTTTGTCAGATACACAATGTCGTCATACAAATCCATAAGTTTCTAATACAACGACTAGATCCATTCAATAATGATTTTATCATTATTTCATCTCTTTGCTGCTTTATTACTATTCTATCTCTATACATCGTTTTACAGGATTACCTGACTGAGGAAGATAAGTTTCTTAATCTTGTCACAAGAAGCCAACAAAAGCACTTGTAATAATTTGAAACGATACTTTACATTATATATTTATGTATGTGTATAGTACATCAAACTATCTTCAGGTAACTGATGGTAAAAACTAGATGACAATCAATTCCGAAACTTTCGAAATTAATCTGGACTATAGACTGCTGCTGCCGAAGAATTTTTTTTAACCGACTTATAAAAGAAGAAGGTTCTCAATTCCATCGCCATAAATTGTTTTTAATTATGTACAAGGTCTCTTTCAAAAGTATTGAGCCTACCTTCATATCTCCGCATTGGTGTTATTCTTTATCATCCGGTGAGTGACATCCTTCAAAGTAGTCCCCATTTAATTGAATACCACATTTTCAGCGGTGTTTCCATTTTCTGAAGCTGTCCTGGAAGTCAGTTGTCGGAAGTGCCTTCAGTACATTCGTCGCATTAGTTTCAACCGTCTCTTTGTCATCGAATCTGTGTCCTTTGAGAGGCATTTTTAATCTGGGAAAGAGCTAAAAGTCACAGGGAGCTACGTCGGGATTGTATGGAGGCTGGCGAAGCTGTACGACTTGGTGCTTTGTTAAATATTCCTGCACAAGGTTCGTTGAATGCGCTGGAGCAATGTCGTGGTGAAGCAGCCAATCACCGCTTGTCCAAAGCTGTGGAAGTTTACTTCTGACTGCGTCACGCAATCTTTTCAATACTTCAACGTAGTATTCTTTAGTGATCGTGTGACCTCTCGGAGCATATTCGTGGGGCACAACACTTTCATAATCAAAGAAAACAGTCAACATTGTCTTCATTCTGCTCCGACGTTAACGTGCTTTTTTTGGTCTTGGCGATTCAGAATATTTCAACTGTGATGACTGTCGCTTTGTTTCTCTAAATGCCTTATTCATCATATTAATTGTTTCCGTGCAAGTTTTTCCAAGATTAAAGCAAAACTTGATGTAAATTCGTTGATCAAATTTTTCCGTAATTTTTTACAATAACAAAATGCGACGAACGAAAAAAAGACACTGTAAACAAACGCACACCGAACTAACACGTCTAGTCGGTAACTGCGCACCCCAACGAGTTCGTGAAGACTTAGTGGTGACACCCATACCTCACAGAGGTCGCTCGGAAGTTTTGACGTGTAGATATGAATGCAGACTCGATACTTTTGGGACAAATCTCGTATATCGATTACAAGGGAACGGCGCCACCAAATGAATGATTTTTTACATTATGTGCAGAAAATCGCTGCGGTGGTCCAATATCATTTTGGATGAAATTGGTGCAGTAAAATCCAAGATTGCGCTGATAAAACTGTGGACAAAAAAATGTATTTTATCCGATTTTCGCCAAAATTGGTATAGAGCAGTTTTCGGGGTCGCACATAACGAATCTGAAATTATTGTTAAAAAATTCAATATGGCAGATCCCATATGACGAAGAAAAATAATTATTTTTTTTCGATTTTTGGGGAAGTTTCCGGAGTCGCACATAATGAACCTGAAATTATTTTTAAAAAATTCAATAATTGTCCAATTTTCTCCAAAATTGGTATGGGGAAGTTTTCGGGGTTGCACATAACGAATCTCAAATTATTCTTAAAAATTCAATATGGCGAACCCAATAACGCGGATGAGAAAAATTATTTTTTTCCTATTTTCTCCAAAATTCGTAAGAGGGAGTTTTCGGGATCGCATATAACGAATCTGATTTTTAAAGAAATTCAATATGGTGTATCGAACATGACGAACAAAAAAAAATTAACTTTTCCTGGTGTTCTCTAAAATTGGTAAAAGGGACTTCTCGGGGTCGCACATAACGAATCTGGAATTATTTTTCAAAAATTTAGTATGGCCGATCCAATATTGGGAATAAAATAATTAACTTTTTCCCAATTTTCTCCAGAATTGGTATGGGGGAATTTTCGGGGTCTGAAATTATTTAAGAAAAAATTAAATATGGAGGATTAATTATTCTACATGTCTCGATTTTGTCCAAAATCGGTGTAGGGGGGATTTGGATGCGCTAATTACGAATTTAAAATTATTTTTGAAAATTTTTTTATTGTGGATCTAATATGACGCCGTAAATATTTTACATTTTTCAATTTCCTCATAAATTTTTCTTGAGGGTGTAAAAATGTTTATTGTAAAATAATTGTAGTGAAATAAATTGAATTGAATTGATTGAAAATTATAAATTTAAAATTATTGTGAAAAGATTCAACATGGTGAATCCAATATGGCAGACCAAAAAATTTACATTTTATTCAAAATTGGTAATGGGTCATTTTTGAGGGTCTAAATAGCGGAATTAAAATTATTTAAAAAAAATTTAATGTCAGATTCAATATGACGGACTAAAAATGTTACATTTCCGGATTTTTTTTAAATTGGTACTAGAAGGTTCCGTAGTTGTAGATTCAGATTAGATTAAGAGGTTACAATTAGTTTGTTGAAATTCAACATGGCGGATTCAATATGGTGGGTTGAACATTTTACGTTATTGATATTACTAACCTAAAATTAATTTAAAATTCAAGATTGTGGATTTACTATGGCAGACTAAATATTTGTTTGATACAATTTCACTAAAAATTGATATTTGGAGATTTCTTAGAATAAAAAAATTTTTAGTTGTTTATTTTAGTGTTGTGTAAAATTTTGGATAAAATGGATAATTTTTCTCGATGTTAAAATCATTGCTAGGCACATTATTCTAGCTTAGTACTTAGTTCAAATAATTTATAGATATCACAAAAAATTCAAAACTAAAAATCAAAAAATAAAATTTTTATAAACAAATTGAAACGAATTCTAGAAAAGCGAAAAATAGCAATATACATTTTTATATGAAATTGAAATTTTAGAAGTCGGCGCCAAGATATTAGTTTGGCGCCAACTTTAAACATTTCAATTTCATATAAAAATTTTTATTTTTATTTTTCCCTTTTTAGCACTTTTTTAGAAGTCGGTTCAATTTTTTTTATAAAAATTTTATATACTATGTAGTGATATTGAAACTACTCGTATAGAGAATGTAAAAAAAATAAGACAATAATCTTTTGTAGTAAATGGTACTCTTCAAAATAAGAAAAAAATTACTATAAATATTGTCTAGCTTTGCAAGAAAATGATGGATAATGGGACATTTTCACATTCTTTGGAGATTGAATTTGATTTAGAGACAAAATGTTTATTAGATTTTCAAAGTTTAATCTCAAAAATGGCAAATTTATGATGTTAAAATTAAAATTTAATCCCGCATTTTTAGGTATATGGAGTACATGCTGACTTTCAGCATGATCGAATTTCGAAAATCTATCTGCTTTTGCTTTGGGAAAAGAGAACATAAACTTTTGGGGGCTCATTATATTAAATAAAATAGAAAAAAATACAAATAAATGAGTCACTTATAACACTACAAATCCATTTAAATTACATTGAACTCACAAGGCAAAAACCACAACACATAAAAATGGCGTCGAACCGATACTATTCGTTTACGAGCGACGCAGTGAAATCAAGCGATCAATGACAATACATCAGTTGTACGCATGCCGAAAAGTGCAGAGTTTTTCAAAATATGACTAACTCCCGATGTGTACCAATACACTGTTTCGTTTGTGTTTCGCTATTTTCCAGGTACATTGTGGAGGTCAGGGTCTAAACCTAATGAAAGCGGTTGCGCAGAAGCGGACTTCTGAATTAATGATTAAAAACACAATTTTTTGCTTTTTAATTTTCCAGTTTTTGTTGTGTTAGAGTATGGTTCTATATATGTTTCGCCTTTTTAGGATTTTCTCAAGAATACTTTAACTATATTATGTATACATAGGTCACAGTGGGAGAAAGATTAATACTGGATTGAAAGGACATAAATCCGTATTAAATAATGAAAAATCCACTAATATGTCAACACATTGGATTAAAAATAATCGCTTTATTGACTAAAGTAATACTGAACTCCTCCACTCCGAAACAAAATGTAAAAAAAAAAACTAAATGTACTCGAAGAATTAGAAATAAAAAAAAACTTTAAAAGACACTTTAGTTATAAATATTATTGACCAACAAAATTTTCAAGATATCATCATTATTGATAAATACAAACAGACGGGAACTCCAATATACACTTATACTAAACAGTTAGTTAAAAGCGATAAAAGTAAGTAGATTTTATCAAACGGAACTCTTTTTAACTTTTTAACTATACTATAGTTCAAGTACTTTTGAGAAATCCTTAAAAAGGCGAAAAATATATAGAGCAAAACTCTAATTAAAACCTGGAATATTGAAAAGCAAAAAAAAATGTTTTTAAGCATTAATTTAAAAATATTCTATTGCAGTTCCGTCAAATATATTAGAAGTTTTGAATGTTAAATTCGAATCAGGCCTTAAAATTTGCCCATCACTTAAGGTTTTCGAGATAAATAAGGTTAGATGCCGACATTCTGTAACAAACATTAGGGAAAGGATCGCCTTTATTCCTAATAACTGTCAGCTTTCCTATTATGTTAGCCAGATCGGTTATCATCAGTGTAACCGAATAACCTCCGAATTTGAAAGAGATGGGGAAATAAATTTACTGCCTCTTCGTCATTTATCCTCATCTTTTAACACCATGCAAATTTTTTTCTTTGCTAGGATCGTTTTGTTAACGTTCCACTTTTTCTAAATATAAATAATTATTAAAAATTATTACTATAATCTGAGGAAAAAGTAGAAAATTTATTATCAAAAATAATGAAGAAAAACCAGGCACATTTCTTGTTACACACCCGCAGTGAAAGTTATAGCAAAATACTAAAATTAATGGGATGAGTCAACCACTTCGGAAAAATGGGCAATAATAAGTATATATGATATTTATATTATTAAGTATCAATAAAGAATGAATTAATTTTTAAAACATATCTCATTAATTTTTATCCATTTTTAAGTAAAGAAGAATAACATAAAAACACTTCAAATTAGGATAGAAATTAAGAAATATTAGTGGTGGTAGACGACCGTTATCGATATCACATATTGAAGAAAGGCTAATGCCAATTGTTACTTGACTACTGTTGTAGAAGACTACACCGTTACATACTATGTTGTGTCTTTAGATAAGTATACAAAGATCACATTTATATGACTAAATATCAAAAATTACATATTTATCTTTTTCAACTTTATACATCGTAACTTTTAACTATTTCTAAATAATAAGTCTGAAATTTTTTATATATATATATATATATATATATATATATATATATATATATATATATATATATATATATATATATATATATATATATATATATATATACATATTTATGTATTAAGGATTTTTTGTATTTTTAAAAGAAAATTTTGATTTCAGATTTTATATCCATTTTTACATGATTAAAAGCTTAAATATCCAAATTAAACAGGATAAAAACATTTCTCAATCAAGTAGTTTTCCATTGTTAACATTGCTAATGACACTATGTTTGGATTTACATTGGTAATAAAATATTGTTAATTTATTTCAATTCAGTCTACAGATATTTTGATAACCAGAAATTTATATTAAATTTCTTACAAAGTGTCACTATTTCGCTTGCCATTAAACTAAGTAACCGCATTATACAAACTAGTTTACTAAATAATTTGGCTTACCTGTATAAATAATCCGACAATCATTATTAACAAATATAGTTTGTTTATTAATGAATGGGTAGAAGTTTAATTGCTTTCCTTTAGAAATCTCTCTTCAAGGACTTTGGAAAATGGGGTATGAAACCAACGCTGAAGGAGTTAACGTAAATCATTCAGAAGTCATATGTTTCTTTGATCTGTAACAATAAAAAATTGTTATTTTTCACTATATCAATTAGTCTTAAATGCAGGTCTATCCATGTAGTATGTATATATTCTTGCATTCTAAATTTTTAATTATTTAAATAAGACAGTGAGCTGAAAAACTAGTATTTCTAGGCCACTTACTTCCGTTAAAATTATTTTAAAGAAAAGTTTTAGCTTTAGATGATTTCTAAATGAATGAATCTTGGAATGAAGCAGGAAATCAGGCATCAATTGTGGTTGCATATAATTTGCACATTCTTGGAATGAAATTCTTTCATATTAATGTAATTATATTCTGTGGTTGGTGTAATAGTATCTACGTTTATACAGTTTATGAATATGAATATTTCTGAAAAGCCTTCTTATTTCATGAAGCTTACTTATGCTTCCTGTGGTTTCATGTATCTCATGCGAAATATTATCTTCTGGTATACAATGATCTTCATGATTTTAGATATCAAGACCCTGCTGGTGGTTTTGAAGATATTGACTGTGCATCAGTCCTGCGTTCATAACTTTCTGTCGTCAAAAACCTCAAAGTAATTAGAATTCTTAACTGGGGCAACATTCGACTATTTTTAATACTATCGATTAAATGTGGAACTATATTTATGAATACGTATTGCTTTAAGTCTTTATTTAATCGAAAAAGTTCTATAAACAGGTATGGAACAACTATCATTTTGGTTCCGCAACACCTATTTTTGGGCTCTCAGATGATGTTGCGATTTCAATAATTAAAAATCTCTTCACTGGAAACATTGTATTTGTATTTTGTTGAATTGTATTGATAACAATCTTAAAGGATTGTATCATAGTGGGAGACTATATCCCTCTACCTCTATGTAATGTGGTGTGCTGAATCCAAACTCAGGGTCCACATAGCTCCATCAGGTTATGATTTTCCGTAAATTTGTGAAAAAGATCCAAAAATTGGTCATTTCTCGGATTGATTGGTAATTTTGATCTCAAATTATTCCTATAAGAGTAGCTTCATGCTTAGGCCCCCTTACTTCAATATATTCAGATCCGCTGAATGTGTGGTCGAAATCATCTCATTAGGTTAGAGCTCTCAGTAAATCGTAAAAGTGATCCAAAATTTCAAAATTATCTATTTTTCAGATTGAATGATAATTTTGCCAGTTTAAATTACCGCGACTAAAGCAACTTGGGATTTCAATGCCGTCGAGAAAAGATGTAATTTTCCTGGTTTATGCCTGGGTGGTAAATTCACGAAAATATGATCTTTTGATTCTGAAAAAAAAATCTAAAAGTGGTAAATTTAGGGATATTGCTTGATTTATAAAATTTCAATTATTCATAGAAACTCAATTTACCAAAAAGAAAAAAAAATCCAAGATGCGTAATTCTAAATCTAAGTTAAAAAACTCTATTTTTATCTACAAACATTACAAATAATGGCAAAATTACGGTTTTTTATTCTAAGATCTTAAATTCTCGATAAAATAGTGAGTAATAAAGCTTTTCGAAATTGTGGGCCTCTGGCACCTATGCTCCATATCTTTGACGTTTAGATAGTGTTGTATTATCGTTAAGCATGAATCATTGGGCCTTAAGTTTTTTCTCACTTAATGCCCATTTTCCGTTATTTTCAACCTGGTTTTTCATGATTACCTTTACTATGCTTTCCTTTATGATTTTTTCGGCTTTGACGAAACATCAACGCTGGTTAAAGATTTTTCAGTTACCATTACTTTCGGCAACCACCGTTCACGCCGATCGTACTTAAGAAATATGGATTTATTTATTTTATTATTCCCAAAGTAATGCGTCCCGTATTATATTAATTTTTTAAAATTCGCTCGACCACCAGGTTTTCATTACGATTTTTCAATTTTGAAGTATAAGTGTATTTGTGTAAATTCAGGATTTAACACAAATTACGGGGTTGTTGATGAGGTCCCACCAAACCTCCCGATTATGTTAGAAACCGTAGCCGCCTCACCTTTCTTCTCGCTCACCGGGATAGAAGGGAATTAGTGAAGCTCTAAGATTTCTAGAAGAATAATTAACTTTTTTTTATTTCATTACGCATCTAGGGAATGAGCTAATTTGGAGGAAGTTATCGAAGTAATACTCATCGTTAGATAGAATTTAATTGTATTTCATTTTTTATTTAGTAATTTCTCGCATTTTGCTATTGTTATTTTTAACTGCTGTTTAGTTCTGAATTCAGATAAGTTTTCCGCATCGTTAAGTCTAGGATCTTTAACTCTCCACTGTCACGTTCGGATTTATTTGACAAGTTCAGGATTTCATAACTTTATAATCAGTAAAACTGACTATTAATCGCATTATATCACATTCAGGTTTTCTTCACTTGGTCACGTTCTGTAAGTATTAAATTGGGACGCGTTTTATCGGGATTATTAAACTCTTTAGAATCGGCAAGAAATATTTGTTCTTTAACTCTACAGAGCACGGAATGTCGACTCGTATACTTTCTCCTAAACGTACGATCACTTTGGTATATACGGAAGGACATAAGCTAAACTAGATTTAATCTCCGATTCCCAAATAATCTACTTTTTCCATGAATATAAATTAATTTCACCCGCTACTCTCATCTTTTGGTTCGATCGATGGTTAAAGATTTAGACTCGTGTGTGATGTTTATAGTCTGTAGATTTATGCTGTCAAAACAATTTACGTGAGAACTAGGTTCTGCCTAAAAAATAGAACAGTCTTGGGCCCCCGAAAGCTAAGCTCAAGCGGAAATAGGACAAGTTATCACTGCAACACAGCAGCACTAAATATCCTTAATTTGCAGGTTGACATTTCTCTTTTATAGTATGCGTGACGTCACGTCCTGAAATCCGGTGATGTTCCGTATCAAAGCGCTGTCGTTTGATGCCTGCTTTTGCCCAAAGAAGTTAGAGGGGATATGGAAAACTACAAAAATAAGCGTATCAAATTAACCCAACATGCAGAAAATAAATGTCATAAAGTAAGATCAAGTGGCTAGGTGGAGTAAGCGCAGAAAAAAATTTCATAGTAAATTTGTTGTATGAGGTTGACAATACGAGAACCAGAAAACAGAAAGAGCGGCATCCCAGCGTTTTCTGTGTAGTTAATCTGGTCGTTTGTCATCGTCACGATGCTGAAAATTTTCTTGATTTTTTTTGTGCTGTGCAGTGATATTAGTTAAATTTCAGAATTTATATTTTTGTATGTTATTAAGATATTTGTATGGTATTGTTTTGTAAGTCTCGTTAATTCATTATTTTTGGTAAGTAAGTTTTTTATATTTTGGTAATTATGTACATTATTGTAAATGTAGGAAAATGAAGTTTTTTGGAAAAAATTCAATACTTACCTCCTATTTTGAGGACGTAGAACACGATTTTGGCTGTAATTTTTCACTATATTTTCTCACTTTCTCGGAAAACTCAAAAACGCCAGCATCACTTCACTAAACAATTTTAATTCTGAGGAAAAAAACGAACTTACATATTTATTTTCAATGTTACTAGTTAAAATATCATGTATGTAATATATGTCAGCTATTTTTACACAAATTATAATGAATAAATTTTAAAAAACTTATATTTTCAACGAAAAACCAAAAACACGTTCTTGAAAGGCCATTGAGCATTAGACTCGTGAAAACGACTAATATTTGTTTGACACGTTGCTAGATGTAAAATACTTTCGTGGTATAAACTATAAAATTTGACCATCTCAATCAACAATATAGTTCAATTTTTGTAATGTTTTATACCGTCTTAGGAAAAAATTAATCTTAACCACCAAAAATTATTGTTTAGTTCAGATTTAGCTTGATTTTTGCTAATTTGTGAAACTGAAACCAATCTGAATTAACCAAAATTGACCTAGACTTATACTTTCGTAACATAAACTATAAAATTTATCCATTACAGTTAACAACATAGTTTGATTTATGTAATGTATAAAAAAGCGTAAAATTTATATTAACCACTCAAAATTTTTGATCAGATATCACGTGAAGGCGGAACAATCTGTGAAAGAAAAGAATATATGTGAATTTCACAAAAATCATATTGGCAATCTGGCAACAGCGCTAATTTTTCGGGTTTTAGGATCGAGTCACACCAATATTTAATGGCGGAAGCCATTTT
The DNA here is from genome assembly GCA_034092305.1 of Diaprepes abbreviatus. Taxonomy (NCBI): domain Eukaryota; kingdom Metazoa; phylum Arthropoda; class Insecta; order Coleoptera; family Curculionidae; genus Diaprepes; species Diaprepes abbreviatus. Next base: position 17,374,982 of record JASJET010000122.1, on the reverse strand, counting down.
GTTTTAATTTGTTTTTTGATAATTTACTTGATATTTCCGATAAAAATGTGCAAATTCATGAATTTTTATACAATATACAGGCTTCTTTCTATCAGTGTGGAATTTAACAAAATTTTAACGATTTAGTACAAAAAAATTGAATCTAAAGTGAAAAGTGTTTTTCACTATTTTTCGCAAAACTGGGGAAAATTACGGAAAACGGCGGTCAGAATCGTATTCTACAACTTCGAAATAATGGGAAGTACCAAAATTTTTTCAAAAAAACGTCTTTCTTCTAGATTTCCCATAATGCAAATTTTTACCCAGAGGATTATGTTCAAATCTATTTTATGTTAGTATTTATTTTATGAATCATTAACAATTTTTTAAATATAATAACGTAATAAAAGGTTGCTCCAGTCCAGTCCTGTCCCCTGACCTACTGCGCAAGTACAGTAAAGTACAGCTTTACATGCCGAACCGAAATTATTTTACATATTCCCCTTCCTTTTACCCCCTCTAACTTCTTTGGTTTTGCCGCCTCGAAAACGGGGAGTTTTTAAGTTTTAACATTGTTTATAAGATTGTTGTGCTTATATTTAGGGAGTTTGGGGTAATAATCAACCTAGAATTTAATATTTTAGTGTAGCATAAAATTTATGCTATTTACGATAATGGAAAACCATGACCTAATCGGGCAACTCAGATCCCGGATTCAGATTAAGCACATCTGAATATATAGATGTAGGTGTCTTAGCAAATTACTCCGACAAAAGAAATTTGATTTATCAGAATTACCTTTCATCCGAAAAATGACCATTTTGGATTTGGAGCAATTTGGACCCTGGATTCGGCTTCAGCACATATGAATAAATAGCAGATATGATCTGATGGGTCCATTTGAACAAATGATGTGATTCGCGTTGCGTAAGGGTAGAGAGTTCTAGCCTACAGGACAAAACACTCATTTATTTTTCGTGCTTGTGTTATTTATTGCTTAATAAAGAGTTCAGCACTTATGCTTCGAGTGTTTTTATAGATTACATAATTTTTATAAACACGTTGAAATAAAAGGCTGAGATGAATACATTATTAATGTAGAAAAGCTTGAAGCACTGCTAACTGATAACGCAGTAAACGTCGTCGATATTGTTTTTTGGATAATATTATCCCAATTAATAACGTCTGCCTGGTGAGCCAATTATTTAGGAATTTTGTTGTTATAAGCTTCCACGTCATCATACTTTGATTATTTGTAAAGAGTATATTATTATTAAGATATATAAATCAACTTTAGTTTCCAAAATATGTTTTCTCTGTCGGTAATAGATGATTTTATTACTGGTGTTTATAATAAACGATACTCCTGTCGCTTTATTTTCTATATAAAAAAATTGAAACATTAATGTTTACTGTTTCTCTCAGGGCTAAGCTAAATGTGAAGCGAAACCTTTTTTTTTTAATTTAACCTACCTTATTTCTGTTTAGGTCCCCTTGAGCGTATGCCCTAGAATAAACCGAAAGAGGCATCAGAATATTTCGCTCCTAACTAAAATTATTCATGAAACGGTAATAAATCTTCTTATTTTTTCTTTTGAAGTCCCTTAGAACATGCTGAAAATCATATTAATTTTTTAAGTTAGTTAAACGTCAAGCCAGGTGATATGAATAATTAAATTTTTATAACATTTTGGTATATAAAATTCTTACGCCACGGTTCATAAAATAAAACTTTTAATTAGCATCATCACCTTGGATATTATATATTCTGAATTAATCTAGGTACATGAAGAAGTGAGAGAAATTTTTGTGAAATTTATAAGTTTGTTTTGAACCTAAGGGCGTATATTTCAAATTATCGTCCAACTATTTCAAGCCGTATTATTTTTAAATTTTGTAACGTATTTGTTAAATGTTGATTGCATACAAAAATTTTCACTTTAAAAATTCTTAAGAAAAAACAATATAAGGGAACAGCTGCTATAATTTCTTTAAAGCACTATCTTGGTGTATAATTTAAGTTGTAGTAATTATGATAAGGAGATCCTTTTCACTAACGAAACATTTCGGGATACTAAATGTAGCGAATCCTAGGACTGAATTTTGAAATCGCTGAAAATTTTTGAATGATGGTAACGATTGTCTAAAATATGAGATGATAATTGGCCTTAAAAATAGAAAAATGTGTGGCTAATCAACAACACTTTCAATACAAGGACAAAGCGCTGAAACGAAATTTTTAATTAATAGTACTTGCCTAAAATAATTCAACAGCTATATTTCCTTGAGATTATTGCTTCACACTGATTTTTTTTTATGAATTGTCAATAACTATTGTCTTAAAAGAGGATAATATGACACGTTTATTCCCTTGGTATTGTTTCCTGTGAGTTTTACAGTAATAATTTAAGCATTTGCACCGGAAAAACATATTTTATGCCCATTTTTTAAAGTAAAATAAAATATTATATCCTGAACAGGAAAGACGATAAAGCGGATCTGGCAACGTTTGATCATGTCTGCAGTGACTCTTGGTTTTTATACTAACCCCACATTTGTAGACCATGATTTGAGATTATTGATTTTGTTTTCATCTAAAGATCTCTCTATTTATAACTTTAAATAGTGAAGTGATTATTGATTTTGTTTTCATCTAAAGATCTCTCTATTTATAACTTTAAATAGTGAATTAAATAGTTTTAAGACGACGTATAAACCTTATATAGAGGATTATAAGAGAAATTAAAATCACAATAAAATTTTTATAAAAAAATTGAAGCGACTTCTAAAAGTGCGCTAAAAAATAAAAAATAACTATAAATTTTTATATGAAATTGAACTTTTTGAAGTCGGCGCCAAACTAATACCTGACAAGATGTGATTTGCATAAACAGATAAAAAATACTTTATTTGTAATTGCTATCTTACCATAATTTGTATATATTAGTAGTTATTTATTTCATTTACAAATAATTCTGTCATAGTAAATCCACTATCTTAAATTTCAAATTAATTTTAGATTGGTATATATCGATGTTTAAAGAATCTGAGATATAAATTTCTTAGTTCGATATATTTTATACTGCATATTGAGTTTGTATACGCCTCAAGAACCCCACAATATCAATTTTCAATATTTAAAGAACCTGAGATGTAAATTTCTTAGCTCGATATATTTTATACTGCATATTGAGTTTGTATGAGCCTCAAGAACTCCATAATATCAATTTTAGACAAAATCGAAATATGCAAAATTTTCTGTCCCTCATATTGTATCTTATCAACCTATTAGTTGACAAAAATTAAATTCATATTCGAAATCCACGATCCCGAAAACCCTCTAATACCAAATCTGAAAAAACGCGAATAAGTTAAAATTTTCAACCCACCATATTGCGTCCGCTATATTGAATTTCAAAAAAACTATTTTAAGTCTTAATATAATTTATAATATCTAAATAATAATCTAAACCCTTCAAAGCCCCCTAATACCAATTTTGGATGAAATCCGGAAATTTAAAATTTCCAGACTTATATTCGCTATTTACATCCTCAAAAATAATTTAGTCCCACCTTTGAACAAAATAAAAAATTGTAAAATTTTTAGTCCACTATCTTGGATTTGCCATATTGAATCCTGAAAAAATACTTTTAAATTTATAATTTACACCCTTAAGAACCCCCTATCTCAGTTTAGAAGAAAATCGAAACATGTAAAATTTTTAGGACACCATATTGAATCTGCCAGATTGAGATTTTCAAAAAATATTTTAAATTCATAATTAGCACTAACAAAAATACCCCAATCCTGATTTTAGACAAAATCGGGAGATGTAGAATCTTTAATCCGCCACATTGAATTTTTTAAAAATAATTTCTGATTCGTTATCTGCGACTTCGAAAACTCCCCTGTACCACTTTTGAAGAAAATCGGACAAAATTGATTTTTTCGTCCGCCATATTGGATCCGCCATATTGAATTGTTTAAAAATAATTTTAGATTAGTTATGTACGACCCTGAAAACTCCCTCGTACCAATGTTGGAGAAAATCGAACAAAATTGATTTTTTATCGGCCATATTGAATTTTTTAAAAATAATTTCAGATTCGTTTGTACGACCCAAAAAATTTCCCCATACGAATTTTGGAGAACATCAGACAAAATTAATTTTTTTGACCGCCATATTGTCAGCGCCATCTTGGATATTACTGTACCAATTTCGTCCAAAAAAATATGGGACCACCGCAGCAACTTCCTGAACATAACATAAAAAATTTCATTGAAATCGGTGTACATACATAAAAAAAAATACATACTCAACGAATTGAGAACCTCCTTCTTTTAGAAGTCGGTTAAAAAACGATTCATTGTTAAGGGTTTGTGCCCAGTGGCAGGGATTTTAACAGGACTCCAAAACAAGTGAGATTATTTTTGTTAAATTAAATATACCAAGATTAAACGATCCCAGCGTACAAAGTAAATTTTCCAATTGTCCAAAATATTTACCAAAAACTTTAATGGTTCGAAAAAGGAAAAACGAAATATAGGAAATTTGATTTCAAGAAAGTACTGAAGGAAGTAAAAGCGAAATTTGATCATATAAAGAGCTGACAAATTATGAAATTTTTCAAGAATTAATAATTGGTTTGAAATTGGAAAGGTTTATCATTAATAAAATAATTTCTAACTCTTTTTTGGATTGAAACTTCCATTACATGAGCTATTCAAATAATCATTAATTTAAACATAAGTTCATATTTATTTGAACAACAAATAAGTGTACAAGTTTGTAAATAAAAAACCCTCATTAGTCTGGTAGTTTGCATGGATTATCAACTTTACTTGAAGCTATTGATATCCTTGGGACTATTGACTTTTAATAACTGGCTAAATTCAATGAAAGAAAGAAAAGTTTGTATTTATGGGGCTCTTAACAAATTGCATGATTTAGAACACATGAAACTAAAATTTGGCTTCCCTATAAATGTAAAAGCTTTATATCACCAGAACCTGACAAACAGGACAGTCCTGAAGACTTTTTTAATAAAACTGAAGATATACTAAAAAGTACTTGTATTGAAGAACATGGTATGGATAACCTAAAATCAGAAATATATCTCTTCACTTATTCACAAATATTGCAAAAATTAAGCAGAATATAAAGATTCTGTAGTTATTGTTTCATATTTCAGAGAATATCTCTTGTTAGTGACCATGAGAATAATTTATTGAACATTTTTTATTAAATATCATTTTTAACTTATCTTATTTTTAAATACATCTCTAAACTAGATTTCTTAATATACTTTGAAGGTCGCAATGCACACTCAGCAAAAACAGTTATTGACATTTTACTTACCAGTCTTATAAATAGTGTGTTTAAAAATTACTGTGGCAGGAAAAATAATCGATTAGGCAAAAATTATAAAAATAAATTACAAAAATATCTAGATAATTCAACGATAATATCAAGCAAAGTTTTCACAGTTTTAGTTACTCGTACTTCGAATCTTAAATCTACAGTTAGAGACAAAATCTTTAGGGCTTTGTTGTTTATTATTGGGTAATATTTTACATAATTTATATTTTTACTCGCCTTATCATATTCATACAAAAATCCACAAGAAAGTATTTCAGACAAAGTAGTATTTCTTTAAATCATTATTTTCTTATAGTTTTTCTCTCTACAGTCAGTATTATTAACACATAGTTTACCTAAAAATAAGTTTAGAATTTAAATAGCGACATTTAAAGTTCATAAGCAAATTTAAAATCTAACAAATACATAAATGCAGCAAAAATCAGATAATGTGTTATTTTTATGACTTCCTGTGAAGACCACAAATCAGTTCTGCGTTCTGATATTGTAGGAGTTGTCGGCTAACTCAGATTAGAGGAACTTCTTTGCATACATAATGAGTAACCAAAAACGTTCTATTGTTAATTGAATTGGATAATTACTGAAAGTTGATATGTGAAGTAACGATGAGGTAAACCGTAGACAAAAGGTTAAATTAAGTTTAATTTGATGAAGGAATAATAAAATAGAAATTGCTACGTGTACAACAAATATAAATATGTTTGTTGAATGAGCTAATAGAAAGATGTAAAACTTGTATTTTTTGGTATTCACTATCATTTTGAGAAAATTAATCAAAATGTTAATAATACTAATTTTTGTAGAAAACAGACGCCGAAATGATTTTTTTTGTATAGAGTCTAAACATTTTTTTGAGTTAAAATTAAAAATAGGTCATTCAAACATGCAAAATAAATTGATATACCAATGGATTGTTTAAAATTAGTTGCTATCCATACCATCAGATATGTCGCAGCTTATGGGTCTAAAATAGATTTTAATTTAATATGGGGGAATAAATAATTTATATTTTCCGAATGTTCTAAAAATAATATATAGAAGCTTTTGGGAGGTTAAATTATGATTCTGAAATATTTCTTAAGCCGGATGGAAATTTACATATTTGCAATTTCACAATTATAAATCAGGTTTCGTAATATAGGCGGGTAATTTAGGGTTTCCACATTATGTTGTGGGTGATTTTAATAGGTTTTCTAATGATTGTAAACGGTGAGATGTTTCGCCAAACATATTAGGACTATGAGATAAGACCTTGCCCAAATCACTTTGTATCTGTAAACATTTTGGCCAGAACAATTTCACTATATATTGGCCAGTGTTGTGTCCGTTGTATCAGTTCATTTGTTTTGATTGTTGGAAATAGCCATTGTGGTCAATAATAGTAGCCTAATTTGACATTTTAAATACAATGTATTTAAATGTGATATCATGCATTTAGTATGTTTTAATATCGGAATTTGTACATCTTTTGAGTGTTACTTTTAGTATACAAAACTTAATCCTAATTTCAACATGATCAACACTCTTCTGAAACTTTTTTATTTCCGAAAATACTCGTATGTGCTGCGTTTTTCAACGCGGCAAATTAATAATTTCTCAGTATCGGACTGAAAAAATGGCATATAAAATTTGTAGGACAGAAGCACTCACTCGATTGTACACAATTAAACACCTGTAAGAAAACCAACTGGTTGGTAGCAAAACAACATGTACATGTCATTTTGACACAAAAGACATGTAGACACAACGTGTACATATTTTTGTATTACCAACCAGCTGATTTTTTCAGAGTTGTTTAGTATTTATACAATCGAGGGTCATGTGTCCAACAAATTTTATGCGCCATTTTTCCTCCCCAACGCTGGGAAATTTCTTATTTTCCGCATTGGAATATGCAACGTACTACGAGAATTTACACAAATAAAAAAATTGTTGGGTTTGTTAAAGTCAAGCCACTTACAAAGTTTCAGAAGAGTGTTAGTCATGGTGAAATAGGAGTTACTTCCTGTAGACTGCATATTATTACATTTTTAGGTTTTGCGTAAGATTCTAGGTACGTTTTGTGTACCATGTTCTATACCTAAGTCTAAGCATTTTTGACATATTTAAGTTTTTATGTCAAAAATGACGTTTGCAGGTCCTAAAATAATTATCAATTTTTCCTCCAAGGAAGCCCTTTTTATTTAATTTGAGTTGGATTCTTTGTTGAAAAGGGTCTGTTTTATTAGATTTTTATAATAGTTTGATCACCAATACTACAGGGCGTTCAAAAAATAAATTGAAGGAATAATCAAAAGTTAATTTTTTTCTAATGGATACCACAAAATTTTCCATTCTTATCCTATTTAACATTAAAAATAAGGGTAAGTTTGTGTATGATATGGCGATTTTGCCGCGGATTTTTAGTTCAGTTAATCTTAGAAGGCTATAATGCTTTACTCATAGCTGGGCTACGACGGCATTGAAAAATAATAAAATGCTAAAGAAATGTATGAAGCTGTCACCGTTTGAAAGTTATTAATAATCATACCGGGGCGCTTAAATTATACAAACGAAGATTATTTAAAAACAACAAAAATCGGCAGTTCATAGAATATTACGCCAACCCCACTATTGAACCGATTATAGCTTCATTACGACCACTTTTTCATGAGTACAACTTTCGTTGTAGAAGTTGTTCATTATTGGCAGTTTACAAAGATAAATCTTAGTAGTTTTCATACTTTTTGGTGACGAAATTTTCTCTTTCCATAATATAATAAATAGTCGTTTTCTGTTACTTTATACAAATTTGCAAGCAATTTTTCTGCTAAACATCTTTTTATCTAGTATCTCCCACTAGCCATTCAAGCTTGTTTGCGAACTCTATATAATTTTTTTTCTAATGCTTATTGATTCTAATCCACTTTTAATAATTCCAAAGTAACAAAACTTCTTTGTATTGTTTTGTTTATAAGTGTATTTATTCATTAACCTAGAATGGTAATTTACATTAAGGCATTACGGAAAAGTTTTTGATTTTGAAATTACCCTAATTTAACTTTTCTCCTCTTTTTCTTTACGTTAACATCCATGAAATCGTTAAGATATAATATTGATGATGTGTAAAAAACTCTCACCATCAGGGGAATACAGTTCGATGACGAAATATATAGTATCTGACATTTAGAAACCATGCTTTCATTTCGTATTGACTTCGAAGTCACCGTTTTTTTGGCAGCGTTTATCTTAAGAGCCCTTGTTACGAAATGAATCAAGTACAATATTCCGGTATTTTACTTTGCATCCCAATATTTTTAGTTTATTTAGTTACATTTGTATAATAAAATAAAGCTCATGACGTTGTTAATGGTATTGGTATCTAAAAATTTAGCTGTATGATTTCAGTAGCAGCTCGTATATTAAAAAGTAGGGGTTGCAGTTCCAAAGGTATATTAAAAACATAGATATGTTTAAAACCTGTCATAGGCATCGGTAGATGAAAAAATAAAAGTCTTTAAAAATTGAGTTAGTATGAAACAAAGTAGTGTATTTTAAACAACTAAACATAAAGAAGGTAGTAAATTTTAAAAATATGGCAGTCCAAACAAAATGCACGTTTAACTAACTGTGTAAATTATTTATCCATATGCCGATCTTGGCATTAGTACACTTAATAATAACCCGCTAATTGATATCAGATATGCTTTCTTTAGAAAGTAGAGAGCCTTTTCTTGGCTTATAGTATTCCGTAAAAACGTTTTTATCCATTTAAGGGTAGAAAAGCACTGTTCTGCTTCCGCCGATGCCATCGGAATAGTAATTAAAATTTCTAAAAGTTTTAGAACTTCACTAAATGTCTCATTTAGCCCAATATTTTGCGAAAAATAATCATAAAGTACTAGAAGTCCCGAAATTGATTTAAATTCTTCAGTTTCATATATGATGGTCAGTTCTGTATGGAGTTTTTGTTCGATAAAAAGGGGTAAATTTTATTCGTATCCTTAAATTTTTGTTCGGAAAAACATGTATTATATTCGACATACTGTTTTGAAACAAAAAGACTGGCTGTTACCAAGTGACCTGTAAATTTAAATCGCTCTTTTTCTTGACAAATAACTATATTACAAACTTCTTTTGTTTCCCGAGAAAACTCCGCGGAATCATCAAAGTTATGTCGTTTTGAAGTATATGGAGATGGCTCCACGTCATTTGAGGTAATATTATTTCTAATTTCTGTTATCTTTGATTCAAATTTATTTGCGATAACTGCATCAATTTGTCTTGTTTGAAACTTACCAAATAATAAATCAACTTGAGGCATTATTTTGTAAAATAAGTTTAACCATGCTTTCGTTTCTACTGTCATCTAAGATTTTTTCCATTGTCTCTAGAATGTTGCCTTTGTATTCGAATATGGAAGAGACAACTGTAGAACTAAAATTGCATCTTGTTGAGGCTGAGCGAGGTAAGCGTTTGTTAACAATTTGATCTAGTATTGAGGTTCTTTAAGGACCATTAGAAAAAAATATCTTGTTAATTGGAAAAAAATATGCGGACATTTTTATTGGCGAATGCAGCGTTTAACATTACCAAATTTAATTGATGTGCATAAAAATGCATGTAAGCAGCATGTTCATAGGTTTTTTATAATTGCTTGCACCCCATTCGACGAGCCGCTCATGTTCTCTAGAACATAAAAAAGCGCTCACTTGGTTTTACTTACCCATACAGGAAGATAGAGAGCAGGAACTGCGTTATATTTAACCATTTTTCTAGAATTTCCTACAAGAGATTCTTAAGAATGTCATATACACGATGATTTTTATAAATTTCTTTGAATTCGAAATCGTTTGGGAGAGACCACTTAATTTTGTAAGTTTTTTTTTTCTCGCCAAACATTTTTAACCTCTTAACGTAACAAAGCATCTTGATCAAAGTAAAAATATAGTCACTTTTACAAAAATTAAAATACCGGTACAGTAGAGATCACGTATAGAAATATCGGCACAGTAGACACCACAGTTGTATTCTGTGCTGCTTGAAGAAACCTTTACTTGATACTGGCAGCGCTACGCGCGACTGGGAACAAAAGTTCAGATACTCGCCCAGTGGGTTGCATAGGAGAAATTTTTCTAGTAGGGGGATATTTTGTAGGGCAAATTAAACACATGTTTGCAAGTTGACTTGCAACCTACATGAAGCTTATGAGACGAAATTAATCTCCTCGTCTTAGATAGGCAACTCCATATACGCTTCAATGGATTAGCTTGGATTGTATTAAAATTGCACACCAGCAAAGCGATCACTTTTCCAAGAGTATGTCACATATGCACGTCCGTCGTTTCAGGAAAATTATTAGTGGAGATCGGATTTTCCGTGAGAACGCCACGAGGTACGTTTCGATCGAACGCGAATGACGTATACGAGCTGTGAATGAGGAATTTGGTCATTTGTGGTATGCGTTTGTCCCTGCATTACTTGGTCCCCACTTTGAAGTGAAGCTTGGATGCCATTCAAAAACTGTTCCATTGGGGAAATTGAAGTGTTGGGAAATAATTGAGCATTTATTCGGGTCATGTCAGATTCATTATGAGTATGGAATCCTGTTAGGTCTGGGGCGACCCCACAAGGGACCGCAGAGGTCCCACCAAAACCATCCGGACAGCCTGAAATGCCACCCGCCTCATCAAACCGGAAGGAACTGTGAGAGAAGGGATTGGACATTTTTAAATAAATTATTTTTCCTCTTAAATTGAAATGTTTTGTATAAAAATACAAAAATCACGGAGGGCTGGGCTTTAATATTCTTAATATATGAGAAAAATGAAGTATATGGAATTTGAGTTGCATGAGAACTTGGCTAATATTCACTTTAATTTATTTTTTATTTTGACGTAAAATTTCTTTTTTTTTTGACTGGGACTCTTAAGTTTTGTGTCGAAATTAAAATGTAGTGTTGGACTCTTAATAAAATTTCCAAAATTCAATTATTTCGAATTTTTTTTTTTGGTGCTAAGCGCAAACTAAGGCACGTTTAGTGTTCTTAGATCCGTTAACGATGTTACTGTCAGGTTGTCACTAATTTTCTCTGGATAGAAAATTATTCAAGTCGCTATCGGGAATATCTGTATATTAATTTCAAACAGTTTCCGCAAGAATTAAAAAAAAATCGGCGTGGAAAGGTTTTTAGGTAGGCTTATTTTTTTTTTCCGACGGCGCTAGAATTTTACTAAAATTTGCGTTTTACGGCTTTTATCTAACTAAAGCCTGCGTAAATGCTTCAAAAGACTTAGATCCTTGTGTGCGCGTGTGTAAAAAATTTGAGAGATCTGCGCTCTTTAAAAGACAATGAGATTCTGCTAACGAATCATAGATTCATAGATTCTTTATTGTCTGCTAAGTCAGTACTACAACTTTAAACTTCTTTTACATGTTAAGACTTAATTGTATGGCAGATTACAACTTATTACTATTATTACATTTTTAGCACTTAGACTAACTTAAGATATTGTATGGTTTTCATTTAATTGGCCGGGACTCAATGAATCGGGTCGCTCGGGAGGGGATAGACTCGTCTATGGAATGGGCAGGGGCGGAAGGCGTTCCTGATGGTGTTGTTTGTATGGTCCGGAATCTTGCTGAAAAAGTTCTGCGATGTGGCCCTGGCAAATTCCAGGATAGTGGGGATCTGGCGTTCCCTGTGCAGCTGGTCTGTTTTCAGGTACCAAGGGGCGTTGACAATGATGCGCGGGATTTTATTCTGCATCACCTGCAGGATGTATCTCCTTGTTTTTGGGATTTGTGCCCACGAGGTGATGCCAAATAGCATCGCTGGGTGGATGACAGCCTTGTAAATGGTCAGTTTGTTCCTGAGGGACAGGTTGTTGCTTCTACCTAATAGGGGGTACAGGGATGCCAGGAGTCCTTGAGCTTTAGCCTTTGCCTCCAGCACGTGGTTCTTCCATACCAGTTTTTTGTCGTATAGGAGTTCCAGATATTTGACCTTGTTGGTCCAAGGAATGGGTACGTTGTGGAGATGGAGTTGGCTAACGGGCGGTTTTCTAGACTTAGTGAAGATGATGGCTTGGGTCTTGTCCGCGTTGGCCTTCAGTTTCCTTCTTTCCATCCATTCCTCGAGCTTTCCCAAGTATTCTTGGAGCCTTGTCGTGATCACTCTGAGGTTCCTATGCGACGTTGTGATAGCTGTATCATCGGCGTATAGGCACAAACTGGTATGGGTTGACTTGAGGATGTCCGAAGTGTAGATATTGAAGGGATGTGGAGACAAAGGTGATCCCTGGGGAACGCCTGCTGCCATTGTCCTGGGTCTGGAGAGGGTGTCGTTGATTCTCACCGAGAAGGATCTGTCTGATAGGAAGGATAGTACCAGCTTTGTGATCTGCTGTGGGAATCCCAGTCTGATAATTTTAATTGCTAGGCCGTCGTGCCAGACTTTGTCAAAGGCTTTAGACGTGTCTAGTATGACTGCGCCTAAGTGGGCCTTTCTGTTGAAAGCTGATACTATCTGGTGTACCAGTCTGGTGATCTGATGTGTGGTTGACAGGTCCTTGACGAAACCAAATTGCTCCTCCGGCATCACACCGAGTTCTTCCGTCTTGGTTCTGATTTTTCGGAGTATGAGAAGCTCAGCCACTTTGCCCATGGATGGGAGTAAACTGATTGGGCGGTAGTTGTTGCGATCCGTGGATGACTTTCCCTTCTTATATATGATGATCACTACCGCCTTTTTCCAGTCCTCGGGGAAGTAGCTGAGTCTGAAGATGGCGTTGATGATGTTCGTTAACTCAGTGTTTTGTTTGTTTGGTAGATTCCGGAGTGTAGTGTTGTTGATTCCGTCATGGCCCGGTGCTTTCCTTCTCGGTCTGGAGTTTATGGCCTCCTGACCTTTCTCTGTGGTCGTGAACCAGGTGTTGTGGACTGCGGGGGTGCTCCTGAGGAATATATCGATGCTTTGGCGGCTTTAGCTAGGCGGTCTTCGTCTGGAGTGGTAGCCTGGTTGAGCGAAAACTGCTTCTCCAGTATTTCGGCCAGGAGTTCAGCTTTCTCCAGAGCGGTCGTGGCTGTGTTATTACGGTGTGTTAGGGCCGGCATTGGCTTCCTTCCTCCCCCTGTCAGTGCCCTGGACATTTTCCAGAGGGATCCTCCTTCGGCTTGGAGGCTCTGAAGCTTGAGGTTCCATCTTTCATTGTGGTGTTGCCTCAGTGCCTCTCTGGCTTCTGCGGTTTTCCGGTTTGTTTCCCTTCTGTACGCCGGGTCTCCGGTAGTCTGGGCTCTTCGCCGAAGTCGGTTCCTTTTTCTGATGAGCTAACGAATCGCGACATTGGGTGCTATTTATACACTCTCGGCACTCCGTCGGGTCTTCCGAAAGGAACCGATCAGCGCTTAGCGCGGTCCGCCAAAGCTGTATGCCTGCGCCGCCGTCTGTGTCGGTGTCTATGCGCCGTTACCTCCGACAACGTGCAGTTTATTTCTCGGAATTTCAACGGTCTTTAGATGTTTATACTGTAATACTGTAATACAGAATAATTAATGATATTTAGGCGAAGTAAGTTAGATTATATCAATAATTGACTGCCGTTCGCGTACAATCTAGGTAAAAAATTGATTTAAATTTACTTATTAAATTATCAGTAGAAATTTAAAAAATATTTGTATTTATATTTATTAGTATGTTTTATTTTAATTGCAATTTTTTTGGGGGCTAAGCAAACCTGCCAACCTAAGGAAAAGCCGCCACTGTATGATTCTGAAAAATTAATATATGTTGTTATCTTGTCAATAAAAACCTGACTAATTTTGTGATAATGTATCAATGCACATCATCTACTTGTGGTCGTCTAACTTTTTAAGATTTAACAATTTTGGTTTACGTTAGAATGTGTAGCTTTATTCATAAATTTTTAGTAAAATCTATTTTTGTACATTCATCTTATTCTAACAACTGCGACTGGTAGATACAGGTTAATATGTTTTATCATTTTACCTAAATGAATCTGTTTGCAGCCTGTAATATACTGCAGTTATAAATAACAAACATGGGATTTCCCCATAATATCTTTCTGGTTTATTTTATCAGTTAATAATAAATTAGTCTATAAATAAGACTTACGAAAATTATTAGTTTACTCTCTATTTACAGTGTGCATGAAAAAATAAATACACATAAAAGTTTTCCTGTTATTATATTTTTTAATCGACGGCCCCACTATTTATTATACCTCGGTATTAAATAATGAAGTTTTGAAGCTGTTTAACAGGCTTCATTTAACAATTTTCTCACTATAAACATTTTGGTCGGAAAATTGTTTTAAAACTTTAGTGATTTTGATGTTGAATTTCGCGTTACTTGCTAAAATTTTTTTTCAATAATTTTGTAAATACTGAAATCTTAGAAGTTACGTTATTTATTAAAATGAAAATAGGCAGATTTTCTTAAAAGAAAGTGAAAAATGGGATATTTGCAACAGTGGCTTTATTTTGATTTATGATCATTGACTCAAGCAGTAGATGTACAATAAAAATCAAATTGACTTTATTGCTTCCCTCTGTACATATTTTATTATATGATATAGAAAATTTTTAAAAATTTATTACAAAGTAAATATTTTTAAACGAACTTTTACGTTCTCTACAAATGCTAATGAATATGAAATGAAATTTTGAACATTAATTGGATCTCTCAAATCTGGCCTAAAATGTAATAGTAAGGTAAAGTAAGGCGCAGTTTAGGAACACATGACATAAATCAAATAAAAACGGCTCCCGGTTCCGATTTTAATAAAACTTCAATACGTTGTAGAGGATACAAAAATAAGAGACACATATTTTTTTTATCTGCGGAGATTAATTTTAACGGGGTGAAAACCGCCCTTAAAGTTCACCCCTAAAAACAATATTTTTGAAATGTCCGGTTCTAAGTGAGATATCTTTACAAAACAAAATGATCATTACCGGTTCTTCGAAATGATGTTAAGCTATGGTTGTCTCATCCCCAAGGATATCATCCCTTATTTTTAATAAAGACAAACCATCTATTCTAAAAATTACGAAATTTAGTATAATTGTTTGAAAATATTTTTTTCAGGAATACCATAAATAACTTAAGTTGACCGATTTTGGAGTTTAAAGAAATAATTAGTAAAATATTTTTTTTCTTAAATCTCTAGTTCTAATTGAGATATCTTTACAAAACAAAATGAAAATTACTTGCTATTTAAAATGATGTTGAACTAGGGTATTTTCATCCCTGAGAATATCATCCCTTATTTTTTATAAGGGTAAACCATCTATTCGCGCACCTAATTTAATTTTAAAAATTACGAAATTTATTAAATTGTTTGAAAATATTTTTTACTCGAACTTCCAGAATTAACTGAAAACCTCCTTCGGGGTTTCCAAAAATAATCTAGGAAAAGAGGGTGAGTCACCCTCAAATATTTTTTTTTAATATCTCAAGTTCTAATTAGGATAACTTTTCAAAACAAAATGAAAATTATTTGTTACTCGAAATGATATTAAACTATGGTATTTTCTCTCCCAAGGATATCATACCTTATTTTTTATTAGGGTAAACCATACGTTTGCGCCCGTAATTTAATTGTAAAAATTTCAAAATTTAAAGGAATTGTTTGAAAATATTTTTTACGAATACCATAGGTCACTTAAGTTGTCGTGTTTTGAGGTTTCTAAAAATAAACTAGTAAAAGAGGGTGAGACACCCCCAAATAGTTCTTTTTACATTTCAAGTTCTAGTTGAAATAACTTTACGAAACAAATTGGAAGTTATATGTTATTTGAGATGAAGTTAAACTCTAGTATTTTCATCCTCAAGGATATCATCGAACGATATCATTTCATATAAGTTTAATTATCCTTAAAATTGTTAAATTTTAGTTGATATGAACGTTACAGAGCTTACTGAATTTTTTTCTTTTAATTAATAGGAAAGTATAAATTTATTTAATTGGTTAAGCATTCATGTCTTTAAATTTCACTGGACGACAGCCAAAATATATTTAAAATAAAATCGACTAAATCTTACTATTTTTGGTGTGCTAAAACCGAAACTTAACTTATCTTTTTAATATTAGTTCAAATTTTAGAGATACATGATATCATGTCTCCGTATATATCAAGAATATAACCGCAAGAATGCACGTGGTATATTTGTATTGTTATTAAAATACTTGTTCTTGAAAATTGAAACTAAGTTTTTAATTTCATTGTCATTTTTGTGTTCACCACCCCAAATTTAACAAGAAAAATGCACTTTTCATACAACAAATAAACTAAAATTTGTTGCGTAGTGTCATAATTTATGACAAATAGTGAATCTAATTTTGGAATGTTCATTCAAATTAAAATTTGATAATTTTAATAATAATAATATATGTATAAAATGATGGTTCACTTTTATAAAAGAATAAGGAATAATATCCTGCAGAATGAAAATACCATAGTTTAACATCATTTCGAATAACAAGTATTTTAATTTTCTTTCGTAGATATATCTTAATTAGAACTGGAAATATTAAAAAAACGAATATGGGGGGTGGCTCACCCTTTTTTACTATTTTATTTTCGGAAACCGCGAAATACGTCAACTTAAGTTATATCAACAAATTTGATTTAATTTTGTAATATTCAGAATTAAATTATGTAAATTAATTACAAGATTAACCCTCATAAAAAGTAAGGGATTGGGTTAAAACAAGTTGGTGTAACCTCACTTCAACTAAACAAGTAGTTTCCACTTTGTTTTGTAAATATATCTCAAATAGAATTTGAGATTTGAAAAAAATATGTTTGGAAGTCACACCCTCTTTTTCTACTTCATTTTTTGAAACCTCAAAACATGTCAATTTAAGTTAATTATGGTATTCGTGAAAAAAATACTTTGAAACAATTTCATTAAATTTCATAATTTTTAGAATTAAATTAAGTGCTCTAATAGATGGTTTACCCTTATAAAAAATATGATATTTTTGGGGATGAAAATACCTAATTCAACATAATTTCAAGTGACAAGTAATTTCCAACTCAACTAGAACTTGAGATTTATGAAAAAATATTTGGGGGTAGCTCACCCTCTTTTACTAGTTATTTTTAGGAACCTTGAAATCCGTCAACTTAAGTTACCTATGGTATTCGAGAAAAAAATATTTTCAAATAATTATATTAAATTTTGTAATTTTTAGAATTAAATTACGGACGCGAATAGATGGTTTACTCCTTTAAAAATAAGGGATGTTATCCTTGGGGATGAAAAAACATAGTTTAACATCATTTCGAACAACAAGCAATTGGCATTTTCTTTTGTAAAGATATCTCATTTAGAACTTGAGATATTTCAAAAATACTGTTTTAAGGGGTGAAGCTTAAAGGTGGTTTTCCCCGTTAAAATGAATCTCCGCAAATAAAAAAAAATACTTGTCTCTTATTTTTTTAGCCTCTACAACATATTGAAGTTTCGTTAAAATTGGAGCCGGACACTTCAAGTACCTTCCTTGTTAGTCTTATTCCCTTCTTAACAATTTAATTGAGATCGAGGATAATTGCGCATTCTTGACAATACAATTCCACAAGAGTACGCATGATACTCCCAATGAGTGCGCTTGACACCTTGAGAGTGTGCAAACTTTTTCACATGCATAAATCACACTTGTAGATTCCAATGCCGTAGCAGGATGTGCATTTCTCTTACCACCATTCAATCAGGCGCGGATCCAAGGGGGGGGCGGTGGGGGCGATCGCCCCCCCCCAAGAGCTTTGAGTTTAGGAAAATGAACCCTATTTTTCCTCTTATACTATAGTTTATTCAAGAACTAGAGAGAGTAATAAATCATTTTTTACCCTTTTTCTCTTCGCAAACTACCTGTGTTTCTTAGTCCGGTGTTTTTAGAAAAATTTATTAGACACATATATTTTTCATAGGAATGAGTTAGAAATTTTATAATCAAAAATACCGGTCTATAATAATAGACTAAAACGTAGGATTATTCTCTCAAAAAATTCTAAGTTATAATTTAAATACTTACAAAATATCCATTGTCAAAAATACAAAAAGTTAAACATATATAAAAAAATAAATTCGTCCATATAATAATAAAATATTTTTGGGGTTATCTGTCATTTTATTATTAATTAAAAACATTTTTAGGGTATTTCATGTTTCAGTTTATTTATTTCTTAAACCATCTGCAGAATTACAATTAAACACTAAAAACGGATTCAAATGTAATTACTTTTTTTTATGTTGTAATTAAAATTAGACCTACTTATTTTTATTTCTATTGTACTGATATCTTAATTTAATTTACTTTTATATATGGAAATACGATAGCCCCAAAAAAATAAGATAAACATGTTAATTCTACACGCTTAAGAAAAAGACACAAACCCAATAATAAAATACTTACGGCTAATTAGACTTAAATATATATAAAATTAAAGAGTGTGACACACTAAAATAAAAATATATAAAAAATAAAAAAAAACATATAAACAACATTAAACAATAAAATACAACAAAAAACAAAAAATTTAAATAATAAATTGTGTTTACACTAGTAAACATTACGTATCTAATTCCTAATCAAAGTCAGTGAAACTATCTTCGCTAAAATTAATTATAATTGGTTCCTCTATCTCATCGATTATGAGATCGAGTTTTCACATTTTGTTTTATTCTTTTATTATATGGATTCTTCCCAATTTTCCGCAGTAACTTTATCCAAAAAAATCTTTCAAAAGTTTAGTTAAATTACTAATTTTATTAATTGTGTTATTTCTAGCAACTCTACCTTTTACTTGAGAGAGATATTTACATCTCCAATAGACAGTTTCCGGACGATTTATAAGAACAGATTTTCTATCTGGTTTTTCCCAGCAAAAATTAAATCGCGATCTTTAATGATTTTAGTTAGAATTTTGTAGATGGTTGGGATCTGCTTCTCATAATAAAATGTATATACAACCCCTTTAATTGCAGTTTTCATCTCTTCTTCCAACGAGGTTTTTCGTTTGCCTGTGATCGAATGTGGCTTGGGAGTACTAACAATTCCAGTCGTTTTTTCTCCTTCAGTATTCGGTACATAGTAGATTTTCTAACTCCTGTCATATTGGAACATATCTCAACAGAGCTTTTAATATTATTATCTAGATCTTGATATCTCTGGTTTAACGATTTTGGAATAAATATAGAGGTGAAAGCCATATCTTTTGAGTATCTCACTAATCTTAAATAATATATAAAAACAAGCGCAAACAAGATAAATCACTAAGAAAAAACTGTAAGTTGTACTTTGCTCACTGACAGAAATTAAATTAAACTATCAGAAATTCTATGTTGCAGTAAAGTTATAAAATATATTTAAAAATAATGAAATATAATTAGATTTACGGCAGTTCTCAGTTACCTGCGGCACTGGAGCAGGTACGTTAGTGGTTTCGGTAACAGTTTTATTACTCTCTCTAGTTCTTCAATAGAGTATAGGAGTCTGTATGCTTGCGATCGCCCCCCCCCCTCCCAAAAGCTTTGAGTTCAGGAAAATAGAACCCATTCTACCTTTTATATTAGGAATGAGTATGCTGCTTGCACCCCCCCCCCCCATTGACAACTTGTTTTTCTTGCCATGCTGTACTTTTGTGATATCACCGCCCCCCCCAAAGAGAGAGGCTGGATCCGCCCCTGCATTCAATGCATAAGCTGCACTGAATCCAGTCTTCAGCAATAGGCTCCTTAAAATTCTTCTAGCAACCAGGGCATCTCTACATCTTGTTCTTATTCTTTAGTGTTTATTTTGGTTTTAATGGTGGTTTCTGCGATGTTTTGCTTGTTCTTCTGGGTATTTTTTTCTTCCTAGTTTCTGTTTCTTCCTCTAATGTTCTTTTATAGGGAGAGTCTGTAATTATTTCAGATCTTTTACTGCGGTTTGGTGTTTTTCGGGCAAAAGATGGTTTTAGGAGTGGAACTAGGTCCATAAATGAGCAAGTTCGTTTATCTATTAATACTTCAGTGTTTAGTCTTTGATGACTTTTAGGCAAAATGGAATCACTTTCTTTATTTCCTTCTGATATGGCCTCTTTTGAAATTTCAGAAGTTGTCTGATTTTCAGACTGTAAGTCACCAGAATTTCTAATAGGAGTACATGCATCGTTGTTAGATGTATGTATCTGTTTTACTCCCAAAAGTGTGCATGGACTGTAAAAACTCGCCACTTGTTCTGTCACTGCCGCATTTTGTGTCTATTCTTCTGGCAAAGGCATGCTAGAAGAAGTGCCAGGAATCATCGCTTGACTGGTTGTTGCTACGTTGAGTACACCTTCTGTTACGTTAGGACAAGTATCGTCCTGCTCAGCAATTGAAATATAACTTGCATGTTCTTCCAGCCTCTCATTTACCATAATAGCAAGAAAGTCAAAATCTCTAGATAAATCCCTATCGAAGGGACATATTCCTCCAACTTTGAAATCTTCGATGTCATTAGAAATATTTGCACTCCTTGTATAAGCAGCGCTGAATAAAATGACTGTCTGGTAGATAAAAGTAGGTTTTCTGGGATGATTTATCATCTATTTTCTATACTCACTTGCAAAATATTTTGTCAGTGGTGAAGCGTTGCTTGTTCTAGCGGTTGCATCTTATGCGTGCTATGAGGCGAAATAGTAATGACGTGAATGAATTATTTTCTACAAAAGTTAATTGCAGCAAGACTAGTGTGTGCCCAATAATTATCCAAAACCAATAATACCGAACAAGTCTCTGTAGGCTTCGCATGGTATTTAAAATGATTGAGCCAGTCCAAGAATAAATCTGTATTCATTTTACCAGACTCTGTAACAAGATCTATAGAAGTTGCTGGGGCTCCATCTAATAACTCCGCCTTCATACGTTTACGGGGAAATATAAACGCTGGTAGTATATAATTTCCCGATCGCACAGATAACGGTAACATTTATTCCTCTCTCTCTCTGCGCTACTGATGTTGTTGACGCACCTTTTTCCTTTGACGCTAACAACTTTTGGAGCTTTATTCGGAATTATAGAGAAGCCAGATTTGTCCATGTTATATATATGACAAGGTTCAAAGTTGTGTTTTTTCTGTATGATTTCTAATTGGTCGTAGAATCTGTCCACTTGTGGCGTATTAAAGCCTATAGTGCGGGCAATGTTGGCTGAAGTCGGTTGGCGAACTGCTGCATCTGGATTTCAGCCCATAAAATCTACAGCCCAGTACTTTCCAGCTATCTTGGTTTCTTTTTTAAATTGATGCCTAGGGATGTAACAATCTTTTCTGTTTTTAATCTTTTACGTACGCTGAACTCGGGCATACCCGGGCATGCTTTTTCTCTCTTCAACCATTTTCCATGCAAGATCCAATGTCTTTTTAGAACAATTGATTTGGCTGGCTTTTCTTTGTTGGAAGCCATCTAGGGAACAAGAACATAAAATAAAGCCAAATGGTTCACAAGGGTTCAGGATTCACAAGAGTGAGCATACGCACTTTTGCTATGCGCACTTTTGTGGAAAGCCTTGGGTCCGAAACAAAGGGGCACACCAGTGGCATCTATTGAAATATGGCGATATAAACTAACAACAATAAACTGTAGTCATAGTATGGTACTTTCTCTTCCTGCAACAGTCTCAATTTCTTTGCCAACTCTTGATGCATGATCTTGGCAGTTAAATTGTGTCTCTCTTTGTACTCCGACGCAAGAAATGCTTGGCATCCTCCTGTTATGTGCTGAATTTTCTTTGATATTCGATATTAATATCGACTTTGGTCGTTCTGAATCTTTGGTTTCAGGAAACGTGTATAAGACATGAATTTATAGCGGAACTTCGTGAAGAAATTGGTTTGGCCTTCCAAACTTTTCTTAATAGAACTATGATTCTTTGAAATGCAATTAGAAGATTTACAAAACTGTGCCGATATTGCATTCGAGAAAACAGCCATCTTTAAAAAAACTCTTGGTTGTTTTTAATTTCAGTGTTTCTTTTTGTTTTTGTTACTTCAGTTTTATGAAATAATGTTGTTCTCGTTTCTTTGCAATCAAATTTCAATATCCTTGTTTTAAAATAACAGTGTTATTTAAAGTAAGAAATGTAATAATAATTAAGAGTTTACAATTGAAAATATAGAAAAACATTAAAATTAACTTTTAAGGTGTCTAATCTTTGGTATAATTATTATTGTTAAAATTTTTCATTTGTTTCTTATAAATTGGCCATGACCTACTACAAATAAAGTAAATTATTGAAAATATCGAATTCTGACCTTGTTTTTCAAAATAAAATAAACGCATTATATATTTTTGAAAAGCTTAATTTATATCTAAAATAATATACAGGGTATTTTGTTTAAAAAATCATAAGTTTGGTTAATATCGCAAAAACTAAACGTTTTAGAAAAAACTGACGGCGTCACTGAATTCCACGTAAAAACTCTATAAACATCAGTTTTTTACTTTTTGGTAAATTAATCTATAACGGAAATACGTGCCTAAAACACATAGATTTTCAAAAATACTCTGTAGATTAAAAACTAAGAGAGCCATGACAAATTTGACACCGGAATCTTTCGTTTCGTTAAAAAGTAGGATACTAAGGTGAAAATCGCAACGCTATATCTTTAATAATAACTTTAATACATCCTAAAAGTGTCGAAATTGGGACAGCCTGTACATATTCATTCATGCATTTAGTTTAGATTAGCCAACAAAATATTCTGTTATAAGAATGTATTTTTTTGAAAACAATTTTTTTTAAGTAAGCCAACTTTTGACAACGAAAGCTTTTCGGTGCCTTCTGATGACTGGAGTCATAAAATACAGCGTTCTGCGAGCCTTATTATCATGTTACTAGTTAAACAATAAAACATATTTTTAAACTTTTTAACGGCACGAGAATATAGTTTTATTGACATTTTCAGGATATTTTGTATTTGTTAAAGTTCAAAAGATCTCTTTCTTATCTATTCCATCAAAATAGTTTAATTGTAGTATTAAATTATCTTACTTAATATTTTACAATTTAAAATGTGTTAGAGTGAATGTGAAATACTTCTTTTGATATAAGTAAATTGTTAAGCTACGTTTTTGTTTAATAATATAATTTATTAAACACACAAGTTTATAACTGCATTATATAGTTTTAAATTCACACTGGCTCTGTCAATATTATTCGTTATATTTCCCATCTGAAAACCATCTTAAAATAATGACGAATGTCGACGGCCAATAATAACTTTTTGACGTTGTTTAGATTATCCTGAGCACAGAAGTTTGTTTTATTATAAATGATATTTTGATTAAGTTTGTTATTCTTATCAAAAAAGTTTTACCACGTTATTGTTTTTTATTTATTGGATTTTATAATTAAATCAATTTTGGGAAAGGACTGATTATTTTTACACTTAAAAGTTTATTTCATGTCTGTTAAGCCCAGCAGATGTAGAATCAATAAAAGAACAATACGAACGTATTTATAATTTTTAAAATTATTTTTATACTGATTTATCGGCTCTGGCATTTTGGATTTATTAATACTAGCTATTGCTCTCGGCTTCGCACGCGTTGAATTTGACTTAGCGAACAATTTATTTGACGCTTGATTTCCACTTTAGCCTTCTCTTTTGGAGATTTAAACATTCTATATTCTATAAATAGAGAATGTTATCTTTCCAACTACCCTCGAATTTCTGACTGGTGAAATGCGAAGTTATTTATCAATCAAGAAGACAGAAACACAGGTTGTCTGGAAAAATGTGGAAAATTTCCCGGATATAAAAAAAAACACGTGAAAGGAATACTACAAGTTCATATAAACTTTTTTCGTTTAGGCTCCTTCTTCGAAGATATGGGCTCTCAAAGAACTGCAATGGAATCAAGTTTTTTACACATAATTATTGAACTACCAGGTATATTTCAATTTTTTTTGATATGATGTATATCAGGGAAGACCTTTCAAATTACTATCCAAGAAAGTGTTGTGAATTACTCACAGATGCAGGTATGAACTGGCTGTGACACTCATAACCCCATTTTTATAGTCCCTGTATGATAAGAACTTTGGACAACGTTTTTTTATATACCTTTAACTATTGACTAAAAATTAAGTACTCTTCACTCATGTCGCTAATCCTAACCGTTTTCGAAAAAACGTCATTTTGTTTACATCATGTATTTGTCGTATTTCGAGAAAAAATACACCTTTGTTCCTATCAAATCTTCAACCTTCAACCTTATGATAAAAAAATTCGATCTAAAATTAGTTTTCCTTTTTAGTTAAAAACGTCTATTTGTGAATTGCAGTTCGACCTAGGTTTGCAAAAATTGTGTGTTTTATTTTATCGGCACCAAAAATAAAGTATTGTTGTTGCAAACATTGCTAGGTACGAAAGAAATAAATATCTTGCATTTTAGAACTTTCTTTACTTTGCTTGGATATTAATTTACTGATTTTTGTTTTTCGTGGCGAAACTAATTGTGAAATAATTCGAAATATGGAATACACGTTTATTGAGTGTGCAGATATGCATCTGGTGTATGGTTTTGCATCTTGCAATGCTTTGGTAGCCAGGAGGTTATATCACGACAGATATCCTAGTAGTACTCTTCCAGATCAGAAAACATTTCAACGAGTTGACCAACTTCTAAGGGAGAATGGTAGGTGATTCCATTTAATAACGTAATATTATTACTTCTTCATTTTAGGAAATTTTGGGAAGAGAATTACTGATACTGGTTGGAGAAGAACAATATGTAAACCGCAATTACAGGAAAATATTTTAAATGCTGTAGATGACATTCCCTCAACGAGTACTCGAACATTATCAACGCAGTTTGATACGTCAAAAACAATAGTACATGAAGTTCTTCAACAACAGTTGTTATATCCATATCATTTGAAAGAGGTGCATAAACTAATTTCTGATGAATTTAGGAGTAGAATGCAGTTTGTAAACTGGCTATTGAATCAGCAACGAAATAATGTGAACTTCATTAGCACTATTCTCTTCACGGGTGAAACAGGGTTTACCAAAAATGATATCGTAAATTTACACAATTCTCATGTATGGACTGATGAAAATCCTCATGCAACTATTGTTTTGCATCATCAACATCAGGTTCAATCAATTAATGTCTGGGCTGAAATTACTGGCAATTTTTTGATTGGACCATTCGTATTGCCGGTACGACTGAATGGAGAACTTTATTTGGAGTTCCTCCAGAACGCTTTTCACCATTTAGTAGAGTACTTACCAATTGAAAGTCGCCGAAATATGTTCTACATGCATGATGTGCACCATCTCATTTCAGCGTTGCTATGCGGTAGCACCTGAATAACGTCTATCCAGACAGTTGGATAGGTGGAGGAGGATCTATTGCTTGGCCTCCTCGATCTCCTGACTTAACACCGTTGGATTTTTGCCTGTGGGGAGACCTCAAAACCATGGTGTATTCCACTCCGGTCATGTGATTAAATAATGAACAATGCTGAGTTAATGTGGCGGGTATAGCAGTCCTCAAGTCGTCGTGCCTTCGAGTGTATCAGACTTCACGGAGCCCATGTTGAACCCTCTTACGAAGTTTTTAACTAAGGAACTAGTTTAACTTTTTATTGAAACTATGGTGATCGGCGCAAATTCCTCTTTTTCACATTCAGCCCGATAGAAATTAGGTGATAACAGTGTAAATGAAATAACGTTTTTTCGAAAACCGGTAGGATTAGCGACATGAATGACGAGTACTTAATTTTTAGTCAATAGTTTAAGGTATATAGAAAAGGTTGTTCAAAGTTCTTATCATATAGGGCGTAAAAAAAGAGGTCATAAGTGATACAGCTAGTCCCTCCCTGCAGCTGTGAGTAATTCACAATACTTTCTTGGATATTAATTTTGTAGGGTCTTACCTGATATACATCATATCAAAAAAAATTGAAATATACCTGGTGCTTCAGTAATTACGTGTAAAGAACTTGATTTCATTACAGCTCCTTGGGAGTCCATATCTCCGAAGAAGAGACCTGTACGAGAAAAGTTTATATGAAGTTGTAGTATTTTTTTATATCCGGAAGATTGTCCACATTTTCCCGGGAACCCTGTATAATTATTTATTTAAATATTTTTATGTGATTTGTAGGCTGATAATATATTGATTTTTTTTTAATATATGAATGGATCAGGAGACTTGCAAAGCTAATGGCCGTTAACGTACATTATAAAAATAGTTTTAGCATGTAGGTTACGTATTCAGAAGTGTAATTGCGCAGTATCATAATTATCCTTACTTTACTTCTTCTTATCTAGATTTATCTATATTCTTCCAGCCCAATATCAAGCCACGTTGACTGATTTGTTTTTTACAAGCCATAAATGAATGCATATGGGCAGTTTTAACAATTTAACGTTTATGATCGTATCTTGCTACATTCATAGAAGAGTCTTTTGGCTTTTGATGTCTCATTTTATCAGATTGATTTTGACCAAAGTAACTTCCGATTTTATTCTATTTAGGATATTTTATACTTTCTAGTCGAAATACCTGCTGGAGGTTCCAGCTTCAGAGGAAAGTTATCTGGGGCCTCAACCTTCACCATTTTAATAAAACTTTTCTAGAATGTTAATCGGTGGCGTGGAGCTTGGGTCCCATACACCGGATAGCGGTTATCAAAGGATTGTCGAAACTCCTCTATATATTTGATTGTATATTGCATCAACCATTTCATATTATTATTTGTATTTTGGCGACGATAAGTGAATTAGTAACAGAAAAAAGCTATTCGAGATTTTTAGAAAATAACCTAATATTACTCAGCGACATCTTTTTTGCTATTATTTTCCTTTTTAAAACACAAAATATTGTATAA
Source organism: Diaprepes abbreviatus (assembly GCA_034092305.1). Taxonomy (NCBI): domain Eukaryota; kingdom Metazoa; phylum Arthropoda; class Insecta; order Coleoptera; family Curculionidae; genus Diaprepes; species Diaprepes abbreviatus. Next base: position 17,347,748 of record JASJET010000122.1, on the reverse strand, counting down.
TTAGCCATTTATATAGGATAATCAAAGGAAAAGTCCTTGTTAGTTACTTGTGTTTCAGTAATTACGCTTTTTTAAAATTAAATAAAGATCCGTAATAAATATTGATTAGATAGTATTGGAATAAATAGAAAATTTGACGCGCACTTTTAGTGGCTATTGTTTACTTGGACGATCACGTCATTCGCTTTTGACTCGTTCGCTTTATAATTAATAGCTGCCATTCTATGTTTGTTCAGTATTATTTTTCTATAATTATAGTATCGGAAAAACGGTCTGATAACCTAAAAATATTCTGTTACATATTTTATTTGATTGTTGGTGTGGTGGTAAGTTAAAAAAAGTGCTTTAAATTTGCAAAAAGTGGGTAAAGACTATAATATATTCAAGAAATGTTAGTCTTTCGAAAGAAAAAAATGATATACGCTTAGAGAATATATGTTCCACTTGCTCAATTCTTTTAAGATGGTATATGAGGGGTACTAACCCGTCAAAAGATTTGTCACCAGTCGAAGGTCTTTATAGTTATAAAAAGATTTTGTCAGGTATTTAAGTGCCTTTGGAGAAAGTTTGTGTTTAATGTAGGGAAAGCTTCATATAAAAAATTACCAAGAAATCCTATTTATTATCTTGAGACTTCTGGAGAAATAATTCAGATATTTTTTTTTCTGTATTTGTCGTGAACTTTTGAAGACTTTTCGTTATTGTCGTATTTCAGCTTTCTAATTCTTTTATTCGTTTTCGTTCAATTTGCTTACGCTTATGGCCTTACTGATATATTTTGATCAGGCCTTTATTTTCTTTTTCCTTTTTTGGTGTCCGTTATACGGTTCTTCAGTGATTTTTTCCCTATCGATTGTCTTTAGTCGTTCAATGTGCATTTCTCATATTATTGCCTTGTTTTTTCTCTACCTATTCTTGATATCCTAACTGACCGTATAAATATATCCATCTCTACTGCCGTTAATTTTCTATTTCTCCATTCTATTAGTCTTTAGGTTTAGCTTACATACAGTTGACTATTTTCAACAATGTTGCATATCTGCTGTCTCGTTTTTTTCCCGATAACCTTATTGCAACAATCAAAATTTAACACCATATATGTTTATTTCTTTATTTACAAAAAACCACTTCAAGGTATTCTTAGAATTTGTGTTGCTATTACGAATGCATATATATTTCGTTTTCTTTTTCGATGCTCATTGTTAAACCCCATTTTGTGTGTTTTCCATCAAATTCCTTCCCTATAAATTTTTGTACCATTTGCACACACAACCTGATCATTTTCAAACTCTGATATATATATATAGTCTACCATTTTCATCTAATTGAAGTTCTATCTTCCTTTCCATTGGGAATCATTGTATAATGTTGAGGATATGCAGTAATCTTGCCTTAGACCTTTATCAACGGTGAAGTGTTCGGATATTTCTTTACCGCAGTTGCTGTAAAACATTATTATCTTTTTGACAGTGGAATGTTATCTTAGGCTATTTGTAGATCTGTAAATAGGAGATGTATTTCCTAAGTATATATATATCCACATTTTTCATTCTTTGTTTCATACAGAATATGTTATTTGTACAAGATTTTCCTATTACAAAATCGCTGAGCTTAGTACTTTATAGATCCTATCGGTAGCATTCTTTAGAAGTTCTAGGTGTATTCTTCTCGGGTTAGGTTACTTATTATTATTAACATAATCTCTTGCTATCTGTACTATGGTTGGATGAATTTTCTTAAATTTATTTCTATCTTAAGTTAAAATACATTTGTATTGTGTTATCTATTTATTTATATAAACTGATTGTATTTTGTATTAAGTTTTTCCTTGTGATTTTAGATTGTTTACAAATTTCTATACCTCTAAGCATAGTATTCTTTAAATATTTGTTCCGATTGCATTACATTTCTTGTCCGATATGTTTCATTTCTTTTCTTTTACTGCTGCACATCTTATTTTGTATTGTTGTTTATCCTCTCGCTTTTTTGCTTCAGATGATCAGCCATTAGCAGTTAATAACGAAAAAAGAAAATTAAAATAACAGAGAGAGAGAGAGAGAGAGAGAATGGACTATCTTATTACACAATAAAATTTAATAGTAAACGGATGTCAGGACATTTAGAGGAACACACCAAATATCAAGTCACATACATTTGTATAACATATGCTTTCCATTAATTGATCCAAGTAACATCCATTTTGGAGACTTTGAGAGTCTTGCGCTCCAGTAAACTAAATATTAAAGCTACATCTCAAATATGCCAAGAGAATATAATATCAGAAAAGATTTAATGAAAAACTGGGCAAAACAAAAGATCGAACAATAGAAAAAGTATATGAAAATATTGTTAACTGCATTAAAGAAGCAATAAAAGAATCTGTCAAAACAAGTAATAAAATTTTGGTGGAATGAAGCAGAAGAGGAACTGATCATGAATACTAAAAAGGGAGACGGCAGACAACAATACGGAATGTTCCGACTTTATTATTATGTGTTTCACATCATAATATATATATATATATATATATATATATATATATATATATATATATATATATATATAAAAGTTTTAATATTGATATCTCGGAAATCCGGTAATTAAGTATTTCATTAACAAGAAAAAATTGTAGAATTAAAATAAAAGAGTAGATCTAACCCAAAAATTATATTTTCCGACCTCTATTTAATTACATATGACTTGTTAACAATAATAATATTTTCTATTACATTTACGAACTAAAAACTAAAATTATTATTTAATATTAGAAATTTTTTGTGGTGTAACAACGTCATTAAATTAGTTTTATTCTTTAACTTCTGGAAATTGCTATTTCATTCTTTATCAGATATGTACTAACATAGCCTTTGATATATTTTCCAATTTACTTTATACTCTTTGAAGTTGTTGAGTTTGAGTTCAAATATTATTGCAGAGTTAATACACTTCAGTACCAGATTTACTATTATTTTCCTTATATATATATACATATATATATATATATATATATATATATATATATATATATATATATATATATATATATATATATATATATATATATATAATTGCCTGAGATATAGTAACTTGAACATTAAAAAGTATGAAGTTTTTATATTAATTTTTTTTTCAGTATTTCTGATTTTTTATAGTTATGTTCAGCGACCTCAAAAACCTTTAAAAAAAGGGGTTATAAAGACTGAAATGTCTTTGTTTTACATTCATAAAGTGTGGTAGTGCCATTTAATATAATACATCAAAATACCAAACTGTAGATGTAGAATAAGATCTACTGCTGTAACGATTTTCTTCAAGGCTAATTCGGAATTTTCGGTATAAAAATCTGTCCCAAAAATATATTTTTCACAAAACTGAGGCAAAATTACTTTCTAAGTTTGAGTTTTATATAACACATCTGCTTTTTTTATGAATTTTTATATTAAGTATAATACATATTTCTCAAGAATTAAAATTTCTACAGCTTTGAAACTTAGTATTTTCCCATATATCAGTGATATAAAGTATCCACATAATGGTATTTATTCAAACTTGTCAACAAAATCGATAAAAGTTAAATCTGAAGTTTTTTTTTTACATTTTAATAAAAAAATTAATAAACATCAGCATTATCATTTAAATCAAGAAGAATATAAATATTATTGTGTAATGGCTTAACGACAGGTCCATTAAAGTTTCAGTTGAGAAAGCAATATTTAAGATAAACAACAAGAAATAGATACAAAGTCAATTTTAGAGCTACGCCAAAAAATTTTGTTCTTTTTCCTTAGTCCCCGATGAAAAAAATTATATCGCTCGTGAAAGCATTTCCAAAAGGACATTCCGTTTTTGACCTGTTTCTAAATTGCCTAATTTCGCTGTTTTACCATTTTAGAACATTCAATTTGTGATATATTTTTTTCTTGTCATAAATACTGGTTCTAATATTTTACTTAGTCATTAAGTGAAAAATTAAATTTATATTAAAATATAATAGAGCAAGTAACACGGTTTGCGTGCTTGTTCTTTTTTTTCTATTTAGAAGGCTATTTCGGTATGGTGTTTTACAGCATTAAAATTTTGTTTTTTCGCCATTAAATGACGGTGTGGACCATTAAGTCATTTTTAAGGTAGGTATTCATCGTATCTCTTGCATGTTGTCCAAAGTAGAAGGGTTGTACAGGGTGTTTCGAAGTAAGTGAGAAAAATTTTAAAGAGGTATTCTTGCGCTAATTTTAAGCTTAAAAATTCATATAAACATATGTACGATAATGCTTAATTTTTAACATACATGGTGTTAAGTTTTATTATTATTTTTAAATGTATATCATTTCTTTTCAAAAATAATTAAGTGAAACTTGGAGCACATAACACTTTTTACAGTTCTCATAAAAAAATTAATATTATTTGAAATAATATACAGAGTTGTACTTTTTTCCGGGTTTGTAAAATTTTACTATCTCGAACTTTTTTTTCGGGCATCCTTGACTCAATTTGATTATTCAATTAGCTTTCTCATCTTATTATGAAACTTTTTTGTGTCTCAAATTTTCCTCCAAGAGTCAATAGTTTTTCTACAAAAAAATAAAATATGTTCAGATTCATCTCCAATTAAGTTCGGTAGGGGTGGCTTAGTAAGTGACGAGAAGATATAGTAGGCTGTTGTGAAATAAGCTCACGCCTAATTTGTCATATTGTTTTTTTGTTGTAATATGTTATAATTTCTGTGGATAAGTGAGATTGATTTTACGTACTCTTAATGTAAAGTAAGTAAAAAAAAAAATAGTAAAAATGGCAGAGTTTGCAAATTTTGAAATCAATGATTGCATTTTGTTTATCGTCGTACTAATGAAAATGTATTAGAAGCTCAACGAACTCATGCGGAATTATATCCATAACGTAGGTTACCTCATCATAACACATTTGCTCGTCTTCATCAGCTTTTATGAGAAAATGGTACCCTTCTAAACCGATGTTCTGATTGTGGATGTCCTCGGGATATAAGAACCGTAGCGTTAGAAGAAGCTGTTTTTAATTTAATAGAAGAATCTCCGAATTTTACACATCAATTGTAACCCTACCATATCTAGCTAGTCCAGGCGCTTTTACTTCGAGACTTTTTGCCGGGTATACTTTTTCGCCAGAGAATACTTCAAATGATTGCCGAATCTCCCTTTGTTTATCTGTTATTGTTAAGGAAAACTGTTCAAGGGAATCCATAAGAAATTTTCACAATAATCAAATTTGTGTTGAAAAAAATCGGCATGCATTTCTTGAAGCCAATCATCAACGTCAGTTTTCATTAAATGTAGGGATTGGTGTCATATGATACATGCTTCCTTCCGTTAAGATTAAATGGCGACCAATACTGTCGCTTTATTGAGGAAGAGTTACCTGCCCTTCTTGAAGAGTTTGGTGTATGCATGATGGCGCTCCAGCGCTTTTCAGTATCAATGTACGCCGTCACTTGGAGGTAGTGTATCCAAATCGTTGGGTAGGTCAAGGAGGCACTCAACACTGGTCTGCTCGATCTCCGGATCTAAATCCTTTGGATTTTTGCATCTGGAGTTTCTGTAAATTTTTGGTTTATGCATCTCCTGTTGAAGATGTTGATCGCTTTCGAAAGAATAAGACGAAGCTCGGACACTTGCATTAGGCTGAAGGTGGTCATTTTCAACATTTGTTGTAATTTCTGTTATTAATATTTTGTTACTATTCAAATTCTGTTATTATTATGTTGTATTTTTTTCTTACTCCCTGTTGGTTAAAACAAATCTGAATGAAAATGGATTAAAACAGACACATTATGATTTTGTACTTATGTATTTTCTTTTTTTTTGTTGAAAAACTATTGACTTTTAGAGGAAAACATTTGAGACAAAAAGTTTCACAATAAGATAGGAAAGCTAACTGAGTTATCAAGTCGAGTCAGTGGCTCCCGAGAAAAAAATTCGAGAGGGGAAAATTTTACAGAGTCGGAAAAAAATACCACTTAATATTATTTCACATAAAAATAATTTTTTTATGAGAACTCTAAAAATTATTATGTGTTCCAAATTTGACTTAATTATCTTTAAAAATAAATGATACAAATTGAAAAAACTAAAAATAATAATAAATTTTAACACTCTGTATCTTAAAAACTAAGCAAATTAGCTCAAGAATAACCCCTTGGAATTTTTCGCACTTATTTGGAAACACCCTGTATAAATAAATTTACATATTTATTCTTAATACATAAATAAACTAGCATTTTATCCGTCGCAGCTTCGATCGCAAAATATTTGTTTTATTGTATAAATAAATGGATTATAAATTGTCGAAAAAGTTTCGCTCAAATATTCAGGACTTAATTATGTTTAGAATAATAAAAACAATTATTCGACTGAATTAGTTGAGTGCTATGTAATACTATCACGAAAATCATGTAATTTGACATATTTTTTTTATCATTTTCACCCTTTCGAATAAAGATATCGCAAAATCTTTTCTTATTGTAAACAATATCATGAATGTGTGTGCAAAATTTCATATCATTATCGTTTAGGCTGTACATTGATCGATCAATCAGTCATCCAGTCAGGACTTCTTTTATATATATTAGAGATTTACATATTGGTTACGATTTGAAAGACGGCTATTACGTAAGTTAAGGCTAATATGAAGTGGATGATGTACCAAATAATGACAAATTATTGCACCGAAGTACTGTGACATACAAGGCGATTTTAGGATGAATTATTTAACTATTTTTAGGAATTTTTTTTTTCAACTAATGCTCGAGCAGGCGTGGATCCAAGGGGGGGTGGGGGCGATCGCCCCCCCCCCCAAGAGCTTTGAGTTCAGGAAAATAGACCTGATTTTGCCTCTTATACTAAAGTTTATTCAAGAAGAATTTTTACCCTTTTTTTTCTTCGCAAACTACCTGTGTTCTTTGTCCGATGTCTTTGGTAAAATCTGTTACACACATATATATTGTCATAGGAATGGGTTAGAAATTTTATAATCAAAAATACCGGTCTATAATAATGGACTATTTGGGTTGGATAACAATAGATACTTGGATGTGTGAAGTGTTAAAAAGGATTTTAATCCTTATCATTGGCGTCGGAAGGAGGTTTATTTTATCACTAAGTATTTATGGCATAGAATATCATTTCGGTAATAAACCTAAAATAAAAAGTTTTTATATTATTTTATTTCTTATAATTTATTAATAATTCACATACATTACAAAATGTAGATAATTTTGACATATTTAACACAAATCACAACTGAATTTTTAATCTTTTTAATTTTGGCATAGAAACAGTTTTAGGCGCATTCAGACTAAAACGTAGTCTTTTTCGCTCAAAACACTCTAAGTTATAATTTAAATACTTAAAAAATACACATTGTCACAAATACAAGAAGTTAAACATATATAAAAAAATAAATTCGTCATATAATATCGAAATTTTCTGGGGCTATCGGTTACTTTATTATTAATTTAAAACATTTTTAGGATATTTGACGTTTCAGTTTATTTATTTCTTAAACCATCTTGTGTTTACGCTGGTAAACATTACGTATCTAATTCGTAATCAAGTCAGTGAAGCTATCTTCGCTCAAATTAATTATGATTGGTTTCTCTATCTCACCGATCATTAGATCGAGTTTCCACATTTTCTTTTATTCTTTTATTATGTGGGTTTTTCTAAATTTTCTGCAGTAACTTTATTCAAAGAAATCTTTCAAAAGTTCAGTTAAATTACTAATTTTGTAAGTTGTGTTATTTCTAGCAACTCTACCTTTTACTTGAGAGAGATATTTCCTTTTCTAACGGACTTTTTCCGGACGACCTATAAGAACAGATTTCCTATCTGGTTTTTCCCAGCAAAAATTAAGTTCCCTGAGTAATTTCCAGAGCTCAGTTCAGTAGTGGGAATAGGGGGCTCCTAGTTGACCCCCCCACCACTTTTTTGATTGGTCAGCCAAGAATGACCTTGTTTCTGATTGGCTGCCCAAGTTCGCCCCCTATTCCGATTGGTTTCATAAACTCCGCCTCTTTTTGCTCCACCTCCTACCTCCTTCCTAACCACCACAGTAGTTGGAGGGGAGCTGGTAGCAGTTGGAGGGGAGCTGGTAGCAGTTGGAGGGGAGCTGGTATTTTAAACGATCGAATCTGAGCGAACTTCAGTCATTCGTGCGCGATGTCAAATAGCGACCAACAACAACAACAACAGCAGCTCATTGAACGTGTAGGCCAAGTAATAATTTCCTACCAAAAACACGGAAAAAATCTTACCGATTTTGAAGATCAAGACTTGGCCTTCTTTCCCATCAACTACTTGAAAACATTCGTCGATTCACTTAGTTTACAACAAATTTGGAACAGGTTGCCGGAAAATTATAGAAGTGACGAAGAATTGCAGCTAAATTTGCCGTGTTTTAAACACTATCCACTATATCAACACCACATAGACGGCCCGCCATTATCAATTAAAAAGTGTTGTAAAATTAAAAAATAGTGTGAACAAGTGAATCGAGTTTCATCGGACAGTCTTCGAAATGGATCAGACACATGTATATTTAGATTCTGCTTGTGATGAAACGATCCAGTCAATGTACAAAGATGAAACAACTCATTTTAACTTGGCTGGAAGAGGAAAGTTTCACGCAAGACAGGATTCTCTGATCACTATTGATCGAAATAATTTCGAAGACGACGATGAAGATGAAGAAGATGATGGGATAGAGGATAATGGCGTTCCAAACGGGTGTGGAGAAGAGGGGCTCGTGAAAGTGGCAAAAATAAATGCAAGTGATACATTGACACCAAATTACCTTAAGCGAGAAGTGTGCGTTTTTCAATCTTATGTCGTAATTATTTCATCTTCTGGCGGTGCATATAATTTATGTTGTGAATGTTACTACATACATGCTTTAAATTGCCCAAATGGGAAAAATAATTTTGTTAATAGCCACTATAAACGATCCTTTATATGTTGCGAAAAAGATCTGCAATGCAACACGTGTGAAAACGATTTATTCATAACAACTCCTTCACAAGCATGTATAATATGTAACAAACCAGAACTAAAGAATATGCAAAACCATCTAATCGAAAAATCAAATTTTAAATAAATTTATTTCACTTGCACTTATTCATGCACTATGGCGTTTTTAATATTAAGTTTAAGTTTAAAATATTTTATAAGAATTTAGATTTTGTTCTGCTAAGTTAAATAAATATAAGAAACTATGTAAATAAATATAAGGGAATGATGTGAATAAATAAGAATTTGTATTTATTCCCATTGAAAGAAATTATAATTTTGTTCTTTCAGTGTAGAATAATTCTTTTCAAATAATATGCACAACAACCCTACCGATAAATCAAATTTAAATAAATGAATTTGATACTCCACTTGAATTTATTCATGCACCCTAGTAGTTTTTGAATATTAAGTTTAAAATGTCAACTAATTTAAATAAGATTTCATATAAAATATAAGTTGTAAGATATAAGTTATAAGATATATATTAAGTTTAAGTTAATTAAATATAAGGGTGCCATCTAAATAAATAGAAATTTGTTTATATTAAGATTTGAAGAACTAATGATTTTGTTCTTTCAGTGTAGAATAATTTTTTCTACATAATATGCACAATCAATCCTATCGATAAATTGAATTTTAAATAAATGAATTTGATACTGCACTTGAATTTATTCATTCACCCTAGTATTTTTTAATATTAAGTTTAAAATGTCAACTAAGACATTTAAATAAGATTTTATATATAAGATAAAGAACAATTAGGTTTAATTCCCTGACAACAGACTATGATTTATTCTTCCATGTTAAAAAAAAACCTAGTTTTCATTACTATGCTTGTAAAAAAAAATTATATTCATCCTATTCATAATAATTCTTTCAAGTTAAAGAAACTTGGTTATTAGGTGTGATTCTGTATAAGAAATAGAAAAAAATAAAATATTTTCTTCAACGACTTTGTTTTTTATTATTCCTATATCCAAAATACAAATATACATATATACATAAATACATATTTATAATTTATACCATTTTGGGTTTAAAAGGCGGCTGGGTACGAAGCGTCTCTTCAGTTTACATCTCGCTATTAGCGTACGCTTGTAAAATTATCGAATCGATTTTAATATATCTTGATAGTCGGATTTATTTCGTGTGACGTAGTGACATATTATTAATTTTCATTTGGTTTGTATTGTTGATTTCATATTTTTGATTTAATATTTTTGACTTAATACTTTGGATTTTTAATTAATTTTTATTTCATCTTTTAAAAGCCAATCTTTGATTGATTTTTTCATTTTTGTGGATTTTTTTTATTGATTTTTTATTGATTTTTTGATTTTTTTATTGATTCATAATTTTTTTATTTTTTAATTTATAATTTAAAATGTCATTTTTAAATGTAAAAATTGAAAACATCGACTTAACAGCCTTCGATTTAAACGACGCTTGCCTTGTGCATGATTTGATTGATTGTTCATTTTGTGGGCTAAGCGACGAGGAGCTAGATATTAAATTTAGGGAAATTGATATTAATACATTTAACAATTCATCTGAATCTGGCGATTCTTCCGAAATTGGTGAAAGCGATATTTTGACACAGCTCTTAAAAGTTTTGGATGAATCTATTATCCCTGATATTCCTCAAGAACCTCTTGAAACAATTAATTTCGATGATTTAAATAATGATATATTAAGGAAAAATTTAATTAACAATTCTGAAATAAATGAGGGATATAATTTGGAACAACTTTTAGATATATTAGAAGGGGGTGAAATTTGTGAAAATAGCTCAGGGCAAAATTTAATTAAGGGTGATGTGGAATATCAGGACACTTTTGAGAGCTGTGAGGAACAAAATAATAAGGGGGTTTTAAACAATAATAATAATGGGGTTGGTAACGAGGGAGCTTTAAATAATGATAAGAGGATTGGCATTGGGGGTTTTTCGAAAAATAATATGGAAGAGGTTTATCGCCCCCACTATTCGCCAATTTCAGATGCATCGTCAGATTCATCAGAGGATTCCAACGACAGCGTTGAGACTGTTATAAACGTCTCAGCCAAAGCTCAGCATAATTTTATTAAAGTGTTGGATCAAAATTTAATTGAAGGGTTGGATCAAAATTTTATTCAGGGGTTTGAACAACCATCCAAATTTGGCTATACCAGAAATTCAGTAAATTCGGTAGATGTTTTTGATTTGAGTTGTGGCGAAATTGTGGGGGACATTGAGGTATATACTTATACTGAAAATTTTGAAGATGAGCAGCCTCAATGTCCCTTAATTTCTTCCTGTAATCAAAATCAATTTTTGAAAAATCCTTCTGGCCTAAATTTAGAACAAAGTTCTGAAAATTTAATTGAAAAAAATTTACCCAAAAAACGTTCTTTATCAGAAACAAATGATTGTTCAGATTTAAAAAAGTCAAAATTGGACGGTGATATTTCTAGTTCCCAAACTTTAGGGGCACAAATTTCAAAAAATTCTTTACCAGTCGCTGTAACAACAGCTCCGAAAATCAATCCAACAAATAAAGTCGCTATTGGAGAATTAGATAAGTTTCTACATAAGAAAACTAAGCCGAGCTTAAATAGGAATGAAACAAGGTGTGCCACATCTAGATTTAAGTCAATGGTTTATTCCTATTTAAACTTAGATAATATATGTAATAATTTATCTAATTCGACTTTAAAAGACGTTAAAAATTGTATTCAACGACAAGGCGATCTTCTTTTAAATTTGGGAAATATATTTTTTAAAAAAAATCCATGTTTTTCTTCAAATTAAAAAGTGAATCCAAAAGTTAATTCAAAAGTAAATCCAAAAGTTTTCTAAATTGCGCGAGCTGAAAAAATTGCTAATTATTCTATGTCATTGGGTCTTGATAGATCAAAATTGTATTTATTTAAAAGCGACACGGCCCTAACCGATTCCATTTTAAAATGACTCTCCTTTGCACACACTGCTTAAGAGAATTTAAAAGAAAATCACATATTGTACGCCACCTTCGAGAAAATGTTGTTAATAACGAAAACACCTTTAACTTGGAAGATTATATAATTAATCGTAAGTATTTTTTTATAACATATTTAGCTATAATTTTCCTTTTAATTTTTCTTTTTATTATTAATAAAGGTTTACAGAGGAATTAAAAAATAATAATTGTTTCAGTTGATGAACTACTTTCAAGACCTCCAATGCGATTTTGCCAAGATTGTGAAGTAAATGTCAAATCTAATTCCTGGAGCACACACTTGAGGACAAATATTAATAAAAACAGGAGCTGCATAAAATATGGAAATGGAATTGACATTATCAGGAGTGCATTTAAATGTCGAATAGCTTCCTACAGAATATATTCGCAGAATTATCACATCGACATCAAAAAGTTTCAGCAAGATATTGGTAATAAAGTGCAAACATTAATACGCCAGCGTCAACAAGAATTTACATGTGCTAAAGTAAATTTGGAATTATTTGGAATATATTATTCTCCAACTTTAACCTCTACTTCAATTAAGTCATTTAATACACCGTTCTTCATTGTAACCCATACAACTGATCTACAACAGCTTTACGATGATTTATTCAAGATTATTGAAACCAAAGCAGATGAATTGCCGGAAAGAGACTCAGGTAATTATTATTTAATCTCAAGAGCTAAGTTTTCTTAATCTCAAGAGCTAAGTTTTCTTAATATCACTTGTACATCTCTAACAAATATTATTCAGAACTAATTTTTTAATTCCTATTACAGGGTGGGCTCTACAAAGAATTCTGCATTTGGAAGTCACCATCAATAAGTACAACCCATTGAATGCCTCCTCCTACATTAAGATGCATCACTTTTCTAAATCAATAGTGAATGTGATGAATGAGGACAATTGCTGTTTCGCCTGGGCAGTGGTTTCAGCAGCATACCAGCCAACCGGTAATCCTCGAAAGACCTCATCATATCCAGACTTCAGAGACGCTTTCGATTTTACAGCTATTGATTTTCCAGTAAAATTATTAGATATAAAAAAGTTTGAGGAAAAAAATAATTTGTCCATAAATGTATATGGAGTTGAAAAATTTTTAAGGGATAATAAAAAGGCATATGAGATTGTCGGTCCTTTACATTATAATAATGAAAAGAAAAAATTACATATTAATTTGCTTTTAATAAGTTCTGATGATGGAAATAACCACTACTGTTGGATAAAGGATTTAGGTTGCTTGGTATCCAAACAATTATCAAAAAAGAAAATAAAAAAATACTTATGTGATGGATGCCTTCAATATTTTGGAACATATGAAAAACTTAACACACATTTAGAACGTGATTGTAGTTTTGTTCGAATTGAGCTTCCTTCAGATAATTTGATTTTGGATAAATTTGGCAATTATATTCCTGCAAATATATTAAAGTTTCAAAATATTCAGAAACAGTATAAAGCTCCTTTTGTTATTTATGCCGATTTTGAATGTTATTTGAAAAACATTGAGTGCCAACAATCTACACCTGATTCGACAACCTCATATACTATTAAAACTGCTGAACATATACCCTATTCATTTGCTTATTATATTAAATCATCATTTGATGAGAATGTTGTGTGTCTTAAACTTTATAGAGGTACAGATTGTGCTATAAAATTTATTGAATACATTGAAAATGATGTAAAAGAAATTTATAAAAAATATTTAAAATATCAAGTACCATTGAAAGATTTATCATCTATGGAACAGATTGAATATGAAAATTCTAGCATTTGTTATATATGTGAAAAACCTTTTTCAAAAGGAAATTTCATAAAGTGTAGGGATCATTGTCATATTACAGGTAAATATCGAGGAGCCGCCCACTCAATATGTAATTTGCATTTTAAACCTCCAAAATATATACCAATAGTATTGCATAATTTAAAAAACTATGATTCTCACCTATTTATTAAATCGCTTTGCTATAATAAAGAAAATATTAGTGTTATAGCTCAAAATAAAGAAAAGTATATTTCTTTTAGTAAGGAAATTTTCGTTGATGTGTCAGAAAAGCGGAAACCAGTTGCTTTGCGACTACGCTTTATAGATTCTTTTCAATTTCTCCCAGAGTCTTTAGAGTCACTATCACAAACTCTACAAGATTCACAATGTTTTGAAATTAAAAAGTTTTTCTCAAATGCTGATGAATTTCGATACATTAGACAAAAAGGGGTATTTCCATACTCTTACATAGATTCCAACGAAAAATTAAATGAGAAATCTCTACCATTGATTGATAAATTTTATAATAACTTAACCGATGAAAATATCTCTCCTCAAGACTACAATCGCGCTGTAGAAGTGTGGAATCTATTTAAGTGTTCTACAATAGGGGCTTATTCCGATATTTACTTAAAATCAGATGTTTTACTTTTGGCTGATGTTTTTGAAAATTATAGATCCACATGTATTAAAACCTATAAGTTAGATCCTGTTAATTATGTCACTAGCCCTTCTATGTGCTGGGATGCAATGATGAAATTAACTAATGTAGAATTAGAATTATTAACGGAACCAGATATGCTTCATTTTTTCAAAAAAGGTGTTCGTGGTGGGGTTAGCACTTGTTCCAAACGCAAATCTGAAGCAAATAATCCATTCTTAGAAAATTTTAATCCTGAAAGACCTACAACATATATCGCTTACTTAGACGCCACAAATTTGTATGGTTATGCTATGAAACAATATTTGCCTGAAAAAAATTTTGCTTGGGTACCTAAGCTCGAAATAGAAACTTTAAATATATCCGAACTTTCAGATACATCATCTATAGGATACATATTTGAAGTTGATTTAGAATATCCAAATTATTTACATGATAGTCATAATGATTTCCCATTTTGTCCTGAACAATATACACCACCAATTTCAAACCACTCAAAATTAATTCCAAACTTACATAATAAATATAACTATATCATTCACTACCGATATCTGAAACAATGTCTACAATTTGGACTCAAAATCATAAAAATACACAGAGCAGTTAAGTTTACACAATCACCATGGTTAGCGGAATATATAGATTTAAATACAAATTTACGAAATTTATCTAAAAAATAAATTTGATAAAAATTGTTATAAATTGGCAAATAATTCAATTTTCGGTAAAACCATGGAAAATGTTGATAGGCGAGCAGATATTAAATTAGTATCTCAATGGGAAAGACAGGGTAATAAATTTAGTGCCGAAAAACTTATTTCTAAACCTCAATTAAAGGATTTTAAAATTTTCTCTGAAAATCTAGTTGCTCTTCAACTTCAACAGGTTTGCATTGAATACAATAAACCAATTTATGTTGGGATGAGTATTCTGGATATTGCAAAAACTGTAATGTGTAATTTTTATTATGGGTTTTTAAAAGTAAAATATGGTAATAATTTAAATTTATTATATACGGATACTGATTCCTTAATTCTTGAAGTTCAGACCCAAAACTTTTATGAAGATATGAAGCTAAATCTGGATCAATTTGATACTTCTAATTTTTCTGAACAAAATATTCATTGCATGCCTATTACAACATCAGTTGTTGGTAAATTTAAAGATGAGTACAAAGGGATTCCCATTGAAAGTTTTTATGGAACTGGTGCTAAAGCATATTGTATAAAATCCAAAAATAGTGTAGATAAAAAAGCAAAAGGCGTTAGTAGATCATGTATAAAAAATCAATTAACATTATCAGATTATAAAGATGTTGTTGAGAAAGGTGACAAAATATTCTGCACCATGTATGTATTCAAGTCAGATATGCATAATATATACACTAATTTGTTAAATAAATTGGCATTAACAACTCATGATGATAAAAGATATTGTATACCAAATTCCACAAAAACTCTTGCATGGGGACATAAGGATATTTTGGAAACAGATTTTTTTGATAAAGATATGAAAATGATGTATGATACTCTAACTTTTTTAAGTTCTGGAAACGAAAATGGATCTAAAAATAAAAAACCGCGATTAGAATTAACTACTCCTAGTAATTTTTCATCTTTATAAAGACATCATTTTATATGATGATAAATTATGTAAGTCGTTTTTGAAGCTTTAAAAGTTGGAGGGGGAACTGAATCCAAAAACATATATATTGTATAGAAATACCATTATTTGTTAGTAATATTACAACAATGACTGCTGCATCTTTAATAGTTTTAGTTTCCCTTGTTGGAAATGTGATATATGTAAATTACATTCCTAATACAGTTAGGGCTGATATATGTATAAATGCCCTCAAAAATGAAACCGACTGCTACAAACAGATGAAAATGACATATCTTGTTGGAAATTCACACTTTTTTACCTATAATGTAACTGATTCTGCTTTGTGTGAAAATACATACATAAAAATTAAATATTCCATGACAAACAAACCATTACAATATTCAGATTGGATTCTTTTCAATAATAAAAAAGAAGAATCTTGTCATTGTGTCTGTTGTTATATATTTGTTATTATATTTACAGCAGCAATATTTATTTGTACATGTTTAATTTTATTGTATTTCATGAAAAAATATCTATAAAAATATTTAATAAATGTTAAAAAAATAATATAAATTTTGTTTTTTATTGATTCTCGTTAGTATAAAGACATTTAAAGTTTATCCCCTCCTCTTAAATGGAGAGGGAAAATAAGTTTACCCCTCCACTTGAGAGGAGAGGGAAAATGTATAAAATTTAGGAGCAAACGGATTGATAGTTAGTTTTTTGAGAGCAAGCAGATAGCCAGTTAGTTTTTGAAATACATCATTTAAAATGTTCAGTAATCAGAGTAAAAATATATTTGAAAATTCACCATTAAAAAAGAAAATAAAAAAAACAATTATAAATTCTACAAAATATAATTTAAATAATTCTAACTCTAAATATGCTGTGATTGGTTTGTGGGTGGAAAGTGATTTTCTACCATGCATTGAACTTGGTGGTAAAAATGGTCAGTCTGTGATATTAAATGAAGATGATTGGAAGAACTTATTGCAATATCAAGGAGTTATAACAAATTATATGTTTTCACCAAATGTTTTCAATGAACCGATATATTTGCAAAATTTATCTATTCATTTTGAAAAGATTGGTGAATTACCAATAGTGAAGATTGTGAAAAGCTGTGATTTTATTTACTATGGAAATGAAACTGTGTGCAGACTATGGGAACAAATTCCACTTATAGAATATAGACTAAATGTTTTACAAAAACAAAACTTTCGACGTTATTTCAACGTTTTTAGAAATAACAATTTTTACGACGGAGATTCTTTTGACAAAATATATAATGTCCTTTCTCCAAAACAAAATCTAAATAGTGAAAATGTGTGCTCCATGCTGGAACTGCTGTTGAATCATCCCGAAGAACTAGAACAAAAATTAAAGTCTAAGCCCTATTATGAAGAAGACAGTATCTATTGATGAATCAAGAAACCAAATTCATCTGATGGTTGCTTGGAACTTCGCCTACAGAAAAGCTCGTATGACTTCTGAAGAGTTTATAAATCAAAAACATTTTAGAAGAAGGATTAAATTGACTGAAGAAATTTTAAATCCCATATTAGACTCTGATTATAGGAATATTGTATTTAAAAAAATGTTTATGTAATAAGCTTATTTTTAAATAAAACAAATATATATAAAAAATCATTTTTTTTTATTACAAACATCAATTATTATTACAGCATTAATTACTATTACATCACATCTCTCTTGAAGATCCAAGAGTTATAAGATTTATCTAATCCTAACCATTTTACAAATACTTTGTTTCCTTTCTTTCTTAACACTTTTTCCACCAGATATACATTTGGGTGTCTTACTTTTTGAAGTTCTTCTTCATAGAAACCTCCTTGAATATCTATCCCATTTCCATCTTGAATCAAATACGTTGTTGGATTAGTAAGCTGGATTTTTTTTATTTGAAAAATTTCGTTTGACCAGTTGGGCGTGTAACCTTTAGAAAATTGTTCGCGAATCTTGCTTATTCGTACTCTATCACTGACACGAAATTTTGGTGATCTGGGATCCACAGTTTTCCTATGAGTATAAGCTGATTTCAAGATTTCCATTTCATTCTTTTTGTTAACTTCGTTTGGTTTTTTTCCGATTGTTGAATGCTTAGTATTATTGTATTCTGTAATTATTTCTTTAAGAAAGCTGATCCATTTATAATTACCTAGTAAACTAAACTTTTTCCACATTTTGTTTTTTATCGCTCTATTTACTCTCTCTACAATACTAGCTTTCATATTAGAAAATGTGTTGTAATGATTAATTTTGAACTGCTCCATAAGTTTCTGAAAGTCTTGATTAAAGAATTCTTTACCCTGATCAGTATTCAGATTTGTTGGGGGAGTTTTTAAAGTTAATAGAATTTTTTTCATTGCAGCTGCTACATCTTTACCAGTTTTGGATTTTACAGGTTCTGCCCATACAAATTTAGAAAACACATTTATTACCATTAAAATATATCTTAAACCCCTATTAAATTTCGCATATGGCTGCATTTCTATCAGATCAGCTTGAAATAGATCATTAAGCCCTTTTACAATTGTTCGTCTCCTTCTATATCGCCTTCTCGCCGGTTTATGTAATTCATTTACAACGTCTTGCTTAATTTTACTCATTATTAATTTATACCTTACTCTCGAAAATAAATCCCACAAATAACTTTACCTCCTTCTAAACCGTTTATAAAAGCCCTTTATCGCTGATGTTGTAAAATATAAAAAAAATCATCTCAGTTTTTTTTAGTAAGTTCTTTAATTTTATTTTCCATTGCTTCAAATGATTTTTTATTTTCATTTATAATTTCTTTTATTGACGAATTTATTTGGGTGATGTTGTTAGTAAGATCAGAAATTTTTACATTAAATTTATTTTCCATTGTTTCAAATGATTTGTTATTTTCATTTCTAATTTCTTTTATTGACGAATTTATTTGGGTGATGTTGTTATTAAGATCAGACATTTTTACATTAAATTTAGTTTCCAAAAGAACATTTGATAACGTATAATCTTTTTTGAAACCACCTAATGTTGAATTCATTTCTTCTCTTGCATAATTCATTGTATCATTAAATTCTTTTCTAGAAACTTCAGCAGCTCTTTGAACTAATTCGTTTAAAGATTTTATTTCTTTTGTTAATTTATCTTCTAGATTTTTTATATCTTTTCCTAACTGAAATTCTGCATTTGTAATATCTAATGTCATTTTCACAATTTTTTTTTCTATATTTTTTATGTCTGACGCTGTCTTTTCAGCTTTGTGTAGTATATCTGTATAAGATGTTTCAAGTTCTTTTATGAGTAAAGAAGTCTCCTCGATTTTTGAACTATTATTTTTAATTTTAATTAATACATCCTTTTTAGAAACTTCTATTATAGCTTGCACTACTTCTAGTAAGGATTCTAATTCTTTTTGTAATTTCTCATCGATTGCCTTTGTAAAATTTCCCTCGTCAAAAGACGTTTCAGATTTGGTTTTCAGATTGTTTAATTGCTTTAGTATATCCTCGATTTTTTCATTATCTTTTGTAATTTGATCTTTGAATTTTGTTTCAATTTTTTCATTTTCGTTTTGAAAATCCTCCTTCAATTTGTCTTCTAAATATTGTAAATTTGATTTATATGCATTGATTTTAATTTCAAATTCTTTAATTTGTTCTTTAAATTCATTAACTTTGTCGGTATCTTTTTTGTGAATTAGGAAATGAGTGTTCATTGATTTTTCAAGATTTTGTGTATTTTTATCCATAACGTCATGTATTTTCTTAAAATTCCTTACTTCTTCTGCTACTCTATCATTAAGCAAATTAGTAAAATTTTGAAACTTTGATGTAATTTCCTTGGAAATACTGTTCTTGACATTGTCAATTGCTGAAGTATCCTTAATTATTGATTTAATTGATGTAATTTCATTTTTTATTTCATTTTCAAAATCATCAACTTTATCATATTTTAACTTCACTACGTCAAAGTCATTTGCATATTTAGAAACTTTCTGAGAAAATTTTTCTACTACCTCATCATTTCCATCAACAGTATTTTTCAAATTAATTATCTTGTCATTATATTCAGGAATAACTTTATCCTCAAATAACTTAATCTTTTTTGCAATATTTTGTATATTGTTATCATATTCATTTATTCTCTTATTTAAATTATTAACATCGCTTTTCAACCTGGGATCTAAATTTTGAATTAATTTGTTTTCAATATATTTGACATCGCTTTTAAAAATTTTTATTATTTTCTCTTCAACATTTGATAATATTTTATTTTCTAGTGATAATAATGTGTTTAGAGCAGATTTTTTTGAAATATGACGACCAAATTTATCGATGGTCATTTTAGAAATGTTTAAAAGTATCTATTATGTCCTTTTATATAATAATATTCGCTTCTCTTAGTTCTTCAATAATGGAAATAATTTCATTGTTATGACCAGTGTGTCCCGCAAGCATGGATGCTACCAATAGTCGAAGTCTCTCAACAAGTTCGTTTACATTATCCCAATATATGTAACCTGTATTAGGTTTATTAACTTTTAAAGTTATACCAAATCCGGTTTTTTTTGAAGACACTCGACTTTCTCTATATGGAGCTTTGCGTCTTTCAAAAATCCCTGGACTGCTTGTTGAGATTCGGGATTTAGAGTTTTAGTTTTTGTAATTCCTTTGCTTTGCAAATAAGGTCCTATTATAGAAATATATTTATGTGATCCATTCCCCTGCACCTGCTCATTTGGATCATTATTTCTACGGTATGCATTGGTTCTTTTTAAAATATCCATATAATTTTCCAAATCTTGTTTTTTATACCCTATTGGTTCTTTTTTAAATAATAACTCATATAAACCTGGTGTACCTGTATAGGTTATTCCTTCAATTTTGATGTTTTTACCAATAATTTCGACAGGTTTTTGAGTTAAACCCAAAAAGAATTTCTCGGTTTCCAAATCATGAACTATTCCATATTGGTGATCAAACTCATGTTCAACATCTTTTACACCGCTATCAATATATTGGCGAGGTAATTCATCAAATCCTAATAAATATTCTTTATATAAATCTGTATCAACAAATGTTCTAACTGTTTGCCGTGTTTGTTCCAGTATATCTGAAAGATTTCCTATTGTGGAGTGTGAACCTGAAGAAGGGTTTGTTTCTGCAATAATACTTGTTTGTTGTATAGATGGCATTTGACTTGCTGAAGCTAAACTCGCGTCCCAGTCAATAATCGATGGTATTTCTGTAGGAAGGAGTGGAGTTTTTCCCGTCTTTCTTTTTTCTGGTGTTGATGTTCCATATTGTAATTTTCTCTTTGGTGTTAGTGTTTGAATTGATCTTTTCTGTGGTGTTTCATAAATTTTTTTAATTGGTGTGTGTAGCTCTTCCTTTATTTCAACAGGTTCAATTTTACCAATCGTTGAAATTAATTCTTGTAAGGGTTGAGTTATCGGTTTATATGTTTCCTCCAATTTAGTTTGCGCCTCAAATTCCGCATTTTTTAAACTCTGATATTTTTGTTTAACAGCTTTTCTTGATTTAACTAGCTCTCTTGCTAAACGTTCATCCATGATTGGTATAATTTACCATCAAACGTTTATTTTTATAAGTAAATATATGAATCAAATCCTTTTCGATATCGGCCAGATTTCACATTAGAGTCTTTGTCTATTACTAAAAATCCAAATTTATCTTTCCAACATATTAAGCACAACTCATTAAATTGGTTTAATGACATATCAACATTAACATGATCATCATAAATATGTTTTAAGTTTGTTCGATCTTGTTGAAATATAACAATTAAATTTGCATTGTCACGAATTAATTGTTTCGGAATAGAAGAATATGTTTGACATAAATAAAAACAATCAGTATTTTTGTGTCTTCCGAAACAAAAATAGTCCTTTACAACATTCTGATTACAACACACTATATCATCAAATATTATTATAGAGTTTGGTTTAACTTGTTTTGGTGAAACAATTGTTTCTTCATTTTCAGATTCATAGTATCCAATTTTTTTCAAAGGTTTAAAAAGTGTTCTCAAATATTTATACTTTGGTTGATATAAGGATTTTGAATAAACATACAGATTTTCAAATCGCAAACCATTCGGATCTTCAATCAAACTAATAATAACATTGGTTTTGCCACAGCCTGACGGGCCAATAATTAACCCTTTTTTACTATTTCCCTCAAACAGTTTTCCATGTTTTCTAAAACCATTCACTGAACTTTCATGATCCTTAATTGTTATAGAGTATGGTTGTTTCTCAACTCTCATTTTATATATAAAACAAACTATTAATATTCAGTATTGTGATGTAACTGGTTAGTTATCACTAGGATTGCAACTATATATAATGTTTCCATCACATAATAAACGAATCATTTACAAGACAAACAGCAAAAGGAAAGGAAGTGGTTTAGTAAACTCATTAATAAATAAATTACCCTTTGAATTGCATATTCCTGGTTATAATTTTTGTGGACCTGGAACAAAATTGGAAAAACGATTGTCAAGAGGTGATAAAGGTATAAATTTATTGGATGAGGCTTGTAAAGAACACGATATTGCTTACTCACAATCAAATGATATAAAAAGAAGGCATTTAGCTGATAAAGTATTAGCTGACAAAGCTTTATCAAGGTTCAAAGCTAAAGATTCTAGTTTTGGGGAAAAAACTGCTGCACTAGGAATTACTGGTGCTATGAAAATTAAAAGAAAATTAGGTATGGGACTTCGAACGAGAAGAAAGTTCAAGCGAAAAACTCGAAAAGGACGAGGACTATCATTATCTCAGGTAATTTCAAAAGCTAGAAAAGGAATTAAGGGGAAACGTTTTAAAGACCTAAATGAAAGTATTCAAACTGCTTTAAAAGCTATTAAAAAAACTGGTAAAGTGTTACCTCCAAAGAAAAGGGTAATTCCAATCCCAAAGACTGGCGGATTTCTTCCACTTATACCTTTATTTGCTGGTTTGTCTGCTCTTGGTGCTCTTGGAGGAGGGGCTGCAGGTATTGCTAAAGCAGTAAATGATGCAAAAGCAGCCAAAGCGAAATTAGAAGAATCTAAACGACACAATCAAATGATGGAGTCCATTGCGGTAGGAAAAAAAGGAAGTGGACTTTATTTAAAACCCTATAAAACAGGATGTGGATTATACTTGAAACCTTATTCAAAAAACTGCTAAAACATATACCTCGAAAAGCACTTACAAATTACGATTTACTTAAATACGCTAAATATTTACAAATTCCCAACTTTCGTGGTATTTTTATGAGGGATAAATTACCAAAAAAGATAAAGTTAATTGAAAGTGCAATTGTCAATCTAGATAATCACAGTGGTGTTGGTACTCACTGGATAGCATATACAAAAAAAGGAAAAAACATAATATATTTTGATAGTTATGGTAATTTGCGACCCCCTTCTGAATTAATTAAATATTTTTATAGCGACCAAAATAATAATATTGTTAATTATAATTATAACAGTTATCAAAACTTTAACAAAACAAATTGTGGTCAATTGTGTCTAAAATTTCTTTATAACCATATGTAACACCTAATTTTAGTTTATTATTAAACATATTTTTAAAGTAAAATGTCATATAGTTTTGTTCTTAGCGGCAATTCCGCTATTTTAACATCAGAGTTACATCCTCCAATATATTTAGATGAAGATGTTGAATATGTTATCGGTCTTGTAAATTTCGAAACATTTAATGCAATTCCCAATATTGATGTTGGGAATAATGTATTAATTCATGATGAAAATTTAGAAATAGCCATACCCCCAGGTAGCTACGAATTAGAAGACATAACAGATTTTTTAAAAAAACACTTGGATGAGGATAAAATTAGTTTTAGTCTTTATGCAAATAATAATACTTTACGTACACATCTTAAATGTTCAGCCCCCATAACTTTTCGTGAAGGAACTATTGGTAAATTATTAGGGTTTAAAAATGGGCGATTGGAAGCCAACATTGAACATATATCAGATTTTCCCGCGGAAATAATTAAAGTAAATTCAATAAATATAGACTGCAGTATTGCAGAGGGATCATATTTAAACGGGAAACCTGTTCATATAATACACCAATTTTTCCCGAGCGTTGCTCCAGGGTTCAAAATAATTGAGTCACCTCAAAACGTCATATATTTCCCAGTCACCGTTAAAGTAATTGATAAAATAGCCATTAAAATAATAGATCAGGAAGGTGATTTGGTTAATTTTAGAGAAGAAACCATAACCATCAGACTACATCTTAAAAAAGTAGATTAAAGATGGTAATATTATATAACAATAAATCTGCAAACTTTACTAGAAAATTTAATAATAAAAACATTAATAAGACAAGAAAGAAACCAACTTCCTTTAGTAGGAAATCAAACTTCCAAAGGTTAACACCTTCTAATAGAAAATTTCTTCAAAGTTTGGGTTTTAAACTTAAATAAAAATGGATTATTTAAATGTAAGAGAAAATGTATTGGTTGATGAATCAATATTAAGCTGGGAAATTCTTTCTTTCGATCCTTTTAATCCTACAAAACTCGGACCAAATGATGAAATCAGAATTGCTTTGCAACAAACAGGAAAATATCCTTTACCTTGCAAAAGTGAAATTTATGTGGAATTGCAAGTAACTAAAGAAGATGATTCCCCTTTAGCTAATACTGTTTTAATTAATAATGCTCCGGCATTTTTATTTAAAGAATTACGCTATATTTTAAATGGTGTTACTATTGACTCCGTTCGGGATATTGGTATAACTTCAACTCTTAAGGGATATATTTCATTTAATCAAAATGAAAGTGCTAAATTGGAAAATGCCGGTTGGTATCCGAAAACAAAATCCAAAGAAAAAATTATGACTGATGACAAAGGTAATGTTTCATTATGTATACCATTAAAGATGTATTCAGGATTTTTTGAAGATTATAATAAGATTATTCTTAATTCACAACAAGAACTTATTCTAATAAGAAGTAATGATGATACAAATGCATTACTATCCAGTAATGAAGATGAAAAACCCAAAGTTAAAATTACCAAGTTGTGTTGGAGAGTTCCTCATCTTACTGTAGCGATTCCGCAAGAATTAGCACTTACCAAAATTATTGACAAAAATAGTGATATACTAATAACCTTCCGAAGCTGGGAATTAGTTGAATATCCAGAGTTATTGGAAACTACGAGGCACAACTGGCCCGTAAAAACATCTACAAAAGTCGAAACGCCACGTCATGTTCTAATTGCTTTTCAGAAAAATAGACGTGGTAATCTAAAAATGGATATGAGTAAATTTGATCATTGTAATTTAAGAAATATGAATGTCTTTTTAAATTCAGAAAGATATCCTTACAATGATCTTCAACTTGACTTTGAAAATAATAAATTTGCTACTCTGTATGAAATGTTTACAGACTTTCGTCAAGGGTATTATAACTCTCCAGTGGAACCAATTTTTAATCCTAAAGAATTTAAAGAAAATGCTCCTATAGTTTACATTAATTGTTCACATCAAAGAGATTTACTACAAACAGGTCCAGTAACCATGAGAATTGAATTTGAAACCAAGGAAAAAATCCCCCCTAAAACAGCGGCATATTGTGTTATAATTCATGATAAAGTTTTCAGTTACAATCCATTAACAAAAATTGTGAAACAGTTGTAATACAATTTCCTTAAGATAAAATACTCTTTTTAAACAAACCGCTACTTACGCTTAAGAGCGCACGCGTCAATTTTGATATTTATTAACGTAGCCAAACCAGAATTCTTCATTTATATAATGTCTTACGAGATTTCAGTTCGAGTATTAGATTTTCAACTTCAGTTGCAGAAATTAAAAAAACAAATAAGTGAATATCAATTAAAAGTAGAAATGATCAAGAAATTCAAATATTTGAAAATATGAAACTTATTCTAGATCTTCAAGGATTCAAAATTGAAAATAATAAATTTATTGTAAAGGAATTAGCAGCGTACGATGGGCAAAAGACAAGTCATTTTATTTTCAAAGCTCCATTTCCGATGGGTCATTTACCATCCTATTTACACAAACAAGCTCTGTGGTTAATAAAAAATTACCATTGCATTGAATGGTGTGAAGGATTTACACCATTACACAAATGTGGAGATATCATAAGAGATTTAAGCGCTAAGGTGGACTATGTTTATGTAAAAGGGGAAGAAAAGGCAGATTTCGTAAAGAAGTATTCCATGAAACCAGTTATCGAGATTGATGAACAACCCACCCTAAAGAAAATGGATCCTTGCTGCTTTTATCATCAAAAAATACCATGTGTATGTGCATTATCAAATGTTTATTACCTTTACAACAATTTTTTTATGTAATAAAAGGCTTGATTACAAATTATGTGTTTTATTTTCTAACATTGTTTTAATACATGAAATATTATTATTTAATCCTAGTTCTTGAAGTTTACATATTAAAATATCTATATTTTTATTTTTTAAATATTCGCTACAACATTTAGCTGCTAGTAAACATAATTCCGCATGTTCCATATAATTTAAAAACAATATAATATTCTGCGCTTCACTTTCTTGACCTTCATATGCATAAAACTCGGAACAGGCTGCGGACATCAAAAACTCTTCATACATTTCTCTTATTAATAATTCCATAATAAATCCTACACTAAAACCTCCCTGTTTCTCAATATCTCTTTATCTCTCTCTTCCTCTTCCACGATTTCTTTTAATATATCAGGATCTTTTATATAATCCTTCAATATCCTTAAAAAGTAACTGAATCCTATTTTCTTTATTTCATGAAAGAACTTCGGCAAATTTTGGGTTTTTCTATAATTTAAACAGGCTTCTGCAGCTAATTGGTATTGGAAGGCAGTCTCATAATATACCTGTGCCCACTCGGGGTGTGTTTTCCTTAGCATTGCATTCTTTAATTCGGAATTTTGAAGTTTAGTAAACTGTTTACCTAATTTGATTATTTCATTTTGCAAATCACTGTTCATAACTACCACTTATTTTTAATTTAACACTGTTCTTTATTAGTGGTGAATCTTCTATATAAGCTTAAGACTAGTTGTAAATGAATGTAGCTCGCTCAGATTCAGTCCTTTAAAATACCAGCTCCCCTCCAACTACTGTGGTGGTTAGGAAGGAGGTAGGAGGTGGAGCAAAAAGAGGCGGAGTTTATGAAACCAATCGGAATAGGGGGCGAACTTGGGCAGCCAATCAGAAACAAGGTCATTCTTGGCTGACCAATCAAAAAAGTGGTGGGGGGGTCAACTAGGAGCCCCCTATTCCCACTACTCAGTTCTTTTAATTTCAGATAAATCCCGATCTTCATTGATTTTAGTTACAATTTCGTCGACAGTTGGGATCTGCTACTCATAATAAAATATATGTACAACTTCTTTTATTGCAGTTTACATCTCTTCTTCCAACGAGATTTTTCGTCTGCCTGTGATCGAATGGGGCTTGGAAGTACTAACAATTCCAGTCGTTTTTTCTCCTTCAGTATTCGGTACATAGTAGATTTTCCAACTCCTATCATGCTGGAACATATTTCAGTAGACCTTTTAACATTATTATCTAAATATTGACATCTTAAGGAATCATAAACATTCATCGTAATAAGTTTTTCGTTGAGGAAAAAATGCCCTGGTTGAACGATTTTGGAATAAATATAGATGTGGGAGCCATATCTTTTGGGTATCTCATTAATTTCAAATAATATATAATAACGAGCACAAACAAGATAAATTACTAAGGACACACTGTAAGGTGTACTTAAACTATCAGAAATTTTATTGTTGCAGTAAATTTATAAATGCTTATAATATTTAAATATAATTAAATATAATTAGATTTACGGCAGTTTCTTTAGTTCTTGAATAGGGTATAGGAATGTATGCTTGCGATCACCCCCTCCCCTTCCAAAGAGCTTTGAGTTCAGGAAAATAGAATCGATTCTGCCTTTTATATTAGGAATGTATGTGCTGCTGGCATTCCTCCCGTTGACAACTTGTTTTTCATGCAATAGCCCACCCCCCAAGAGCTTTAAATTCAGGAAAATAAACCCGACCGTGTCTTTTACACTAGAAATGGGATTGTTGCTGGTGTCTCCCCCCCCCTCCTCCCGTCAACAACTTCTTTTCGCTTGCCATACCATACTTTTGTGATATCACCGCCCCTGTGCTCGAGTGATGATTCGGTAAGTAATAATAATGAAAAAAGTAAAATTCCCAAATTATTTAGCTATTTTATTATTGGCTAATAATGTCAATATCACACTATCTGTACTCTACTTCATTACATAAAAAACGTGTAAGTTACAGATCTTACTTAGAAAGTATATATTTTGTTTTTATTTCATTTCAAAGTATATTTCATTTTTTTAGATACTAAATAAGAAAAACAATCCCTTTGAGAGCCATTTGAATTTTTTTAATTTTTTTTTCAGTTAAAGTAACACTCAGAATTATTTAAGAATCGTTCAAATTTAAGGCTCAACTACAGACCTATTTAGTTATTTTATTGGCACCCGACTCGATCATTAAATAAATATTTAAGGGAAATATAGCAACAATATAAATCTAGATGATGAAATGCTGAAAATAACAATTGTTTTGTCAAAATTATCAATAAGACCTTAGACAGTAAATAAGAATCACACAAGAACTTCAACTGTATTGCTATGAAGTATAATTTATTTTAAGTTATAATATTGTCTTCACAGTCACAGTCATTTAAACACTTTTAAGTAACTTAAACTTTTTAATGTTAACCAAGAGTCTTTGTGAAATTGAGCCGGCAAAGATTTAAATACTAAAATCGTTATATTTTGGATTTAGGAAACTGCTACTAACGCCAAATACAACCTGTAACTCCCGGATGAGCCAGCAGAAAAATTGTGCTAGTAATTAAATTCGTTATGCATGTGGCTAAAGCTAGACATAAACTCGGACAAGACCGATGGAAGCTATACTGGTAATTAAGATAGCTATTTTAGGAAAATTTGAAAATGTGGTTAAGGCCGAGTTCCAACCAGGGGCGGATCCAGCCACTCTCTTTTGGGGGGCGGGGGGGCGGTGATTTCGGAAAAGTGCAGTATGGCAAGCGAAAGCGAGTTCTCGACGGGGAGGGGGGGGGGAGATACCAGTAACATTCCCATTTATAGTGTAAAAGGCAGGGTCGGGTCTATTTTTCGAAATTTGAAGCTTTTGAAGAGGGGGGGGGGAAACAAGTTCCCGACAGGTGGGGAGGATGCGAGCAGCTTAGACATTCCTAGTATAAGAGGCAGAATTGAGTCTATTTGCCTGAACTCAAAGCTCTTGGGGGGGGGGGCTATCGCATAAAAAACGAGTTGTCAACAGCGTGGAGTGCCAGCAGCATACACATTTCTAATATAAAAGGCAAAATCGGTTCTATTTTCCTGAACTCAAAGCTTTTGGGAAGGGGAAAGGCGAGAGGGTAATAAAACTGTTACCGAAACCTCCAACGTACCTGCTCCAGTGCCGCAGGTAACTGAGGACTGCTGTAAATCTAATTATATTTAATTATATTTAAATATTACAAGATTTTATAAATTTACTGCAACAATAAAATTTCTGATAATTCAGTTTAATCTTTGTCAGTTAGTAAAGTACACCTTACAGTGTGTCCTTGGTGATTTATCTTGTTTGTGCTTGTTTTTATATATTATTTGAGATTAGTGAGATACCCAAAAGATATGGCTTCCATGTCTATATTTATTCCAAAATCGTTAAACCAGTCTCAATGAAAAACTTATTGCGATGAATGTTTATGATGCCTTAAGATATCAGTATCTAGATAATAATGTTAAAAGCTCTGTTTAGATGTGTTTCAACATGACCGGAGTTGGAAAATCTACTATGTACCGAATACTGAAGGAGACAAAAACGACTGGAATTGTTAGAACTCCCAAGAAACATTTGATCATAGGCAGACGAAAAACCTCGTTGGAAGAAGAGATGAAAACTGCAATAAAAGGAGTTGTACATACATTTTATTATGAGGAGCAGATCCCAACCGTCGACAAAATTCTAACTAAAATCAACGAAGATCGAGATTTACCTGAAATTAAAAGAACTGAGCTCTGGAAATTGATCAGAGAACTTAATTTTTGCTGGGAAAAACCAGATAGGAACTCTGTTCTTATAGATCGTCCGGAAAATGTCCGTTGGAGAAGAAAATATCTCTCTCAAGTAAAAGGTAGAGTTGCGAGAAATAACACAACTTACAAAATTAATAATTTAACAGAACTTTTGAAAGATTTTTTTGAATATAGTTACTGCAGAATATTAGGAAAAATCCATATAATAAAAGAATAAAATAAAATGTGGAAACACGATCTAATGATCGGTGAGTTAGAGGAACCAATTATAATTAATTTGAGCGAAGATAGCTTCACTGACTTTGAGTACGAATTAGATACTGTCGTATATGCACGTCCGTTGTTTTTGGAAAATTAATAGTGGAGATCGGATTTTCTGCAAGAACGCCACGAGGTACGTTTCGATCGAACGCGAACGACGTATACGAGCTGTGAATGACTTGCGTATCAGGATTTTTGTCATTTGTGGTATGCGTTTGTCCCTGCATTAAGTGGTCCCCACCTTGAAGTGAAGCTTGGATGTCATTTAAAAATTGTTCCATTGGAGAAATTAAAGTGTTGGGATATAATTCAGCATTTTGATTTATTTGGGTCATGTCAGATTCATTACGAGTATGGAATCTTGTTAGGTCTGGCGCGACCCCACGAGGGGCCGCGGAGGTCCCACCAAAACCACCCGGACAGCCTGAAATGCCACCCGCCTCATCGGACCGGAAGGAACTGTGAGAGAAGGGATTGGACATTTTTTAAATAAACTTGTTTTTCCTCTTAATTAGAATGTTTTGTATAAAAAATACAAAAATCACGGAGGGCTGGGCTTTAGTATACTTAATATATGGAAAAATTAAGTATATGGAATTTGGGTTGAATTAGAACTTGGCCAATATTTACTTTATTTTTTATTAGACGTGAGCTCTTATAGGACTTTTTGCAATAGAAAAATTTTTTGACTGGGGTTCTTAAGTTTTGTGTCGAAATTAAATGTTGTATTGGGACTCTTAATAAATTTTCGAAAATTCAATTTTCTCAAAAATTTTTGTTTTGGTGTTAAGCGCAAACTAAGGCACGTTTAGTGTTCTTAGATTCGTTAACGATGTCACTATTAGGTTATCACTAATTTTCTCTTAATAGAAAATTGTTTAAGTCGCAATCGGGAATGTCTAAATCGGGTGTGTCGCTATCAGATTTCCTTTACGCAATTTTAGTTCCGCAAATTATTATAGTCGTAAAAGTAGGCGCGTGAATACTCTATATATTAATTTAAAATAGTTTCCGCAAGAATAAAAAAATCGACGTGGAAAGGTTTTTTAGAAAAGCTTATTTTTTCCGACGACGCTAGAATTTTACTAAAATTCGCGTTTCACGGTTTTTATTTAACTGGAGATTTTACTTTGAGGTTCCTCCCCTAGCACTGAACTGATATCAGCTACTAGAGTTCGCCTCTAACGAATTTCTGCCTAACCGACAAGGTTTCCTGGCCTTTCTAGTACCGCAATCTTCTTATCTTCTTTCTTGAATCGAATTCTTGATCGTCTTATTAAGACAACCAAGAACCTCTCTTCTTAAGCCGTCGTAAGCAGAGCGGCCTCCCTCGTTGCACTAGCGTAAACAGCTTAGTGATCCTTTTGATGCCGAAAGGGGCGCTCCAGGAAAACCTCTAGGAAATTTAAAACTCCCTACTCGCGTGTTGAACCGTTTAATTTTTTCTTCTGGAAGGGAAACTGACAATAATCTCTTGCGAGATTACCGACGAGTGGCCCACCTATTGAAGATTCCCCGTGCCTTTCTCTGACGTGGTGCAAGTGCCAGACTAATCAGCAACGGCAGAGAATCTCACGTTTCGCCTGAGTAAATGCTTCAAAAGACTTAGATACTCGTGTGCGCGTGTGAAAAAAAAAATTTGAGATATCTGTGCTCTTCAAAAGACGACCAGATTCTGCTCACGAATCGCGGCATCGGGTGCTATTTATAACTTCTCGGCACTCCGCCGGGTCTTCCGAAAGGAACCGATCAGCGTTTAGCGCGGTCCGCCAAAGCTTTATGTCTGCGCCGCCATCTGTGTCGGTGTCTATGCGCCGTTACCGCCGACAACGTGCAGTTTATTTCTCGGAATTTCAACCGTCTTTAGATGTTTATTTTATTTTTATGATTTTTTTTTAGGATCTTGTAGATAGAATTCTACAACACCCCCCCACTTAGACGAGCTCGCATACCTAAGTTGTCCTTCTTAGGTCGCTGTCGTAGCAAGAAGTAATCGTGAAAGTTTGAATTATAGAACACTCGGTTCCTCGAATTTGCTTCGGTCCGGGTCTGTACCTGCTCTAACGGTTTTTGTAACTCGTTATGCGTTTTGGTCATAGCCGGTAATTCATTCACATTAGTTACTTTTAATTTGCTCAAATCGTTTGGTTTTGATTTCTGTTGTCCAGGGATGCCACACTGACGAATGTGCTCATTGTCAGTAATTTTTTTATTATTATTTGCCTTGAAGCCGTCATAGGTTTGTGTCTCTGCTTTTATTTTAAAAACAGGTGAAGTGGATACCTCTATGACGTCTCTCGAGATTTCTCGGAAGGGCAAGTTCGGTGTAAGAGCTCGTAACAGAGTCGTTGGTCGAGTCCGTTGCGATTTACCCTTCTTTTTTCTTTTCGACGTAGATTTATTAAGTTGTCCAGCTTTTTTACATAAGTTAACTTTAACTTTTGTAGCTGAATTTTTTGAATTAGTTTGGCTGTTTGATAAACGCTGTGCGTCTCGGCTATCGTTAGTTTTCTGGTTTTGATTTCAGTATAACGTTTGCCGGTCAGTACTGCCAACGTAAACACATTTTCGGAAAAAATCAATTACAACTTTTTCCTGCTCCAAAAAGGGAATTCCTAATAAGAAGCTGGTGTCTAAATTGTCAACAACCAAAAATGTAGCGGTGTATTCCTGATCTCCTAATTTGAAGTTCAGTTCACATGATCCAATAACTTTAACTTTTACGTTGTTACATGCTAGGTGTATGCTTTTTAGCTTTGTGGGTCTAAGATGTTTGTTAGCCACTTTCCGAGATACTATATTACAATCTGCACCAGTATCCAGTAAGGCGTTGTAAGTCTTGCCATTACAAACCGCTTTGAGGAACGGTTGATTACGCACACGCAATGCTGTACGTTGACGTTTCTTGTCGGTATTTTTAACAACATTCGAAGGTGCAACTTCGAAGTTGTTATTGTGTTTTACAGAGGATTGTCGAGTCGCTCGGATTTTTCTTATCCGGTAACCGTTTCTGTTATGTTCGCCTTTATTTTCTTGATTTTCCGTATTGTTTCGACGTAAATTATTTCGGCCTATTTCCGGACATCGCGAGTCCATGTGCTGGCTCTGGCAATGCCGACAAGGTCGCATGTTTCTATTATCAACGTAATTATTATTTGCATTCGAACGCTGTTGATTTCTGTCATTATTTCTAAAATTTAGCGTATCTTTATGATTTCGAGTATCTAAGTCTTTCCTTCCTTCTCTAGAAGTTAATCTAGTCGAAGTACTTTGCGCATTTCTCTGTTCTTCTTTCAGATCTTGTTCGATCATTCTAGCCAACGTGGTTAGACGCTCCAAGGAGTTTATTTCACTACCTCGAATACGTGATCGAATTTCGGGTATTAGTTGAGTTACTATTATTGCAATAAAGTCTTCAATCGGACCGTAACTGTTTAATCTTAAGTATAACGCATGTTTTCTTAAGATAAAACGTTCAACTTCTTCATTGGGTTTCTGATGTATTCCGTATAATGTTGTTCTTAACTCGGCTATATTTTCTACGCTAGAGAAACGTTGGATCAATTTTGTAGCAAAATCGTCGAATGTTTTCACATAAGGACGATATGGTTCAAACCATACCTTAGCCTCTCCGCTTAATTTATCACGGGCGTAATAAATTTTTTCACTTACTGGTATGTTGTTTTCAACTATCCAGTTTTCCAGATCTCTTAAAAAGACTCTGGGATCTTCCCATTCTTCTCCCGCAAAATTCGCGCGAAGCGGCGTTTTTCCGGTCGAGATTGGTCTGTTTAATGTTTGCGCCAAATTAGCCATGGTTTTTGCATTTTCTAATTGAATTAAGAGTTCCGTATCACGTTGAAATGTGGTCTTATTTAACGACGCACTGATTTCAACAGGCTTTTGTTCAAAGCTCATTCCGAACGGATTTGTGTCTAGTCGATTTTCCTGACCGTAAGCCGTTTTATTTTGGGGTGTCGCCGTGTTAATTTCAACACGATTCTCTCCTGTGATCTCCGTTACGTTGCCGAAGAAATTTCCATCAAGACCATGTCGTATATTTAATTGCGATCGTGGCTCTTGTAGAGACTTTCCGTAGTCAATTTGACGTTCGGTATCCGTATTACAGAAGAGGTCCTCGCCAGGGATGCCATGTCGTATATGCACGTCCGTCGTTTTTGGAAAATTAATAGTGGAGATCGGATTTTCCGCAAGAACGCCACGAGGTACGTTTCGATCGAACGCGAACGACGTATACGAGCTGTGAATGACTTGCGTATCAGGATTTTTGTCATTTGTGGTATGCGTTTGTCCCTGCATTAAGTGGTCCCCACCTTGAAGTGAAGCTTGGATGTCATTTAAAAATTGTTCCATTGGAGAAATTAAAGTGTTGGGATATAATTCAGCATTTTGATTTATTTGGGTCATGTCAGATTCATTACGAGTATGGAATCTTGTTAGGTCTGGCGCGACCCCACGAGAGGCCGCGGAGGTCCCACCAAAACCACCCGGACAGCCTGAAATGCCACCCGCCTCATCAGACCGGAAGGAACTGTGAGAGAAGGGATTGGACATTTTTTAAATAAACTTGTTTTTCCTCTATTAGAATGTTTTGTATAAAAAATACAAAAATCACGGAGGGCTGGGCTTTAGTATACTTAATATATGGAAAAATTAAGTATATGGAATTTGGGTTGAATGAGAACTTGGCCAATATTTACTTTATTTTTTATTAGACGTGAGCTCTTATACGACTTTTTGCAGTAGAAAAATTTTTTTGACTGGGGCTCTTAAGTTTTGTGTCGAAATTAAATGTAGTATTGGGACTCTTAATAAATTTTCGAAAATTCAATTTTCTCAAAAATTTTTGTTTTGGTGTTAAGCGCAAACTCAGGCACGTTTAGTGTTCTTAGATTCGTTAACGATGTCACTATTAGGTTATCACTAATTTTCTCTTAATAGAAAATTGTTTAAGTCGCAATCGGGAATGTCTAAATCGGGTGTGTCGCTATCAGATTTCCTTTACGCAATTTTAGTTCCGCAAATTATTATAGTCGTAAAAGTAGGCGCGTGAATACTCTATATATTAATTTAAAATAGTTTCCGCAAGAATAAAAAAATCGACGTGGAAAGGTTTTTTAGAAAAGCTTATTTTTTCCGACGACGCTAGAATTTTACTAAAATTCGCGTTTCACGGTTTTTATTTAACTGGAGATTTTACTTTGAGGTTCCTCCCCTAGCACTGAACTGATATCAGCTACTAGAGTTCGCCTCTAACGAATTTCCGCCTAACCGACAAGGTTTCCTGGCCTTTCTAGTACCGCAATCTTCTTATCTTCTTTCTTGAATCGAATTCTTGATCGTCTTATTAAGACAGCAAAGAACCTCTCTTCTTAAGCCGTCGTAAGCAGAGCGGCCTCCCTCGTTGCACTAGCGTAAACAGCTTAGTGATCCTCTTGATGCCGAAAGGGGCGCTCCAGGAAAACCTCTAGGAAATTTAAAACTCCCTACTCGCGTGTTGAACCGTTTAATTTTTTCTTCTGGAAGGGAAACTGACAATAATCTCTTGCGAGATTACCGACGAGTGGCCCACCTATTGAAGATTCCCCGTGCGTTTCTCTGACGTGGTGCAAGTGCCAGACTAATCAGCAACGGCAGAGAATCTCACGTTTCGCCTGAGTAAATGCTTCAAAAGACTTAGATACTCGTGTGCGCGTGTGAAAAAAAAATTTGAGATTCTGCTCACGAATCGCGGCATCGGGTGCTATTTATAACTTCTCGGCACTCCGTCGGGTCTTCCGAAAGGAACCGATCAGCGTTTAGCGCGGTCCGCCAAAGTTTTATGTCTGCGCCGCCATCTGTGTCGGTGTCTATGCGCCGTTACCGCCGACAACGTGCAGTTTATTTCTCGGAATTTCAACCGTCTTTAGATGTTTATCTTATTTTTATGATTTTTTTTTAGGATCTTGTAGATAGAATTCTACAACAATACGTATTGTTTACCAGCGTAAACACAATTTATTATTTAAATTTTCTGTAACATATAAAAATTAATTACATTTCAATCCCTTTTTAGTGTTTAATTATAATTCTACAAATGGTTTAAGAAATAAATAAAGTGAAACGTCAAATGCCTTAAAAATGTTTTTAATTAATAATAAAATGACCGATAGCCCCAAAAAAGTTTAATATTTTATGGACGAATTTATTTTTTTATATATGTTTAACTTCTTGTATTCTTGACAATGGGTATTTTGTAAGTATTAAAATTATAACTTTTTAATATAATAATGATAATAATTTTTTGGAAGAAAAAGAATTACCTATGTTTTAGTCTGAATGTGCCTAAAACGGTTTCTATGCCAAACTTAAAAATAATAAAAAATACAGTTGTGATTTGTGTTAAATATGTCAAAATTATCTATATTTTCTAATGTATGTGAATTATTAAGAAATCATAAGAAATAAAATAATATTATAAAACCTTTTTATTTTAAGTGTATTACCGAAATAATATTCTTTGCTATAAATACTTAGTGATAAAATAAACCACCTTCCGACGCCTATGTCAAGGATCCAACCCAAATAGTCCATTATTATAGACCGGTATTTTTTATTCTAAAATTTCTAACCCATCCCTATGAAAAATATATGTGTCTAACAGCTTTTGCCAAAGACACCAGACTAAAGAACACAAGTAGTTTGCGAAGAAAAAAAAGGGTAAAAAATGATTTATTACTCTCTCTAGTTCTTGAATAAACTATAGTATAAGTGGTAAAATCGGGTCCATTTTCCTGAACTCAAAGCTCTTGGGGGGGGGCGCATCGCCCCCCCCCCCCCTTAGATCTGCGCCTGGTTTCAACTCTCATAAAGATCTAATGGGAACTAATAAACATGTAAGGAGGTTCTCTACTACTTATATGTGAGAAAAGTAAATTTTGTTTCTTTGCATATTTTCATTGTTTAGATTGGCTGGGAAATTATTCTTTATGTCTAAAAAAAGCATGCTAGAGCCATCACACAGGCCCTCCGAGTACATTAGCACTTGCTTTCTTTTAACAGTTATTAATTATTAAAATGCTGAAAGTATTAATACCGCTACGGAATAAGTAACATACATATATTAGTTATATAATATGCCATCTTTATGGTGTCAAAAGAATTGGTGAAAAACTGCTCTTTTGGGAAATTGTTTGAGAGTGGAAACTACCAAATGATGATAATTTCTCTATTTTTTGCACGTCTTTTAAAATGCCCTCCATTTTTCGAAATGTAAAATGTGGCAATATTATTATTTCTCGTCTATGTAAGTCTAAAAAATAATAATTTCTTACTTTTTTTTACAGCAGTCACTCGCCAGAAAATCGTGTGACCGTGCACGGTGTGCAGAGTCATTTAGAGGCCATTTTTTTTGAGAGGGCGAGAATTTTCAAACAACCAAGAATATTGTAGGGGGAGCTTCCAAAACTTAATAGTATATAGGAATTTTTGATTATATTTTTTAGGCGGTATCTTGATTAAAATAAATTTCTGTATTTCGGCATATGTTTGATAGTTCAGATTAGAAAAAGACTGGTTTATGGACAAAATCTCGGGATGCCACAACAAAAATTTACATCTTATTTAAGATATGAACAATTTTTAAGATTATTCTGGATTTTTTTTTAAAAGCTTGATAAAAAAGAATTATTGATACAAAGGATCTTTAGTATCATTTTACACATAAAATAAGCTCACAAAATTATACGAAAATTGAAAACCATGGGGGAGAATTTTGGGTTTTTCAACTTTGTTTATGTTTATTATTATGTTTTAGGAACACGATATCAAGAGTCAACAATACTATTACCCTCTTTATTGTGACGATGTGGTTTTCTTTACAATATATGGAAAACATGTCATCTATGTAAACAAGTGTCTATACAAAACTTAACGTAAACAACCTACATAAACAAGTAGTATGTATAGAGACTTTTAAGCCACCCTTACCACACTTAGCTAGCTAGTTAGTTATGTACGAATGTAAAGATAAAGTATTTGTTTTCTGACAATTTATAAACGGAAACCATCTTAAAATTAATTACAAAGAAACTCATAGATGTCTAATGGTCTTAGTGATAAAAGTGATTAGAGAATTATATTAGATAAAATAGGGTACGTTTTTTTATATCTTTAATACACGACATTTGAAAAATTAGTATACCAGGTGATCCACAAATTTCTTTATCTTTTAATATATCAGATTGGATTTGTGTG
Organism: Diaprepes abbreviatus; assembly: GCA_034092305.1. Taxonomy (NCBI): domain Eukaryota; kingdom Metazoa; phylum Arthropoda; class Insecta; order Coleoptera; family Curculionidae; genus Diaprepes; species Diaprepes abbreviatus. Next base: position 17,309,022 of record JASJET010000122.1, on the reverse strand, counting down.
GTTCTATCGTTGGCAGTAATCTTTACATACAATGTTACGTTTTTATTTTTCCCTATTTAAAATCGGCATAAAAATAATAATTTTTACGCTTACCTCCTCCATCAGTTTAGTTTTTCTTTTGGGAGCATATTTACAAATGAAAGAAAATGTTGGCAGTATATCTTGTTTTTATTGGAATTGGGTTCACAATTATGGTATTATAATCAATGGTAACTGTTTGATAGTCCTTGTCGTTGTTGTGTTTAGTTCGTAAGACTTCTCTCCTTGTACCTGAAAGATAGAAAAGTATTAGTTTTGTACAGAGTAGCCCGGTATAGTATATTTAGTTAGAAGTTCGGAATTTAAATTGTATTTTGCGTTTATTGTTACCTTCATCTAAAGATCTCGAGTAAGCAGATAATAATTTGGCTGCAGGATCGACAAAATCTTTTGAGTGAAGCGCTCTGGATTCTGTTGGATCTTCCATGTCTTCTAGGCACTTTTATCTTCCTACTCTGTTAGTTATCGTGTAACTATTAGAGATTCTATTAAACTAAAAGCGAAAAACTACATAAGTGTCAAACAAAATTAAATTTTAAGGTTAGAATCTACTCGACTTTTCTTGCGAGACAGTTTTATTTCAATAAAGCCCTTTTTAACTCGTAAAAATTTGTGAACATACCACAATTTTCTTAGTTAATTACTAATAAAATTTCTTGTAATAATTTTAAAATTTCGCATTTTTATTTTTCATTGTTTTGAAGGCTTGTCAGTAGTCATAACGTCGACATACAGATCCCTGTATCTTTTCCCGCCGTTTTTTGCGACGTTTTTCTGGGGAGAAGGAAAAATCAGAGAGTGATAAGGACAATTTTCTTGCAGAGTTGCACCTGGAAAAGTCACTTAGCAATTTTGCTAGATATTAATGTGAAAGATTCGGGTCCTTGACCAAATTTACTTTGCGTATCTTAAAAGCTGCCGGCTGATACTGGTTTGGTCAGTTCGGGACACAAACCCGATACCAAGTTTTTTGTTTTTTTTTTCTTTTCCACCACAAAAAGGCCACCTAACACCACTGGTAAGTCTTTGTTTTAATTATTGCCTTCTTAAGTATTAATAATTGTGGATATGTTCAAAAAAAGAAATAAGAATAAACGTAACCTACCACACACGTTACCTAAAAATTGATTTCGTTCTAAGTCCTTTTTTTGTTTTAAACCTTTCTTTCTTTTTATTTTCTTTCTTTTCTTCTCTGATTCCTTTTCCTTTCTTTTCCTTTTTCTGGTTCCTTTTTTTTTCTTTTCTACCCCTATTGCCCTCATTTTGATCATCATCGGGCCTTCTTGCTGATATCTCTACGGTACCCTGCCTTGCATGCTGTACATACCACCACACCGAGTAATTCAGAGCCAACCAATATCTGGACGTCAGGAAGCCAGGTTTTATGTGTCTGTGTCGTTTTCAAGGAATCATAGACTTTAATCTCTTCGGTATAGCCTATAAATTTAAAACCATTGTATGTTTCTTTTCTTTTGTATGTAAAATTAATTAATAATCAGTGTACTTACTTATTGTGTTTCTTCATATGGTACAATTTATTGAATTGTGCTATCCATATGCAGTTGATATCGTTCACGTATGTAAAGGGTACATTTGTTAACTCTAGTATTTACACGGCTAGAGTGCACTTAATATTATCACTTTATGCATATATTTATTATTTACGTTAAATCACTTTTTCATAGTTAGTAACACGGCCAAAAATAACTGACTAAAGTATAATTATTTGTTTTGTTAGAATGATCATTGCAAATTTAAATTGTCAAAAACCGCCTGGTTAAACAGCTGACTGGGCTACTCACGGCAGTTACATTTACACCGTAATACCTAATATACAGATGTTTGTTTTTAAATTTTTTGGGTGTTTTCTTGGCGTTGAATTCGATTTCCTGTTTTCAGTTATATCGGTCTCTGCCTTAACTATTAGGGCATCCAAAAAGGTGGTGCATTTACCCCGACCACTTACCTCCTCTTTTGGAGCTAGCCGGCCGTGTAACGAAGAGACTATTTCAGAGCCACCTGACAAATTAAGATAAAAATTATCTTTCTATCTTTTACAATCCTTTAATCCTATGATAAATTTAAACGCTAATGTTTCTTGTCTATTGCGCATATCAAGCAATAAATAATCCACATGTCTCATACAATTCGTACTAAAATGGCTGTTACATATGTTAGGAGAGAACCCTGATTGTATTCAGGAATAGAATTGAAAAGGCATGATTCTGCTTGAAAACATATTAATGTTATGTAATCAGATGTGGGATAACAACGGTGAATATAGGAATAAGAACGAATTATCTCACGTCCTTATCTAATTAAACACAATTACATCCTATAGTATAAGACAATATTTCAAGTGCTTCTTTGAATATACTCGTAATAAAATATGATCATAAGTCAATTCATTTTAAACATGCCTAAGCTCTTGATAGGCTACCACTACTTGTCTACGAGAGTAGAGAGATAATATACAGATATCCTTCAGCAAAGATTCAGTTTTGTTATTATCAACAATTACCAATGGTAGGTATTAAAAATTTTTGTAATTAAAAACCTAAACAACCTTTTCTTATTTATTATTTAGCATAATAACTGCGTAAGTTTTCTGTTACTTTTCATTTTTTACATTATCCAAATTAAAAAATAAATAAAATTAAAAAAAAATTGAACAAACTTTTAAGTGTGCGCTAATTGCCATATTGAAGTCACCAGAGTGTTTTTAAAAAATATTTTAAATTCATAATTAACACTAACAAAGATCCCCAATCCTGATTTTAGACAAAATCGAAAGATGTAGAATCTTTAATCCGCCATCTTTATTTTTTTAAAAATAATTTCCTATTCGCAATGTGCGATCCCAAAAACTTCCCCGTATTAATTTTGAAAAAATCGGACAAAATTATTTTTTTCATCCACCATATTAGATTCGTCATACTGAATTTTTAAAAATAATTTTAGATTCGTTATATGCGACCCCAAAAACTCCCCTGCACGAATTTTGGAGAAAATCGGACAAAACCGATTTTTTCGTCCGCCATATTGGATCCGATATATTGAATTTTTTGAAAATATTTTGGATTCGTTATGGTCGCACATAACTCCCTCATACCAATTTTGTAGAAAATCGGACAAAATTAAATTTTTTGTCCGCCATATTGGATTCACCATATTGAATTTTAAGAAAATAATTTCAGATTCGTTGTGTACGACCCCGAAAATTCCTCAATACCAATTTTGGAGAAAATCGGGCAAAATTAATTTTTTGCCCGCCATCTTGGATTTTACTGCACCAATTTCGTCCAAAAAAATATGGGACCACCGCAGCAACTTCCAGAACATAACGTAAAAAATTCATTCAAATTGGTGATGCCGTTCCGGAGTCATCGGTGTACAAACATAAAAAAAAATACATAGTCAACGAATTGAAACCTCCTTTTTTTAGAAGTCGGTTAAAAAGAGAGATAATTTGGTTAGATGCCATAATACTTGAGACAAAATCAGTATTTTTCTTAAGTAATATTCCATATTTGAGCAATTCGCAAATTCCTAATCACCTTGTATATTTCTGGTTGTTAAATTAAATAGCGTGTTCTCCCGCTTGCGGCTTAATTACATTTAATTTCAATTTTGTTATGTCGTCGAGGGCGGCTAATAGATTTCTTTGTCTCTCTCATGCTTACGTGGAACAGTTGTTTGTTTACCTTATGGTTCTAAATAAATAACAGTTTTAACGTGGTTTCATAAAAAGCTGTAATATATTGTTAATACTGAAAGTTTTACGATCATTCTGTGTTTTTCTTAAAATCCTTAATATTAATGGATACTTATGCGAAAAATATATTACTTGCTTTAAAGTAAATTTCTTTCTTTAAAGGTCGTTTATATGCCACGAAAAATTTGTAATATTAAGAAACGAAATGTAGCTTTCTAGTTCGCAAATGTAAAAACATTTGCCATTAGCTTTTGAAATAAGACATATGTAATAATATGTCGTATAAGACACATTATTTTGAGAAAGCCAAAAAGTTTTGTAATAAGGCATATTTAAAATATTAACGCTATCAAAATAAATTAAATATCTTTTATTGCTTTCATACGGACATTATTCATTTATATAAATTGTCCGGTTGTTCGAAGTGATCCATTTTGGAAATTCATTATCGTCCGAAAATGGATACCTTCATTTTTTACTTGTCTGGTTACCGGATATCTCAATTTTATTTCCTAGGTCTGTTACAGTTTGTGTTTAAAATTTAAAGTAATCTTTCGACTGTCGCCATATAGTTTATAATAATAATGTTCTTGTTTTATAATTTTAAAGTTTAGAGGTTTGTTATTTTTACTATAATTGGTTCAATTAATGGTGGATAGATTGTTGTATGACTTGTAGAGCAGAGGTTTCCAAACTTTGTTGTCCCGTTGAGCACCAGACAACTTTTTATGTTTTTCGTAGACCCCTGCCTGTCTTCCTTATGTTGAATTTTTGCAATTTTATCAACTTAAACGTATTTTTGACAGCTGAACCCTTAGTCTGGTAATCGAACGCACAACGCGGCGAATCGGGAATAGCAGCACCAGACCAATGCATGATAAAGAGCTACGCAATTTGCTAAGATTCACGTTGCAGTGCTTAAGTTATAACTCATATATTAATTAGAACGACACAAAATCAAATAGAAAATTCATATACAGAGTTATTCACCCTATATGGAATATTGCGGCAAAAATACGTGACTTTCAAAAAATTTTACTTTTGGGATATATGGGGTCTAATATAGTTACTTTTTAAAATTATTTTTATATTATACAGGGTGTCCCAAAAGCTCTGAAAGTATGAGTGTTTTTTTAAATCCCCCTGTATATTATTACATTTTTGGATTCTCCGATCAAAATGAGTGCCTAGTTTAATAAGGTTTATAGTACCTAAACCTTAAGGGTTTTTAAATAATTTGAATTTTGACAAAAACTAACCTAATTTTCATGTTTAAAATACTTAAGAAGTATTTCAGTTATGTACTCGAAATTTACAGTGAAATGTAACACTAAATCATATTTTATACTCCAATTATAATAAACTTGCTATATTATACAGGGTGTCCAAAAATTAAAACTAATCAAATATGAACTTTAAGTGCTATAACTTGATTAATTTAACTATCGAATGGTATAAGGATGTTCTATAGCTAAGTCTTCGCGTTTCACAGAATACGCCAAATAATCGTTTTTTGCACCATTTTGTGTTTTTTGAATAGATATTCTAACGTATCTAGTGGCCTATGGCATTTACAAACGTCAGATAATTCATTTAATCTGATAGTTTAGTCTGCAAAGCCTGTTGCTATAATAGCGGTATTATTTTTTGTAACTGTGAAACTTTACTGAATTGAATAATTTGAATATTGTTGTGTTATTGCCTTTTAAAAATGTAGATTTATTCAAACGAATAGAGTAGTGATATGATTTTTATCCTTGGAGAATATCATCAAAATTTTTTGTTGGCTTCTCGAGTCTACCCTCAAAGGTTTCCTGAAAGAAACCATCCGAAACCAGCCATTTTTGTGAGACCATTAAACCAGTTTCGGGAAAGTGGAAGTGTCAGTTATAAAAAACCTGTTATAAGAAAACCTGTCACCGAGGATGAAGAAAATGTTTTTACTGTACTTGGTTTAGTGCTCGAAAATCTCAATGTTAGTCACAATCATATATCCGAAAATACTAATATTGGCCAAGCAAGTGTTTTAAGGATTCTTAACAAATACAAATTTAATCCTTATAAAATCCAACTTTGTCAAAAGCTTCACAGAAATGATTTTGACAACCGAACTGAATTCTGCTTGTGGGTGTTAGATAAAGTGGCAGAAAATGAACACTTTTTTGATAATGTGTTGTTTAGTGATGAACGTACTTTTCATAATAAGTAACTTTCATTACTATTCTGATTCAAATCCGCATGAAAGTTATGAGAAACCAGAATAGGTGGTCGGTTAATGTGCGGGGAGGAATACTGGGTCCATACTTAATTGGACCCTACTTTTTTGAAGGACCTTTAAATGATTTGATGTTTCGCGATTTTCTTTTGCACCAACTTTCAGTGTTGTTAGAAGATGTCCTTTTAAATGTTTGAACAACTATGTGGCTCCAACTGGATGGAGCTCTGCCTCATTATCATCGCGAGGCTCGGCAATTTTTAAATGTCAACTTGCGAAACAGGTGGATTGGGAGAGATAGATTTCAAAATTGGCCCTCGAGATCTCCGGACATAACACCACCAGATTTCTTTTTATGGTGATACATAAAAAGAATTGTCTAAAATGTACCCCCAACAACACCACAAGATATGAAAATACGCATAAGAGACGCTTTTCAAACTGTAACCCCGCAAATGTTTCGAGCATCTGCTATAAATATTTTGCTCCTGTTTTGTGCTGCCGTCAATACGTTATTACTATTATTTTTGTTATAGTTATAAGGTTTCGGTACTATAAATCTCATTAAAACAGGCACTTATTTTGATCGGAAAATCGAAAAATGCAATAATATACAGGAGTTCCATTTAAAAAAAAACAAATTTGATACTTTCAAAGCTTTTGGGACACCCTGTATAATATGAAAATAATTTTAAAAAGTAAATATATTAAACACCCATATATGCCAAAAGTAAAACTTTTTGGAAGTCACGTATTTTGGCAGCAATATTCCCTGCCATATAGGGTGAATAAACCTGTATAAATTAAATACACAAATAAAAAATTAATCCTCTCATTCTACTTGTCAAAATTTATGACAGGTTGGGGATGATGCGCAAAACGAAAAAAATGTGGCAGCTTCCTTTTTTTTCGTCGCATCGTTCACCACCTGCTATGAACTTTAACGGCAGTAATAAAATGCTTTTTATGGGTAGGATCAGCCTGATGCTTTAACAGACATTAAATATTTTGCTTAAAATTAGTCAAGCATAGCTTAACTCTCTTTGGCTAGTGATTTACAATCTGGTTCAATTTGTTTTGAGAAGACTGACAACTGAGCTAACACCCCTTTTCATGAGGTATGAAGGTGGAAAAGATATCAAAAACTTCTTTACAATCGTCCAAAATGTGGGATATGCAGCAGACATGTCTTTCTGAAGCCAAAATTGTTGATATCCATTTTTAAACTTCAACCCTAAGATCTTCGTTAGTATTTATTTCGATTTTATCATATGACATCCGAATCAGCAATGTCACCATATGGGTTGATAATCCACCGTAATATTTCCATGGGCAAAACATAACCAAAATTTGGTTTTAAAATCTGTGTGTCTCGTGATCGTTAGAACACATGGTGTAGGCAGATACTCAGTAAATAACAAAAAAATGTATTCTTTTAAAACCCCGGACACGTTTAAAAATTCCCCCTCGACGTCTCCGAACGTTTTTTAGAGAAGGACAGTGTCCGGGGAAAAGAGGACAAATGGCAAGTTTTATCTTAGGATTCTGATGAAGTTTTTCTTTCAGTCTTTGAAATTATTTCAACCCGTTTTATCAGAATGATACCTTTTCAGATGATCCTCCAGATAGACTGGTGTTTACCGAACAATGATGGAATGAAACGGAATTTGAAACAATCAACGTAATACTGTCGATATTTTCTTTTAGATTCAACCATATTTTTCCAGCAGTGATCTCTGAACAAAAATGAAGCTATTTAAATATTATAAGACTTGGTAATTCAAAACTGGCTCCCCAAGTAAAACCTTATTTTAATGTTTATGGCGGATGTAGTTAGGTACAGAATAACCATGTATCATTTAACTTTATCTATAAATATTTAGACTGAAACGAAGAAAGAAAGACAGACAGTAAATAACAGCGATTGCTAAAACAAAAAAACGGGTGTAAGTGGTTCATTAGAATACCAAATGACCTCTACCCTAAGTTATGATCGACAATCGGACTATCGGAGAAATAAAAAAAGAATAATGGGTTTAAAAAAGTACTTATTTATCTCCAGACCATACAGAAGAAAATTTTAATAAATTTTAAATTGTGTATTTGAAAATATTGTGTCAGCATAGCACTTTTTGACAGCTTTGATGATTTTCAACTGTATCAACAAATTCTAATTGAAGTTTAACAACATTATATACAAAATACACTGATAAAAATAACCTCCAATTTAATGCAAAATTAATTGTCAATTCTATATTAAATTTAATCATTTTGTACCAAAAATCGTGAATAATTTACATTTACTTTGAATTTAAAGCAATTCATTCAAATATCAGTTCATTGCACATTATATTTCATTAAATGGTACCTTAAATTTCAATAAATTAACTAAAAAGATATTTTAACTTCTGTACATTAAAATTAATTCACATATACCCTAATACCAGAGGAATTTATCTTATTATTCAATATATATTGCCTGAAATTCCGGGAGATAGCGCAACTTGTACTGAACTTTTTGTTTAGTATGAGATAAGTTGCCTAAATGACCAATATTCTTATGGTGAGGTGTACATGTCTGCTCCCTACTAACGGTAACCAATGAGTTCGAAACAGGTCTAGAGAGCGGACACTACCTATGGAAAAAATGTCCACATTTTCCTGGTAGTTTCAGAATTTTTCGAATTCATATTAATGTAGGTGCATTAAATATGTGATAACGAATCTCAAATTCAATGAACACTGTCTATATATTTAATGTATATAGGTCCCCTTAACAAGTAATGATCAAACTTTAAATTTAATGCTACAAATTAATTTAGGTTAATGTAAATTATTAAATTTAATGTATTACATTAAATGCATTTAATAAACGTCTGTGAAAATTGCTTCTGGCACATTGACATTAAATTTAATGCATTTCCTTGTTACAGTGTACGGTTGTGTAACTTAAGTCGATATTCTAAGATGCAAAACTACACCCTATGTTAAAATTTAAATTTGTAAGACAAACACACAGCTGAAACTGAATTTTATAAAATGTCGAAAAATGATATTGTTGTTTCAGGGCGCATCATGTAAACGCGATTTTGATATATTTTACCCAGGTGTCCATTCTTTTATTTTTGATATACCTGTAATTAAAAAAAAGCAATAAGGCGTCAGCATAGTGCTTTGATAGCTTTAATGATTCACCGTCATCTAATTGATGAGTCGCAACATTATATACAAAAATAATTACGAACTCGCAGTCGAAACAACACTAGAAAGAGCTAACAATATATTTTAAAACTTATAGCCACACTCTATTTTTAAGTTTACAGCACTAGTAGCTGAAAATAAGTTTTAGAACACGACGAAAAATTATGTTATTTTTGATACTTCATCTTATTCATCCCCCGCAACCAGTAAAAAGCTATAAAATACAATAAAGACAGATAAATTTGAATATTAAAAGTCCGGTACTTGGACAACTAAAAAAAGTAAAAAATAAATATGCCTCGAACTAAATGACGGTGTTACATATTTCCAATTACATTTTAAGCAATTATAATATTAATTAAATTTATTTATTAATATGAAAGGAAAATTACTCATTTTTATTTATTTACTAGCAGGTTTTTCTTCCAATTTACTTTTATAACGTTTAAGATGACCTAAATTTACTTAATAGACTTAAATTGATTAGGTGACATATTTTCTCCATGTTCGCAGTTTACTTCTTTTAACCTCCATTAGAACATTAGAAAATTTATCTCAATTTAGTGAATATTCGTATCGGATACATATTTTTTCAGAACAAGGAACAAAGAAAATGGGCTTTAAAGACCTAAACATTTTTTTAAAGAAATAAAAAATAGATTCAATATGCTGTGAGTCTTTAGATACTGTATTAGTAGGAAAAATCACAAATCACACAGATAACTTATAAAAGCTAAAAAACATTAATCATATCTTACTACAAATATTATCCGTCTCACCACCTAAAATAACAGAGAAAGTAGGTACAGTAGCGAATTCAAATCTCGATACTAAAATCATTACTAAATGACCAGTAGATAATGACATAAACATTTAAATATAATTTTTTGGAATGCAAACTCATTAGTAAACAAAAAACATGAACTGGAGGGTCTCCTGCAGAAGAGCGGCGCAGATGTCGTACTCCTTCAGGAAACACTTCTCAGACTGGTCAGGAGGTTTAATATTAGGTATTCCAATATATACAGTGGTGACAGACTCGGCAGTTGAAGGGGGAATGGATTGTTATTCTTTTGAAAAGTACATTAATCATCATAGAATTAACACTCCAGTTTTTGAATCTTTAGAAGCCACTACAATAATGAATTAAATGTAGAGAAACTCCACCATTATTACATCTGTATATAAGTCACCTAACGGATCTTTAACTATAGACCACCATAATATTTTGGACGTAGACAATAATACTCCATTATTTATAGCAGGTGACCTTAAAAGTAAAAATAGATTATGGGAATTTAGGACTTCAAATAGAGAAGGAAATTTTCTTCACAATTTCGTAGCAGACCATCCTATCGCTGTCCTTACACTTAACGAGCCTACCCGCTTTTCAACGAATTCTATTGATCTAGATTTCGCACTAGCACAAAATGTAAGACAAGAAATTGATTCAATGGTCATAAATGATCTAGGTTCAGATCATGTACCTCTTTCTTATTAATTAGGTCAAGACGAAATCATGCCTGAAAAATAAATTTTATACAAAAGTAAATTGAACAGTATTTAAAGAAAAAGTAACAGAAAATAACTCAGTAGTATTACAAAGAAATACACACTTAACACACAAAACGCAATAGAAACCTCATAAATCAACATTCATCAACTTAAAACACTTGTCAGGGAAAGAATCAGGCTGAAAACTTGACCAACTTTAGATATAAATTTCAGCAGGCAAGAAAATAGACTTATGTACCAAATTAAAGAGAAATTAATTATCAGAAGTAGTTAAATAGGAAAAAATATATTTAAATTTAGAACCACAGAAAATTATTTATGAAAGATCAATAGATTGTTTCTAGGCAAAAAAAATCGAAGTACACTAATAACGTCCAAAAAGGGATGTCCTACACAAACTAAGATAAAGCAGAAGCTTTTGCAAATACACTGGTAACTCAATTCGTTTTAAACAATGGCATCAGATACGAGAACATTTGGGAGGAATGAACTGAAAGACTAACGTGAAAAATGGAAAGGGCTGTAATCTGTGTCACCTTAAATCTAAAATCTAAAAATCTTCTCATAGTTTTGAAAAACTGCGATAGTTACTACTATTCCAAAATACAATAGAAATTACACTTTTTCACAAAACTGGAGACTAATTTTGTGTAATTCTCTATAATCAAGATAATAGAAAAAATATTCATCATTGATCTTGAGACGAAATTACCGACGAAAATATTATTCGTTATTACAGGCCAAATATACTGCTAGACGTCCAGAAGGCCTTCATTAAAATATGGGATCAAGCACATGTTTACAAGCTACATCATTTGTATAAAGTAAGTGAAAATAGTACTGTATTTATGGTTTCTTTTTTATAAAATCGCAAATTTACTATAAAAGTAAATAATATATTTTCAAACATAAAAAAAGAAAATCTGGAGTTCCTCAGGGGTCTCCTTTATCACCATGATTGTATTGTAAAGGACTTTATAGAAGTAGACACTTCATAATATTAATTTGTGTTTTTAGTTTGTAGGGTTTTAGGTTTATTTTCTACGAGTTCATAAGTAATTTAATTAGTTTCACCTTTTGTTAATTTCCTCATGAGACGTCTATGAAAGAAGGTCTGGAACTTTTTAGGAAATCATATTTCCTTATTTTCGACGTGGAACGCATATTTCTTACTTTTATTACACCTTCTGTTATGAAAATTTATCTAGAAAGATCCGTAATCTTCTGGTATCGGCGAAAGGGGTATATAAAGGATTCAGATCGGCTTTTGTGGACAGTTTAATTTGAGAGTTCGTTGCAGTAATTTGCACTGTTTGACAAGTTTGAACAATAAAGGTTATAAAAAGAAAATAGTGTGTGTATAAAGATAGGTTATCCAGAATAGTATTTTCTATTGGCAGCTGATATTCCAAAATAACACACCATATAACTATCAGTGTGCGAATGCTACAGGCATTTCATGCACCCATAGGAAAATTTTAAGAATACAAAGATATTTACAAATTCCTTAAAATAGTATAATAAAGTAAATTAAAAGAGATGGAGAAAAAACCAAAGTCACTATGATCAGAAACCAAACCTTACATACAAACGGACTTGATGATGTCTAGGTATACAAGAGTGATTTCAGTAAATACCTGAGCATCACAACAGACAAAAGCCTTACTTGGAAGGAATACATAGAACAAAAAGTGAATGAACGTAAGAAAAACCTACGGACAATTATATCCTTTGCTAAACAGAAAAAGTAAATTGCCATTAAAAAATAAAATTTTAATATACAAACAAGTAATTATGCTAAAAATAACCTACTCTTGCGCAGTCTGGTGTCTGGTGGCAAAAATACAAAAATGTAGGTTGCAAATTTTTCAAAAATAAAATCCTGAAATAAATAGTTAATGCACCATGGTATATTTACAATTTACAAATTCACAAAGACTTAAAAGTGGACACTATACAAGAAAATTGGTTACACATTAGCAAACATTTTTAAAGAAAACACATTCAAATTTATTAATGCGAAAGAATTTTCTTTGATAAAACTAAAAATAGAAATACCACTGCTCCAATCCCTTCACCATAGCCAACCTAACATGGTGACAAAATATAAATAAGGCATTTTTTGAAAAAAGAGATTATGATAATAAAAAGATTATGATTAAAAAAAAGAGATGCTAATAAAAAAGAAATCCATAAAAAACGTAAAAGATTTTTATATATTAATAAAAAGAAAAACACCACTGCACATTCCACCATCGGTGTTAACCTACATTACAACATATGTATGCAAGTTCATGGAAGATGATAGGATGACTATTAACAATTTGACGGCGTTATAAACATTTAAATTGTTAATTACAATATTTCGATTGACTCTCACAATGTGGGGGGCCTTGAGTGAGCGCCCTTATGTTAATCCGGGCCTTTCCTTACGTATGTCACTCTCTCGTTACTTTGTGATTTTTCCTTTTTGAAGTAAATTTTTCTTTAGGTCACTACATCGAGTTCGAAACGTAAGTCTCCAAAGTTACTTACAATGTGTCCTTCCCTCTAATTTTCTATCGGTAAGTTTTAGAAAATTTAAAGTGATTTTCCGTATAATAACACTATTTGAATAAAAATTCGTGCGCTTAAGTTACGTTCAGCAATTTATGAAATATAAAAAAGAAATGTTAAACGCGGTCGCGTTCAGTGTGCTTCCTTCCGATCTGTCCTTTGCACAGTCAGGTGCATGTCGGTACCCTGATGAGTCTAGCGAGAGACGAAACATGTATCTCTATCGTATCACTGTGGCGGGGAGGATAAGCTTTGACTTTCTTCTCGGTATGGTGGTACAGGTAGGCCACCGTCTCGATGGTGGTGGAATAGGATGAATTGTGTTTTATTACAGTTTATTCTAACTGTGCAAGCTCTAACACAGAAAGGGTATGACGGAGTGAAGTTTGCATTCACTCTTTCGCTTTTTACTTCATATATATATATACATATATTTATATATATATACATATATATATATATATATATATATATATATATATATATATATATATATATGTATATATATATATATATATATATATATATATATATATATATATATATATATATATATATAAATACATATATATTTCAGAACCTTATGCCGTCTTCTGTAACCGTTGTTTATATATATATATATATATATATATATATATATACATATAAAAAACGGTTACAGAACCTTATGCCGTCCGATACGAGCATAGTAGATGTTTAATATAAGGTATATTTATTTTATCTAGTTTTGGGGTAGAAATTAGTAATAAACTGAGGTCAATTAAAATAATTTGATACTATTGTCCCTTTAAAGAAATTAATTGGATAAATTTAAAAATAAATATAAATTCGCTTACAACTGACAAAAATTGTGATTTTAATAAGCAGAATTTATTTAAGAAGATTCAAGTAAACATTTCACCAGTTTCTTATTCATTTACTATCTGTTAATTCACATCAAATTAGCCTTTTTCTTATCCGAGAAAGGTTTTACGGTCTATTTGGTAGAAAAATAAAGGCAGTGTGAGAATGAGCTTTCGGTTGGCTGAGGGCTGCTACCATTTTTATGCTTTGTAGATAGTGCCAGTTTTAATTTCATATAAATTATTATTCACATTTCTTTGAGAACTGTCAAGAAAAATAATTATCAATTTTTTAATCGAAGTCGATATATATATATATATATATATATATATATATATATATATATATATATATATATATATATATATATATATATATATATATATATATATATATATATATATATATATATAAATAACTTTATTAAAAATTTGACTTTTGCATCAATTTCTGCTTCGATTCAGATGAAAATTAAGTAAAAAAGTAGTAGTCACATTATTTACTATTATTTGTCAAATTTTAATTTTATTCCAAAAAAAATTCAGAAGTAGGTTTATATCTCAAAATATCGAAAAAAGTTATTGGAAAAAGTTTTTCTAAATGCAATTTTTATTATTCTAAACATAATTAAGAATATATGATCGAAATTTTTCTACAATCTATAATCCATTTATTTATACGAAAAAACAAATATTTTGGGGCGAAGCCGCGAGGGATAAAATGCTATTATAAAATAAAAGATTTATCTTAAAAAATAATCGATTTTTCAAATAAATTAACCGTTATACGATTAGAAAACGCATTTAAAAAAAATTGATAAATACTATTGAACAAGTTAAGCTCCAATGCAAAAAATAAAAAATCTAAACCTAATCCCCATATTCACCATAAGGCTAGGATACAAATTTTGGCATTAACTTTTTAATTAAATAAAAATATATAAACTTTTTGCTTATAATCTCATGAATTTTAATCTAACTTGACCAGTCTCAAGTGTCTATTCATTGTAATATAACAAAAAAAAAATCACCCTCGTATCAACTGAAAATATTCGATCCACTAGACATGACTGTGCTGTATTATTATCATCAATTTTAAATCCAGAATGGAACCCAGAGATACTAGAGTTTTGTCGGTTATAAAATTTAATTTGATCCTTTTTTTATAGAATATCATATCTTCATTAATATTCATTGAAATTATTTTACTACCTACTTGAATTTATTTTCTTTTTTTGCTTTAAGTCAATTCACAGTTTAAATTATAGAGTATTAGGTTTAACTTTTCTAAACTAATTTGTATTTTTTAAAGATTTTGTGATCATTTGAAGGAGAAAATTGTATTGCATTATTTGAACTGAGTAATTTTATTTACAGCATATCTCTTTATATGACAATCGTCCAACATTTTGCTTCCTGCTTACCCCTTCTAAAAACCGGAAAAAATTGGCGAATCCCCTGTGTAATCACTACGAACAATAAATGAAACAGTAATATGTGGTTCATAATGAAAAATTAAAACATAATCGTAAAATATTTACACACAAAATTTATTAAGTCTGAAGTGATAAAAAAAATTAATACCAAATGAATATAATACAACAGAACTTGACAAATACCCTTTGTGCATGTTTGGTGGAACAGAGAAATTCAAAATTTGGTTCGATATCTGAAAGTTTAAGTTTTAGATCAGGTTCTGCATTTAACTTGTTCATCTATTTATCTTTCAGGTAAGTGTATCTTGGAAATCCTTTCTCACATGGATATATTGTATAAAAGTGCAATAAAACTTTTTGGCTTTTTCCGCCAAAACAAGATACTTATTTTTCAAGCCAAAAATCAATTAAAGCGTGATCTTTGAAAACAGTTTTTCGGGAATTGTCAGAGGATAAGTCAATAAGCTTTTCTTTTTCCAGTAAAGTTAAAGAAGTACCCGAAGTTATAACTCCTTGAATTACAAAAATAGTCCTTGAACGTTAATTGAAGTGTTTTAGATGTTCAGTAATATGCATTTTAATATTTTCGTTAAGTTGAATTGCATTTTCTGATAAAATGGTGTTAACAGAATCAAAACTTTCGTAGCCATTCACCTGTAGACATTGAATCCAAAAGGTGAACTTCTTTAGCATGGCTGCTCTTCTAATACGCACACTGAAAATGACGATACCTAGGCCTTGTTGAGACACATTTAAATCATTTAATTTAAAAAAATCTCGGCTAAGTATGCAAGTTTTTGCAGTCAAAGAATATCAGATATTTAAAAAGACAAATGCAGTGGATGGTCAAAAAGAAATGCTTAAACTTCAGATTTCAATTCAAACATGCGGGTCAAAATCTTGCCACGAGACGAAGTAGTAAATAAACGTGGAGGCTTCCAAAGTCCTCATAAAGCGCATAGAATAGACGAGAGTTTGTAGCACGCCATTTTAAAAAATTTACAATTTTTACAGTAGTGCTTGTTATAAATACAGCTGTGAGTCTATTCAATATTCTCTTTGATCTTCTTTACTCGTACCATAAGACCATGAGATGTTTCGGTCATTGACTTTGCACCATCAGTGTACACAGTCAAACAAAAGACCAATTTATTTAATTTTTTTTTTCAAAATGCTCATTGATCATATTGAAAATTGCTGTACCTGTCGTATAGGTTTTCAGTGGTTTTGCAAATAATATATATTCTTGAATAGAATTCTTAAAAATATATCTAACATAGACAAGCAATGCTGCAGCCTTTGCTACATCGACTCTTCAAGCTGAATAACGAAATAATCAATTTTTTCTTTTTAAAAGTCCACTTTCTACATCATTTGCCAAATTTATATTTCTCCACGACACTGTGTTGTTCGATAAGGAAACAAGGTCAATTTTTCTTGCTGCTCTTTTTCCAAACATACACTTCGTGATGTCTTTAGCACATGGGCAAATCAAATTTTCGGCCACTGCTTGTCCCTATCTCGTAACTCTGTAACTAAATCGAAATGATGCTTCGAAAGCCATTCTTCGTTTAAATCTGTTAGAACAGAGAAAACACTAAACCTTTTATTACCTGCCAATTTTCTTTTAAAATATTTAATATATATATTTTTATATATATATATATATATATATATATATATATATATATATATATATATATATATATATATATGTGATAGAATTTGATCATAAATGATATCTTGTGGTAGCGTTAACCATTTCATCTATAATCATCTTTTCTGCCTCATATTTATTAGTAACTATTTTGATAACCTATAATTAAAATTTACAGTAATAAAGACACTCTGGAAGTCTGGACGTAGATCTTCACTCTTGCAGCTTTAGTACCAAACAACTACGGTTATTTAAGCTTACTAGCAGGACAGTTGACATCTCTTGTTTACAGCTCACACAGCAGTACGTCCGCGAGTTTAGTCGCGTGAAGGTTATTGATTAAAATTAAACAAAGCAAGTTTCTCACAACAGTCTGTTACCAAAAATAAATAGAAAAAAAAGAACTATTTACAATGAGAAACTTAACTAATAAATGACAATTATGAAGAAACTAACATAATTGCTCTTATTTCTGTTAACCAAAAATGTAAAACCCAATTAAAAAAAAAACACGTATAAATAGCTTATTAAAATACTAAACAGAAAAAGAAATAAAACGTGAAAAACAGCTATTTATATTACTTAATCAAACCGTATGAAAATCGCGAAATGCCCAACTAAAATAACACACGATATTCCCTTAATTTCCCAAATTGACTGAAAACAAAACAATACAAAGAAACCTTCTCTTCGGACGATTATACCCGTGACGTAATAATTCTATGGCACTGGTACTCACGGTACCGATCTAACGACTTTCAAATTATAACTGAAGTTTAGTATTTTTTAAAAGAGCGTTCTCAATCTTACACCCTCTCTCCCTCTTTTTAGTGGCTTTTTCGGTCGTACGCCCTGTAATAGACGATTTCATTCCCTTAAAGCTCGAAGGTTTGGGACTTTTCGTACTGCGGGTGTTAGCTATACTATACCGAATGCTTTATTCCCGAATTGGCCTCTGAGCGTCTTAATCTTAATTTTTATATAAACACAGTTAATAAAACTATTCTATTTTTTTCTATAACTAAAGGAATAAGATAATATAACGTCTGTAAAAAAATCTGAGTGCCCTTTTATTCATAATGCTGGTATTTAAATCATTCTTTCTTGCAATCAGGAAAAACAGCCGCTATATTAATTCCTCTCACAGGTCAAACGTTATATTCCAGTATAATGAGTTTATTTGATTATTCTTTTGTTTCCTGATAATGAGAAAATCGTTCAATATTTTAATACAATTTAACGGTATTTCATATACCATATGATAAAAAACTACCCTTATCAAGTATGGATTTATTTACATAACCAGAGTAGGATTATTTCGACAGATTTATAGCCAAATCTTAGAGAGGGTCTTTTAGTTTTACGTCTTCATAAATTTACTGAGTTTATAAATTTTTAAGGAAACATTTAAACGACAAAGATAATAAAAGTTAAGTTCGATAACTGATTTATTTTTTCTTTAGACTTTCTTGAATAGTGATAAAAATATATACTACCCTGTTCCCACGGGAAATCTATTCACAGAGTGATTATTTAATTATTCATTCTAACATAATATAGTTCACATTGAACAGTGTAAAATAATTAATATTTGTTGTGTATATATATATATATATATATATATATATATATATATATATATATATATATATATATATACATATGTATATACGATTCAATTCGACTCTACTCTTTCTGATATGTGACTGCGGCGTTTTAAAATCGGCAGACGTTATTCTCATTCTTTCGTCCGCATTCGGGAAAAGTCTTGGTTCGCCGAAGTAGACGTTGCCGGCTCTTTCGGAAATGTACTCGCATCGCAAGCTGCGTAGCGACTCGTCGCGTTACGCATTGTTGCCTATTGCTATGTTTAATTAAAAATTCCGCTATTAAAATATTTTTTTCGTGAATCTCCTTCATAAAGCTTGCGAACCCCTGGGGGTTCGTGAACCACCATTTGGAAAACGCTGTGCTAGAGTAACACCGCTCAACATTCAATTAAAGATTTTTTTTTGATTATTTATTGGCGGGTTTTATTTGATCCACATGCTCACTTCTGTATATTTTTTCGTACTGCGTAATTATATGAGTGAAGTTGAAAGTTAACAACGACATCATGGAAGGTCTCCCCATTCAATCTAGTACAGGTGAAGTGGCGCCCTAAATAACTCTCCCCTGTTAGGAGTTAGCTTGGCATATTTGCTCACTGGCGCGGCAACTAACGTTCAACTGACCCTGGTGATTTTTCCTTATTATTTATTGTAGTAATACTCTATTATTGAATTTCTTCTCACTTAACTGTGAGGTTTTGGCATAAAATACCATTGTAGCAAAAGAATATCGCGATTACATTAATAGTATTGATTAAAATTAGAATACTATAAGATATAGTTCCCTACCGACAAAGAGTAAAAATAGAGGCCTATATAGGCCGCATAGCCGACAATTTCCTATTTTATATATACATATATATTTATTAATGGTTTGGTTATTCCGGGTTTCAATATATGTATATATATATATATATATATATATATATATATATATATATATATATATATATATATATATATATATATATATATATGTTGTATTGTAGGTTTTCACGGATGGTGGAATGTGTACTGATGTTTTTCCGGTTGTCAATCCGTTCCTCAATAGAAATATTTTCACGACGTTTCTTCAACATATCAGCTGGCATTTTCAAGTGATGTTTCCTCTACGGCTGCTCGACTTAGAATGCTAGCTGAGATGTTGGCAAAACGTCGTGAAAATATTTATATTGACGAACGGATTGACAACCGGAAAAACATCAGTACATATATATATATATATATATATATATATATATATATATATATATATATATATATATATTATATATCTTATGAACTAAATTTATGCTATTATATATTGGTTGACTCAAGATTCTTCTTCATAAAGACAGGTCTTAAAGATATTGGTAAATCATAATTTTTACACAACAAATCATCAGTAATACATTTTATTTCTATCACTCACTTATTGATATGGACATACACGTGTTGTGGAGTGAAATTTTCTTCTAATTTACTTTCTTTTTGCACTCCCTATGTTTTGACGCCATGGTTTAAGTTTGCTACGAACAAATTTACCAGCATTTTTACCATGAGACCTTCGAATATTGTGAGTACATTTTACTATCTTTTAAACTTATTTATTATGCAATAGTAAGGTTCTCTCTCGGATATAAATATAAACAATAAAAACAGAACCTTTCCAAATCATACACTATTTACGACCAGTTGATTTAAATGAGTCGAATGAAGTTACACATTTAATTTTTTTTCTATAATATTTGCTATTTCAGTGATAAGTGCCTTACAAACTTAAATTATTATATATTAGTATTTTAATTTAATTTATCAAAAATAAGGATGCAGTATCTATTTGACTCACGTGGTAGCGAATTGACCTCCCTAGTATATTTTATATATAAAAATTCATTTAGTTATAAAATATAAAATATGCATATAATTAAATTTCGTTTAATCTGCATAGAAATTTAGTTGTTGCAGGAACCCCTTTTGTATTACCATGTTCAGATAAAATAATTTGTGACTGTATTCTTTCTGATTTTATCATTTTATCCCATTGTAATAGCAGGTCGCGAAGCAAGCAAGGTTACGAAATTCGGCGGAAAAGCCTTTTGTCGCATCTGTAAGATGAAATAATATGTGGTAATAATAAAACAAAATATTGTCGTTTTAATTGAATTCACTTTAAACATGGAAGATGATCAATTTTATTATTTTCAATGTGTAGATAGGCACAGACCGTAAAATTTTAGTTATTATAAGTAAATTAAAAATAATATACACTTTCTAAAATAAACTGAGGATAAAATTTTCATCGAAGTAACATACGTAAAAGAAAGAAATATAGTTTTAGTTATTTTTGTAAAGTTTGTTTTTCTACGACTCTATTATTTATAATTGCGAGTGTTTTAAAAAATTTTACGCGGTATTTTAATAATATATAAACAAAACAAGGTCATTTTTTTAATTTTAGAAAGGTTATAATATGCTTTCCATTTCTAAGTAAATTAATTTGTGAACATATGTTGTCATAAAAATGATGAAAATGTATCGTTACAACCGGTTTTTACATTGAACAAGCATTTATGTTTGTTGATATACGCCTTGACCTTCTGTGATTTTTTAAAATTTTTGATATATAATTAAGTACTTCGGTATTCGATTGCGGTTATACCGTTAATCGATAACATTTTTAAAGGCGAAATATTCATGGGGTTAAAAAGATTTCAAAAATAGTTTAGCTACATACTGGATCAAAAAATGATCTATAATTCTTCATCGAATTTGGGGTCTTATTAAACTTCTTCCACCCTACAATTTTTTGGCCTTAAAATGCGACGTTACCAAATTATTAAATTTTTAAACATTTTTTTACCGAAATAATATTTCATCTCATAACCACATAATCCAATGACCCAGTGAGAACGAGACTTATAAGCTTTCACACGAGTTAGAGTGTCGTATTTAATCGAGATGTTTTTCCGAGAACGATTTTTTTCATCTGTTTGTATCCAGGGCACATCCACGTGGTTGACGGTGGGCAACGGAGTTGATCAGTAATTCGGCAGAGACCATGGATAACGACGTTCATGCCGTTATGGCAAATACGAAAACAACGTACGATCTAGGGAGTCGGATTCGTAGTATCGGCGGCTGGTTGGGGTGAGAAAGTGGGCCAGCAGGCGTCGTCATCATTCGACCGTAGTTTTGTAAAGGTGGATACTTTGGCCTCCACAAAGTATAAAGCTAAAAAATGTAACACAACCGCTGGAACCTCTAGTCAACATGAGTATGACGATCAGGGCAAACCGGGCTAATTCTGCTATGCGTCTGGTAAGTATGCACCACTAAATATGTGGAAAAACTCACTGATGTCTGTGTGTTGTATATAAGTATTGTTTCGCACCTGAGATATTAAATCAGAATAGAAACTGGCTGCTACATACCATCTGTGCAAACTGTTATCACATGTTAACAACATGTTATAAGAACAAGGATCATTCGAATTTTAAATACTCAGTACCTGTTGTATGTAGCTTGCCAGAATTAAGAGAGGATTGTTTCATTTTGGGATGACTCGTGGATTTCATACGAAAAATAGATCTAAATTCAAGTATATCTATACTCGCAAAGTGGTTCCGGCTGTCTTAATCCAACGAATTTGGTGAGGCCGACAATAGTGCCGTAGAAACAGAAGATCGAGGAGATGTAGATGTGGAGGGAAGCGCTACCAAGGAACATGTGGTTTTGAGGTTATAGGTTTGAGGTTTTATGATTTATAGGCTTAAAGAGCATATTGAATGTCGCTGTTTCAATGCTCATAAGTCTCTATTTTAGTGGATTATGGGGTTACGTGGATACTGGGTTTTGGGGTTATGGGATTTGGGTTTTAGGGTTTGTTTGGGTTTTTCTTTTGATGTTGTTGAGTTTTATCATTTTTAGCCTATTTTTTAGATTAAAAAAACCTGACATGATGTGATTATTTGGACGTCGGATTCGGCTTCTGCATGATTTATTCAATATCGTAAGGTATGTCAGGTTCCAGGAAAATTATTTTCGATTTTTTTTTGTGGAACTGTGCATTTAGAACGAAGGTATTTGATTGCGGCTATATAGTTATATCGATGACAAATTTAATAGGCAGATTCTTAATAAGGTTGGGTATATTTAAAAATAATTTAACATATACAAGATGTCTAAAAAAAGTGTGAAGCGTAATTTTTATTTATTCTAAATACATCGACCTCCACTTTTTTTAATCGAAGGTGGAGTCTCATCGAACCCTTTCTTCAACTCGAAATTTTTTTGTCGCAGAATGTAATGCTACCATTTTTATATATTTTTTGGCCGAAATCACTTAAACTGTGATACCTATTCCATAGTTTTCTACTTTTTTGATAAAATTTATGAGAAGTCTTCTTTATGAAACCTTCTGTATTGAATGATTAATAAACATTGAAACTGACATATATTCAAAATAACATAGAACAAAAAAAATCATAGCCAGCTATTCATAAGATTTTTTTTTATTTTTAAGTGACATAAGTATTAGGTATCAATATTACTTTATATTCTTATTAATACTATTCATTTTGATTTTCTTAATACTAGAAAGTTTAAAACGAGAATTATATAGAGCATATATAAAGTATACTTTATAAACCATAAGAGGTTCGTATCCTTATAAAAGTAATAATGCATAAATTAAAGCTGGTTATTTTTTGCTTAATAATAAGTTTCTAAACAACTGTTGGAGAGAAATGCAAACATGATAGTATCCATTTTAAGATAAATAAATACTCTATCGACACATGATACTAGATATAAGGTGTTTTATTTAAAAAATTTGGACATAAGGAAACCATTAGAATATTGCGCGATAAAATTACCCCTGCTAAGACTACTTATAATTTTTTTTTAAATAAATAAAGAACCGTGGTGTGGAAATTAAAATTTAAGTTAATATTGATTTCGGTCAAAAAATGTTTAAAAACTTAATAGTTCGCTAATGTTGAATTTTAAAAGCAACCAATTTTACTACTGAAAAGAAGATTCAATGATACTCCAATTTTGATAAAAAGAGATAGGTTTTTTGGGCCACTCTTATAGGCTAAACTATTTTTAAAATAATTAACTTTAATAACATTCCGTGTAAAATTTTTCATCGACTTAACGATATAATTGACACCCTGTATAATAAAGGTATTAATTTTAAATATTTTTTTAGAAACTCCTACTTTTTAAAGGTAACAATTTGGATACTACAAATATTTGATTACATAACATAGACACCATTTGCGAAAATTACACATTCAATATACAGGGTGTCCAAGATAAGGATCCTAACCATGGGGATCTCGGAAACAGTTGGAGATACGAGGTCGGTTAAATTAGAGAAAAGTTGCGCAATTTAGTGCTAAATTAAACGCAATTTAAAAATTTTAAAAATTCAAAATACTTCCGGAGATTTCCGGAAAAAACCGAATTTTGGCAAAATCGTTTTTAATTTTTGTAGGCTTTATTTAAAGAGATATCAAAAAATAAAAGGTAGATTCTTCTTGCCACTTTTTATTTTTTATAATTTGGTCTAAACAAAATTTAAATCCGACGTTTCGTTTCTGAGATACCATCATGAACTTTAATTTTTTATATGGAACAAAAAAAAGTATCCCATGTATTTGATAGCATTTTTTATTACAAATTCAACGGTGTATCACACTTGCATATCAAGTGTGTAGTTCATTGGCTTTTATAAAACTGATATACCTTTCTCTCTCGCTCTCATGGAGCTCTTATGGAAAGTACTTCAACTACGTATTCGATATGCAAGGGTGATACATCGTTGAATTTGTAATAAAAAATGCTATCAAATACATGGGATACTTTTTTTTGTTCCATATAAAAAATGAAAGTTCATGATGGTATCTCAGAAACGAAACGTCGGATTTAAATTTTGTTTAGACCATATTATAAAAAATAAAAAGTGGCAATGAGAATCTACCTTTTATTTTCTGATATCTCTTTAAATAAAGCCTGCAAAAATTAAAAACGATTTTGCCAAATTTCGTTTTTTTCCGGAAATCTCCGGAAGTGTTTGAAATTTTTAAATTTTTTTAACTGCGTTTAATTTAGCACTAAATTGCGCAACTTTTCTCTAATTTAACCGACCTCGTATCTCCAACTGTTTCCGAGATCCCCATGCTTAGGATCCTTATCTTGGACACCCTGTATACACAACTAATTAAAAACCTGACTGATTCATCGATCATAATGAATATGTAATTTATTATCTATAAAAATATTGCAAACTAATGAGTTAGTACATCCGTGAATAAAAAAAAACTTTCTATCGAATGATTTTAAAAAATTACATCAGCTTTTATGGTTCAAAATTTTAGTTCACAGGGTCATCCGTAAATTCGTCAAAACTAATAAAAAATGTCTTATTTATTGGCATCAGTCTAATCACTGCTGCTTTTGATGGGTTTAATTTTGATCTGGGATTATATCTAGGAAGTATCTCATTATATTTTTGAAAATCATGGTTTTTGGGTTTAGACAGTGTCCAATTGGAATTATTGTCCGACGTTTCGGATGATTGCACCAGGCATCTCCACAAGATTATGACCATCGTTGAACAATAGCTCAATATCCATACCAACTGGTGCTCAGCGAACCTTGATCCAGCGTTATCATCGATTTCCACGTGTGATGTGGATTGTAACATGTATCTCTATTAATATTATTTGGATATTTACAAATTTCTATTGATCCTCTAATTTTACGTTAAAGAAACCAGACACTGAGACATCTTAGTTTCTTTTACATTAAAGGTCTGACCTGTGCAATGCCTGTGTTCAGCCACTGAATATTGTACAATTTGATTATTTTTAATACATCATCTAGTGGATATAGATTGTCCTGTTTCACTGACATACATTTTACCACAAGAGCAAGGTATCTTATAAACGCCTTCTGTTTGTAAAGGTATTGCGTCCTTTGGTAACTTAAATCATTGTCCAATTTTCTTACATGTATTGAAAATTTTCCGAATGTTTAATGTTCGGAGCAATTTGGCAATTTTATCGGTGGTTCCGTGTAAGTAAGGCAATACAACACTGTCCGTACGTGGTACTTTTATGACATTTTGTTGAGTAAATGGGTTTTTATGTTTAATAGAATGTCTAATATCTTCAGCGCAATATCAGTTACCTCTCAGATCACTAGTCAGATTTTTAACTTGACCAAAGCCGTACTCATGACAGAAAGTATCGAGGATCTCCAGAGACTATTAGATAAAGTAATAGAAACAAGCGAGGAATTTGGTTTGTCACTGAATACAAAGAAAACTAAATTCATGATAATTACGAAGAAACATATCGACAATATCAACCTATATGGAAACAACGAGCGAATAGAACGAGCACGAAACTACAACTATCTAGGAGTAAATATTAACGAGTCAAATGAATATACACGGGAAATAAGAATAAGAATAGAGAAAGCCCGAAGTGCGTTTAACAATATGAAACAAATATTTTGTAGCCGAAATCTAAGCTTAAAATTGAAAGTGCGATTGCTTAAGTGTTATGTTTTTTCGGTCTTGTTGTATGGTGTGGAGGCGTGGACGCTGAACAGACAGTGTATGAATAAATTGGAAGCATTTGAGATGTGGGCGTATCGTAGAATCTTGAAAATCTCCTGGAAGGATAGAACAACTAATCAAGAAGTACTTGACAGGATGAACAAACAAAAAGAGGTAACACTGACTGTTAAAATAAGAAAGCTTCAGTACTTGGGCCATATTACAAGAGGCAATAAATACCAATTGCTCCAATTGATTATGCAGGGGAAGATTCAGGGCAGGCGCAGCATCGGGAGGAGAAGGATGTCTTGGCTGAGGAACCTCAGAGAATGGTTTTCTTGCAGTTCTGTTCAACTGTTCCGGGCGGCAGCTTCTAGGGTTAGAATTGCCATGATGATAGCCAACCTTCGCAGCGGAGATGGCACTTGAAGAAGAAGAAAGCCGTGAAAGCTTTCATTCAATATATTTTTGTTGAAAGTTTATAAAAAATTATATTAAACATACATATAAAGTCTGATTTTCATTTTCCTTTTTAACTTAAGCTTAGGCAAATGTGACAGCTCTTTAACTAGATTAATTTTGTAGTATGATATCTGTTACGATTTTTAATTAAGTATGATAAGTATTATTATTGATAAATAAAATTAAACCTGGCAACTATATTACTCTTCCATTGATCACAACATCAGGAGTACGATTTAAAACTAATTGCAAAGTCATTTTATTTTTTTGCGATATGCTTGTATGAAGTAAGGATTAATTATTTATTAATTAAATAAGGGTTGTTCAGTTACTTCAATTAAATTTGATTTGTGGGGGCAGTCAAATATGTAAACCTACACAATAATTCCATTCAAGCTTCTAACTAGAGAACGTTTTTAGGTGCCCGCCTTCAATTTGCCTCATTTTGTTAAATGTTGGAGGATTATGAAATATAAGCTCATACATACTTTTTTAATTCCTGATCTGCTATCCTGTTTTAGAAGATGAAAACTACTTCAAAATTCATTCGTAAAAAGTATTTTTTTTTTTACATTTTAATTTATAAGGCTGTGTAAAATTACTTGCACTATTAGATTTACGAAAAGAGTTTTTATGCGTGTAATTTTCTCAGTAAACCGTTTTTAATGAAAGGTAGGTTTAACCCCCAAGAAATAAAGTTCGGAACGTAAAAAAAGTGTTGGGTATTTTTGGTAGTATACCTTGACATATTACAGAGTTAGACAAATGGACGGTAGACACCCGTGAACGCCCCCTTGAAAGTGCAATGTTGTAAACGTTATAGAAGATATATGAAAAGGTATGATTCTCACTTGGTGTGTTGTATGTTAATAATACGGAATATACACACCCGTCTTGATTCTTAGTTGAGTTATTTATATCAAAATTCACATGATATATTGTGTAACTTATCGAGTAGATAGGATTGGGAGCAAGAGAAAACTGTTCTCAGAAATGGGTCCTGGTGGTTTACAGATGCATCTCGACCGGATAAAAAACTCGGAGCACGAGTGTTTGGAAAAAGCACTGGAGTCAGAGTTTTACTTTCTGGGACAGCGCGCAATGGTTTTTCAAGCGGAAATTTATGCTTTTCTGCAATGTGGCCATCTCCGTGAAAGGGACATAAACAAAAATGGAACTGTTAAGATATGCTTGAACAGAAGGGCTGTAAGTTCTAAGGTCCAATGTAGTAGTTTCACGACTGGTATTTGAGTGCAGGGAAGTACGGTCAACCTAATAAAAAACGAATGCTCAATCAGACTTGTGTGGGTCTCCAGTCACTTAGGTATACACGAAACCAAAGAAGCGAACCGTGTAGCAAAGATCGAGTCCGCGGCCTCCAACCCATATAATGTTCCAATTACTGTTGGTAAGAGAGAACTTATACTTTCATTAGAATGCAAATTTATTGAATGCTGGAGGGAAGCTCTTGAAGTGAGATGTACCAAGGAGCATATAAGTGAGGCGGCTTACTAGGAAGCTTCTTTTTCTGAAGAGAAAAGAAATGCGAATCGTGGTGGAGTTGCTGATGGGATATTATCACTTGTTTGTGCTTCTTTATGGGATTGCCATCGCGGATAATTTGGTATGAAGAAGGATGAATCTGGTATGTAGGAGGATGAATCTATCGATCATATTCTTAGAGAGTGCACTGCGCTCAATGGACTGAGGCAGAGACATTTTGAGGATACAATACTATCCGAAGCAGTTAGGCAAGGTCAGGTAACGAGGCTGTTTGGATTCGCTTATGGTACACATTGTAACTTATTTCAGTTTAATTATAAACTGTAATTAAATTCTCTAACACATATTTCATACACTCTCGCACTTTCGAAGCTGAAATTTTGCATATTATGTATGAAGTTCTGATAACAATGTAGTGTTATATATCATTGAGCTTACTTGACTCCTGCCTGTCAATCTGTTAGTAATAAAATTTTGTTGTATATATTTTACACATTTTCACATATTTGATTAAGCTAAAATTGGTCATGTATATGTAGTTACAATGACAGTACAATATTATGGTACTTCATACGTGTTTGTCTGTATTGAAATTGTGTAACAAATAATTCACACACTTCCGCACATCTGCCTGATCTGAAAGTTTGCAAGTATATATTCGAATGATAATATAAAAATATAATAGTTTACATTTGCATATATCTGTAATTAAATATACTTTGTACACTTTCACACGTTCGATTGTGTGGAAAGTAGTAAGCAGAAATCGAAAAATAGTTAACAAAAGTCATCTAAGGATGACACTAGTGTTGCCATGTATGAGCTTATTTGACTTGTCTTGAAGAACTAGCACTGAATTAAATCAGATTTTTAGAACATCCTCAAGTTGAAGAAGAGGAACGGGCCAAATTAATTAGGAAGAGACTTTGCAATATTAATATATAAAACGAAACGAACTGCATGAGAAATGAGAAAATTATTTTTGTTAATTTACTTAATTATTATAGTTAGCATTAGTCAATGACTTCAATTATTATGGCAATAAGTCAAAGTTTTAATAGTTCATTAGTTATTATAGTTAGTAGTTATATCTCGCCATGACTGCAAGTTACTGGAAGCTGATCGCCTTAGCGATTTCAAGCAGTTTCTTAACAGAACTTACCTGACGGCTTCAGGTGATAATATTATATCTCCGAGATATCTCTGCCTTAGTTCGGCGGTTGCCGTGAATTTTGTGAGTATATGCTCGTAGTTTCATCCTTCTCTAGAAACCATCTGCAGACCGAGTCATCAATGATGTTAATCTTATGAAGGTGGCCTTATAGGTGACAAGGTCCTATCAGTAATTCCATCATGATTTGCAGACACTGCCTAGTAAGTTGGGCCTTAGGTCCAATTACATATTTCTTGGCACTCTTCATTCTAGAGGCCTTTATCCAAGATTCAATAAATTTGCTTCCTAACAACAGTTTTAGTTTCTAACGGTAGAACTGGTTGGGGTCCGTATGGTTCAGCCGCGGAACCTATCTTTACTAAACGATCTGCCTCTTCATTCCTGTGTATATCTGAGTGACCAAGGATTCACTGGAGTTGAATTGTATAGTTGTTCTTTAAGAGATTATTTTCGGTAAATTCTTGCACACGGATACCAGTCGTGAAGCTTCGAGACTAAACTTTAGTGCCAATATTGCAACCTTACTGCCCGATCATTTATTTATTATTTTTCTTACGGAAGTGGCCACGATGCAGAGTAGCAGATATTTCTAATTGGAAAATTGTTGCATGTGTCCAACTTTCGAGGTCCTACCTAATACTCCATCTCTGGCTACTTCACCCTTTCAAGATCCGCCTGTAAACTACTAGAATCTCTTTATTGAAATAGTTTTCTCCTCCTCCTAATCTTCTTTGATTCGCAAAAATATCTCTCTAGAGTAGTTGTATGTAGTTTGTTTGTATAAGTGATGGATATGTCTCCACCATCCTTCCATAGCTACACATGTAGCCCCTTGTTCCAGATATGAGATGTCC
This sequence comes from Diaprepes abbreviatus, assembly GCA_034092305.1. Lineage (NCBI taxonomy): Eukaryota > Metazoa > Arthropoda > Insecta > Coleoptera > Curculionidae > Diaprepes > Diaprepes abbreviatus. Next base: position 17,278,691 of record JASJET010000122.1, on the reverse strand, counting down.
TAGGCAATTGAGATGATAAAGAGCTTTGAAAATCTTGTTTTCTATGACCACTTTTCTTAAGTTTATTAAGCTAATGAAATGAAAATAGACTGAATTAATGCAAGTCAAAGGTCATAAACATCGAAGCGGTTAGCATATTCTTTATAAGAGGTTTCATCATATTAAGCCTCAATATATGGCATGAAATATCCTTTATTATTAAAGGTAATTTTTAAATTACCTATATTCCCTCCATTAATTTTTGACTAAGGCAAAAGTCGCAGCCCGGTCGTTATGAGGCCGTCACATCCGATTATACAAGAGATCTTCACACGCACGAAAAAAAACAACTGATGTAATGAAGGATTAGCCAAATAATTTTAAAAACTTTTTCACCATTACACGTGTCATTTATTTTCCTTCTATGGTTTATATTAACCTAGTTTTGCATTTCTATATCTGCATTTCATCAACCACATAGCACTGTTCACTTGATATAGATTGTCTGATTGAATTGGTACAAATCCCTTTTATATATTACAAAAAAACACCATTGTTTATATTCACACACATTTACAACCTAGAAATCCAATTGTTTTATTTATTTTTAAATACTTGTAGTAAAATATAACATAGTAAATGAAATAAGCCTAGCCGATCAGTAATCTGCGAAGGGGCCGAGCCATCTAAACCACGTATATTTAACACAGACGGTTTAGTTTGTACAAATTATAAACTATTGCAATTTATAAGAAAATAGTTTTACTACTGATTGCCATATTTTTACTTCATTTATTCATTGACGTCATAAATAATCATGGAAAAATGTTACATATACATATATTTGCGTTTACAAAATAGAATAAAAATACCTCTAACCTTAGCAAAGGACCTTTTTCTTTAAGCCCGTGTAGGTGTCCTTAAAAAAGATCACACCAAAATCCTTTTCAATAAGGATTTAGTAAGTTGGTTCTCCGTATTATAGGTATTAAATTGCTTAATTTGAACTTAGTCTTTGCGATTTTCTCATTAAAGCTTTTACGTTATCTAATTACATTTTACCCTTTTGTTCTTAATTCCTTAACCTAAAATACTGATTTATATTTTTTTTGCTCTGTGACGTAAAGCCTTTATTTAGTTTTTTGAGATTCTTTATATTATCCTGTTTTGTTCCTAAAGATGTTTGTATTGATCTTTCGCTCGACACTTATTAATTTTTACGGTCAACAATTGTTTTCAATGAAAAATTATTTTTATTTTGTAGTTGCCAACATTGAATTTTTTGTCATTTCTTTAAAAAAATTACAAATGTACATAAATTATTGTCTTCTATTGTCTCCCCTTTTTTGTTTTATGAAAATAACAGTTGATTTATTTGGTGACTTTTAATGGAAAACTTAATATGCTTCTGAAGTATTGTAATTTTTAATATTCGTAATTTAGAATATGTCAATTTACTTTTAGCTTTTTAAAATTGCCGGTTATACTCATTACAAAGCAAATAATTTTTAGAAATTTCACTTCATAGGTGAAAAGTTCAGATAATATTGAAAAACTGACAGTCATTTAAATGTATATATAAAGTATTATTCATAAATTCAGAACTGGAATTTGGTTCAGCAACCAAATTATTCACACTGTTCTAGAAATATTTAATAAAAGCGTTGCTTTACTGTTGGAAAGTAAAAATACAGCTGAGGATCCACGACTTTGAAAGAAACATTTTAAAATTGACGAACATTGGGTGAAAAAAGCCAAAAAGCAAAAAAGTAATTTATTTTTTGGCTCTTCCTATAGTTTGTTATTTTTTTGCTATATAATAGTATACTACTTATTACTTAATTACTTACTCACTGAATGGTCTATATGTTGGAAGTAGAATGATGTTAAGTTCGATTCTTTGAAAAATCTACACTGCCTGAATCAGGTGGTTCTTATTTTAATGTCGATTATATATGGGTGAGGTTTTGATAACTTGCTATAAAATGCAAAAACAGCTCTTTCTGAAGTTACTTTTACTGAAAGTTTAAATTTAAGGCTCTATCTGCAGCTTAAAACTGATAAAATAGTAACTCCGGGAAGACTTATTCTCTACAGACTCACTTTGGTTATCCAAATAAAATTCAATATACTTGTACTAAACTATGAAATATACTTTTATAAAAACATACGGTAGCTGTAAATTAAAAAAAAATAATTGAGCAACGATATTGTTCGTTAACGACTATTGCAATTTCCTTTACAATATTAGCAGAACGTTCTAATTTACAAATTTAAACAATACTGCTGCTTAGCTGTTTGTCAGTACTAGTTCTCGGGCTGCAGTCATCAACAGATGGCATCGGAAAAATTGAATAGTTGAAGGCAACACCGCTCCAGTACGATTTACTATTTCCTTATGAGTAGTTTGGTAAATGCTGGACAAAACTCGAAATTACTTATATACTGGATATTGAAACAAAAGGAAATTATCGGTTAGTATTTTGGAAATATTTTATGAGGTTATGGCGTGCGTAAAATGGAAATAATATAATTTATTGAATTCGACGACTGTAACAAAAAATTTAGAATATGATCTGATTTTGGTGCAGATTGATCAAATTAAATAATAAAATACACAGATGATCATTAATTTTGTTCTTTAACAATTGTATACGACTGCTAGAAGGATCAGTTTCAAAAAATTTTTGAATGCTAAAATTTTATACTAGATTTATCAAAATACATTTTTCAAAGCCACGATCCTAATCATTGGATAAAATATTCGGCACGACGTATCCCCATAATTCAACATTATTCATCCAAAACTGCAACACAAACAAATAATTAATTTACGGGTAACTAAGAATGGTAAGAATACTTATACAGGAAACACGTTTGAAATCGCGACTCTTTAAGGACGATGCCGACAGATGGCGAGAGACATACAATCTTTTGCGAAATTCCAAATCTAAATAAAACCAGCATGAAAGAAAAAGTAAGCAAAAGGGAAAAAGTTTCATTTTAAAGTTAGTTTCTATTAAAATTCGCATCGTTTAAGTCTAAAATATGAAAAGGTGGGAAAAATCCAATATCAGCTTTGATATAGGAGTCTCAAACCTAAACAATATGGGTATAACTCTTTGATAACTCAGAAAAAATTCTGTAAAATGGAATAAATTAACTTAAAGATCAACTAACATAATGATACCCCATTGACCAAAGTGAGCCCATTTCTGCAGAAAATTGCTGTATTTGAAGCGGCGTTAAAGTCCAAATAATAGTTGTAATACGATGGTTGATACCCTTAGTTATGTTGTTGAGTTAATGAATATTTTATTATGGGAGAAATTACCTATGTTTGTTCTTAAAGAAATAAGAGTAAATATGATGAAATTCGTTAGCTTTCATTTAGGATTAGCAGCAAAATAAAAACTCAAAATATAATATCCAAAATAAAAATTAAAGCAATTGACCTGATAAGTAACCTAACATCATTCATTAATCTTCTCCCTATTAGTATATTGGCAAAAACCTTTGAAAATTTTAGAAAAAAACAACGGATAATCATATAATCATCATATCAAAAACATTATACCAATGATACGATCTATGTTCAGAGACGATTACATAACATCTGCTACAGATAACAACAATTTTTTTTCTACCAGAGTACACAAACCGTTTTCACACTCTAAATCATTAATTTCTTAACTCTGTTTTGCATTTGGTCGGTCTGTTGGAATGATTTGTTGGTTCTCAATATTTACACTTAAATGTCAGATTTAAAAGAACTCACATTCTCTCTCGTCGCTGACTCAATTACATTTTTTTACATGATAGCCAACACAATAAACAACATAGCTTGTGAGTATGAAATCAGAAGTAGTAAATATATATTTAAAAAGATGTTCTGTAAATTCTTTTTTACAAGCTAGTCATGTGACCTGTTTTATTAATTATTACCAAATAGAGAGTGAAATACTTATTGGCCAATAAATCTTTAAAATTTTTGAAACTTCTTGCCTTAATAAATTTTCAATTTTCTTTTATCTTTGTATATTTTTTAGAATTGTTTAACCTTTCAATTTTTTTTTTTAATTCTTTGTATAATATTTATTTCCTCCGTTCTATATACCATCCCTCCAGGGAACATTTGTTCTTTTTAGATATACTCAGATTCTAAAAGACTAAACCTTATGGGGGCTCTGTCCATGTTGTATGGCCCTGATTGACGTCCATTGAATTTCCTATAAGCCTTCGGGATGTTTAAGCTGACGCATGTAGCACTGCCTTTTTTGTAGCCGTTATATAGGTGTTTGTTAACGTCCAATTCCCCGGTATTAAACATAAGGCTCTTTCTTATTACGCCGACTGTTGAAGGAATTATGGAAATCGTCCTGACCCAACACATTACACATAGGTTCCTTTATTTTTTTGTCCATTAGATTGTTGTTGTTAAGGATGGCGATTTCTATTAGTGTTGCTTACTGGTTCGTTATGATCAACTGTATGGTTCGCAAGCAGAGATCGATCTCAGTACGGCTTGAACTGAAGTTTTAACTTCTCTTTAATTCTTAATGGATGATCTTGACTCTCTTTGTACTCCGACGCGGCAAATGCTTGACATCCTCCCATTAAATGCTAGATTATCTCTGATTTTCGACATTCATATCTGCATTGTTCTTTCTGGATTGAGGATTTTCTCACGACATATTTCAGATAGTTTTTCGTAGGAATTACCTAATAAATGTAATATAATTTAATCGTAGACTCCTGCAAATGGTTTATTTGGGTTAGGTCTGGCCGTTTCGCTCATATTAGTTAGTGGCTATTCTATAAACTTGTATATAAAACCTACTCTAACAAAGGCATTCTAGAAGTCTGGTCGATCCTCTTAGGCTTTTGCAGTTTTAGTGCTTATTAATCAGAGATTATTAGAGCTTACTAATACCATAAACACAATTTCAAATCTGATGTCTATCTTGTCAAGGCGGGCCCCCTGTTTTGGAGCTCTCACATCAGTACGTCCGCAAGGTTAATCGCGTGAAGGTTTTTATTACATTAAACGATTCAATTTTCTCATAAAACACTGAAATCTACTTAATAAAAATAAATAAAAACGAAACTTTACAATGAGAAAGTTACAATTAACCTAATAAAACAATTCTCAGTAATTAAAATAAATGCTCTTGTCGGCCGTAAATGCATTAAATTTTTAAAATGATACGTTTAAATAGCTTTCTAAAACATTATTTAAGAAAGAAAATCAAAATATTAAAAATAGCTATTTAAATTATTTAAACATATCAGTGCTAAATTCGCCCTTCTCCCATGTACAATAAAACAGAATTTTGCCTTTATTTTCCCGAAGATAAATAAAAATAAATAAATAAAAATATTCTGAATCAAACCGGTAGCATATAAATTTCCTTAACAGATTTCAAAATGTACCGTCTCTAACGAATTACTAATTGTAACTGCTAATAATTACCAAAAAATACAGACAGAAAGAAAGGTTACATCCGTGTTAAAAAATCGAAACACGCATGACATTTGTCTGCCTGGCAATTCTGAACTACTCCAGTCGTACTTCCAGAGTGAAAAATATCCTTTTCTAACTACGTTAACCAAACAAGGACAACCTTTATATTAGAAATAAAATATTACACCAGCTGGATGGTTTTTCAATTTTTAGTTTATTATTTTTTCCCTTTTCTATTCTAATATCATAAAGTGGTAATAAATCCAAAAACCTATTTAAAACCTCGAATTTAGTTTAAGTATATAAACTAAGTATCAAGATTTTAAATAGATCCTTACGTTTGATATACTAGTTTAAAACAAGTATTCCAAAAACCAGTGAAAGTAAAAATAAAACAACAAAAATTTAGGTTTAAGCAGTTTTATTGAAAAAAACTAAGCAGTCGTAAGTTTCTTAAATTAAAAGAAAAATAAATGAAAACAATAAAGGAACACACAAATAAATGAATAAGTTATTTTGAAGTAATAAACCAAAATATAGTTTCGAAAACTACTACGATCTACTTTTTGTAATAGCAAGTCACTTTATCTTAATGTAACTACCTAAGGGTGGAATTCATATAGTCCTAGTGGCACTAACAGTTAGTTAACTTCCATGAAAATAGTAACCATGGTTTCTTTAAAAGATATAATTTTATAGTACCAACAAATTTTCATATTAACCATAGGCGTTTTCATGAAAGTGAACGTAACTGCTAAAAGTATATTAATAATTTTTGCTTCAAAAATGAATAAGCAAAATTTCACCAATTTCCGAAGAAAGTGTTATAATATATATATTTGTTACAAAATAAGAGTGTTATTTCAGATTCAGGCACTACTCCCAGTCATCAGTAACACATGTAATTTGATCTAGGCCTTTAGTTCTATGCACCAAATTAATAATACTTGCTATATGGCCTAGGGGCCAATACAATACCATAATATCTATAAACTATAAAAACAAATGTTGATAATACTTTAGGTATTTTTCTACAATAACTGTCAATTTATGTTCAACTATGTGTGATACGTATTACATTATATTAGGTAAGGTTACAATACTAAACCCACTCGGTCAACAGGAATACCTCTACTATTTGATTTTGGCCTTTAGTCTTGTGTGTAAAATATATTTTATAAAGAAGTATTTTTTTAAAGAGAAAAACAAACATATATGTTTTTAAGATAAAACAACTTAAGTATTACTTTTTGAACCCTTGTCCCAATAAAACGAAACTAATATTTTGAAAACTTGGTGCTTGCTAGCCTCTGGTAGGCAACTTGATCTATAGTTGCTAGTTTTGGTTTTATCTCTTTCCAAATAGTTACATGTTCTCAATTTTAAATCATGAGAAAAGAAAAAATGGTTAGTATATTTCTATCTAAAGTTTATTGTCATAAATCAGGTACACTATTACAAATCAGGTATATCGTTATAGATTAGGTTTCTGTCACAAATAAGGAACATTATATTTTTGGTTTACAATAAGAGTGGTCAAAGTAATCATTAGAATTATTACATACATCTTCAGCAAGGTCTTCAGTTACTATAACTTCTTCTGAAAATACCTCAGAAATGTCAAGAACAGAGTCTGACAGAATCTGACATGGTGAGTGTTCTATCAGCATAGTGGGAGAAAATTCTACATTACAGGCATTTTGAAGTTGAGAATCGAGGTCAAGTAACATATTGGGATTGGTATAGATATTATTAATGAATTGGAAATACAATTTTCAATATCACTTTCGTGTTCGTATAAGGCAGAAGGTCCTCCCTCAGGGGACAGAATACAGGGGTGAAAACTTTTATTAGAAAATTGATTACTAAATAGATTTTTTTTCCGAAGAATGAGGTACTACTCCATACCTAAGTTTAGTAGGAAGATTTGGATTTGCATAGTCTTTAATAGGAAAATGGTCTTTATACACATGCAAATTTTGACAATTTTTATTTGGACTTAGCTGAGAAGTTTTTTTTTCAAGCATTCATCATAACCTCAACGTTACTTGGAAAACAACAGAAATTTTAATTTTTATGATTTTGGTTTAGAATATAATTATAAGAACTCTTACAAGGATAATTACAAGAAACTTTCACGTGTCCAATTTTACCTGTTTTAGTACCTAAACCTGGCATCTCAAAAATCTTGGAATGCAATAAAAATAACTAATAGTTACTTGAGACATAAACAAAATATATCAATGAAAAAAATTATATTAATAAGTTATATAAAGCTACCTTACTGTTAAATTCCTGCCTATTACTTCAATATTAGTTTCAACCTATATATCATGGATGTCTGCAACAGCTGGGCTAAAATAATTATGTTCAATAAATACCCTGTCACTTAGGATATATAATAAAATCACAACCAAGTCCATAATGTTGTACAATATTACAATGAACCTCAGTAAACAGGTTGCCGATCAAGTTGACGTAATTCTTGTTTTTAACACATATATAATATTTATGAGGCAAAAAAATATATAAATTTTTGCCCCCAAAATGTATAAAGTATTAAAAATAACCTGAATAATTAAACAATGAAGGTACATATTTATTTCGTGCTTTAAGAAGCAAAACCTTTGTTGTTCTTTAGCTACTTGATGCACCACTTCAATAGAACTCTAAGAATTCTATGATTTTAGTCTATTTTTAACCGACTTCAAAAAGAAGGAGGTTCTCAATTCGTCGACTATGTATGTTTTTTTTTATGTATGTTTTTTATGTACACCGATTACTCCGGAACGGCGGCACCAATTCGAATGAAATTTTTTACGTTATGTAAAGGAAGTTGCTGCGGTGGTCCCATATTTTTTTGGACGAAATTGGTACAGTAAAATCCAACATGGCGCTGACAATATGGCGGCCCAAAAAAATTAATTTTGTCCGATTTTCCCCCAAAGTGGTGTGGTGAGATTTTCGGGGTTGTACACAATGAAACTGAAATTATTTTAAAAAAATTCAATATACCGGATCCAATATGGCGGACAAAAAAATTTAATTTTATCCGATTTTTTCCAAAACTGGTGTGGGGGAGTTTTTGGGATCACACATAACGCATTCAAGATATTTTTGAAAAATTCAATATGGCGGATCCAATATGGCGGATAAAAAAATTTAATTTTATCCGATTTTCTCGAGAATTAGTATGGGGGAGTTTTCGGGATCACAAATAACGAACACAAAATATTTTTTAAAAATTCAATATGGCGGATCCAATATGGCGGACAAAAAAATCAATTTTGTCTGATTTTCTCCAAAATTGGTACGAAGGAGTTTTCAGGGTCGCACATAACGAATCTAAAATTATTTTTAAAAAATTCAATATGGCGGATGAAAAAAATCAAGTTTATCCGATTTTTTCGATAATTGGTATGGGGGAGTTTTCGGCGTCGCACATAACAAGTATGAAATTATTTTTTAAAAATTCAATATGGCGTATCAAATATGACGGATAAAAATTGATATTGTCCGATTTTTCAAAATTGAGATCGGGGAGTTTTTGGAATCGCACATTACGAATCTGAAATTATTAAAAAAAAATTAAATATGGCAGATTCAAAATGGCGGATTAAAGATTATACATCTCCCGATTTTGTCCAAAATCAATATTGGGGAATTTTAAAAAAATTCAATCTGGCGGATTCAATATGGCGCCCCAAAAATTTAACATTTTTCGATTTTCTCCAAAACTGATATAGGGGATTCTTTAGGGTATAAATTAGGAATTTAAAAATTATCTACTCTAAGAATTAGAGAATTTTTAGTAGTTCATTTTAGGGTAATTTACAAGATTGGATAAAATGGGTGCTTTTTTGCCACCTTGGAGTCATTTCGAGGTACACTAATATCGATTAGTACTAAGTTCACATAATTTACGGATATCAAAATTAATTCCAAACTAAAAATCGAAAAATAAAATTTTTATAAAAAAAATTGAACCGACTTCTAAAAGTGCTCTAAAAAGTGAAAAATAAATATAAATTTTTATATGAAGTTGAGATTTTTGAAGTCGGCGCAAAATTATTTCTAAATGAAGTAAATAACTACTAATATATACAAATTATGGTAACAAAGCAATTACAAATACATTATTTTCAATATGTTTATGCGAATCACATTTTGTCAGGTATTAGTTTGGCGCCGACTTCAAAAATTTCAATTTCATATAAAAATTTATATTTATTTTTCACTTTTTAGAGCACTTCTAGAAGTCGATTCAATTTTTTTATAAAAATTTTATACTCTTTACTTTTAAGAATCTTACTATTTTCACCCTTCTTAATGTGGTTGTAATTTTGACGCCAAGAATTTAAATGTCGCCAAGCAATTATTTGACGTTTTTTTTTAATTACGGTGATTTATTTATAAAACTATATAAAAAATTGATCAAATATCTCACCTGTAATAGAAATACTCATGTGTTAAATAAAAAATTAGTGGAAAACAAGTAAGATCTGAGAAAAAATTATAATACGAGATTGCTTCTGACCACTACAAAATAAGGTTATGGACAAAATGAGCAAATCCTGGAGCAAATCATTTGAAAAAAAAAATTCTCAGTGCTTCTCCGAGTACAGTTTTATTTCTCTTTATAAGGGTTATTAAAAAGAGAAAAACATATCAACTATCCTAAACAAATCAATTTTTTATGCTATTGGCAAGCCTGAAAATGACCGGCATTGGTCACGTGACACCAATGTTGCGATAATTCTCATAAGAAGATTCACCAGGCCGATAATTACTTTTTAAAGACACTATCAAACTTTACAATCCCTGGAATCCCTGCTTATTTGCGTAAGTACCTTCTCACTTTCGTTTCCACACGTTACTTTGCTACACATCGACGTTCCCACAGGACAGTCCGTTCCGAAAGTTTTAAGCTTTCGTCCGTTCCCGATTTCGCCCAAACATCTTAAAACTAATAATTTTTTTCAAAAAAGATAAACTCTTCTACGCCTTCCTGTAATAATAGTTCCTGTCGGCGACCATTGAAAAAATCTTACTCGCTCTTTGAGCCATTTTTCATATTTAAATTGTTTTCATTTTTGTCGAATATGCAAAAAAATGGTCAACAGAAGAGATCTTTTTACATATTAACAAATAATTATATTGCGTTGTACAGATGTTATTTATATATTCTTTTGTTTCCTTAGGATGAGAAAATTTGCGCAGATTATAAAGAACAGAGCCTCGGTGATCCCGAACACACGTTGATTATAAACAAATATGGACTTTGTTTGACACATTTATTTTACAATATTAACGAGGGTACGACCATTTTGGTATAATGCTTCCCTAAATTGCCTGGGCTTATATATATTTTTAGAGACCATATAAACAACCTCCTAAAATAATAAAACAGTTTCTAGGCTTCATGATTTATTTTCCTTCATGGGTAACGGTTTTTGGGTAGAGACATAAAATATATACTGCAATGGTCCGAGCCCATATATAGTATGGCCCAAATAATTCTCCGTTTAGTCTAATATATTTTGAGTTAATCGATATAAAATAAATATAAGTTGTAACTAACGTTTTCAGGGTAATGTCTGTCACTAATATAATTAAAGCAATTATGTGAATCTTTTCCATTTTCGAAATTCTGCGTATTTCGACCTTTAGATCAGTATATTTTCTACGTTTTTTATGTTGTGTGTGTTTGAAATAGTAACGTCAAAAAGTCAGGTCTATTATTGTTTTTAGTTTGATAGAATTGTGCGACCGGCCGTTAAATATTTTATAGTCTTTGTTGTCCAAGATCTTTGCTACTTTATTAAGTGCCTCTTAATAAACTAGCCAGGTTTTGATGGAATATTATTTCTATTGTTCCATAAACTTAGCAAAACAGTTTACTCACTTCCTTCAGGGAACATTCACACATTCCAGATATACAAAGTTACCTAAAGGACGAAGCTCTAAGGGACGCTTTTCAAGTTGTTGGGCTCTAGGTGATATGGTCTGTTGCATTTCCCATAAATTTTCAGGCAGTTCGATTGGACGCAAATACCTTATACAGGTGGTCGCGAAGACTCAGTCCCTTGATATCAAGCAGATCTTTTCCTTATGTTTAGATTATTGTTGTTAGGGATGACGACTTATATTAGCAAAGGAGGATCGAAGAGGGCTCCTCCCCCAAGATATATATATATATATATATATATATATATATATATATATATATATATATATATATATATATATATATATATATATATAATTTATTTTTGTATTCTTAAACCTTTTGTTAAATATTTTTTTCTAATATTTTCTTGAGTATAAGTTTTTCCATTAGAGAAAACAAAGGACAACAATTTCTCTAACGTTTCGCCCTACATAGTAAGCTTCTTCAAAAGAGCTGGTATATTTATTCTACATCTGAGAAAAAACATATATGTGTGGTTTTGAAATTTAAAAACTTTGGAAAAATGCCAGAGTGCTTGCATCGAAGTAAAAATATTCTTCTATTTTTCTGTTTTGATATCTTCTTATATAATGTAGATATTTCACGAAGCTTATTAACACAGTGAATACCATATGAATTCTTGATATTTTCAAGGAAGGTCATGATGATCTTTCTGTTGCAGTCCGGAAATCCTTGCAATTAATAATTTATTTTTGTATTCTTAAACCTTTTGTTAAATATTTTTTTCTAATATTTTCTTGGGTATAGGTTTTTCCATTAGAGAAAACAAAGAACAACAATTTCTCTGACGTTTCGCTCTACATAGTGAGCTTCTTCAAAAGAGCTGGTATATTTATATATTTTAAAAACATATATGAGTGGTTTTTAAATTTAAAAACTTTGGAAAAATGCCGGACTGCAACATAAAGATCATCATGACCTTCCTTGAAAATATCAAGAATTCATATGGTATTGACTGTATTAATAAGCTTCGTGAAATATCTACATTATATAAGAAAATATCAAAACAGAAAAATAGAAGAATATTTTTACTTCGATGCAAGCACTCTGGCATTTTTCCAAAGTTTTTAAATTTCAAAACCACACATATATGTTTTTTCTCAGATGTAGAATAAATATACCAGCTCTTTTGAAGAAGCTTACTATGTAGGGCGAAACGTCAGAGAAATTGTTGTCCTTTGTTTCCTCTGGAAAAACCTATACCAAAGAAAAAATTAGAATATATATATATATATATATATATATATATATATATATTATATAACAGCTTCTATGTTAGAGACATTTCGGAAAAAGTTGAAAGAATAGGAAAACCATATAAAATCAACGGTGTTTTCAATTCAAATAACTTTCTGAGAGGCTCACTAGGATCAAACCAAAAACTCAAAGGGACATGAAGAACTGTATGTATCAGAGATACCATATGAATGTGGCAACTTCTACGTTGACGAAACCAAGAGACCCTTTGATATAAGGATTAAAAAACGCTAAAAATACACATCTCGAGAAGAAACAGAAAAATCTGGTGCCGCCAACCATGCCTGGACTCATGGACATCACATAGAAGGGTCTGAAGCTTAAATTCTACACCGAGAACAACACTGGAGAAAACTGAAATTCTAAGAAGCCTCAGTTACACATCAGAGCCCGAGTTGTTTTAGTAAACCATCTTTAGATATAAGAGAATTGTGGAAACTTCTTAATAATTGTAAATTAAAACTAAATGCAGCATGAATGGAACTTTGGCATAGCACGCACAACTGCATCCATCCCAGACACACTCCATTGCATTTGCTTTTAGTATAAATAGTTGTGTAGTTTAAGAATTTATTTAGTTTCACTTGAAAACGGCTATAGATAACTACTAGTCGAAACGTCGTGATATTCAACAAAAAATAAATACAACGAAAGTCCAACAAATGTCTTCTGAACTGTTCATCCGTCCAAATATCCATCGATGATCGGTCTCGGGCTCCACCTTTTAGGTTAACGTGGTAGAGGGTCCACTTGCACCGGACAGCTTGCTAAGTAGAGAAACGGCAAGCCAGAAGCCATTTGCGCTTGTTAGTTACTGGCTGCCAGCTGTTAATTAAAATTTATTGAAATATAAAAATGCGAACTAGGAAATGAAGCGAACAGTTTTGAAGCTTACTGTATCCGGTATTCTATAGTTTATAATATGGCCTAAAACTAGCTTACTAACTTAAGGTATAAAACAATAACCAGCAACAAATGGACGTATTTCCAGTAAATTGTACATTATCCCTTATGCTTACAACTAGAAAAGTTGTGAGCATTTAAATCTAAATTCACTTATTGATAATTATTTTTTGATAGTGAAAGTGTGAAAGGCAAAACTAATGATATCGATAAATATCTCAATAATTTTGAAGATGTCATAATTATTCTAATTTTTATTCAAAATGTTTCAATAAAACAGGCAAAAGATATTCATTTGTTTTAATTCAAGTTTTCCCTTGGTACATTTTAAGGGCGCACCAGAGATTAGGGAAAACTTATTGTTCCAATTATTTTTAAGGGGAAAAAAAGATTAAAGGGTTGGTTATTTTTAATCATTGAGAAAAATTTAGGCATGAAATTAAGTTTTTTACTTTAAACCTGATTTAAAATTAAACATATAATAAGAAAAAAATATTACCCTATTTGCAATAATTTTTTCCATAATACTTTTTGACGTATAAAAAATATCGTTTGTATTTTAGAAGGATGCAAAAAAAATTAAATATTTTCATATACTGGATATAACAATTTTAGGGATGTTGTTGAGTAATACACAGCATTTATACTTTACAAATAAAATTGAAGTGGGTTCAACGTAATCTTGGGTAATGCAATGCATTGGAAAGCAATAGACAGTATATGAGAAAATTACAGAGCATGTCGAGCATATTACTTGCTACTTGCATCAATAATGTCTCGTTTCGTGCGGTTGAGACAAGAAATAAATTACTTCTCGTCTCAGCCGTCCGTCTTATCATTTATCTCGTGCGAGAAATTTCGAATTTCTCGGTAACTTAAACCGACTTCTAAAAATGCTCTAAAAAGCAAAATTTAACAGTTTATATTCTCATATAAAATTGTCATTTTTAGAGTCGATGACAAATCACCTGATAATTGTGTGTAATTCACATGAAAAGATTGAAAAATATTTTATTTGTGATTGTTTTCTTATCATAGCATTGTATGTATCTTGTATGAGTAGCTACTTTTTCGAATGCTAGTAACCTTATTTGATTATAAATCTGGAGCTTGGTTATACCAGGTTTATAAAACAACTTAGAGGATCAATTTCCTATATTTGTTGACGTTTCGACTTCTATGAAATCATCCTCACGACAATACAGATAGATTCTTTGGATATAGATATAACTATTTATAGGTCACATTATGCAGTACAATTGTATTTTGTTTTCAAAAATACGGAAGAACGGTCCAGAACTACATAAAATATCCAGTCGTACCCTTTAAAAACCCTCCTATATCAATTTTGGACCAAACCTAGATATGTAAAATTTTTAGACTATCATATTGGATTTGCCAAATTGATTTATTAAAATAATTTTGAAAAACTTTTGGACAAAATCAAGAGATGTAAAATTTTTAATCCACCATATTTGATCTGCCATATTAAATTTTGTATAATAATTTTAGATTCGTTATGGGCGATCTCGAAAATTTTCCCGTATTTATTTCGGAATTTACGTCATCATATATATATATATATATATATATATATATATATATATATATATATATATATATATATAGAATGCAATAGCAGTGGTTATTTCTCTCACACGGAGGAATCCGTGAAAGCCGCATAAATATATATACATCATCCGGCGGGAGGTCAGCGAAGCCGCGTTTAGTATTGCATACTTCCTGCTGATCTGTCCCTGTACAAACAGGTGCATGCCGGTACCCTGATGAGTCTAGTAAGAGACAAAACATGTACTTCTGCCGTATCTTTTTTACTTCATTTACACACGGAGTTGCATATAGTTGTACGTTTGCCGAATGTGATATATATATATATATATATATATATATATATATATATATATATATATATATATATATGAACAGGATACAGTTTTTGACTTACACTTTCGAAAACCATCTGGCCATTTTGATAATTCCAAATGGCGAACTCATTATGGCGACTGAAAGCCCTAATGTGTCTAAAAAAAGGTTTTTTCGAATGTATTGACACATTTCACATAGAAATCATTATCTATTGTCACTGATTTATAAAGGTCGGAAAATTTACGTTCTGATAAAGTTTAATGCAAGAGTTAAAATAACATCTGAAGGTCATTTAAAGGTCAAAAGTCATTTTCATGATTTTTGGACTTGAATTTCATCAGAGTACCTGAATATCGAGAAAGTTATCTCTATCAATGTTGTGAAGATTATAATGGGCTGTCATTCACGACAATTGACTTGACCTTAGGTTATTTTTCAAGGTCGTGTGTTAAGTTCTATTTTTGTATGATTAATGCTAGTTCCCATGCAATATTCCATTAGCCATACGGCTCTAAGGCACTTGGATATTTTTTGTGTCTGCTTGAGACCGATCTGAAGATCTTAGTACTAGTAGATAAATTTCTAGAGTAGAACTATAAAGTAGTTCTAACACGTGCAAGTACTTCTTAAACCTTATTAATATCACAATGTCATCATTCTATGTCATTTAACCAAAAAATGCTACTTCAACACACATATCTCTTGTGAAGTTGGCTAAAAATCATTTTAGAAACATGGATTTTTTATTTTACAAACCTTGAACATGAGACATTTAAAAGAAACAATCTTAGGTTCCAGAATGCATCACCTGTCCTACAGATTCTCAAACGTCACTTTTTCAAATTTCAACTGACAGAGAGGTTATCATGAAAAGGTACTCTGATGCTGCTGACACTCTATCTGTTGTGCTTTAATTTTCAATAAGTAACTATATGGATTTTTTCTTTTCATAATTATAAAGTTTTTAATTTCTTATTCTTAATTTAAGTTGTGAAAGAAGTAGTACCTTCACGTGGTTCAAAATAGGTTATGCTAGAACTACGTCACAGTTTTAGTGCAGAAATTTATCTAATCTATAGGTCTTGGGCAGATCGCCAGATCTGCGTTATGCACAAACAAAAAAATATTCATGTGTCTGAGAGCTGTATGCACCACAAAACAGAGTGGCTCATTTTGTTTTCATTAATATCGATAATAACCATAATTTTTGCCTTCTCTGTATTAGATGCTTCCTTTTGTTGACATATCGAAACTTAACTTATTTCTGTAATTTGTAAATTTTCACTAATTCCTCAAGGAAATGTATCTCGGATTGGGAAAAGTATTTTCTTCAAGATTTGATAAATTTAAACAGTGTTTGGTTGTTTTTTTTATTTTCCTTTTCAGAAAATGTTTATTTATTTTCCCTATGCCAGTTGTCTATTTGATTACACTGAATGTATTTATGGTTGTTTAGACGGCAGAACTGTTAAATATGTCGAACTACGAAATTCGTAATAAGATAAAAATTGACTTTTTGATTAAATTATTGGAACAAATGTAAATATTTTTTTTTGATATTTCTAATTAGAATTTTTATCAGTTATTTGAAATTAGACCCTCGAACCATTTCGAACTAATTCGATTCCATTTTAAATATTTCGAACCTGTAAAGTATTTTGTTAATAGGAAATTCATTTTGTAGGACGAGACAGTTGAGAATATTGGGATGTTTGTCTCTGTTTGACTTGTTTGACTTCTGGTCAGTTGATTGAAAGAGAAGTATTTTTGAATAGATTTTCTTGGAGTAGTGGAAATTATTTGATAAATATAAAGATTTCTATATTATTGGATCAAGATTAAGTTTTTTTTTCGTTACTTCCTATGGAAGGCGTGTGATTGTAATAAAATTGATCCCTTTTGGCTATCTGACACAAGAGCTTGAAGATGTGTTTTGCGTTACTTCTTTCCCAAGTTCAGGGATTTGGCTATAACTGGCCGACTAAGTTAACTAAAACGAAAGCCTGGGTGAAAACATTTTTAGTTTGATTTTGTCGTTTCACCTTGCAGCCAATTTGGCGATAAATTTTCTTCAGCCAGCCAGAAACAATGGCTTAGAATTTTTCTCAGAAGCCACCATCTTGTCGAGTACATATATTTTTTTAAACGATCAGTTTGTTTAGCTAGGCTTTGCATAGACTTTTTGTAAGACTGATTGAGTGGAATTTTTATTTCTTTATTTAGAATCTTTTGAATATGTTCCATTTAACTTAGAGTATCTTCAGGATATCTTCCGTATACGAGTTCGTATATGTTTTTGCAGTTATCTTTGAATAAACTTTTGGAATATACAGTGTTGTGAAAATAACTTGCAGTTTTGGGAATTGTGCTGCACTTTTGGATTTTTTCAGTCTCTTTTAACAGGTTGTGTTGAACCACTATAGTTTGAAATTTACTCAGCTAAGTGCATAGTCATAGCAAAGACATGTACATGGGAGTGTCCATCTGTTAAGTCTTATGGGTGTTATCAATTTTTCTTGATCGCTTAGTATACTAAGCAAAGATTAACCTTCGATTATCTTAGAGGGTTAACAGGTTGGGGATTCTTCTGTGCATGGTTTTGAACCTTGGATTCTATGAATTTAAATATTTGTAATTAATTACACTAGAATGTTATTTATCTTTTGCAAAATTAACTAAACCACTTAAGAGAAGTAGATCTTTGCGGAGAACCAATGATTTGTAAAGTTACAGTTAGTCGACTGCGTAGAGCTATAACCTCAAATATTAAACATTGTTTTATTTTGAGCTACCTTTCTGTAATTGAGATTTTTTTATGATACATTTCAGAGTACAAGAGTGGGTCAATTAATAGGTTAATAATTACTTATTGTAGTTCACTAAATTTTACATTGATAAATTAAATTAAAATTTTAATTATTTAACAATTTAAGTTCTGTAACTAGATTTTTGCTTGGTCTGGGTTGCCAGCTATTCCTTTTGTCAGTTGTAACATACGTAGTGTTAAGAGACCCAATAGAGGAGCTTACAATAATTCACGCGGGCCTTTCCGAGGATCATACTTATTTCTGGGAAAGGGTATACCATAAGAAATAAATGTATTGGCCTCTACTTAATTGGTTTTACTCAGTATAATTTTAATTTAGAATACCATTTAATAACAGAAGTTAGTAATTGATTTACCCGATTATGGTATTTGTTCTTTTCCAAATTTTCTCTATTACCTCTGCTCGTCTTATAATCATTGAAGCAAATTTTAAAGCAAAATTTGGTGACGCCTTTCTTTCAACTTATACATTCATAAAACTTATACAGAAAATATAATTTAGTTCAAAGTAAAGTTAAAGTTGATTAAAAGTGGTGGAAAAATATACAATAACTATTCCACTTTAAGATTAGCTAGCGTATAGGTAGTCAGCATTACGACAAAAATTAGGTAAGTCTGAACTGAGTTAACTTACGGGTTGTTGCTGGAATTTTGTGAAGCGTTTGATCATACTTATAGTTTGCAATTTTACTTTTAATTTCATTTTAAAATTCGTCATTTCTCTGACGCCTAAAATAACATAAACTCATAACAATAACGGTTCTCAAAAAGGGAGTGGAGTCATCTTCAGCGCCCACCAAAAACAGGTACTACGACCGCGTCTAAAGACCCGCTGCAAGGAAAATTTCCTCAGTTGGACTTCAACTAGCAAGCACCGAAGATGCTAAATTTGATTTTGGCGAAATGTGTGTTTTACAAAGTAAATTCTTATATGAAACCTTGTGCTTTCTGATTTCTTTTTATCGAATCGTTTAAGCAAATAAAATTAATTATTCACTTTTAACAACAATTTCTCACAATAATTCTTATGGGAATTTCTCGATTCGATGTCGAAATTTTTTCTTACTCCATCATGACTATTTCGAGGTTTAAAAAAAATATTTGAAGAAAAAATAATTATTAAAATAAAAAAGGCCTGAAAGTTTATTTATATTAAATAGAGAAGTATTGAAAAGTAAACTTCTATAAGTAAATATATGGTAGTTCACTTAAAACTAGGTAAATTTATATTTTAAAATTTTATTAAAGAACCTACTAATATTTAATTGGTCCCTTAATATATGTGTGTGCTGTAGTTTGGTTTCCTTTACTTTAATGAGTTAATTAATAACAGAAAATTATAAGTTATACGAGTAAATTATGAAATGCAACTGAGTATTTTATAAACTGATGAGTTGTTCTCCCTTTCCTCTTCGACAGAAAGTTCCCAGATGCGTTTTGTCCTATCACGGCTCAGTAGAAACTACGAATGGAAAAGACGACGAATATGATTTAAAACAGCAACCTAATCAAATTATAAGATTTTCAAGAGAAATACACTGAAACTGCTCAAATCTTATTCAGAATTAAAATTATTTCTGCATGCAATACCAGTACCACAAGTTTAATTGGAGTCTTTCAATAAAACCTATTTTTTAGCGACTGGAAAAAACCAAAGTTATAAACTTTTAAATAATGAGCCACTTTAATTTGGCTGCCTGTTTAAAAAATAACTCAGTTTATTTTAAAAATCATGTGTAATGTAACTAACAAAAATTAAAAATGCTTTATTATAATAAACTTATCTTTAAATGAAGTGCTTTTGAAGATAGAAATTACCTTTCAACTCCTTCTTGAACTAATAAATCTCAATTATATAATGTTTGCATAATGTATTAGTTAAATAAACCTTTTTATGTTGAGTTTCAATTAATCTGCTTGATTACACCGGCAAGGTGAAAGCACCAATTTGATTTACTTTAAGTCCGTTTTGAAAACAAAAAGTACATTGAGGTGATTCATACAAATTATCAATTTAAAACTTGTTGATTGAAATCGTATTCAAGTTAGTTAATACACAGTCAATATTAAAGTTTATTTTTGTAAGAAAATTTAGATAATTAATAGAATATTTAATTGCAAATATAGAAATAATCACAATCATTTCTACTAAATGTCCAACCACCAACGGTCAATTTACAGCGCGTTTCTAACAATTTATGTATTTTGGTAATTTTAATTATTTTTGTTTCCACGCTACCGTTTTGACATTTCATCGATTTTTATATGTGTATGGATAAGTAACAAATTAGTAAAAATATTGAATTTGACTTGCGATAACTCGAAATCATTATTAAGCCAGGCCATTAAAAAGTTTGTCGTCATCGGAATAACAATGTGTACAACAGTAATTGCGACCTCAACGGATGTTTGAATTTTGTTGCATGATTGTGCTACCTATAGAATGAAAAGCCGAGCTTTTTCGGTTTTATTATTGCGGAAAGAGAGGAAATGCTGCAACTTTTATTGTCGGAAACATATTCAGATGGCCATTCGCTTGCCGACATAACGAAATGAAATAAATTCATTAATATTTATTAAATTTTGTTGCAGTTATTCTTAAAACTCCTATAAAAAATATATTTTCGATGCAGTCGACTACTGATAGCAAAAAATGAAAACATTTAAAATAATATAGTAATAATGAAGCTAGCTGGCAGGACTTAAAATAACCTAGTCTGGAGGCGATCTGGTAGTAATGACGCGAAATGTTTAATCGTGTAGTTTTAAATAGTTACGATATATACAGGGTAACAGATTTCATTCTAACAATGCTTATTAAACATCATACCGAATTTTGTATCTTAATCTCCTCCTTCGTCAATATTACATGGTGTATTGACCAACTGGCAACATGGATTTTAGAAGAAAATATATGCTAGGACGGCAGTGTTGCAGTTCTTGGAGTGCCCATATAATAATCTTAATAAAAAAAGAATATTTTGGTGTATTTATGGATCTGAGCAAGACCTTTGAACTTGTAGATCATGAGCTTTTGCTATTTAAAGTTGAGGTCTACCGATTGATGAGTTAATGGTTGGCATCATATATGGAGGCCAGATCAAAATTAGTAGTTATAAATTACTCACTGTTTGATCGTCAAAAAATTGTATATGGAGTACCGCAGAAGTCAGTGTTAGGTCCTTCGCTATTCCTTCTATTTGCGAATGATCTGCCAAATGTCAATGATGATGAAAATCTAAAATGTTTGCAAACGATAACAGTTATCTCTCGGTCGAGAAAAATATTGATTTATTACACATAAATGACAAAATATGGTAGTTAGATTTGCATATTGATCACATCAAATAGACTGTTTTTCTCTTTTCGTGACTTTTACTCCTCGAACCGGTGTCCTTTAAAAATTTCTATTAATCAAAGGAAATGGCAGTCCGATGCAACAGGTTATAACAACAAAAACTTTTGGGCATACATCTAGAAAACGCGTTAGAATGGAAAACTCATATTGATGAAGTAGGCATCGGTTTGACACCTGTTTCATTTGACATATATAGGTTGAGTAGAGTTTGTAGTTTTAAGGTATTATTGTCTTACTACTTAAGTGCAATACGGAATTTTGTTTAGCGGTTGCTCGAATCAGTCAAAGTATATACAGGTTAACCCCACGTAGACCCTTGTTTAAAGAACTGAGACTGCTAACAGTTCCTGCAATTTACATAGCTTTGTTCGTAAAGCAAAAACTATTGTAGTTATATTAAAAATGGATACTTTCATTCTTGCTACACCAAGGGTCCTTGTATTTACCATTGTTTTTGTTTTTCAAAACAGCCCTAGTTATATGGGTATTATGCTATATAGTAAATTACTGAATGACATATACTATAAAAGGGAGGTGGAACATTTTTTAAAAATAGAATGTTATTATCCCTTGTAAGAATATTTAAATGGATACTATGATTAAAAAATGAACAACCAGAAAATCATAATAAATAATTGTTCTGACGTCATTTATCCTATGTATACTTTGTGTATTGGATCCTCAGATGAAATAAATTATATTCTATTCTATACCTATTCTCTAGCCAAATTCCAATTTGGGATATAGGTCGCCCTATCTCAGATGTTGTGTTCCTCTCATCCTAAGGCCCGGATATGGTCGCCACTCCAGGTTTATGACATTTCACCTTTCATCTTGATATCTGTCTTTATGCTCTGCCCATCTCCCAATATCAACTGCGTGTTCAACTACATCTATTGAGTGAGGTCTCTGATCCAGCTATTTATTATTTGTCTTTTAATGTTAAACAATCATTTGTTTCATTGCGCGTTGTGTTTTGCTTCCTTTGTCTAAATTAAATTAGTTAAATGTCTAAGTCTGAGTTCTGTAGATATGAACGGGTATTATTCAACTATAGGGAACTCTGGCTTTGAGATGCCTAGAATTTTTTTTATATTTCAAAATGTAAGAGAGTTTGCCGAAGAAAGCCCATGCCGATTTCGTTCCAGGTTCAATCTCCGCTGTTTGATTGCTTTTTTTAAGTTTGACTAGTTGTCCGAAATATATACATTCTTGAACTTTTTTATTTGGGTGGTTCCAATTATCACTGGCATTGTGTCATTTGAGTTGTTCATGACTTTCGTTTTCTGAAGGTTCATGATAAGCCTTTCTGTTTGGGATATAATGTGTAGCTCATTAATTATAACGTGGAGATTTAAGGTAGTTAAGATGTTTACCATTAATTCATATTTTCTTGTTTTCCCAATTAATGTTTTAAATAGTTTGGGAGAGATAGTATCACCCTGTTTCATGCCCCGTTTTATTGGTATGCCAATGGTTCTCAGATTGTTGGCTAATTATATTAATATGGTTGCATTTATATAGATGTTTTGTATTAATAATCGATATCTGTGATCTTTTTTACTATTGCCCGCATTTAAACCGCATCGAAAGCTTTCTCAAGGCCGAGAAACAAAAAATACAAATGAAGATGCTACTCATTGATTTTTTCAATCAGAACTTTATCACGTTAGGTGATTACATGTACTGAACCCCTTTCTAAAGCCAGCTCGATTGTTTGAGAGATGTCAGATTTGGAGCTTAGTGTATTTATAATTATCTTAGTGAGTAATTTGTATAAGTGAGATAATAGAGCAATACGTCTGCAGTTTTCTAGTATGGAAAAGTCCCTTTTTGATTTTAACACTGTTAAAGCTTTATTCTAACCTTCAGGCAAATATTCTTCTTTTAAACATCTGTTGTAAAAAATCTGTAGAAGCTAAAGTTTTTCCAGCTTTCTTGATTAGTTCTGATATGCTATCAACCTCTCCTGAGACTATAAAATTTATTTGATTTCTTTGAGTGCATATTCAGTTCTCTAACAATTTATCTTCGGAAAGTCTTTTCAGCTGACATTTATTATCCTCCTTGAATTATTTATTAAATAAAATAGGCTAGTCGGTATAATAAATACTGTGAATATATAATTGATTAAATTAGGTACCGGAAAATTTTTTGCCCACCATAAAAACCTATTACTAATATCTTTGCTATTCTGCATGTAATACGTGGTAAAATAGTTGACCAAACAACGAACTTACTTTATATTGGATTATTTTATCACTGGCGATAACTTTATCAGTCATATGTCAACATTTATTGTAAAAAAAAACGTCAAAATATATGATCCATTAGACTTGGCCAAATGGTATTCGTACTCTCTCCGATAAAATATTCACAGATCACAGATCACAGTTATACTCAAGTATCAAAAGGACGAAGCTCTGTGGAGACTTTTTCAATGTTGGCGAGTCTTAGGTGATTTTATGGGTTTTTCTATATCCCATAAATTCCTGGGGAGTTCTAGCGATTCTAAGTAGTACTGCCTAATTATGCTGGTCCCTTAAATTGTTGTTGTTACGAAGAACGGTATCTATTAGTATTGCTCGCTCGGATATTTTATTTACTAAAATGAGATTTGGTCTGTCATGTGCAACTGTATGTATACCCACTTCGATCACAGTACAGCTTGGCTGCTGAATCGTGTCTCTTCTTGTATTCCGGTGCGGCAAATATTTGATATTCTCCTGTTATGTGCTGGATTATCTTCGATGTTCAGCATACATATCAGCATTGATCATTTTGGATCGAGGAGTCTCTGATTATTTGTTTTAAATAGTTTCTTGTTGGGATGATCCGATCTTGAAAAGCTAGTGGAAAGCTAAGGAAACATTTGCCCTGATGTCAACCAGTATTTCGATTCTAATTTGTAGAGATTTTCCTGGATAACCTCTTTTGGGTGTCATCCGTGAAGGGGCTCTGTAACAAGACGAAATTTCTCTTGGTCCGGTTGGTGATAAGAAATCAGTTCATAGTTCCTCAACCGTAACGGTGTTGAATCGTCTGTCTCGCATATTACTCGGAGTAGCATAGAAGATGCTGCTAGTCTGTGAAAATATAAATGTAGTTTGGTTAGTTGTTCATCCAGTTGCTTATCAATATCCACCAATACTTTTCTCCTGGGCAGCATTGTTTGCTCAGTAGAAGGTGATGTTTTTCAGGACTCTTTCCTCTGCAGCTTTCTATGTCCATCATGCTTCATTTCACAATTCAAAAGAGTAACTAAGTGCAAAGTATGCATAGGAGTTGAGTGTGTTGCCTAGATTTCTACTATTTAGGTTTATTCGCAGTACCTGCCTTATCCGTCTTATAAACTCGTTGGTGAATTATATATTAATAGTTCGCATCTTAAATGATCCCGGTTGTATCTTTCCTTTATTGTCTTTAAAATACGACTTTTATCAAGACCGAATAGCATTCTTATATCTCCAGAGAACTCCTCTGCAATTTTGAGCACTTGTTACAGCTGGTTTCTGGTTATCCATATACAGAAAATGATTTAGTTTTATCATGTCTTTACTATTGTTCTTATTACCAAAACCGCTTATGGTGGAATTTAAAGGGCTTCATCGTGGGTTCATGGCAAGGCAAAAGCATAATCGGCTTAATGAACCTGCCTGACATATTTCCCTTCGTATTGGGATTGTGTCTGTGTCGATGTTGTTGCTGGAAGGTATTTGTATTTGGATCCTGGATCCTGGTTGTCCAAGTTTACTTGTGTTATTCTAAAAATGATACGATATGTACGATGACTGTATGTATTTTCAGTATAGCTGCTAGTCAGTCATGAGGTACTGAGTCGAAGTCTTTTTGGTAGTCCACGTAGGTGGCGACAAGTTTTCTTCGCTTGGTATAGGCCTGATTGCTTCTTGCAACCAATTGTGCCTTGGATGTTGTTTAGCTGATGTTGTTTAGATGATTATTGTTGATATTACTATTATCATAACTTCCTTATGATGATGATGTTTTTGAAAATTTTTGTGTATATAAATTTTTTCATCTATTCATATATAGGAACGAAGAATCGAAGACTCTGTATAGGTTAAATTTTTTTCGGTGAAGTTAAATGGACGTGATCGATTTATATGTTTCCTTAATCGGTTGATAAACAATGAAATGTTTGGTTTTCATATTTTTGATATGGTCTAGGTCCAGTAAACCTTTTTAGTGCAAACATGTGTGATCGCTTAAATCGACAAAAACTATTTTTTACTTTAATATCCAAATATATCGACATTTACTAAATTTAGCGCTATCGACATAAAATAAAGAGAAAAGAAGCCAATGTAACTATATCGTTATTGACGTCAGTGTAAACATTGTAATATGAGAAAACGTTGCGCGTTTTATAATACACTTTTTATCCCATTAAAAATAACGGCGCTTTTAGACCTATTTGTTTTCCTCTCGATGTTCGCATAAAAAAATCGCATAACATACATTATCTTGTACCAATTAATATAACATTCTACTTGATTAGATAAGTATAAAAAATTAGAAACAGTATCTAATCTTGGATAAACAGAATCTCAACCGATGAAAAATTAATTAAGCATGCAGGTATTAAAATCTAATTTTAGTCTCTGTTAAGTAAATTTGGTTAAAATTAGTAGGTAATAAAATTATTACAAAAAAGTATGTAAATAAAACCCACTTGTAAATAAATATTAGAAAAAAGAGCGCATTTGGTGGAAGGAATAATTTTTCTGCGAATCTGTTTAATTCAAAAAATAAACATAGACCTAGGATGGTTTAATAGTATAGCATGTCAATACTACTTTAAATGTAACTAGTAGCATTAAAAATTGTAATACATTTCATGCACTGTCGGATCATATACACTTTTAATATAAAAATATACATGTTATAAACGTGTGTATTTGCATTCTTTAAACATATTTTGAAAAATAACCGGTTATAGATTGATCGGTTAACTTTTTTAGAAAAAAAAATAGAAGATATTTATGACATTAGTGAGAGCTCTGTGTCGTTCTGGTTTATACAGAGTATCCGGTAAGTGCCTCCTAATTTTTCGGGAGCATACAGGGAAAGTCGAAATAACCCTATTTTGTCATAGAAAAAAAAATCCTAAAGTGCCCATTAACGGAGATACAGAGCCCTAAAGAGGTTCTCAGCGATTTACCTTATCGGCCCTAAGTTTTGAATCGATATGTATAATTTAATGAAATTTTAATATTTTATAGAGGCTATAAAGATTCTTTAAACCATACTGCAGTAGATGTCTGGAACGGACTTGCAGCCACACTCATTGCGCCTAATTTTTGACACGTGTCATTTTATAGAGCAGAAAACTAATTTTCTAAATACTTTGGCCATTCTTCTTTAAAAAAGGTACTCTTAATTTATTTCTTTATTCTGGCGGTTTTCGAGATAAATCGATTTTTATGCGAAAACCTCAAAAATTACTAATGCTATACACAAACAGGTAAAAATAAAATACGGAGGATGTGCTGATGTGCACATTTATGGGGAAGCATTGTCTAACTCTTCGAAAGCAAGAAGATGTTATGTTTAAAGATTTTCAGCTCAGACATTGTCAAGTCCGGAAATCTTTCAAAGGGTTGATCGGGGCTTAATTTATAATGATATTAAAATGCAAAAATAGTGAAAATCTTTAAATGTTATTTTGGCAAATGTTCAATAAGGGCTCCACGTACTGCAGTTATTTTCTTATTCTTCGAATATTTTTCCGCTGCACTGCAAATAATATTTCGGCATAATTACGGACGGTTAGAATGCTGTACCATTCTCGATAGTAGTTCTAGTCTAGTATTTACTGGAGTTGAATAAATTAGTTCTTTTAGATATTCCCAGAAGTAAAGGTCTAAGGGATTTAGCTCTAGAGACCTTGGTGGCCATAAAACAGGCCCACCTCAACCTATTCATCCAAAAACTTAGTTAACTGTTGACGTACTATACGGTTAAAATGAGGTGGAGCACCATCATTTATGTACCACATTTGCAGTCTTCTATCAAGAGGTACGTCTTCCAATAAATTATTTAAATTTTGCTGCAAAAATTGTTAATAAATCTTACTATAGAGTTTTCCTTCTAAAACAAATAGACCTATAAGGTTATTTTCTATGATGCCAGCTCACACATTTACAATAAATCTTTGTTGGTGTTTGTTTTGAATTATATCGTGCGGGTTTTTATCAGACTAAAAATATAAATTGTGCGAGTTTATTATGCTTTTTCTTGTAAAACTGGCCTCATCGGCAAATAAAATAAGATTGACTAAAATCTGGTTGTCGGACTTCAATTGTCTTTATTTTTATTTATTTTTACGACGTTTCGATTAGGTTGTATCTCTAATCGATATTAAATATAAACTATTTATACTTGATAAGAGATATAACCTAATCAAAACGTCGTAAAAATAAATAAAAATAAAGACAATGCAAGTCTGACATCCACATTTTAGTCAATTTTCAATATTGTTTACAGCCTTCAAACAAACAAAATAAGATTAGGAAAATTTAGATTTAGGTTATGTTGCTATTTAAACCAGTTGGAGTATTGAACTCTTGCGGGGGAATCATCCAGAGACATAGCGTGTACTTTTTCAAAGTTGGTACGGATGAAGTAATTGTTCTGTCAGAGTTTCATGTACAATTCATTTTGTTACGGGCTTTCTTATGCTGTTTGGAAAGTTGTCAGCAATATCTTGCCAACTTTGTTTCTCTACGTGAGGGTATCGTGCTCTCCTGGGAAAGCCCTCACCGTCACGTCCCGGCAAAAATGACCCAGAATAAAACATGTAAAAAATTAATTCATTAACCTTAATAATTATTTCCTAATCATCTTTTACCTAGTTCTTTTAGGCTTCGATCAACCCTTTGAAAGGTTTTTGGACTTAGCAATGTTCAAGCTGGAAATCTTTCAACGTAAAGTCTTCTTGCCTTCAAAGAGTAAGACACCGCATTCCCATAAATTAAAGCACACCAGCATATCCTGCGTATTTTATTTTTAACTGTTTGTGTTTAGCATTAGTAACTTTTGAGTGTACCGCATAAAAACTGATTTAACTCCAAAACCGCCAGATTTATCGAAATAAATTAAGAGTACCTTTTTTGAAGAGAAGTGACCAAAGTATTTAAAAAATTAGTTTTCAGCTCTGTAAAATAATACCTGCTATAAAATTATGCCCAACGAGTGTGGCTGCAAGTGCATTCCTTACTTCTCTGATGATCTGAAACATCTATTGTAGTATGGTTTAATGAGTCTTTATGGTCTCTATAAAATATTAAAATTTCATTAAATTATACAAGTCGGTTCAAAACTTAGAGCCGATAAGGTAAATCGTTGGGTACTCTTTTAAGGCTCTGTATCTTCGTTAAGGGGCACTTTAGGAATTTTTTTCTTTGACAAAGTAGAGTTATTTTGATTTTCCCTGTATGCTCCCGAGAAATTAGGAGGTACATACTGGACACCCTTTATAACTTTTATCAGTTGATATCACCTTGGTATAATTTTCAGACCTTTGCCAGTTTATAGAAAATTATTTGACTTTAAGATATTAAATAAATAGCGTAGAAGATTAA
The DNA here is from genome assembly GCA_034092305.1 of Diaprepes abbreviatus. Classification (NCBI taxonomy): domain Eukaryota; kingdom Metazoa; phylum Arthropoda; class Insecta; order Coleoptera; family Curculionidae; genus Diaprepes; species Diaprepes abbreviatus. The sequence goes on along the minus strand of JASJET010000122.1, from coordinate 17,249,441 downwards.
AGTATAGCAAAAAAGATTTTTTTGTATTTATTTGAACACAAAATTAATTATGAGTTAGAAGCACCAAAATAAAATAATAATTTCAACAATTTTGGGCTAATTTGGCGCACAACAATAATTTACTAATCTAGGGAATTTAATTTGAATTTCATTTTTTTGGAATTAGAAGTTTGCCAAATGAAAGCATACGGCAGTCACTTACAAACTAAATTAAAAACTGGTAAATAACAAGTTCACGAGGGAAAATAAATCGGATTAAATAATATTTTTTAGGATTTGTTCATGATTTATTGGGGCATCTGGCGGAAAATCCATGGACTTGTATCTCACGTTACACTAGAGATGCAATCATTATCAACTGGGTCTGATGCTCGACTCGCATCTTACACAGTCTTTCGAGAGTTGAGTTAAATATGAAATTTTAATAATAACCGACGTAGCTTATTGGTCACAGCAACAGGTTATTATGTTTAACCAACCAAAAAAATTAACCTATACCACTTCACGATGTAAAATTTGTACATCTAATAAGAATTGTCATTTCTTGTAGATTTTGGGCCGCTTAATTTGAACCTGGTCTCGGAATTGCTCCATCATATCCGGTTTTTCAAATATCCTAACTTAAAAGTGAAAAATAAGAGATTTTTGCCTATATTTGAGGTCATGTATCATCGCGACATTTGATTTTCTTAGAAAACTATCTTAAAGTATAAGCTTTACTCTTTTAAATGCCGTTAAGTTTGTACAAATGTCTTTTTTCAATTTTGAAAACTTCAATTGCATGAATTTTTCAAGTTTTGGAAACCTTCATCTATCAAAGCATCACTCAATCCAAATTTATCAGTAGTTTTGTAAAATAAATTTGTTTAAACAGTTTGTTTAAATAAATATTGCATAATTCATTATCTTTGAAATAAACTCTTTCACTGTATTTTACAAAATGTTGTTGCACACAAAATTTTACGTAATTTTGTTGTAAACAAAATTTTAAACAATTAATTTTGCAATTAAAAAAACCTTCAAATGTTCATGAGAAAATAATTAAGAATGTATATCCAAAATTCACAAAACCATATTGTACAAATACAAAGTTTTCAAATGCATATCGTTACAGAGTTTATATTCAAATTGCAAAAGTTGTTATTTATATAATAATAATAAAATATATCGGAATAACGATAAAGATTCCTTTGAAAATATTTATTTTTGTAAACTGCAATGAAAGAATTTAAAATAACCAATTTTGCAATAATTCTTTAAACAACTTTTTTAAATAAATTTATTTTGCAAAACTAATGATAAATTTGGATTGAGCCATGGTTAGACAGCCCTAAAACATCTATAGTTTATCAGAATTGTCATTTAGAACTTTTCGGCCATAGTATGCGAGCTAGGTATAGATTTTGTAAGTCATTTCCTCTCGGGCGATAACTGGTGAAAAGTTTCAGGGAGTTGTGTCATGAAGTCTCGTGAAATTCAGCTATGGTACCGTGGGTGAAATGAGTACTGGCAGCCTCGTAGAAAAAGGATTATTTTTAATCATTTCCTCCTTACTCAAAATTCATCAATTCATCAACTAATATTTGACACAATTCTTTGATAAAAAAGTCAGCTGGTTGATAAGGTGGTGGATTTTACGTCAGCAGGCAGGTTACATGAACATAAAAAAAAAGTTCAGTGATTTCCCCTCAGTTAAAAATTTGTCAGAAGATAGTTTACATTGTACTTTGCATAAATAAGAACGTCAGCTGTATATACATATATATATATATATATATATATATATATATATATATATATATATATATATATATATATATATATACATATATTGCAACTTAATATCTTTTCTCGCATCCCAGACGCCATCGTTTTCTATCGTTCTAGTCTCCTTCGTGGAGTTCTTTGCTTTCCATTTCGCTGCTGATATTTGAAATCCATTTCTTTGGTGACCTTCTTTGTTTACTTCTTTGTGCTGGTGTCCAGTTCCAAACCTTTAATGATATTCTTTCTTCGCTCATTCGTTGCGGGTGTCCATACCATTTTAACTGCTTTTCAGTTATGTTGTCCATTATCTTATTTATTTGTTCCATGATCAAGCAAAGTTAAACCGAAACATCTTCTCCAGTACATCATTTCTGTTGATAGAAATTTTTGTGACGTATTTTTATATGTGAGCCATACTTCTGACCCATACGTCAGTACTGGTTGAATCATAGCCTGATATATCCTTCTTTTTGTTTTCTTTGTGAGGTTCTCACTTCCCAGGATTGGATGTAGAGCTTTAATCATACTTTTTCCTTTTCTTATTTTCTTTAGTATATCTTTATTATCTTTTCCGTCTTCATCTATTGTAACTCTTAAGTATTCGTATTATCTAACGTTTTTTATCATTCCGCTTTCTGTTTCGATGTCTTGTCTTATGCCTCCTATAGTCATGTATTATGTCTTTTGTATGTTTATCTCTAAACCCAATTTAGCAAATTCTTCTATGAGTTTATTTATCATGCAAGTCATGTCTTGCTGGTCTTCCGCAAGAACTACCTGATCATCTGCAAAAAGGATTGTATACAAGTAAGTGTCCTCTATCCATATTCCCATGGGGCTACATTTTCTTATCCACTGTTTTAAAGCGCTGCAGCGATAAATTTTAAACAGGGTTGAAGAGAGGTAGAAGCTCTGTTTGGCTTCTTTTGTTTGTGAGAAAGCCTCAGAAGTTTGATTTCCGACCTTGACAACCGCTTGATTTTCTCTATACAGTGTTTTTTCGGCATTTATATATAAACTATTTATGCCTGCTTTTCTCATTGCGATGTATAATTTCTTCAAAAGGACGGTGTCAAATGCCTTACGAAGATCTATAAAAGTAGCGTAAAGCTCCCTTCGTCTTGCTAGTATCTTTTCTGCCAGTTGTTTTATTGTAAGTATATTGTCCACGCAGGATCGCCCAGGTCGAAATCAACTTTGTTATTCTATTTCCGTGGCTTTCTCTTCTATTCGGGCTTTCGTAAAGCTTTCCAATAGACGATGTAATACTAATACCCCGGTAATTACTGCAGTCGCTCCTATTTCCCTTTTTATAAAAGGAATTTATGCCCTTCAAATAAAAAAAGAATTTGTTTAATACCTTTCACACACATCTTATTTTATTCCATTTCAACATCGATTCGCCTTTAATGAAAAACGCGTTATTATAAATTTTTGAAAAGCTTGAAAATATAGAAACTCAATTGTCAAATAATTTGCAGGGTGTTCCATTCAAAAAGTATAGTTTGATCTATAACTCAAAATATGATGTCTTTAGAAAAAAAGTAAGCATGCCAATGGATTTTACTTAAAAAACTGTATATAAGCCCGTTTTTACTTTTTGATTAACTTACATATTAACTGAGATACGAGGGGGTTTTGGAAACAGAAAATTTTTAATCGACCTGTATCTTAAAAACAGAAAGAGCAAGAAAAATTGGTTGTAAAATCTTTTGTTTAACAAAAAAGTAATAGGTTCGTAATAATAGAAATACCTAGCAAAAGTGTCCAAAATTGAAAACCCCGTACATAGTAAAAACATCTATAATTCTCTTGAATGTATAAACTCGGTTCATTAATAAAACTGAACACTTCCTGTGTTTCTATGTATCAATAAATTTTGAAGCAGCGTCCGACAGTGCGACTCTAGGTTGTCGTTAGTAATTTTTAGCTTTCAGGAATTTAGCTGTAAAATTAATTCGAGTACATGTCTTTAAAAAAATATTATTCATCATCAGTAGAGTTAAATAAATTACGTGTTGTCTCTTTTTTCTATTAAAAATATAAATATCAATTTTGCCATCATCCTGAATCAGTTATTCTCTAAATTTGAAAAAGTTGCGTCCCCCAGGGATTCTTATCTCGGGACGCCATAGCATTAAGCATTAAAACGCTTAGTTAAACACATCTTCTGCAAAATGACTCAAAAATAAAAGCAAAACACTGCATTTGATTTATTTGTTTGTTTTCCAAAGTAAAATGATATACAGGAAAATATATTTTTTATAAAGTCTAAATATTGTAACAATAATTATGCAATTTTGTAATATATAGAAATTTTTATAATAAATTAATAATTTATTGTAAAGAAAGAGACAATATTCTATGAATACAAGCATATTGATTTATGATCATATTTCTTTTTTTCAAGTAACAACAGAAATGACGCGCAACAAAATAATATTTGATACGTAAACTTATAATTCTAAAAATAGTATAGAGTAGCCTCTTAACCATCAAAATTTCGGAACAATCTCAATTTCTACAAAATCGCAAAAATATAAAATTTTAAGTCCCCCGTATTTTGCCGGCAATATTTAATTGTAAAAAATTAACTTCATATTCGTAACCTAGGGTTCCGAAAACCACCTAATACCAATTTTGAAAAAATGTGAATAACGTAAAATAATCAATCCAGCATATTGAATCCACTATATTTAATTTAAAAAAAATTGGTTAAAACTCTTTAAACCAATTTTCGCCATAATTCGAGAATAAAAAAAATTTAGACTACGATATTGTATCTGCCATATTCGACTTTTTAAAAACAATTTTAAATTCGATATTTACATTTTTAGAAACCCTCAGTACGAATTTTGAACAAAATTAAGAGATAATAAATTCCGCGATATAAAATATGCCTTATTGAATTTGTTAAAAAGTAATTTTAAATTCGTAATTTACATCCTCAAAAATCTCCAGTACTAATTTTGCACAAAATCGAGAGATATTAAATATTCAGTCCACCTATTGGATCAGTTATATTGATTTTTTTTTCTTTAGTTTCTTTGTGCATGACCCAGAAAACTCCCGCATACCAGTTTTGGAGGAAATCTGACCAAAGTTAATATTTTTGTTTTCAATATTATCTTCGCCCTCTTCACTGAGCTAGTTTTGGCCAAAATAATATGGGACCACCGTAGTAACTTCCTGAAATGTAAAATATTTCATAAAATTCGTTGCCGCCTTTCCGGAGCAATCATTGTACATACGTAAAAAAATACATAGAAGTCGAATTTAGATCCTTCTTTTAGAATTCGGTTAAAAAGGACGTTATTGAATGTTTGGATATTTGTAATTAATATATGATTCAAAAATAAAATGGTGATAGTAAAAATAATAATTCTTATAGTTTCCATACAACAACTACTGACCAGCTCCATAAGTCATAAGTAATAATTGTTGTTAGTCAAGTAATCAACTGACTCAAGAATTAAATGTTATAAAATTTAATTCAGCTAAACGGTAAGTTGAAATTAAAGTTAAGCGTAATTAAAAGTACATCACTTAATTGTATCTCATAATGAATTTTATTAGTACATTATACTATAATCGCACTATAATTAACCTTACAAATTGCTTCGAAAAACGATTAATAGCTTACAATTAAATTTTATTATCCTGGTTATATAATAGAAATAAAATAGGTAGAATAAACTTTTTTTATTATTTTTGACATTATGTAGAATAAAAAGAAGTCTTGCCATCATACGTGCTTTCACAATAGCACAAGACCACCGAATTAACATAAATAGATGGCTTGAAGATTAGGTACTGTAAAAAGTGCTTGAGGATCCCTTGACCAGCTTATAGAATACACGAATCCATATTTGAAAAACTTAATATCCAAAATAGATTGTCAGCCATCATAAGAAGAAAAATGAATACTCAAATGCTTTGGACATGTTGGAAAGATGTCAACTTTGAAAAACTTATTATTCAGAGAAAGCTTTTAAGAGTTCTACTCTCTCCAACAACATACAAGGGTCTTTCAGGCAGAAATGCTTGCTTAAAAAAACGATTAATAGTTTGCAATTAAATTTTATTATATAAGTTATTTATGAACTTCTGTAATAGAAATAAAACAGGTATAATTTTTTTTAAATTATTTGTGTGTATATGTTTTCGCCATAGCAATAATATAGATGAGGCATGGACTCTAAACGCCACCGAAATATCATAAATAGATGCCGTGGAGATTTGAGGATTTTTCAATCAGCTTATCAGGACGTTAAAGTGCTTATTATAATCTAAGAAAACAACCTATAAATTATTATTTAGGTAAGTTAAAAATTCGTCCACCGTGTATGGGCATTTAAAATTAATTTCGGCATTCCATTGTAAAAACGATAACCATTAAAAAACCCTTCTTTCATAAAAGGCACTTCTGTATTGTTGGCTATTCAATATATGTTTATATCGCTTTTCATGGAGACGGTCGAAAATGTTTTGCTCCAACATATGCACAGAGAGTATTATTTATCTCTTCTTCAGGATATCTCTACAATTATTAATTAAACAGTTAGAGTATTAACCTAACTTATAATTATTAAGTAACTCATCAATGTGGTTTTAATATTAAATAAGTACACGTTTGAAAAACAGGGCAATAAATCCAACATTAGCACTTTTTAATTGTATTTAGAAGCATATTTTGATGGAATTGTAAAAATTCTTTGAGATTCTAGAAAGTTCGAAAACAGCCAAACGTTCTACTTGACTATTCCACCATTTTATAGTGACACCTGCTATGTGTCAACTGAGAAGTGTCCGTGGGTGGTGCAAGTAGTGGGGAAAATACAGATCCATAAATAGTGGCGTAGTCAAGCAAGAAATTTAGCAAAAATATAAAATAAAAGTAGGAAATTACTTGTTTGATATTTTTTACATATTATAAGAGAATTTAATAGAAAACCTATTTATCTGGGATGGGCTGTCCAAGAGGCTCAAATATTTTTCTTTTTCCAACTTTAAAATATAACTGTATATGGCATTCAGACTGTCGGTGTCACTTTTTTTATTCATGGTGTTACTTTTTTGGTTAATGCACACCATTTCAGGAAGGGCCTCTTGTGATAAGCAGGAACTATTTCCAGAATCTTAGTCACAATATTAACTGGATTGGCACCACTCCCATTACTTACACCACCCACAACACTTCCCAGTTGACACATAACAGGTGTCACTGTAAAATGGTGGAATAGTCGAGTAGGACGATATATATATATATATATATATATATATATATATATATATATATATATATATACAGATGTAGTTAAAATAGAAAGCTTCCTAAATATACCCCGGCAACTTTGCCTTCTCGAACATTATTCGATTTGCATACTTCTGAAATATGAAAATCTTCTTAAAATTCTTTGAACTGCAGAAGTGAATAATTCCATACCGTAAATGTACATGAAAAGAGAAAAAATATAACGATCTTAATATATATTTGCTACACTGTTTAGACAAAAAAAAAGGCCGTAACAAGCAGAAGACAACTTTTTACATAAATTATGAATTTGAACAGATTAATCCAAGCGACAATCAATGTAGTGTTCCAACAATTTTACAAACTTCGAAAACTGCAATAGTCTGTCATTAATAGTGATAATTTTAACATCACGATCACCCCCAGGAAGCATAAAGGCCATTGTTGCTGTTTTCTGTATATTAATTAATTCATTTTTAAACATTCATTCCGTTATGCAAGGGAGTACGTTATTAGCAAGTACCTACAAACGGTATGTTAAGGAAAATATTTGTATCACCCGCATATGACATAAGAAGAACTGGAAGATCACCCTGTGCAGGTCATTGGAAAAAATATTAAATAATAGCCGTCCCATAATTGAACCCTGAGGTATACTCACTGCCACCTCCGATGGCTTCGAAGCAATTGAAGTGCACTCAAAATTTAACGCGTCCGTTCTGAACGCACTTCTAGGTATGACCGGAATCATTTTAGTGCAATACTCCGTATATCGCGACGAATTGTAAAGCAGAATTTCGTGGTTTATACAATCGAAAGCTTTACTCAGATCCATATAAAGAGCTCTGGCAAAAGAATATTGGTTGGCGCAAGAGAAAAGTTCATTTACAAATGAAAATAAAGCAGTACCAATACTTCTATCCTTAGGAACAGTCAAATTATGACATTAGGCTTTTCTTTTTTCTTTTTATTTGACTAATTATATTATTTAACAATTTCAATTAAGGAGTTTGTTTGTAGCATTATTTTAAAATTATAGTGGGTTAATAGGCCAGGCTGTGTAGCCGTAAAGCAGGAGGTAATAAAAAAAATTCATTACAACAAACTAATAGCCGAATATTGTAGGTAATATCATAATTAATGAAGGTAAAATAGTTCGAACCACCGGCAACCTACTGGGGTGAAATGGGAGTGAATTTTAGGGGTAAAAACAGTTTTTTACAATTTCCGGTTAAATTACGAATCTTAATGAAAAAAGTTAAGTACAAGATTTGTAAGCAATAAAAAGATCTACAACCTTTGCAGAAGCCATTTTTACCGACACCTCAAAATTTTCCAAGAAAAATGCAAAAAACTGTTTTTGCGATTTTTTGTTTTTTTTCCATAAAAAAGATTCGATCAACCTCAAACTTGGAGAGAGTGTACCTTTTGATGCCCCAAATAAGCTCTATTTGTTTTGTGCAAAAATATTCGACCGTTGCGGTTTTATTTAACTTTAATAAAAAAAGTGAAATTTTCAATCGCATTTTCTCTTAGAATTAATTATCCAACAGAGTTTGGATTAGGCTCATTTTTTTCGTTTTTGCTGCTACTTTCAATAAATTGAAAAATATTTATATAGTACAATGGAACAAATTGCCGAAAAATATAAGAAACCAAAAAAATGGCTTTTTCCGATATGCGTTTTACGATTAATGTCAATAATTTGTTATTATTTATTAATATATTAGGTAAGATTCGCGCTTCTAACTATACTCTGATAGTTTCAAAGATCCATCACAAAGAAAATATTTGGCTTTTCTGCATTGTTTAATTGGCTGCGATACTACTTTAGATTATGTAGGAAAAGGAAAAGTAATGACGATAAAAACACTCCTGAAAAATAACGATTTGGTTGCTTTGGCTGATATCTTTTACAAAAAAAATGCAGGCAAGGAGTTGATAGCTAAAGTGATTGTAAATTAATAGCATGAATTGCCAGTTAAAAAAATGTAGCGTTTCATGATGTGAGGTTTCATATGTACCCAATAGCCACGGTCAAATCAGCCTTCAAATTGGACAAATTACCACCAACATCAGGAGCAGCAAAACAACATTGTTTTAGAGCATATTATCAATTTCAAACATGTATTGGAAATTAAATTATCGCTACGGATTGAGACTGGATAAATCAGTGCAAGGAATCATGCAGTGGAATATCAATGAAGATCAGTTGATCCCCGACAGTCTCTTTAAAACAATTTGTTGCAGTTACGAAAACGGTTGTTCTACTGCAAGATGTAACTGTAGGAAATATGGTCTAAAATGTACTAATTTATGTTACAATTTAGGAAATTGTACAAATGCAGGAGCTCAAAGAATTTCAATTGACGATAGTGAAATGGAGCCCAGAAATGTTGAAGCAGTTGATAATATTTCCGAATTTCTTGGAGAACCTGTTAGTTGTATGGAATTAGATGAAGAAGAACTACCACTTTCTGCAAAGAGAGCAATAATTGACAATGATGATATATAAAAAAATTTTTTGCATAATGTGTGACAATTGTACGTTCATTAAATGCAAATAGCTAGTATTATATTAAAATTATTAATTTTAATTATTTTTAAAATATAAAATGACTTTATCACTGATAATAATTATTATTTATTAAATTAATTAGTTTTATTAGTCCACGTTTTGTAAGAAAAAGACTGGCAATAATAATCAAGTTTATTGCGACAAGTAATTAAGGTCTTGTCATTCTGCATCCCTCTGTTCAATCCTAAATCCACCCCAATACTTCCTTCGCATCTCTAACTATTTTTATATAAAAAATTTGAATTTCAAATTGAACATTATTTAACATTAAACAATTTAAATTGAGTAAATATGTGTTAAAATTAAATTATTTATTTTTACTAATTTTTTCTTAGTTTTGTTTAATAATAGACAATTAACAATACTTTCTTCCAAATAAACAATTTAACAGTTATTAACGATTAAAATTAAAAGTAAATATATTAAGATTATTAAATATACAAAAATGGGGTAATTCATATGCCGCACTGATATTGTTATGGTAGAAGGTATAGGGGTTAACAATATACTCTTTTGTTTATTTAATAATTTAAACGTAGTTGAGCCATGTAACTATTTTATAATTTTTTTGCTCATTGTTTTTAGTAAATAATGACATTATAAAATTATATTAATTTTAGTAAATAATAACAAATTAATGACAATAATCGTAAAAAGTATGTCCAAAAAGTTTTTTTTTTCGGTTTTTTCGATTTTTCGACAATTTTTTTCATTGTATTATATATTCTTTTCATTTCTTGAAAGTAGAAGTAAAAACAAAAAAAAATATCCCAGTCCAAATCCTGTCGGATAATTTGTTTTAAGAGGAAATGCGATTAAAAATTTCCCCTGTTTATTTTTTAAAGTTAAATAAAACCGAAACGACTAAATATTTTTGCACAAAAAAATATGGCTTATTTGGGGTATCAAAAGGTATACTGTCTTGAAGTTTAGGCTTAATGGAATTATTTTTGTGGATGAAGAAAACAAAAAAAACCAAAGAAACGTTTTTTTTTTCGTTTTTCTCGGAAAATTTTGAGGTTAGAGTAAAAAAGATTATTACAAGAGTTATAGACCTTCTTATTATCTATAATTTTTGTACTTAACTTTTTTCTATAAGATGTGTAGTTTAGCCGAAAATCGCAAAAAACTGTTTTTCATCCCTAAAAATCACGCCCATTTCACCCCAGCCAGTGGTTCGTATTATTTTTCCTTCATTAATTATGATGTTACCTACAATATTTTGCCATCAATTTGCTGTAACGAATTATTTGTTTTTCAAATCTTATTTTAACTGGTGTATAAATTTATTTGCAGATATTAATTTTTGATAAACACTTCCAGAGCTTATGTTTATTAAAAACGCACCATATGTGTACAATAATTTAGATTTCGAGTTTATCTCATAAAACAGGGCAAAATTTACACAATTTCGGACCCAAAACGCACCGTACGGTCATCCCTTCAATATTTTAGAGCTTTTATTAGCAGATATTTGGCATACTTTCCGACAGGATGGTCATCCATGGGCTTTTTGGGAATATCAATAAAAGATTTAATACGTCATAAAACTTTTTTTGTGGTTATTGCATGCTTGAAACATGATCACTGTTAAAAAATACGGCTTTTATTTTTAGGTGGTGCTCGAAACACACTTGATTTCTGCAATTAAAAAGGTAAGTTGGATTTATGATAAAGTAGCACATGTGCGTATTTTCTTATTAATTTTTTTATAGAATGGCAAAATAAAGACATATATTGGTAATTAAACGATTCCTTATAGAAATAAAAAGCTTTCCGAACCATGTAAATTCAAAAAATAATATGGGAAATGATCTAAAAATAATTTAAAATAGTATGTGCTTTTGCATGCATTTATCAATTTAAAATGAAAATTATTGACCTAATAAAATTTATGCAATGTTAAAATTTTTAAAAAGCTTTCTATTTTTCTTTTATTTTCTGGATATGTAGTAAAGACCATTTAGGACTTTGCAACTAACATAGGCAATGTTTTCATGTATTCAATTGTTGTTGGTATATCTTATGGGTTGTTATATTTAAAATATCCAAAAAGAGGTCTTCGGAAGCTTCAATAAAAGTGAAATAGACGCTATTTCAATTATTTTAGGCAAATCAAAATGTCAGAAGCTGTTTTATTGGCAGGTCATATTTTATTATGTGGATATAAATGCAAAAGTGATAAAAAAATTGTTACTGTGACATCAATCTCACGCAATCAGCTAAAATTAATGATAAACCACATGACACTAAAATTTTTGGGGATTGGTATAAATAAATTAATTGCAAGTGTTCCTGTCTTGCAGGAAATAGGGGAAAGTGTAAAATTTTTTTTGCTACTTTGCTGCATAGTAACAGATATTTTATATAAAATTATTATATGAAAAATGTCATAAATACAGGATGTCCCACGACAAAAAACCGCGATCAATTTCTCGAAAAACAGACTTTGGAAAATTTTTTAAATTTGGCAATTTACCAAAGAAGATGATATTCTAAAAGTTGATACTTTCTTACTTATTTTAAATGGAAGAACCTATATGTTATTTCATTTTTAAATTCTAAGTAAATATCATATATATGTAATGGAACAAATGTTAATTATTTTTCATTGTTCAATGTCAACTATATTCTGTTAAAATAAATAATTAAATAATCACTCTGTGAATAGATATGCCGTGGGAACAGGGTAGTTATATTTTTATCACTATCCACGAAAGTCTAAAGGAAGGATAAATCAGTTATCGAGCTTAACTTTTATTATCTTTGTCCTTCAAATGTTTTCTTAAAAACGTATAAACTCAGTAAATTTACGTAGTCATAAAACTAAAGGGCCCTTTCTAAGATTTGGCTATAAATCTGTCAAAATAATCTTGCTCGATTATGTAAGTAAAACCAGACGTGTTAAGGGTAGTTTTTTTAACATGTGGTATGTGAAATACCGTTAAAATGTATTAAAATATTGAACGATTTTCCCATTATTAGGAAACAAAAGAATAATCAAATAAACTCATTATACTGTAATATACGTTTGATCTGTGAAAGGAAGTATGTAGCGTCTGTTTTTCCTGATTGCAAGCAAGAATGATTCAAATACCAGAATTATTAATAAAAGAGCACTCAGGTTTTTTCACAGACGTTATATTATCCTATTCCTTTAGTTATAGGGAGAAATAGAATAGTTTTATCAATTGTGTTTATATAAAAATTAAGCTTAAGATGCTCACAGGTCAATTCGTGAATCAAACATCCGGTATAGAATAGCTAACGCCCTCAGCACATAACGATCGAAACCTTCGAACTTAAAAGGAGAGAAATTGTCGTTTACCGGGTTCCATCTTGTAATTTGGGTACAAACTGGAAACAAAGGGAGAGGGGGTGTAAGACTCGAATACACTCTTTTAAGGAATAGTAAATTTTAGTTCCAATGTGAAAGTCGAATAAGGGTGATCGGTACCATTCTATAAGCCCAGTGCTGTAGTGTATATTTGGCGGGAATGAAGGTTTTCTTTGATTTGTTTTTGATTTAATTCGGGAAGTTAAGGGAGTATCATGTGTTATTTTAGTGGGGCATTTCGCGATTTTCATACGGTTCGATTAAGTAATATAAATAGCTGTTTTTCGCGTTTTATTTCTTTTTTTTTTTGTTTAATATTTTATTAAGCTGTTTTTTTCAAAATTGGGTTTTAAGTTTTTGGTTAAATAAAAGCCGAGAAGAGCAATTATGTTAGTTTTTCGTAATTGTTATTAGTTTTAAGTTTCTCATTGTAAATAGTTCGTTTTTATTCTATTTATTTTGTTAATAGACTAAGTGTTTTGAGAAACTTGTTTTATTCAATCTAATTAAAACCTTCACGCGAATAAACTCGCGGGCGCGCTGTTGCGTGACCTACAAAACAAGAGATGTCTTCTGACCCACTAACTAGCAGCCTTTCCTGAGTCCTGAAGATCTGAGTCATGGTTGTGGTAAGCTTTAATAACCGTAGTGTTTGGTACTGAAGCAGCAAGAGAGAAGTTGAACGACCAGACTTCCAGAGTGTCTTTATTACTGTGATATTTAATTGTAGGTTATTAAAATAGTTACTAATTAATATGGGACAAAAATGATTATAGATAAGATAATTAGCTACCTCAATATGTCATCGGCAAGACTCTATAATCAAATTCTGTCACATATATATATATATATATATATATATATATATATATATATATATATATATATATATACATATATATATATAATGTCATATACCTATGTCTGACTTTTTTGACATATTTTAAATTTTATGTCAAAAATAGCTTTTGCAGGCCTAAACATAACTATCAATTTCTCTTATTAGCCTTCTTTATTTAATTGGGGTTGGTTTCCCTCTAGAAGAGGAATCTACTTTAGTGTACTGTGTTGATATTTTGATAATAAATAAATACAGGGTGAATAAAAACTAACATTAAATATCAACTTTTAAAATTTAAATCCTCTATTTTTATATTGTTATCTTATTTAGCATTAAAAATAAGAGTGACTTTGAATAAAGTTCGAAAATTATAAAATATTATATATTTCTTGCCCTTTGACAATTGTTAATAAAAATCATGCCGGGACGATTAAATTTTACACACGAAGATTATTTCAATTTGTTTTGTTATCTGTGGGGATGGTAATAAAATTTTCTTTATTAATATCGAGATGAAAGGAAAACCGTTATGGAACGAAAACAAAAATTGGAAAATTTCAAAAATTTTGGCTTGGTTAAGGCAAAAATGCATAAAAGGAAACCTATTCTCAATAACGAAAAAGTCGAAATTGCATTTCTAGTATATTTTGCGGCATATCCAATGATATCGTTAAGACAAGTTGCGTTACAAACAGGAATCTCAAAGAGGTCAATACATATAATTCTGTTAAGACACAACTTTTACCCTTATTTAAACCCGGAAATTTGACATATCTTGTGCTGTCAGAAATGATGGAATAGTAAAACTACATTTTTATGAAGGAAACTTAAATTGGTAATTCATTAATAATACATAAATTATGTATTAACTTTTGTAGAAAATATATATTTAAATATTCTAGAGTAGTAAGACAATCAACATTTAAGCAATTTACCTCTGGCGGTACACAGGTCACTGTTTTACCAACACGATGGCGTACAACTTCTTACAAGCAACATTTTATGATAAGTGGATTGCCAACAATGTACTTTTTCTGTGGCCTCCTCTTTCTCTTGATTTGACTGTCTTATTTTATACGAGGAATGATAAAAAACAACGATGGAACACTGTATAGTAAGAGACGGGACGCGTTCAAAAGTTTATCTACAGATTCAATTAGAGCGATCCCCTATGACGAACTAACTCGGAGGAACGAAAAATGTTGAGGGTGGAAATTTTGAACATTTATTGAAATAAGTTGGGGGGTTATTATTTTAAAAAATTGACTTTTAATGAATTTTTCAAGTTAATATTTAATGTTAGTTTTTCATTACCCTGTATTTATCTATGTTCAAAATATTAACACAGTCCGTTAAAGTAGATCCCCTTCTAGAAGAAAATTAATTCAAGTTAAATAATAAAGGCTTTCATATAGGAGAAATTGATAATTATGTTTAGGTCTGCAAACGCCATTTTTGACATCAAATTTACAATATGTTAAAAACAGTTAGACCTATGTATAGCATTATATGTGAAATATGTTTATATTTTTACATTTAAATTAAGCAAGAAGGCATCAACTTTTGGTATAACCGGAAGTGCCAC
This sequence comes from Diaprepes abbreviatus, assembly GCA_034092305.1. Taxonomy (NCBI): domain Eukaryota; kingdom Metazoa; phylum Arthropoda; class Insecta; order Coleoptera; family Curculionidae; genus Diaprepes; species Diaprepes abbreviatus. Next base: position 17,234,079 of record JASJET010000122.1, on the reverse strand, counting down.
CATCTTGAAAATATTTTAGCCTAATTGCCCCCATCGACTTTAGTAAACTACCAAATTTTATAAATTTTCAAAATCTATTTTCCGAGAAAGCGATCACAGCATTTCGTCATGAGACACCCTGTGTAAAAATAACAAATAGTTCAGAATTTTCTATTATGTTTCTACAACTTATAATTTATAGAGTTATAACATTTTTCATATAATAGTTACATATAAAAAAATATACGTGTGGCTTATCATTAATTTCGGAGAATTGCATGATGTATGCCACAATAACAACTTCCTTATCACCTTTGCATTTATATCTACATAATAAAATGTAATCTGCAAATAAAACAGCTTTTCCTTTGTTTTGATTCGACTAAAACAATAAAAATATCTTGTAAATTTATTTCTATGGAAACTTCATATTCAAATATAAGAAAAATAGACAACAACAACAACAGATAATTTTAACAATGTGTATATTTAAATAGATCACCCATTTAAGTTACCAATTCATAAATACTTGCTATATGATCAACTTATACTATTTTAAGTTATTGTTTTTTTTCACATATTATTTTTTAACTTACATGGCTGGGAAAGCTCTTCACTTTGGCCACCGGGCTTCTCGGGGGAATCATTAAGCTACCAATAAGTTTTTTTAAAATGTCGATATACCGACGAACTGTATAGGTTTTAATTATTCATAGTTAGTATTTTTAGTGGTGTAATGCAATATTTTATTTTAAAAAGTAGTTTGCCATTTTAAAATAAAATTTTAAATCTCTAAATGAATAAAATTTAATTTATATTTTTATTTTGTCATTTAACTTTAAATTGCGTTTAATATTTATTACATATCCCATATATTTACCTAATTTCTAGTAATAAAAACTGAATTTAATTTAGAGCAGTAACTAACATTTTTGAAAGGGAATGAAAAATTATGACGGAAATATTCGGCATCATAATTCTGTTTACCAAACTAAAGGGTATTTTGTGCTATTTTAGCTTTAGTTAGTTCAAAACTAAATTTAATATAAAAGTAGTAATAGTGCCACTGTTAATCTTCTTTACAATAAGAGATGCAGGTTAGTTAAATGAGAAAAAGTTGCGTAATTTAAGAACTAACAATATACTGGTTAAAAATTTTTGATTTAACTTATAATGTTTGAGTTATTGAAAAAAAAAACGAATTTTCGCATTCTGAATTATATTTTTTCCTGGCAAAACCGCATAGCAATTTTTTATGAGTGTAAAGATGATGGTATTGTTTTCTTTATTTAACATTTTATCTTGAAGGAACCAACATCAATTTCTTTTTTTTTTTTTAAATATGGCCCTTCCTAGAGTTTTAGAATGAAACGGAAGAAAAGCTTAGAAGATTGGTTCTTGAAGCATTTCAAAGTATATTATCAGTAATGCTAAACAACGTATCAGATTCTGCAGTTTTAAAATATTACTTATGTTGGTTCATGATACATTCTAAAAACATTTTATTATCCTTACACCAGTATTTTTAATTTTTTGAGTTTTTATTGTTAATAGTTTTGGGTATGGAATTAAATTAAAGTTTTATTTTTATTACCATTAGAGTGTTTAACTTACTATATGAATGTATTGTTAGAAAATTTAAAAAAATTACAAGTATGTACTTTAAAAATTTATAAATCATGGTCAAAAAAGATTCAAAACGTAATTATATGTAATAAATTGTTGAATTCAAAATAGAAAGAGCTTTTAAAATGTGACAGAAAACCAGAATCGTATTTAAAAAAATTGATGCTGATGATGGCTCCTCGTGAACGAAACCTCAAATAAAAAATCGATACAATCATCTGCAAGATCTTTAAAAATTAGTATTAAAAATTCTTATTGGTTTTTCTATAACTTTATTATTCTCAGCTGTGCGGACATGAGATTGTTGGTAAACATTACTCTCATATAAAAAAGTGCGGAGAACCCCAAGACAATGGAGAAGCTCTGGGTCACGAAAATGACGCCGGCGCTGCATCTGGTATAAGACATCACTTTTTTTGTTTTTTTTTTAGAGGAGGGGTAATCTTGCATAGACACTTACGCAAAGTGGGCAGGTAGTGCTGGATCCCACGATCTCCTTCTGTTTGCTATAGTGAGGCTATAGCCTTCAGAAGTGCACTATGGGTGTTCCACTGGTTTCCGGGCCAAAGCCTTGTAAACCTCCGGTCCTCACTCATTGGTGTTTCCGCTCCAGGTCCCGTTGCAGTTATTGCTTCTCACTGCCTTACATTTCGCATTCAATGTAAGGTTGGTCTCGCTCCCATTCACTCGTCTTTCTCACATTACCTGAAATATTGATCTGACCTGGGCTTCATGCACTCTTATTCTTCGGTGCTATCCTTGGAATTGCTCCACGGGATCTGCTTACCGTTCGGTATTGCTTCTTCTTTTTCTTTGGAGTTCTTTCGTCACTCTTCTACTTCTTTCTTCCTCTTCTTTCTTCTCCTCTCTCTTCTACCTGATATTCTGGATTCTTTCTAGATTCTTTACCTAGCGATGCATTCTAGGTCTTTTTGTTTTCTGGCGGCCACTTCTGGGTCGTAATCCACTGCTTGTCTTATCAGTGAATTGTCATGCTCTTCGGCTTTTTGAAAGATTTTTGCAGCCTTTAGTCTTAGGACTTCCCGTTGAGGGGTCCATCTCATTTCTCTATTTATCTGTTCTTTCCTGACGAACCACGGGACCTTTAAGGCCATTCTTAATACTATATTCTCTTGGGCTTGAAGCCGTTTAATATATGATTCTGCAGAGTAGCCTCACGCTGCAGATCCGTAGGTCAATTCTGGCCTAAGCACTGTTTTTATTATCGTAAATTTATTTCTCAAACCCATTTTTCTTCGTCTATTCTGCAGTAGGTAGAGTTGATTTCTGGTCATTTTGAACTTCTTGATTGCGGCAGTGGTGTGCTTTTCTCAGCACAATTCTCTGTCCAATGTCACTCCAAGATATTTGGCTTGGTTAGTCTACTTGACTTGTTTGGCATCTATATCTATCGTCTCGGCGGGTGGTCTTCTTCTCTTCGTCAGGAACAGCGCTTGACTCTTTTCGGCATTCACTGCAATCTTCCAAGAGACAAACCAGCCATTGACTAAGTCCATCTCTTCTTGCAGGATCTACTGATAATCATCGGGTGAGTAGATCTAGCAATAATTGCTGTGTCATCTGCGAACAGGGCCATGTTCGTATTTCTAGTCTTGGAGATGTCGTGAGTAAATACGTTATAGAGGTGCGAAAAGAGTACGGACCCCTGTGGTACTCCTGCCTCTGGTCTTCTTGGTTTACAAGACATCATCTCAGAGTCGGGCTCTATCAACTGTCTTTAAAATGAAAAAACAGCAAGCAAGCCATGAATAGCGATATCTCGACGGATCAGTCAAATATTTTATATATTTGTTGGTTTAACAAACAAGAAGCGTTTTCATAGGGATCATTGGTGCGATATGTTGCCTGAACTACGAAAGTTCGCGGTTAGTCTGGTTGGCGTTGCCGAATGATGTGACCTCTATCCTTTGGATAGCATGCGGTGTATCGAATTTTAATATATTTCTATTTTTAATCTACCGTCGCGCCATTATAGGACGGTGCTGTCATGTAAGACACAGCCGAGAATTTTCTATTTGGAATTTTTTATATGGGAACCTATGTATATATATATATATATATATATATATATATATATATATATATATATATATATATATATGTTCTAACATAATATGATAAAATTCTTGATAATGTTGCGGATTGTGTTAAAATATTACAGTAGGCTGATGTTATTGGCGATCACAACTATTTACCAAAATATAAGCATATGAATTGATATTAAAGTAAACTTTCAAATACAGAATAGTAATGTGTGCAAAAGTAAGCAACATTTTAATATTTTCGTCAAAAATAAAGGTTTTGTTTTTTTAATTTTGTGCGATTTATTTTATGGTTCGACGTTTAACTAATCATGCTAAGATAGTAATATTATTTCCAAAAATTAAAAGAGTAGTGAATGCATTTTTGAAAGATAAGAAAAAGCTGTAATTTCAAGACACTTGGTCTGGATAAAAGGAGAAATTTTGAGAATCCATCGAAATCGGGAAGACCGAGAAAAACAACAATATTGGCCGACAGACTTATTACAATAATTTTCCAAAGCCATCATTGTAAGTCTGTATCTAGAATTATTGCTGAAATTCCAGAAATTATGATTAGTCCACGGTCAGTTCAGAGGTCAGTTGACGCTAAGCTCTTTAGCAAACGCCCGGTTAAAAATCTACTTATTTTGAGAAGAAATGGATTTTCAAGGCTTGCATTTTAATGTTGGCATTTTAAGTGGACAGTAGATCAGTAGAAAAAAGTTCTATCTAACGAATAACTTGTGTAAAGCGGCTAAGTAATAGAAGGTTTAATCCTAATAAGTTACACAAACAGCTAAATATTTTTATGGGAGTTATTTTTCATGGAATGGGATGGGTTCTTTAAACTTCATTAATTACATCATATTTAGGGATATAATGTAAAATGTAATGCTACCTTGCGCAGAGTGGGAAATGGCATTATGTTTTAATTTTCAATAGCATCCAAAGCACTCTTTATGAGTTATTCAAGAATAGTATTAGAAAAATAAGGCTGGGATTTTGCAGTGGCACATATAATCCCCAGACCTTAACTCCATTGAATATGTGCGAAAAAAAGTAGGACGTCGTATAAAAACATTTAGAAATAAATAAAATCATTGAAGTTTGGATTAATCTGTTGTCGTCAAGTTATAACGGATAACATAATACTTCTAAAAAAAGTGTTTAATACAATTTTTTTTTAATTATAAATACTTTTCAACATATATTTTTAAAATGTTGTGAAGTATCACTAGGATTGTGAAGATAATATTTCATTAATATTAGTTGTGAATCACAAGTTTATAATTTTGTTAATAATAAGGAACAAAAGTGTGTTGTTGCTTTACTTTTGTCTGATAGAGTATATATACATAGGTTTTATCACAAGCCTAGTATTTTTTTTTTAATCTGAAACCTATTGATTTTTACTATTTATGACTTGTTTGGCAAGCTAAAATTTTTACATTTTTATTACTTTAGCCTCCATATTTTTCGCATCGGAAAGATAAATCTTCAAAGCGAATTTAAAATATTGGCGAGTTACCTTGAGGACGTCGTGGCCCTTAAAAGGTCGTGACGTTTTTCGTAACCTTAAGGGATAAGCCAAATTTATTGAGTATTTTAACATTTTTCTTTAAAAAAATAATAGCCTCGTTATTATTAGGAGTTTTTTTTTATATAATTCAAATATTCTATAAGCTCGAGTATTCAATAAATAACCAATAGATGTGTTATTATAGTTTATGAATCGATAAAACAATTATGACACAATTCACCGAAAGTGAACTATAAATCTTGGTAAAAATTTGGTATCTAATTTGTGTTCATCATATATTTACAGTAAATGTAAATATTATTATCTCATATAAAATTAGCAAATATTATTAGCGTGTACACTATAATATTGTCATTCTTGGTATTATCTAACATGTACTGAAAATAATGAGCCGATGTCATTTTATTTATTAATTATTTCTACTAAAATTACTAATCTTTATAAAGCTTAACCTCTGATAATGAACTTTTACTTTCGAACGAATAATTTATTAGTTATGTGCTAAAATATCTACTAATCTTTATGATTTTGTGAATAAAAATCACATTATAAATATTAGTCTATAGTGAATTTTTGATTTTTGTACTAAACGTACTAAATTAAACCAACAAAGAAGTACTCAGAAAACTAAAATAGATATCTAATTATAATTGGAAGAGGCCATTATAAAGATGTGGCAACTTTAGTTGAATAACATCTCATATTCTTAATTATTTTGATTCTATTTTAATTGCGCGTTTATTTCTTTCTAATAATTTCACGAAAATTTTGACCGTTTACACTGGCATCAACGTTAGTCCCATCAATCTAGTGTTGCCTAATATTGTACTGCATTGTTTCAAATCGGGATTAATATTATATAAAACTAATTTAAATAATATTTAAGAGCTTCTCCATTTTGTAAAGTAAACATAACACAGGTCTACCAAAAATGGAGTCATGATTATTTCTGGGCAGCAGAGGGTCATTTTGAAGTCAGAACTTGCTATCACGTCAGGATATATTTGAGGTTATGCATTCGATAAATGTTGTTTGGCTACTTTTGAAGGTATGTGCAGGATGGTGTCTTTTTTTTCTAGTTGCATCCTTTAATACTACTCTTACCATTCAGAATAAGCTATTCAGCTGTCACCTAAGATTTTTTGTTGTAAATTTATGGCCATTTTAATTACAGGTTAGTAGGTTTCTAAACACCAATATCTTTTCTTGCAAATTTTTGGTCCAATATTTTGAATGCACCATCTCAAAAATAAAGATTTCTATTTTCTCACATAATATTATAACTAGCGACTCCGAAAATCCACAAGTGAAATTTTTTAGATAACAATATCATTTTTTTTTAAACTTTAATGAGCCATTTTGAATTTGCCATCTTGGATAAGAAAATATCAATTTTTTTACGTTATATTTATAATCAACGACCTCAAAAACCCTGGAGAAGAAATTTCCGAGAGAAACGTATAAGTACAGCCTCAAAGGGTTAATGTGAAGAAAAAAGTTTTCGTTCTGCACATAACTTCAAAAATAGCCAGAAAAACATTATTCGAGTATATAATTTTCTGACCTAGAATTTATATTCCACCTAGCAAATTACTTTGGAAATAATTCCCAGCTGCCCAACAACGAAGCCTTGTAAACCTGAGTAATAAGCCACAAATTTTAGGTAACATTTTACAATACTATATTATAATATACTTGTAGTTTAATAAAGAAATTTTTTAGTGTAACACGATACGTAAAAGTAAAGAATATATAAAAAAAGAATAAAATACTTACGTTATATTACACATACCAACGAAGTTAGATTGACATTAAGAATCAGAAAGTCAACTACACTTTTGCGAAAGTTTTTATTGCGCTGAATCTAAATCTGGCCTAAGAATTGCTCCATAATGTTAAGTTTTTAAGACATTCTAACCTAAAAGTGCAAAGAACACTGTTTTTCACATATTGGAGGTTATGTAACATCGTAAGGTAATTTTTCTCCCCAAAGCTAGTAAAAGCATCTGAGAGTACAACTTTTCCCCTTTCAAATATACATTTTAAATCATCTCGACGTACAATCATCACCTCGCATTTGTGCCCTATAAGCTGATTTTAAAATTAAAAACAGCAAACAAGACAACAACGGCTACATCTCGATGGTTTACTCAATAACACAAGAGCAACACAAATCAACAATGTTGTATATGTTGCCTTGTTTGCTACATTTATTATACATTTTTTGATTCATAGATTTTTAGAAATCATTAGAAGCTCTGATAGTTTGTTCACGTTAGGGATTATACATTTGAACATATTCCATACGTCTAAAACGTACATCTTTGGCTGCATTGGTGATTTACTTGAGATGGGTAAGCAAAAGATGTCCAGACCACGGATTGATATTTTCACTTTTTCTTTATCTTAATTCAAAAAAAAATATAACCCTGTTTTGTTATAATTTTCGAAAATTTGTAGCGCAACACAATTGCTGTTTACCTACAGCTGCGTACGGTAAAAGCCCATGTGACGATCTAGGCGTAACCATCAAACAAATTGCTGCTAAAGTCAGCGAATATTTTAAACCCAAATACAAGTCCCATGCAACTTTGCGAACTAGTTTAAAAAAATATATAACAGCCAATGACATTCATTTTTGGTAGATTTCCACGAAAAATATTTCGAAAGAACATTTTAAGAAAGCTCTTACAATACTTAATACTAAAAAGTTTCATGCTTTTATATTGCATGAAAATAACACATAGAAAATTTTCCCGAAAATGTTTGATTGAAAGGAAATTGCGTGAAAAAAACGAGATGAGGGGATCCGTGGTTACATTTTAGAAACAAATGAACATAAGGAAAATTTGCAAATATAAATTCTTTATCCACATAATCCATCACTTTCATTTGTTTGCACTCATTTTAAGCAGATCGTTAATGCGTGCCCTCTGTAAAGCGTACTGGCGGAACGTTTAATCTGGCTCGTGAGAAAATTAGCAGAGTTTCTAACGTTTTCCAGAAATTCATAAAACAAAAGAATATGTGAAATAGTGTAACAAAAAATAATTTAAAAATTAAAATTTTAGTAAGATGTAAAGAAATTTTAGGACCTTAAAATTAGTATAAGTTACTGTTTGTATTCTTCAGGCTGTTTAAGGAAAAATATAATCATTTATTTCTTGAAAATCTAACTCTGAATCTTTCTCCATGCGCGTTTCGACAACCTAATGGTCTCATCAGCAGGGCTGTAATGAACCAAAAGCAAAATTCACAGAAAAAAATTGCTTATATTAAATTTAAATTTCGACACACATTGGAAGATTGTTAAACATGCAGACATTTTCGATGCCAGACTGTAATGGAACAAATATTAATTATTTTACACTGTTCAATGTCAACTATATTCTGTTAAAATAAATAATTAAATAATCACTCTGTGAATAGATTTTCCGTGGGAATAGGGTAGTTATATTTTTTTATCACTATCCACGAAAGTCTAAAGGAAAAATAAATCAGTTATCGAGCTTAACTTTTATGATATTTGTCGTTTAAATGTTTTCTTAAAAAAATACATAAAGTCAGTTAATTTATGAAGATGTAACAAAACCCTCTCTTAGAATTGCCTATAATTCTGTCTAAATAAACCTGCCCTGGTTATGTAAATAAAACCGAAAGATAAGGGAGGTTTATAACATATGGTATATGCACAAACCGTTAAAATATCTTAGAATATTGAACGATTTTCCCATTATTAGGAAACAAAAGAATGATCAAATAAACTCACTATAATAGAAATATATCGTTTGGCCATTTGTAAAAAGAGTTTTGATTATTCACTGTTTTTTCTATTCACAAGAAATAACGAGTTAAGATGTTTATTGCCAAAACGGCCAAGAAAAGTGAATAGTTTTTTTACAGTCTTTAACATATATTCTTTTCGTTACAGAAAGACGTAGATTAAGTTGTTTTACTACTCTGTTATATAAAAATTAGGATTTAGACGCTCAGAGGCCAATTCGGGAATCAAACATCCGTTATAGAATAGCTAACGCCCTCAGCACGTAACGATCGAAACCTTCGAACTTTAAGGGAAATAAATTGACGTTTACCGGGTTCCATCGGGTAATATGGGTACAAACGGGAAACAGAGGGGTGTCGAGGGGGTGTAAGATTCGAAGGCACTCTTGTAAGGAATAATAAATTTCAGTACCAATCTGAAAGTCGAATTAGGGTGATCGGTACCGTTCTTTAAGTCCAGTCCCGTAATGTATATTCGGCAGGAATGAAGGTTTCTTTATTTGATTTGTTTTTGATTTAATTCAGGAATTTAAGGGAGTATCATGTGTTATTTTAGTCGGGCGTTTCACGATTTTCATACGGTTTGATTAAGTAATATAAATAGCTATTTTTCGGGTTTTATTTCTTTTTTTTGTTTAATATTTTATCAAGCTATTTTTACGTGTTTTTTTAAAATTGGGTTTTATATTTTTGGTTATTAAATCGGCCAAGAAGAGCAATTATGTTAGTTTTCGTAATTGTTATTAGTTTTAAGTTTCTCATTGTAAATAGTTTGTTTTTCTAATTATTTTTGTTAAATAGATTTAAGTGTTTTGAGAAACTTGTTTTATTCAATTTAATTAACACCTTCACGTGAATTAACTTGCGGGCGCGCTGTTGCGAGACCTACAAAACAAGAGATGTCTTCTGACCAACTAATTAGCAGCCTTTCCTGAGTCCTAAAGTATTGAGTTGTGGTTAATAAGCTTAAATAACCGTAGTTGTTTGGTACTAAAGCTGCAAGAGAGAAGACGCACGACCAGACTTCCAGAGTGTCTTTATTACTGTGAAATTTAATTGTAGGTTATTAAAATAGTTACTAATTAATATGGGGTAAAAAATGATTATAGATAAAATGATTAATGCTACCTCAATATGTCATTAGTAGGAGTCTATAATCAAATTCTGTCACATAAAATTTGGTGGCTAGCTTAAGGGATGTTAATAAAAATTAATTATAGACTCCTACTAATCAAAACTCTTTTACAAATGGCCAAACGATATATTTCTATTATAGTGAGTTTATTTGATCATTCTTTTGTTTCCTAATAATGGGAAAATCGTTCAATATTCTAAGACATTTTAACGGTTTGTGCATATACCACATGTTATAAACCTCCCTTATCTTTCGGTTTTATTTACATAACCAGGGCAGGTTTACTTAGACAGATTTATAGGCCATTCTAAGAGAGGGTCTTATTACTGTGAATTTTAATTGTAGGTTATTAAAATAATTACTAATTAATATGGGGCAAAAAATGATTATAGGTAAAATGATTAACGTTACCTCAATATGTCATTAGTAGGAGTCTATAGTCAAATTCTGTCGCAAGACTATAAAATATTACCGGTCAAACCACATCTGTACATACACCGAAGTAGCGAGAAGCTTAAAAATTAAAATTTATTAAGACATAAATAAACTTTTACGAATTTAGAATTAGTTTTTTTTTTAAAGTTATCGTTTTTCTCCTTCATTCCGTTGAAAGAAATGATAGTTTTTTTCCTCTAAACTCTAATTTGGTTCTTTCTCCGTGAAATTTGCTCTTGGTTCATTATAGCTCTACTGGTGAGATAATTAGAAGTTTGAAATGTATACTGTTGGATTTTTAGGAAATAAACTGTTTAAATCCTTTTCCTTTAATGGCCTCAAGGGAAAAATGGTAATTTATTAAACCAGTTTTACGTCCGTAAAGTTTCTTTATATCGAACTGAAAATAATTTTCTAATTTCTGGTTACTCCGATTTATGTAGAAAGATTTTAACTGTTGATATTTTAAGATCTGGCATCGGATATGTATGTATGATGTGTGTTTAACATCCTGCTGACATGTCTCGGAATTTGGATTTTATATAGACAGTTGTATTGCATTAATACACTCCTGTTTTCTTCTTTATTTTCCACAACAGAAAAATTTGTTAAGAACTATTCAGAAAGCTGTGTCAAATGTTCAAACACGTTTATTACATTTGGTTGTTGCCCTGTTCGGTCGTCTGCTGCATGTTCTCACCATAAAGTGATGATTTTTTATTTGCTGTAATTTTGCTCAAAATGGACTTATTAAACACAACTCTATCAGACCTTAACATGCCACTATCGTGTTTTTAAGTGTTTAACATTGGAACTTCATAATCAAATTCTTGTAAGTCGGTTGGGGTATCAGTCAATAGGGGTGTTTGTGGTAAGGTCCCGACAAAACCTTCAGACCATTCATCGCCAGCTCACTAGATAATTATTTTGATGGTTGGACGTTTGGGATCAATAATTAATTTTGGATAGATTTAAAAAATTTTAAAAATTGTTACTAACAAATAGTAAGGGTAACTAGTGAAAAGAAAAAATGGGCCATAAACTCATTTGAACCATATAAATCGCTGGTACCGGACGGGATTTATCCAGCAATGCTACAGCAGGGTCCAACCCTGTTGATCAACAGACTTTGCTGCATATTAAGAGCCACTCTAGCTCTAGGATATATACCAAAGGTTTGGAGGTTAACCAGGGTAGTGTTCATTCAAAAACCTGGAAAACCCAACTATTCTACAGCAAAGACATTTAGATCAATCAGTCTAATGTCGTTTATCCTTAAAACTCTCGAGAAACTGTTGGACAGGCATGTGAGAGATGCATTAATGGTAAACAGTCCATTTTATCAGAGCCAGCATGCATACAGAACCGGGAGATCTACAAAGACAGCGCTCCACGACTTGGTTAGCTAGGTGGAAAATACTCTGGAAAATGGGGAAGTGCTTCTAGAACCATTTCTAGACATAGAGGGGGCGTTCGACAACACGTCTTTTCAATCAATCATCACTACAATAAGGAACATCAACCTGGAAGAGACCTGTTGCAGGTGGATTGAAAATAAGTTAAAAGGCAGGGTGATCTATACAGAATTGCTTGGAGAGTCGCTGATGGCACGGGTGACTGGGGGGTGTCCGCAGGGGGGTCCTTTCCCCACTGCTTTGGAACCAAGTAATGGATGGGCTTCTGCGAACCCTGAGTGGGGAGGGTCACTCTGTATCGGGATATGCAGATGACTTGGCAAATTTAATACAACAGTAAGAGAGAGAATGCAGAGGGCTCTTAAAGTTGTAGAAAGATGGGTAAGGCAGGAGGGACTCAATATAAGTCCCCAAAAGACTGTCCTAATCCCCTTTACAAAACGGAGAAGAATAGAGGATCTCGGTCCCATCATCCTCCAAGGAAACACAATACCACTTTCCAGAGAAGTAAAATATCTGGGGGTGATTTTAGACTCCAGGCTGACCTGGAACAAACAAGTGGAAAACATAACCAGAAAATCGGAAACATCTCTTATGACTGTTAGAAGATTATGTGGGAAAACATGGGGTCTCTCACGGAAAATGGTACATTGGTTATACACCAGTATTGTGAGACCAGCTATCACTTACGCAGCCTTGGTCTGGTGGCCCAAGGTAATGTAGAGACCAACCATGACAAAGCTGAGTGGAATACAAAGGGTCGCCTGTTTGTGTATTACTGGGGCCATGAAATCAACCCCCACTTCGGCAATGGAGTGTATTCTGGATCTGCCTCCGCTACATATAGTGATTCAGGCAGAGGCAAGAATGGGACTCCTCCGACTAAATCACCCATGTCTTAAACCAACTTAGAAATATATATGCTGTGATCCAGCCAGAACTTAAACATTCTGCCCAAGAATTTGGTGGAGCTCCATTCAATTTGAATTTAAGCTGTTTATTGGTGCGTACAGCTAACTCTTCAATTCCGTGGTGGTCAAACTAAACAGTCTTCCTTCCATTTCCTGTAAATAACCGCTAAGTTCCCTTTCCTCTTTTTTAGTAAAAACTGTTGCAATGATACCTAAAGAGACCTTGACATTTCAAACTTTATTTTCATTGTTTGACCTTGCGCTCGAGGGTTGTTTGCGAAACACTGTAAAACTTACTGGCCAATTTATAACCGTTTTTCCCATCTAATATATTTTCAGTTGCCTTTTCATACTCTCTTAATCTCACCACCCTCTATCCGTTTTCCTTTTAGAATTTCGAACCATTATTTAAAAAAATATTTAAAGTTTAGTAACAAAAAATATAAATATACCTACTACAGACAATTTATTAAATGGGCAAGTCGGGGTACTCAGTATCTCATCATGTCCCCAACGATCATTTCAACAAAACAATCTTTTTAAGGATATAAAGTTACTGTCACAGTTACGATTTTTCATATTTGAGAAAGTAAAATGAACCTGTTTCGAGAAAATATAAGCTCAATGTCTTGGTGATTGTACTTCATGAACTGTCACGCACTTAACTTACTCTAAAAATTAGATCAAATACCATGAAAATCAATAATTTCACTAAATCTTGCATCAGCCACTATACTTGTGGTACCGAAAAAAGTATAATTGTGCGAACTTCAGAACTTTGATTATGTCTGAGTCCCCGTTTTACCTCAGTGCCCCGTCTTTCCCCACCTTTCTCTATCTAATTTATTTTATGCATTTTACTAATGATGCCTTATTCTTTTAATAATAATAATAAATACCTTGATAATATAAATATATTGAAATTAAAATTCATCCAGCAACGTGATTACATAGCTGAATGATTTGGAGGAGCATAAAATCTAAACCTGGTATAATTTTCTGTGGATGACCTCAAATATTTAAATATTTTTTGAGTTATTAAACACGAACAAAAATTTACTTGGAAAGATATAAGTCAGTTTCTGAATTTCAGAATAATCGTGCATTTGATAAACGACTCTTAAAAAGGCGAACGTCGTTAATTCGACCGTTATATAGAGGGTAACCGATAATGATGCTGACAAATTTTAAGGCATGATTCTACAAAAAAAAATATTAGGATATAGTACCAATATTTAAATGAACTTTCAGTTGTAGGTGAAGGTTATAGGAGGTTACTTTTTGAAAATATCACGTGAGTCATATTGCAACCATTGGCTAGAGAACAAAGATTTGGTTAGTTATTTATGATTATGTTTTTCTTCGATGAATGTATTTTAGCTGTTATTTAAATAGATTCTGATTCCTTAAACATTTACATGTAAAAAATTTCGCTCTAGATATAAGATCGTATAATCAATCGTTTTCGAGATAAGCGGCAAATTGTTTTGAATTGGAATTATATTAATAATAATACCAACAAATCAATAACAAAATATTAGTGAACATTATTGGAAAATTTAAGAGTGTACCAAGTAAATTAGGTACCCGAAAATTCTTTTTTTTTATTAACGGGTGTAAAAGAATAACATTTTAAAATAGCTTCAAGCTTTTCGACCATAACCTAGATATAAACAATAATAGATTTGTTTGAAGGCTGTTTATGGTCGAGGGTGGGGGGGAGACGCTTTTTTTTTGTTTGACAGACATAAACATATTTACTTATCTTTTCTTTCAGTTTAATTGCTTTTTTTGGTGTTTCTAAGTGTTAGAAATTACGATAAATGCGAAGTTTGCAATTAATATTAACAAAAAGAGGATTTAAAAACTTATTTTTATTGGTAAATATTGTTAGATATTGTTTACATATAGCAAATAACAATAATAAAATTTTAGGCAACCATATATTCATACTTTATGTATTTAGAATTGACATACCGATTATCTTATGATACTTGTTTAAGTAGAAAAGGATAGTATAAAATCGGCATGTCTGTGCCAAGAAATTAAATACTACCGTTTATCAACACTTTTTCAAATATAAATAAAAATATTATTACGTTATTCAGCATTCAAACAACCGGGCCCCAGTTCTGACGTTATGCTAATTCTACAGGGGTATGTTCGAAGTTCAAGCTCCTTTTTATTTTTGTTACATAGCCATTTTTGCTGCATTTACGCACTGCAGTTGTACTTTTAAGTTTGTTTATCTCAAAAATGGTCGACTATACTACCTTATATTTAGAGAATCTCTTATACATAAAAATATTTGTTATCATAGTTTATTTAAAAATTAGCGAAAGTATACTCGGAAAAAATTGACCTTGAACCTTCTCTTTGTTCCCACGCCATTGGGTCAACTGATACTTAAAAATTAAATTTCTCTGTTGTAAGTAGACCCTAACAAATCAAATAAAAACCATTTTTTACGACACTAACCTCAGTGTCTTTTAGCTTAACATGGAGGCCTTTGCGGACTTATATTCTTATGATCATACCTTAAAATTTATCATCATCATTTCTTAATCTCCTGTATATTTTATTGTTTATACACCCATTGCTTCGAGACGGCTTTATCGATTTGAATAAACTTTTTAGCATTATATTCAGGAAGTTGCCGCGTTGGTGCGATATCAGTTAGATTAAAATTGATTCAGTAAAATGCAAGATCTGCAGGTGCTCAAGATATAGTGAATAGAAGAATTAATATTGTCAAATTTCCTCCAAAACGGGTATAGGGGAGTTTTAAGGGTTGTAGATTACAGGCCTTTTACTTATCAATTACTTATTAACATCACAGAAATAATTTAACTAATTATCAGGTAACAGATATCAAATACTGAGAAAATTCAGGAAAAATTAATCAATAATCATAAAAAAAAACATACCAACAAACAGCCTTAAAACTCAATATAAAGCTTAATAATAATTACCTGATGCAGTAAACTTAGGTCTTAATGACATTTAAAATTGCATTTTATGGTCAGATTCAAATTAGACATTAAACTTACTGGTTTAAATTCAATTTTGAGTTTAAATCTTTGATAAGTCAAAAATCCATGCAGGATCGCTTTAATAAATTGTAATTAATGGATCTTACCCGATGTTATAACAGAATTCTTTAGTTGATACGTGCAAACTGCGAAAAGCCGTGTCTCCAGGTTTATCCTGGTAAAAATAAGACAATAAGCGCAAAATAGGCAAAATATAAAATAGCTCAATAACTAAACACAATTATTAGGATAATGAACGACTTTTCAATTCAAAATCTCAAAGATGGTTCCAAAAAATTGAGATGGAAGTAGTCTTCAATTTATCTAGCCGAATCAATTAGGAAAAATTGAAAGTCATGGCAAAATTGGTCTCTATTTTATATTCAGAATCGATGCTTGCGCAACACGTTTCTTCTTTCAAACGTCAAGAAGGAATTTTAAAGGTGTGACATATTTGACAGAAATGACAGCTCAAAAATAATCCTGAGCAATAACAGTCAGTTGAAATAGATTTGCTAAGTAAGCCAAATCATTAATTAATGAAGTTTTCGGCTTAAGATCAAATAAGCCATCGATAATTTTTTTGATAAAAGCAATATATTTTTTCTAATTTTCCAAATTTTTTCCCAAAAATTATAAAACAGAGACCTATGTAAACCGAAAACACAAATATGACTAAAAGAATACTCCGTTAGCGGTGTAAAATAGTTTATCGATGCAGAAAACGAATGTGGCATATGACCTAACCTAAGCATAATATAAACAAAATCTACGGAATTATCCAAAACAATTTCAGGAAAAGGCCATAAGAAACGATAAAAGGAAGAATTTTACTCAAATAGTATGCAGGAAAACCGAGACCTATCAGAAAAAAAGGTAAAAGTAAATTCAGGATCAATAAAAAAACAACCAAGCACAGTGTAATAGGATATCAATATAATGATCAAATATCAAATAAACTAAAACCGTATTTTCTAGTGTAAAAATATAGGCAAATTTCAGTTGCAGTGCTACAACAGCATAATGTGGATATATCCACTGCTATTGCATCTCATACGGAGGAATCCGTGAAAGCCGTATAAACATATATACGCCATCCGGTGAGAGGTCGGCGAAGCCGCGTCCAGTGTTGCATACTTCCTTCCGATCTGTCCTTAGCACAACCAGGTGTTTGTCGGTACCCTGATGAGTCTAGTGAGAGACGAAACATGTACCTCTGCCGTATCACTGTGGCGGGGAGGGTAAGTCTTGACTTTCTTCTAGGTATGGTGGAACAGGTAGGCCATCATCTCGATAGTGGTGGAATAGGATTCCTCCGTGTGAGATGCATTAGCAGTGGTTATATCCACATTATGCTGTTGTAGTGCTGAAATCACATTCAGTGGAATAGGATGAATTGTGTTTTATTACAATTTATTCTAACTGTGCAACCTCTAACACAGAAGGATATGATGAAGAGAAGTTTGCATTTACTGTTTCGCATTTTACGTCATTTACATAAGGAATTGCATATAGTTGTATGTTTGCTGAATGTGATTTCAGCACTGCAACAGCATAATGTGGATATGATATTTCCACTGCTATTGCATCTCACACGGAGGAATCCGTGAAAGCCGTATAAACATATATATATATATATATATATATATATATATATATATATATATATATATAAATAAATTAACATTAGAAATGTTTTTAAGATCCTAGATTTGAGTTATCGTTTTAGGGAGGGACTTACGTCTTGATCAATTTTCTAACATTTATATAAATTATGTTCTCTATTTTTTTCGGAATTGCTAGTTATAAACTACTTACAACTTTTCGTCATGCGAGTTTATATTTTCAAAGAATATTTTTAAATATTTAATAACATTTACAATCAGATAAACCTTTTCATAGCAAAACATTTATCTAATGAAATTATTTCCTCCCAATTGATGTAGCATAGAAATAAAGTTTCTATAAATTAAGAGGAAATAATTTTATCAGATATATGTATTATGAATATGTTTAGTTGTAAAAATTGCTTTAAACTAGTAAAAATAAAGACGAGGAGAATTCTGTTTCGCTGGTCCCTGTAGGCCAAGAACAAGATTGGTACCTGAACTTTGAGCGCTATATAAGGATCATTTTTCAAATCTGAGAGCTCTCCAGATACATAGAAGGCTGAAATTTATGCCGGGCTCATATTTCATCAGATACTACAATATTCTTTAATTTGGAGTAAAACCATGATCCGACTCCACGGCTGATATTAAACAAGTGTTGGAATAACCCATATATTATTTGCCGCATTTTAAAAGAATGTTGAATTTTGTATTAATTTTGTTTTATTTTTAAATTTCTCCTAAGTTTAAGAGATATAAGATCTTATTAGATTTTTCTATAAAGGACTAAAATTTCGACATTAATTCTCAAAAATAAATCTTGAACGAATAAAATTATTGAAAAAAAAAACTAATTTCCTTAAATGGTGCTCCCAGTTGTTCATATTACTAGTTGCCTCCCAACGAATATTAAGAACTTAACAATGATATCCTGTTATCAAAAATAATTCTATTATTGAAAGCATTCTTCTGGGTAGGCTTCGTTGGGAGATTTAGAGACAAACAAACAAAATATAAATAAAATAAAAACAAACTGGGTCCCGGCTAATAGTCTTAATGCTCTTAAGTATTTTACCACTAGAAATCTTGTATCTTGGAAACAAATCCGTCTTAAAAGACTTCCTTTATTTCTCGGTGTCGTACTTTAAATTGGCGCGAAAATCTTGGGATTTGATAGTAGATTCTAATTTGTTTTAGAGTATTTAAAATTAAGTAAAGTAAGCTCAACTTATATTAATCTTTTTTTTTTGAAAAACATAATAAAAGTTGGTTTTTTTGTTAACTAAATCTGGACACACGATGTGTGATAATTTTTTGATTTAAAGTTTCCAAGCCATGTTTAAATGCAACATTGTGGAATTCGCAGTTAGTGAAGTTCAGTATTTATTGGAAAAAAATTCTGTTCAAAATATTTTTTAGATATACAGGGTGTCCGGTCCTAATTTCTCGGGAGCGTACAAAAGAGGTCAAAATAACCCTACTTTGTCATAGAAAAAAATTTCTAAAGTACCCCTTTTCGGAGATACAGAGCCCTAAAAGGGTACCCAGCGATTTACCTTATCGGCTTTAAATTTTAAACCGACTTGAATAATTTAATTAAATTTTAATATTTTATAGAGGCTATAAAGACTCATTAAACCATACTACAGTATATATTTTAGATCATCAGAGAAGTCAGAAACGAACAGCCACTCGTTGGGCCTAATGTTTGACAAGTTGTCATTGTACATAGCTGTAAACTGGTTTTTAACTACTTTGGCCATTCTTCTTCAAAAAAGGTACTATTAATTTATGTCAATAAAACTGGCGGGTTTCAAAATATATCGATTTTTATGCGAAAAACCCAAAAGTTACAGGTAAAAATCACATTATTATTGTTAATACCTACATAATGTATTACTATACATGGAACTTGTCAAAACCGCCTTCAAGTATAAATAATTTTAAAAAATGGAAGAATATTCTTACGCAGAGTATCCTGATATGCATTTAATTTATGGTGAAGCGCTGTTAAATTCTTCGAAGGCAAAAAATACTTTATGCTGAAGAATTTCCAGTTCGAACACAGCCAAGTCCAAAAATCTTTCAAAGGATCGATCGGAGCCTAAGGGAAACAAGTAAAAGATGATTAGACAACAATTATTAGAATAAACTAATTTATTTTTTACATGTTTTATTCAGGTTTTTTTCGCCGCGACGTGGTGAGGAGGGCACTCCCAGGAGAGTATGAGACCCTCACATAGAGGAACAAATTTTGCCAGATATTGCTGATAACCCTTTAAACAGCATAAGAAAGCTTGGAACACAAAACATTGTTACAAAATGGATTGTACATGAAACTCTAACAGAACAGTTACCCCTACCACGTGAAAGAGTACCCGCTATGTCTCCGGATGCTTATCCCGTAAGACTTCAATACTTCAACAAGTTTATACAGCAACATAATCTAAATCTAAATTTTTCTAACCTTATTTTTTTTACCGATGAGGCCGATTTTACAAGAGATGGCATAATAAACTCACATAATTTACATTTTTGGGCTGATGAAAACCCTCACGCTATAATTCGAAACAAACACCAAGAAAGGTTTTTTTTATAAATGTGTGGGTTGGCGTCATCGAAAATAACCTTATAGGTCTATTTGTTTTGGAAGGAGGACTCAATGGTGAGGTTTATTTACAATTTTTGCAGCAAAATTTAAATAATTTATTGGAAGACGTACGTCTTGATAGAAGAACGCAAATGTTGTACATGCATGATGGTGCTCCATCTCAACGTCAACACTTAATTAGTGTTTTGGGCCCTCCATGGAGAGGTCGAGGTGGGATTGTTTAATGGCCACCAAGGTTTCTAGACCTTAATCTCTTAGACTTTTACTTCTGGGAATATTTAAAAGAACTAATTTATTCAACACCAGTAAATACTAGAGAAGAACTACTAGCGAGAATAGCACAGAATTCTAACGAAGTCCGTAATAATGCCGGAATATTATTTGCAGTGCAGCGGAAAAATATTCGAAGAATAAGAAAATGTATTGAAGTACGTGGAGCCCATTTGCTAAAATAACATTTAAACATTTGAACTATTTTTGCATTTTAATAACACTGTAAATTAATTGAGACTTGATCAACCGTTTGAAAGGTTTCTGAACTTTGCAATGTCTGAGCTAGAAATCTTTCAGCATAACATCTTCTTGCTTTTGAGGAGTTAGACCGCGCTACCCTATAAATTAAAGCACATCAGCACACTTTGCGTATCTTATTTTTACCTGTTTGTGTGTAACATTAGTAATTTTTGAGTTTTTTGCATAAAAATTGATTTATCTCGTTATCGATATAAATTAAAAGTACCTTTTTTGAAGAGGAATGACCAAAATATTTAGAAAATCAGTATACAGCTCTATAAAATGATACCTGTCAAAAGGTAGGCTCAACGAGTGTGGCTGCAAGGTCATTCCTGACTTCTCTGATCTAAAACATTCACTGTAGTATGGTTTAATGAGTGTTTATGGCTTCTATAAAATACTAAAATTTCATTAAATTATGCAAGTCGGTTCAAAACTTAGAGCCAATAAGGTAAGTCGCTGGGTACCCCTTTTTTTTCTCTCTTCACTTCAGGAATTTTTTTTCTATGACAAAGTAGCATTATTTTGACCTTCCCTGTATGCTCCCGAGCAATTAGGAGGTACTTACCGGACACTCATAATAAAATAACTTAATAAATTTTCGGCCCGTATTGTAATTTTTTTTTATACATTAAGTTTAAAGCCACTCCAGTTTTTATGAGGAACATTAGTTATAATGATTAGTTATTAAGCATCTGTACCCGACATATTTTTAATTAGCCCATTTAAAAACTTGTTGCCTGAGCCCTTAATGACAAACAAATCCCAGTGGTGAATTTGAGCGCACGATTAATAATCATTACTGTACTAATATTTAATGATATTAGTCGCAGTTTTTTAAATCTATTAGGTCACTTTACTTACAGTATTTCTATAGAAACTGTTGTTGATATAATTGTTTCTATTAAACTGATTTCTTTCATTGTTAGTGATATAAAAAATTTCATTTTAGCTAATATAATTTATTGCGGTCTAATAATACAAGCTAAATTAAGAAGAATTTTTGTACGTAAGGCATAAAAATATCCCAGCTGGAGAATATAGCTTAACTTATTGACCTATGTAACATACACGGCGTATTTTTTTTGACCTGACAACGACGTTCTATCCTCAAGAGACTGCAACAACAGAGTATATTTTTTTAGAGTTCAACATGACAGAAAAAATGTTTTATAGCTATAATTAACTTCATAATTTTAATTAAACTGGTTTAGATACAGTCTCATCTTAGAATACTATGATTTTTATTCCAGATATGAAATTATTATATTTCACACCCTTTTTGCATTTTTCTTGATTTCGCTTTTTTTTGTAATATTCTGACGTCACTGTCCGAGACAAGATAATAAATTACTTCATAGAAACTTAACGAAATGTTCGAAATTTCTCGTAATATAAAATAATATTTACTTATATCAGCAATATAATTAAAATGAAAAATTCAATGCCAAGGATAACTTTTTACTTATAATTTTGTTATTGTAATAAAAATAAATATTTATTGGTGATCAGTTTTAGACGTCAAGAGTGAACACTTTTCAAAATATAATGAAACAGAACTTGACATTTGTTAAAATTATTCTGTCTGAGGATACTACCTACGTGCTAATGTCTATAAGATTCCAGCTTGAGTTGTAAATAATATACTCAAAAATATATTATTATTTTTCAATAATTTTCCCTTTTATTTCGATAGATTTTCCTAGAGCTAGATTAGAATTTCTTTGCTCCTAAAATGTCGTCTGGACTTTTTTGCCTGTAAAGTTGGATTTTAATTTTGAGAATAAGTAGAGGAAAAGGTCCGAATATGGATCATGCTGATGTTATGGTCCACCCTAATATTGGCTTCAACGTGTACCTACGCTATGTGTAGCATAGCGTAATCTTTACACCACTGATTCGCGAACAAATCTTTAGCTTCGGCTATTTAAATATAGGTGGCGTAGAGAAGCAGTCGACAAGTTGATATCCTGATGGTCGTAAATATTTATTCAAGCGAGTAAATATTTTGTGTTTTCGTCAATAATTTTCAATCTTTTAAGTTAAAAATAAGTCTGTACTAAAAATGTGACTCTTTAAGATGTTTTACTGGGTTTTGCCTTATATTGCATTTGAATACTTTTTTATATGTTGACAAGGGAAAAATATGTCTCAAAAAATACAAGTAAGCAATGAGATATCAAGAATATGACGAGTGCAATAATTTTTTGCTTAAGAACACCCATTACATTGTAGACAGGCAGCAAAAACATATAGTGTGTTACCTTGGGCGATTTTTCCGGTCCCTTCTTTTAAATTTGAAATTATAACGTCTCCTCTGTACGAAAGGGAATTAGAGTTATTTGCTTGAAAAAATAAAAATAGTAGTGAAAAAGGAAGCAAAACTTTGGTAAGGGGTAAATCAAAAACCCAGTCAAAACCTCAAAAACGAAAGAAACCTGTTGAATCGTCGGATTCTGAGAATGAAGAGGGTGGAATATTTATTCCTTACGACGAAGATGATGACTTGGAGCACGTTCTGAAAATGAGAAGGTCGAGTTGTAGGTGTGCTGTTTGATGTGTCATATGTGGTCACATGAGGCTAGTGAGGACATGGAACGCGACGAATAAATTTGAGATTTTGGTAAATAAGGTTTTTAATATCACAATTTTTCAAAATACATATTTTTTATAATTTAACATGACTTTTTGTTACTTCTTACAGGACGGCTAATGTTTTAAGTTAGCTTCACAAATTTTAAAAATTGGCACATTTAGTATTTTAACAAACGCACAACCAATTTTAACGTTTTTTTTTAAATGTATTTTTTACTTTAAAGTAGATGCTTCTAGTAATTCGTTTCCCAAATTACAGGTTCATTAGTTCAAAAATACAAACAAAATGTGGCTTCTATTCGGACCCACTCTTGTAATAGTTACTAAAAACTTGATCGTGACTGTTCAATGGAGTTGTATTCCCAAATAGCAGCATTGGAGACACATTTCGTCTTCTGACGAAAAAAGTTTCGGGGTCCATTTTGCGCTGATGCTATTCATACCTAAATAATCATGTAACATTATCAACGCTGTTGTTATTGAAAGATACTATTTGCTGCAAATTTTACATAATCCTTCATTAATTTAAATTTTTCTTGTGTCGTTGTGATTGTCTTTAATTGATTACATTTCTAAATTAAACTGTTTTGCTTATTCTTTTACCGTAAAGAGTTGTTGTTTCTTTAATTAACAATTTAATTAAATAACATTAAATTTTTATCTGGTAGGCGGAAAATTTCATGCTTTATAGGTACCCGAAATTGTTTTTATTTCAAATGTTTATCTTAAATATAATTTAATTTCAGTTCAGTATGATGTCTCTGAATTAAATTAATGGAAAAAAATTCCCATGTTTGTAAATTTCCAGTTTTACTTTTACATCCTTTATGCAGCATTAATCAAAACTTTAATTATAGAGCTGTTTAGCACACACAAGAATTAAAACTAAAATTTATCTCATTATTTTGATGAAAATTTTCGCAGATTTAATTTATTATACACATCAAATCATTATTATCAAAGTTTTCGTGAATTTTTTAGTATAAAATATGGATTAAAATTCGGAAAGTGCACGAGAATTAAAACCAAATGAAATTTATGAACTGACTGCTCGTGTTAGGTTACCTAACCTCAATATTTATCTATTGCTTTTTGACAGTTTGTGTATCTTTTAGACTTGCATTCTTGTTTAGTAGTTATACATATCGTATAAAGAAATAGTTTTACGAAAATTTTCAATACATATATTATAATCCTTATATGTCACGAGTCTGTTAGGTTCATCAAAAATCTTTAAAATGTAGGACAAGCAGTTTTTAGAATCGTTCTACTCGGTTTGTAGGGAAGGGCGTTTATTGCAAAAACTATTTGAAAGTTTTTGTACCTTGCCATTATAACCTTTGCAATGAAATATTTACATGCGCATGCTATTTTAATTTGAATTTTTTAAATAAAATTAGTTGTCGAGAGTCAGGGCAATTAAAAGAGATTTTTTCGCGACAAATATACTATGAGGATACTGGTTATTCCATCGCATCAAAAACAATCAGTAGGGATATTTTGCTATGTTTCCACTCTCATATGATCCACTAAATTGTTATAAACAACCGAAATTTTAAAAAAATGCGTTTCGAAAAACCAAAAAATTCATATCCCTATCATTTTTCAAGTTATAGCGCAGATCCTTCGCCAAATAATGGTAATTTATATATTTTTTGTGCTTATCAAAATCCAGCATTACCGTTTTATTAGTTTTTGCACAATTGCCACGTGAAATTTTCAGGGTACTATCGTTCAGCGCAACTGTATGCTCCATGGATGGTCTGATTTTAATTTTGTAAAAAGGTTTTGAAAGTAGAAGTATCGCTTTACAAAGCTATATTTTTAAAATAGACACAAATTTACTTCAGGAGTACAACCTTGCCCATCCGAAGTGAAACACGTCTCAATCTAGATCCGTCCCAAACTTATAAATTTACCCCTTCTCTATCCTACCTTACATGCAAAATTGATAGTAGTAGTAATATAAATGCAAAAGATTGAACTGGTCAAAAAAGATATAAACATGAATAGTAGACATACCACGAATCTGAAGTGCGCGGACGCGAACTATTAAGATAAATGAAAGATAAATAAAGGAAATTGAAGGATGAGCGACTATATGCATTTGAGACAACCGAATATTTCGGAGAAAGAATATTAACTGAAGGAATAATAAAAAGAAGAACAAACTTAGCCTGGATGGTCTTTGGAAAACTTGATTATATTTTAAAGAACCAGATTCTCCAGCTACATCTAAGAACGAAAGTTTTCGAATCTTTTATACCTACAGTAATGTCGTATGGAGCTCAAAACTGGAAAATGACCCAAAAGAAAATAAATACTCTGAGAGTAACACAAGATGCTATGGGTATACCTTAAGAGATAAGAAAACTAATGAGTTCATCTGACAAACAATAAGGTGGCAAGACTAAAATGATCACACACAGGACATCTAGTGCGAGGCGATGCAACTAGATGTCACCATCATTGTCTTGGAGACCTTAGGGATAAAAAAAAGATCCTGTATGCGTTGAGTAGATGATAACAAATGAATAGGATGATTCAACTGGATTCAAATTGCCAAAAAGCAGAAGTCGAAAGAAAGAATTTGAAGAAGCATATGTTTAAAGATGGACGTAAATACTTTAAAGAAGAGAACAAGGAAAGAGAGGATTTTTACATGTGCTTTATAGATATCTAAAAACTTTTAATTATATTAATCAAGCAAAACTTTAAATGATTTTAATGTCATAAAAAATCTTTACAAGGATCAGGTTGCATTGATGGAGTGGAAAATTGTAATACTTTTAAAATTTTAATTCAGGTTGACATTAGACAGGGTTGCTTTCTGTCACCTCTAGTATTTGATTTATACTCAAAGTTCGTTTTTTATCAGGTTTTGCAAAACACAAGATATTATTAAGATAAATGGGCATCTTGTCAATAATCTGTGATACGGTGACGATACTGTCATCATTGAGAATCGTCCAGAAGTACTATAGTGACTATTAAGTAAGATATCCCCGTGCATTCTCTAAAAATTAATATCAATAAAACTAAAGTAATGGTATTAAGTAAAACTTCATAAATCTGTGCTAATATATGATAAAACTCTACAAGTTTTTAAATGTCGGTATATAATGAGCTGGATAAGCGAAGATCTAAACCCATATATAGAAATACGTAGAAGGATAGAATATGATTGAATAACATTTCTTATTATGTGAAATCTAGTATGCAACCCAAACCTTAGTTTAAAACTGGTATATCACTTTTTGAAAGTTAATGTCTTTTTTATATTGTTTAATGGTATCGATACATGAACATTTAAGGCAGACAAAATGAACAAACTGGAAGATCTAGAGTTGTGGGATTTAGGAAATATTTGAAATACCATGGAGAGACCATATCTTCAATAATGAAATACCAATACTACATATCTTTCAAAATGCCAAGTACTAATTTCTAAAATTAATGATGTAGACCAAAAATGGGAGAACGAGACATATATGGAAAAATATATTCATGGCTGATAAATATATGAGTTAGACTAGTATAGATACCTATACGCTGTTTAGATCCGCCTAAGATGGAGACAAGGTTATTAAGACATCTATTAACAATAAATTTGACAACTTAATAAGAATAATAAAATTTTAAGTCTAATAAATGAAGAAGTTACAAAATATGTTATATAACCAAAAATAAGTTTGTTCACAAATGAAACCTAATTATATAATATTTAAAATATTAAAATGTTGCCCAAAAATGCAAAATTATAGGAGACTTCAGATAGCAATATGTAAAACACGGGGTGGTGCCACGAAAGTTTTACCATGGTGGTAGTATATATTTAGGGCATTTTTTACTGAAATCGTAGCGTGAATTAGCTACCCAGTCTTGAGAAAACCCCATTTGTTTATGTATTTTTCGTTTAGATCAGAGAATAAAGACAGGAGAATTTTTCTGCATTAAAGATTTTTTTTTGATAAAAATAAACCTTGTAAGACAAATAAGGTTACAGAAAATATATATCGCAATGAACACATCATAATTTTGATTTTATATGATACTAGCATTTTCTATTACCCGTACTATTTTTTCAGTTGCATAATTGACCAATATTTAAGGTCTACAGGAGCCAACTCAACTTCGGGGCGGTATATCATAAGAATGTACCGTGAGAGCTTAGCATTTTTCATCTAGAGGCCAGAATGATAAGTAATTTTTCGCCTTTATATAGCTTATAACACCTCAGGATACATAGTAAAACTACAGTTAGAATTTGGTGATGATTGATTGTGAGCAAATTGCTTTGTGGTATTAATTATAATCCTTCCTGTGTAATGTCAGAGTTATCAGAAGCCCGGCGTGTAGACGCAGAAGATCTAATTTATGTAAGTCGAGCCTCATGCTCCTTTACAGTCTCACTTAAACGTAATGTAGACATTTTCCTTGCTGGTATGGTCCTTCTAGCATATTATTTAGCGCCATTCTCGGTATAGCTTATATACTAATATCATCCAACTAGTTCCAAAAATATTAATTAGCGAATAAAGTTCTTGAATAGTAATCAAAAAAATTTAAATTAAAAAATGAAAGAAATAAAAACTATAATTATTTACAAAGAAATTAATAATTATAATTGTTTACTTAAAATAAGTGGATGGAAAATATATCTGTAATTACTTAAATAATAATACCAATAATTACGTATAATATGACTTTACATCCTAAAAATTTAAACTGAGCAAGAATTCAAAGACGCTGACGATAAGAGTGAATAAATCGCTGAACCTCACCCACAGTCAGAACTCGAGCTCGAAGAATATCCAAACAACAACATTCAAGAGGAGAACGCTGAATTCTACCAGAAACTATTTACTGAAATGAGTCAGGATGTGTTAGAATATGATGGAACCAATCTATTATGCAGGCCATCACTGCCAGGGGTAAACTTATCTCAAAAGCTCGACATTATATTAAATATCATAAATAATAAAGATTTGTACTTTTATGTTTCAGAGGCTGATTCACTGCGCCGCAACTGCAGCCGCTAAAACTATGGAGGTTAGAATCATGAGACCTCGAAAAGACTACTTAAGTCCATAAACTAGGATTTCTCAATAAAAAGATCGAAAATCTTCAGAAGGACATAGGGTAGCTTTCCATAATTACAGGACGGCTAAAGAGATATAAAGCCAGCAGCAATCGAAAGCGAGCCAATGTCTTTCTTGAGCGATCAGTAAGAACCTATCATCAGAAGTTAAACTCTTTACCAAACATGATAGATAATAGATATTCGAATAAAGAACAAGTAAAAGACTTCTGGGGTACCAACTAGATACAACCATCTACTGTAACATCCACGCTAGCTGGATCAACGAAGAACATTAACTCTAGCAAGATTACCTTTGGATGCAATTCGAACCCCTTAGGATCGTAAAGAGACTTCATTATTGAAAAGCTTCGGGTACTAATGAGGTCCAGAACCACTGGCTTAAAAATTTTTGGAGTATGTATCAACGACTGACTTTTCTGATAAAGGATGTTTTGCTTGAGACACAGAAAATGCATACTGCAAGCAGAACAACATCATTGCAATTCAGCAAAAAAGATGTACCAGAAGAGTCATGGGTTCCATGGAACAACTTGTTATCGATTCAGCCATTTGCAGTTAGGCCTATATCAAGCAAAAGAACCTTTTTGCGAATTCATGAAGTCCACTATGGTTGTCATAAATCTACTATCATGTCGTTTAAATTCCACCAAATGTAGTTTCAGTATTAAAAGCAATCGTGAAGAGGTGGTAACACTAAATTATCTTTTGTATATGCATGATCTTAAATTGATGATTGCCACCAAAAATCAGCTAGAGCAAATGCTTAAAATTGTAGAGGGATTCTCCGGGGATGTGAGAATATTGTTCGGACTTAATAAATGCTGCATTTGAAACACAATTAGAGGATAGATACAACCGGCTGCATTTGAAATGCAGAACTGTCAAACCATTGCAACAGGCAAGACAGATCTATAAATACTTGGGCATGAAACAGGCACAAAGAATTGACAAACGAATTTTGAAAACCGACATAACCAACGAATTTATAACACAGATGAGGCAGGTACTGCAAACCGTAAACTGTAAAAATCTATTTACAGCACTGGGCACCTATGGATGCCCTGTACTCAGTTATTCTTTTAAAATTGTGAAATGGGACAGGGTGGACATAGAAAGGCTGTAGAAGAAAGTCAGAATACTTCAGACAAAGCACACAAACTTAATCCTCGTAGTGCTGTGAGCAGGCAAAGCTACCAAGATACCACAGAGGATGAGGATTAGTAGATATTGGTAAACAATTGTATCAATCATTAACAAATCAACGCTTATATTTTTACAGGCTGGCAAAATCTTCTGTGCTATACCGGGCAATATGATTTCTCATTACCAATCAGACTAAGTAGAGCTTCAAGCCTGTTTACAGAAGTCCCTTCATGGACGACACATAAATGAGGTCAACCAGGAAAATGCCGACAAATTAGTGTTAAACCACTAGTTAGCATCAGGGCAAATTTTTCTGAAACCGTAGGCTTTCTACAACCTATCCAAGGTTTGGTCATCCCAACTATCTGAAACACGTAATCAGAGACCTCTCGATCCAGAACGACCAGTGCAGATATGGATGGTAGAACACCAGGAACAATCCTGCATATAATAAGCGGATGCTAGCATTTGCCTCATCAGATTACAAGGAGAGAAACGATTCACCCACCAAAATCATCTATCAAGAGCCAGCAGAGAAACCGAAACTGTTGCAGGTAGAGCAAGTGCCATACTAAGAATACAGCCCGAAGACTATACTGGAAAATAACTTGTATTGGAATCAAACTGTGTTTACGGATTATACAGTTGCACATAACAAACTAGACATCATTTTAATATATAAAAACCTACAAGTGAACACCAATAGAAGTTACTATCTCTAACACCAATTTTAGGGACAAGCATAATGAGAAAGAAGATCGTCACATACGGAATTCTAGAAGTACATATACGCAGACAGTTGGGAATAAATAGAGTCCGGATGGTCCCCAAAGAATTCTATCAACACAAGCGATTGGGTTTGAGTGAACACCTGTATCAGACTATGCAAAAGGTGCTGGTATTTAGGACCGCTCGTAGTTTTTGGGAAATTCAAAGGACCATAACATCACCTAAGGTCTGATAACGTGGAAAGGGTCCCCACAAAGCTTCATTCTTTTGATATCCGAGTATATCTAGGATTAGTGAATATTTCCCTGAAGCCATTTGGCTAAATCTAGTTGTGAAAAAGCATTTCACATAGAGAATAAAAATTTTTCTCATACTTACTCTATCTATACTCCTTCTAAGCTTTTTAAAATATGCGCGAAAGAAAAAAGTCATTCCTACGATCACTGGTGTACCCGCCACCTACGAGAGAGCTAACATACTACTCTTTAAAGCATTGTACTTCTAAAGTTATTTTTAAGGAAGTTAATATATCTCCGAGATAAAATTTAACATCAAATATTCACAGTTACGTCAAGAAACGTGGATCAATATTTGGTTTTAATTGGTTAAGTAGGTATTTCAGTTAACTTTAACAAATTGAAGGCACTTTTTCTTTACGTGTATAATAGTATAGATATGATATAGAACATATATATATATATATATATATATATATATATATATATATATATATATATATATATATATATATATGTACAGGGTGAGTCAACGATTGGATGAAGTAAGTTTGTGCCTTTTCGGTGAAATTTACAAAGAAACTATATTTATTGTTTGATACAGTTTATTTTTACGCAGATTTTAAAAATATTTAGGACTCTACAGGGTGAGCCAAAAAACTAGGACAGCATAAAGTTGTATTTTTTTAAATAGAACACCCTATATACGAATCGTATTTTCGATTTAGCTTATAATTTTAAATCTTTTTTATTAAGGGTTTACTATAACAAAACTTTATAGTTTCTGAGATAATTAAGTTTAAAGAAAAAAAGTCACATTTTCAAGCATCAATTCAATCCTAAATAACGTTTTCAATTTTGTGACAAATATATTCAAATTTGGAATTTAGCAAGGCCAAGGACAAGTTAACATAATTTTTAACTAATATTTGCAATAAAAGCTACAGGGTGTTGAACACATCGGCTCAAATTTGAACAAGTTTAAATGAATAAATATCTTTTTTTTAAATGGTACACCCTGTATATTTTCATGTTATTTAATAGAGTAATAAAAACCCTAAAAGTTTTGTTCAATATATCCTATACCTATTTATAATAGTTTTTGAGATATTTCAGTTTTTCTTATTTTCCATACTTTTTTACAGAAATAGTCTTCATTATCATAGTAGCCATGGCAAAAACAATATAAAAGAACATTTTCTGTGTGTCAAATTTATAACCGCAATCGCTTCTTTTGGTTTTTATGTAGTGTAATTTGTTTTTTTTTGCATTCATCTTATATTGTAAAATGAATTTTCCAAAGAATGAGTTAATAGATATGATTTATACAATAGGAGAGGCTCAAAAAAATTGCCTTCTTGCTCAAAAAATTTACAAAATGAAGTATCCTGATCGACGCCAGCCTAATACCCATACTTTTCAAAACTTAATGCAAAGATTTGATTCTTCTGGTACTGCTGATTATCCAAAACGTAAAGTGGTCAACAAACCAGTAACTAATGAAGAAAAAGAACTACAAGTATTGTTAAATGTTCAGGAAAATTCTTATATTGGTAGCCGTCAGTTAGCAGCATTATGTGAAACATCACAATCCACCGCTAATCGTACTACCAAGAAATATAGGTATCATCCATATCACATGGAATTACACCAAGAATTGCACGGACAGGATTTTGAAAGTCATGTAAACTTTTGTCGTACAATAAATGCGGAGATTCAATTAAATCCAAATTTATTATGCAAGGTAATGTTTAGTGATGAAGCTACTTTTAGAAGTAACGGTGCCGTAAATAGACGCAACATGCATTATTAAGCCACAGAAAACCCATTTTGGATTAGAGAGGTGCAACATCAAAACCACTGGTCATTAAATGTTTGGTGTGGTATTCATCATAATCGAATTATTGGACCCCACTGGGGTTATATTAAAAATAAGGTGTATGTTAATCCACCAACAACAGTGGAAGATATGCGAAACAGGATTAGGGATACCTGTAGAACAATAACGCCACTAATTTTGTCCAGGGTCCGAGAAAATCTGCAAAAAAGACTAAATTTGTGCATTGCACAAGAGGGTCGTTTATTCGAACACTTATTAAAAAGAAATAATTAATCCCAGTATTTAAGAGGTAATTTTTTTGTTTCAATTTAGTATAAAAGTAAATATGTATTTGCCTTGTCGTTATTGTTGTGTTAATTTTTTCACATTATGTTTAATTAAACTATTGCCGTTGTAATATAACGACTAATGTATTTCATCATATTTAACCACATTCTGTTTGTTTCTGTAGTTTCTTTTTATTATTTTACATGGCTACTATGATAATGAAGACTATTTCTGTAAAAAAGTATGGAAAATAAGAAAAACTGAAATATCTCAAAAACTATTATAAATAGGTATAGGATATATTGAACAAAACTTTTAGGGTTTTTATTACTCTATTAAATAACATGAAAATATACAGGGTGTACCATTTAAAAAAAAAAGATATTTTTTCATTTAAACTTGTTCAAATTTGAGCCGATGTGTTCAACACCCTGTAGCTTTTATTGCAAATATTAGGTAAAAAGTATGTTAACTTGTCCTTGGCCTTGCTAAATTCCAAATTTGAATATATTTGTCACAAAATTGAAAACGTTATTTAGGATTGAATTGATGCTTGAAAATGTGACTTTTTTTCTTTAAACTTAATTATCTCAGAAACTATAAAGTTTTGCTATAGTAAATCCTTAATAAAAAAGATTTAAAATTATAAGCTAAATCGAAAATACGATTCGTATATAGGGTGTTCTATTTAAAAAAATACAACTTTATGCTGTCCTAGTTTTTTGGCTCACCCTGTAGAGTCCTAAATATTTTTAAAATCTGCGTAAAAATAAACTGTATCAAACAATAAACATAGTTTCTTTGTAAATTTCACCGAAAAGGCACAAACTTACTTCATCCAATCGTTGACTCACCCTGTATATATATATATATATATATATATATATATATATATATATATATATATATATATATATATATTTAAATTTAAGGCACAGTTTTTTAGAATCAATTTAAAATTAGACTGGCTAAACAAGTTTTTAAAAAATAATAAACATTTTATTAAAAAAGCAAAAACACGAAATAAAACTTTTGTCCTGACGGTAATATAATTTCAGGTTATATCTTTATTTTTCATATTTCTGGAATACTAATATTGAGAAAATTAAACTGAAATATTTGGTTAAGTAGCTCGAGGGTTAAAAGGAATTTGAAATATATTTTTTGGGTATGTTTTATAAGAAAACTAAATTACATTATGGAATCTTGCCTGTGGCTTCGTTTGATAATATACAAGCCAAATATTTTAGATATTATAATTCACATGTTTCAAACTTTTTTTATTGCGACCCTTTTTGAATTTTATAAATATTCGCCCTAACTCTTTCCAATCCGCATATTTGATCATTAAAATAAAAAATATAGTATAGAAAAAACAGATTTTAACTTACTTTTACCCGCGACTTCATATGAACAAAAATCATTAGAGTTCTCTATTCTTTTTTAAAGCAAACTATATTACTCTTGATAACCTCCTCTTAATGTTTGTAAAGTTTCATAGAAATCAGTTCAGACGTGTCGAAGATTGCCACCATGTTTGTAAAGTTATCTTGAAATTGGTTCATAGATTTCCAAGATTAGTGCGTACAAACAGACAGACAAATAGAAAAAGCAGCCTATATCACCCTTGACAACCTCCTCTTCATTTTTTTAAAGTTTCATCGAAATCGAATCAACTGTTTTGAAGATTAGCCCTGACAGACAGACAGACGCCAGTTTTATTTATATGTATTAATGTATAGATTAATAAATTACAGATGGTGCAGAGAGAGACTGCCTCTGCGTCAGCAATAATAATCAAACTAAGTCAAAATTAATTAGTCAATGCAACGTTCATATTCATTAAGACGTGCCTATTGCACCGACGAACGGAACTAAATAGTAGAAAAGGATAATAAATATAACACAATAATGTTTACCTACAAACAATTAAAATAAACATTTATTTAATGGTATTAACTATGAGAAGTTATTTATAATTTTTCCTGTAGCTCTTTTGAACGCAATATTTATAAAATATACTTTTAATGATTAAATACAACAGCAATAATAATCATATAAAATTAAAAAAAAAAGTTCAAATAAAATAATAATACTAAAAAAAGCATACAAAAAACAAAAATTTACTTATTATTTATTATCTGTAAATCATAAAAAAACATCAAATTACAATAAACAAATATATGTAATAAAAATTTTAACACCTTATACTAATCGAGCCTTGAGAAAGACTTAGAAATAAAGCAATAACATATCAGACTAACAATAAATAATAAAAATACACATTTCGTCTAAGAAAACTATTCTTGCATATGAATTATTCAGATTTTCCATTTACTTTTGAAGAATACGAGCTTTTACAGACGCAGCGCATGTTCTTTCAATTAATGTTCTTCTCTTACATTTGAATATCAGCTCCTTTAGCAGAATACTTAAAAATGATTTATCCAAATACACAATCACTTTGTTGATGAGTTCAATATTTAACCTTTTTAGAGTGGCATGCTTTTTAAAAAATAAGAAACACATTAAGATTATTAAATATAGACCAATGACACTACTTTTAAGGTTGGCTATGTGTATTATAACAGAGATTATAATCTCTTACTTTCTTAGTATGTATTAAAGAATGTATTTCGAACTACTTTCATTTTGGTTCCTTCGGGAAGATCTGTGGTTAGGAGGAAATAATTGAATTTTCTCCTTTCCATTTTTTAATGGTATGTAGGGTTTCCCTTCATATTTTAAGGGCAGTGTTTACTCTTTAAAAAAATGATGCTTAATTAAAAATGTTTATTTCCAAAAATAAAATTATTTTTTACCTCTTAGATAGATGAAACAGTTTCCACAAGACCACCGTTTCTCTTCTCCAACTTGAAATATTAGCATTAATTAAACACAAGCTGTTGTGCTTGCCTGTGAAGACTTCCACCATGCATTATTTAAAATGACAAATCGAATCTCTCTTTATTCTAATTTTTAATGCTTGATTATTACAACTGATTAAAGTAGTGTGAAAAATATTTTAAAATTATATACGTGTGTCGGGCATTTAGACACCGAAGACAGTTTTGAAGGTTAGAAATGTTTATACGTCTAGGTTTAGTTTTTGAATAAAAATAATACATACTTACCAGTAATAAATTATAAAACAATAATTAATGGCTTTTATAAAGGGTGTTTTTTTATAGAGGTATAGAACTTTTAAATGGAATAAAACCAAGATGAATTTTTTAAATTGACATGAAATTAACTTTATTCAAAAGATAACCTTCTGGCATTATAATTTAAATATGACTTCTGGCATATGATCGCCACGGCTGGCTCGGACGTAGTCTAATCTGGAGGTCCAATTTTCGATGACTTTTGCCAACATTTGTAGCCGTATATCGGCAATAACGCGGCGAATGTTGTCCTCCAAGTGATCAATCGTTTCGGGCTTATCGGCGTAGATTAGCGACTTCAGATATCCCCACAGAAAATAGTCTAGCGGCGTTAAGTCGCACGATCTTGGACGCCAATTCACGGGTTCGAAACGTGAAACTATGCGGTTACCAAACGTTTCCTTCAATAAATCAATTGTGGCACGAGCTGTGTAACATGTTGCGCCGTCTTGTTGAAACCACAGCTCCTGCACATCATGGTTGTTCAATTGATGAACGAAAAAGTCAGTAATCATGGCTCTATAGCGGTCACCATTGACTGTAATGTTCTGACCAGCATCGTTTTTAAAGAAGTACGGACCAATGATTCCACCAGCCCATAAAGCACACCTAGCAGTCAGTTTTTCTGGATGTAACGGTGTCTCAACATACACTTGAGGATTATCATCACTCCAAATACGGCAGTTTTGTTTATTGACCTATCCATTCAAACAAAAGTGAGCTTCATCGCTAATCAAAATTCGCTTATGAAAATCGGGATCAACGGCAATCTTGTTTTGGGTCCATTCACCGAATCTACGCCTTGCTAGGTGATCGT
This sequence comes from Diaprepes abbreviatus, assembly GCA_034092305.1. Classification (NCBI taxonomy): domain Eukaryota; kingdom Metazoa; phylum Arthropoda; class Insecta; order Coleoptera; family Curculionidae; genus Diaprepes; species Diaprepes abbreviatus. Next base: position 17,197,549 of record JASJET010000122.1, on the reverse strand, counting down.
GTGGCTTCAATTCTTGCACGAGTTGGATTTTGTAAGCACGCAAACCAAAATCTTTCCGAAAAATCTTCCATAAAGTGAATGGACACATATCCAATTCCTGTGCACTATGGCGGATAGACTGATTCGGGTCTTCCTCTACGCTACGCTCTACAGCAGCAATGACTTCTTCTGTACGCACTGTACGACGTCTCTGTGGATGCGTATTATCATTTAGAGTAAACGTGGTGCGAAAACGTTCCATAGTTAATCGAATTAATTGCTCTGATGGACGATTATGTTGACCGTAAAATGGACGTAGTGCGCGATACGTATTTCGAACAGAACCAAGATTTTCAAAATAAATTTGCACAATTTGGAAGCGTTGTTCAGGCGTCAGTCTATTCATGTTGAAATGCCAAACCAAACTAAAGATAAATCACTTGACAGCTGACAAAATGGCCGCCAGTTAAAAAAGTGTTACCAACTTAAAGTTTTATACCTCTATAAAAAACACCCTTTATAAAACAATCTTCTGTTTTAAATTCACTTGAATGATCAGAAGTTCTCAAAAACACAATGTAAATAAAACTCTGAATGATAACTGTTAATAAAGCGATGTTTTGGTTGAAGTCAAAAGAGGGTTTGTTTTATAAAACGAAATGACTTTTTTGTCTTGGTTGTCTCTTTATATCTTGTTCTACCCCTAATCTCAGGTCTTTGGCGTGCTTTTATCATTTTTTTACAAATTAAGATGAACAGGTCTCAAAACTGTCTTTGATATGTTCGTAGATTGATGACGCATGAGTATTCTCTCACTGAACCAACTGTATTAATGATTAAAGTGATGATTGAGCTTGCATCTACTTAACAGGTCTTATAATTTTTAGTTAGGTTTTGTCAAGGCCAATCTCGTGTTATCTTGAACATCTGGCTAATTTCTGGTTAGTTCGAAGAGTTAAACAGGAGCAAAACTTTAGGATAGGAATAACCTACGGTAGGCTAAAAATGAGGTAACGATTTTTTCTGAGATTTATTACGCGCTGAGGAGTAATTTCGCAACTATAAAAATCCATTCTGCACCTCATCCTGAATATTGGCAACATCTAATACGGCTTCTTGTTAAGAAAACTCAGTTTTGGTGCAAAGGTGTTCAGACATAGCAAAGTTTCCAAGTTTTATTTTAGGGAGCCGGTTTTGCAGCTTTAATGCAAACCTGTGTTTATTAGCTCGTTTCCTTACTCTACAGCTTCAAATTTAACTTGTTCAGCTAATCTAAGATCTCAAATAAATAAGTTTCTTTTTGGACCCAGGTCTCATTAATAAAGTGAGTAACATATTTTCCTCTTATTTCTAAGAACCGATTTATTTCTTTTTTCAATTCAAGGACTACGCCAACAAAATTTCTTTTTGATAACCAACAAACGACAGTGTTATCAGAGTTCATGATTTTGCATAATTCCTTGTATATTTTTGGCGTTTATTTTACATATTAACGTTTCAGTTCATTTAACCTCATCAGAATATTTTTGCAGAGTTCTCATTGTGTGTTTAGCTTTAGTAACTTTTGAGTATTTCGCATAAAAACCGATATATCTCGCAAACCGCCAGTTTTATCGAAATAAATTGAGAGAACCTTTTTGGAAGAGGAGTGACCAAAGTATTTATAAAATCAGTTTTCAGCTTTGTAAAATGAAACCTGTCAAAAATTAGGCCCAACGAGTGTGGCTGCAAGTCCATTCCTGATTTCTCTGATGATCTAAAACATCACTGTAGTATGGTTTAATGAGTCTTTATAGCCTCTATAAAATATTAAAATTTCATTGTTTGGTTCCATTTAGGGCTCTGTATTTCCGTTAAGAGGCACTTTAGGATTTTTTTTAATCAAAAAGTAGGGTTATTTAAACCTCCCCTGTATGCTCTCGAGAAATTAGAAGCTACTTATCGGACACCCTGTATAAAGAAAATTTTTAAATCCAACATTTGTGATACTTCGGTATTTATTTATTTTATTCAAAGTAAAACCGTATCTAATTTTCTTACAAAATGAAATCGAACTGTTGAATATCTCCAGTAGTTTAAATTTATTTAATTTCTTAATATCTGACTACCATTCATTGGTTGATAAATAATATTTCCAACTTATTATTTATTTTTAAAATGATCTCCAAAAAAAAAGTTAAAAAAGGCGATATAAAAAGCCCAAACGTCAGCTAGAAACTATTAAGCTGTAATACAAATGGCAATTCTTATCAAGAGTGAACTTTCTAGACTTGACGTTGGAAATAAAATAAAATCTTAGGTAAGCTTACTTACTTTGCAAAAAGAGAAGAGCTTAAATACTTTTGTGGATTAGTTTCAACCAGGGAGCCTAAATTACATAAGCTTTGCGGTTAAAAGCTTAGCTTTCAAAACAAAATCTGATCACATATTTTTGCTTCTTAAGAGGGAGCAGTTATATTCTTAAAAAATGTTTTGCTCTCGGACGTTTAATACTTAGTCTTGTATTATTTGAAGGACTTGCGAAACTAAATGTTGACTAAAATATGATATTAGCAGACCTATCAGCTAAAGGTATAAATTTAAAGAGAGGTAGACATACGAATGAAATTTAAGTTTTTAAAATAAATTTTGAATTTCGACTATATTTTTATAATAAATCACAAAATTTTTTTATATTGCTTAAATCTTTATGGATTTATTTAGCTACAAACAGGGAATTGTTGTTGTTATTTTGATAAAGAAATGAAGGGCACAGGAATAAAACAGGGAATGTCACTGAAACAACATTTAGAGAAATTTAACTTTTTACAGTTCATTCATTATAAACCTTACAATGGATTTGAAAAAATGATTATTTTGGAAAAATATTTATTAATTGAAATAAATAAAAGCAGTAATAAAATAAACTTAGTTATTGCTAATTTAAATGAAAATATCCCCACACATTTGAGACTACAGGTATAAAACAAGAAATGTCCTCCCACGTCCGGCTTTTACCTAGTAGATTAATAAAATTTTATTATTATCAGGCCATCAGAGTGAAATTCTATTAATTACCTTTATTTATTTATTTTTTATTTGTTTTTTTCTTTTTATTTACTTCGTGGGAAAGCTCTCGATAGAATAAAGCCGCATCTGGAATTTTGCAGAATTCTTTCAACTTCATTAACTTTTATTCGTTAATTGGGAGTAAATCTAGAATTACAAAAAAACGAATATGTGAGATTTTTTGTATAGTTGCGAAGTAATTCATACCAATCATTCGGTACTTTCATTCTTGTTTTTAAGATTACAAGACCCATATTTTTGTTGCTAAGTACGAATGTTCCCTGATAGGGAATGTAATTTTTATAGATTCTGCCCGTTAACATAATGCATGAATCTACACATTGTAAAGTTTTTGTTTTGATCACCCGCAGGATCACAAAAAATATAGAAGTGTTTCCACTGTGGATCTAGGTTATTAACGTTAAGATCAAAAAGGAACGTTACAACTTCATCTGATCCTTTGTTGGTAAAATGTTCAGGATAAGTATAAAAGAGGAACATGCCAGATGAAAGAACATGTATGTTAAATGAATACATACTAAACTGTCGCAGGTAATAGACGTGATTAGTTTGCACATTTGGGATATATATATATATATATATATATATATATATATATATATATATATATATATATATACATAAATATATATATATATATATATATATATATATATATATATATATATATATATATATATATATATATATATATGTATATATAACACAAACAATTCATGAAACATTGTGTACATTTTTTTAATGTTTAGACTCTCCGATAGGTATAACTTTTTAGTATTTTTCATACTATGATGTGACAAGCTTCCTTTAAATGAGTTTATGTGATCTGAAACTTTAGCATAAGTATCGTCAGATAATTTTTTAATTAATTTTGCATGTTTAGAGCGTTGGTCTTTTGGTTTTAAATCCGTATGTTCTAATGCATTTTCCAATTTTCCTTTGGAGATTCCGTGCATGCTTAAAAAACCATACTACACACAGATATTTCCTTGATGACATGACCCATTTTTACCCTTACCTTGTATGTATAAGAACTATCGTGGTATAGAGCTTCAGCTTTGGGTATAACAAAGAAGAAATCACAGAGATGTTCTGCTGATCATTCTGACTCATTTGGTCAAAGTTTAAAATTTTCAGTTTCAAAGCATTTTAACCTCTTGTAGTTACATGGCTCTCCTTGTTCATATGAAGACAACTTCAGCTTTTCTATGCATTCTGACAGTTTTTTGCCTTTTCTTGGGTTTGAAATCACTTACATTTTCAGAACTCATGCTTTTAAAGTAAATAAAAAAGGCGACTATCAACTACACCAAAACACAGACAGTGACAGTGACGACTACTGAAAAAATATACAATTATTCAACTGTTTCCCACTATTATTCTGGTTGCGCTTGAACATTTCTGATTTTATGCCTGTATAGTAATTTTTTATTTTAATATATTGTGGACATATCTGGTTTAATACCTATGTAGCTACACAAAAATACTACACATTGAGGATATAACTTCATTTTTTTAGAAAACTGGACATTCCTTGTTTTATTCCTGTACCTTTCAAATGTCTAATTTGTATACGAGCAGGGATATCTAAACTTTTTAGCATAAGGGCTACACTGACTCCTCCATTAATACCTATCTAGCTTATCATATCAACATACTATAGTTTTGAATTATGCGTAAATTTTCATATTGCCTTGCCGGTGAGTGAGATATCAATGGCGCAGGGTGTGGGGGTCGACCTCGCTCCATTTGAAATTTCGGTTGGTATTTATGAGTAAGTATAAAGGATATTTCAATGCGGCGAAGATAGCCGATGCGTGTTACGTATTGTTACGACTACTTACGTCTATGTTAACTGTATAGTGGTAACAACTTGCGGAAACTAGAGCAGTTGCAATGTAGTGATACTTACAAAGAAATACATTTAAAGTCATTATTGCTGGAATTTTATTGCAGCTTTCCACTCACATAGTTTGAACAGGTTGTATAAGTTTGCTTGTGGCTTTTTTCGCTTTCCGCACTTTGTATCTGTGTGTTCTCTAAAATGAAATATACTAAAAATATTTACAGATCCAAATTAACTGATGAGCATTGATATTTATCACTAGTAAACTTAATCCACAAGAGGAAAAAATTATTAGTGGAAAGTTACAGCTACATAAATCTTATTCATCATAATCCAATCCTAAGTATCATACAGGATATTCTTAATTTTTCTGAAATTTTATTGAGGACGTTCAATCGTAGAAAAAAATCTATTTTTAATTTTATGACGCACCCGTCAGGTATTGTATTTCTTAATTGGACGTTAAATTAAAATATATGATTATTATTTTACATGATTTACTACTGTTAAATTTACAATTTAATCAAAGTAAACTATGGCGGGTGGATTGGTGGTAGTTGAGAGCCGGTGTTGGCCTGCGGGCCGAAGTTTGGAGACTCCTGTATTTGAGTCAACTTATTGTGCACACCTAAAAACAGTAGTGTTTTTTACATGGGTGTTAAATTAGTCATTAGATAACATGACACAAGGCAACAGCAACTTAAATATTCCATTATTCTGGAGTTTAATAAATGTTATAATACATTCAATGTTTCCAATAAAACATTATCGGCATCTTTTTTTCACGGATTAGGTTAAAACGTGATCATGTCAATGTGTATATTTTACTAGGTTAACTATATTCTTTTTGATAAAAAATTGCTTGTGAATTTTTATAATTAACGAAAACCTTACAGCAGTGAAAGTTGAAACTATTGGAAAAGCTTTACTCAGATCATTTCCAATGCATTAGCATCATAAATAACTTCTACTTTGTAAAAGCCTAATACAGAATACCGACCAGTAGTGTTGTTGTGGAGTGTCAGTGTGGCTGTGGGATGTTGTTAAAAGATCGTTGTTAGAGTGTTTAGTTCTGTAGAACTATCTGGCTGTAGTGTATTCAGTAAAGTTAGTGAAAGTTTCACATCCAGGATCCCTACAGATTATAATGTTTCTGACCTAGCAAGGGGCTCATAGATCAGGCGGATGACTTTGTTTTGAAAGCTGTCTAGTCTGCTGAATCTTGAGCTGTCCGTGGTAATTAATGTATGAGTATCAAGGACAGAATTGATCTTATGAAGAGCTTGTAGAGCTTTAAATTGAGTTTTCTGTTACGATTCAGTAGAGACTAGACAGTTTTCGAAGCAGCTTTAGTTTTACTGAAAAGATAATTGGTATTTAAAAGTTAAGTTTTCTATACAAGATCAATTTTAAGTATTTTGCGTGATCCTTCCAGGACATTTGAGTGTCCGATGATAACCGATCTTTTGGGATCATAATTCGGTATCTAGTGAATAAGATAGCCTGCGTTTTTGCAGGGTTTAAGTTAATTTTCCAATTGGCTACCATTTTTTCAGCCTATTTATATGTCGCTGCCGTCTCAGTATAATTGGGAAATATCGTTCGCGAACAAAAATAATTTGCTATATTGGTCGTACATCGTTCGAATAGAGGGTGGAACAGAGGAGAACCCTGAGGGACCCCGCTCTAATTGACCTCACTGTAGTTATAGAGTCATATGACAATACTTGTAACATTAAAATATACTTAATAATGTTTAGAGGGATTCAATAAAAATTTGATACACGTTTAACAAAAAATATATTAAAGTATACATAAAAATTTGCAACGTTGCATTCAAACCAATTCTTGAAACATTTTTTCCAACAAGTATCAAAAGAACATGGTTTTTAAAAGCCTTTTCAGATAATAAAAATCGCTGTCCTGGCATTTTTTGTTTGATATTAGGGAATACAAAGAAGTCGTTAGGCGCCATATCTCTATAGCGCCACATAGTGGCCATTTGTAAAATCTTACAAGATTGTCATCATATTTAATTTTGCTAAAACACTGTAAGACCATATGACCCATCAAATGGTTTTTTGACATCTACAAAAATGTTGAACCTCTAATAATTTGTAGCACGTATATAGCACGAATATATCAAATCCTGATGGAAAATTAGTCTAGAAATTATCTTTTTGAGTTTACGTATAAACATAGAAAATGAAACATTTGAGTAAATGTTGTTTTCCTTTATCAAATGTTCCTTTGCATCTTTTTAATAGTCAGTAGGATTGGCCACTGCAAAAATCAAATCATCAACAAGATAATTTTTTTAAAGAGATTAGGCAGAGTAAACTATAATGAAACATCACATACTTTCCTGTCGGATTCTGAATTCATTTACTAATGGCGCTAAAATTATTATGTTATTATCTACGCTCAGCGTGTTTTCATTTACTTTTAAGGAATGAAATTTAATATGCAGAAGATGAGCGTAATTTTTAGTTTGCTGAAGGATATATTTAGTTTGTCATGATGAACAAAATGTTTATGAGATCTGCTAACTTTAATCTTAATAAAAATGGTAAAACTGCGATGTTAACATGTAAATATAAACCTGCATTTCTGGGCACGAGCAATGCAAGATGTTCCGCTGATTATTGATAGTACTGAATTTTGTGGAGTTCATCATACTAAATAAAATAGTATTTTAGTATTTATAAAGCGATGAATCTAATTATACAAATAATTTAGTGAATAACCCTTTTTAACCGACTTCTAAAAGAAGGAGGTTCTCAATTCGTCGTGTATGTATGTTTTTTTTATGTATGTACACCTATTACTCCGGAACGGCGGCACCGATTTGAATGAAATTTTTTACGTTATGTTCAGGCAGTTGCTGCGGTGGTCCGATATTTTTTTGGACGAAATTGGTGTAGTAATATCTAAGATGACGCTGACAATATGTCGGTCAAAAAAATTAATTTTGTCTGATTTTCTCCAAAATTGGTATGGAGGAATTTTTGGGGTCGTACACAACGAATCTGAAATCATTTTAAAAAAATTCAATATAGCGGATCCAATATGGCTGACAAAAAAATCAGTTTTGTCCGATTTTCTCCAAAATTGGTACGAGGGAGTGTTCAGGGTCGTACATAACTAATCTAAAATTATTTTAAAAAAATTCAATATGGCGGATCCAATATGGCGGACGAACAAATCAATTTTGTCCGATTTTCTTCAAAATTGGTACGGGGGGTTTTCGGGGTCGCATATAACGAATCTGAAATTATTTTTAAAAAATTCAATATGGCGAATCCAAGCTGGCTGATTAAAGATTCTCCATCTCTCGATTTCTCTAAAATCAGTATTGGGGTATTCTTGTTAGTGTCAATTATGAATTTAAAATATTTTTTGAAAAACTTAATCTGGCGGTTTGAATATGGTGTCCTAAAAATTTTACATTTTTCGATTTTCTCCCAAACTGATGATCTTGATCTTGAGGGTGTAAATTATGAATTTAAAAGTATTTTTTCACGATTCAATATAGTAAATACAAGATAGCGGACTAAAAATTTTACATTTCTCGATTTTGTTCAAAGGTAGGACTGAATCGTTTTTGAGGATGTAAATAGCGAATATAAGTCTAGAAATTTTAAATTTCCGAATTTCATCCAAAATTGGTACTATGGGGCTTTAAAGGATTTAGATTTAAATTAGATTAAGACTTTAAATAATTTTTTTGAAATTCAATATAGCGGATGCAATATGGTGGGTTGAAAATTTTACCTTATTCGCATTTTTTCAGATTTGGTATTAGAAGGTTTTCGGGGTCGTGTATTACGAATATGAAGTTAATTTTTTACAACTGTTAGGTTGATAAGATACAATATGAGAGACAGAAAATTTTACATATTCCGATTTTGCTTAAAATTGATATTGTGGAGTTCTTGAAGCGTATACAAACTAAATATGCAGTATAAAATATATCGAGCTAAGAAATTTACATCTCAGGTTCTTTAAACATCGATATTGGAAGGTTTTGGAACCTATATAACCAAACTAAAATTAATTTGAAATTTAAGATAGTGGATTTACTATGACCGACTAAATATTTGTTTAACACAATTTTACTGGTATTTGAAAAACTCTAAGAACCAAAGAGTTTTTAGTGGTTCATTTTAGGGGGATTTACAAGTTTGGATAAAATGGATACTTTTTTGCCCCCTTGGAGTCATTGCGAGGTACACTAATCTTGATTAGTACTTAGTTTAAATAATTTATAAATATCATAATGAATTCTAAAACTAAAAATAGAAAAATAAAATTTTTATAAAAAAATTGAACTGACTTCTAGAAGTCCCCAAAAAAATGAAAAATCACTATAAATTTTTATATCAAATTGAACTTTTTGAACTCGGCGCCAAATTATTTTTTAAATTAAATAAATAACTACTAATATATACAAATTATTGTAAGAAAGCAATTACAAATAAATTATTTTTAATCTGTTTATGCAGATCACAGTTTGTCAGGTATTAGTTTGGCGCCGACTTCAAAAAGTTAAATTTCATATAAAAATTTATAGTGATTTTTCACTTTTTAGCGCACTTTTAGAAGTCGGTTCAATTTTTTTATAAAAATTTTATTATTTTTCTGTTGCGCTTAAAATATCATTTAGAAAAAAGCTACTTCGTGTTTAGATAGTTGCCTATTATATGTATTCTTCTTTCAAACAGGGAAAAAGGAAGAATATATAGAAACAGTTTATTTCCCGCAAATGCAACTCTGGTCCTCTCTCCACATGTGTTTCGACTACCTCATGGTCTCGTCAGTGGAGCTGTATCGAACCGAGAGCAACATTCGCAAATAACAACTGCTATATAAAATAAAAATTCCGAGACATGTCGGCAGGATATTACAAACCTACCAAATTCGATGTCAGACTGAAAAATATCGCTAGTAGAACGACATCTATACATTCACTGGAGTATTGCTAAATTTAAAAAAATCATTGTTCCAGTAAGAAAAAAATAAATGTATTTGCGGTTGAAAAATAAGTGAAACCAAGAATTTTTGTCGCAAATGAAATGTCAAAATTTTATCATGAAATATAATATATTATTACCAACTATAAATGCCTTACCAAATCCTGGCAACACCCTGTAAGGTACCTTAGTTTTCAGACTTACCTAATGATTGTCCTAATGCTGACTGGAGTCTACCTATACGCTAGTTCATCTCAGGGTAGATTCGTTGTTTTTATATTTTTCCACTATTTTTAATATATTGCCTGTGTTAGTTTTATAAATGTCTAAATCGGGAAAAAGGCGCCACCAAATTTTACTTTAGAATGAGCCCTAATGATTATACTATGAGCAATTGTAGTAAAGAAAACTTGGAAAAGAATAAATATTTAATATATCGTATCCGGGTAAATAAATCGCAGAGTCTAAGTACTTAAAAGTATCCTAATTTAAAATTATAGGAAATAAAACCAATTAAATAGAGGCCAATACATTTATTCCTCACGGTATACCCCTTCCCAGATAATAAGTACAACCCCTGGAAAAAGTTATCACCAGTGTGAATTATTGCAAGCTCCTCTAATGGGGCTATCTGATAGAATTGCGTTTACAATGGTAAATTGCAATAAATAAAGTTTGTAGACTTAGTCGAAAGTTATTGTCTTTCTATGACGTAGCAAAATGTGAATATTAAAACAAAAGAATAGTAAATTAAACTTGACAGTGTCCTGCACAGTGAACGGCAAACCGATCCAAAAGTAAACAATTCAACTACACTTGGAAGGTTTACGTCGACATAGCCTAGTTATAGAAGAAAAGAACACACTCTATTTTAAACTAGACTATGAAGGTCCATAAGCCCAACAATGCAGGAGACTATCAACTTTGCAGTAATAAAAAAAATAAGCAATATCAAAAAAAAATACAAAAGTACCTGCAAAGAGAAGAAGAATTAGTAAATGGATAATGAGAGAGATAATGACAGTTAACAAAAATATAAGCAATAGAAAGTTGCACAAAAAAAAAATGATAGATAATTACAAAAATTAGATCACAGAAATCAACTTATAACTGTCGCTCAAGTGATTAAAATCTTGACAAAATTTTACTGAAGAGTTTGTTACAGTTTTGTACATAATAATTAGTTTCCAAAATAGTCAATTGTTTAGCAATTGAAATTTTCAATAAATGTATCATTATAATATTCAATATTTTAAACAATAATTAAATGGGTACTTGGCCACTCTGGGACTCTAAAACAGAACCATAAAAAAACCTCAATTACAGTAAAGTATCGCAAAAATAAAACATTTAAATTTGAAGTTGTAGCGCAACGAAGTCGACTGCGTTTCACCTTACATAGTTTACTGGTTCGCCGCAAATATTATATGATATGGTAAATTACCAAAAGATAAATATCATTAGAAAAAAATATTAAAATCCAAATATTTAAAATCTATTAATTAGAAAGGTTCAAAATCATATACACAAGAATCCCCTACCTGTTAGCCCTCTAGGTAATCGAACAGAAAACTGTGTTTAGATAACTAAACGATTCAAAATACAGGTTTAATACCCATTAGGCTTAACAATCTGAAACTCTTGTGTACACACTTTGGCTAAAATTAGGCACTTAGCAGAATCACTTTCAGACAGGTGGTTGAACAAGGCCTGTGACATAGACGGCTTCCCCAGACAGGACGTTGACCTGGCTCAATATGGAGATTGTCCCTTTCAAAGGCTCACAATCCCAGAAGGGCAGCACGAAAGCCCAAACTGTACATTATAAAATTCCATCCAAAAAAAGTAAGACTGAAGAAATCCAAAGACACTGTATATTGTAACTATTCCAAGAACATACTATAGTTTTCCCGAAAGACGTAATTTTTCCAAAGACATAATTATTCCAAAGACATATTGTACTTATCCCAAAGACAATACTGTAGTTATTCCTAAGACCCTAAAATAAAGAATAAAAATTCCTACTCAATCAGTCGTACAAAAGGCCTACGCAAAGCCTAGCTAAATTTTGCTTAAACACAAAAGCTGATTGTTTCAAAAGAAATATGTACATACCTCGAACTCAAGAAGATGGTGGCATCTGCTAACTGATAAGCCGTTGTTTCTGGCTGGCTGAAGAAAATAATCGCCAAACGGGCTGTAGAGTGAAACGACCAAAATCACCAAAAATTGTTTGCACCCCGACTCGGTTTTGTTACTTTAATTGGCCATTGATGACCAAGTCCCTTAACTTGGGAAACTGGTAAAACTAAAACCACTTCTTCACGCTCTTGCGTCAGATAGCCAAAAGAGAACGATTTCTCTCAAATCACTAGCACATTTCTTCCAACGGAAGTTACCAAAAAAACTTTATAAAAACGTCTATCAAAAATCTATCCAAAAAACATAACCTTAATCTCGTAGCCATAATCTCGAACCCTTGAAATTTATCATACAATTTGAACTACTTCCGGAAAATATATGCAAAAATTCTTCTATCTCAATTTTAAACTGGCCAGTGCTGAAATCAGACAGAGACATTATATCTTAATAATCTAACCTGCCTCGTCCTACAAAATGAATACCCAATAACAAATTACTTACTGGGTTCGAAATATTCAAAAATTAAATCCAATTAGTTCGAATTAGTTCGAAATAGTTTGAGATAGTTCGAGGGTCTAATTTACAATATTATAATTACCAAAAATTCTAACTAGTAAAGTAAAAAGAAATATTCAACTAATAAACTAAAAACAACATAATGAATAAAATCGATACTATTTTATTTCGAATTTAGCATTTCGATAATATTCAACCGATGTGCCATCTTATAGGCAACCCTAAAAACTTTCACGCAATCTCGTGGAGCTGACTATTTAACAGCTGATATGTGACAATAAATAAATATTTTCTGAAAAAGGAAAATCAACAAGAAAGCAAATAACCCTATTTATATTTATCCAAACATTAAGAAAACGTTTTTCCCAATATGTGATACATTGTCTCGAGGTACCTACTGAAATTTATAAATTATAGAAATATATTAAGTTTCGATGTCAATCAAAATTTCAAAATGTAAACACAAGGAATGATCTCAATATAGATGAAACCAATATTAATGAATGAGAAACAAAAGGTAATTATTAGTTTTATAGTAGAAAACACCGTTTACTGTGAATTTACGTACGAAACAAAAATCTATTTATGACTTTAGTAATCTGAACCTGTAATTTAATCTTGAAAAATGTAAACAAAAATATTTATTATTCAAACCCAATTTTTAACCATTTAAATAGTTGCCTCTATGTAATCTCCTTTCAAGCAGACACAAAAAGGGAATAATATATAGAAACAGTTTATTTCCCGCAAATGCAACTCTGGTCCTCTCTCCACATGCGTTTCGACTACCTCATGGTCTCGTCAGTGGAGCTGTATCGAACCGAGAGCAACATTCGCAAGAAACAACTGCTATATAAAATAAAAATCCGAGACATGTCGGCAGGATATTAAACACCTAACAAATTCGATGTCAGACTGAAAAATATCGCCAGTAGAACGACATCTATACATTCACCGAAATATTGCTAAATTTAAAAAAATCAATGTTCCAGTAAGAAAAAAAAAAACAAATCTATCTGCGGTGTTCAGATAGTTGCCTCTACGTATTCTTCTTTCAAGCAGACACAAAAAGGAAATAATATATAGAAAGAGTTTATTCCCTGCAAATACAATTCTGGTCCTTTCTCCATTTTTGTTTCGACCACCTCATGATCTCGTCAGTGGAGCTGTATCGAACCGAGAGCATTATTCGCAGGGAACAAGTGCTATATAAAATATAAATTGCGAGACGTGTCGACAGGATATTAAAAACTTAACGATTTCGATGTCAGACTAAAAAATATCATCAGTCGAACTATGTCTGTACAGTTACCGGAGTAGTTCGAAATTTTAAAAAATCAAAATTTAAGTAAAAAAATAAAATAAAAATCTATCTGCCGTGCATAGATAGTTGCCTATTCTCCTTTCAAGTAGAGAAAAAGAAAAGAATATATAAAAACAGTTTATTTCTTGCAAACACAACTCTGGTCTTCTCGCCATACCCATTTTGACCACCTTGTGATCTCATCACTGGAGCTATATCAAATCGGATGCAACATTCACAGGACATAACTGCTATATAAAATATAAATCCCGAAACATCGGCAGAATCTGAGACATCGAAGTCGCCAGGTTTTTAATAACCTGCCGACATGTCTCGGAATTTATATTTAATATAGCAATTGTTTCCTGTGAACATTGCTCTTGGTTCGATACAGCTCCACTGACGAGATCATGAGGTAGTCGAAACTCGCATTGAGAATGACCAGAGTTATATTTGCAGAAAATAAATTCTTTCCTTTTGCTTAAGGGCAACTACGAGTGTTAATTTTTTTAAATGATGAAAAAAATTGATTTAAAAAAGAGTTTTCTCTCGTTGCGCACCAATTATCTATTTTGAAATAGGAGTGGGGCATAAGTTAGACAAAATTAAAGTAAAGGAGTATAATTGCGAAGTAGTAGATATCTGTTGAACTTCCATTGTCTTTATTTATGTTGAATATCACGACCTTTCGGCTAGTAGTTATCTCTAGCCGTTTTCAAGTAAAACTAAATAAATCCCTTAGCTACATGACTATTTATACTAAAAGTATATGCAGTAGAGTATGACTGAGATGGATGCAGTCATGCTTGTTATGGCAAAATCCCATTTTTTATGCTGCATTTAGTTTTAGTTTACAATTACTAAGAAGTAGTTTCCACACTTCTCTTATGTCTAAAACTGGTTTACTAAAACAACTCGGGTTCTGATGTATAACCGCGGCTTCTTTGAATTTCCGTTTTCTCCAATGTTGTTCTCGGTGTAATATTTTAGCTTCAGACCATTTTATGTGGTGTCTATGAGTCTAGGCATGGTTAGCGGCACCAGATTTTTCTGTTTCTCCTCGAGATGTACATTTTTGGTGTTCTTTGATCCTTACGTCAAGAGGTCCCTTTGTTTCGCCAATGTAGGAATTGTCACATTCACAAGGTATCTGATATACACAGTTCTTCATGTCTCTTTGAGTAGTTGGTTTGACCCTAGTGATCCGACTTCTCAGAGAGTTATTTGAATTGAAAACAACGTCGATTTTATATCGTTTTCCTATCCTTCTAACTTTTTCTGAAAAATTCCATTCGTTGTCGATATTGTCCTATTTCTGCGTTGTTCTAGAAATTTATCCACTAGATATACTGGATACCCGTTGGCTGTCAGATCATTTTTAATGTAATCTATCTCTTTCATCAAGTTCTAGTTGGAGTTGCAGAGACTTAAGACTCTATCTACAAGATTTCTTATAATTCCTTGTTTGGTGTTGTTGGAGTGATTAGATGAATAATTAAAGTATTGTCCTGTGTGCGTGGCTTTTCTGTAAACCGAAGTTCGAATTTGTCTGCCGTTTCTTTCAACCAAGACATCTAAGAATGGTAATTTATTTTCTACTTCTTTCTCCATGGTGAGTTTAATAGTTGGGCTGACATTATTGAGATGAAAAAGGAAGTTTCGAAGTTATTCGTCTTTTCCACTCCAAATAATAAAAGTATCGTCTACATATCTGAGCCATAACTTTGGTTTCTTAGTTGTGAATGGAAGTCCAACAGATATCTACTACTTCGCAAGAAACATCATTGTCTATGACCTTCAAACAAACACTAAAAGAGTGTAATTATTAAAAATTGGGAAAACGAAATTAACAAGCGGGACATATAATATCAACCTAATTATTATACATCAAATCCATCGGTATTAAGTCTGCTATTGACTCATGGGTCATACTTATATACATAAATTTAAGACTTCATAATCAATGTTTATTCATTTCAGGAGAACAATATTAACAGTTGTTATTGGCAAATAGCATTTTAAAGGACTTTAGTTTTAGTATCTTCGCTGACCTATTATCTCCCATAAACTATGTTAAAAAGCAGGATACGAAGAAGACAAAGTTCAGTAAAAAACACTACGCTGTCATTCGAGCAACTACGCGCTCTTAAGAATGAACATTCAAGACTTGATGTTTCAAATAAAATAAATTTCTGGATAACCTTAGTGAGCAAAAAGGCAAAAGCTTAAAGACTTTAGTGGATTAGATTAGAGGCAGAGCCTAAATTATATAGGCTTAGCTGTTAACAGCTTAGCGTTCAAAACAAAATCTGAACTAATATTTTGGGGCTTTTTAAGCATGAAATATAAACGAGATAAACGGAAAATGTTGGGGAAAAACAATATCACCTTAAAAATAAAGTTTTAAAAATGTGTCAGTTGGATTTAAAATATATTTATCATTATGATTCTTTATTAAACGATTTTTGCTCTACAAAGATAAAAATATTCTTTTGGACTGAAACTTATAAAAGTTCCTAAATCTGTACTTATAAAACACATAAGTAAAATTCTGTTTTAACGCAACGAATACTTGAAAAGCATCAAAAATTGACCTTAACATAATAAATATAAAATTATGTAATAAGTTTGGAATATGTTTTTTTTTTGTATTCTTTAAGAAACATAAATTTTATGTTTTTATTCTTAGGTGATTTTACTTTATTTTTCACCTGAAACTAACTTATAAGAAAGAGTAATCATTTCGTCGGTTTGCAGACTCCTGAATTTTAAATTTATTTCTGTCTGTATATAAATAGACATTTATGTGAAAAAAGTTTTACGTTGAGATGGCCTTCTGTTCATGATGTTTGAGGGGTTTCATGCTGAATATTAAGAATTCAGGTATATGATTTATTGATGCATAACACACACCTATAAAAAATATATATTTTGATCCGTAGCTATACATCTATATGAAAATTAAACTGAAAATAGTTCAACAGATTTTAGTATTTTCTAATTTTAAAATGGAAAAAAAATTGAAAAAATCGATAATGACCCTGCTCCATAAAAAAGAAATATCCTTTGACTTTGCATGAAAACCACACCACTGGTATCGAATTTGAGATTTAAATTGTTTCATCACATCTTGGTCTCGTTCTCAAAAAATGGATAGGAACTGTGAAATTGATAATAGTCCTCTTAATGTATAGCAGTTTTTGTTTTCCGTAAATTCTCCTAAAATATTTATTACGACGTACTATAGCTGAATCGAGTACATATATGCATTAAATAAGATCAAACTCCTTTATAACCTCAAAAAAAGAAAAACGCCAAAACCAGTGAATTTCAACATAATAAAATGAGTGTTTCTTTTTATTTTTACCTGTTGATTCTCAGTATTACAATAAACAGGCCAGTAAAGTAGGTCTGTTAAAAATTACATAAAACTAAACTTCTAAATCTACATAACTGGTTAAACGAGATCAGCGCTACCAAAGTGCTAACACAGCAGACAAGCAAGCTCCGCAAGTCATAAATAAGCCTGTAAACTCATATAATAAGGAATCAGTGAGATGATGGATATTGAATTGAATTTGAACTCAAGCTGTCTATGTCTGTTTTTCTCATTTTTTGTGTATTTTTCATTTTTTAAATATTTGTAATCATTTTGCTGTTTTGGTCTGATATGTTGCTGGTAGTTTACGTCAAAACTTCACAGTTAAGTGATGTTAAATTCAATAATAGAGTCTTACTTAAACAAGTAACCAAGATCACCATGGCCTAGTTGAAAGTTAGTAGTCCTATCAGCAAGCAAATAAACTAAACTAACGCCTATGCTAGAGAGTAGGGGTGGGTTATTCATGGCGCCACTGCATCTGTAGCTAGGTTGAGTGCAAAAAGCTTCCACGATATCACTAGAAACCAGGTTTTAACTTCAATCCTAAAGATACGCTAGTGAGTCTTTGAGTTAAATAAAACCCGCCAATAAATCATAACAAGATCTTTAATTGAACAATCAAATGTCTAGCTGTGTTGCTCTAGCTATAAAGCTAGATATGCTATAAACGAAATTTAATATATTACAAACTGTGTTATCATTTAAAATAGAAAGTAAAAATGATACTAACATACTAATCTCGTGATCGTCTTAGGGAGGGGGGTTCACAAGTTCATCTTGTTCGATTACGTAAAGGGGATAAGGGGTTTCGAAATCAATCACGTGATACGTCGTGCCGTAAAATTTTTTATATCTTTCTAATTAATTAGAAAGATATAAAAAATCTTTTTCTTCATATTGTGTAGAAAAAGTAGGATTGACAGTTAAATTCTCGACATTTTATAGAAAGCCCTAAACCGGCGCTGTATGAGCTTCTTTTTCCCTCAACATACGGTGCGAGATAAAAGGGACCTTAAACTGGTAGCGATTCCACAAAAGAAATGACAGCTCAAAATAGTGAGCTCAAACAGCATTGCTAACTAATAAGTCGTTGACATTTCCGACTCAAAATTAAATAGGACTTCATTGTTGATTCCTAAAATGGGAAATAAGAATTGTCCCTCAGCCTTTTGCAACACGATATTAGTTACTCACCCAAATTTCCTCCGAAAATGCAACGGCCTAAAAGAATGCAAATTTGCCTAAACGTTTACTGAAAAAGGTCACATAACCCCAACAAAAGGTAAACAAAACCTTGAAAATACTACAAATAAAAATTCGGAAAACTGTGGTCAAAATAGATAAATGTAACAATTTAATTTGAAATAATCAGCACAAAAAAAATATATCTCATAAAAAAAGGTTAATAATAACATTCTATTTAAATATAATCAACCTAAAACAGTGACGTAGAGTTGCCGTCCTAAAAATACAAGTTATGAAAGAATTTTAATTAGGCTGTATTTCTTATAAGCAAATTACTGAAAGATAAAGAAAATGATCAAGTTGGGAAGAAAATTTGCAAGGGAGTGAAATTTGGAATGGCCCGAAAAGCAATAGGACTCAAAAATGCAATGAATATTAGGCTGTTATACGAAGGAGAAATGAGAAATGCTTAATAACAATGATATAGTGCTGCCCACAACGTGAATATTAGCAAAAAGAAGGTAAAATGAACCAAATTGACCATAGTAAATTTAAGATAAATTTTTAACCGTGACAACTCCCCCTCTCCTTCAGAAGGAGGGTAATTTCTCAAAAAATTTAACCGACAATGATGAATTAAGTAGGTAACACTTAATTGAACGAAGCTACGTGATGATCTATTATTAAGTAAAGTTAAAGATAACAAAATCCAAAAAGGTAAGGTAATTATAAGATAAAGAACTGACCATATAACAAGGTAAGCCGATCAACGTAAGGAAATATAATTAATTAAAACCCAAATAAAAGAAAACCAACCCAAAAAAAAACATATCTGTTTGGAACTCGGCGACCCCCTTGGAGGCATCTGGTGTAGAAAAGTCCGTCGACGCTGCCGACGGAGGTGCTCAGCACTTTTTCGACTTGGGATGAGCAGGTCAGCTAGTATTGCGTAACACCCGAGAAAAGTGTGGGGGACCTCGTTTACTAGCCTCACTCCAGTTACTCCCAAGGAAGCCTCCAAGCGCCACATAGCAGACAACCCAAAGGGCGGATAACAAAAAAAAGAAAAGATAAACCAACCCGCAAACAAAAAAACTAAGAAGAGAAAGAAGGATAGCCTAGATGATCCGCCAAAAAAGGGAGTGAGTTATAAGCATCCACCAAACTAAAAGATGCGTTGGTGTTACCCTAGCGCACCGCAGCCTTAACAATAAACAAAAAAAAATTAGGAAGGGTGTTCCGCGTGGTGCCACTGCCACTGGCCTGTCGCAACAGACGAACCAGTCGAAGCTGAGGCCGAACACAGTAACATGGCCCTCCCCTGGCCTGTTGGGCTAGCCAACAGTGATTTAACCTATCGGAATAGGCCCCAGGGGCTCAGACTACGATTAATAAAATTACTTATTTTTATAACTTTTAATAATCTTAATTTGAAATCTTTATATTAAAAACATAATTACAGGGAAATGATATATTGGTTTTTGTTTGTTATTTCAGAAATAGAAACCACTACCCTCGTATGGGTAAATATAATCTCATGCTTTCCGAATAAAATTTTGCACTTCATTTAATTAATATTAAATATGCTGATAATATACCAGGCATAATTCGAAATAATATTTATCAGAAATTGGAAAGGTTTAATTTGTAGGGGAGGGGGGTATATCTAGATATAAATACGTAAAACCATTAAAATCGGTTTTCTCTTCTGGATAAATAAACAAAGCTGAAAATTCGAAACTTTTTTCGCCTGAAGAATTATTTGCTTACGCCGAAGAAGATAAAAAACCGCTATTCTTTTAGTAATCGATAAACACTAGTTACTTTTGTATTACTTGATCTAAATAATATGTTATATAATTTTCAAATGGACATTGTGGTTCATTAAAAGTGTGAAAAATTTCAGCCCGATTGATAAATAGATTAAATAATTTATGGTTTATTGAAATTGTTGATTGTAGAAATCTGATATTTAATTAATTTTTCCTTATAAACCAACCAGCCAGGGATTTGTTTGAAAACGCAATACATTTTTGGAGATTTGCACTATGATGTAAAAAAAAAACAAAATAACGGCAAAAAATTGTTGTAAAAACGAATACGTTATTCCTTATAAACAAATAGACATTCCTGACAACCGTGAACAATACTGACGATTTTTTTATATTATCTTAGATAGGTATGTCTGTGCAAATTTTAAGCCCAAGCTCGTGTTGCTAGATATTTTAAGAGGCGAGATATATATATTTTTTAAAGGTGCAGCTTTTTGATTTATTTATATTAAAACTTCAATTCTATAATATTCACAGGAGAATAATTATTTTTTATGAATATAAGTGAAACTGAGTTGAAAAGTTTTTAAGAATTATAAATATTAAAGATTGTAGTATGTTGCCGGTGGGTTCCGTGGCCAGCTCTCAGCGATTTTGACGTATAAAGACTCAAATGAAAGCTTTTTTAATAAATACAATTCTTATATTTAACATTTTCTCCGGGAAATTTTAAGTCAAAAGTTGAATTTTTTAACTTTAAGCATTGTTTATTTATGTAGGAACAGAAAACTGACTGTACGTCTTGAAGCGTTTATGCTCTTGCAACCCAAACTTTTCTAATTTCTGCTAAACTTCATTTCAAGTTTTAAAACAGAATGTCCGAGCTATAAATACAAGTAGTCTTCTGTGTATGTTCTAAATATTAAGTCTTAATATAAATCAAGCAGCAGCGATTTTTTGAAAAAAAGTTATCTCTGCTCCTAAGGTAACTAGTGAAACGCGCATGAGCTTAAAATTTGCACCAAAATAGTAACTACAGGTAAGTAAAAAAACTCGTCAATTGCATTCGTAGATGCTGAGAAATTTTATTTGTTTATAAGTAAAAACGTATGTCATTTTTTATAACGATATCTCATCTATCATTTTGCACTAAATCGATCCTGTTATTTTCCTACATCATAGTGCAAGTCTCGCAAAATCTATTGCACAATTGTTTAAAAATCCGACTTTTGGAATAAATTGATAACTATTGGATCACTCAGACTGAATTTTGTCACATTTTTACAGGTCCGTAACAGCCACTTAAAAATTGGTGTCAAGTATTGCAAATATAATTGTTTATATATTACTAAAAAATAGCTATTTTATGCAGTTTTTTCAACAAATAATCCACTTCTTACGTGTAAAAAATCATATTAAAAGTTTCTTTTAATATCTACAATTTTTATATTTAACGTTTTCCCCTACGGCAGACAAAAAACTGAATTTTAAAAATTGCTTATTGGTCGCGGAGAAAAAAGTAGATGTAGGTATATATGTGTAAATACGTCCCCCCTCCCCCGCTTAAAGTTGAACCCAAAAATTGCTAGTAAACGTTTATCTCTGAAATAGCTCTTTTTAACGGAATGCCTAGTGTAAACTGCTTATGAATGTGCGAAGCAGATTCAAAGCTAAGTGCGGTGCTATGGGCGTCGCGAAGGGTGGTGCTATGTGCATTGAATCGTTGAGCCAGGATTTAAGTTAGTTCGAAGAGTTTCTGGAGAATACTGTTTAATAAAATACAACTACGTGCATTCAAAGTTGAAATTGTAGTGTATTTTATTTTTTCAAGAAAAATAAATCGTTTAAAACGGGGGTTGTGTGGACGGTTTTCAGAAAAATAAATAAGTTAAAATTCATTATTTTGCAAAGACACGAAGAGTTTCTTTGAGATGAATCTGCTGTAACAAAGATACAATGTCATATCGTATTTCTCATTTAGAAAGCATTCAAACAGTCTTAGTTATTTCTTTTTGTCGAGGAAACAACAGTAAATAAATGTTATTAATTTAGCAGAGCATATTTTTTTATTTATTTTTATTAAACTTAACTTTAAGCAAAAAGATGCTATTTTATATTCTTTATTCGTCAGTTAAATCAAAACTAATGCATCAAACACGATGATTACTATAAAAAGGTTTAAATTTACAAGATACTTAGTGGAATAAGCAGACTAATTTTACAAACAATACTTTCTAAATTTGTTTAATTAATAAAAATAAAATGTTTTAATGAATAAAACGAAACGGCGACTGACTAATGTTTTTTAATTAATTTCCAACGTTTTTATATTAAAAAGTAAAAAAAAGTTAATGGGAATAAAAAAACGCGCCATTAATAAGGTAAAAAACTCAGTATTCAGTGCTCCCAAATACGGTATTTTATACATATGTTAGGTCGTGGTCGAATAAAAAAGCTTTTTAAAAAAATGATTACTGTACGATTAACAACAATTTAAATTTAAATGGATTTTTTTGTTTACAAGGAAACTTTTTTGTTTAATTTTGTATTATATTAAAAACAATTTTGATAATATTTAGATTAACAGTTGCTGATAATTTATTCCCACTCTCAATGAGTTGTTCACTATAGTTTAATGCTTGGTTTCTGTCTGTCATAGTGTTTTTATATGTTGTTAGACTTTGTTGTTAACTTAGTTTAGTGACGCAAACTATTTTTTTTTTGTAAACATCGTGTTTCCTGTTTATTAGCTGAGTTAAATTTTAGATTCGATCAGGTTGTTTTTTGTAAAATTAGTAAAAGTCCGTTATTAAAAGTATTTTATTGGTTATCGCTAAGAACTGTCATCTCTCCAGCTCAGCGGGGAATCATAGTCAAAGTTGTGATGTGATTAAAGAAACTTTTAGACGAACCCATCAAAAAAATTTAGGTAAGTTTTATTTTTGTTAGGGAGGATGGAATATAGAACCAACATATCTTACAAAACATCATCAAAAAGCGATGTTGGGTATAAAACACATCAACTTTGGTCAAGCGAAGTCACAATGAGTATAAAATTCACAATTGATTGAGCCATTATAGAACTTATAATGACTTACGGCTGCGAATGTTGGTAAACGATGGTAAAAGACAAAAGGTCATGCAGAGTATCTAGGTTAGAAAATGTACCTAACGAAAAAATCAGAAGATGCACTAAAAGAAAAACACAACAACAAAAATTATAGAAATTTAAGCAGAATGACCAAGAAGGATGATCGATTATGAGCTAACCAAGAGAAGAAGTAGGGATAGATCGCTTAGAATTTGGGAAGTTATAAGAAACAGAGCCATAGAGGAGAAAGTATGGAGAGAGAGAGAAAAAGTGTGGAGTATGAAATGCTGGTTATGGCAGAAGTTGTAGGACCTCCGCAATTGTAGGTGATACTATATAAAGTCCATTTTAGTTAAATCTGGGGAACTAGCGGGTCACGAAATAGGTTCTCCCCTTCCAATCTAACGATCCGGGTATGGGACATTTAAAAAACTTGATGGTCTCTGTATGATGAACTGGGGCACCATCATGAAGAAATCACATTTCTTCTCGAGTTTCATTTGTCACCTGAGCCAATAGTTCAAGTAAATGGTTTTGCAAAAAGTCTACGTATACTTCCTCTGTTATTCCTTGCTTAAAAAAGTATGGTCTAATTACGTGGGTTCCGACAATACCTCCCCAAAAATTTAAGGAAGTTTTGGAATTGTACCTTACAAAATATGGATTTTCCGCTGCATAATAATGGAAATTGTATATGTTATCACTTCGGCTTCTGTGGAACATTGCCTCATCTCCAAAAAGCATTAAATCAATAAAATTTCTGTGTTCATTTATTCAGTTTTAAGCCCAAAGACAAAAACTCCAGTATTCTCTGAATCTTGGGGTAAGAATTCTTGAAATAATTGAATGTGGTGAGAGTGTATTTTGTGAACCTTAAGTATTCGCTGAACCAACATATTATGTAACTCTGATTAAAACATTTTTTCAAATTTTTGAAAAATAAGGAAGATAGCGTACTTTGTCACACTATCTAAACTAAAATATGAAGTTATGTTAAATTTTTATTAACTGATGATACAAATTAATTTTGATGTTAAGAACTACTTCGATTTAATTCATTACTAGTTGGTTAATAAATATACTGATAACAGCACTGAAATCACCAATTTAGGATTTGGAGAACATATACAGGTATTTGATTGCGGCTACTTAGTTAAATTGATGAAACATTAAATAGGCCGAATGTTCGAGGTAGAATTTTTCAATAGACCTTCTACTTTATTGCAATAAATTAATGTGTCTTCCTTTGTAAAAAACTTAACATGTTCTTTGTGTCGGTTTATGTACCAAGAGAACGTAGTTTCAGGTTGTTTGTTTCTCTTCATACAAAATCCAAGAAGTTCTGCAAGTTCCTTGCTTACCTATAAATTTCGAACCATATCGTTGCTTGATATAAAAGTTTTTATTTTTGATCAGTTTCTCTTTCTATAGACTTCATATCATCATTTATCTCTGAAACTTTTCCTTCTTCATCTTCTTCTTTTTTATTACTTTTTTCTTCAACTTCACATTTTTGAGGTGGTACAGGAATTGGAAAATCAGGTCCTTATAATATCAATTTCGTGACGGATGTAACATCAGGCTAAGTTTTGTTTTTTATTTTTATAATTATTATATAGTCAAACACATCCACTTGACAAAAATAACTATTATCATGACTTTGCGGTTCTCGTCACATCATAGATACTGCAAATGATATTGATTTGAATTTTTTTAACCACAGAATGATTGCTGGTGAACATATTAGACAACATGAATATGGAACTCACCATTAGTCATTTTGATGCTTAATTGCAATCCTAAAATGATTGCTAACTTTTTTTTTTCATACTGTCCGTTATCTGTTGTTTTTATCACAAATGCACAAATAGAACAAAAATCATCAGAGAAATTTTCACAAAGTGAACTAGACATTTTTGTTAAGGCTAAAAACCTCCATAGACGATGAAGAATTTTAAACAAACAAATGTAACCCAGGGGAGGCGGATTATTACATTACATGTCCCACACCCGTGAATAGGTCAGCTTCGAGGATTCTGAGGGAGGCAAAAATTCGTCAATACCACTCTTAACAGAGAATAATTCGAAATTTAAAATTCATCTTGCCACCTATAATATTCGAACAATGAGATCAATGGAACATCTTGAAAAATTGGAAGAAGAACTATCCAATATAAAATCGAACATCTTGGACATATTGAAAATTAGATTACCTGAAGAAAAATGCATCACACTAAACTCTTCTGTATTGTAACAATAAAGAGGAGGACCCACACATTGGCGGAATAGGGATAATGATACATAAGACTATGAAACAATTTTTTACTAAGATGAAATCCATATCACATAGGGTCATTGATATATGAAATTATTTAAATAACATAGTGTTCAAGTGATTCAAGTATATGCTTCTAGAAGCTCTGCACCTGACGAAAAGATAGAAAACTTTTATGAAGACATTTCACAGACACTAGCAAGGAAACAGCGCACTTCAAATTTATAATCGGCAATTTTAATGCCAAGCTAGGAGTATCGACAGACAGTCAGAGTATATATGTCGGCAAATTCGGACTATGCTTTATCAGAGAACAAGGAGAAAGACATAAATTATCTGCAAAAAAAAGGAAGTATTGTATCAAGTCCTATTTAAAAAAATCGGTAAGGAGAAGGTGAACATGAAGAAGCCCGGACTCAAGTCTGAAGAATGAAATCCATTATATACTAACGAACAAAGATTTTACTGTAAAGGATGTATCGGTATTGAATCATTTTGACACTGGTGTCGACCATAGATTGAGAAGAACTACAATACTAGAAAATTTATAAAAATTTCAAATTCTGTAAGAAATTATCTGATAGAAAAAAACTGAATAACTTGAATGCAAATACCCTAGAAAATAAAATAAGCAATGATATTAAAACGGTTGCCAAAAATATATTTACCATTGTCAGAAAGAATGATTCAAAAATAAGAAGGGAGACTAGAAAGCTCATGGCGAGGAGAAGAAAATTGGAAAAGGGACTCTAGAGTACAATAAATTAACGAAATCATGAAAAAGAAAACAAGAGAAGATTTAAGACTGCATAACATAAAAACGATAACAGCAATCATTGAAAACAACAAAAATATGATGATTCTTAGAACACTTAACAACACTGGCCGCCTCCAAATAAACCAACTGAAAGACACAAACGGAAACGTTAAGGAAGATAAAGGGAATTTGAGGGATATTTTTGAGAAATTCTATATTACTTTATTTTATACACAGAAAACATTCCGCAACAAATCGTGCAGCTGATGAAATGATTCTCAATGTGAGCTCCGAGGACCTACCACATATAGAGGTAGAACTAGCATTATCTCAAATGAAAAATGTTAAGGCACCTGGGAAAAATGGAATTACAGCTGAGATGATAAAACTTGGCGGAAAAACTACTGTGGAATCAGTGACTATTCTTCTTAATAAATGTTTAAGAGGAAGCATAATACCCCAAAAATGCCAGAATGCCTAAGTAGTTTTATTGTTCAAAAAGGATGATAAATTAAGAATTGATAATTACCGACCTATAAGTTTACTTTTTCACCAACACACCAACTTCTGACAAAAATTATAACAAATAGACGCACAATCGAATTAGACGCCAATCAATCTCCCGAACAGGCTGAATTCTGTAAGCACATTAGAACACATACAATCCATTTGCAAACTAATAGAAAAATGTACAACGAACCATTGCACATCGCATTCATTGACTATAACAAAGCATTCGACTCACTGGAATTGGGAAATATTTTCAAAGCAATGAACAATGCAAGAATTGACTATAGGCAGTTACTTAAACACAAATATGATAATGTAACAATCGTCGTTAAAATCGCAAAAGAAATTTGCTGTTTATCGGACGTTTTTAAGGCTTTGGACTGGCATAAGAAAGGCATCAAAATCGATGGCAAACATCTGAGCTACCTCCGTTTTGCGGATGGTACAATGCTTTTTAGCTACTCAGGAACAACATGACATGTTGGAAAAACTTCAAAAAGGAAATCCGTAAAAATCGGATTAACCATGAATTTGAATAAAATGAAAATCATATCATCAGATAATGCTCAAGTGGGTATAGAAGACCAGAATATTGAATATATCAAAGAATGTATTTTTAGGACATAACGTCAGATTAGGAAAGGAAAATAAATCTGCCGAAATAAATAGACTTATTCGATTGATATGGACAGCCATGGGTAAATTGCTACACGTTTTGAGAAATAGAATCATTCCAATTAATCTAAAAGGAAAAGTCTCTAATACTTGCATACTGTCCGTGATAACATAAGGAATGGAAACCATGACACTCATTGTTAAGTCTGCTATCAAATTTAGGACTGTTCAAAGAACCATATAGCGGATAATGTTGAGAATAAATCTTAGAGACTATGTCACAAACGAGACAAAGGACTAAAACAGAAGATGCCATAACACGCATAGTATATCTGAAATGGAGTTGGGTGAGGCTGTCGTCTGACAGAATGATTTGAGATGGACAAGGTATATCGTAAAATCGAGACCTCGCTTACATAAACGCAGTCTTGGCACAGTTGCGTTGGCTTGACGATATCAGGGACAAGGTGGGGAACAGATGGCATCAAGTTGCATAAGATAAGGAATTATGGAAGAGTACAGGGGAGGCTAATGTCCAAGAGTGGACAAGAATGGAGTAAGAGGTTGTTAAAAGAAGATGTGGACGATTCAAAATGTATTTAAAAGGAGAGGAGTCATATATTCAAACACTTTTACTGATTTTGTGGAGAAATATTACTTAATTATGTTAAATAAACCCAAAAATGTGAAAGGCCCGTGTTTTTTTTTGCACTTTTAGGTTAAAACCTGACGCGATGGAGCAATTTTGCGGCCAAATTCGGTTTCATCATTAAAAAATGACTCTTCTAGTCTTTCATTTTTAATCCTTGTAGGTCTGTATTACTGAACGTAAAACTCGACATATAAAAAGGTGGTAATCCATAGCTTAAAATCAGTCATTTTTTGTCTAATAGCAATTTCTAAAAAAACTATTGGTGATAGAGGCAAATATGATGTTATAAATTTGAAAATAAATAGTCTGACGATGCATGTCATTAGATGTTCTGTAGTCTATTAAAAAAAAGACGAATAACGGAATTAAAGATATTAATATTTAGATAACAATGTTGGATATCTTGTATAAAAAAACTAAATATTTTATTATTATAAGATAAAATCATTTTAGCTAAGACTTTTTACAATTTTTTACAAAAAAGTAAAGAAGCTTGATGTTGGGTATTAAAATTTAATTAATAATTTTGCAACGTCGTATTTTACGGCAAAAGAACTAGGTAAAAGATAGAGGTTCAATGAGAATTCAAGTAGGATAAAAAAACTGTAAGTCGTTAAAAATTATGTGCAATGCTTTTTAAGGGCACTCTATATAAGCTAAATTATTTTTAAAATATTTACTGATTTAACTTTATAGTCGTAATTGAATATAACCTGTATATGACTATAGAATAGCAATTTAAAAATGAATTTATTGCCTAATCATAACAATTTTATGTATCAAGAAAATATATTGACCATATGATTTTTACTTTTACGGAAAACTTACTTTCCATAAAAAATTGAGAAATTACTTTTACGACGTTTTGATTAGATTGTATCTCTAATTGTTATCAACTATAAACTGAATATTTTTTTCTTAAGGCTTATATAGGGAGTGTGTCCATTGAAACACAAAGTTCCAGTCAAATGCCCTGACTAAATTTCATGGTGAACCATTCTAACAAAAGTATTAAAACTTCAGTATCCAGGAAGTTAACCCATACTGGACAATATCTTAACCATAGTTCTAATCATTCTGTTGTAACAAAACGGGAAATTATACTCAACGTCTATGATCGCGCTATATCTATATGCAATAATGCCGATTCATTGGAAAAAGAGCAAACATTAAATCTGATTTACAATAGAATAGTTTTCCTTTACAATTAATAGACGATGTTATAAATAATTTTAGAACAACGAACACTGGACAGCAAGAAACTCATTCATTCTTCACAACGTTAAGGGAACCTCGGAGAAAATAATACGAATTGCTAGTAGCTATAATATAAAAACAGCCTTTAAATCAGGAACTACACTTAGAGCTCATTTAACCAAAATAAAACGAAAAACTACCGATAAGAAAGAACGTATTAACAAATTTCCATGTGAGTGTAGTGAAATGTATATTGGAGAAACTAAGCGACCAGTAGAAGTTAGAATTAAGGAACATAAAGGAACACAAAAAGGGGAAACGTCTAGATCAGGTATTGCAGAACACGCTTGGGATTAACAACACCATATAAAATGGTCTGAAGCTGCGGTAATATATATGAAACACAACATGAAAAAAAGAAAATTTATAGAAGCAGCTTACATTAAAAATAATAAGGGAACCTTCAGTAAACCAGTGATGAGATACCTAATCTTTGGGAACCACTACTTTGTAACATCAAATCATTGAAGTGTGTACAGTGAAGAGAAACATTGCGCTTTAATTGACACAGTCCCTATTTAAGCTGGTAGTTTTAAGAAAAACATTCAGTTGATACTTGATAATGGTTAGAGATACAACCGAATCGAAACGTCGTAAAAGTAAACAAAAATAAAGACAATGCAAGTTCAACAACCACATTTTAGTCAATCTTCAACATTGCCTACAATCTTCAAACAAAACTAAAGTTAGAAGAGGTATTTAGCAAAATAGTTAAATAACCAAATAAAACATTACACCTTTGAAGTCACAACAGTGGTTTCTGGCATCACAAATTAGTGTTTTCGACAAGTAAAATGTCGCCTCGCCTTGCATCATTAAAATTATATTTTTTTGCTAAATTTACAATAGAACGTAGTTAATTAATCATAATGATTTTGTGAAATTCGAGAATCCAAATAAAATTTCCATTAAAAGAAAATTGCTAATTTGTCAAATGGTTATAGGAAATTTATTAATGACACGGGTATTGCAAATGATGCCACGACCCTAGAGATTAAATATTTATTTTGTTTTTCCAGGATGCCAGTGAACGCTATATATTTTTAACATAATCGGATTATAATTATTGACAAGCAAATTTATTAATAATATAACCGGTATAATTAGTTTGGCCTGATAAAATTAAAAATTGCCGATATAGAAATTGTTTTTTTTTATATAAAATTTATAAATATCGAAATCTCTTGACACAATAAATTGGCGGTTACAGTTCCGACAGTAACTAGTTTTCTTCCCAAAACTTATATGTTAAGATATATTTAAAAAATAAGTCTATTTGTGTCACATTGCAACTTTTTCTAGTTCTGATGATACTTATTCGTTTCGGATATTGGCGATCAGCATTGGAATTCATACCTTATCCGCTGCGGCTCGATAACGGCTCACTGTTGTTGTATTGAACCATGTACGTAAATTTTTCAACCACGATATCGTTTTTCTTCCAGATCTTCTCCTTTCGTCATTTTTCCCTGCAGAATCATTTGTAGTAACCCATAACTTCAACTCTTTCACAGGATATATTCTAAGTACTCCAGTTTTCTGATTTTTTTGAGAGCAGCTTAGTTGGTAATGTGGTTTGTCCGAGAAATTCTTCAATGTATCTGTATAACCTTCATTCTATTTTCTTGGGAAAGTTTTTGCCAGAGTGCAAGACTTGACACCATACGACAGAACTGGAAAAATATAGCGCCTCAGCTGTCCGGTTTTAGTTGGTTGGACAGATCATGACATTTTAAGAGCTTGAACAATTTTATGAATATGGAGTTTTTTATTTAGCCATTTAATTTCCATTGAATGGTTCCACTTCTCATTAATTGTTGTATTGGGGTATATATATTTCTCCACTTTCTCTGTCTGTTTGTTGTTTATTATGAGTTGTCCAGGAGCTTTTTACTTCTAGATATTATTATATACTTTGTTTTCTTGATATTTAAGGGTTTCAAGATTTTTTGCAAATAAAACAGGATCGTTGGCATATCTTATAGTTCTGATATAATCACCAATAATTTTAATACCATTGTTGACGTCTTCTATCACCTTTAGGAATACTTGCTCTTAATATATATTGAACAGTAGCGGTGATCACACGTATCCCTGTCCATCTCCACACTTAATTAGAAGTTTATGTAGCCCTTTTATTTAGTGAGTATAGCTGAAGCTTGGTTCCAACATAGGTTGCTGATAATTCTCAGAACTCTATTTTCTATTAAATTTTTTTTTCAGTATCTCAATCAGGTTCTTGGTTGGTACATTGTCAAACCCTTTTTGATAATCTATTAAACATGCAAATATGTCCCAGTTAATATGTTTGTACCTTGCAAATATAACCTGGATACTAACTAGAGCTTCTTTGGTTTCCTAGTATCTTTCGAAATTCAGACTATGTACGTCCGATCTATTTTTCGCATATTTTGAAGATTCTTAGGTGAATTATTTTTAGAAAAAATTTTGGAAAGTGGCTTATTAGACTAATAGTGCGGAGTTGTTACAGTACTTGGTGTTATGTTTTTTTAGTATTACTATAAATGCTGATTTTAACCATACCTTAGGTATTTTTCTGGTAGAATATATATTTTGCTAAATAGTTGTGTTACCCGACATATGCTTTCTATGTCGATCAATTTCAGAATCTCGGTTGTAATATCGTCTGATCCTGGAGACTTATTATTTTTGAGTCACACCATCTCGGGATATTGGCGCTTTTAATAGATTAGATTTTTTCTCAGAAGTAAAAGAAAAAGTTGATAACTGTGATTTGTTAAAATATCAGTGAGACTACGAGCATACTGGTATAACGAGCATACTAGCGATTACAATTTATAATAGCTCACCTGTAAGATATTACAGTAATATACAAACACAAATATACTCAGACTGCGGTGATTCTCACATATAAAAATCATAAAATTAGCTCCTACGCATCTGGGGTTTCTGCGAGCTAGTTCTATCACTTTTTTTCGGCTCTTAGAATCTCGAACAGAAACAAACACTATTTCAAGAGTGTATATGGACGTCTATGCACATCATTTATAAACCATTTTATAACGTCAAACAAATAAAAATCCTTAGAAGTCAAACAAACTGTTGTTTAGTGTTGCTTTGTTTACTATGATGGGAAGTTATAAGTGTCACGTGACCAGCGTCATTATTATGTTCGGCGCGTTTTTTATCATTCAAACTTTTTAATTAATTTTTACCTACAATAGATTTCTAGGAAATATCTAGTTAGTGTGCATTAAATGCCGTAAAAAATAATATGAAAACATTTTCTAACACTAATTAAACAACTTATTCTTTGACGCGTCTCATTTTAGATAAAACGTTTCATGATAATTTTAGGGCTAGACCGTATCGTATCGTATCGTATCGAGATTTTTACGTTAGAACTGTTTTATTTATCCCTATTAAATTAGTAATTAAAATAGTTTTTACAAATTATCATGAATTATTTCAGTTATACAAACACCACATGGCAAGCTTCACCATAACTGAATAAAAACAAGTAAAGAAAATACACTTTGAAAATAATTAATTGCTTTAATGACATAAAATGGACCTGTTGGCGAATTATTAGAAATATCTAATTGCTTTTTAATTTATCGCAATTTAAATTTAATTTAAATAGTTATTGAGCAAAAAATTGTTTAGTCTCAGTACACTTGAAGTTAAAGAATGTTGAAGACCTAAGTTTATCGACAAAAATAAATGTGTTAAATTGTAAGGGAACGAAGTGCTTAAAATAATCATTTTATTATACAGGGTTGGGCCAATGTTCGGGAACGATTTCATTAGGTGGACGGATAGTGATAGCTGATCCGGATCTTGTTGAACTTATAGAACTACTGTTGATTAAGCATTTCATATACCAGTGACGTCAACAAATGTCAAATGACAATGTCAGTTTTTTTAAATAGAACATCTCGTATGTCATAGGCTATATGTATGTATATACATATATATATATATATATATATATATATATATATATATATATACATATATATATATATATATATATATATATATATATATATATATATATATATATATATATATATGTATATATTAGTAATTAAAATGGTTTTTACAAATTATCTTGAATTATTTCTGTTATACAAACACCATATGGCAAGCTTCACCATAATTGAATAAAAACAATTAAAGAAAATACACTTTGAAAATAATTAATCGCTTTAATGACATAAAATGGACCTGTTGGCGAATTGTTAGGAATATTTATTTGCTTTTTAATTTATTTAATTTATGCTTATTTTAATTTAATTTAAATAGTTATTAAGAAAAAATTGTTTAGTCTCAGTAATAAAAACTTAAGTTAAGAATGTTAAAAGACCTAAGCTTATCGACGAAAATAAATGTTTTAAAATTGTAAGGGAACAAAGTGCTTTAAATCATCATTTTATTATACAAGGTTGAGAAAATGTTCCGGAATGGTTTCATTAGATGGACGGAAAGTGATTGGGGTCTTGTTGAACTTTTAGAACTACTATTGATTATGCATTTCATATACCAGTGACGTCAACAAATGGCAAATGACAATGTCAACTTTTATAATAGAATATCTTGTATGTTATTGCGTATATATATATATATATATATATATATATATATATAATATATATATATATATATATATATATATATATATATATATATTTCTGTGGTTAATTTCTTGGATTGTAGGTTTATATATTTTATTTGGAGGGTTTTCTTGGGGTTTTCAGTCCCTTTTTTTTGCAAATAACCAAACAACCTAATTGAGTCAATATTAAAAAGAGGATAAACAGATTTCATAATAAAGCTAGTAATTCATAAAAAGAAACAAAAATAATACCCAAAAATATCTGACGCTTCCATACATCCCAAAGCTTTCGCATAACATACAAAACATATTTAAAAAGGAAAATATCACAAAGCTCATAACTTATTGAAAAATAATTTTTCCAAATTAGAAACAAAAATTCCAAATGACAAAAAGAGTAATGTCGTATATGAAATTCCATGCAACACCTGTAATTCGGTGTATATAGGGCAAACAAGCCAATATATAAAAAATGGACATAAATTTGACAAAAAAAAACTGCGCTAACTAACCACATGACGGAAACTAATTATAAATTTAACTTTGAAGAAACCAAAATTTTAAAAACCGAAAATCATAATAAACACGAGAATTCTGTGAAATGATAGAAATCCAAAAAAATAAAGACGTTGTAAACTCAAAAACTGACACGAGATAATTAAGTAAAATATATAATAATTTATTTAAATAGAAACTATACAAATGTTTTTAGCAAACAGCCACCCTTTTGTCACCTTTAACTATATTATCCTTATCTATTAATACAGAGAAGTAAAAACACTATTGAAAACAGCTAAATTTCTGGCGTACACATTCAGTATAATTTATAATAAAAATTGTTTGTTCTGTCTCCGTTTTGTTGTTGTGAGAGTTTCAAAGTAAGGTAGGATTAATTTTTAATTAGTATCTATAATAGCAGGGTGTTCAAACGTAAATTTTTTTTGCAGTATTTGAATGTATAATGTCTGAACAAGGCTAGGGAAGTTCCCAGCCGAAACGTTAGATTGACGTGTGAATATATGTTCCAAACTACGAAAACTTTGTTTGTTGTATTTTAATTAAAAAAAGGACTGAAAACTCCAAGAAAACCCTCCAAATAAAATATATATACGTTATTTCGGTTTTTCTAGGGTTTAGGTTTTTTATTCAACCCAAGAAAAAACAAAAAATAAAAGAAAATGAATAATCATGGTTCAAGAATCTGGAAATAATATATATATACATATATATATATATATATATATATATATATATATATATATATATATATATATATATTGCATAAATAAGTGCTCAGACTCAGTTTAATTTGAGATAAATAAAGATGAAATCAGACACAGAAAGATTAAATAATGTATTTTAATGGTTAATATGCCAGTAAAATTTGGTTTAGAATAGGATAGATGTTATGTTTAATTTGTAGTGTATATAAACATATATAGTCTTAAGAAACAGACAATAAATTCCAAAATTCTTAACTAAGTAAATTAATTAAGAATTGGTATATTCTTCAAAAATATGACATATTTTTCTCTATAAAAACTAAAGTTCATTAAAAAACAATGTAAAAAGTATTGGACTAGTTAGAGGAAGTGTTAATACAAATATATACATATGTATATATATATATATATATATATATATATATATATATATATTTATATATATATATATATATATATATATTATATTTGAATGAACCAAAAAGTGTGGATGCTTTTAAAAAAACTAATAATAATGTGTTACACATCCGTCGTTGGTCCCAATAAAACAATCGCTCATTAGACACAAAAGCAACAATAAACATTTTAGAGTTTTTTCCAACAAAATTTGAGTACAACTGTCATAAATTTCAATGTGCACAGTCTTACTTTTTATCAATTTTTATATATAAATAATATGCCAAAGGATCTTTTACATATATCAAAATGTCGAGAAAACTCTAGAGTTTATTTAATTAAGCTCAATAATGCTCAATGAGTAAGATTTTTGACACCTGGCAACTTGATAAATGTTAATACCTTGAAAAATTTAATTTTTTAATATTACCAATTTTAACTGGAATTTTCATGTTTTTTTTTTAATATATTGACCTAAGCCTTTGCATCCCAAACAGGATATTTCATAAATATTGTTATTATAAAGGGTGTTTTTTTATAGAGGTATAGAACTTTTAAATGGAATAAAACAAAGATGAATTTTTAAATTAATATGAAATTTACTTTATTCTAAAGATAACCTTCTGGCATTATAATTTAAATATGACTTCTGGCATATGACCGCCACGGCTGGCTCGGATGTAGTCTAATCTGGAGGTCCAATTTTCGATGACTTTTTCCAACATTTGTGGCCGTATATCGGCCAATAACGCGGCGAATGTTATCCTCCAAGTGATCAATCGTTTCGGGCTTATCGGCGTAAGACTAGCGACTTCACATATCCCCACAGAAATAGTCTAGCGGCGTTAAGTCGCACGATCTTGGAGGCCAATTCATGGGTCCGAAACGTGAACACTATGCGGTTACCAAACGTTTCCTTCAATAAGTCAATTGTGGCACGAGCTGTGTGACATGTTGCGCCGTCCTTGTTGAAACCACAGCTCCTGCACATCATGGTTGTTCAATTGATGAACGAAAAAGTCAATAATCATGGCTCTATAGCGGTCACCATTGACTGTAACGTTCTGACCAGCATCGTTTTTAAAGAAGTACGGACCAATAATTCCACCAGCCCATAAAGCACACCACACCAAACAGTCAGTTTTTCTGGATGTAACGGTGTTTCAACATACACTTGACGATTATCATCACTCCAAATACGCAGTTTTGTTTATTGACTTATTCATTCAAACAAAAGTGAACTTCATCGCTAAACAAAATTCGTTTATGAAAATCGGGATCAACGGCAATCTTGTTTTGGGCCCATTCACCGAATCTACGCCTTGCTAGGTTATCGTGTGGCTTCAATTCTTGCACGAGTTGGATTTTGTAAGCACGCAAACCAAGATCTTTCCGCAAAATCTTCCATAAAGTGACTGACACATATCCAATTCCTGTGCACGATGACGGATAGACTGATTCGGGTCTTCCTCTACGCTACGCTCTACAGCAGCAATGACTTCTTCTGTACGCACCGTATGACGTCTCTGTGGATGCGTATTATCATTTAGAGTAAAACGTGGTGCAAAAACGTCCCATAGTTAATCGAATTAATTGTTTTGATGGACGGTTATGTTGACCGTAAAATGGACGTAGTGCGCGATACGTATTTCGAACAGAACCATGATTTTCAAAATAAATTTGCACAATTTGGAAGCGTTGTTCAGGCGTCAGTCTATTCATGTTGGAATGCCAAACCAAACTAAACAATTATCACTTGACAGCTCACAAAATGGGCGCAGTTAAAAAAGTGTTGCCAACTTAAAGTTCTATACCTCTATAAAAAAACACACCTTTATAATAGAGGTGTCCCAACTTTTGCAAAAAGATTGGAATGTTTAAACCAAATTGTACTTTGCAATCTTTACGTTGGGGAAGGATATCTTTGGGGTATCCAATTGTTCACAAAAATATCAAATAGTTGTTTCGAATTATAGGTAAGAAACATCTGATTACTAAGATTCTATTCTTCATTGCAATGACAGTGTTGTATTTCTGTTTTTTGGATGATTTGAAAAATAATTCAAAAATCTTCCAGAAGCTGTTGGTTTACTGTACCAGTCCAGGATAACTTTATCGTTTTACTCCTGATGATGACATGAATATACGAGTTATGTCGAAATATTGAGTAGTAAAGGAAAAAACATCTTGGCTCATTGTAAAATTTGTCTTCCGGAAAAGCATTATGTCCTGTAAACCGCCAATGGTGAGGTAATACCTGTGAAAGGAATACATGAAGCCGAAATAACCCCTGGGAAACACCACTTTCAAACATGTAGTTATTGTTGCTGATATTCTGAATGAACTAATACTAGGTCTAAATGCTATGGAACACCAGAAATTTGTCCTTGACCTTCCTCAACGAGTACTGCGAACTAGGAATGAAGAAATTGTTATGAATCTACCGAACAATAGTCAAGTGGTGGTCTGGGAAGTTGTACTTCTTGAGGATGCGATGTTACCGCCAAGTCAGAATGGCTAGTAAAAGTAAAGGTTGATGATTCCGAAGAAGACGAAATAGTTTTGGTTGAACCAATTGAAGCTTGCTCCGTTGTAGGCAAAAGGAAAGTGCTTCCTGCGAGGATATCGATCCAAAATAAAAGAAGCACTATATTTGTCAAGATGCTGAACTTGAAGGATTATCCTTAAAAGATCAGAAAAGGTGACTAGATTGCTACCTGTCAACCTATCGACGTGATATTCACCGGTATTCCGTTATAACCTGATAAACTACCTGCTAGCCTACCTAAAGTATTCCAAGACCTAGTTATTACATCAACGCCTCTATTGAATCAAGTTCAGGTGACTAGACTGGAAGATGTTTTAAGAAGAAATCAGGATGTTTTGTCTTTAACTGATAGCGTCTTGGGAAGGACCAATGCAGTCAAGCATCGAATAAATACTGGAGAAGCAACTCCAATTAAACAAGCACCAAGGAGAATACCATTAGCAAAACGCCACAAAGTGCGTTACATTAGAAAATATACCTAAAACCCTACAAACTACAAACACAAACTAATACTATGAAATGAACTACACTATAAAGTTCGTAACAATATATATATATATATATATATATATATATATATATATATATATAAACCTAGTATGGAACATCCTCTATGTTAGAAACATTTCGGACAAAGTTAAAAGAATAGGAAAACGAAATAGAATCAACGGTATTTTCAATTCAAATAACTTTCCGAGAAGTCGGTTCACTAGGATCAAACCAACAACTCTAAGGGACATGACAAACTGTATGTATCAGATACCATGTGAATGGGGCAATTCCTACGTTGGCGAAACAAAGAGACCCCTTGATATAAGGATGTAAGAACACCAAAAATACACATCTCGAGGAGAAACAGAAAACTCTGGTGCCCACAACCACGACACCATTGGGAGGTCGAAACCCGTATGGATGACCAGAGTTGTATTTGCAGGAAATAAACTGTTTCTGTATTTTCTTTCCTTTTTCTCTGTCCGAAAGGAGGAGAATATATAGTCAACAATATTTTTATTGTTTTGTTTCATTACAGCTTACCTAAACATAATTTTATTATAAATATTTTCACTTAGAAACGGATATGTAGTTGCCAGAATAACTTGGAGAATGTGAACAGGGCCGAAGCCTGCCTTTACTAGATTTATTTTATTCAATCATATTCTGTTCTGCTTGGAATTAGGGCAAAGTATGCGGTTTGGGTTCTTACCTAGGATATCATGAGATTTAATTAACTCTACTAATATTGTATTTTTACTGGCCTTTATTCATTTCTCTATTGCCGGTAGCATGATTAATCCGCATCTTGTTCTTATAGCTTGTTGTTGTAACTGTATATGTAAGGAGTAACGCTTAACAGAATTTCCCTAGTTGCTGTTGTACTCAACGCTTCTGTAATTGATCATCATGCTTGTCTTTGTAGTCTTGAAAGGGTTTACTTGGGCTACTGTTGTTGCTGTCCTTTACCTCTTCCAGACTAGAAATTCTTATCCTATCATCGATCAGATAAATTCATAAATTTAAGATAAAACCTAATTAAGAGGCTGTTTTTAGGTTATAGTTTGTTGCAATTCGTCTTATTTTTCCCAAAGTTCCGTTATACGTGATTGTAAGAAGAGAATGGGCTGCTTTTAGTCTAATAGTTAATGACACAACAGAATGATTGGAGCCATGATTGAGATATTGTATGCTTAAGGTTTATGATGAAGAGGTAATTTTTAGAAGAGCAAGTGAAACCGCCAACTTCAAAAACTCATTCCATATATAAGCAGGCGCGGATCCAAAAGGGGGGTGGTGGAGGGCGATCGCCCTCCCCCCCCCCCCAAGAGCTTTGAGTTCAGGAAGATAGACCTCGATTTTGCCACTTATACTATAGTTTATTGAAGAACTAGAGAGAGTAATAAATTATTTTTTACCCTTTCTTTTCTTGGCAAATTACCTGCGTTCTTTGAGTACGGTGTCTTTGGCAAAATCTGTTGGACACATATATTTTTCATAGGAATGGGTTAGAATTTTATAATCAAAAATACCGGTCTATAATAATCGACTATTTGGGTTGGATAACGACAGATATTTGGTAAAGTGTTAAAAAGGATTTTAATCCTTGTCATAGGCGTTTATACTTGTCATAGGAGGTTTATTTTATCACTAAGTATTTATGGCATAAAATATTATTTCGGTAATAAACTTTAAATAAAAAGTTTTTTATCTTATGATTTCTTGATAATTCACATACCTTAGAAAATAAAGATAATTTTGACATATTTAACACAAATCACAACTGTATTTTTATTATTTTTAATTTTGGCATAGAAAGCATTTTAGGCACATTCAGACTAAAACGTAGCCTTTTTTTTCAAAAAGTTTTAATTTAAATATTTACAAAATACCCATTGTCAAAAATACAAGATATATATATATATATATATATATATTATATATATATATATATATATATAAATAAATTCGTCCATATAATATTAAAATTTAAATTTTGGGTCGGACATTTAATTATTAATTAAAAACATTTGACGTGTCAGTTTATTTATTTCTTAAACCATCTGCAGAATTACAATTAAAAACTAAAAAGGGATTCAAATGAAATTAATTTTTATATGTTTCAGAAAATTTAAATAACAAATTGTGTTTACGCTGGTAAACAATACGTATCTAATTTGTAATCAAAGTCAATGAAGCTATCTTCGCTCAGATTAATTATAACTGGTTCCTCTATCTCACCGATCATGAGATCGAGTTTCCACATTTTCTTTTATTCTTTTATTATATGGATTTTTCCCAATTTTCTGCAGTAACTTTATTTAAAAAAATCATTCAAAAGTTCAGTTAAATTACTAATTTTGTAAGTTGTGTTATTTCTAGCAACTCTTCCTTTTACTTGAGAGAGATATTTCCTTCTCCAGCGGACATTTTCCGGACGATCTACAAGAACAGATTTCAGTTCTTTTAATTTCAGGTAAATCTAGATCTTCAATGATTTTAGTTAGAATTTTGTCGATGGTTGAGATCTGCTTCTCATAATAAAATGTATGTACAATTCCTTTTATTGCAGTTTACATCTCTCTCTAACGAGGTTTTTCGTCTGCCTGTGATCGAATGTGGCTTGGGAGTACTAAATAATTCCAGTCGTTTTTTTCTCCTTCAGTATTTGGTACATAGTAGATTTACCAACTTCTGTCATGTTGGAACACATCTAAGCAGAGCTTTTAACATTATTATCTAGATATTGATATCCTAAGGCATCAGAAACATACATCGTAATAAGTTTTTCGTTGAGGAAAAAAATGCCCTGTTTTAACGATTTTGGAATAAATATAGATGTGGAAGCCATATCTTTAGTGTATCTCACTAATCTCAAATAATATATAAAAACAAGCACAAACAAGATACATTACTAAAGACACACTGTAAGGTGTACATTGCTCACTGACAGAAATTAAATTGAACTATCAGAAATTTTATTTTTGCATTAAATTTATAAAAGCTTATAATATTTAAATATAATTAAATATAATTAGATTTACGGCAGTCCTTAGTTAACTGCGGCGCTGGAGCAGGTACGTTATAGGTTTCGGTAACAGTTTTCTTACTCTCTCTAGTTCTTGAGTAGAGTATAGGAATGTGTATGCTTGCGATCGCCCCTCCCTTTCCCAAGAGCTTTGAGTTCAGGAAAATAGAACCGATTTTGGCTTTTATATTAGGAATGTGTATGCTGCTAGCACTCCCCTCTGTTGACAACTCGTTTTTCTTGCGATAGCCTCCCTCCCCCAAGTGCTTTGAGTTCAGAAAAATAGACGCGATTCTGCCTCTTATACTAGGAATGTGTATGCTGCTCGTATCCTCCCCTCTGTTGGTGACTTGTTTTTTCTTATGATCGCCCCCCCCCTCTCCAAGAGCTTTAAATTCAGAAAAATAGACCTGACCCTGCCTTTTACACTAGAAATGGGAATATTACTGGTGCCCCCCCCCCCCCCCCCGGTCGACAATTTGCTTTCGCTAGCATTCTGATATTACCGCCCCCCCCCCCCAAAGAAAGAGGCTGGATCCGCCCCTGTATATAAGCTGGTGTCTTTAAGATATAATCTTGGTAACGAGTAGAGGTACAACCTCATCGAACCCTCTTACAAACAATTATAAAGATGATCTTTGACATTGTCTTCTACTTTCAAACAAATAATCATTCACTTAAGTAAAAAAAAATAGATTACTCTTTGTTAAACTTCTCACCTGAAGCAATTAATTGCAAGTTTTATATTCGTTATCAAATTTTTTTACAGTAAAAAGTTAAGAGACTTCTTTGGTAAGTACTTTCATTTGAAATTACATTTTTAAAGTAAATTGTAAATAAAATGAAAACTTTATTAAATAAACGTTAAAAATATTCTGTATTTTTTAGTCGCAAACGTTTCAATTTTAAGCTCTTGTTATTATTTCAGCTTGAAAAGCTTTTTAATAATCTATTTCGGCAACATGCGTTTGTTCACTTGATTATGTTATTGTGCTGGCAAATTTTGATAAAACAATTTTAAAAATAAACATTTTTGTTGACTTCGCTTTTAAATGTGATTAAAAGTTTTA
The DNA here is from genome assembly GCA_034092305.1 of Diaprepes abbreviatus. NCBI lineage: Eukaryota > Metazoa > Arthropoda > Insecta > Coleoptera > Curculionidae > Diaprepes > Diaprepes abbreviatus. The sequence continues at coordinate 17,154,868 of JASJET010000122.1, read as the reverse complement.
ATGAAAAATACTTTTCAGTTAGTCTTTGTGGGTAATATATACAGCTCTTAATTAATTTATATAATTTTGCTTTCGGAAATGTTTAAAATTTTACATTAACTTACTGTCAGTAATTGTCAACAAGTCGACTACCTTTTTGAATTAACGGTGATATTTTAATTAATATTTTGCCTCCCTTATATTAATAAATTTCATATTTGATATTCTTTTTTATTATTTTCTGTTTAATATTATTTAACCTTTCCAACTCACTTTAATTGCAAATTCGATCGTGAAGAACTGGTCATTGTTTTAATAATAGTAAAGGATTTAGTTTATTGATTACACTACTTTACAGCCAATTTGCGATTGTAATGTAACGACAGTCTTTGGTCAATTTTTGATTTCTAAATGCGAAAATATTGGTAAAAACTTCCTAATACGTAAGATTTTTTGAGTTATATTCTTTCAGTAAAAATGAATGAGTATTTTAATCACATTATTTTAAAAAGTAATTTGTAATATGCCGGAGTGCGACGTTGCAAACTTTACGTGTTCTAGAAGTTAGGGAAATTGTGCACAATCTGGCAACGCCTCATGGACGTATCTAGGGACGACTACGTCAACTACAATGTCTCAACCTCCTAGGGCTTAAAATAACGGAAGTATCCATTTAAATCCATATAATTCTCTCTCGGCCCCATAGCCGAATCTACTTATTGATGGCTTCTGTATACGAGAAGTACGCCGTCGCTTTTCGAATTTCTGATCCCCGACGTTTCTAGAAAATACCGGAAGTGCGGAACAGCTATAAAAGCAGCTGGTCGGCAGTAGTATCATCAGTATTCGTTTATCACGAGGAATGGTCAGTATTAACTAGAGAAGTGAAGTGCGCGAACAAGCCAATTGTAAGAACCTTGTATTAGTATTACCTTTGTGTTTGTAAACGTTGTATAACATCTCCGAACCGACGTACGCGACAGTACAAAAATGTCTAAAGTATTGAAACGTGGTTGTGTTAACCCCATGGATAATTTTTGCTACATATGTTGTCAGTTTACATCTAAATCGCTGAAAAGGACGATTAACAAAATGAATAAAGTAGCTTATAAGTATTTTGGATGTCTTGTTGGCGATCAAGATCGGGACTGGGCTTTTCACATATGTTGTCAAACATGTGCAGCAAATCTAAGTTACTGGTTAAATGATTTGGCGAGAACCAACAAATCATTTTAACGATTGTTACTTTTGCATGACAAAAGTGTCTGATTTTTCAAGAGGAAGAGCAAACATAATATTGAATATGCAGATATTCAATCAGCAATAAAATCGGTTCTTTATGGAGAAGATTTACCAGTTCCGGCGCCCATGGTAAAATGGGAGGAAGATTTAAAAATGTATAATGGTAAGGCAGAACCCGTATCTGAAAAGGAAAAAAACCTGGTTCGGAACCTCCACTTGTCCAAAGAGCATGCTGAAGTATTAGGGTCTAGATTACAACAATGGAATTTATTAGCCACTGGAACCAAAGTTACAATATTTAGGAACCGTAACCAGGACCTATCCTCGTTTTTTACTCTGTAGGATAAAATGTGTGTTTGTATTAATCCAAATTGTGTTATGGAAAAATTAGGATTTGCAAACAACCCCGACGAGTGGCGCTAATTTATAGATTTTTTTAAAATAAGTTTTAAAGTAATTCTGCTTCATAATGGCAACAAAACACACTCTATTCCTCTTACACATGCAGTTGACATGAAGGAAACATACGAAAGTATACCACTTATTCTAAACGTATTAAGCTATGATACCTATAAGTGGCAAATATGTGGTGACCTAAAAGTCATAGGACTATTACTAGAGTTTCAGAGTGGATTTACGAAGTATTGCGGTTTTCTTTGTCTTTGGGACAGTAGAACAACACAGAGCCATTACCAAGTAAAAGAATGGCTTCTGAGAGATCAAAATATTCCAGGTCAAGCTAACGTAAAGGATATACGTCTTATTGATTCCATTGTATTTTAATCATTTCAAAAATTCTCCTTTTATTGTGTGGTTTTCAGTTGTTAAAATTTAGATATTCCCAAAATCGAGGAAATGGTGTTTTTCCATGCTGTTTTATATATACGCCGTTGTTTTTTGTCCTATTTATGACCGTTTATTCTGTTTTTTATATATTGTCTTATCTGTTGTCTGTAGTCGCCATTAAAATTTTTACATGGAATGTCGTAAATAACATGTGCTTTTCTTCTTAAATTTTAGATTTTAGTTTACTATAGCAATTTTTTAGGAGGTTGTAGCCCTTATGACTGACAGTTACATTGTGTTTTTCAAAAACGTTGTAGAGTTTCTCGAAGAGGGTCTGGATATATGGAATGGATATGTATTTTTTGTTTTTCTTCTTTATTGCTGTAGGTCGTGGGTTTTCGTTATACACACTTTTTTAAGTATTATTTTTTAGGCGCTATCTCAGAATTCAGGATCCATTTATTGATGTGATCGGTGAGACTCATAACAACTCTCTTTTTAAGGGATAGAGGGTGTTATTTTTTTTATACAATTTTTGATTGTCTGTGACAAACTACTTATGTACGCTAAAGATTTGTGCATTTGTTCCGCAGATTCGCAACTTTTGATTTTTAGAAAAAATTAGAAAAAAAGAAATACCTACTACCTACCATAAATTTAAGGTCGTGATTCAAAAGGTGTTGCAAATGATTTTCATTTATTTTGAAATATTTTTGATTCCTTTTTTGACAAGAGTTTCGTACGATTATTTCCGGCGTTACTAATATGCATGTCGAATATGGTATTTCATATTTTGTGCTGTGGTTGGTGCTATGTGCTTTATTTTTTATATATCCCCACATAAAGATGTAAGCGAATCAGATCGGGTGACTTCGCAAGTTAGATGGCAGGAGCAAATATGCTTTTAAGGATGTCTCTGACTTGTTAGGCAAAGTGTTCTGGGGTACCATCTTGTTGATATCATACCTTTTCTTACTGATGTTCATGGCGATTTAAAATTTGATGTAACTCGTACCTTAAAAGTTATATATATCTCGTTTGATTCCAAGTTCACCGATAAAGATTTTAAATTTTTTTTTGAATATAGTGAGATGCTACTACGTTAAAGAAATAAATAACTTAAAAATATATCTGCATAGAACTGATTTTCTTCTTCAATATTTAATTTTTATTTATCTCCGGTCAATGTTTCGAAACATATCGGTTTGCAACAAGTATCTAAAATCTAAAGCTTTGGACTTAAAACTAAAAACTTTCGAATTTGAATTCCATAAAACCAATAAATTTAAAACTCATAAGCCCAAAATCTTTAAAGCCCTAAACATGCGTTTTAAGTTTTAAGTTGAGAGATTTAGGTTTTGAAAGTTATTGATCGCTATTGTAAGTTTATATACCTTGCACCACTATACATTTAAACTTTAATGTTTGCACTGGACGTGAGTGATATCGATTTTAAAAGGAATTAATGATATCATATGATGGCATTATTGAGAAAATGAGAAAATTTTTAGTGTTTGCGAAATAAATACGTGAAAAAGGTTAAAGTTTCCTTTATTGGCCTTTTTTTGGGGACCTTATGTGGTCGACAGTTTTGTGATTCAGCGAATAAATCCCTCAAGAAATGAGTCTCTTTTTTCCAAATCACAGAAAACAACCAACATTTGCAGGGTTCTTATTTAATATAAGGTTTTTTTTTCCCAAGCAAATAAATTGTATATTCACTAAATGCTTTATGCCAAGTAGATACAAAATTTCTTGCGGATATCTGCCGGTTCTCTGTCCTGATAAAAATATAGTTTTGCTTCCAATAAAGATCTCGTAGAGATAATTTAACAGACTAATGAGTCTACAGTTTTTCAAGCCTGTTTAGGTATAAGTTGAAGAGCATCTTGATTTTCTTTCAAAATGCTTGGCCTCTAATTTTTATGTTCTTAATAACCATATCGCCTTCACCCGAGGCTTTATTTCTCTTCATTTAATGTATTACGTTTTTTATTTCCTGTATCATTATGTTTAGTATTTCTTCCGAACCCTGGTTCATAATTCTCTTTTTTCGTTCGTCCATTGGTTTCATCCTGTCTGCTCCTATATATACACCATAGAAGTCCTCCACTACCATAAGTATTTTTTACCTATTTCATGAAACAATTTTCTGTTTATTCTTTATTTTGTATATTTCCTTTTTACTGCTGACTAATTTTTTCTAAGCTCTTGAATACTTTTATTTTCTTTGATTGTATCTTGTAGTTATTTTGCTTTATATGTTTTGATGTCCTTTAAGATATTCTCTAATTTAGGTTTTTTAGTTCTTGTCGTTATGTATCTTTGATGCTTTTTATATATCTTCTTTCTTACGTTAGTGTACGTCATCCGAATAATTTTTTTATCTTTTGGTTTTCCTGTTCTATTTACTTTTAGATACTGACTGATCATTTATAGAATTTATGTCGTTGGTTGATTGCTATTTGTTTTCCAGGAAAACACTTGAAACCTACCTGAACTTCTAGAGTTAGTGCAAGTAATGTTTAGATTTCTTCGCAGTTAGTAGATATCTTTAATTTTCGAGAACTATTTCCATTAATGCTCGCACCATTCTATGGTAACTACTTGTATGAGCATTTTTTTTTATCGATAATAATGTGAATGTTGAAATGTGTTCTTATATCTTTTAGGGCAGAAATTTTGTCATGTTGTCGGACTTTAGATGATGGTATGGTCCTCTGCACTACCCATAAACTTCCTAGTAGTTTAAGTTGTCCCAAGCGGCACTGCATTTTGCATGGCCTAGTACAGATATTCGCTAAGGCCTAATCCGTTGATATTAAGCAGAAACTCGTCGGTACGACGCCGGCAGCATATGGTGATCGTCTGGACACTATTCATGCCCTATTGCCTGCGTATTTCTTCATCCAGGTCTCTGTATTTGACGATCTTTTCATTCTGCTTATCTCTTATATCGTTGTTGTTAGAAATAGCAACATCTATTAGTGTTGCTTATTTGGACGTTTTATCCACTAAAATGAGATCTGATCTGTTATATGCAACTGTATAATCCATAAGCACAGTTCGATCCTAATACAGCTTGAACTCGTTGTTTTCCAGTATTGGTTCCTGGTTGTATTATAGTATGACACTTACTCTACCTGCAACAGTTTTAATTTTTCTGCTAGCTCCTGATGGATGATCTTGGATATTGAATCGTGGACTCCGAAACGGCGTAAGTTTGATATCTCCTTGTTATGTACTGGCTTGTCTCTGATTTACGACAACCATATCAGCGTTGATTGTTCTGGATCGAGGAGTCTCTGATTATGTTAAAAATCAACATTTGAGAATAAAAAAATAAATCTATTTGCCTTGCTTAAATAGTTGCCTATATGTATTCTTCTTTCAAGTAGAGAAAAAAGAAAGAATATATAGAAACGTAAATTCTGAGATATGTCGGAAGGGTATTAAAAATCTGCGAACTTCGATGTCAGACTGAAAAATATCGCTAGTTGAACGATCGATGTCGAGCGACTATATAGCGGTTCTTTCCTCCAAATGTTGCTCTTGGTTCGATACAGATCCACTGACGAGACCATTAGATGATCGAAATGTATATGGAGAGAGGACCAGAGTTGTATTTGTAGGAAAAAGCTGTTTCTATATATTCTTTCTTTTTTCTCTGCCCAAAAGAAGATTTGGGATGACCTGATCTTAGATACCTACTAGAAAGCCTTTGGTTTGAGGGAACATTTGCCGTGACGTTAACCAGTAGTTCGACATTAATTTGTGGACATTTTCAAGGTTGACCTCTTTTGGGTATCGTCCGTGAAGGGGCTTCTGTAGTTAGGCTTGAAGTTCTCTTGTTCCGGTTGGTGATGAGAAGTAATTTCATGGTCCCCCATCCTCATTGGTGTTGAATCCTTCACATCTTATATTACCTGATGTAGCACAGATAACTCTCCCAATCTGTTAAAATATGAGCACTGGTTTGTTAATTGTTGATCCAATTACCTACAAATATCTATCAATCCTATTTCTTCGTGGTATCTTAGTAGGATTGTCTGATCAGTACCACTACGATGATGATTTTTACTGTTCAGGTAGGTGCGCAGTACCTGCCTGACTCTTCTTATGAACTCAGTTAATTAGTGTTTCATATTTCGTTGCTCAGTTCTTTGTCCCTGCCTCATGACAAAGTATTTATAGGTCTGTTCTATCTCCATTACTCCCGGTTTTATCTTTCCTGTTGTCGGCACTCATTAAGACCAAACAGCATTCCAATATCCCCTGAGAACTCTTTTACAATTTTGAGCAGCAGATTTCTGGGGGCAGCCATCAGTTTAAAATTCGCCGTACCGAAGATGATTTAGTCTAACACCTCTTCACGATTGTTCTTAATACTAAAACTGCACTTGGTGGAATTTAAATGACGTGATAGTGGGGTTACGGCAAGAACCATAATGTGCTCAGTAAATCTCCCTGAAATATTCTCTTTCGTATTGGGATTGTGTCTCTCTCGATGTTATCACTGGAAGGTAGTTGCAATTGGATCCTAGTTCTGACATGAGGTGTTCTGAAAAGCAGACAATATGTATTTCGAATTTATATATTTTCAGTATAGTTGCCAGCCAGTCATGTGGTACAGAGTCGAAGGCTTTTTGATAGTCGATGTAGGCGGGAAATCAGTTCCTTCATTTGGTAAAAGGCCTGATTGCAGATGACTTAATCCTTGCAACCCATCGCGTCCCTGGCACATTTTTTTGCTGAATGGCAATGTTGTTGTTTTGCTCACAGTGTTCAGGGATACATTGTGACATACTTGAAGTTACTGTAAACAACATAAACACATGTCGTATGTTAAAAAGTTTGTTGCACGTATACCGTCTAAAATGTCTTTACAATGGGTATATCATATGATACTTTACCAGGGGCGGATCCAGCGTCTTTCCTTGGGGGGGGGGGCGGTGATATCACAAAAGTACAGTATGGCAAGAAAAACAAGTTGTCAACGGGAGGGGGGGGGTTGTGCAAGCAGCATACTCATTCCTAATATAAAAGGCAGAATGGGTTCTATTTTCCTGAACTCAAAGCCCTTGGGGGTGGGGGTGGGGGTGGGGGTGGGGGGGCGATCGCAAGTTTACACATTCCTATACTCTATTCAAGAACTAGAGAGAGTAATAAAACGGTGACCGAAGCCTCCAACGTACCTGCTCCAGTGCCGTTGGTAACTGAGAACTGCCGTAAATCTAATTATATTTCATTATATTTAAATATATTTTATAAATTTACTGCAACATAAAAATTCTGATAGTTTAATTTAATTTCTGTCAGTGAGCAAAGTACACCTTAGAGTTTGTTCTTAGTGATTTATTTTGCGCTTGTTTTTATATATTATTTGCGATTAGAGAGATACCCAAAAGATATGGCTTTCACCTCTATAATTATTCCAAAATCGTTAAACCAGGGCATTTTTTCCTCAATGAAAAACTTATTACGATGAATGTTTATGATGCCTTAAGATATCAATATCTAGATAATAATGTTAAAAGCTCTGTTAAGATGTGTTCCAACATGACAGGAGTTGGAAAATCTACTATGTACCGAATACTGAAGGAGAAAAAACGACTGGAATTGTTAGTACTCCCAAGCCACATTCGATCACAGGCAGATGAAAAACCTCGTTGGAAGAAGAGATGAAAACTGCAATTAAAGGGGTTGTATATACATTTTATTATGAGAAGCAGATCCCAACCGTCTACAAAATTCTAGAGAACTTAATTTTTGCTAGGAAAACCAGATAGAAAATCTGTTCCTATAGATCATCCGGAAACTGTCCGTTGGAGACGTAAATACTCGTATCTCTCTCAAGTAAAAGGTGGAGTTGCTAGAGATAACACAACTTACAAAATTAGTAACTTAACTGAACTTTTGAAAGATTTTTTTGAATAAAGTTACTGCGGAAAATTGGGAAAAATCCATATAATAAAAAAATAAAACAAAATATGAGAACTCGATCTCATGATCGCTAAGATAGAAGAACCAATTATAATTAACTTAAGCGAAGATAGTTTCACTGACTTTGATTAGGAATTAGATGCGTAATATTGACTAGTGTAAACACAATTTATTATTTAAATTTTTGTTTTTGTTGTATTTTATTTTTTAATGTTGTTTATATGTTTTTTTTATTTTTATATATATTTTTATTTTAGTGTGTCACACTCTTTAATTTTATATATATTTAATTCCAATTAACCGTAATTTTTTTATTATTGTATTTGTGTCTTTTTCTTAAGCGTGCAGAATTAACATGTTTATCTTATTTTTTTGGGGCTATCGTATTTCCATATAATAAAGTAAATTAAATTAAGATATCAGTACAATAGAAATAAAAATAAGTAGGTCTAATCTTAATTACAACATAAAAAAAAGTAATTACATTTGAATCCCTTTTTAGTGTTTAATTGTAATTTTGTATATGGTTTAAGAAATAAATAAACTGAAACGTCAAATACCCTAAAAATATTTTTAATTAATAATAAAATGACCGATAGCCCCAAAAATATTTTAATATTATATGGTCGAATTTATTTTTTTATATATGTTTACCTTTTTGTATTTTTGACAATGGATATTTTGTAAGTATTTAAATTATACCTTCGAATTTTTTGAGAGAATAAGGCTACATTTTAGTCCATTATTATAGACCGGTATTTTTGATTTTAAAATTTCTAACCCATTTCTATGAAAAATATATGTGTCTAACAGATTTTGCTAAAGACACCGGACTAAAGAACACAGGTAGTTTGCGAAGAGAAAAAGGGTAAAAAATGATTTATTACTCTCTCTAGTTCTTAAATAAACTGTAGTATAAGAAGAAAAATCGGGTCCATTTTCCTAAACTCAAAGCTCTTGGGGGGGGGGGGGGCGATCGCTCCCCCCCCCCTGGATCCGCGCTTGTACTTTACAATACCCGTGTTGGCAGTTCCCATAATATAAACGACTACCTTCATATTTTATAATATTTCTTAGCTAGGACGAAATAAACTTTACCTGAAAATGTATGGAAAAATCTTTTTGTGTCATAAAATACTGGATCGTCGAATTTTCATCTTATTTAGACGTCACAACTTTTTCTGTCCATTTAGCTTTTTCTCACGAAAAGATCCTGACGCAGTGAAACTTAATAAAACCAGAAAACTAAAAAACTTGTTGATAAATTTATTTGCTCCGGTTACAAATTTATCGTCACCTCCCTTTTAGTAAGTTGGGCTTTGTCATATTAATTTAGACAATTGGTGAAAATCAAATTAAGAAACAAATAAATTTGAATTTATCCAGCAATAATATATGACAAATTAGAATTTCCTTGGTTGATTAAATAAGCTTTTGCGACCCATGGTATTTTTGTCCACGCTCAAACTTTAAATATTACTTCTAAAGTAAAAGTATTCAATTTTGATACCTGTTTTGTCCTTAAATGGGTCGTTTTAACACTGTTTTCTAAAATTACTAATAAAATTTATTCTAATTCGGTAATTACAGGGCTTTTAACAATTCCATAGCACAATTTTATAGTTAGAAGGAAAGTAATTTAAGGACGTTAGATAGACTTTAATTGTCTCTTTTACGTTGCAAATGGTAATTTAGATGTGAAAGGGCGAAAGCCCAAATTCTAGTTAATGGTCTTAACTGTTTAAAGTAGGTTGTTGATAGAGTTTTCCGGTTTTAAAAATAAATAAATTTATATTGCTTCAATTTTATTTAGTAGGGAAAAGGTTTGAATATGGGTCTTTGTTTATTGTTTACATTCCTGTTTTAACCGACTTTCAAAAGAGGGAGGTTCTGAAATCGACTGTTATGTATTTTTTGTATGTATGTACATCGATTACTCTGGAACGGCGCCATCGATTTGAATGACAATTTTTAGGTTATGTTTAGGAAGTTGCTGCGGTTGCTCCATATCATTTTGGCTCAAACTGGTTGACTAAAATCAAATGCATAATAGTATAAAAAATCAATTTTCTTTAAAATTGGTAAGAAGAATTTTTCGGGGTCGCATATAACGAATCGAAACTTACACAGGTCTACAAGATTCTGTTGTTGGGCAGTAGATAATCCATTTGAAAATAATTTATTGCGTAGAATTTGAACCCGAGGTCAGAATTGGCCTATTAAGTCAGAATTTTTGAGATATATCAGGTATATTCGAAAAATGGGTACTTTGACTACTTTTGAAGTAGAAAATTATAATGGCGAGAACAAATTACGACTATCGCGATCAGTTTCCAATTTACACAGCGATTTTAGAAATTTTCCATTTTCTAAAATGTCCTACATTTTATTTGTCAAAGCAACTACGATAAAACTAATAAGGCATTCTTAAAGTAAAGTTTTAATTTTTTAAATGAAACACACTGTATTTTTTGACATATTTTTTTGCATTTTTCATTTTCTTTAAAAATATGGTATATTGAGCAAATTGGCTAAAAAAATATTTTTTATTTTTTGATCAGGCTCACAGGCTAGCTTATAAGAGCTGGCGTCTCAGAGGAGCCAAGTTGTGCATGTCTATGCTAACACATTTTAAAAGACCAATAAGTTGTTAAAACACACAAATGAAAAACATAATTAAACAAAACTCACAAAGGCAAAAATATCAATAAAAAACTACATTAAATGTTCAAACTGTTGTCCGTTGTTATTCAGACATAGTTGGCAACATCTTTGTACTCCTCTGCTCACAGCTTTATGAATATGAATATTAGTAATACTTTGCATAGCCGCCACAAAATTTTCTTGTAATTCCTCTAGAGTTCTATTTCTATTAAGATGGATCTTAATTTTTATATACCTTCAAAAACAGAAATCTAAGGGGGTAAGATCAGGTGACCTACTGGTCCATTGTTTGCTATCCATTTCTTGTAAAATTAGCGTTGAGGCATTCAACAACAATTCCCGCGTTATGAGCCGGGGCCCCATCGTGCTGAAAATACAATCTGTTACTTTCTGCTAAAGGAAAATTATCCATAAATGGGACGATGTGTCTTACTATAATGTCTAGGTAGGCCTGAGCGTTTAAATTCCCTTCAAATATCGCATCGACCATTATTTTGTTATCTAACAAACCAACCCACATATTAAACCCAAATCGTCTTTGCGTTACCCTATTTATTTATTGGTGAAGGCTCTGATCTGCCCACAGATGATTATTATGACGATTAAATATACCATCACTAGTTATTCTTGACTCATCCGTCCATATAATATTATTAAAGAAAAAAATCATTATTTCCTAACAGATCCATGTACCAATAACAGAAGTTAAGTTCTCGTTCAAGATCGCCAGGGAGAAAAAGCTGAATTTCTCCTGTCTTGTAATATTTAAATTTCCTTTAAAATTTTTAATGATTTTTTATGGAGAAACTCCAACATTCATTTCAATAGTTCTGCTCGACGTTGAAGTATCTGCCATAATACATGCAATATCATTTATAATTTCATTCTCTTTATCTTCTTTTTCATAGGTCTTTGGCGATGGCTGTTTAAACGATCCAAAATTGATCAACTGTTCCTATAATCTCTTAAAAATTGCCGGATTAGTTTGTTCGCGCTCAAGATACCGCGTTCAAAAGATAAATCAGAGGCTCTCTACTTTTGTTTCTTACGCTCAATATAATATTCTATTTTGAGTCTTTAAACAGACAAATTACAAGTCGAATAAGTGATTCTTTTATGTATCCATAGTCACAGTCTACTATTTTAAAACATAATATAAAATATATTAAATTCATCGAACTTAAAAAGTGTTCTTAGCAGTAACCTATGGAAATGATTTAAGTATTTATTTATTCTGAGTAATTGAGATCAGTTAGAATATATATATATATATATATATATATATATATATATATATATATATATATATATATATATATATATGTTTATACGGCTTTCACGGATTCCTCCGTGTGAGATGCATTAGCAGTGGTTATATCCACATTATGCTGTTGTAGTGCTGAAATCACATTCAGCAAACGTACAACTATATGCAACTCCGTATGTAAGTGAAGTAAATGCGAAACAGTGAATGCAAACTTTGCTCCATCATATCCTTTTTGTATTAGAGGTTGCACAGTTAGAATAAATTGTAATAAAACACAATTCATCCTATTCAACTGAATGTGATTTCAGCACTACAATAGCATAATGTGGATATAACCACTGCTAATGCATCTCACACGAGGAATCCGTGAAAGCCGTATAAACATATATAAACCATCCGACTAGACGTCGGCGAAGCCGCCTTCAGTGTTGCATGTTTCCTTCAGACCTGTCCTTTGCACAGCCAGGTGCATGTCGGTACCCTGATGAGTCTAGTGAGAGACGAAACATGTATCTCTGCCGTATCACTGTGGCGGGGAGGATAAGTTTTTGACTTTTTTCTCGGTATGGTGGTACAGGTAGGCCATCATCTCGATGATGGTGGAATAGGATGAATTGCATTTTATTACAATTTATTCTAACTGTGCAACCTCTAACACAGAAAGGATATGATGGAGCGAAGTTTGCATTCACTGTTTCGCATTTACTTCACATATATATATATATATATATATATATATATATATATATATATATATATATATATATATATATATATACTCTAGGTTAAGAAACTGTGATTAAAAAATGACCTAGATGATTTTATATTATATCAATATGGCTTCGTTAATAGACGTTTCCTATTTTAAAGAGTCTACATATTTAATAAAAACTGTTTTAGCCCATTTGTTATCAATTTATATTGACAATATAATATATTCTTTAAAAAAATGCAAAATGCAAAAAAAATGTAAAAAATACAGGGTGTTCCATTTAAAAAATTATGTATTGGTTAAGTTAAGGTTGGTAGTATATCCCCGTAATTAAAACTACGTTACTGGATTCCACAGAAAAAAATACCGTAAGAATGCCTTATTAGTTTTATCATAGTTGCTTTGATAAATAAAATATAGATCATTTAAGAAATTGTAAAACTCGAAAATCGCCCTGTAAATCCAAAACCCATCGGGATAATTTGTTTTCGTTATTAAAATTTTCTCAAAACAAGAGCTCGGGTTAATTTATCAGGTTTGTAAAATTTTTTACGGTTTCCCAGATAGCCAATAAACACATCCAAAGCGATCTACCTTCTTCAGGAGTCGCAAAATTTTTTTGGTCTTTTTTTTTTCTAGTTGCATCATTTATTACTACTTTTCCCCTTCAAAATAAGCTATACAGCGGTTACCCATGACTTTTATCTTGCAAAGTTGCGGTCATTTTAATTTATGAAATATATATTCTAACTACGTCCTGATGATTCACATTAAGCCTTTGAGGCATACATTTTTCCAATGTATACATTTCTCTCGAAAATTTATACTTGGAGGTGTCGCTCAGTATAAATGTCAAGTTAGAAAATTGAAATTTTCGTTTCCAAATGGCAGACTCAAATTGGTGCGTTAAAATTTACAAGAAATGATATCGGTATCTAAAAAATTTCACTCGTGGGTTTTTCGAGTCGCGGATTATGAATATTATGTCCGAAAATAGATATTTTTAAGATGGTGGATTCAAAACGGTGGATTGAAATGTGCAAAAAACTATATAGGTCTCTGAAAACCTACTAACCTGTACTTAAAATGGCCGTTACTTTTCCAAAAAAAAAATCTTAGGTGACCTCTCAATAGGTTAGAAAGGTAAGAGTAATATTAAATGATGCAACTAGAAAAAAAGACAAAACAAATTGTTCTTCCTGCTTATAACCTCAGAAGTTGCCAAAAAACCAATTTTTAGAGTACATAACCTTAAATATCTCAAAATTCTGACATAATGGACAAATTTTGACCTAAGATTCATATCCTACAATAAACAACTTCGGAAATGAACTCATCTTTTGTAGCACTGTATTATTTTTAAAAATTCAACATGACGAATTATAAATTTAAAATGTTCTTTCGATTTGGTACAAATTGTAATATTACCGGTAAAAATTTTATCCGTATCATGGAGTGTTGTTAAATTTAAAAAGATTTAACACATCTCAGCTTCTTCGTAATAGTCGACAGATCTCTTTTCAGGATTCTTATTTATTATAACTTGGAATAATTTATGTATTTATTTTATGATCTAATTATAATGATAAAACTTTCAAGATGTTATACATTTATTGATTCTTATTACAATAACAGGACCCCCATTAAAAGTTTACGCCAAAGAATATATTCGTTTTTGATATTCTGTAATTTATATCGTTCGTAAACTGATTACAAATAAAAATTTGGACTCTTCAAGTTTCAACGTTCTCGTTGTTACCTTGATTTTTATTATTTAAAATACGTATTGTTTGTGTAATATTATCTATACATAAATTATATTGTTTTAAAGATACTTTGACATTAATAAAAAGTTTGTTCAAATTTTTATTCTGTTTAATATATACTACAACAACCATTAACAAAAACTAATTATTTAGAGCCAGATTTACTATAAAGGTTTCAGTTTTAACCGTATCTAACTGCCATGGAAGTTAATAAACAATTGACAAAATTAAGGATATAAACCTTAAAATCTTGGAATCGGTAAAATTAAGTTAAAACATATTCCATTTTTGTCGACTTTGGTGCTGTAACAAAATAATTCTTTTATTTCTGTATTTCTAAAGTTTAGAACTGGCTTGACTTGTTGCTGTATGTGCCAGTTTTAAAGCTGGACCATGTTAGTAAATAAGGAGGTACATGTTTATAATTAGCGATAAATCCGTCTATTACCGTATTAGGGAATAAATTTCGATCATACTAGTATATTTGGGTTTTGTTTATGGTCGGTGTGGTTATCGGCTTTTTTAATGTTCGATAGACATAGATATTCTTATTTAATTATCCTTTGTGTTTATTTGGTTGCTGTGAATTCTTTAAGTATTTTTAAGTGTGAAAAATTACCATAAATGGTAAGATTATAATTAACTAGCATTCCCCGTCGTAACTTCGCTAGTTTTTATGTCAGCATCATGTTTTCCAACAGTAATATCTTTAGAGAACTTCTACTGCTTTAGGGTTACCAGACTGAGAATTAGAAACTTTCTTAAGCTGAATTTTCTCCAAAATAATACGACCCGCGTAAACTTTTTGGGTCTTTAACCGGTATAGAACAACATAATTAAATATTATATTTTCCAAATTTAGATATTCTACTCAATAAATGTTTCAAATAACAAATGTTGAAAATATCCTCATCTTAACATAGTGAAGCAAAATAGCGGCAGACGGAATTTATGTGCTCATTCACTTAATACTGTGGTTCACCATCTAGCTGCCGAAAAGAGAAGTCTATATTTGGAGCTTATTATTATCTGCTTATTACACATTTTAATAGGTAATTTTTCATCTTTATATAGCCCATGACACTTCGGAATACATAATGAAGCTAGAGTTAAAATTTGAGGATTAATGGTTCACTAGTTCGTGAGATTTTTGCCAATAGTGCCAAACTGAATTTTTTTGATGAAAAACTGTTTCACATAAAGATATGATATATATATATATATATATATATATATATATATATATATATATATATATATATATATACCATTTTTATGAAAAAGAGAGATAGATGTAAAAAAGCCAATCCGATCTGTGGTGGGCCACAGCGTATCCGCCATTTGGTGGAGAATCAACATACTCCTCTTTAAAACCTTATATTTTTAATGTTATTTTTAATGAAAGTTAATATTTTTTCGAGATAAAATATAGCTTTAAGCATAGAATCGGTATAGGTGGCAAAAAATTTACCAGGACTTTTCTAAATATAAAAAATATATAATCACGTTTTTCAGTGACCAAACAAAGGGCTATATATTAAATTTACGGGAGAATTAATTGGGAAAAAGTTCTGAGAATCGTCGTCCCACCACTCGATCATAGTGTGTCAAGGAAAACTAACTTAACACAAACTTAAGTACATATAACATGTTTCTCAATAATTGCTTATTACTTCTATAAGTAAATTATTACTGGTTAATTTTCTGTTTTTAAACTTAATGAAACGTTTATCAATTAACATTTTTTGGATTCATGTAGGTGAAAGTTTTGTGTTGAGAAAAAGCATTTAAAAAGAGATGACAAATTGATTTGGAAATATATAATAATTACATAATTTACTAAAAAGAGAGAAAGAAGACATATCGAAAGACTGACTCTGCCATCGAATTTGTCATCGACAAAGTAGCTTAATCGAATTTTTAATAAGGTTCCTTAACATTCTATTTAGAAACTAGAAAAGACAACGAAAAACTGACTTCATTATCGAATTTGTAATCAAGAAAAGCTTTGAACCGAATTTTCGACAGAGATCTAAAACTTTCTATTTGGAAACGAGAAGGGATATCGAAAAATGGAGTTAATCATCAAATTTAACATTAAAAAGAAGTTTAGAACCTCATTTTCAACAATATTCTAGATGACTATGGTAAATACTATCCCCATCCGAAATGGGGCAAATAAATAAAACATGGGATGATTTTATGAAATTTGTAGAACAACCTAGCCTTAAAGAAAAACAGGAAGAAGGAACATGTCGTCTGAAAGAAAAACGAGAAGAAGATGAGCGTCGCCAAAGAGAGAAATACCAAGAAGAAGAATGTCACCTTAAAGTCAAACAAGACGAAGAAAAACGTTGCCAAAAATAAAAATGTCACATTAAAGACTTTTGTAAATGGATACGGGAGGTTATTATACAAGAACAGTAAAAATTCGTTCAAACTATAGTGGTCTGACAAAATTTGATCATAGACTCCTGCCAATAACATATTGAGGTAGCGTTAGCCAGTCTATCTATAACCAAATTGTTGCCACACATTAATTTATAACTATTTTAATTACCTATAATTAAATTTCACGATAATAAAGACACTCTGGAAGTCTGGTCGTTCAACTTCTCTCTTGCAGCTTTAGTACCAAACAACTACATTTTTTTAAGCTTACTAAAACCATGACTCAGAACTTCAGGACTCAGGAAAGGCTGCTAATTAGTTGATCAGAAGTCATCTCTTGTTTTGTAGGTCTCGCAACAGCGCGCCCGCAAGTTAATTAGCGTGAAGGTTTTAATTAAATTGAATAAAACAAGTTTCTCAAAACACTTAAATCTATTTAACAAAAATAAATAGAAAAACGAACTATTTAGAGTGAGAAACTTAAACCTATTACCAATTCAAAAAAAAACTAACAGAATTGCTCTTATTGGCCGATTTAATAACCAAAAATATAAAACCCAATTTAGAAAAAAAAAATACGTATAAATAGCTTACTAAAATATTGAACAGAAAAAAATAAATAAAACGCAAACAACTATTTATATTACTTAATCAAACCATATGAAAGTCGCAAAATGCCCGACTAAAATAACACACGATATTCCCTTAATTTCCCAATTAAATCAAAACAACTTCCCGACGATTATTTCCATGACGTAATTATTCTTCGGCACTGGTACTCACGGTACCGTTCTAACGACATTCAAATTATGACTGAAATTTACTATTCCTTAAAAGAGTGTCTTCGAATCTTACACCCCTTCGACACCCCTCTGATTCCCGCTTGTACCCATATTAGCCGACGGAACCCTGTAAACGTTAATTTCTTTCCCTTAAAGTTCGAAGGTTTCGATCGTTACGTGCTGAGGGCGTTAGCTATTCTATACCGGATGCTTAATTCCCGAATTGGCCTCTGAGCGTCTTAATCCTAATTTTGATATAAAAGAATAGTAAAACAAACTAACCTACGTCTTCCTATAACGAAAATAATATATGTTAAAGACTGAAAAAAAAAACTATTCACTTTTCTTGGCTGTTTTGGCAATAAACATTTTAACTCGTTATTTCTTGTGAATAGAAAAAACAGTGATTAATCAAAATTCTTTTTACAAATGGCCAAACGTTATATTCCAGTATAATGAGTTTGTTTGATTATTCTTTTGTTTCCTAATAATGGGAAAATCATTCAATATTTTAATACACTTTAACGGTATTTCATATATCATATGTTAATATATTTTTAAGAAAACATTTAAACGACAAAGATAATAAAAGTTAAGTTCGATAACTGATTTATTTTTTCTTTAGACTTTCGTGGATATTGATAAAAAATATAACTACCCTATTCCCACGGGAAATCTATTCACAGACTGATTATTTAATTGTTTATTGTAACAGAATATAGTTCACATTGAGCAGTGAAAAAGAATTAACATTTGTTCCGTTACAGTGGGACAAAGGCAAAAGTTTAAGAAACAAATTGACGAAGTGTGACAAGACATAGAAAAAGTGTAACAAGGCGTAGCAGAAGTACGACAATAGTAGATGGGATAGATTTTTAAATGTAGAGCCTTCAGATAGAAGTCAATAAATTGAAGACCATTTTAATAAAGTAATAACCATCGGACAGAATGTTAAACACCCAATTTGTGACCGTCACACATCTTGGATAATGTGCAAATGACAATTTGAAGCTACTGTTACTGAAAATAATTGAAAATTCGAAGAAATGTTTACTACATTAGTAATTGCATTTCGTGGACCAGCACTGGAGTTATTGCAAACCGTTCCGGTTGCTCAACAAAAAGACTATGAGATACTTAGTGCTGCATAGGAAAGAATATTTGGAGATCAACATCGGCGCCAGTTATAATAATCATACCTTAAGTCAAAACATCAGAGAAATGGATAAAATTTGCAAGAATATGACACAAATGTCCGACTCTTTGTTCACCTGGATTATCCAGGAGCTTAGGAAGAATTCAGAGATGAGCTTATGATCCAGTATTTTATTAATTGAATCATAAAATACAGAGATTGTTGCTTATAAACAGGTTTAGTTATTCAGTGAAGCGTTGGATAGGACTTTGGAAATAGAAGCACCTTATGTGTGAAGGCAAAAAATAAGAGGTGTTACTGTAGAGGATAACATGGATTTACCGAATCAAACAATGGAGACAATGTTATTTGAAATCGTTAAAGAACCAGGCTCAATAAGTGATACCTCACTTTATAGAAGAAACCAGATCGAGTGCGACAAATGTGGACGAACTGGACATATAAGAAGAGACTATCAGGTGCGATTAAGGTCTTATTCACCATCCAGAGACCGTACAAAAGAAAACCATGAATACCTATAACAGTGTAGTTTTAAAATCAAAAGTAGAATAAGTGATACTTCACTTTATCGCAGAAACCAGATCGAGTGCTATAGATGTGGATGAATTGGACACATGAGAAGGGACTTTCGGGTGCAATTAAAAATCAGATAAAGTGCTACAAATGTGAACAAACTGGATACATGAAGGTGCAATTCAAGTTAAGTTTACCATCCAGAGAACCAGGAAATACAGAAGAGAACCAGGAAAATCTGCAACATTACAATTTTAACAATAAATATAGACCAGGAATACTGCATAACAACGCAGATACTTTGTTAATAATAAGATGTAAGGAAGTATACAAGAACTGTAGCAAAATAGAACAAAGAAAACGGTTTCGGAGAGTCGCTTTTGACGTCGATCCAAAATGGAGTACAGCTCAGATGAGAAAAGACCAACTTGAAGACAGTTATCTGGCGTCATTTCTTCAACTTAAAGGAAAAGTTAATCCTACACCCATTACCATATTTTTTGACACTGGTGCTGCAGTATCTCTGATAGAGTCAAGACTTGTTGATAAATTGTTAAGAAGTGTAACTGGAGAAGCAGCTGAAGTGATTGGAGAAATACAAGTGACGCTTCAACTTGGAAGGCTAAAATTAAACCATTTGGTGTTAGTTGCCGACAAAAAAAATGAGTTTATTTTTGGTATTCACCTGATTCGTCAACATGAATT
Source organism: Diaprepes abbreviatus (assembly GCA_034092305.1). Taxonomy (NCBI): domain Eukaryota; kingdom Metazoa; phylum Arthropoda; class Insecta; order Coleoptera; family Curculionidae; genus Diaprepes; species Diaprepes abbreviatus. The sequence goes on along the minus strand of JASJET010000122.1, from coordinate 17,134,962 downwards.
TTCCCTCGGCAACAAGCTTAACCATAATACCGAATCAATCAGAGTCATTACCGAACAAACAACCACAATAAAGGGGAGAACGATAAAAATCATACCTAGTAGCGAATACATTAGTCAAGTGACCAAGTTTGGTTATGGAATCCACAGAGGAAAAAAAAGACAAATCACCTAAGTTGATACCAGCATAGGAAAGACCTATTTGATATTTTTACATTTCCTTTATTATTTATAAAAACATAAAAAAATTGTAACTCTGCTTGTGAATCTTAAATATAATGCGAAAATGACAACAGTTTTTTAATATAGCCGATCTAACATGTTTTGTTGTTTCAAAGGTATTGATAATGGTATTACTTAAATTTAACACTCTGTATACAGGGCACTGTAAAGGAAACACTTGAAATTAAAATAGTGTATATAGGAATGGTATAGTATTACATCATTATACAAATTGACACAACATTAATTAATAACTTATTTTAAACACGAAGAATTGAGAGGAAAAGTTTCAAAACTACGTAATTGGAATGAAAAGCAAATACACTAAAGAAACTTTGCAAAAAGTTGTCTGGAACATTTTAACAATGGCAGTAAAATCATTATGCAGACTGTATTTCCACTTTCTACAAAGCTACTAGACTCTGCTTTTATTCCATAAATGACAAACATAATTAAATATATTACGGTATATACCGCAAGAGCATACGTTTTAATTTGAGCAGTTTATGAAGTCGCACTTTGTGAACTTTCAAAATGTATCTACAAAGAAATAACAAAATTACCGCTAATCTATCTTAAGAGGGGCAGTAGATTTTTTAAAGTAGCTTAAAGCATAAAACAAAACTGCTTAAAAGATGCTAGGATAAATAATTTAGGTAGGTTCGGAATAGCTGGGTAGTATACTTATAGATTTATATCATGTGACTTGTGATGAATCTGATTAAACAAGGTCAACATCAACATCTTTGTATCCCAAAATTTGAGTTACTCCTTATGCATCTATTAGTAAAATATTTAATTAAATATAGATCTATTTAAAGCAATGAAAGAATTTTTTATAAATTTTAAGGTAGTGACAATTTTAACAAAAAAATAAATAAATTGATGGAAACATCACTTATTTAATGAAATATATCATAAATCTTCAATACAACCAAGGTTTATTTACGAGTATTCCTTATTAAGTTTTTTAAATGATGTGCAAGGCAGGATTTGAATTGACTAATAAGAATTTTAACATATGGAAACGGGAATACTAGTAAATACAATACATTTAGTAAGATCTTCAGTAAACAATATTTCATAGAAGTACAGTGCAATGTATAATTTCTGCTATGTAATTGATAAAAATAAGGCTTGTAGGTAAGGTCATTTAAGATATTTCTCATTTAGTAGTGTAGTTTTCGGTATATCTGTAGCTGTTGCAATTCAGTTTATGATCTATTTCATAGCAAATCCCATCTTAAATCCAAACTCTACTGCCGATATGTATATAAATATTTGTAAAATCATCCCGTAACAGCCTCTTTTTCACTTTTACGCCTGTTCTATTTAAACTTTGAATTTGTATGCCTCTCGCCATCTATCGGCATTGTTCTTAACTGTATTTACGATTTCAAGCGGGTCTTCTGTATAAGTATTTTTACCATTCCTAGGTATCTGTAAATTGATTATCTGTTTCCGTTGTATTTTTTGAGTAAATAATATTGAATTTTGGGGGTACGTCGTATCAAATATTTTTCTAACCTCCTCCAATATGCATTTTAACAAGTCTAGTTTGAAATTTTGGTACTTAGTCATTTTATTGTTACTGGTCGTTCTAGCAGTTATTTAGAATTGATAAAAATCAGTGACCATCTGGGTGTTTTATTGTTTAATTTGGTCAATCTGCACCAAAATCAGGTAACTATATTCTAAATTTTTTGATACAGTCGTCGAGATCAATAAATTAAATTGATGTTTTTCGTGTCTTTTAGGGGACAGCTTTTTAAACTATATTCCCGCTTTTAAAAATCATAGCCCAGCTTTTTAAATCTTATCCTAGCATATATAGCCTGCATTTAAGATATTTAAGGCATTTATAGTATTTAATTTTTATAACAATCTTTTGAGGCTTTATTGCAGTCATTCTCATTTCCCTTAGTTTTTTAAGATATCGTTTGAAGTTTTTCTCTCGTCCTTAATAGAAATACTTATTTCTTCGAAACCAACTACTTTTGCTAATAAATGTGTTGCGTTTGATTCCTGTTTTGTTATATATACCAAATTATTCACAAGAAAATATTAAATATCCGAGAGATGTGCGGTTTCCAAGTATTCCATTGGCCGAAATCATCTTTTGGTGACTGCAGCCCGATAGCAGGTACTTACAAGCAGATAAGTAGCGTATTATTTAAAATTATAACAAAAGGAAATGTAATATCATATAGTAAAGAAAATTGAAATTTTCGTTAACGAACAAACGTTATTGTTATATCATTTTTTAGTCTACAGCTACCGAATATTTTTATTAAAATAAATTTTATAATTTAGAGTCTATCTGTAGAGAGTAAGTCTTCCCGGAGTTATCATTTTATCAGTTTTAAGCTACAGATGGCACCTTATATTTAATCTTTCGATAAAAGTAACTTCAGGAAATGTTGTTCTTGCATTTTGTAGGAAGTGAGTCATCAAAACCCCGATTATATATAATTGCCACGACAATAAGATGTAGCTGACCGCCCTGTGGATTTTTCCAACAATGAAACTTAATATCATTACCTATTCCACTTTAATTACTTATAGACCATTCAATGAGTAAATAATTAAGTAAAAAGTGCTATGGTTCAATGGAAACAATATCTTAAGTGACTTAACCTAACGCACACAAAGATATAGTTCACTCTGAAAATTGAAGAAAACACAATCAGCTCCCGTTTTTAAATGTCCTCGCAATGGATGGACACCTGCAACATACAGTATACTGAAATTAATCCAGATATCTCAATACCGATTCACACCACCGCCCCATACAAATAGAGGAGATAACCAACACCATAGTCTCAAGATCCCTTCATCTAACCGATAACAAAGGAAAAGAAAAGGCTCTAAAATAAATAATTAAGGCTTCTAAATAAAATGGCTACCAATACCAATCCTAAATATAGCAATAAACTGCAATAAAAATCCTCATAATAACTGAAATCACTTGACTTGGACTTGACAAGTGCCGTATTTTGAACATCGTTAAAGGAAAGATACAACTGGGAGCATTTGAGATGCAGAACGGTGAAACCTTTACTGCAATGGAAGCAGAACAAACATACAAATACCTAGGTATGAAACAAGCTAAACGAATTGACCATCGCACTATTAAGGCCGAATTGACAGCCGAATTTGTCAGGAGGGTAAGACGAGTGTTACGAACTAGTCTAAATAGCAGAAATTTGTTCAAGGCGCTCAACACGTACGCATGCTCTGCGCTTAGTTACTCTTTTGGAATAGTAAAATGGAGCAGGACGGACATCGAAGACCTGCAAAGAAAAATAAGAACACTCCTAACAATAGCACACAAACACCAACCTCGGAGTCCTATTAAACGTACAATGCTTCCAAGACACCAAGGAGGAAGAGGATTTTGCGATACTGGTAAGCAGCTCGATCAACAAATAATAAACTTACGTTCTTATTTCCATAGGTTAGCGGACTCTTCCACACTACATCGGGATATTGCTTCTCACCACCGAACAGATCAAGAGAAGTTACAAGCCTGGCTACAGAAGCCACTTCATGGACGGCATCCAAATGAGGTCAACCAGGACAATGTCGACAACTTAGCGTCGAACTACTGGTTGATTTCAGGACACATGTTTTCGGAAACGGAGGGCTTCTTGTCAGCTATCCAAGACCAGGTTATTCCAACGAAGAACTATCGGAAATTCATTATCAGAGATCCCTATAGAGAAAATGACCAATGTAGATATGGCTGTCGAATATCAGAGAGGATCCAGCACATAACTGGAGGATGCCAAGTGTTTGCCGCAACCGAGTATAAGGAAAGACACGATTCAGCCGCTAAAATACTCCACCAAGAGTTAGCAGATAAATTAAAACTATTGCAGATACGAAAAGGGCCTTACTACAAATATAATCCAGAGCCTATTCTTGAAAACGAGTTGAAGTTATACTGGAATTGAACGGTCCTAATAGATCAAACAGTTGCTCATAACAGGTCAGACATTATACTAACAGATAAAATTTCCTGGCGAACTACACTTATCGACATCGCTGTACCGAACAACAACAACCTAAGGTCCAAATACAACGAGAAGATCGCCAAATACAGAGATCTGGAGGTGCAAATCCGCAGACAGTGGGCAATGAACAGCGTCCACACGATTCTTATAATACTGTCAACAACTGGAGTGATACCAAAGAACCTCCTGCAGAACATCAAGGGACTGGGCCTTGGTGAGCATCTATATAAACCGATTCAGAAAGCGGTTCTCCATGCAACCGCGCGAACCGTCCGAAAGTTTGTAGGAAGTGCAGAAGACCACGCCACCTAGGACCCGATAACATGGAAAGGGTCCCCACAGAGCTTCATATTTTTGGTGTCTTTGTATACCTGGTATGAGTGAATAATCCCTGGAGGGAGTGCGAAGCCGTTTGGCTTGTAAAACTTAAACCATCTAATAATAGACAGATTGCTACACTTCTACACACCAAAGGCGCAACAGATAGAACTAACAGGTTACTTGAGAAACATAACATATCTACAGCTCACAAAACAATGGGTTAATCTCTACAAAAGTCAACGGTATAAAGTCAACCTAGAAAATTAAGGACGCATTTCTGGGAAAAATTTGAGTTTTTTGATGTTTTATTCGCAAATAGGTCATAAGCGTATATGAATGAGAGCACTCAATTTGGGTGTACCAGAACTTTAATTCGAAATGATTTTCGAGAAAAATGTCAGTGTTTTGATATTTTAGCCTCCACATTGTAATCACCATCCCAAATATGGACACGCACAGTGTAGGTTCTAAGCTTATGAAAAAGAAAGCATAGTTTGAGTGAACCAAAAGTTAAATTAGAAACGATTTTTAACTTGTTCTCAGAAAAATATATTTTTGATGTTTTAGTCGCCATATTGTATTCATTATCTTAAAAATTGATAGGCACAGTGTAGGTCTAAGCGTATAAAAAAGAAAGCATAGTTTGGGTGAAGTGAAAGTTTAATTAGGAAGAATTTTCAACCTGTTTCTGGAAAAATGTTAATTTTTTGATGTTTTAAACGCCATATTGCATTTATCTTTCTTAATTTTGATACGCACATCGTATGTATAAAAAGATATACAGTTCAAATGTATTTAATTTGAAATTATTTTTAACATTTTACCGAATTTTTTAATTTTTTTTTTGAGATTTTAGCCGCCATATTGAATAAGCTATGTTTAATTTCCAAAAAGTTTCCATATACAATGGAAAAAGGTTCGAAGAGCTAAAATCTAGGCCTGAAAGAAATTTTTTTACTTTTATCTCGGAAAATAAGAAGTTTTTTTTGGAGTACTTTAATTTTAGGCGCCATATTGGGCCCTTCATATTTTTTGTTCTTAAAAAACTACTCGGTAAAAAACGTGGAGATCACAAGTTAAAATTTGAGCCACAACACAAGACCTTGGATAGTTCTGATTTTTAAACAAAGTGAGTGATCTTTAAAAAACAATGCTTTCTCTCTCTCTCTCTAAAATTAGTTTTGATGAATTAATTTATTTAAACAGTTTTTATCATGAAGAACAGCTTATTTTATAATTCCATTAGAAAAATCTTGGAAACATATTAACTCTTAATGTTACGAAAATTAGGGATATTTACTTTAAACTTTATTGAAATGGAAAATAATAATTTTTCATTAAAATAAGAGAGCAATAATGGAGTATTCCCTCCTCGAAACGTAATTACTCTTTAAAATCTTTTCGGTTCTTATGCTACTAAGTATAATTTGAATTTATTCATTAGTAATGACGTTCCATGCATATTGTGCAACAAATCGAAGCTCTTTTATGGCGTTGGGAAATTTTTTGTCCTATGAAGCGTGTTAGTTCAGGTCACAGTCACATGGGCTTTATTGGATTTAAGTGTAGGCTATACTGTGGTCGATCAATTTTTTGGATCTCAATCCCATCGAGAAAATTAGTTATTACCTCAGCTATATGTGGTCAAGCGCCATGATGCGTTCATACGAATTATACGTATTTATTATGGCCGATATATGGCAAAACATAATATTGCAGGGTGTTCTCAATACAAAAGTCACCAGGCATTGGTCCAGTCACTTCTACGGATTCGGTGCGTGTCTTTCAACTAACATTTTTTCAAAGTATTATGTTGCCCAATTCAAAAGCAGCGCTTTGTATCAGATTGTATTTGGCGTTTCGTTTCCAAACTCTTCGATAGATGTGGTGTCAGCTATTTGGTTTTCATACTTGATTTATAGTCTCATTCACGATCTCAAGTCTCGATATTTGACTGAACAAGGGTTCTAGCAAATTGTAATAGATGAGTTTTTAGGAAAAGACTGATACTTTAACAGACTGTCTTGGTTTTAATGTTGCAAATTGTTGTCTGTTTTCGAACTAAAAACAATTTGTCTTACATTCTGCTGTGGGGATGTCAATATTTTTATTCAAAGAATTACTTTCTCTTTGAACTTGTATAAAAATAATCTTAAAAAAAGTGAAAAAATGTTAATAAAAAAGAAATTTGAATCTCCATTAAACAAGTAGATTCTAGTATAAAAAAACAAGAGAGTGTCAAAATTTTATGCTTCACAAACATGAGCCGATAGAGTCATCACTTTTGACTCCAGGCACATGCTTTAGTGCTTTCTTTGGACATACACCTCAAAAGCAAAGACCATAACTTAAGTGTAATGCGATTCGGGCAAAATATGAATTTCTTGCTACCATTGTTTTAAGTTGATCGTTAATAATCCACAAAGCAGAGCACCCAGAAGCCAGCCTTGAGTTCAGCACTGTGGAAATATTCTCAAATCTTAACCTACTATCCAAATAAATACCAAAAATCTCAGTTACTTCTAGGTTTTTGAGTAAGGTTTTTCGACGTAAATATCACTTAAACTAAATTTAAACTGCATAATATAGGTTTTATTCACATTAAAACTTAATTTATTTGAGTAACACCAAATTTTATTTTTTTTGTAGGTCCTCCACTACTCTGGCTCAGGTCTGCAGAATCCGTACCATGCTAGAGAATAGTGGCATCGCCAGCAAATAAGGTATTGTCTTTGTCTCTAATCCCCAAATTAGTTAAGTTATTTATGTATTAGAAAAATAGAATAGGGCTCAAGATAGAGCTCTGTTGAAATATTTAAATTATTAGAGGTGCAACCTCCAAAAGTAACAGATATGTCCTGCATTCTAAATAAGAAGCAAACCATTGAAACGCTCGAAACCTGATCTCGTTTAAGATAGGAAGGTTTAACAATTAAAATGAAATAATAGCAATAATAGAATAATTTTCGCGGTCCTCGCTAGAGGGCAATATTTGGAACCCTTCTCTTTTTTACAATTTTACTCCAAAATTATAAATAGAAAAACACAATTTTTATATAATACTCGGAAAGTAGAGTAAATTTGCAAGAGAACGTGTAAAAAAATTAATTCGATATCGTAATTTTTGTTTCGAAATTATAGCCAAAAGTATAACTGATATCACGTTGACAGGAAAAAGCAATTGTTTTCAAAGGTCCGTGGTCAAGGGTGCCATGAAAAATAATAAAAATATATTTAAACTTTCCACGAGTGTGCGCTTTTTCAATTGTTATTATTATTTTTGCTTATTTTAATATTTTACGATCACAATTAATGTTTATTTATTGTTTTGTTTCTGTGTACCTTCCTTCACACTTTATCCGGGCATAGGACTGGTTGAACCATGTGAGACGCAAGATTTGAAGCGTGCTTAAAGGCCAACACAACAATAAAAACAACAAACACCATAACATTATAAATAAAACCATAGCAAACTTGTTCAACAAACAACAAATAGACTTTGTTAATGCTCCAAATAACCACTGTTATGCAAAATGTAACCATAACATTTTTTTCTAGTGATGGAAATTGCAGTTTCAATCTCAATTATGTTCTGCCATGTGGTTGGTTGTGTTTGATAAACAATCTCTTTTAGTCTTCCTCAGAAGTAAAAATCTAGCATAGTTAAACCCGGGGATTTCGGTGGCCACGGAAACAAACTGCCCCTTACAACCCAACGATTTGGGCAACAAGCGGCTAAAAATTACGGACTCTTTCAGAAAAGTATGCCGAATTGATCACTTGAATGAAGCTTTGATAAGACAAGTATCTCGTCGAAATTTCATTTTATATTTCTTGTGAATTTAGATTTTACCGTTATTCAACTTGTGTGCTATATCTTTCAAAAATGTCTTATACCAACGCTGAGGCTTACGATATGCTTGCTGTATATTTTGAGTGTTTTGAAAATGCTAATACTACGGCACGTGAATATGCAGTCAAATATCCTGAACGAAGACCCTATACTAGAGAGTGTTGGCAATACTTCTCAGAGAAACGGGTAGTGTACGTCCCATTCCAGTGCCCTTGAGGACATGTCCGTCATGAAATAAAGATAACATTATAAACGTTCTCGCGTACGTGCAAACACTACAGTGTACCGAACTTTAAGGGATTTTACAGTGTACAACTATCATTTAGTTATATACCAGGCTCTTTTAGAAACTGATTTTTACAGACGGCTGGATTATTGTTATTGGTTCAAAACTATGGGCAACGAAATTCGCCAATTCCTCTCCCAGATTTTATGGACTAATGAAGCAACTTTTACTAGTTGTGGAAGAGTTAATATACATAACATGTAATATTGGTCAGAATCAAATCCCCTTTGGATGCAGTAAGTGAATTATCGGACTGTTTATCTTTAATGACCATCTAAATGGTTCCTCGTACTAGACTTTTTTACGGAATAACCAGCCTTTCCTTTTAGAAGATGTACCTTTGGATATAAGAATATCTTCGTGATATCAGCATGATAGATGCCTGGTACACTTTTATGAAAAAATAATTTTTTAGATGCTAGTTACCCAAATCGCTGGATTGTAAGAGGTAGTTTGTTTCCTTGGCCACCTAGATCCCCGATTTTAAACGTGCTAAATTTTCACTTGTGGAGAAGACTAAAAGAGATTGTTTATCAAATACGACCAACCACGCGGGAGAACATGCTTAAGAGAATTCAAAGTGTCGTAAATATGATATCACAAGCTGAAATTGAAACTGCCGTTTCCAGCACTATAAAGAAATGTAATAGTTGTATTTTGCATAATGCGGGTCATTTTGAACATTTATAAAGTCTATTGTTGTTTGTTGAACAAGTCTGCTATGGTTTCATTAATAATGTTAAGGTGTTTGTTGTTTTTGTTGTTGTTTTGGCCTGTTGGGCTTTAAACATGCCGCAAATTTTGCATCTGACTTGGTTTCAACCAGTTCTATGCTTCGATAAAGTATACTCAAAACGCTGTATATCTTTAAAAATTTAGTAATTGTAACGGTTTTTAGTTGCCATACATCAAAAAAAAATGTTCCTCATAAATATAACTAGGGTCGTTCACTTCCATTTTCTGTCTTCCTCTCGGAGTAGAGAAAAATAAGTTATTTTTACAATTGAAACAACATTTATACTTATTTCATAACTTTTAACATGTTTTATTATCTATAATTTTATAATTTTTCAAAATATCCCATTAATATTTGTATAAAAATATGAACGTTAACACGCTTACCTACTCCGTATCTACTCCAGACATAACATAAATCGGAAAATACTGATGATTTTCCCTCCTTGTTTCTCTTAATAATAATGAAAGAGATAAAAGATATCACAGGTCAGGAGCAAGGAATACAAAAGAAAGCCGCTGTTATTTACATAACCTTGCCTCAGACTAACTGTGTCTTTATTTTGTCCTATAATAACGGCAAACAATATTATTAAAGGCATTTTTGTCGACAACGTTGCGATATTTTTATTATATTACGATATAAAATAGTTTAGACACTTTGTGCCGCTATTTAATATTGTAGTGTTTAGTGTTTGTGATTTTAAACACTTGATAGCCTATAAATTTTAGACTATCGTTATTATAATAAAAACACTTTACTAGTGCTTGTTTTTATTGGATTTATTTAGGTTTTCTAACTGGGTATGGATGTACATATGGAAAATTTTAATCAGCTTGATATACCGGTAAGTAACTAATAAAGAGGTTTTTTCTTGTAGTATCTCTTTCGAAAACGTTAAGCAACATTCTGTCGAGCTTTATGAAAATACACAGTATTTCAAACTCATGTGTACACTATGATTAGTTAATACAGCTTGTACAGAATGTAATTAAAAATATTTAAAATATTATAACAAAGAATAATACAATAGCTGAAAACAAGGGAAACTGTTCCTTGAAACATATGCCTGAAATGCTTAATTTTGGAAGAAAAAAATAAGATGAACAAAATAGTACACATGCACAAATTTTTTAGTTATTTTTACAGGAAACGTTTTAGATTTCTAGGTATTTATTGGATTTAGTGAAGATTTAGGAGATTATTAGAGTATTTTAAGGTAGTTTTTGGAAAAGAAAACGAAATCGTAGCTCCATTCTTAGTATAATGTACTCTCTAGTATACAGGACCCTATCATTTTTCCAACCTATAATCTATATGAAAGAGGCCACTTTTAGCAACTTACATTTGTGTTTTAGGATATGGAGAATCACCCTTCTTCTTCAGGTATGCAGAGTCCTAAATTCCGCCACATAAGAAGCTGTCCTATAGCCCAAGATTGGATTAAATTTACTTACGATTATGTTAAAAGGAAGCTGCCTAATTGAAATCCTATGGAGGTAAATTTTGGGTTATGCTTATTTTTATACCTAATTGTTATTAGTGGCACTTTTTAGAAATTGAATTGTTGATTTTAAAAACAACATAGTTGACTCCAGCCCTACTGTTATTTATTTTCTACTACATAACATTTTTTTGTCATATTTGTTTCTAACTTTTGTTTTTTAAGTGATTCAGAAAGTGTTTAAAATGTTTGTCAGTTTTAGTAAAACATACTTCTGACTACAAAGGAACAATACCCTGAAAATAAAGTGTGAAACCTTAGTAACTGCACGGTTGTCAATAAAATTATATCAATGTACACATATAAAAATATTAGTAAATTTGTTCACCCAGAACTTCCCTCATCATTAATTTGATGTGCTTTAATTGCTCAGTTGAACTCGTATAACAATTTTTTTTAAGCCAAGTCACTATTTTTGATTTTAACTAAGTATTCCACCCATGTGCCGACTTCTTATCACTACATAGTATAAAACAAAGTCGCTTTCTCTGTCCCTATGTCCCTTTGTATGCTTAAATCTTTAAAACTACGCACCGGATTTTGATGCGGTTTTTTTCAATAGATAGAGTGATTCAAGAGGAAGGTTTATATGTATAATAACATCCATTAAATAGTGGAGAAATACTGTTATTTTTGAGGTTTCTAATGTGATGTCGTTAATTATCATATTTTTTTCCGTTTACATTGCAAACGCAGGCTGAACCCTACGAGATTTATCAAAATAATGTACTAATTATTTGTACACATTGAAAAGGTCTACAGAAAACTCCGCGATGGTATATGTCTATCTCTCATGGATATCCCACAATAACATTTTTTTGTCACTTACTTTTTACGACAAATAATGGCAAATTTTGAAGCGATTTTAACCAATACAGCATTAATCCTTATCCAATTAAATAGCTTAAATACATTGTTGATTTAATATAGATCTATATGGTCCTTTACAGCACAAGATTTAAATGAATATTTTCGAAGATATTACAGATTTAAAATTGCGGGAAGTAGCGCTTGCGGCGGTACTGGCCGACCGGGGCGGCGGCAGCGTGCCTATAAATAGCGCGTCGGAGGCCGATGTAATAATTGTTGTAAAAATAAAATAAATAGTCACAGTTTTTCTGTAGTGTATTTAGTATCAGCATTGCACCCGTGCGAAGCCGGGGCGGGTCGCTAGTTCTGATATAATTATACATATCATTCAGTTGATATGATTTTTAAATTCTGGTACCTAAGAATCCTGAAAACGTATGACAGTGTAAATTCAAAATTAAACTTCTCCATCTACCAACAACCTCTTGTTCGTAAAATATTAAATGCTATAATTCAGGTAAGCAAGTACCATTAAAATATTTTGAAAATACGGATAAATCCCAAGGAATATATTAACTTCCATTCTTTTCACTTTGTCTTGTTACAGGATTGTTTCATCTAATTAGTTTTTGTTTACTTTTCGTTTCCGGAATATATATTTTGAAGCTCTTAATTCATATTTTAGCCCCAACATTTTTCAAAATTTTATATAGCTGGTATAATTATCAATAAGAGAAAAATAACTTTTAGAATTCTTAAGTTTAAATCTAGTTTATGTGTCCCCTCATCATTTATCCAAAAATCACTTTAAAAATATTTGTTTATAGTATGAAATATGTACATTTAAAAAATTTTCCTTACAGGCTAATTTACTAATTAAAACAAGTAGCAAGGGAAGATCTGGGTAATCAACTTTATGAATTTTTAAAATTCAAATTAGAAACCAATGCTTACACTTATCCCATACAACTGTGAGAACTTTCCTAAATGCCCCAATAACGACAATAAAGGAAACAAGAAAAAGGAAGAGACCAAAAACTGAAGATATGAAGCAACAAAATTACAAATTAGAGATGAAATATATATAATGTTTTCTGAGGGTAAGTATTTCTAAAAAATTTTATATGTTATATTTTATTCTAACTTGTTTTGTTTACATTTGCTAACCCGTCAAGGTGTATGTATAATGAAAATATAAGTTTTAAAAATAAAAAAACCCAAAAAAATACTTGTAATGAATACAAAAAGTAAACATCATTTTACTAAATTAAATAGAATATTAAGATTTCGTCATTTCTTCATGACAATTTTTTATTTGTGAAGGTACCTCAATAACAGTCTCAATATTGTTGGAACGATTAAAGGCAAAAGAAATATACCATGGAGCAAGGACAAGTCTAGGCATATTACTAAAGCAAATAGGATTTATCTACGGGTAAACAATCATTTACATACAACAAATAAATGTTAGATACAAATATAAAGCAGTTGCAATTGGGCCAAAATAATAAGCAGAATTTTTCACAGGAGACCTGTGTAATTTATTTTTGGAGGATACACATTTCATTTTTATTTATATATTTATATAAGAAGGATGACCCACGTAGAGCTTTAATGGAAAAACCACAAATTCAGAAAATGAGAAGAGACTTTCTTGAACAGTACTTAAAGAACGAAGAAAAAGGGGAAAATAAATTTGAGCCAGTCTTTATAGACGAGACATGGATTTTTCAAAATGGCACCCACAGACGATCATGGCAGGACAATAGCACTCAATCAGTACGAAAATTATCTGGGGAGGAATTTAGGTAATAAATCAGTTATTTGCACTACACAATTTGAATTTTTTTCATCTATAACAGGTTGCAAAAAGCTTTATTTAAATAATCCTTGGATCATTTCCTATTAGCAGGATGTTAAATATTAAATTTTTACTTTAATACTTTATTTCCTGGGGAGATTGAGAAATCTCTTCCTTAAATTTCTGTATGTTTTATCAAACAAGTTTGAACCTTTTTAGGAAAAATTTTTACTTAATATGATAAAAATGTTTCCTTAATAAATGAAAGTTAAACAAATAATTTAATTTGCATTTTACAAAATAATAATGATCATCTTACTTTGATACAGGCTTTCCAGAAATCCAAAAAAAAAATCTTGTAGTGATTTCTTAAACGGTTTTATAAAAGAATTTGATATAAACATATATCTAAAATATTTCGTTTTCAAAATACAGGGCGTTAAAAATTATGAAAAAAAAATATATTATCAAAATATAAAAACTGCTTACAGGTATTTTGCTGAAACGTGAAGTAAATCTGTATCGCGTAGAATCTAATTTGTTTCGGTTTAAGGAAACACAACTAATATTTTTATATTAAAATATGGTACATCAGTGTTCTTGCCCAAGTTCTCAGACGAGTCAATGCTTCGCCAATCGAAACTGCTGATATGGTATCATGTTTTATTGTGCTAAAAAAAGCCGATTTGAAATAAGTATTATAATTATTTAATTGCAAACTCCTCACCCATAATTTATACAACATAAAGGTGCTTAAAAATAAACCAAAAATGGGTATAATACAGTATATTTTTAACGATGCATCATATTTCTAAAAAATAAACAGATGAAATAAATTTTCCAATTTCAAGGCATTAATGACATAAAAATTGAGAAAAATAAATTAATTTTGATATTATCCTTTAACTAAGACCATCAACACATACAATGTTCCGTGTTCTAATTACGTGAAATGAAGATCCCTAAAGATGTTTCGAGCAATCTAGGTAAAAAGTTGCATAACATTTCAAATTTGACTTGGTCTAAACTCAAGAACCACTATTTCTCAATTGACCAAAACCATGAAAGCTTCCGTTGGTTAAGACCAATTTGTGTTTCTGCAAAATATTTCAAATAATTTGTACTGCCACATACTACTCTACTTTTTTTCAGGTACATAGTACTGAATGCAGGAAATGAAAATGGATTCGTTGAAGATGCAATGCTGATTTTTAAATCAAAGTCAAAAACTGGAGATTACCATGGAGAAATGAATTCGAAAAACTTTGAAGCTTGGTTAAAAGATATTTTGCCAAAACTGGAAACACCTTTAATTGTTTTAGATAATGCTCCTTATCATAGTAGGCAACTTCAAAAATGGCCAACAAAGGGTTGGAGCAAGGACGCTATGAAAGCGTGGCTGAAAGAAAAATATATCAACTTTGGAGAAGATGCTACAAAAGATACTTTGTGGTCTTTGATATCTCGGTACCAAAGCCTGCAAAATGCTTTGTAGTAGATCAGTTAATAGAATCTTCTGGACATAAAGTTTTACGCTTGCCTCCATACCATTGCCATTTTAACACAATTGAAATGGTATGGAGTCAGGCAAAGAGAAATTATGACCAACTGATTCTACAAGTTAAAGAACCAATAGAGGCTTGGAAAAAGGCGTTAGGAACAGTGACAAAACAGAATTGGGCTAACTATGTCGAACACACAAATAATATTATTTAAAAAAGTGGTGTTTATAAATTTATCTGTGAGGATAGGGCATGAGGAATCTTGAAATGTAGTCAGTAAAAGACTCGGAGCCATGAGTCGTGCGTTGTGTTAACTATTATCTGTTGAAGCATACATTTTTTTTAAATTTATGTATTTATTTTTAAGAAAACTAGGCTATTTGATGAAGATGATTAATTATTTATCTTTTTATTCAATATTTTTGCAGCTTAACTACTTCATTTATTGCAGTCAGAAATCATAAAGTTAGTCATTAAGTATAAAACACTGAATAATTTCTAGAATATTGTATACTTACCCACTGTTTCTAAGAATACTGTTTTTTAGTTCCGATTCTATTAGAATAGTCAATTTATTTTTAGTTTTCAGTTAGACTACCCTAATATTGTTATACCTAACTGGAGTATTATAATAAAAATAGAACTTTATCAACAAATTGCGTATAATTTTTTCTGTTACCGAAATAGTTACCAATAATTTAGAATATAAACGATTTACTTTATAAAATAAATAAATAAAGCTTTTATTGTCATAAATTTCATAGGTGAAACATTACAACATAGGTTCACTTATAAAAGTGAACATACACGTAAGCACCCCTTCAGACATCACCCTACTAATCCCAAAATTAAAAAGAGTGTGTTTAAAATTTTTAGTACAATAGTTTCTACAATTTCAAAATTATCAGCTAACAACATATTAAAAAGGCAATGCTTATTAAAGAATGTACTAATACGTAAAGTAAATTATTTTTAGCAGTAGTACATCTCTTAGTGTAGTAATATAAAAGAGGAAATTTTAATTCGCTTTTAAAATCTCTCATATTTAAAATTTCACTTAAAATATCAAACCCATTATAAGCACATAAACTCCTTCATTAAATAGCCCTATACAAATGGGATATAAAATTATCGATATGTCTAAACAGAAGGAAAAACTTCGATTTTAAAATGTTTGTGTATAACATTTTTATTTTTTAAGGATATTTAGTTTGTGAAACTTGCTTATAAACCATTCGACAAATTTCTTGTTATTTAACCGAAAAAGAAAATAGTAGAATGAGCCACTCCGATCCTGTTACAGTTCTCAAAAAAAAAATGTCACTAGTTTGATGCATATGTCAAATTTTGACGTAAAGATATACAGCGGTTTAACTATACCTTCCTTCGATGGTATACAGAAACAGAACAATAAATATTAATTGTAACCGGAAAATGATAAGTTAAAAAATTAAATAAAAAGTGAAAAAAACGTCACTTAAGAAAAGTTTAAAAAGATTTTTTTAATTTTTCGTGGCACACTTGATCACGGACCTTTAAAAACAACGTGATATCCATTATTCTTTTAGCTATAATTCCGAAACAAATAAAAATATTCAATTAATTTTTTTACGTTTTCTCTTGCAAATTTATTCTACTTTCCGAACATGATATAAAAACTATGTCTTTCCATTTAAACTATCGGATTAATTCGCGATAATCATTCTATCATAGCTATTATTTCGTTTTAATAGTCAAACCTTCCTTTCTTAAATGATACCAAGTTTATCCAATTCGGTTCAGCCTAACTAAACTTATGGTAACTTTTATCAGTAGACTTTCCCCCTCTTTTCCAGCCCTAACTTAACATCTTAAAGCAAAAAGTGTTAAACCAAAAAGATGTAGAATTATAGTAAAATCATCAGTGCAATATTTTTTTGATAGCTTATATAGGGATATTTTCCAGAATAATGTCTTTTCTTACATGACCATAGTAATTACGCCCCCTAGTGAAGAGTTAGGAATTTAAAAATTATTTCCTGCAATTTATCTTGGTCATTTTCCTTAACACGATTTTTCTCCCAAAGTTCCTGAACTATCACTTCCTTAGATATGGTAACCGGCTACCCTCAATGAATGGATTGCCCTGTACATATATATATATATATATATATATATATATATATATATATATATATATATATATATATATATATATATATATATGTATAAAAAAAGAGAGAAGTTATCGTCCTTGTAATTTTAAATATTATTCCCATGCTAAAAAGTGCGGAGTACTCCAAAGAAACATGGAAAAACTCCGGATCCGAAAAATAACGACAGCACTGTTTCGTCCTAGTGTAGGACTCATCAGGCCATTGCATTCGGCACAAACCATCATCTCGCATCTGTGTCCCATAAACAGATTTCACGGTTGAAAAATAGCAAACAAGATACAGAGGCGACATCTAGATTTTTTTTATAATTGTTGGCTGAAAACACACACAGTAGCTCTCTAAGGGAGATCGTTGGTGCGATACTGAACTTAAACTGTGGAATTCATAGTTAGTTTGGTTGCCGATGCCGAATTATGCGACCTCTATCCTTAGAGTAGCAAGTTCGTGTGTCGAGTTTTGATATATTTCTTTTTTAATTTACCGTCGCGTCACCACATGGCGGTTTTGTAAAATATTAGTGATTTGTGTTATTCTTATGTTATTGAGTGAGCCATCGAAATGTCGCCACTGTGTCTTATTTACTATTTTTCAACCGTGGAATTTGTTTATGGGACACAGATGGGGTTTGTACTGAATGCAATGGCCTGATGAGTCCCACACTAGGACGAAACAGCGCCGTTGTCATTTTTCGAACCCGGAGTTTTTCCACGTTTCTTTGGAGTTCGCCGCACTTTTTAGCATAAGAATAATATTCATCAACGGTCTTTGTCCGCATAGCCGATGTATATATATATATATATATATATATATATATATAATATATTTAGCACATGTACATATTTTGAGGGCATAAGTTATTTTTCCAAGGGTCCCTTCTTCGATCCGCAGGTGCACCTTAATAATTAATACTATTAGAGCCACCTTAGGAATAATATTTTATATCCCAAAGGCAAAACGGTTGACTACTTGCTAATACTAATAAAATTTGTGAGTGTATTAGGGTTTGATAAAAACGTCATTACTTGTTCCTAAAATTGTCACCCCTTTGTAAACTTATGCCGGTAAGGATACTCAATATTAATTTATCTGTATATTCCGCTACCCATTCATAAATTGAACTCGTGTTTAAAAGCTTTATCTATTAAAGAAATATACAAGTTTCGAATGAAAAAATGAAAAACTATACTTCTCCGATGTGTGTGAAATATTCTCAAAGAGAATAAATAGTTTTAATTTAATTAGGCATAGCTTTTGACCTCAAGTAATATTAAATTGTACTTTGGATGGCTCGTAAGGAATCGAAGTAATATTTTTCTTGAGATAATTATTTTATCTTAATTGGAGAAGGATACTACTAGACAACAAACTTTAAGCAGTCTTAATATCCTGTACGAACTAAAAGGTCAAAGCGTTTGAAGCCGTGGGATTAACCCAGGATAAAATCCAATTTTCTCCAAAAATATCCCAAGTAAAGTAGAGTGAAATTGCTTTAATTAAATTTCTGTAAAAAAAATCCAGTATTAATAAAGAAAAATACGAGTATTAATAAAGAAAAATACAAATAATAAAAATATAGGTTATTTCATTACACTATTTTGGATTTTTGTGTTCTTATTATCAAATATTATCAAATTTTGTCCAGCATGACTCGTAGTGGTATTTTTGATAAATGATGTAATCATTTTTATTGGATTAGAGTCGATAAATCAAGTTTTCATATAGTTATAGTTCAGTAAATTAGGAAAAATATGGGAAACCGACTAAATCGAAGTATCTCTTAGTTGTGCAAGTAACAATAGGCATGATGACTAATTTTGGAAAAATACTCCACGATATTTTTACGCACCTGCTTTATACAAAATAAATCTTATTTCCGCAAAAAAATTATGTTTTGAAGGAAAAATTGACCTTTTTAAAATACAATTTAAATTTTGCACCAAAACGCTAGAATAGTAATGGAGTCCGTCTGTGACGTCACCCTTTCGTAAACACTTGACAAGTTGTATCTTATTGCTTGTTTTGATTCATATTTTCCATTATTTTGTGCGATAATCAGGAATTCTAATGTGTATCGTTGGTGTGCAGTTCCTCCATGTAATAATACATCGATAAAAACTCAAAATAAGTTATTTATTAACGTGCCAATGAAGAAAAATATCAGAATTACGTGGCTAAATCTTGCAAGGCGAGGGTATCTGTTAATTTAGTGATGTATTTCTGCGAAGATCATATTGATGTAAGTATTTATTTTATATAAATAAGTGGCGAAGCTCGCAAACAAAATATATGTAATGTAAATATTTGTCAATAACTTTGTCGGTCCCGTTTGAGGTTACGTTTCATTTCTTTATTCCTGTATTATTTTTAAAGTTCCTAATTAAAAGTTTTTTCTTTTTCCAGTTACCAAATGATATGGAAAATTATATACAGTACCATGTAATGGGTTGTTTTACAAGTGCGCATAAAGTCAGGGTGTATACCCACAAAATTTGAATGCTAACCAGGCAGAAGCGAACGAACTTCTGACACCGCTGAGCATCCTTATGTTCTCAAAAAACAAAGAAGGTGTCTAATTGAAGAAAGTGACAAAGATGTAACACAAACAAAACCACCTACAGAACATTTAAAACTCACAAGCACTTCATCAGAAAGTTCAGGTGCGTACCCATTGCTTTTTTATACTGGTAACCTGTTTTAATGAATTCAAGTGTATATCTTTTCTGTTAGCCGGTTTAATCATAACATTATAGGTAGTTATGATTTCAAACAATCTTTGTGGTACCTATTATTATTATTATAATATTTATTATATTCTGTTCCAAAAATTGTAGTACATAATAATGTGTAAATAGTTACAGTTAGTTCACAAGTACTTATTTTTATTTTTTAGCTTTACACACAATTGAAGATCTAGAAGCAGCTACCACCTTTACAAAATTAGCTGATAAATCAGTACAAGTATATATATTATACAAATTCAGAAGTAAAGCTGTCCAGGCTAATAAAACAGTGCACCAGTTAACCTCTTGGCAAATTTGAGCTATTGGCCTTGACAAGTCCTTATTCCATGACGTTTTTGTACTTTTGGAAGCACGAAACTGACACACTCGATAGTTTTATCCACAAAATATCTGATTAACGATGCAAATAAAGACAAATTCGAACGATAAGGGCGATAAACAATTACGACTGATGTGATGTTTACGAAAGCGTGACGTCACGCGCTTCTGATTGGTGTTCGATCTAATATGGCCGATTTCCATATTTTGTGTTTTTATTTTTACTAAAATAAATATAATCTCACTTGTAATCTAAAAATAAATGTGTTTTTTAGAATCTGTCTATCCTATATAATTACTTCAAGTCATAATTTTAGTGATTCTTCGTTACAGTCATCATGCCTATTGTAAATTTGAGTGATATGCCGCCAATAGAAGAAAACTGGTGTTAAGACGAAAAAAAGTCCTTGAAATTTTAAACGATCAGTTTTACAGCTGTTATTTTTTCAGTATACAACTTTCATAAAAGAAGGAAATTCTCAAAGGAAAAATGAATACACGTGTTTGAAGATCAAGCGCGGATTTAAAAAAATCTATTTTTTTAAAGCACCTGCTGGATATAGAAGCATAAAATTTCGCATAAAGGTTTCTTAAATAATGTAAGTGAGCACTAAGAAAGGATTTTTTGGAAATTCCTCCCCTAAGAGGATAAAATATGGGATCTTTTAAGAAGGTAAAATAAGGGATGAAAGTTTGTATGAAAGTTCTTCATTTTGGAAGTTAGAAATCTAAAAATGATTTATTGGCTTATAGTTAGAAAGAAAACTTTACTGTGCTACCCTTTTTGGAAATTCGTTCCTGGGTGGGGTAAAATAGGGAATGAAAGATTGTATGGAAGTTGGTATTAAGAAATATAAAAACTTTTAAAATTTATCTTTTAAGAGGTAAAAATAAGAGATCAAAGTTTGTATGAAAGGTCTTTATTCATTCATTCTTTTTTAAAAATGTATCTTTTAAAGGGGTAAAATAGGGGATGAAAGTTTGTGTGCAAGTTCTTAACTTTGGTAGTTAGAAATGTAAAAATAAGTAGATTGGCTTGTGGTTAGAAAAAAATGTTTACTATATCATTCTTTTTAAAAAATTAATTTTTAAGGGGGTAAAATAGAGAATGAAAGTTTGTAAGAAAGTTCTTCATTTTGGTAGTTAAAAATATAAAAATTAATATATTTTTGAAATAATGACGATTTAACATTTTTTTATCGTAAAAATGCCAAACAACTTAGCTACACAGGGAAATAACTTATTTTAATAAATGCTCAAAATTTCCACCCACAACTTTCAAACTTCTTTCGCATCTCCAAATTAGTTCATCATTGGTTGCCGCTTTAATTGAATTTGGAGATAAAATTTCGAACGCGTCCCTTACCCTTGCCACACAGTTCTCCATCGTTGTCACTGGATTACAATGAACGTTGTTCCCCATAGAAAATAATCTAAAAGAGTATAATCAGGAGAACGCCACAGAAAAGTCCATTGTTGACAATCCACTTGTCATAAAATGTTGCTTGTAAGAAGTAGGTAACTGAAACGGTTCTGTGTGGTGAGGCGCTATCGTGTTGTAAAAAAATTTGCCTGTGTTCCTCCAGAGGAAAATTGCTTAAATATGGACTGTTTAATTCTTCTATAATATTTAAACGTCTTTCTTCTACAAGAGTTAATACATAATTTAAAATGACGACATCATTTGCTTTGTAATATGTATTATTATTATTTAAGTATTTTTTATAAAAATGTAGTTTTTATATCTCGTCATTTCTTACAGCACAAAATACTTTAAATTGTCAGGTTTTTTAAAAATTCTGCGAACTTACTGCGTGGAGATATGAATCATTCCAAAAATAGGAATTGAAAATCGAGGTCCTCTTATATCGTCAATATAAATTCTCAAAATTGCAATCTTTTCGGCAAATCAGTATCTTTTAGGTGTTGAACCAAATATATTAAATAAGGGTGGAAGGCGTATTTCAACAGAATTCTATGTATTGAACTCTTTAAGATTCCTGTTGTAGAGCCACTTATCTTAATGATATCTATTTATTTATTTATCGACGGACAACACTGTCCATTTTATGATATTTAATTACAGAGCTAGAGTGAAACATAACAATGTGAAATTAATTGTAGTATAACAAAAGAGTGTTTACAAAAGAAAAAAAAGTGTACATCTGCCAATCTGTAACAGCAAAATCACAAAACATCAATCGACAATCTATTCTAACAGCTTTAGTTTAAAATAAATCAAGGACGTATCAAAGAAATTTAAGTCACCCAGCCCATTAGCATATCAAGCCACCCTTGTTGTAAAAGAATGGCTTGTATAACTGGTTCTGTGAAAAGGCTGGTGAAATATATGAGAAGTACTCTTGGGAGGGACCCTCAGATCAACACTCGACAGCAGGCGCGGGCAATCGGTGATACCGTTTTTAATTTTAAAGAGAAGTTGTGAGTCTACCCTTTGTTCTATTAGCGAGGGGGAGCAAATTCAACTCGGAGCATAAAGCAGCATAATCAAGACGAGCACCCCCGTTGAATTTCAAGTTAATATATCTGAGAAACTTTCTCTGTACCTGTTCGAGCCAGTACACATGTGATTCATAGTAGGGGTTTCAAACACAAGAAGCGTACTCAAGCTGTGTTCGAACCAATGAGCAATAGAGTATTTTAAGGGACTTCACAATGGAAAGCTCCCTAGCATGGCGTGTAATAAAATCTAACATCCTGAGGAACTTACTAACAATGTCGGTAATATGAGGAACGAATAAAAGAGCAGAATCAAAAAAGACTCCCAGGTCCCCCACAGAATCAACGTAGTATACCGCAAAATATCCCAGAATTGCAATTTCGACTTTTTATCATTGAGAATAGCTTTCATTTTATAAATTTTTGCCTTAGCAGCGCCAAAATTTTTGAAATTTTGGTAATATTCATTTAATTATGTTTTGTAACAGTTCCTGTTTACCTGGCATTCTATCACCATATGTTTGGCATGCTCTTGATAAAGCCTTGTTACATTCCACATAGATAATAAACAAATTTAAAAAATCTTCGTGTGTATAATGTAATCGTCCCGGCATAATTTTTATTCATAATTGTCAAATGGCAAGAAATAGTAACATTTCTGTAGTGTTCTATTTTTTTCTTTTGTCGCGTTTCGTCGTCATGGCCATCTATTAATAAAAAAACTTAAAAGCCCTATAGTTTTTACAATATAAAAATGCTAATTTGCTAGTATTTTAAAGCTACAAGTTTTTCGAATAGAGAACCTTGTTCAAAGTCACTCTTATTTTTAAGGCTAAATAAGATAACAATATAAAAATAAGGGGTTTACATAAAAAAATAGACTTTTAACTATTTTTTCAAGTTAATATTTTAATGTTAGTTTTGATCACCTTGTATTTATTTATTATCAAAATATGAACACAGTATACTAAAGTAGGTCCACCTCTAGAAGGAAACCAATCCTAATTAAATCATCAAGGCTTTCATATAGGAGAAATTGATAATTATATTTAGGCCTGCATACGCCTTTTCTGACATGAAATTTAAAATATGTCAAAAAGGGTTAGACTTAGGTATAGGATATTATACATAAAATAGGTCTATAATTTTGTATAAAATATAAAAATGAAATACAATATAGGATGTTCAATCTAAAATAAGCAACAAGACATCAACATTCGGTATAATCGCAGAATTTAAAAAAATTTTCAACCTTTTTTTCAAGAATTTGATCGCGGCATTTCGTCGTATATATATATATATATATATATATATATATATATATATATTTAGTTGGTTATTTTCTTGGGAATATGGTTCATTTTTATATTGAAACTACATATATACAGTAGTCATACTTATTGTATATATATATTTTTATTTCTCAGGACGTTTCGATTCTTTCGAATCTTTTTCAACTGATGCGGATGCAGAACAGAGATTTTTGTTTTAAACAATAGTTAATTACATCACAAACCAATTGTAGTCACTCACTCTTTTGTATATTCACTTTTTAAAAGTATTTTTACTCCTGCGCGGTGCCCTACCTTACAAGTTCCGGAACAACAAACGATGTTCCAAAATTTTCAAACTAACGCTGTGCGTATGTCATCTTTTGATGCGGAGTTTAGGCAATTTCCGAAATTCATTGATGATAGTAGCATAGAGTTAAACCTAATGCCAGCTAATCCAGAAGCATCGGCATTTAGGCTTCACCAAACACAACCTAAAGGGACAAATCCTGGTGGAACAACTCACGAGTGCTAGAGGATAAATAATTGTCAAATATCAGAAACGGTTACTAGCGCAGATGTTATGTCAAATTTAGCGGCGATCGTATCAGATCATGGCACCGGCATACCTGTAGAACAGGTACACGAATCAGATATCGACCGACGGACGTTGCGATACTATCAATAAGCCGCATATCTTAACGATTAATATTCAGCAATAAAATCTTTCAAATTTAATAAACAACAGGCCACCTTAACGTAAAACTTTTTTCCGATGAAAGTCCAATTTATATACTATTATGGCAGAAACAACTTTCAAATTGAAGAGCCCGAAAACAGGCGTTTTTTGCGGTCATTCTTTATATTGTTTCTGTGCCTGCGTATTCTTGTTCTTTGCTTTAATTAGCTCTTTAATGACTTTCCTGTTTAGGCGGCTAGATGCTGCCGTAACTGTAATTCCTTTATTGTTATTACAGTGTCGTGGGCCTCTTTTCTGTATTGCTATGAGATATCTAGTTTTAAATACAAAATACAACTGTCTAAAGGCTATATATCTATTAAATGGTTCAGTGATCATTATTCAAAATTGTGATATTCTTCATTTAATCCTTTTTGTGCTATTATTCCTCCTCCTTTTTATATTTCGTTGATTTAATGCCACTCGATACTTTTTCGACTGGAATATTATGCTTTTCTTCGTTAACGTGAACATTTTTTATTCATTCTGTTGGTTCCATTCTTCGTTCTGTGACAAAATTTAATTCACTGAAGTAAAATATTACGAAATCTGGTCAGCTTATATAAACATTTATGTAGAAATATTATTATAATAATTATTTCGAATCTTTATTTCAATGTTTTCATGACTAAATTTGCGTTTAAGTCGTCTCTTATATTCACTAATAAGATAAATAATAGTTTATTTTTTTTTATTTTTATGCAACCCTCTATTATAGTTAAAACAATCTGAACCTATTGTGTTACATATAATATTTCCAAGACATCAAATGGGTTCTGACTGCCTTGACTATAATATACAAGTTTAATTAAAATAATTGAAAGCTTCAAGATTTTGGTTAGTGTACGTAACAGACGATTACAAGTAAAGACGAAATAGATATTTACAGCAAAATAATAGTTTGGGATAGCTATTACGAAAATGATTGTATAAAACAAATTATGTTGAAGTCGGGTACATGTTGTTGAGTTACTTTAAAACTTATAATTTAAAAACGAACTTTTGGTTATTAATTCTAACTTTATTTCTACACAATAAAGTTTAGAATAATGTGAAAAAAAATTATTTTTAAATTATTAATATAAAGCTTAAAGGGGTTCTAGTCTAAATTTAGGAGATGCAGGGTTAGGAAGAAACAGAGTTTGTGTAAAATAAATGTTAGAAAGAACAATACAGTCAGTCTAGTGGGAGAAAATTAATCATCAATTCATCAATAATATTCGTCTGAACTAAATCAAAATTATTAAGGCAATACACCCTTGATATTCATAAAGATCTGTCTTTTGCACCGACGACCG
Organism: Diaprepes abbreviatus; assembly: GCA_034092305.1. Classification (NCBI taxonomy): domain Eukaryota; kingdom Metazoa; phylum Arthropoda; class Insecta; order Coleoptera; family Curculionidae; genus Diaprepes; species Diaprepes abbreviatus. The sequence continues at coordinate 17,108,931 of JASJET010000122.1, read as the reverse complement.
GAACTAAATAGTATATTAAAATTTCATTATAGTTTCGAATTCGCTATCAGAAAAAGAGAAAAATATTATAACAAAGATTACACTTTCTTAGATAAGTCAAAGTATCAGTAAAATAATAATAATAAATAGATTTATTGAAAAGAAAAAAAGTTATTAAAAAAACGCAAAGAGACGGAATTAAAATTCCTCTATTATCCGGCAATAACATTAAATATAACACAGTAAGGTTAACCTGTAGACTTGACATAAACGTATTTTTTTAATGGTATAAACTATGGAAATTTAGTTATAATTTTTCCTATAAGTCTTTGGAATACAATACTTATAAAATATACTTTTAAGATTGAAAAAGAACAACCATAATAATCATATTAAATTAAAAAAAAGTGCGAATAAAATAATTTAAATATAGCATAAAAAAACAAAAATTTATTTATTCATTTATTATTTAAGTATAAAACAGGCAAATACCCAAATGCAGTGAGCAGGAAATGAATCTGTAAATTTGAAAGAACATCAAATTATAATAATTGTAATAAAAATTTTAAAACCTTACAGTACTCAAACCTTGGAAAGGACTCAAAAATAATACAATAACATATCAGACCAAGAGTAAATAATAAAAAATACATTTCACAGTTCATCTAAGAAAACTACAACTGAATAAGACCTTGTGAGATTTTCCATATAAAGGGTGTTTTTTTCTAGAGGTATAGAACTTTTAAATGGAATAAAACAAAGATGAATTTTTTAAATTGACATGAAATTTACTTTATTCGAAAGATAACCTTCTGGCATTATAAATATGACTTCTGGCATATGCCGCCACAGCTGGTTCGGACGTAGTCTAATCTGGAGGTCCAATTTTCGATGACTTTTTCCAACATTTGTGGCCGTATATCGGCAATAACGCGGCGAATGTTGTCTTCCAAGTGATCAATCGTTTCGGGCTTATCGGCGTAGACTAGCGACTTCACATATCCCCATAGAAAATAGTCTAACGGCGTTAAATCGCACGATCTTGGAGGCCAATTCACGGGTCCGAAACGTGAAACTATGCGGTTACCAAACGTTTCCTTCAATAAATCAATTGTGGCACGAGCTGTGTGACATGTTGCGCCATCTTGTTGAAACCATAGCTCCTGCACATCATGGTTGATCAATTGATGAACGAAAAAGTCAGTAATCATGGCTCTATAGCGGTCACCATTGACTGTAACGTTCTGACCAGCATCGTTTTTAAAGAAGTACGGACCAAAGTTTTCACCAGCCCATAAAGCATACCAAACAGTCAGTTTTTCTGGATGTAACGGTATCTCAACATACATTTGAGGATTATCATCACTCGAAATACGGCAGTTTTGTTTATTGACGTATCCATTCAAACAAAAGTGAGCTTCATCGCTAAACAAAATTCGCTTATGAAAATCGGGATCAACGGCAATCTTGTTTTGGGCCCATTCACCGAATCTACGCCTTGCTAGGTGATTGTGTGGCTTCAATTCTTGCACGAGTTGGATTTTGTAAGCACGCAAACCAAGATCTTTCCGCAAAATCTTCCATAAAGTGAATGGACACATATCCAATTCCTGTGCACGATGGCGGATTGACTGATTCGGGTCTTCCTCTACGCTACGCTCTACAGCAGCAATAACTTCTTCTGTACGCACTGTACGACGTCTCTGTGGATGCGTATTATCATTTAGAGTAAACGTGGTGCGAAAACGTTCCATAGTTAATCGAATTAATTGCTCTGATGGACGATTATGTTGACCGTAAAATGGACGTAGTGCGCGATACGTATTTCGAACAGAACCATTATTTTCAAAATAAATTTACACAATTTGGAAGCGTTGTTCAGGCGTCAGTCTATTCATGTTGAAATGCCAAACCAAACTAAACATAAATCACTTGACAGCTGACAAAACGGCCGCCAGTTAAAAAAGTGTTGCCAACTTAAAGTTCAATACCTCTATAAAAAACACCCTTTATGTCTGAAGAAAACGAGCTTTTGTAGAAGCAACGCATGTTCTTTCAATTAATGCTCTTCCCTTGTCAGCCTTTTTGTATCTGAATCTCAGCTCCTTAACCAGAATACTTAAAGAAGATATATCAGAGACACTATCTCTTTATTGGTGAGTTCAGTATTTAAGCTATTTAGAGTAACACACTTTTCTAAAATAAAAATACTTTGAGATTATTAAATATAGATCAATGATACTAATTTCAAGGTAAACTTATATTATAACAGAAATTATACGCCTACCCTCTTAGCACATATTTTAGAGTGAAACTTCCATTTTGGTTCTGTGAGCTTTTCTTCTTGACGAGGTGTATTTTTTCCAAGAGAGAAAATAATTGGATTGTTTCCTTTCCTTTCTAATGGCATATAGGGTAACCTTGAAATTTAAGAGCATTGTTTACTCCCTAAAAAAATATTACTTAATTGAAAATATTTATTTCCAAAAAATAATTACCTCTTAGACCAATTCACAGGACTACCGTTTCTCTTCTACAACTCGAAATACTGGCATAAATTAAGCATATGCTGTTAGGCTTGTCTCTCTCGCATTATCTAAAGTGACAAATCGAATCTCATTACTTTATTCTAATTTTCAATGCCTGATTATTACAACTGATTAAAGTTGAGCGAAAAACATTTTATAATTATATACGTGTGTCGGGCATTTAGTCACCGACGATAGATTTGAAGGTTAGAAATCTTTATTAGTCTAGGTTTAGTTTTTTAATAAAAATAAATAATACTTACCTGTAATAAATTATAAAACAATAATTGATAGCTTTTATGTTAAACATTCTACTGTTTTAAAGTCACTTGAGTAATCAAAATTTCTCAAAAACACAATATAAATAAAACCTTGAACAATGACTGTTAATAAAATTAAGATTGAAGTGAGAAACGAAGTGACTCGTTTGTCTCAGTTGTTTCTTTTTATCTTGCGATACCCATAATATCAAATTTTTTGCGACATATGGCTTGGATTGGAAGAATAATGTTTTATTTGCCGTTCTTTTATTATTTCTATACAAATCAAGATGAACAGGTCTCAAAACTGTCTTTGGTATGTTCGTAAATTAATGACGCATGGGTATCCTGTCACTGGACCAATTGTAGAAAATGTATTAACAATAAGTGTGGAAAATGATTTTACACAAAAAACTTTAAATAACATATTAAAAGGTTGATACCCTTGTCTTGAAAACTATAACATAATATGTGTTGTCATAATTAATAGTTGAAATTCCTTTATGGGCTTAAAAAACAAAGAATTCTTTCTGTATCCACCCTGTAGTATATTAAAAAGGTAAATAGGGTGACCTCTTACAATTTTATTAAAGTTGATGAGAACTTTATAAATTAAAGTTTACAATAGTAATAAAACAAGAGAAGAAAGTTACAATAGTAATTCAACAAGAAAAGAAAGCTGGTCAAACATTAGCCAAGGACCATGACAAATGGTACATTTATAATAGATATCTGTTAACAAAATATATAAACATGTTGTTTTAACGTACTTTATGTCAAGGTATTTTAAGAGTATTTGTCTTTTGTAAAGACACGGAATGATATGAAAGATAGTCGAGTTCCTGGAACACACTAGCAGGTGGATTTAAATCAAAACTAGGCAGTAAAACTTTTACCACAATATTGGATTGCGAAAATGCTTAAGCAACAGGTAATTTAGGTAAAGAAAATAGATAAATTAAACCAACAGCAAGTGTTTAAGGATAGTTTCATGGATTTCTGTCGAGATGGCCGATCATAAATTAAGAAAAATTTGCAGTAAAATGCATATTGTCGTCAAAATCCGAATCAAATTATGCTCTACAGACACATTGCTTATGCAAAAGCAAAAGGTAATATGTATCTCAGATAATTTTGGAAAAAAAACTCAAGAGAACAAATAAACCTCGAGTTCATTATTTCGGTCCCCCAACACGAAAAAAAACTTTAAACAGAACAAGTTTGACAGATTTTTTAAATTTGGCACAACAAATCAACCGAATTAAAAAGTTGACTAAACAACAAAACTTTTCCAAATTAAATAAGTTACGTTATACAAAAAAATAATTACCTTTTTTCTCTTTACCAAATACTCTTTTGAACACAAAATCTTTACAAATGTGAAAAAATGGTTCCATCAACCATATCTACTTTCGATCGATAATCATCATATTACTTATCAGCTGATCATATAATTGGAAATACGAGGGTCAAAATAATGTGGCGGAATTACAAAAAATCCGTAAGAAAGTTTTATTGTTCTTTTTCGGTTATTAAAGATATTCACAGTCACATTTTTGATATTTTAATGTTCAGTTTTTATTTTGGCTCTTTAATTAATTTTTTTCTAGTGTGCTCTAACGTTTTAACACGTCGTTTGGAAAGGAAATTTTATTATAGTTATTTAGAGCAAAACGGAGAGTATATGCTTTTTCGTCTCGGTGGCTATCAAGGCATTTTTAGAATGATGACACATTAGAGAAGCCCTCGGATATTAAAAACAATAGCTTTTTAGTTCTGTTAATTCTATTTTAGCATCAAGTGATTTCATATTTTATGAATGATATGAGGTGTGTCTTCTTTTAATTTAGTTACCATATATAGGACGAGCCTTCTTTGTTTTTCTAGAAAGAATCCTGTTATTTGCAAAAATTTACTGACAAATTAATCTGAAACTTAAATTAACATGAACACTACTATTAACAAAAATAAAAAAAAAAAATACAAATAAAGTTCATCTTTATAAGAAATCTATCTCAAAGACTTGAGGTGCAACATGTCTGTAAACTAGGAATGACGTACCTGCCGCGGGAAGTAAGATTTTTCTTCAGTGACTTAATTCATTTTTCGATTGCTAAAGTTTGATACCGAAGCATTATCACCATACATATTTACATCACTTTATGATGATTGGTTTTATGTTTAACACTGTTATGTTACGCTATTTTCATGGACAGTGTATAAAAGTGCCAACTATGTATTTTGCAGCCTAAGTTGTTATTTAAATTAGACGAAAGACGTAAAATATTATTCATATTTTGTAATTTACAGTAATAAAGATAGTTTTAAAAAAAATTACTGGTATTAACGAGTTAACACGGGAATTGTTTATAATAATTTTCCGTTTTAATCAATTGTTTCAAACCTATTTTCAGTATTTGTTTATTATTATTTCAGTTTTCCAAACTAGGTCTAGTAAATTGCCTAATTATTAAAGTCATATTTTGAGCTTCAATAGTTAGGCATATAATACGTTTGGTATTTAAAGAGCTTCCATAGAGAGAACCATTTGTCACAGAATTTTCTTTGCAATAATGTTATAGTCAATTAAAAATAAGTAAAAATAAATAAAAATTATCAATAGTCAACAATACCAATAAGCACAAGAATCATTTATCTATCATACCTAGGGGCGGATCCAGCCTCTCTCCTTGGGGGGGGGCGATGATATCACAAAAGTACAGTATGGTAAGCGAAAGCAATTTGTCTCCGGGGGGGGGGGGGAGAGACACCAGCAACATTCCCATTTCTAGTGTAAAAGGCAGGGATGGGGCTATTTTTCTGAATTTGAAGCTCTTGGAGAGGGGGGGGGCGATCACAAAAAAAAACAAGTTTCTGACAGGGGGTGGGAGGATGCGAGCAACATACATATTCCTAGTATAAGAGGCAGAATCGGGTCTATTTTCCTGAATTCAAAGCTCCTGGGGGAGAGGGGGTGCGCAAAAAAAAACGAATTGTCAACGGGGGGGGGGGGTGCTAGCAGCATACATATTCCTAATATAAAAGGCAGAATCGGTTCTATGTTCCTGAACTCAAAGCCCTTGGGAAGCGGAGGGGCGATCGCAAGCATACACATTCCTATACTCTATTCAAGAACCAGAGAGAGTAATAAAACTGTTACCGAAACTTCCAACGTACCTGCTTCAGTACCCCCGGTAACTGAGAACTGCTATAAATCTAATTATATTTAAGTATTATAAGCTTTTATAAATTTACTGCAACAATAAAATTTCTGATAATTCAATTTAATTTCTGTCAGTGAGCAAAGTACACCTTACAGTGTGTCCTTAGTGATTTATCTTGTTTGTACTTGTTGTTATATATTATTTGAGATTAGTGAGATACTCAAAAGATGTAGCGTTCGAATCGATATTTATTACAAAATCTTTAAACCAGAGCATTTTTCCTCAACGAAAAACTTATTACGATGAATGTTTATGATGCTTTAAGATATCAATATCTAGATAATAATGTTAAAAGCTTCATTGAGATGTGTTCCAACATAACAGTAGTTGGAAAATCCACTATGTACTGAACACTGACGGAGAAAAAAACGACTGCAATTGTTAGTAATCCCAAGCTACATTCGATCACAGCCAGACGAAAAACCTCGTTGGAAAATGAGATGTAAACTGTAATAAAAGGAGTTGTACATACATTTTATTATCAGAAGCAGATCCCAACCGTCGACAAAATTCTAACTAAAATCAATGAAGATCGGGATTTACCTGAAATTAAACGAACTGTGCTCTGAAAATTGCTCGGAGAACTTAATTTTTGTTGGGAAAAACCAGATAGGAAATCTGTTTTTATAGATCGTCCGAAAAATGTCCGTTGGTGAAGGAAATATCTCTCTCAAATAAAAGGTAGAGTTGCTGGAAATAACACAACTGACAAAATTAATAATTTAACTGGACTTTTGAAAGATTTTTTGAATAAAGTTACTGCAGATAATTGTGAAAAATCCATATAATAAAAGATTAAAAGAAAATGTGGAAACTCGATATCATGATCGGTGAGAGAGGAATCAATTATAATTAATTTAAGTGAAGATAGCATCATTGACTTTGATGACGAATTAGATACGTAATGTTTACCAGCGTTAACACAATTTATTATTTAAATTTTCTGTAACATATAAAAATTAATGACATTTGAATCCCTTTTTAGTGTTTAATTGTAATTCTGCAGATGGTTTAAGAAATAAATAAACTAGACCGATAGCCCCAAAAAAATTTTAATATTATATTGACGAATTTATTTTTTTATATATGTTTAACTTCTTGTATTTTTGGTAATGGGTATTTTGTAAGTATTTAAATTATAATTTAGAATTTTTTGAGAGAAAAAGGCTACGTTTTAGTCTGAATGTGCCTAAAACGGTTTCTATGCTAAAATTAAAAATAATAAAAATAGAGTTGTGATTTGTGTTAAATATGTCAAAATTATCTATCTTTTCTAATGTATGTGAATTATTAAAAAATCATAAGAAATAAAATAATATTATAAAAACTTTTTATTTTAAGTTTATTACTGAAATAATATTCTATGCCATAAATATTTAGTCATAAAATAGACCTCCTTTCGACGCCTATGACAAAGACTAAAATCTTTTTTAACACTTCATGCATCCAAATATTTATTGTTATCCAACCCAAATAGTCCATTATTATAGACCGGTATTTTTGATTATAAAATTTCTAACTCATTCCTATGAAAAATATATGTGTCTAATAGATTTTGCCGAAGACACCAGACTAAAGAACACAGGTAGTATGCGAAGAAAAAATAGGTAAAAAATGAAAAACTCTCCCTAGTTCTTGAATGAACTATAGTATACGAGGCAAAATCGGGTCTATTTTCCTGAACTCCAAGCTCTTGGGGGGGGGGGGCGATCGCCCCCACCGCCCCCCCCCCTTGGATCCGCGCCTGATCATACCAGTATATCACCACCAGTGTTTGAAAACAAATAACCAGGGAAATAAATGTAATATAATTTAAGAAAATTAAACTATAAACAGGTGTATGTAATCATCAAGATATATGGGAAAGAAATACAAAATCAATAAATAATAAAAATAATATAAATATTTAGCATATCCGTGTATCCAACGGAAATTTTCATATCAATACCTATAATCTCTGATATATATAAAAGAAGAAAAGTCCTGACTAGCTGACTGACTAATCGATTAACATACGGCCTAAACGGTTAAAGATATTGACTTGAAACTTCGCACACGCATTCGTGATATGGTATAAATTAACAAAAGGATTTTGCGATATCTTTATTAGAAAGGGTGATAATTATAAAAAATGTTTAAAATTACGAGATGTTCGAAATGGTATTACATAGCATTCAACAATAATTGTTTTTATTATTCTAAACATAATTAAGTCCTGAATATATGAGCGAAACTTTCTCTACAATCTATAATCCATTTATTTATACGATAAAACAAATACTTTGCGGGCGAAGTTAGACGGGTATTTTTTTTTATTATTTTAAACATAATTAAGTCCCGAATATATGAGCGAAACTTTTTCTACAATCTATAATCCATTTATTTATACGATAAAACAAATGTTTTGCTGGCGAAACTACGACGGGTAAAATGGTCGTTTGTATACAGGTGCGGAAAATTCAAACCGGAATCTGGACGTTTCTTAAGTAAGATAAAGAAAATACTATATTATTCATCAAATCAGAATGAGACAGTCGAAAGCATCGACATACGTGCTTAAATTTAATAAATTAACAGGTTGGCCCTAGGGTGAGGGGTAATTCAATGCTGACGCGGTGAGAGCGGGCGGCAGCATATGCCACGCCCTAGCACAACAAGAGGATTCCAAGTTATTTCCTCTCATTCAGGCCGCCGAAGCGTAAGTACCAAGTATTGGTATTTCCGTGTTTCGCGCCAAATTTTTTGGGATTTGAAATGGCAGTTTATTTCACGGAACAAAAAGAGCAGATTATTAAGTGGTATTATTCTGGTAAATAATCGGCAGATTTGCATTTACGTGTGAAAATCATCCTGTTCCTTGAACATTTAGAATTTCGGAAATTATTAAAAAATTTGAGACAACCGGTTGTCTAAAAATTTATAAAAAATGCATTGATAATATTGGGGAGCAACCGGTTCCTCAAATTACTGAAGAACGAGCAAATCGGAAGATTGACGTTTGTAGTTTAGCAGAAATTAATTATCCTAGCCATAGTACCGTAATTGTCGAAGAACTTGATATGAACGCTCGAACAGTTCGGAATATTTTAAAGCGGAACAAATATCGCTGTTACAAATTGCGAATGACTCAAGAAATTTTTCCGAAAGACCAAGAAATACGTATGGTATTTTGTGAGGACATGATAGAAAGGGCTAATAGGGATAAAACCCCTGAAGTTTTGGCAAATATGCGAACCGTATTTGACAATAGACTGGGTTATTGTCTTGCTCTAAGTGGAGGCCTGTTTGAACACCTCTTGTAGATTTTTAGGTATTTTTGTTGATTTAAATTGAATTTAATTATTTCTTCATTTATTTACAATTACTGATCGTGTTACTTTTATTTTTTACCAGAATAAAATTTTATTTTTGAGAATGATTTTTAATTTTAAAGTGGTTTATTAGCTTATTTACTTAGAAATTACCGTTGCGTTTCACTAGTATTTTTATTAGAATAAATGTTTATTTTGTAACAGAAATATCAGTTTTCTTTACGCTTAACGGCCAACAAAAACCAATTTTTTTGTATTTCGATTACTTGATGTATTTAAAATAATCAATATATCAAATATTCATTGAATATTCCAAATTCCGTCGATTCCCTACGATCTTCTGTCCCGAACTAACCTGAAAGAAGTTATACGGGCTTAATGGGTCAGAATTTGAGAAAAGGGCCAAAATAATTTCTAGCTAAGAAATTTAAAATAGAAGCTTGGCTATAGTAACGTTTCTATTAAACCTCGGTAATATGATTTCATCCCAGGTCAAAGGCAACAGTGTTGTGGTTGCGTCGCGCCTAGTTACATTTGTGCGCCTCTCTTCTATTTGACATTGGATTGTCGAGAAACAAATATCAACGATTACAAAATTGGGCTAAACAGAAAGCCAGTAATATATTTTCGCCGTACTCTGGTGTGTAAAATACAAAAAAAGCATGTTATCGACATGACGAGTATCTAACTTTTACTAAATCAAAAGTCGAGGTTAAATTCCAAGGCTTACTGGATCATACAGTGGATTGAATTATATTGCTTCAATTAAACGCCCTTGAACAAATCGATAAATTAGATTTGTAGATATGAGTTTCATTTGCAAATGGGGCTTCGATGGAATGTCAGGTCAGAGCCAGTACAAAATGAAATTCACTGATCCGACTATTTCTGATAAAAACGTATTCCTAACCTCTCTTATTCCACTTCAATTAGCAGGTATTAACATACAAACTCAAGAAGAACAGATTGTGTTGTACAATTCCAAACCCCCCCCATCTACTATGAATTGCGGACCTCTGAAATTTGAATTTATTAAGAAAACCGAACAAATGTCTTTAACGAAAATAGAAAATTATGAACTCGAACCATATAACTTGCACCATATAAAAGAGTTCTCTTTGCCACCCGAGCTTCAAACAGTACAACTTATCTATGACGATGATAGACGGCTAGGTGAATACTTTAGCTGGAGCGAAATCGGTCCAACGTTGTTACTTCCGCCAAACAACACCTCAGTTCAACAACATTGATACTGTGTCCCAGTAAATACAGAGTATTTCAAGCTACAACTGTTAACTCTACACGCATGTATTCGATTCTTCGAATGCTGCTTGTATTTGTTGAATCAACGTGACACATAGCAGTGGCAAGCCCGTAAGCAGAAAGACAAAGAGGTGAAAGCACAGATAAAGGCTACCATCCAACAGGCCTTTAGGGAGAGAGATTAGGACTTCTTGTTGACATGCTAAGGTTAGGAAGCACTAACGATGGCAACATAATACGACGTTTCTTCGAGAACAGTGATGAGTCAGCCATTATAATAAGAGTAAGGCGAAAACTATCGAAAGATGCACAAAAATCAATAAGAAACTATCGCCTAGACTTTGTTCGAAAATCTTCTTGAGAAAAAATATGGCGGATGTGTTCCAAAACTGTTGGCGTCGATGGATCCTTACATTGTTTTTTGACATCGTAAGGATTCGGACAACAATTTGTACGTATTGGAGAATGAGAAAAGAGCTGTTAACAAAGAAGGCAATGATTAAAAAGTTCTTTTTATTATTTTTATTAGTCGTATTATTTATTCATTTGTGTAAATCAATAAATATTATATTACTAACAAATTATTTGCATTGGTATTTGTTAAGAAGTCCTAAGCATAGAGGAAAAAGTACTTTTGCCTTTTTAACTATTATTGATATTCACGAATTTATTTTTATAGTATTTTTTTTAAAATGGATCTTGGATTCAAGCGCAATATTTTATTCATAGAAATACAATTATTTTTTTTATTTTGTTTTTAAATTGCATATTTAACAGCTATTGAACCACATTAGACGTTTTTCGAATTTATTTTCATGATTTTAAAGATTCAGTCTGCTATGTTGGATCCGACTTTTATTTTTAATATTAAATCCATGTTTTCAACCCACTGTGTTTTGACGACTCCCCAACCATCTTTGCTGGAAACCACAAAGCAAGCTATGATACAACAGTATGCTTTATTTCACTTCTTCAACATGGCTAAACGGGTTGTCCTTCTCTTTCTGTTACATTCCAAATATTTAGAGGTTCTGTTTTGGATTTTCCACACCTGTAAATTAAAAATGCTGACAAACAAAATTTATGTACATGTAGTACGTGTTCAAAATATTAAGGCAGTCAGCGCAAGCGACAAGGTCATCGTAGTTTGCAGAATCGAGGTTGCTTGCAAAACTAAGGCTTGCAAGACAGGATTTAAATTATGTTTATGGAGAAAAATGTTACTTTCCTCCAACAACGACCTTTCACAGTGTGTTTTAAGAAAAACTGAAAATATATTTAAATCAGTAGGATAATTTATGACGTATGATTTAATTTAGTACAATATTAATACAAGTTTAGATTAAGGAACTATAATTGAAATTAAATAGTACAACCAGTTTATGAGTTACCTAAAATAGCTAAAATATGTGGAAATTTATTTTTGCAAATAGAATTAGGCGCTCCAGACAAATATTATTAAATGATTGATACATGAGTGCACACATTCCCTGCGTACCGCTCAGGCTCTGGCTCTATTCATTTAAAAACATTTGACTGGAGCAAGAGCCAACCGCGAAGGGAGCGAGAGTAATTCGATAGTGCGGTTCGAGTTTTAAGGTTAAGGTTAATAGTGGTAAATACAGTTGAATGCGTCTCTTTAATTGATATGATACACGAAGAGTTTTGAAAATTATAGTTTTCTCCTAGTAAACACATGTACGTTTTTTCAAAGTTGAATCAACGTTTCTGTTGTTGATATTACGTTTTACGTTGAATTCAGGAATATTGATTTTGAATTTTTCAATGTTAAAAATAAAGTTATTGAGTTGTTTACGGACCTATGGTAATATATTATATAAATCAAAATTACTAATTATATACAATGAGGACGTAAAGACTGGAATGAGTTCATTATTTAAAAAACGTTAGATTCTGTTAAAAGTCGCTCGGACACGTCCATTTTGTTTGGTACAAATTCTTTCCGATATATTAAATCATATAGGTTATCTTGAAAGAAGTTGTGCTTTGTTAAATAGTGACTCCAAATTTTTTGTACACTTCCTGCAAAATTATACATATTTTTTCCATTAAATGTCCTATACCTAAATGTTACTATTTTTGATTTATCGAAAGTTAAAACTCGACACAAAGTAGTAGCAACTGTTAATTTTCTATTTTATTAAAGGTTCAAAATGCCTCCCATTGATAAATAAACAGTAATTTAAACCAGTTGTAAATTCATTCTGACCATTTATAACTCCTTGTGTAGTAACTAATCATATTTCTTGAATAATCTGATTCATTAAGCCTTTTATGTCAATCGACTTAGTTCTAAAAACTTTACCTTTAAGGTAATCCCACAAAAGATGTCAACAGGTTTTAAGTCTGGAGACCTTGGCGGCCCTTCAGTAGCTGCCCTTGTTAAACAGGTGGAAGATTAAGATATTTTTCTTGAGATAAATGATAGACTTCTTGGATTCTTACCCTATCGCCATATCCTATCATAATAAGAATTTTTATCCTTTGCACTTCATAAGTTTCATTTTCAATTAAAATGAAGTCAAAGTGACAAAATGTAACAAACAAACAGGCTATTTTGAGTTTTTACTGTCAATAAATTGTGAGTCTAAAAAAAATCAAATGTGTGTCATAAAATTCAAAATCCACGCACACTAGCACTCCGAAATGTTTTATAATCCGTCGATTATCGACATCGAGATAAAATCTTCCTTCTTATGAATTGTTTTAATATAATATATAACGATGATTTTGTCGTTTCTTTATTCATGACTGCGCAAAGTGCCCGTAAAAGCAATTATTAATTAAATTGTTGACAGTATATATATATATATATATATATATATATATATATATATATATATATATATATATATATATATATATATATATATATATATATATATGATACTTATTAAATTGTTGGACATCAGGCACAGATAATTATACCTAAGTATAATTGATTTATACCAAAATTTTATATTTTCAATAAAAATTACTCAAATACACACGTGCTGTATTTCCGAATGTACCCCTTTTTCATGATTAGAAGTTTAAAACATTGATGTCAATTATCTCTTTCTTAGGTGAGTTCAGATGAGATTATTTTATTATTAGAAAAAATCAAACCAATGATTCAAAAACAAATAAAAACTTTATTTAAAATAAAACATTATCATGTCAGTGGGTGCAGTTTTATGTAAAATTTATAAATCACCTTCTATATCTAATTAAATTATCAATATTATTCAATATGCACTGTATTCTTTTATGGGATTTAGAAATATTAAATCTGGCAATATTGTATAAATGTCTGAACGGTTAAAAATGACTAGTGTCTTAATATATGTGATTTTATTTTAAACAATCTAAAAATAATGTAGTGTGTGCCATTATTATTAAAAGTGATTTTGTTACAGTGCAAATTAAACGATTTATTTTATTACTAACTATAACTATTCATAATAAGGTTAGTATATATCTATTTTATCAAACTATTTTCAGGCAAGTCAAAAATTTCTATATCTTACACATTAAATAAATACCTGTTAATGTCCAGAAATTTTTTATATCCACGTTTTAGATTTCTTCCTTCCTTTTTTTAATAAAGAAAAACTTAAAAATCCTTTCTCCTTTGCCAACTATTGTAACTTTTAAATATTTTTCACAGCTGTTTATTGATATAATTTATTTACTAATTCATTAAACTTCTTTTCCTTCCTTTAAAATTGTATTTCAATCTCCGGATATTTTTATATCCAAGCTCTATATTTCTTCTTTTTTTTTTTTTAATTTTAATGAATGAGACCAGCAATGTTAACTCTACCACAGATTAATCTGCACTGTCTTCCTTTAATTTTTTCTAATAAAATAACTGAAAATTTTGAGGTTATGTTACTTTTTATGAACAAGACTAACGATGTTTACTCTACAACTGATGGACCTGTACTACTAAAAAAAAATGGATTTTGGCTTTTATAATCAGTGGTGAGGCAGTATAAATTTTTGTTTTAATTTTTTTTATGATTGGTCGGTCATCTCACGTGAACTGGCAACTAGATGGAATTTTAAGCTTTGAAACACAAAACCAAAATGGATTCCTAATTATCAATTTATGATAAGATTTTGAAATTTTATTGATATTATGAACTAAATATTCCATTTGATGATAATAAATTATGATTTATGTAAATTTTGGACTTTTCCTGACATTTTGATATATCTACATTTTACTTTTGGTTATTATTTACCACATAAAATTGATAAATAAAATTTGGTTACATCTAACAAAATTTTATATATACATTTAAATTTTAATTGTAACTTGCTGAAACTGATAATTCTTGTTTTATTAATATTATAATCATATTTAACAAGGTTTTACTTACAACTAGATACGATTTTAGTCTAGTTTCTTATTAAAATTAACTTATAATCTATATATTCTTATACTATTCTTACCCATTTACAATATTTTTAACAAAGTTTTAATAAATACTATTGCTGTAATAAGTAGAAACTAATATATTATAAATAACTATTGAGTGTCTATATTTCACTAAATGGTTATTATTTGACGCTTATTCTCACCAATATTATCTTTACCCGCACTATTTATAAAATGGGTGATTAAAATTCTCATCTTTGTTGATTTCACTATATTGTTTTAAAATTCCTTTTTTAGTCACTACCTCTAGTCAATAACATTTCACACTTTATTAAAAATATCACTTATTTATTAGTTTCTAAGATCCATGTTTTTCATAGTGAAATATGTTTATTATTCTTACTTTATATGAACTAATGTCCAACTTTTCACACAAAATTTTATACATTTTATCATGTCATTACACAATTATAGGCATTTTATGTTCTTTGAAAACATGATTGAAATATAAATTCTTACATACTATTAACTAATATCTATTCTACCATCTGCACTTATCACATAAATGCATTAAATAATTATTTATACTCCTTTTTGTTTGACATTTTCATAATCAAAAACTTATCACACCTGAGAAAAGGTAACTAACATAATTTTATGTATTACATCAATCAAGACTGGATCACTCCCTGGGAGCAGGACCCTATACCATCCTCCCACCCAGAGCGAATAGATTCAAC
Organism: Diaprepes abbreviatus; assembly: GCA_034092305.1. Classification (NCBI taxonomy): domain Eukaryota; kingdom Metazoa; phylum Arthropoda; class Insecta; order Coleoptera; family Curculionidae; genus Diaprepes; species Diaprepes abbreviatus. Next base: position 17,093,239 of record JASJET010000122.1, on the reverse strand, counting down.
CATCTCCCCTCATAAAAGCATTTCCAGACTTCAAAGGGTTTTTTTTGCAAGTTTTTCTCCTAAAAAATCAACATAAACAGTAAACCAAACATACTTACATATAACATCTAACAGTTTCAAAGTTGACTAGTTAAGCATATCTAAATGCAGTCAAAGGTTCACACTGAAGTCGCATGCTGTCTAAACAACAACGTCATATGCACACCAAGCTTTACATTAAGCTGCAGTCAAGGCTGTAAACTCGCTGTCGGGGCAGTTGCTGTTATCTCTTAGCTGTAACATAAAAATTTATTGTAACCTACTTAGAGTAAATGACATGTTAAAATTGTAAGATATAAAGATGTTTTAAAATGAATGGATAGGGGTGTATTATTTAAGCTAGGTCGAATGCAGATACCTTCTGCGATGTTGTTAGAAACTAGCATTTATCTTTTTTCCTATAGATATGCAAGTACAAAAAATACATACGCAAGTGAGCATATAGGGCAAATAAATCTCGCTATGAATTATAAAAGAAAGACTTCCATTAAATGTCTAGCTGTATTGCTAGCATAAAGCTAGATATGCTATCAATAAAACCATCAGGTTCAAATAATCACACAATTTTCTACTTCTAACTACTGCAAAATCTTCATCTTAAAAAATAACAAATAAGTTTAGAGTTGTCAAACTTAATACTTTACAGTTACTAAGCTGTGAAATGAATTTATATAAAAAAAGATAATAAATTGTAATAGACGAAGGCAAAATAATTTCAATTATTAATGAAGATATGGTATATTATTAAAACAAAACAAATAAAATTTAGCAAATACCAAACTCTAGTACCTACCGACAAAAAAATATATCGCAGCCTCTGTATATTCAATGATCATGGTATAGAACATTGGAAAATTGCGCAAGGTCTTACAAAAATAAAGGAATAAGCTTTAATTTAAAAAATTAATTGGGTTGTTATAATTTGAAATACAAAAAAAGAATAAGAGAATACTAAATTTGCCCGTTGTTTCGATGGTGAGACTGCTAGTTGTATGGTACGAGTGAAACACCAGTGCTCATTAACTGGTAACTGAATGCACTTAATAAAAAGGTAAATGCAAAAGATAAACTAAGAACAAAAACATGCGGAAGAAAGAAAAAACCTTGAGGGAGAAATCAGTAGAAAGAACCAGCAGGAAAAACCCTACAACAAAAGTCTAAGACTACTTATTAAAATTAAATCAAACGACAAATGAATCTGTTAATTAACCATCGCCAAATAGCCAAAAAATATTTATCAATTAGAGTTATTTCTATTTACATTGAAATCATAAAACTCCAACATACCCAGAAAAAAGAAAATATTGAAAGTGGTTCTAACGTTGAAGTATTATAAGAACATGAAATACTAATCTATAATTAATTAGTAATAGTTAAACAAATAATTAATTTAAAGTAACAAACTGCTTAAACTGTTGAATTGAAGATAAATAAGAGTAAAAATATGTAAATAAAAAAACAATAAAACTCCAGTCTGATTCCGGTTGATCACCAATATATTGAGTTGAATATAAGGAAAAACAAAAGATTTACTTTACAAAATAATTAATTACTCAGTTAAATTAACCATCAAATAATTGAAATAATAATAAAATAAAATAGATAGTAGTTAGGATTTTATGCCACTGCTTGATACGAATTATTATTAACAAATCAGCTTTAATTAAGCCAAAAAAAATGCAATTTAAATTATGTTACAAAGCTAAAATAATAAATCAAAATATAATCACCATATTTATCATAATACTAAATAGACTTTTTAATTATATAAAAATAAATAAATTTGAACAGAATGAAGTACCTAAACATTGTAATCGAACACAAAAAATTCACACTGTAGTCAAACTGAAAGTAATGGAGCCACCAAACATATCACAATGCTCTATTATTTTATTTTCGCCAATTTTAGACCCAAAATGTGGCCAATAGATTGAATACAATTCAGATATACTTACATAAGATAAATTAATTCTTCGCTAAATTGGGGCATACATCCAGACGGCAAATGCGTACCAAAATATATTGAATTTTACAATAATTAGCAAAGCCTACTTTCAAAATTCATCCTTACTGATATTAAACGGTAATTAAAGCATTACCAAAGGAACAGCCATGAAATATTAAGAAAATTTAAGAAAAATTAATCAATATTCATAAAAAATAACAATAAACATCTTTAAAATCCAATATAAGACTTAATATTAGACTAATGTAGCCAATTTGGGAATTAATGAGACTTGAAAAAGCATATTATAGCCAGATTCTAATTTGAAATTAACCTCTCACTTGAACTCAAACTTTAATAAATCAAAAATCTATGAATATTGTTTTAATTTACCATATATTTTTAGGTGTCTCGCTTACATATATAGGTAAGCCCATAACGCCATTCAGTATTAAAGTTGTGCATAATTTTGACGGCAGAATTGATATTTAGTTAACATTACTATAAATGAAAATTTTTTATTCAATTAGCTAAAGTATGAAAGATTATAATAAATTTAACTCAATTTATTAAGTTAGTTGGATGATTTTAAAGAAATTTATTACTATTGTCTTACGTGTACTTTGCCTGAACTGTTTTCCATAATGTTGAACTATATGTTCATACACTGCAATGCGCTATTTGAATAGCCCCTAAGTAACTAATGGACTCCAAACACTACGTACATATATTGTTCAAACAATTCTGTTATTTCTATTGCCTTTCTTTCCTTCGATTTTAATGTCACATTTAACCTATTGTTATTAGCTAGCTCTACTGTAATAACATTTTGTTGTTTCTACACAGCCTTGCATTTCCCAGTATTAATTTATTGTAGACAATGCGGTACATCTAAGTGAAACAAATAGTTTTATTTTATCGAGAAAGTTTTGCACGTAATTGTAAGACGCGACATGCTGCATAATAAACTTTATACTATTTGCATAAAATTTATAATAAAGTAGTGTAAAATATTTTATAATTCTTGTGCATATTTGATTTATTTTATGAAAAGACAGTGATCTAAATTATTATATTTTAATTAATAATCTATGTTCCGAGACCATTTTACTATATAGGTAAACCCAAAAACAACTGTTGGACTAAAACATTAATAACACAGGAATTTCCGGAGTCGCTATTTACGAATATTGTGTCAGAAAATAGAATTTTTTATTTTTAAGATGGACAATTTAAAATGGCGGATTGACATTTGCAAAAAACGATATGGGTTTCTGAAAACCTACTAACCTGTCCTTGAAATGCCGCAACTTTGCAAAAAAAACATATATGACCGCTCAGTTTTTTTTGTCACTGAGCACAACAACAAATTCAAATAGGCTTTTTTGGCTTTTTGTTGTTTACTGATGAAGCAATATCTCACACAAATGAAAATGTCAATTTTCATTATTATTTCTTCATATTCACAAAAACAATCAAAATAGGTCGTTCTTTAAAGTAAGGAGTGGTAAGTATGGTAACTGAATATACTTTGTTGATAACAGTGTCCCGGTTTATCATATACCCTCCGGATTATCATACACCTAACACTCATACCTATTTTAATGTTTAATTTCAAAAACGCTGTATTAAGGGAGGGAGATCGGTGGCGTGGCCATCTAGATCATCTGACATGACAAGAATGGACTTTTTTCTATGAAGATTTGTGAAAAATTTGGTCTATCAGACACCTCCGACTACAAAGGGGATATAAAGGGATCCAAAATAGTAGTAGGTTAAATGTATGCATTGAATGAAGCGGTAGTTATTTTGAACATTTAGTTAAGTAATTTTCACTCTTTTTTTACGATAACCTGAACATTTAATCAAGTTACTAGCCCTGTTTGTATTTTAATTCTAGAATTAGTTTTATCCAATTCTTATTTTTTGCTCTTAACCACACTAAATTTTAAAATCATTTTTAAGATTCCGTAAACATTTAGACAATTATTTTCTATATTAATTTACAGATAACTTGTTCTCGTTATTTGAAATACACATGATTCAATCGGTTTTATTTTATTTTATATTTTCATTTTCAACAAATCGTTGTATGAGTCTTTCAAAAACGCATCTGTGTTGTTAGTTTTCATAATAAATTCTTTTTAACATGCTTTTTTAATTTAATTTACTCTAAAATGACTAAATCGAATAATCATTTGTATTGGTGAAATTTTTGCATTAAAATTGTTCTTTCTAGCTATTAATTATTAAAAGTTAAAAAATTTTATGAACCCATATACTGGGATCAACAAATTAAAAAAAAATAGTTAAAAAGAAGCAAAGTTTGTCTAAATAAAATGTAGTTTAGAAGTACTGGATTTCTAGAAGAGGACCAATAAATCTTGAATCACTGTGCATAGACTAACGACCTACAATGGTTAAAAAAAGAGAAACTGAAAAATATAACGATATACATAATGGACATCAAGTACGTAACTGTAAATAAATGTAGTTCATGCATCACACGGTGCCCTGGTATATCATACATTCTCCGGTTTAACATACACCTTATATTTATACCTTTATACCTGCATGTTCCATTTCAAGAACGCTGTATTGGCAAAGGGGGACGGATTGCCTGGCCATCTAGGTCACCTGACATATCAAAAATTTAATTTTTTCTACGATTTGTGAAAACTTCAGCCTATCAAACACCTCCGACTATAAAAGAACATTCGATGGAATCTTAAATGTATTCAATAATGTTAATTTTAATGCATTAGCAGATTAAATGTATGCATTCAACAAAGCGGTATCCAATTTGAACATTTAATTAAGTCATTTTCACTCTTTTGTGCGATAACCTGAACATTTAATTAAGTAATTTGAACTATTTTGTAATAATTATCATGTTGTATTTTAATTCTAGAGTCAATCTTCATCCAATCATCATTAATTTGTGTTAACCACTAGCGAATTATAAAATAATTTTTAAGATTCTATAATTATTTGAACACATATAGCCAGATTCACTAAGGAGGTTTAAGACTTAGATCCGATCTAGTTGCCTTAAAAATTAGATTTCCTAGATGATCATTTTTCTTATGATATTTTTCTAATTTCATTTTAAAGGTTCAAACCTTGCTTGACTAATTGTTACCCTTATCAATTTAAATTTTCTATTGTCAATTTAGACCGGTTTTAAAGTTCAACCATGTTAGTGAATTAGGGGGTTATTTTCTAATTTACCGACAAATCCTTCTTCAGATTTAAAACAGATTTGATTCAGTCAGTTTTATTTCATTTTATATTTTCAGTCTCATCAAACCGTTGCATGAACCTTTCAAAAACGCGTGTGTGTGGTAGATGTGTCGTGATAAATTCTTCTTGTTAACATTGAAATCAGGCTTTTTCACTTTTGTAGCTAACAAACAGATTCTAATTTACTTCAAAATTACTTAGCACAATAAATATATAATGGTGAACATAAAGTTTGAAAGAAGATCTACAATATGAACTAAGTCCGTATTTTACATTTTTATTTGATAATACTGACACGAGAAACACCACCAAAGATTATTATAGCTAACGCTATTAGCTATTATAATCTTTGACACTACGAAAGCAAACGTATAAAAAAATATTGCACCTATTAATATCGAACTGGATGAAGATAATGTAACATATATTATCAATAATGGATTTTTCTTACATCGCGTCGTTATAGAGCAAAGACGATATTTTCTTCATTGTTTTTAATAAATGAGTTAAATATTTACATTGTATTATGGCTCAAATATTGTTATTGTATTAGATGGTATAATGGTATACTGAGCTGCTACTCTTTCAACATCTTACGAATTTTGTTTTGATAAAATAATTATTATGCCCATCAGCTAAGAAAAGTTTTATCAAACCGATATAATAAAAAACTTTATTGAGATGCTTATTGATAAATTAATAACGGGTAACATTCTTACAAGACTGTCATCATTATAAGAGAAGATATTGATCTGATAGGGGGATATACTCAATCGCATCAGTAAGAAATTTTCTTAAAAAAATTGGCAAGGGCAATGTGGAGACATAAATGTGTTCGTCTAAAATCATTGATAAAAATCTTCGTTCTAAGAGAGACATATTTTGTTCTTGCACTTCTTCAGTGGATGTGGCACATCTACACTTTTTAGGAAAGGAAAAATATCAATTATTAAAATGTTCGAGAAATATTCCAACTTGGATCAATCAGTTTAAATATTTCAGCAAGAAAATTGTCCTCTAGGAGCACTGTTTGAAAATGGTGTACGTGTCTTCTTAGCAATGTATAATGCTCCAAAATCAGAACACAGTATTGACCATTTTCGATATACGCAACCCTGGAACCGACAACAACATTATTACTACCAGCATCAGAAGAACTGCATAATAACATATTTTGCAATTGTAAGAAAGTTTGTAGTTCGAGTTGCGGATATAGAAAAGTAGGATTGCTACTCAGATTATATTCACTGTAGAAGACAAGCATTCCTCAACTCTTCACCAAATCCAAATGATTTTGATGAAGAAAGTAAATATGTTCCTGAATCTTAAGAGCCGAACCTAACAGACAACAAGGATGATGAAAATGAATTAGAAGCTACCCGAAGAGGCAGACAATGACGAACAAGAGGATTATTGTGCTATTAATAATAAAAATAACTGGAAAAAATCCCCCTCACATTAAACTTGAATTGTAACTAATGATAAATAAAAATATAAATAAAATGTATTTAAACTATTTCACCATAATATTTTATTATTAGTCTAAATTAACTGAACATTATTAAACGTGTGTCTTATTTATGAAAAATATCTGTATCTGTATCATTTATTAAGTAGTAAATAACTAAGGTTTGTTTATAATTATAATATTTTATTAAATAAATAATACTATAAGGCGCGCTATGTTTTGAAATTCTACAGCTGACCTAAAGTTATAAAACTTATTGCTAAGGGCTTCCTACTCTTTGCGTTCCATCTCGAGAACTGTTAATAGTACAAAATATGACCTAGAACCAAATTTGTAGATAACTGTATGCTCTACAACTTTTTTAAATAATTCTAAATGTCATTTAGAGCTAAGGTAATAAGATATTTATAAAAATGCGGCTTTTCTAACCTTTAACCTTGAATATCCTGACTCGCGTATACGAAACTCTATGAGACTTTTGAGCTGACTTATAAAATGTCCAAACAAGTTCACATACCTTTATAGCTTATCTTTATCTATAACCTCTTTGTGGGTTTGTTAACTTTAACCGGAAAGTTCCTAATATTTTTAAAGAATGCTAAGCAACTTAGAACAATGAAATTTTAGTTTTATTGCATCTTGGGGTAATTATAAATATGCAATTACATTTAAAAGTTATAAAATGGAAAGCAAGCAAGTTATTTATTTTGCGAGTTGTTAGTTTATTTTTTACTTTTTAGGGAGTTTTTTTTAATTTAAAAAAATATAATAATTTGTTACTAATGTTATTACAAAAATAATTCTATGTGACGAAATATCACACTTTTTTAATCAGTTTTTATTGATTCAAATATCTTTTAGATTTTAAATATTTTAAAATATTTGACTGTCTCATAATGGTATGTTTATTAATGCACAAATGCTTTTGTTTTCATTTAATTATGTTTAAAATTGAAATTGAGTACAATAGTCGAATTTACAATTCAGGGCAACAAGCATAAGTTATTATATTTTTAATTATCTTTTGTTTGTCTCTGTACTATCTTTAATTAAATCAAAGTGCTTTCAAAAATAAAATAATTTCTGAATATTCATTGTGTGTTTTCAATTTAGTTTGATATTGTTTTCGTTTTTCAGGTTCTCTTCTTTTCTATTTTTTTTTTATTTCATTGTATATTTGTATATATTATTATACTGTATTATTTTCATATTTTTATATCAATGTTAGAGTTTTTGGATACATTATGTAATCAGGTGGAAATTTGTTATAAAGGGTGTTTTTTATAGAGGTATAGAAATTTTAAATGGAATAAAACAAAGATGAATTTTTTAAATTGACATGAAATTTACTTTATTCGAAAGATAACCTTCTGGCATTATAATTTAAATATGACTTCTGGCATATGACTGCCACGGCTGGCTCGGACGTAGTCTAATCTGGAGGTCCAATTTTCGATGACTTTTTCCAACATTTGTGGCCGTATATCGGCAATAACGCGGCGAATGTTGTCCTCCAAGTGATCAATCGTTTCGGGCTTATCGGCGTAGACTAGCGACTTCACATATCCCCTCAGAAAATAGTCTAGCGCCGTTAAGTCGCACGATCTTGGAGGCCAATTCACGGATCCGAAATGTGAAACTATGCGGTTACCAAACGTTTTCTTCAATAAATCAATTGTGGCACGAGCTGTGTGACATGTTGCGCCGTCTTGTTGAAACCACAGCTCCTGCACATCATGGTTGTTCCATTGATGAACGAAAAAGTCAGTAATCATGGCTCTATAGCGGTCACCATTGACTGTAACGTTCTGACCAGCATCGTTTTTAAAGAAGTACGGATCAATGATTCCACCAGTCCATAAAGCACACCAAACAGTCAGTTTTTCTGGATGTAACGGTGTCTCAACATACACTTGAGGATTATCATCACTCCAAATACGGCAGTTTTGTTTATTGACGTATCCATTCACACAAAAGTGAGCTTCATCGCTAAACAAAATTCGCTTATGATAATCGGGATCAACGGCAATCTTGTTTTGGGCCCATTCACCGAATCTACGCCTTGCTAGGTGATCGTGTGGCTTCAATTTTTGCACGAGTTGGATTTTGTAAGCACGCAAACCAAGATCTTTCCGCAAAATCTTCTATAAAATGAATGGACACATATCCATTTCCTGTGCACGATGGCGGATAATCTGATTCGGGTCTTCCTCTACGCTACGCTCTACAGCAGTAATGACTTCTTCTGTACGCACTGTACGACGTCTCTGTGGATGCGTATTATCATTTAGAGTAAACGTGGTGCGAAAACGTTCCATAGTTAATCGAATTAATTGCCCTGATGGACGATTATGTTGACAGTAAAATGGACGTAGTGCGCGATACGTATTTCGAACAGAACCATGATTTTCAAAATAAATTTGCACAATTTGGAAGCGTTGTTCAGGGCGTCAGTCTATTCATGTTGAAATGCCAAACCAAACTAAACATAAATCACTTGACAGCTGACAAAATGGCCGCCAGTTAAAAAAGTGTTGCCAACTTAAAGTTCTATACCTCTATAAAAAACACCCTTTATATTTTACATGGTCTCATTCTATTCTGCAGTATTTTCTTCCATACCTTTTTGCCTGTGGATTTATGCATGTTTAAGTAGAAGGGCCTTCATAAATAATAACCCAAAGTTAATCCTCTGCAACTACCTTGGCTGATATAATTTAGAATTTGTAGCGGAAAGAGCCGCTTTGCCTTGTAGACGATTCGGTATCTAATAAATACATACATATTGTATTGTACTGTACCTAACTAGGCACAGGGTATAAATACACGGATATAAAATAAATGAATTTAAGTTATGGTTTTTGTAGCAGTTATTGACATTATTTTTTTTGCAGTTCGGATGCACGACTATATTATAATTAATTAAAAGTATATTCCTGCAAAATGTTATCAGAAAATATGGGCTCTTTGTTGGAGATCGTATTAAAACATCGAAGATTAAATCCTAAACTTTTATTTTGTATTTCATAAGTTAGTAAATATAGTTACGCTGTACCAATTTAAGTATTAACTAAACATTGTTAGGACGAATTTTTCCAAATTTAGAGCGTTGGAAAATTCAGAAACACATCAATACAGCATTTTATAAAAAAATATATCTAAAAAAAATAAACTGATGTAAAGGTTTTAATAAATATTAAAGTGACAAATCCAATAAAAAATGCTGAAAAATTGGACTTAAATTTAAGAAAACCAATAATATTGCACAAGCAAATGAGTGGCTGCGAAAAATTAACTAGGAGTAAAACAAAATCTAAAGAAAAAATTCGAAATCTTTGAAATATTTAATGTGTAGGCTAACTCATGAAAGCATGGAAATTAACTATTAAAACTCCTCGCTTCCACATCAAGGAGCCTCACACGATCTATATCCTTTACAGTGGGAACAAAAAAGGGCCATAAATTATATTTCTTAGAGTCTATTCAAATAGTTCTAGAAAAATTTCTATCTAAGAGAGAAAATTTGCAGGCTGATTATATTCATGTTCTTAACTTATGTATAAAATGTAGAACAATACCTTTCAGAAATTTAAAATAATTTGTCTTTATTTCCCTAATTTTTCATGTCATAATTGTGCTACGCTGGAAATTCCATGCCAAAATCTCACAATTAAATGAGAAGAAAATCAATAATATAGTAATAACTTATTAAAAATACTAAAACAAAATTATCAGAGTCCAGTTGAGAGTTAGAGCCGCGCCAAAGAGCAAAAATGCTAGGTTAACTCCTATGCCGGAGAGTTGGGGTGACTTATTCAGGGCGCCACTGCATCTGTAGATAAGTTGAATGCAGAAATCTTCCATGTTGCCGCTAGAACTTAGCTTTCAACTTCACTGTCGTAGATACGCAAATAGAAAAAAAAACTGCACATGCAAGTGTGCATGCGGGTTAAATAAAACTCGTATATAAATAATAATAATAAATATCTTTAATTGAATATCAAACAGTGTTGCTATGCTGATAGCATAAAGTTAGATATGTTATGAATAAAATCTGAAAACTTTTCTCATTAAATATTAAATTACAAATTAGTTCAGATTGAAACTTAATACTTTGTATACTGAGAAATGACTACTCTTTAAAAGAAAGCAAGATATCAAATAAAATTTAACATGTAACAAAAATTCTGTATATTCCATAATCATGGGATAGAATACCAGAAAATTTGCGCAATGACACAAAAAAACAATGGAATAAATTTAAGTTACACAATTAATTGGGTTGTTGCTATAAACATACAAAAAACAATAAAATAATGTAACGAGCTTTATAGCAGTATTCATGTCATAGTATTAGTCTGTAGGGTTTTAGGTTTATTTTCTATGAGTTCATAATTTATTTAATTAATTTTATAGTTTGTTAATTTCCTCATGAGACGTCGATGAAAGAAGATCTGTAACTTTTTAGAAAATTATATTTCCTTATTTTCAACGCATTACACTATGTAGTATGAAAATCCTTCTAGAATATTAGGGAATCTTCCGGTATCGGCCAAAAGTATATAAATGTTTCAAATCGGCTTTCGTGGACAGTTTAGTTTGAGAGTCCGACGATGAAACTTGAATTATTTTGAAAAGTGTCAAAATTGTGACAATAAAAGGTTTTAAAACAAAACAGTCGCGTATAAATACCGGCCGTCCGAAACAATAAAATAATACTAAGTATGTCTGATAATCCGATGGTGAGACTACTAGCCATGTGGTCTCGAACAAATCAGGCTACAACACTGGTCAATTGCATAGTAATGTGTAGGTACCAGTGAAACACCAAAAGGTACACCTAAAATATAAACCAAAAAAAAAATTAGTAGGTAGAAAAAAACCTACAAAAAAAACTACATTTAAGACGACTTATGAAAATTGAATTAAAAAGCAAATCAATTTATTAATCATCCATCGCCAAAGTGACAAGAAATATTTAATTTTGGAATTTTAAAGTACTTACATACATATTACAATATAAGATATCTATGGTGATTTTTAAGTTAAAGCAACATAAGAAAATGATATAATAATCAATATCTTATTAGTAATAATTAAACAAGTAATTAATTTAAAATAATAAACTGCTTAAAACGATGAACTCAAGATAGGTGGGAGTAAAAATATACAAACGTACAATTAAAATCCAGTCTGACTCCGAGTGATCATTAATATTTCATTTAATATAGCATAAAGCAACGATTTATTATACAAAATAATTAATTACTTAACTAAATTAACCATCACATAATTGGAAATAATAATAAAATAAATAAGATAATAATTAGGATTCGAGACCACTGGATGACACCAAATGCTCAGTTCTATTAATATTAATTACTAACAAATCAGCTTAGACCTGGTAAAATAAACGCAATTTTAATTAAGATCCAAAAAATAAAGTCCTGCTGATAATGTTTTAAATTTAATTTAGCCAGTCTTAAGTACCTAAACAATATAATTGAACCCAAAAAAATTTTCACTGGAGTCAAACTGAAAGTGATTGAGCTATCAAACACGTCACGATGCTATATTATTTTATTTTCAACAATTTTAATCCCAGAATGAGGTCAAGAGATTAAATACAATTCAGAAATATCTTAAAATATATAAGATAAATTAATAAATCGAGAAGTTCGTGCTATCGTGATATACCCAGAGAGCAAATACGTATCAACATATAGTGAATTTGACAATAAACAGCAAAACGTCACTCAAAATTAACTCTTACTGGAATAATTAAATATTTCCAAAGTAACAGCAATCAAATACTAAAAAAATCAAGAAAATTATTCATAAAAAAAAACAATCAACAAACGACCATAAAACCCAATGTAAAACTTAATAATAGACTTATGCGATCAATTTAGATATTAATGAGATTTGAAACAGTATATTATGGCCAGATTCAAATTTGACATTGAACGCACTCGGTAGGAATCAACTTTGAGCTTAAATATTAATAAATCAAAAATTTATGAACATTGTTCTAATAAATTGTAATAAATATTCCCTGAGTTTTTATTGGGTTTAAAAGAATTCCTGATTTGAAACGTACTGAACGACCGAAACCCCTGTTTTCAGGTTTATCTCAGTAAAAATAACTCAAAAACACCAAACAGGTAAAAGATAATGTAACTCATCAACTAAACTCAATTCCCAGATTTATGTAAACGATTTTTCAGCCCAAAATCCAAAAAATTAGTTCAAATAAAATGGGATGGAAAAATCTATATTTTATTCTGTGTCCCAAACAGGAAAAGCGAAGGTTAAGGTATATGGCCTCGACCTTATTTATAACAAAGTCCCATGCACACACCTAGCTCTACCTCCTTGGAGCGCGTTCAAAATGTTGACACCTGTGAAAGAAATGGCAGCTCAAAAATGATCCCGAGCAACAACAGTCGACTGAAATAAATTTATTAGATAAGTCATTCATTAATCGTCAACACTCTTGGCTTAAAATCAACCCATTAGATATTTTCAAAGAAATACGTTTCAAGTAAAGGGAAATATTTCCTGAAAGCTTTGGGATGCCATACACTAGATATAATACTTTCAAAAGAATTTCATGTCAAATTTGACAGTAATGGAATAGACGTAAAACCTAACCTGAAAATTATATAAACAAAATATACGAAATTATTGAGATTAATTTCAAAAAAACTGCCAGAAACAATGAAAGGAATAATTTCACTCGAATAGTACGCAGGAAAATCGAGATTTAACTAAAAAATGCTAACAATAAATTCAGTGTCAATGAAAATAACCACGTACAGTCTAGTAAATGCTAAGAGAAACAACAAAAATAGAAGTCAAACTGATAATAAAATATAACTTAAAACCGTACTTTGTAGTAAAAGAATGTAAGGAAAATTCAGAAAGATAAAAATAATCGTGCTGAGAAAGAAATTTGCAGGGAAGTAGAACTACGGGATTCGTAATATAATCATCGAAAAAAATGCAATTTAATCGACAAATGGCATGTTTTTATTCTAGGAATTAATCAGAGATACTGAAAGAAAAGGTCATTGTGTTTGCCCATAATGTGAACATTTGCAACAAAAAGGTAAAATTAATTTAATTGTAGTAAACTAAACTGAAATTTGAGCCGAGATAATTAGACAAACTATTGTTTAAATAGTCTCACTGAATAAATTTTGAGGTATATTAGAGCACTGTAGGGAAAAAATTTATATTAATAACGTTTATACTACTTTTATACATCTTTGTTCCTATTAATGATTAAAAAAAAATCGATCCAAAATTAGAGTTACCTCTTTAGTTAACAACTTCTAATTCTGTGAATTGCAGATCAACCTAGGTTGGCAAAAAAACGTGCGTTTTATTTTATCGGCACCAAACACAAAGTATTGTTGTTGCAAACGTTGATAGGTACGAAATAAATTAATATCCTGCATTTTAAAACTTGTCAACTTTCACATCGTTGACACATTGATTCTTTACTTGGATATTAATTTACTGATTTTTGGTTTCATGGGGAAATTAATTGTGAAATAATTCGAATTATGGAATACGCGTTTATTAAGTATGCAGATATGCATCTGATGTATGGTCTTGCATCTTACAATGCTTGAAAGACAGAAGGTTATATCACGACAGATATCCTAATCGCACTTGTCCAGATCAGAAAATATTTCAACCAGTTGAGTAACATCTATGGGAGAATGGTAGGCGAGTCCATTTAATAAGGTAATATTAAATTTCTTCATAATTTTAGAAAATTTAAGGAAAAAAAGTACCGATGCCGATCGGGGAAGAACAGTACGTACGCCGCAATTAGAGGAAAATGTTTTAAATGCTGTAGATGATACTCTTTCAACGACCACTCGAAAATTATCAGCGTAGTTTAATACGTTGAAAACAGTAATATATGAAGTGCTTTAAGAACAGTTGTTATATCCATATCATTTGAAAAAGTGCTCGAAGTGATTCCTGGAGATTTTCCCCGTAGAATGCAGTTTGCAAACTGGCTATTGGATCAGCAACGAAATAATGTATATTTCATTAGCACTATTCTCTTCACACATGAAGCAGGGTTTACCAAAAATGGTATCATAAATTTACACAACTCACATATATGGGCTGATGAGAATCCTCATTCAACTATTGTTTCGCATCATCAACATCGGTTCCAATCAATTAATGTCTGGGCCGGAATCATTGGCAATTTTTTGATTGGACCATTCGTATTGCCGGTACGACTGAATGGAGAACTTTATTTGGAGTTTTTCGAGAAAGCTTTTCACGAAATATGTACTACATGCGCAATAGGACACCACCTCATTTCAGCGTTGCTGTGTGGAAGCACCTGAATAACGTCTACCCAAACCATTGGATAGGTAAAGTAAGATCTAATGCCTGGCATCCTCGATCTCCCGACCTAATGCCGTTAGATTTTTACCTGTGGGGACGCCTCAAAACCTTGTTGTATTCCACTCCGGTCAATAGTAGCAAAGCACTTCTAAGGAGAATCACGTTTCATTGTAATCAAATAAGGAACAGTGTTGAGTTAATGTGGTGGGTACAGCAGTCCTCAATTTGTCGTGCCTGCGAGTGCATCAGACTTCACGGAGCCCATGATGAACCATTTTATGAAGTTTTTAACTAAGCAGTTAGTTTAACTTTTTATTGAAATTATGGTGACAGGGGAAAATTCCTCTTTTTCATATTCAACCCGCCAGAAGTTAGAGGACTAACAGTAAATAAAATGACGTTTTTTCGAAAACGGTTAGGATTAGATACATGAATGAAGAGTACTAAATTTTTAGTCAATGGTTAAAAGTATATAAAAAAACATTGTCCAAAGTTCTTATCATACAGGGTGTAAAAAAATGGATTCGTAAGTGTCACAGTTAATTTGTCCTTGCAGCTGTGAGTAATTCACAACACTTTCTTGGATAGTAATTTGAAGGGTCTTACCTGGTATGCATAATATTTAAAAAAATTGGAATATGCCTGGTGATCCAATAATTATGCGTAAAAAACTTGATTCCATTGCAACTCTTTGGGAGCCCATATCTCCGAAGGGGAGGCCTATTCGAAAAAAGTTTATATGAACTTCCTGTTTTTTTTAGACAGGAGATTTCCCACATTTTTCCGGACACCCTTTATCTATCACATCATTAGCTGCAAAGAATTGATAATGCAACACAAAGTAAGTGAAAAAAATACAAACTGACTTGCATTGTTTATTTACCTACCTACACCTCACCGACAATGATTTAAGTGCCTCTAACTTACGAACGAAATCGATCACAGTGCATAATCGTGTAATACAAGACAAGGTAAAGAAGGCAAAAGATAAAAAATTTTCTTGGCTTGACGTCACACTGTAAACTAATCTATAAATGGAATATCTCTTTATAATATCGGACCTGTCAAAGACAACGCTATGGGCCATATCAACTAAAAATATCTAATGAAAATTAAAGTCACTTAATTCCTTATTTAAAAATAATATTATTCGTTTATTCGGCTGTCTTCTTTTTTGAAATTTTGTTAATTGCCTTCGGAATTAAAACCAATTAAAATTGCTGCTAAAACCACCTTTAACCATTTATATGCTTCGTTTATCCAATATTAATAATTTAATAGGGTGACGAATAAATTATCCATTAATATCGTTTTACTAAATGGGTTTAATAAACTTATCAACAAATAATTGCTGGCCCATTTGGTGTTAATTACTATATATACTTGACTTAATTACAACAGGTATCTGAATCAGACTTTTATTTCTTAATCCGTTATAGTAATGCCAAAAACGATTACTCTTCGTGATTATCTTGCAAATATATATCAGAATGGATAATGTTATTCAAAGCAACTTGTGCTCAGAATGATCACTTTTTGTTATAAAATTAGTATCTAGACATTGTATAATAACTATGTACTTTAGAACTTTATTTAACAACATAAAATTTTGTAAATTATCTTACGATTGACTTAGAGCCGTTTTACACACACAAGAATTATTCCGAAAATTATAACAAAAATTTTCAGCAAATTTTGCCGAAAATTCTTTAGAGATAATTTTTACAATAAAATACCACTCTGTTTGATACGTACAATAAATCTGAATATAATTTTGGTGGTAATTTTGTCGGTGCTCATGCGCATTTTCATAACATGTGACGTTCAAGCAGTTAAATAACCTTAAAATGTCATAAATATGAAAGTTTTCAAACATATATAATCAAAAAACTACAAAATAAGGGATATTTTGTGCAAGAAACAATAAGTGAACATTGAGATTAGGTTGATTACCAAACGCGGGTTGTCAATTCACATATTTTATTCTGCGTCGATTTTCGTCATAAAAAAATAGAACACGTTCTATATTTTTATGCCGAAAATTTTCATCAAAATTTCGGCAATAATTCTTTGATATGTAAAACAGCAAATTAGTTTTGTGAAAATTTTCAACATAATTATCAGATAAATTTTGGCCATAATTCTTGTGTGTGTAAAACGGCTCTTAGACAACGAGCTTTCGCTGTCCCGTCGGGTAACATTCACTCATTCCAAATATACACGCCTTTTCCATGTTGTCAGAAACTAGGTAACAATATGGTCGCTGTGTTCCCATAAACTTCCAGTCAGTTTGAGCGGTCGCAAGTAATGTTGGCTTTTACACAGCCTTATGAATATGTTCGCAAATCTCAATTCCCATATATTATGCAAAATACTTTTTGGTATTATGCTAGTGATTGATAGAATTATATGAATTCTATTCATTCCCTTTCAGGTTTCTATACAGGGCGTCCGGTAAGTACTTTCTAATTTCTCAGAAGCATACAGGGGAGGTCAAAATAACTGTACTTTGTCAGAGAAAACAAATTTTCCTTAAAGGAGATTCAGAGCCTTAAAGGGGTACCCAGGGATTTACCTTATCGGCTCTAAGTTTTAAACTGACTTGTATTGTTTAACGAAATTTTAATATTCTATAGAGGCCATAAAGGCTCATTAAACCATACTATAGTATGTTTTATATCATCAGAGAAGTCAAGAATGGACTTGCAGCCACACTCGTAGGGCCTAATTTTTGACAGGTGTCATTGTATGGAGCTCAAAACTGATTTCTTAAATACTTTGGTCATTCTTTTTCAAAAAAGGTACTTTTAATTTATTTCGAAATAAATCGGTTTTTATGGGAAAAACTCAAAAGTTACTAATGCTAAACATGAATAGGTAAAAGTAAAAGACGCTGGATATGCTGAAGTACTTTAATTTATGGGGAAGCGCTGTCTTACTTTTTGACGCCAAGAGGATGTTATGCTAAAAGATTTCCAGCTCAGACATTGTCAAGTCCAGAAACCTTTCAAAGGGTTGATCGGGGCACAATTAATTCACAATGTTATTAAAATTCAAAAATGCACGTACCTCAATTCATTTTCATATTCTTCGAATATTTTACGGCTGTATTGCAAATAATATTCCGGCATTTTTACGGACTTCGTTAGAAAGCTGTGCTATTCTCCCTAGTAGTTATATTCTAGTATTTACTGTAGACCTTGGTGGCCATAAAACAGGCCCATCTCGACCTACTCATCGAAGGCCAAAAACATCAGTTTAGTGTTGACGTACTTTACGGTCAAAATGAGGTGGGGCACCATCATGCATGTACCACATTTGCATTCTTCTATCAAGAAGTACATCTTCCAATAAATCATTTAATTTTTGCTGCAAAAATTATAAATAAATCTCACCATTGAGTCTTCCTTCCAAAACAAATGGACCTATAAGGTTATTTCTGATCACACATTTTCAATAAACCTCTGTTGGTGCTTGTTGTGAATTATAGCGTGCGAGTAAATACGGCCTCATCGGCACAATCCGTTTTGTATATTATTTTGTGTCACGAGATATCTTATGCTGTTTGAAGGGTTGTCAGCAATATCTTGCAAAATGCGTACCTCTACGCGAGGGTCTCGTGCTCTTCTGAGAAGGTCCTCATCGCCATGTCGCGGCAAAAATGACTCTGGATAAAACGTGTAAAAAATTAATTCGTTACCTCTAATAATTATTTTCGAACCATCTTTTACCTGAATTATACTGGCTTTTTCTTGATGGAAATCCATTATAAATAATGTAAAACATAAACACAAGTTTTTGTTCAATTTCCACTATATTTTATAGTTTAGAAAACACATAAAACATTCGAAGAAGCTACATCGTAGCGAAACGCGTTATGTGTTTTTTAAACTACAAAATATAGTGGAAATTAAACAAAAACTAGTGTTTATATTTTACATTATCTTTTACCTGTTTCCCTTGGGTTTGGATCAACCTTGTGAAAGATTTTGCAATATTCAAGCTGGAAATATTTCAGCATAAAGTCTTCATGAATTCGAATAATTTGACAGCACCTCACTATAAATTAAATACCTATCAGCATACTCTGCGTAAGAATACTCTTCCATCTTTTTAAATTATTTTTAATTGAAGGCGATTTTGACAAGTTCCGTCAATAGTAATTCATTATGCAAGTATTCACAATAACAACTTGATTTTTATCTGTTTTTGTTTAGCATTAGTAACTTTTGAGTGTCTCACATAAAAATCGATTTACCTCGAAAATCGCCAGTTTTATCGAAACAAAGGGTACCTTTTGCGAAGAGGAATGACCAGAGTATTCAAAAAAATCAGCTTTTAGCTCTATAGTATGGTTGCAAGTCCATTCCTGACTTCTCTGATGACGTTAAACATCTACTGTAGTATGGTTTGATGAACCTTTATGGCTTCTAACGGGTGTTTTTTTATAGAGGTATAGATCTTTTAAATGGAATAAAACAAAGATGAATTTTTTAAATTGACATGAAATTTACTTTATTCGAAAGATAACCTTCTGGCATTATAATTTAAATATGACTTCTGGCATATGACCGCCACGGCTGGCTCGGACGTAGTCTAATCTGGAGGTCCAATTTTCGATGACTTTTTCCAACATTTGTGGCCATATATCGGCAATAACGCGGCGAATGTTGTCCTCCAAGTGATCAATCGTTTCGGGCTTATCGGCGTAGACTAGCAACTTCACATATTCCCACAGAAAATAGTCTAGCGGCGTTAAGTCACACGATCTTGGAGGTCAATTCACGGGCCCGAAACGTGAAACTATGAGGTTACCAAACGTTTCCTTCAATAAATCAATTATGGCACGAGCTGTGTGACATGTTGCGCCGTCTTGTTGAAACCACAGCTCCTGCACATCATGGTTGTTCAATTGATGAACGAAAAAGTCAGTAATCATGGCTCTATAGCGGTCACCATTGACTGTAACGTTCTGCCCAGCATCGTTTTTAAAGAAGTACGGACCAATGATTCCACCAGCCCATAAAGCACACCAAACAGTGAGTTTTTCTGGATGTAACGGTGTCTCAACATACACTTGAGGATTATCATCACTCCAAATACGGCAGGTTTGTTTATTGACGTATCCATTCAAACAAAAGTGAGCTTCATCGCTAAACAAAATTCGCTTATGAAAATCGGGATCAACGGCATTCACCGAATCTACGCCTTGCTAGGTGATCCTGTGGCTTCAATTCTTGTACGAGTTGGATTTTGTAAGCACGCAAACCAAGATCTTTCCGCAAAATCTTCCATAAAGTGAATGGACACATATCCAATTCCTGTGCACGATGGCGGATAGACTGAGTCGGGTCTTCCTCTACGCTACACTCTACAGCAGCAATGACTTCTTCTGTACGCCCTGTACGACATCTCTGTGGATGCGTATTATCATTTAGAGTAAACATGGTGCGAAAACGTTTCATAGTTAATCGAATTAATTGCTCTGATGGACGATTCTGTTGACCGTAAAATGGACGTAGTACGCGATACGTATTTCGAACAGAACCATGATTTTCAAAATAAATTTGCACAATTTGGAAGCGTTGTTCAGACGTCAGTCTATTCATGTTGAAATGCCAAACCAAACTAAATATAAATCACTTGACAGCTGACAAAATGGCCGCCAGTTAAAAAAGTTTTGCCAACTTAAAGTTCTCTACCTCTATAAAAAAAACACCCTTTATAAAACAATAAAATTTCATTAAATTATAAACGTCGGTTCAGAACTTAGAGCCGATCAGGTAAATCGCTGGGTACCCCTTTAGGGCTCTGTATCTATGTTAAGGGGCTCTTTAGGAATTTTTTTTTATGACAAAATAGGGTTATTTTGACCTGTCCTGTATGTTTGCGAGTAATTAGGAGGTACTTACCGGACATCCTGCATTTAGCAGTCTTCTTATTATGCTCGTCACTTAAATTGTTGTTGCAAGAATCTTCGATTAGTGTTGCTCGGCTAGATATTTTCTCCACTAAAACAAGGTTGTGTTTATAAGCAACTATCTGGTCCGTAAATATAGTATGATCCCAGTACAGCTTGAACTCCTTATTTTCGTGCATCGGTTCCTGGCTTTATTTGGAGTATGGTACCTTTTTTTGTATGCAGAAGTTTTAACTCATCTAGCTCTTGATGATCAATCTCAGCTGCTAAATTGCGTCTCTTCTTATACACTAATGTCGTAAATGCTTAATATTCTCCAGTTATGCTGGATTACTTTTGATGTTGAACATCCATATAAACATTGGTAGTTCTTTGAGGCTGTTTTATTTCTAGATACTTATGTTTTTTTTGCCTCTGTTATCGCTTTGTTTTTCCTGTTCTACATCTTTACTAATGCTCAATGTTCAACATTTATCAAGATAAAACTGCATTCAAAGTTTGAGAGAATTTCTTCACAATTTGAAGCATTTGTTCCAGCTGATTTCAGGTGGCAGTCATCAGTTTATGATCATATCATGATTATTTAGTTTTACCACTCCCTTGTTACTTTTCTTAATACTAAATTTATATCTGGTAGAATGTAGATGGCTTTATAGTGAAATAATTGCAATGAAGAACCATAATGAGCTTAAGGAATCGCCTTCGAATATGTTATAGCTGGATGGCACCTGCTTTTAAATCTTGCTGCTTCGGGTTGATATAATGTGCTCTAAAATGGAAACAATATGAACTTCATTCCTCCTTAACGCAACTGCTTATCACTCAGGTGGTATAAAGTTGAAAATCTTTTTTAAATCCATATCTGTAATAAGATTTCTTCGACAATAACCCAAATAGCACACTTCAGTCCACTGGATATTCATCGTTTATCCAAAGCTGGACATACTGTGTATCCATGGGATGTCCAGAATTTGTTCACTCAACATCCTATGGATATCCACTGGATTATACGATTGTCCCACTCATGGATGTCTTTTTGATTACATATATTTTCCAGGTATGGATCATTTTTGGATATTAATAGGACTAACTATGGATGTCCATATAATGTCCAAGTATGGTCCATTTTTGAGCCGATTATGGACATATTGTCCAATGGCATTGTGGTTTTTAGGCCAATAGGTCATAATCTATGGTTCCTTCTTCTCGACGTTCCGCTAACGAGTTGTAGACATTTTCAGAACTTGCTTAGGGTCTGAAAGTTTACAGACCTAATTAACCAGCACTTCTGAAGGTACAGACCACTCATGTCATCGAAACGTCAATAACAAGTAACCACAGACGGCAACCTATTAGTCTCAAAAATCAACAGCTATAAATTACAATTGCACTTACTGATTTACAATTGTCAAATCTTTCATGCACTATATAAGAACAATAATTATAATTTTATAAATAGTTGAATTGCAAGTGCTACAAAATATAACTTCAGTTAATTTTGTTCAAGCTGTATAAGGATCATTATGAACAAGGTATCCGTTTCCATAGTCATATGTACAGTTTCGATTGGGTAACAAAAATATACCAATTATTTAAATAAACACTTTTTATTGTTACAATAATTATTTTTTTCTAGATTTATTTCTGTCGTTTAATCTCTTCTGCCATTGTCTAATCTCGTCTTCGGCTGTTTTTTATCGGCCCCCCATTCTTCTACCGCAGCTGAAAATTAATAAGGTATAACGTTAAATGATGCAATATTTAGTTTTGTATAGTTTAAAAATTCCAAGTGTCGTATTTATA
The DNA here is from genome assembly GCA_034092305.1 of Diaprepes abbreviatus. Classification (NCBI taxonomy): domain Eukaryota; kingdom Metazoa; phylum Arthropoda; class Insecta; order Coleoptera; family Curculionidae; genus Diaprepes; species Diaprepes abbreviatus. Next base: position 17,070,442 of record JASJET010000122.1, on the reverse strand, counting down.
CTTGTTCATTGAGGCTCCCTCAAGCCTTAAAGTTTCATAGTAATTTTCCATAACAAAAAATATTAAAGTATAAGAAAGTCACAAGCAATAACAGATATGACAGAAATTTCAAAACCTATAAAAGTTGCAACATTTGCAGGAATTTAAAATGAAATTTAGGTTTTACTTATAAAACAAAATCTTTTTACTGATTTAAAATAATTACAAAATTATAAACATTAAAAAAATGCACCGTAATTGCTTAGAGAGCTTAAACCAATAGACCAAAAAAAAAATGTTAACAGATTCACTTTTTATGTATAGGTATTATCAGAACGAGGGGATCTACAGTTCAATATGTAAGATCTGACACACCCAATTTATTCTTATTATTTATGACATACAAAAGAGACTGGGAACCAACTAGATATTTTTTCTTCAAATTTTTACATTTAAGTGGTAACTTACCTTCAAATAGTAAACATATCTTAAGCTCTTTAAAGGACATTTTTGTTACTGTTCCATCATAAGTACAATTTTTGGAAATGCTATCTGTCATTGTTGCAATAAAACATGTTTTAATTAATTTATAGGTATCCTTTCCTCCAATTTTCGCCAATTGTAAAACCTAAAAATATATTACATTATTGAGATAATTAAACGTTAATTCCACATATGCTAAGAATATTTTGACTAAGAATCAAATTAAAAAAATATATATAAAATAATCCCGTAAAATGAAACTGATTTTAGTATTGTTTCCTCATGTATGGAAAAAACCTTATTTAAATTCCCCACTAGTAAGTTCTTATGCCATTTTTAAAAACATCCAAATGGGCACTTCTTAAGTAAAAACTTTCTGTTTTTTTAAAAAATTAAGTTTTTTTTTATCAATAACATATCATACACATAAAGAAACATTACTCGAATAAGTTTCAGTTTTTATTTCAGGAGAAGTGTAATAAACTTACTGCATCTTTAAAGTCTAAATTGACCTGAAAATCTTATGTGACTTGAGGCAGCTGATTATTTTCTGCGGTAAAAGGATAGTTGAACTCCTGCAGAAAATTCTTTGTAGATACTTGTTGTTTTTTCCTTATTTAAGATTACCTGAATATTTTCTCTAATTTGGCACAAATTGGCTTTCACATAGGAATTTTATTTGGACCAATCTTTGGAAAATTCATCTAAAAAAATAATTAAAATAAATTAAATTATAAGTATAAACCTAGAGTCGAACTGTCAAATCTTTATTATATATTTTTTAACAATTATACTGCACAAAAATACACATCAGTGTAAACTTGCTATAGCTTTTATTCCATTATAAATTTTGATAACATTTAATAATGCCAGCAATCTTATTAGACTGATTACTCAATAATGACTTTGTCAGAGAGAATTGTCTTTAAAATTTACAATTTTATTATTACACAAATTTACAACTCTATCTATGCTCCATTTGAACCCCCAAGATACAAAATTTATTGGCCTATCAAAATATTTGCACTTATTTGTAGTAATTTGCATTTAAATAAGTAATTGTATGAAAAAATATAGCTACAAAAGCTATATTTTAACATATGTGTTTTGATACTGAATATTTTGTTCACTTTCAAATTTGTGCCAGTTTGATAGTAAATTATCAGCTTTTCGTCGGGCATGTCTGTAGTTTTGTTCGGTAGTTTTTGGTAAAATTAAAAAAAATTAAATTAAAAATAACTATACTTACCTTTAACGGTGGCATCTTCTTCAAATAAAAAGTACACTTGATTTTAGCTCAACTAAAACTCCAAAGCTCTTTTTTAGCTCGACGTCAACACACACGTCACAATATCTGAAGGGATATTTTGTGATAATGGCGGGCCGACGGGTTAAGAAATGACAATTCTACAGGCCGATATTACAGTATCCGATTTTACCGACAACCAGAAATTTAAATTATTGAGGGGAAAAATCTATGTTGAACCAAAATGTTATTAAAATCTTCAGGAGTTAGTTTTAGTTAAAGTTGCAATATAATTATTATAATCGATATTCTACAGTTCAGTAGTTATTTTCCTTTGTATAATTAAGCTTTTATTACAATATAGCTTTACAGGCCAAGTAGTATGGCTAATTTTCAATCAATTTGTGTATCTGCCTAAAAAAAAGGGAAATGAGCTATGTATGGTTCTGGGATAAAATTTTATTAATTTCAGGAATTTTTTAAAGATAAATTAATGGACGTCTGATGGACTTACACTGGATATCCAGATATGGACGTCCATATAGATTACATGTTATCACATCTAATGGACATCCATAAACGGTCCATGGACATACAGGACATTATATGTACCTATTCTGGATATCCAATGTAAATCTTGTGCTATCTGGGAAGTTGCTCCTTGGAATAAATTAAACATCTTACAAAGTTTTTTGCTGAATTGCGATGATATTGCTTTGCTTTCAGTGTGCATGGATACTTTATACCAAACAGGATCACCTTCTACAGCATGAGAGATAGGTCATTGGTCTGTACTTGACTGGATATTGATACTGAATTTTTTTTGAAGTATAACAACGTTTTTATAGTCAGTTAATCATGTATATTCCAAAATTTTTTGGGCTAGTACTTTTGGACCCAGTTTTTCAGTTGTGAAATTCCTTGACAATGTCAAAAATTTTTTTAGTGATCAACGGCTTGAATTCTACCTGACTGTACTCTTGGCAGATTTATTGTTCTTCTTTATCTAGCGTTGATGTAGCATTAGAAGGGTGTGGTTAAGTGACCTCTCGAAAACTCTAAATGCATTATTTTTATTATTATTTAATCAAGTAAATTTATTACTGATATGTATTCGTATTTCTCCATAATGCACGTTATTCAAATTTATCTGAATAATCTATAAATTTAAAACATCAACTACAAATTTGAATAATTTTATGCAGTTTAAATTTAAAATGCCTTTAAAATAGTTAGTGAAGTAATTTTAAATTTGAAATACGACTGCCTATGGAGTTAAAAACAAATTTATTTCTAGATTAATGGTGTAGAATGTCACAAAAATAATAAAAGTGATTAAAATGTAGAAATATTTTTAAAAAAATAAAAATGGAAATATTTATACTAATATTAAATTATAACCAGGTAAAAAAATTAAATTAAGCATTGCGTTAAACATTTTTGGAAAGATATATATATATATATATATATATATATATATATATATATATACATATATATATATATATATATATATATATATATATATATATATATATGTACATACAGGATGTCCCGAATGGGGTAAAGCACTCTACCAAACTTTAATATTTTTGATTTTTCGAGGAAAAGTTATTCTTGATAAAAAGATTTCCTTTCTTTCATAACACAGCGATCAAAGATATGATAACGTCTACATGATGCTCATTCTTAAATGTAGAATTAATCTTTGCAATGTTGTGAAATGTTAACAATAACTTTGAAATAAAAAGATAATTATTCCACTTGTTGAACTCCTACCGGTATACATTTTTCAGACCTGCTTCTAAATTCTCCGTATACAGATGCAATCATATCTGCATTTTTCGGTGCAATAGCTTCGACAATTTTTCCTTTCATTAGGTCAACATTTTCATTAAAATAATTTTTATAAACGTTTCGCTTTAAGTAACCTTATAAAAAATAAACTAATGGGGTTAGATCAGGTAATTGCGCAGGCCAGGTCATTGATCTAAAGTGGCCAATTCACTTATCCCGAAAGTGAGTGTTTAACTCGTTTGTCACTGGGAATGTAAAGCGAGCAGGACCCTGTCTGCTTGAAAAATAAGGTTTCTTCTAAACTCTAAATTTTCTTCCTTCAGTACGGTCATAATAAATTGGTTAAAATTTCTTTATACGAATTTTGATTTAAATTATCTATTAAAAAATTGGGTGCCATTATTCTTCGATACCTTATATATTATATATATTTATATTACTGTCTGTCACTGAATCTGCTTAGTCCGTTCCTGCCACTGGCCCTTAATATTCCATTTCTGCTATCATGCTTAACTTTACAGTATTACTCGAGTAAAAAAGAACGAAAATATAATTAAGGAATATTTCTATTTTGCATGATAATGCACCTGTCCATTTTCCTGGCTTTGTTCAAGCTGTCATTAAGGACTGAGGATTTTAGCAATAGGCTCATTTTCCTTTTTGCTCAGATATAACTTTTACAACAATCTCATTTCCCCAAACCTCAAAACGGACAAGCGAAATCGATGAGAGAGTGAGCAGAATAGTATATACGAGAGTTATTTCAAAATTAATATCAAGTAATAGATGTGTAAAGCCATTTTTATCTTTTGTTATTGACATTTTCAAGATTATTTCATTCGCCTTTAGAACACATGATTAACGGCCAGTAATTCAAAGCTTCGGTAAAATAACAAATCGTTTTACCTCGAACTATTCATTTAAAGCACAATGTTTTTACATAAAACATACTTATTATTTCCTTAGCTTGTAAATTCAATTGAAAAGGAATGTTTTCATTTTAAATTAGTAAATATATTAATTTTTTAAATAAAAGCTTAATGCCCGTAATTAAAAAAAAACAGTAACCTCTGTTTTTTTTTGATATGTTTTTTTGTGTAATTTCTTACACAATTATAAGTTCACATAAAAAATCGAGTTTATTAATTTTATTTTGAAATGCGTATGCCTTCTGTTTTTTTCCTTCTGCTATTTTTGTGTTATCACTAATAATCCCTAAAGACCTAAACCAAATTTAATCAAAACCCTTTAATTCATTAACACAATATAGCTTTAAAATTAGTTTTAAGTTTCAAGTCAAGCAAATATTGAACGTTAAAGATATAAAAATAAATAATCGTTTGTATTACCAAAGTGTCAAAAATAAAAAAAATATTTATTTTTTGAGATAACTCCTCATACCGATTAAAGGCTATATCCTTTGTTTATTTATATAAAGATTTATTTGTTGGTATATGTAATACAAATTATAACAAAGCTATCAACAAAACAAAACTGACATGAACTCGGAAGTCTGATTTCTATAGCAACTATATTGAATTTAAAAATTAAACTTTTGCGTAAATTTAAATTTAAAATATCTGAATATATTCCCTTTCATTGTGTTCTTATGGAGATCTGATATTCTGGCTTAAATTAAAAAAAAAATTGAAAATCAATTCATTCAAAAAACAAGTCAGAAATAAATACACCTACAGAAACATCTTTTTTAGCAATATCCTGCAAATACAATCCTACTCTAATCAGCTGTAATGAACCACGAGCAACATTCAAAGAAAGTAATTTTCTATATAAATGCTAAGTTCCGAAGCATGTCGGCAGGAAATTAACCCTGCAGACATTTTCGATGTCAGTCTGTAAAATATCAAGAGTCAAACGACATCTATATATACAACTGCCTGTATATTTTTCCTTTAACTGCCTGAAGTGGAAAAACAGCAACTTTTTGAACTAATTCTATGGAAATAAAGATATCTTTACTTCTTATTAAAATTTAAATTTTTATGCTTCTCGCTACTCCAATATATGTATAGATATCGTTTAATTGTTGGTATTTTACAGTATAATATCGAAAATGTCTGCAGTTTTATTATCCTACCGACATATCTCGGAATTTATATTTTATATAGAAGTTTATTTACTATAAATGTTGCTCTTGATTCATTATAGCTTCAATGATGAGACTATTAGATGACCGAAACTCGTATGAAGAGAGGACTAGGGTTGTATTTGCAGGAAATGAACTATCCTTATATTTTTCTTTTAACTGCTTAAAGGGGAAAACGCTAATTGGGTAAACTAATCCTACGGCAGTAAAGGCTTCTTTATTTCTTACTGAAATTTTACTTATGAAGCTTCTCACTACTCAGTATATGTATATATATTATTTGACTACTGACATTTTACAGACATCGAAAATATCTGTGGTTTTAATATCATACCGATATGTCTCGAAATTTAGATTTTATATTTAAATCGCGCAATTAATCAACTGTAGTTCGTAACTGGGCGACTATGTTTACAATAGTTGTTTCCTATAAACGTTGCTGTTGGTTCGTTACAGCTCTTCTGCTGAGACCGTTAGGTAGTCGAAACACATATGGAGAGGAGACCAGGATTGTCGTGCAGAAAATATCTCTATATTTTTTCGTTAACTGCCTGAAGAGGAAAACACAGTAACTTGTTAAACTCATTCTACGGTAGTGAATATTTCCTTTTTTTTTTCTTATTGAAATTTTACTATTTTAAAATATATATATTAAAAAACAAAGTGAGTATATATTATTAACTGATGATAAATAAATAAATTCAATTAAAAAAAATCCTGGATGTGAAACAGCGAAAAACATTTTAAATTTGTTAAAATTATATTACTTTATCAAAAAATCTAGATGGTTGTGGAGTGCAATCCATAAGTAGTATTGTATTTTTTCATACAGTGCAGTGAAGCGTTTGGGAATTCCAATTCTTAGTGTTGTACTTATAACAATTCAGGCACTGATAATAATTTAGTGCATTATTGATTAATATGTATTTTAACATTCAAAATAAATTTTTTTAGGTACAGACTAGGTAGGGGCAGGAAACTTATACTTTTTAAAATATTATCTGGCAACTTAGGTTAAATATACGTATTACTATATTTGTCCAACGAATATTAGAGGAATGTGGTCTGACCTAATATCGGCACCTAGATATGTTGTGACTTTTTCTACGCAGTTTCTGAATCTCTTGTTAATCAATATGTAATTAGTTTTATTTCTTATTGTGTGTCAGATTATCGCCTGGGCCTTTCCACGTACACACTCTTCGTTATGCAGCTTATACCATGTGTTTTTGATTACCATGTCGTTATCACCACCTTCATTGCTTTCACCCAAGCCATGTTCTCCTACCAAGTCGGATCTACGACCTTTATCAATTTTTGTGTTAAAATCACCTAAGATATACGTGATTTTCTTGGGTGTTAGGCTATTTAATGTGCCATTTATTTATTGGCACAATACTTCAACGTCGTGGCCGTTTTCCTTTTCGTAAATCTGCAAGAAGTTGATATTAAATGGGTAGGTGTTTAGTAATAGAAGCATTTTTCTCTTGCTGATAGGGACAAAGTCTCTTCCAAAATTTTTCAATTTTGACTTTCTAAAAATACCTACTCCATTCTTGTGTTTTGTATCGTCATCTTCGCTCCCGGAATGGTATAAAATACCACTCACATGTCTGCACGTTCCTGAACCGGTCCATCGTATTTCACTTATTCCCGTGATGGACATCCCCATGCATTTACTGAACTAAATTATTGTACTTACCAGCTGCGTATAGGCTTCTGGTATTCCATGTACTTATTCTTAAATTAGACTTTGCTACTTTGAGCCGGGAGATTCTTAGCACCTCTGACCCATCAAAGAACTGCTTGGAACTAGGGGCTGTAAAATTTCTATTTCTCGCCATAGAAATATACTAGGAAATGATTAGCAGTGTGGGTTCCCGTTGCCTTCACTGCTTTCAGTACAGCCGTCGCGAATATGGAGAACCGCCGCTGTTTGCACCGCCCACACTGGATCAGACGCTGCAGTGCTTGTTTTGGCCAGCCCCGGCTATTTGATTTCACCGGTACCACCCATATCTGGGAGATGTTCCCCTATCCGCCACGTTGGGGAGGCGCCCAATGGAGAACTAGCAACCCCACATGAGTGATTTTATATCATTCAGAATTGACCATTCTATGATTCTTTAAAGGCACGACATAGCGAGGCCTTCCAAAAAAAAGGTGACCATTTGTTTCGAAGCGTTTCGTGCACGAGCAAGTTTTGTTGATTTTAGCTCCTCTTAGTAGACCCATAGAATTGACTGCTGTATACTTTTGGACTCATACACATAGATCCAAGACACTTCACCTGTCACGAACTTATAAATATTTTTTATGTCAGGCTAAACAAACCTTTTTTTGAGCGATTGTTTAGTTATGCGGGATCCAATACGAACACAGTTTTTTCACGGTCAAGTGTTCATGCAATATTTTATATACGCTGGTGTTACTAATGCCTGGGATACCTCAATCTCACGATATATCACATGAGGATAATGGATTATCAGTTGATTCAAACATCGATGCTGCCTTATGCACAAAGGATCTTGGACGACCTTTACGCGACTCGTCCATGAGCGAATGACGACCATGATTGAATTTACTAAATCAGCGATATACAGTGGTTTTTGTAGCTGTTTCATTACTAAATAAAAAATTAAGTTTATTGATAAATTCAAACGAAAATGTTAACAAGTGCATTCCTTTTTTCAAATTTAGTAGTTAATGTAAACAACAAAAATAGCGTTCGTATGTTACTACGTATACTATCAAAAATGTCAAAGCTTACAATGGACACGTAAGATGGCACCTAGCAACCTCTGTGCTGCCAGATCCTGGAATATATCCCTCGTATTGGTTTTGAAAGTATTACAAACAATTTTAATTAAAATATTAAATTTAAATACATACTTTATGATAAATCTGATGCGTAACCCGATGTAAGGAGCATATTCCGAGTTCTTGTATTTACCGACTGGTACCTTTCCCTGAAATTTTTACATAATATATTTTTCTTTTTCTGGAGACATTCCGTTGAAATATTGTATGTGGGCCGAAGATAAACGCTATCTTAACCAAAAATGGGCTTATTATTGTAAGCCTTGCCCCCCGTTTCACAACATATCTTAGAACGAAATACGATCCTAAGATCCATTTTAGGATCTAACCACATTTTGTAGCGTTACACCACATCTTAACTGGATCTTATCAATTTAAGGAAGAACTTAAATTTAGGATTATATTTACGAGCTCCTGAGGCAAATAATATAATCTAAAAGGGTTTACATACTATCTATAATATTTTCAAGAAAGTGTAAACATTGAATTGAACGATGCAGGTGTAGATAGGTGAACTATACACCTCCATTTAATGGATATGATGTTCCACAAAAAATAATAACGTAGTTATCTGTTACCGCACTTTAACGGCTTATTGTTCTTGTTCTTATTTCTCTACAATAACCCTAAATTCGTTACCTAGCTTCGATTATAACGTAATTTATCATTTCGACTGCAGTTTTGAAAAATAAATAGTACAAAATTATATCAATCAACGTGTTTAATATGATTTTATCGTTACCACTGTACGGTTACTTCATAGGTGTATAATTACAATTTTGTTGTAACATAAGTGTATATTTAGGACAGTACCATTACAACAATTACTTACTGCTCGATGTAAATATGCTTCAAAAATTCAAGTATATTTGCAATTAAATATAATTTCATAATAAATTTAAAGTCGCTGTTGTATTTGTACCCTAAAATAACAATTTCGTAGGAAATTTATAGAAAATAAAACAAAAATATGTCAATTTAAGCGTCATTTTGTTGTAAATTTACAGAAGTTCTGTAAAAAATCTACAATAGTGTTTAATGGAAATCTGTTGCACTTTGGTCATTTTTTTAATTACAGTAACTTTTCTTTCAAAATAATTTTTATCCTACTCTTTTCAATTTGATAACTTGAAATTTAGCACTGTTGGGGCACTAGAAAGGTGTTTTCCTAACAATGAAACAAATCATTTTTCGAAAATTCTATTTTTTAATGTAATATCTCTCATCATCAACACGTTTGCGCTATTTAACTGACCACATAGAATCTTGATATAACGCTAATGATTAACCTAAAATTTGGAAAAATACAGTAGCTTTAGCAAGCAATGATTTGTTTTGAGGTCATTAAACGTACGATTTCTTTCAAGCTATCATGCATGAAAATTGGATAGGTCCATTGGTAGGCACGTTTTATTTCGATGAAATTTTTGAATACGTTTTGAAGCAAAGGCCGCTTGAATCATCTCAGGATGATACACAAATCGCAACTTTTTGGCTAACAGTTTTGGTCCATAAAACGAGAGGTAACACGACCTGGAATCTTTTATAAGATTTACTTGTTTTGAAATCACATCTCGACGTTTCCTTTTTTTGTGCATGAGTTTTATTTTCCTTAATTCTGACTTCTAGTGGAAGCTTTGTTTCCTAATCTGGCACGCCTAGGGTAGCCAAGAGCATGTAAAATGGTCCAAAACTACAGCAGAATATGTAGGACCAAATATAAAACAAAGATGACTTTGAAATGATGTCAAAATACACGTTCGATGTCAGTTTCAAGGTCATAATATTGTATTTTTATCGTGTTTACATATGTAGGCCAAATTTGAGCTTAATTGAATAATCGAAAGTGAAGTCGACCTTGAAATTATATTGAAATACAAGTTCACGGTCATTTCAAGATGATAATATTACATTGTCATGGTCTTATTATGTGTGTACCATATTTTGGTTTCATTGGATAATCGTAAGTGGAAGCGACCTTGGAATGACCTTTAAATATACGTTCAAGGTCAGTTTCTAGGTCGCAATGTTGCATTATTATCGGTTTAATATATGTGTATTAAATTTCAGCTTGATTGGATAATCGGAATTGAAGTTGACCTTAAAATGATCGTGAAAAATACGTTGAAGATCAATTTCAGTTCATAATATTGCATTGTTATCCAGTTCAGAATTGGATTTAAAATTTCAAGTTTCTACCTCAACGAGAAGCTAATTTGAAATCGATTGCAAAATTTGTAACGAACAGACCGGAAGGAAAAAAATTATATTCAAAAAAGGTAATGAAATCTTCAGTAAACCCGGCGTTGAAATATCTAATCTTGCGCAGTTACTATCCGTTGGTGCAGATTTATTCAAAATACTATTGACAAAACGTTACTCGGCGCTCATTATCTCCGAAGTGTAAATGTGCCCTATTTCAAATTTATATAGATGGTATTTATACTTTTTCAAAGTTCTTTCAGCATCGGATTTTGTTATATCAATTTCTTCCTCTGTTTTTCTACAGGATGAGGAAGTTGTTATTGCTGCGTAAAATAACACATTTGTTTCTTTTCTCTTCCTGTCTTCTTTGAGGTATGTTTTGGGACGCGGCTGAATAAAAGATCCTCGTTCAACTAGATTTCTTTTTAAACGAGCTAATATGTCTGGAAAGGGTTGCCTTCTTTCCGGATACCTAACATGAACAAAAACGATCGTCAGATATGAGAAGTTATCCTAATGATAATGCTTTAAATACATTATCTATTGAAATATAATTTAGAAGCTTCTTGGAGACTTTCATTGCTTTGTATAAAACATACTAACATATCATACTTTTCATAATTATCATAAAAGGCCATTGCAAATGCAAAATATATAAGAAGTGAAATAAAAACACCTATGTAACAAAAATATTTCATAAATAATAACAATCGGACAAAACTGTAAGTTTTGGGCATCTGCCTTTTGTTTCTTATACTCATAAATTGGCCATGGCCTACCGTTATAAATAAAGTTAATTATTGAAAATATCGAATTCGGACCTTGCTTTTCAAAATAAAATAAAAACATTATATATTTTTGGAAAGTCTAAATTATACTTAATCAATATCCAAAAAAAATGTTCAGGGTGTCCTATTTAAAAAATCGTAAGTTTGATTAATATCTAAAAAAATAAATTCTTAGAAAAAACTGACTGCGCCACTGAACTCTACGTAAAAAATTTAACGCATAATGGAAATACGAGATATGCCTAAAAAAAAGATTTTGAAAATCATCCTGTAGATTAAAAACTAAAGGAGTCATGACAGATTTGGCACCGGAATCTTACGTTTCGTTAAAAAGTAGAGACTAAAGTAAAAGGCGCAACACTCTATCTTTGATAATAACTTCAATACTTCTTAAAAGTGTCGAAAATGAGACACACACACAACTGCAAATGCTGCACAAAATCAATGTTAAAAAATAATCTTTTTCGGATTTACTCATATTGCTACCATCAAAAACTTGTCCGCTTCGAATGTAAAACTCAACAGTTCGCTTGAACGAAAATACAGACAGTAGCGTCATTAACAACTTGCAACCTGATTTACTTTTCAGCTTGCGAAGACATTAATACACTAATTGCTCTAATTGCCGAATCTCAGATTAAAAATACTGTCTAAGTGATGATTAATAAAAGGTGTACGATATACTTACTAGAGCACGATATTGTACGGGTGGTCCATTAAGTTAGATGTATTTAAAAAAAATCATTGAAAAAAAAAATACAAGTAGTACTGCAACAAATTTATATTTATACTAAAGTAGACAGATAGGAAATTTATTTTTTGAAAATAACATCACTGAGATGCGAACCATCTAAACGTACACAGTCTTCGAATCTGGACCTCAAATTTAAGAAAACTATCTGACACATTGCTCGTGTGATATACGACACTTTCTCCCAAATGTTACTCTTAAACTGGACAATAGTGGTTGGTTTATTAGCGTAAATGCGACTCTTGAGGTAATCCCAGTCATCAGTTTTCTTTCAAGCACTTCATTTACTACTGCCAATGACTCGTTAGACATATGATATGTCGCGCTGTCTTGTTGAAACCATATTCTGCTGTTATAGGCTTCGAATTGGTGCAGTTGTAGGAAGAAAAACTCTCGTAACATTGTTGTGTAGCGATCAGAATTTACTGTTGACCAGATTGACCTTGCTCGTTCTTAAAAAAATAGGGACCCACCATTCCTTGAGCCGACATGGCCGCCCATACTGTAACTTTGAGCGAATGCAGAGGCCTTTGATGTTTCAATTTAAGATTATCTGCAGCCCAATACCGACAATTTTGTCTATTGACATACCTACTTATGTGAAAATGCGCTTCGACAGAAAAAAGGGAATTTTGTTAAAATTTGGAAAGTGCTCCAACATTCTTTCGGGCAAAACACTGTGTAAATTGTGATCATTTGGTTTCAATTCTTGCACTAATTGCAGTTTATAAGGATGCAATTTCAGATATTTAACCAAAATTATCCGCAAAGATGATCTCGATATAGCCAGCTCTGCGAATATCGTTCGAGATGATAATCCAGGATCGCGCTGTTCGCATGCCGCAACTTCGCTTACAGTTTCCTCTACTCGTTTCGACCTTGGTCGACCCGCAGGTTTTTGACTGAACATCGAACCTGTAGCCTCGATCTTTCTGACCCAGGATCTAATCAGACTTTCACTGGGACATTGTTTTAGATCATGTAACTTAAACTCTTAATGAAATAGGAGCCGCATAATATTGAACGAATCGCCATTTTTGTAATAAGAACCGAGCTACAAATTGCCGCTATCCGCGCCCCCCTCCCGCGTGCCGTTCGGAAGCAGTTCTTCTCTAGGTGCCGTCTCCGCTTCGAAGGTTGGCAATCATCAAGGCAATCCTGATTTTTGAGACCGCTGCTCTAAATAACTCGTTGTTACTGCATGCAAACCACTCTCTAAGGTTCTTCAGCCATGAGTTTCTTCTTCTTCCTATGGATCTCCTTCCTTGGATTTTTCCCTGCATAATAATCTGCAATATTTGGTATTTTTCTCCTCTCATGACATGTCCCATATATAGTAGTTTTCTTCTTTTAATTGTTAGAATCACTTATTTTTCCTTATGCATACGTCTCATTACTTCCTCGTTAGTTATTCTCTCTACCCATGAAATCCTCAGCACCCTCCGGTTTATCCACATCTCAAATGCCTCCAGTCTTCTCATGTCAGACATTTTCAGTGTCCACGCCTCCATCCCATAGTACAGTACAGACAGCACATAGCATCTCAGCAGTCGCACTTTTAATTCAAGGTTTAGATCTCGGCAGCAAAAAAGCCTCTTCATTCTTATAAATGTGTTTCTGGCCTGTTCGATTCTGATTCGTATTTCTTGGGAGCTGTCATTGTCTTCATTAATGGTTGTGCCAAGGTACTTGTATTTTCTCACTTTTTCAATAAGTTGATTCTTTACACACACCGTACGAATGTCCCGAGTTGTTTTTGTTACTAGCATATATTTTGTTTTGTTTATATTCAGTGAGAGTCCATATTCTTCGCTTACTGTGACCATTTTATTAATTAGCATATGTAGGTCTTCATGTGTTCCAGCTAAAAGAACTGTATCGTCGGCGTATCTCAGATTATTTATTGTCATGCCGTTAATTTTAATGCCTATGTCTTGATCAGCAAGTGCCTTATTTACTATATCTTCCGAATATAGATTAAAAAGAATTGGTGAAAGTACACACCCTTGACGAACCCCTCTCTGTATTTCTATTTCTTCTGATGTTATGTCTTCTATTCGTATTGTTGCTTTCTGGCCATAGTATAGGCTTGAGATTATTCTTATGTCTCTGAGGTCGATCCTTCTCCTTACCAATGATTCGATGAGTTGATCATGTTTAACTTTGTCAAAGGCTTTATTGTAGTCTATAAAGCACACGTGTATATCTTGATTCATGTCTAGGCATCTTTGTGACAAGACATTAAGTGCGACCAGTGCCTCTCTTGTTCCTAGGCCTTTACGGAATCCAAATTGTGTATCGCTGATGTCCACATCTAGTTTCCTGAATATTCTGTTATGGATCATCTTCAACAGGACCTTCAATGTGTGAGCCATCAGGCTTATTGTACGATAGTCGGAGCAATGCTTGGCATTTTTCTTTTTTGGGAGGGGTATAAAAGTTGATAACAACCATTCATTTGGTATTATTCCTGTTTTATATACGGTGTTGATTAACTCTACCAGAATATGAATCTGGTCCTCCTCTATCAGTTTAAGAATTTCTGTTGGCAGTTGGTCCGGACCTGTAGCTTTTCCGTTCTTTAGCATGTTTATTGCGTATATTACTTCGTCTTTAATTATGCCCGGGCCTATTTCCGCTTCAATATTTACAAGATTAGTTTGTTGTCTCTCATCTTCGAAGAGTTGTGTAATGTAATTCTTCCATATTTCCAGTTTTTGTTCTATTTCCAGGACCATTTTTCCGCTGTCGTCGTATAGTATATTGAGCTGCTTTTGTTTGGTGGTGCCGGCGAGTTCTTTGACTTTTTTGTGTGTATTGAAATAGTCATGCTTTGCCTGTAACTCCTCGATTTCCTCACATTTTTGTTTGTAATAGTATTCTTTTGCTTTTCTGATTTTTGTGCGGATTATTTGTTGTGTTTCTTTATATTGCTGTTCATTTTTTCCTCTATAGCTTCTTCTCTTATCCATCAAATCAAGAATTTCGCTAGTTATCCATTCTTTCTTTACTGTGGGTTTTTCTTTCTGCAGAATATCTATTGACGGTTCCATTAAGGCTTCTTTGACTCCGTACCATTTTTCGTTTATGTTCTTGCAGTTTCGGTATTCCTCCTTGCTTTCGAGTGTTTTTAGATTTTCGTTTATTCTAGCTTGTAGCTCATTCCTTACGTCTTGGTTCTTTAAGTGCTCTCTATTTATTCGAGTTTCTTTTTACTTTGGAGTTCTTTTGAGTTTGATGTGAATCCGGGCCACTAAGGGATTGTGGTCTGAGGAGACATCAGCGCCTGGGTAGGTCTTAACTGACTTTATGTTGTTTCTATATCTTGCGTTTATTAAGATGTAGTCTATTTGATTTCTTATTGGGTTTTGGTCACGGTCCTGTGGGGACTTCCATGTGTATAGCCGTCGTTTTGGAAGTTTGTAAAAGGTATTCGTTATTGTCATCTCTTCCTCTTGGCAAAATTGCACCAATCTATCACCTCTTTCATTTCTTGTCCCCAAGCCATATTCACCCACGTACTTGTCACATCTCCCTTTTCCGACCTTCGCATTAAAGTCTCCAAGTATAATAGTGATATCTCTGGATTTTAAAGACTCGAGTGTATGTCTGATTAATTCGTAGAAGTGTTCGTTTTCTTCTTCAGGTTTGTCTGCCGTAGGGGCATATACTTGTATTATGTTTAGTTTCCTTGAGCTGGTATGTAGTTGTAAGAGTATGACACGGTCTGAGACAGGGACAAAACTGGTAACTGACGCCATAATATCTTTCGAGACGGCAACTGCGACCCCATGTCTGTGATGATTATCATCGTTTCCAGAAAAGTAGAGCATGCTTCCATCTGTTGGGATCTGGCCATGACCGGGCCATCTTGTTTCACTGATTCCTAGGATGTTAAGTTTCAATCTTTGCATTTCGTGCACAACATTATGCATCCTTCCAGGTTCGTACATGGATCTCACGTTCCATGTACCGATCTTTAACTTGTTTGTTTTCACAGTCTTGTTCATCACTGTTCCCCCCGGAGATCCGATTGGGGAACTTATTACTCCGGACAATTTGGTGTTGAACATCGCCATGATGATTTATACTAAGGATATCCGTAGATCTTTAATGCAGTAGTTTCCTCTTGCTTTCTGCATCCTTATGCCGTTGACTATTAATAGTTCCTCCGTCTTTGGGATCAATTTCTTGACCCCAGGACAAAAGAGTGCCCTTACACTTGCTGGCTCTTCCACCCGAAGCTGTTGGCCAGGAAGTGGGGATTGCTTATTCCGGCAATCATTCGGTCGTCAGAGCCTCGTCTGTTATCTAGCAGGGTGCACCGGATAACCGAAGTCATCGCGCGAGCAGGTGAGGTTGACATTTGGGCATGTGTTTCTAAACTACATTCGCTTGTGTTTCTAAACTACATTCGCCCCTTACACCCCTCGGAAGCAGTACGGCTCTCAAAATCGTACGTCTTGCTGGCTCATCCTGTATTTTATTCATTATGCCACATTTTAAAACAGAATTGTAATTATTATTCAAAACAGACATCAGCCCGCCCGCTCTCAAACGTAGTTTTAATAATTGAAGTTACATATGCTAATGTATTGTTTATTTTATGAATAAATTCTTATAATTAATAAATGAAAATATATATGTTTATGTATTAATTCAACGATCAGAGAAAACTATAATTGATTATGTACACTAGGTGAACACCTGCAAGTAAACTTCCACTTTCCTTCATACACAGCGTGCGTACGTTATAACTGATAAGACGCTGTTCATTTATAGCGTTTAAACAGCAATTAGAACATTACATTTTCGCAGTGTGATTAATTTCAGCTTGTAGTTTTTGACTTGAACAATTGCTGGGCGCAGAATTTTAAAATATTTTTATCAGAAGTTATTCATGTAGAAAAGAGGCAAAAAAATGCCATTGTTTAAATGTTATTTTACGAAAAAAAAATTATTAACAATTTTTCTGTTTATAAGAAATTACCTAACAATTTTTCGTAATCAGGGGATCAAAATACCTATTCTGGGGCAGCTATGTTTCTCCATTGGCTACGAAAACTCACTGGGTCCCAGACTAATCAGAAAGTTATGTATACTTTAATTTTGGACAATTGAGTTGGAGCTAAATATTAGAAATGCTTCTTTAAAATTTTATATTTTAACTTTTGCTAGCACACATTTTTCATACGTAATATATTGGGGCTGTGTGCGTGGTAAATGTCTTATAATGTTGACTAAAAGTGTAAAATTTTGGTAGTATATTTGAAGCTCTGATGCACTGTATAAGTTATTTAATTAAAATGTAAATGTAGAGATTATAGTTAAGAAACATAATTGAATGAAGATATAAAACTGTTAGTATTACAAGTTAACTTTTTTGGCTTGCTGACGTCCCTCTTTTCGTAAAAATGTAGGTTGTTCACCTTTTACTTGATTTTCTTTTAAGTTATTTTTAAACATCGATCGCGCCAGCTTCTCCCTTCTTATCTGCAAAAGTTGATAAAAAACGTTATTGCGAAAGCAACAAAATTTCCAATAAAAAGTGGATTTGGAATTCCTTCTTATTTTTTAGATAATTGGTTTTCTTGTATTTATGATGTTTACCTTTTTCAGTAATGAAAAACAATTGCGCATAAAATTGTAAAACTAAAACATCTGAAAATAAATTTAAATTTAAAAGAGTTTTTTATTTCCTTTTTTATATCCCACGAATTACATTAAGTTAGAGACTGCTCTTTTATGGAGAAAACTTCAAAAAAAAAACTTGGGGTGATAAGATCATTTGATTAGTATTAGAGATCTAAAGCAATTACTATATACCAACGGTGAATCTAATATACTTGCACTTGGGTATATATTCTCAACCTACTAAAAAAATCTTATAACATAAAGGCAGCCGTATTATGTCTTAATACGGTTAGAGGCAAAGCACTATCTCACGTTGCAAGGAAATTCCAGGAAAGGGTGAAAGCTTCCCCCATGGTAATGCATCGACACCTGCAGACCGGCTTCGAACTCATAGGTTATCATCAGTGCAGAGTAGGCAAGCGTACCTAAACATAAGAAAAGAGAATCATTTAAGCAATTTATATCACACAAAATATAAAGTGTAATACAAATTGCGCTATCTTCCAGCGTAGCACGCAATCTGAACATTTAATCTCGTAGAGATGTATATACTACATGCCAACGGTAAATATAATATACTTGCAGTTGTGTATATAAATATATTTATATTAGAGCAACTATTTTAGTTTTCAACCAAATGAAAAAATCGTATAAGGGTAGGTGTACTCTGTTCTAACGCGGTTAGACAAAGCACTAACTCAGATTGCAAGGAAATATCCGGAAAGGGTAGAAGCGTCTCCCATGGCAGTGTGTTGCTTTTCTTATGTTTAGGTGCGCTTGCTTAAGCAGCGCGCCCACTGAATCGACTCGGCTCCGTCCGTTCCATCCGCTTCAGTCAGAACGCCGATGGCCCCCGCTCACTGGCTCCGCACAATTCAGACTAAACAGTGATTAAAACTGCTTTAACCATTAGAGTTTCTAGAGCTGTTATTTTTAATGAAAAGTGAATAAAATGAGTAGTTCTTCCGACTCTGAGGAGGATATTGTTGTGGCTGGTCTAGCCTGTGTTTAAGCGGAAATGGAGGAAATGCGTAGAAGAAGATATTGGGTTCATGATATTTACCTTAAAAGAAAAGTTAACGGGGAATTTTATCATTTATTTCCAGAGTTGATGACCGACAATGAAAAGTTTTTCAAATATTTTAGAATGTCTAGTATAAAATTTTATGAAATTTTAAATATGTTGCCGCTCAGGAAACAAAACGCTAACCTTCGAAAATCGATTCCATCAGAGGAACGTTTAGCAGCTACTTTAAAGTAAGTGTATTATATAGTCGAATTAATTAAATTCGACGTTTACATCACAGATTTCTGTGACATAATTAATGTTTTTTGACTGTGACATGAACGCCTAGACAATTTACATCAAGTTTATTAGGCAACAACTATGTATAGAGAATATCATTATTATTATATATTCTGTATGCTCTCACGTCTTCTATCAATTCTTCGTCCGACATAGTAACAATACAAACACTACGTCTATACCACAGATTAAACTACCTCTTTCTATTTTCAAAATAGTCGAACGCTTTCAGACCTTTCGGCAATTTTTGCCCTCTTGAAAATAGTCGAAGACGCCGATGCTGAAAGCGCGGAAGCGTTCTGGCAGGTCGGAACCAATGAGCGGGCTCTCATTTATTTACATGTAAACCAAAACGGGCCGATTGCGCGGAGCCGAGCGGTCTGAACCGAGCCGAACCAGTGGGCGCGCTGCTTTAGCCTGTACTGATGATAACCAATGAGTTCAATACTGGTTTGTAGGTGGCGATGTAGGCTTCCATCCTTTCCTGGTATTTCTTCCAATCTAAGATAATGCTTAGTCTCTAATGGTGTTAGAACATATTACGCCTGCCGTTATATTATAAAGTTTTTACGGTGGGTTGAGAACTGAAATAGTTTTAAAAGTTTCACCAATATTTCAAGTTGATAAAAGGCATTCATAAATATAATTTTCACAGCTTCCCTAATAATAATAGAGGGCACTTTTTTATAAACAATTAAAGCTATTGCGTCGCTCGTCCACTGTATGAGTTTCTAACTCATAGAAATCGAAAGCTGGCTTCGGAATGAAGATTTAAAAAAAAAGCACTAGAGCCAATAGGAGCTGAGCTAGGTTTTTTTAAAGAAAATTCGCACTCACTTTGTTTATAACAATTTAGAAACCAATCCAAAGGCATTGGATAGACAGAGAGTTATATTTTATGAAGACGTGATTTATTTTTCAAGACGGTAATTTATTTATAACAAATTGTCTATAAACTGGAACGTATCTTGAGTGACAAAGACGCTGACATTTTGAGTGTGTAGACTACAATTTATACACTTAAATATGAATATAATATCGTCATGTTCGCAACCATACCGACTTGCTAATTTTAACGCAAATGGCAAAAGAACATTCTGTCTTAAAATAACAACGAATAAAAACCCGAATCAATATTTTAAATGTAATAGTTTCAAATACCCTGATTAAAGATCAATAATTTCATTTTTATGCATTTTTACTGGCTACGACACCACATCTTCTTTTTTCGGTAAAAGTAAAAATACTATTGCAAGTTGTTTGGATTTAGAAACTTTAAGATATTACGAAATATTTCACTGACTTTTCTGCCAATTTATATTTATATTCGACTAAAGTTGATAAAAATTTAGAAAATAAAATTAAAACGGAGTTATCATTGAATGATCTCAGACACAATGTATTTCAAAAATCGATAATAAAAGCTTAATTTAAGCTTCACAAATTACTACCAACTGAAAGTGTGGAGGCACATTGTCTAAGAATATTTTTGCAAATTCAAGCTTGGTTTGGAAATCGCTTGGAAAATGGGAGCGAGTAGTTTCGAACCAGTGCATTCAACAGATGTAATTATACCCCAGAGGTTTCAGAAAGTATTTGGTGCCGCTACAATATTGAAACTGCTTGTACAAAACAATGTGGCTGTCATAAGCACAACTTAAAATGTTTGAAAATGTACGAAAATTGTAATAGCGATAGTTGCGGAAATGCCACCGACATATAATGCAAAGAGGATGATTTATGCCATGAAAACTACGACTATGACGGTTGTGATAATATTTAAAGAACTATTTTTTATGAAATATGACGAGGAAATATGTGCATTATGTAAAAGTAGAAAATTGAAATAAATATTCAAGTGACTAAATTCAATCAGAGAATTACGAGTATTTTTACCTTTCATTACTTAAAACAAAAATGTACAATTAATATTCCAAGATCTTTTTTGAAACCTATTCTATATAATTTTCCACTTATAAGTATTATTATACATATAATTAATTTTAAACTAGTAACAAATTTTTCAAGAAAAACTACGAAAATTCTGAAAACGCAAGTGAAAAACGGCATAAATACGTTTTATCATGAAAAACTAATAATGCAGTAGTTAATAATTTTTGAAGCTACTCTAACAGAGCAACACTATTAAAAATAACCTAAAATTAAATGCAAATTTAATGTACAGGGTGAGTCAACGATTGGATGAAGTAGGTTTGTGCCTTTTCGGTGAAATTAACAAAGAAACTATATTTATTGATTGATACAGTTTATTTTTACGCAGATTTTAAAAATATTTAGGACTCTACAGGGTGAGCCAAAAAACTAGGACAGCATAAAGTTGTATTTTTTTAAATAGAACACCCTATATACGAATCGTATTTTCGATTTAGCTTATAATTTTAAATCTTTTTTATTAAGGGTTTACTATAACAAAACTTTATAGTTTCTGAGATAAATAAGTTTAAAGAAAAAAAGTCACATTTTCAAGCATCAATTCAATCCTAAATAACGTTTTCAATTTTGTGACAAATATATTCAAATTTGGAATTTAGCAAGGCCAAGGAAAAGTTAACATAATTTTTACCTAATATTTGCAATAAAAGCTACAGGGTGTTGAACACATCGGCTCAAATTTGAACAAGATTAAATGAATAAAAATCTTTTTTTTTAAATGGTATATATTTTCATGTTATTTAATAGAGTAATAAAAGTTTTGTTCAATATATCCTATACCTATTTATAATAGTTTTTGAGATATTTCAGTTTTTCTTATTTTCCATACTTTTTTACAGAAATAGTCTTCATTATCATAGTAGCCATGGCAAAAATAATGTAAAAGAACATTTTTCTGTGTGTCAAATTTATAACCGCAATCGCTTCTTTTGGTTTTTATGTAGTGTAGTTTGTTTTTTTTTGCATTCATCTTATATTGTAAAATGAATTTTCCAAAGAATGAGTTAATAGATATGATTTATACAATAGGAGAGGCTCAAAAAAATTGCCTTCTTGCTCAAAGAAATTACAAAATGAAGTATCCTGATCGACATCAGCCTAATACTCATACTTTTCAAAACTTAATGCAAAGATTTGATTCTTCTGGTACTGTTGATTATCCAAAACGTAAAGTGGTCAACAAACCAGTAACTAATGAAGAAAAAGAACTACAAGTATTGTTAAATGTTCAGGAAAATCCTTATATTGGTAGCCGTCAGTTAGCAGCATTATGTGAAACATCACAATCCACCGCTAATCGTACTACCAAGAAATATAGGTATCATCCATATCACATGGAATTACACCAAGAATTGCATGGACAGGATTTTGAAAGTCGTGTAAACTTTTGTCGTACAATAAATGCGGAGATTCAATTAAATCCAAATTTATTATGCAAGGTAATGTTTAGTGATGAAGCTACTTTTAGAAGTAACGGTGCCGTAAATAGACGCAACATGCATTATTATGCCACAGAAAACCCATTTCGGATTAGAGAGGTGCAACATCAAAACCACTGGTCATTAAATGTTTGGTGTGGTATTCATCATAATCGAATTATTGGACTCCACTTTTTTAATGAACCACTAAATGGCCATAGTTACCTGAACTTTCTACAAGAAGAACTACCTCAACTGCTTCAAGGTCTCGATATGGATGAGCTCGACAGTATGTGGTTCCAGCACGATGGTGCGCCTCCGCATTACCATCGTGAATTTCGTGCGTTTTTGGACCAACGATATCCGCAAAAATTGATTGGACGTGGGGGTTTCATTGAGTGGCCACCAAGGTCTTGCGACATCACCCCATTAGATTTCTTCCTATGGGGTTATATTAAAAATAAGGTGTATGTTAATCCACCAACAACAGTGGAAGATATGCGAAACAGGATTAGGGATACCTGTAGAACAATAACGCCATTAATTTTGTCCAGGGTCCGAGAAAATGTGCAAAAAAGACTAAATTTGTGCATTGCACAAGAGGGTCGTTTATGCGAACACTTATTAAAAAGAAATAATTAATCTCAGTATTTAAGAGGTATTTTTTTTTGTTTCAATTTAGTATAAAAGTAAATACGTATTTGCCTTGTCGTTATTGTTGTGTTAATTTTTTCACATTATGTTTAATTAAACTATTGCCGTTGTAATATAACGAATAATGTATTTCATCATATTTAACCACATTCTGTTTGTTTCTGTAGTTTCTTTTTATTATTTTACATGGCTACTATGATAATGAAGACTATTTCTGTGAAAAAGTATGGAAAATAAGAAAAACTGAAATATCTCAAAAACTATTATAAATAGGTATATGATATATTGAATAAAACTTTTAGGGTTTCTATTACTCTATTAAATAACATGAAAATATACAGATATTTATTCATTTAAACTTGTTCAAATTTGAGCCGATGTGTTCAACACCCTGTAGCTTTTATTGCAAATATTAGGTAAAAATTATGTTAACTTGTCCTTGGCCTTGCTAAACTCCAAATTTGAATATATTTGTCACAAAATTGAAAACGTTATTTAGGATTGAATTGATGCTTGAAAATGTGACTTTTTTTCTTTAAACTTAATTATCTCAGAAACTATAAAGTTTTGTTATAGTAAACCCTTAATAAAAAAGATTTAAAATTATAAGCTAAATCGAAAATACGATTCGTATATAGGGTGTTCTATTTAAAAAAATACAACTTTATGCTGTCCTAGTTTTTTGGCTCACCCTGTAGAGTCCTAAATATTTTTAAAATCTGCGTAAAAATAAACTGTATCAAACAATAAATATAGTTTCTTTGTTAATTTCACCGAAAAGGCACAAACCTACTTCATCCAATCGTTGACTCACCCTGTACACTCCCCACGAGAAAAATTTTCCTTTTCCTTGTGGCAGAATTTTTTGACCTCATATTAATATTGGTGCGTTAAATATGTGATAAAATACCTTAAATTCAATGAACACTGTCTGTATATTTCATGTATACAGTCACCTTAAAAAATAATGATTAAACTTTAAATTTAATGCATAATTTCATTAAATTTAATGGAATACATTAATTTAGATTAATGTAAAAATTATTAAATTTAATGCATTACATTAATTGAATTTTTGAAATTTGTTTCCAGCATATTTACCTTATATTTAATGCATTTCTTTTTAGAGTTTATTTTATTCAACACCAGTAAATACTAGAGAAGAACTACTATTGATAAAGCCGGAATATTATTTGCAGTGCAGAGGAAAAATATTGGAAAAATAAGAAAATGCATTGAAGTACGTCAAGCCCATATTGAATATTTGCCAAAATAACATGTAAACGTTTTCACTATTTTTGCATTTTAATAATTCTGTA
This sequence comes from Diaprepes abbreviatus, assembly GCA_034092305.1. Classification (NCBI taxonomy): domain Eukaryota; kingdom Metazoa; phylum Arthropoda; class Insecta; order Coleoptera; family Curculionidae; genus Diaprepes; species Diaprepes abbreviatus. The sequence goes on along the minus strand of JASJET010000122.1, from coordinate 17,045,982 downwards.
AATTAATTGAGCCCCAATCAACCCTTTGAAAGGTTTCTGGACTTGACAATGCCTGAGCTGGAAATCATGCAGCATAACAACTTTTCGCCTTCGAAGAGTGAAGCAGCGCTTCCCCATAAATTGAAGCATATCAGCATTAGTAATTTTTGTGTGTTTCGCAAAAAAAAAACGATTTATTTCGAAAATCGCCAGTTTTATCGAAATAAATTAAGGGTACCTTTTTTGAATAGGAATGACCAAATTATTTAAAAAATTAGTTTTGAGTTTTGTAAAGAGGCCTATCAAATTTAGTCCCAACGGGTGGGGTTGCAGGTCCATTCCTGGATTCTCTGAGGATCTGAAACATTTACTGTAGTATGGTTTAATGAGTCTTTATGGCCTCCATAAAATAAGAAAATTTCATTAAATCATATAAGTCGGTTCAAAACTTAGAGCCGATAAGGTAAATGGCTGGATACCTCTTCAGGGCTGTGTATCTCAGTTAAGAGGCACTTTAGGATTTTTTTTGTATTACCAAGTAGGGTTATTTTGACTTCTCTTCTATGCTCCCGAGAATTAGGATGTACTTGCCGGACAGCCTATATAAAAAAGTACCTTCTTTTTTAAGCAATGAATAATGGGTTAATAGTTAATTTTTTTATTAATTGTCATTACGAATTGAAAGTATAACTCTTTCTTAAGAGAATCCACTTTTGATTAACTCGAAAATTGATAAACAAATAAGTTATAGCAATGAAGATCTTTAGCATCTTGGGATAAACAAGTTAACATATCTCAGTAGCAAATTGACCGACTGACATACAAAAACTCGATCAATTTGGTATTGAAAAAGCTTTCTTTTAAAGTGATAAAATTTATTTTTAACAAACTGCCATTTTGGAGGTTTTTTTGGCATTTTTGCTATAACTAATTGACAAAAATGATAGTTCAAAAGTTCATATTATAGGTTTTTAAATTTTTCACAACTTCTATTCAGAAGTTTTTCCTCACAATAAAAAAAACTGTATTTTGGTTAATTAGGACCCTTTTAGCTCCGAAACCACAATGAATTTCGAGTGACAAACATGCTGAGGGATCATTATTTAACCCCTCTTATAACATAAAACAGGTCCCATCCATTTCTTAATTTTATTCCTGAAATAGTATTTCATTTGCTCACGTTCTTGGGCTAAATTATCAAATTTATAATCGCACAAAATGCAGGGCTGCTTCTTTTTTCTCATTTTAGAATGCGCTGTTTTTTAGGGACATATTTTTAATAATGAAGCATTTATTTTTAAGCATATTTAAGATTGCATAAATCGATAGCAATTATTTTTGAGATTTAAAATTTTATACACAAGAATATTTCATATACTTTACGGAGGCAATTTTATAAATAATTGAGTTTGCATAATAACAAATGACCTTAGTATCATAAGTCATAATTGCTTAAACAGAAGTATTTTGAGTAACAGTGAAAAATGGATAAAGTTGAAATTTGTGGTGTGATTTAATTTTTTTCTGGAAGAGAAAATAATAAAGGAAATTCATAGGGGGATTTTGCCTACATTGGGAGATACATGTTCTATCTATAAAACTGTTCGACTTTGCGTAAATGAATTTAAGTTTGGCAGAATAATTATCGAAGATGTGGATATCTGAATTGAGCAGGTTCACTTTAATTGTACATAAAAATCTTTGTACAACAGAGTAAAAGCGAATTCGCATACGAATAGTATTTGAATAAAATCTAGGAAACTTTTTAAGGAATTTTCTAACAATGAGGGAAACCTTATACACCACCATATCTCGGAAACGAAACAGCAGTCAATGCAATAGATCATACATGTCGGATCGGTTCCGAGAAAAGCAAAATACATTGTGAAAGTATTAATTTTTGGGAGATAACGTTTATCCGAGTATAGTATGCATTACTTTTTGATCTATTACAGGCGGAAATAGCAAGGAAATGCCTGCGAATGATCAAAAAACTAGTTATTTTACAACGAGAAAGCGCCTCTGCATTTAAATCCTGTTTCTGAGAAAAAATTGACCGAGCTGCGATGAATTGTTTCCGCATTTCACCTACTCACCAGACGTCCCTCGGATCATCTATTCCCGAAACTCAAACTTTTCCTACAGGACCAAAATTTGAGTCAAACGAAGGGATTATACAGAAAGTAAACAAACTTCTTGAGAATCTCTCATTCGACTTTATCAAAATTTAAAGTACGTTACAAATTGTTTTTATTAGTATTAGAACAAGTTATTTATCAAACCACCCTAGTACTTCACATGGAATCATAGGAATAATTAATAATCCATGGTTACATAATTGATATGCTACAGTACTTTGTATTAAAAGTTTAGTCTATTTTATTAATTACTGGACTAATTGTAAACAAGATTTATTCAAGTATGATTTGTTATTTTTAACTATATTTTTATAGAGCAAATTCATAAAAAAGAGCGGCAGTTTTTTCTTGTTACTTTCTTATTTCCCAAACGCCTCTTAAATGAAATATACTTCCCTTAATAAAAATACACATTTTACCTAAAAAATGTTTTACAGCTCCGAGCGGAACGAGTAGCAACCTACTAGGAGGCGTGATTGACGTTATATAAAAATGTGTTTAATGCCCGTAAAGTTAAAAGAAAGAGAAATTATCTTTAGCTAGATCATCATTCTTTTACGTTTCAATAAATTAACTTAGAATTTCTTATGATATTTTAGTAAGACACATCGTATTATTTCCAGTTTCATCGAAGGAATCAATAACTATTTTTCTTGACGTAATCTGTATGCGTTCACATCATTGAATTTTATATTAAATTATTTTCTTTCTAGTAATTCATGATATGATGGAATTTATAAGACCACAAAAGTCAGCGTGAAAAAATACAAATAATAAAAAAAATAACTAAGATCGTTGTAGTTCTAATTGTTTAATAAAAAAATATTTTCACCGCTATTTTAAAAACAAATCTTATCAGTTGTCTAACTTTTCTTCTCGATGACATGTAACATTGAGGTTGATTACTACACTGTTAAAAATCACCTTAAATTTAATGAAAATTTAATGTGTGACGCGTTTTTGTATAGGAGGAGGAGCAGGTCGTGCTCTACAGATCTACCTTGATTACGGCAGCGGAACATCGGTCAGTGGATATTTCTCGTGCAGACAGTCATCGGTCAAATGATCAGCGCAGGGGTATCGGTTGGACGGTATCTACTTATAATCGGGATATCCCTGCTCTCTGAACTGTTCAACAGTTTTACTGCCTAAAGGTCAAAACATCCACTCGGTGGTCGGTTCTCGGGCGCCACCCTCGGGATGCATGTGGTCGAGGGCCCACTTATGCACCGGGCAGCTTGTTACAGTGGAGAAACGGCAAGCCAGGGGTCAATTGTACGTATTAGTGCCGGCTGCCGGCTGCCAATTGTTACATGTAATGGTAAAAATGGGACTAGGTAATGAAACTTCGTTACAAATGTCCATTCTACCTTAAATTTAATTATTTTGTACTTTAAATTGTGAATAATTTATATTTATTTTGAATTTAAAGCAAATTCAGTTCGTTGTACTTTAAATTTGATCAAATGGTATCTTAAATTTCAATAAAGTAATGAAAAATTATTTCAACTTATGTACATTAAAATTAATTCACAATACCCCAATACTGAAGGAATTTACATTATTATTCAATATACATTTTATGAGATTTCGGGAGACGGCGCAATTTATATTGAACTTTTTATTTAGTATGATATAAGTTGCTGAAAGAACTCAATTTTCTTATGGTGAGGTGTACATGTCTGTCCTGTACTGACAGGAACCAATGAGTTCGAAACTGGTCTAGATGGCGGACACTACGTATGAGAAGATTATCCACCTTTTCCTGGTAGTTTCAGAATTTTTTTAACTCATGTTAATGTTGGTGCATTAAATATGTGATAACATATCTCAAATTCAATGAATATTGGCTGTGTATTTAATGTACATAATCATCTTAAAAAGTAATGATTAAACCTTAATTTTAATGTATGATTACATTAAATTTAATGGAATAAATTAATTTCGATTAATGTAAAAACACAGATATCGGATTGTAAAAATTATTTTTTATTCTATTCATTAGGTGGCCGAAAAACATAATAGAATGATTCGTCGAGAAGAAATACCTTACATTAGAAATATCACACAATTACATATTTTCAGTACACTGTAAAAAGAAAATGCATTTTATTTAAAGTAAATGGGTTAGAAGCAAATTTTATAAACGTTTAATTAATGCATTTAACGTAACGCATTAAATTTAATAATTTTTGCATTAATCTAAATTAATTTATTCCATTAAATATAAAGTAATCATACATTAAATTTAAAGCTGGATCATTAATTTTTAAGGTGACTATGGACATTAAATATATAGCCAGTGTTCATTAAATTTGAGACATATTAACATATATTTAATACATCAACAATATGAGATCAAAAAATTCTGAAACTGCCAGGAAAAGATGGACATTTTTCCCATAGGTAGTGTCCGCCATTTAGACCAGTTTCAACCGCATCGATTCCCGTCAGTACGGGGCAAACATGTACACTTCGCAATAAGAAAACTGAATCCTTTAAGCAACTATATCATACTAAATAAAAAGTTCAAAGAAAGTTACGCCATCTCCCAGAATTTCGTGCAATGTATATTGAATAATAATGTAACGTACAGAAGTTGAAATAAATTTTCAGTTACTTTATTGAAACTTAAGATACCATTTAATCAAATTTAATGTACAATGAACCGATATTTCAATGAACTGCTTTAAATTCAAAGTAAATGTAAATTGTTCACGATATAAAGTACAAAATCATTAAATTTAAGGTAGAATGGACATTAAATTTGCATTAAATTTAAGGTTATTTTTAACAGTATATCTATAATTAAACAAAAAGTTATTCGTAAACCAACTTAGAATACTAGTCAGAAAAGTGTTGGAAATAACCATAAAACCGAGAAACATGATATGAGAATTAACAGTGCCCGTAGTACTAGTGCGTTTCTCACCTTATCCCAGTTCTGATACTACATGAGTCTCTCAGGAAAAAAAAATACCATAAGAAATGTAACACGAAAGTTATTGAATATTTAATTTTTCTTTTTAAAAATATAATAAAGGTTGCCTACAGGGAGGCGTTCTATCTTCAGTCCGGTGGGATCTGGTGGTCGAAAAACTTCTCGTAAACTTCAACAATTAAGGTTATTATACCTAGGGGTTCATACCCCTATACTTGTTATCTTTAACAAGTCTGAGATTGTATTCAAAACATTATCGCTCTTTTAAAACACAATACGGTTACTTTTGTGTGAGTACTAGGATCCAAGGGAATTCTAGGTAATGAAAAAGCGGACCAACTTGTAAGAAAAGGGTTTGCTGCGACATTTATTAGACGAAAACCATTATTTAGCATTACTAAGATTATTATTCGTAGACGGTTAATCAAGTAAACAAACCATTAACACCAGATCCACCGGAACCACATTTGGCAGACTAAACCGCGAAATCCTGCAAAGTATATTATATGTTAAATTAGGGTTAAGAAGAAGCGTCCATATACTGGATTTGCAATATACACCCAAGAAGGAGTGATAACTACCCCTCATATATAAAAATTCGAACCAACATAGGAATGACTGCTGAAAAGGGTCGAAATGCCTGATTTTCCTTAGTGATAAGAAACTGCACTGGATCTGATGTAATACTTATAAACCACGCCTATACAGTTGAAATAAACTACTCTTGAGCTTAAAGGACAAGGAAAACTACCCCCATTTGAGATTTAACAGGAAAAAGCTGCAATGACTTTTGAAAAGCTTGAAACTCCAGAGATTTTTAAAGATGAAGAGAGTCTGAAGTAGTATTGGCTTAATTTCTCGCTGTATTTTCGATGACTCCCGAAAAATAAGAAAAAAACATTGATCTAAAAGCATTGTTATTTTTCTCTTAAGAGAAAGGAGTGAAAAGTGAAAAGACTTATTAAAAGAAAGAATAAATTGACTGCCGTTTATGTTTTGTAAAGGGGAGGTAGATTTCAAGCACAGCGTTGAACTAACAGTATAATTTCTTCTCACCCCCTCAGAAAGTAGATGTTATCAGTTTTTTCAGAAGTACTGTAGCTTCTTACAGTTGTACTTGCGCTAACCCTCGCTCGCTAATGCCCCCTCGGGATTACGTAGTATATTCATTACAAAATTAAAGAACAAAATCAATAACGACAGAGTTAATTACTGCAATAAGGTGACTATAATAAATAACGGTATTTTAATATATATATATATATATATATATATATATATATATATATATATATATATATATATACAGGGTGTCCAAGATAAGGATCCTAACCATGGGGATCTCGGAAACAGTTGGAGATACGAGGTCGGTTAAATTAGAGGAAAGTTGCGCAATTTAGTGCTAAATTAAACGCAATTTAAAAATTTTAAAAATTCAAAATACTTCCGGAGATTTCCGGAAAAAACCGAATTTTGGCAAAATCGTTTTTAATTTTTGTAGGCTTTATTTAAAGAGATATCAAAAAATAAAAGGTAGATTCTTCTTGCCACTTTTTATTTTTTATAATTTGGTCTAAACAAAATTTAAATCCGACGTTTCGTTTCTGAGATACCATCATGAACTTTCATTTTTTATATGGAACAAAAAAAAGTATCCCATGTATTTGATAGCATTTTTTATTACAAATTCAACGGTGTATCACACTTGCATATCAAGTGTGTAATTCATTGGCTTTTATAAAACTGATATACCTTTCTCTCTCTCTCTCATGGAGCTCTTATGGAAAGTACTTGAACTACGTATTCGATATGCAAGGGTGATACATCGTTGAATTTGTAATAAAAAATGCTATCAAATACATGGGATACTTTTTTTTGTTCCATATAAAAAATGAAAGTTCATGATGGTATCTCAGAAACGAAACGTCGGATTTAAATTTTGTTTAGACCATATTATAAAAAATAAAAAGTGGCAATGAGAATCTACCTTTTATTTTCTGATATCTCTTTAAATAAAGCCTGCAAAAATTAAAAACGATTTTGCCAAATTTCGTTTTTTTCCGGAAATCTCCGGAAGTGTTTGAAATTTTTAAATTTTTTTAACTGCGTTTAATTTAGCACTAAATTGCGCAACTTTTCTCTAATTTAACTGACCTCGTATCTCCAACTGTTTCCGAGATCCCCATGCTTAGGATCCTTATCTTGGACACCCTGTATATATATATATATATATATATATATATATATATATATATATATATATATATATATATAATTTGCAACTCTTTTTCTCGGACTGAATAGCCGTTTTTTTGTGGCTAATTTCCCCTCTGAGCGACAGGGAGATTAAAAACACGGCAGAAGGAAACGGTAAGAAATGGAATTATTTTAATACTTTATAGGATTTTACACAGGAAGGAATTATTACCCCCTAGGGAAGGAGAATTTCGTAAAACTGTTTAACATGAGATCCTTAGCCTAAATCTGAGTACTACACAAATTTAATCAATCATTGAATCCGAAAAAATAGAAATACTTTTAAATCAATGTTTTCTTCCTATTTTTTCTGTGGCATCAACAACTACTGCAGACTCTCTTTACCTTTACAAACCTCTGGAGTTTGGAGTCACTGTAGTTTTTTTCCTGATGAATTTAAAGGGGTATTGTTTTTTCTCCTTTCGAGGGTACACTGCAAGATATTGATGGTACGTGAGATTCTAGATCTATTGAAAGGACAGCGCAAATTTCAGCCAATCATGACATCCACGAAAATTAGAACCTTGCTAGGTTTAAGGTTTTTTCTTGTTTCTCCGTGTTCTTTAAACTTAGGGGTAGTTTATCTCAATTGTATAGGGGTATTTTATAAGTATTACGTTAAACCCAGTGCAGTTTCTTATCACTAAAGAAACTCAGGCATTTGGAGTTTTTTCAGCAGTCATTGTTATTTTGGTTCAAATTTTTTATATATGAGGGGTAGTTATCACCTTTCTTGGGGGTGTACTGCAAATCCAGTATATGGACGCTGCTATTTAACATATAATACACTTTAACATTTTGTATAGTTTGATTTATTAAGATGGAATAACTATTCTTGTAGCTTAATCTCATTTTCACCCCATTCCAAAGGTGTTTTGGCTCTAGCTAATGATTTTGGGAGTGTACGATTTTTTCGACCTCAGATTCGGACTCAGCGTCCAAAAATACATAAGACTACATTTCCATATTATCTTTAAAATTCATTTAAAAAACACTGACGTATCGTAAAACTGAGAAACAAGAGAAATGTTTATATATGGACTAGCCGTTATTTAAATATTTAAGTTTGAATTACTAATAAACGTACATACAAAAGTGAGGTGGCCTGGCAAACAAATGCTTTATTTTGATTTACATTCTGATGTTTTAATATGGTTTCGAATGCTTATTGTAGTAAAACCAAGAAAAATGTTTAAAAATGAAACCGCAACAACAATTAGAGACGTCACTTGTCTCAAATTTCGCTGTTGCTATTTTTGTGAAGCAGGCAGGCCTCTCTTTCAATTGTAGTTTAACACAAGAGTCTGAAAAATATTATTTTATTTTCCTATTCTTTATTTTTTATATTACAGATTATTTCCCCTCCAAATAATAACGACTTTAAGGATAATATTTACTTTTGTCTTTTGGATTTAGTCACGAAATTTCGTAGATCTCTATAATGAAGCCCACACTCTAAACATTGAAAGGGCCTGGAAGCATTTATACGGAAATATTCCGCGATTTGGTTGAGCCGAATAATACTTCCAAGGTTATTTAGCAGCACATTCGTTTCGAAAAAAATATTCACCACAAGAAGATGTACCATAAATTTTTTAAATCATAGCATAAGATATTTATGGGTCTTCTGTCAAACAAGTTGCAATACTAATTAACTTGTATATATCTTAGCCTTAACTGTATTACTTTTTGCAGCAGATAAGTCGCTTCCCCACTAACTCAAACTCTTATAAATATCTTTTCCTCTCAGAGATTGTTCTGCCACCAAGAGGTTTTTCAAGTTTAGATTAGTTCAGGCTACTTTAAATTTTATTTGGTTAAGTTTTCTGAACTAACTAAAATCAAGCTAAACTTGAACTAACCAAAATTTTTAGTTGGCAATTTCAGTTTTCCACTAAATTAAAATATGATTTAGATGGATAAATTTTACAATTTCTTATAAAATTTATGTATGTTACATGAACTATTTGATATCTGTTAACGTCGCAACAAATACTTTTTAAGTAGTAGAAGTATCAGCAAAGCTTTAGAAAAACTTATTTTTTCTTTTTCGTTGAAAATACTCATGTTTCTTCATTAAGTTGCTAAAATGTGTGCACAAATAGTTGAAATATATTATATACAGTGTATTTTTATTAGTATTATCAATAACAAATATGAACGTTAGGCGTTTTTTTCAAATAATAATGTTCTTGAAATGATGAATGCTTTTTCTGTATTTTCTGGGAAAATAAGGAAAAACTGTGTAGAACCAAGGCTAGAATCGTATAACGACTTCGAAAGATGAGGTACGTAAGGGAATTATTTATCTAAACAATTACCAAATTTTTAGCATATTATGGCGATTTGTAAAGAAATTTACTCCTGATTTAATTTCAATAAATTTATCCCTCCAGTTAACATCCTGGAAATTGTGTCTGCTGTTAACAAAAACAAAATGTCCAACTAAATTATTAAGTTTACCTTCAGGCAGTAACTTCATTTATTTGACGAAGTACTTTGCTTAAAAGTCAGTAGTTACCGCTAAATTATCTTTTTTTGTCGATATAGTCGTCGTCGTCGAAACTGGCGAATTGCCTGGAGATTGGCTAGTTTCCACCTTCATTCCTCTTCCTAAGAAAACAAATGCTACCAGATGCTCTGATTACAGAATTATAAGCGTAATGAGCCATGCGCTGAAAATCCTTCTTAGTATCATTCACTCTCGAATATATAGAAAACTTGAAGAAAACGTTAGCAATGTTCAGTTTGGCTTTAGAAATGGACTTCGAACACGAGAAGCTTTATTTTCCATTCAAATTTTGATACAAAGAGCTCGGGACGTAAACTGCAATGTCTATGCATGTTTTATCGATTTCGAGAAAGCATTCGACAAAGTGCAACATCACAAACTGCTTCAAATATTAAATGAATCTGGTATCGATGACAAGGATTTACGCGTTATTAGAAACCTTTACTCACAGCAAAGGGCGACTGTACGTGTAGGCAACGAAACATCACAAGAATTTACAATAAAACGGGGAGTTCGTCAGGGCTGTATTTTATCGCCGACGTTATTTAATACGTACTCGGAAATGCTGTTCAGGGAAGCTATCAGTGGAATGAGAGAGGACATAAAAATTAATGGTGAAAGCATTAACAACTTAAGATATGCAGACGACACAGTTCTGTTGGCCGATAATGCAGAGGATCTGCAAACACTAATAGACCGCGTAGTGGAAGCCTGTGAAAGATACGGCATGAAATTAAACTGTAAAAAGAAAAAAATCCTTATAGTAAGCAAAAATGACGAAATACACCACCAATTTAGAGCAAATAATGAAACTTTGGAAACTGTTGACAAAGTTACGTATCTAGGATGCAGTCTGAACAGAGAATGGGACCACTCACATGAGATTAGATGCCGCATAGAGAAGGCGATAGCTGTCTTCAACCGCCTCAGAAAGATCTTGTGCAATATGCACCTGAACATTGATATAAGAACACAGTCTTGAGATGTTATGTATTTTCAACTCTTCTATATGGAATGGAAGCCTGGGCTTTGACAGAAATAACATCTAAATGACTGGAAGCCTTCGAAATGTTGTGTTACCGCCACATGCTCAAAATTTCATACATCCATCATGTCACAAATAACACCGTGATGCAACGTATGAAAAAAGACCCAGAAATTATGCGCAATGTGAAAATCAGAAAGATATCATACTTAGGGCATGTAATGCGCAATGAGAAATACCAACTAATTCAGTTAATTTTGCAAGGTAAGATAGAGGGTAAAAGAACTCAGGGTCGCCGACGAACATCATGGCTGAGGAATATCAGACAATGGACAGGAATGACGACGGTACATTTATTTAGAACAGCTGTCAATAAGGTCATATGGGCCAATATGATTGCCAACATCCACAGAGGATAGGCACCAACAGAAGAAGAAGAAGAAGATAGTCGTTTTGGGACAGATATACTAAAAAGAAAATCAGTCTTTATACAGAAATAATACTTCGAGAGGTCTTAAATTGAGCCCAAGTCACAATAATTCAAAAATTCATATATCGGGATCATTTTTATAATCCTATTTCCCTCATGTGATACTGGGGTTCCACAATAAAACAAAAATTATCTTGATATGATGAACTCAAATCTGAAATAATAGTGTTAAATTTTTTCTTTTACTTTCAAAAGTCCGCAAATAAGATAAAAACGGTAATACTTTCTCGACTTATCTAGGAAATCATTTGACGTTTGATAACATCAGTACTTGTAATTAAATTAATACAAGAAACGATTAAAAAAATGGTGCCAATTAAATTACAATCAGTATGCTTGTATAATCACACACATATCAAAATTAGCAATAATTTTCTTGTTAGAAAATTTCTATTGACCAGTGTAATCTGTCTACGATTTTAAATCGTCCTAAACTTTAAAATCACTAGCCAGCCCTCTTGTCAACCCAATCTCTAAGCTGAATCTTGTATCGTAAGCCTTGATCGTCTTTACTAAAGTTAATGTTATCTTGAAAATCTAACTATATATTTTAGTTTAATTGCGAAAGACTAGTCTCAATGGATTAAACTTATCTGGAGTATTCGTTTGAACAATTTTTGTTAACCCCCTGATTATCTTTTAAGTTATACCTAATTAAAAACCAATTTTGATCTCTTTATTTATATGTTAATAAAAAAGGAAACACATTGTGAAAGCTTCTGCAACGAAATTACGAATAGAAAGTGTTTGAGATTTTTTTTGCACCCTTTAGGTATTTGGTTTTCCTCCGAACTGCTGTACTTGCTCTTATTGGTGTCTCTTAGTAATGAAGAAAAATTTGTTTTATGTCTGGTTTACAGAATAAGACGGGAAAGAATTTAATGCGCCTGACAGTGAGCGAACTGATGAAACACGATAGTTGTCTAATTTATTTTTTTTATATATAAAAAAACTAAAAATGCAGTGAATCGACCATTAAGAAAGGTAATGCTAGACCAAATATGGAATTATGTCTAGTAATTTATTTTAATGTTTAAGCAATTGAAATAACCTGTTTAATAATATTTAATAATTTTTAAATATGTATAGTAATATCATTTAAAAACTATCAATTCTAGCTAGTTAGGGTATATATTGGCAGTGAAAATTCCATGTCACGTTTACGTTTCCTTTTTTTAAGTAATAATTATCCAGTTGCACATCACCTGTTATAAAAATTATGTATTTTGTTAAATTTTAAAACAAGAATAAGTCAGCTGGAACACTAAAAATCAAATCAGAGTATGTAATGATGCTTATACATGCTAACTGGTTCAAACTGACTATGATGTTAACAATGTTCAGTTGTTTGATGATAATACGCCTAATACATATGCCGAGTTAATCAAACCCATTGCTACGGCGAAAAAGAATTAAAATGAAATAAAAATTGAATGAATTCTTACTAAATGATCCCGTATAGCTGGTTATTTTTTTCGTGTTTATCGTTCCTTCTTTTTGGGCAGTGCCTAGGCTAGCATGCCGGAGATTAGGGTGGTTTATATAAATTCAAAGCGCCATCTGTTTTAGGCCCATCGGTAAGAAGAAGCGATGATGTTAGCGAAAACAGGAAACAACTAGATTCAAAAATCAAACACCCCGATTCCAAAAACAATTAAAATCTATATTTAACAATAACTAAATTAAAAAAAAAGGATTCTAATTTATAAACTATGTTAATTTTAACTTAATTTAAAATAAATATGCGACTATTTGCTACGTGGATTACAAAGAAAAAACAAGAAACAATGAACAATAGCACTATTGAAAGTATGACGTCATCTGCGCAAAAGGCCAAGTCGGTTGGCTTTAGGTCCAGCTTTAGACTGGAAAAGCGACGTTGAATAACCTTACTTTTGCTGTCGTTCAAATGTTTACATTTATTTTGAAATAGTAAACTATCTAGTAGGCCAATTAAGACTAAAATTATCTTTATTTAAACCTAATTAAAAGTGTTGGATTATTAATATGTGTGTTTATATTAAAATGATGCTTTAAATTACCTAGTGCATACCTCCGGTTTACAAGATATTTTAAATTAAATATAAAGTGTCCTGTAATTGCTCGTCGAAATTCTTATTAGTTCCCAATCATATAGGAAAAATGAAAGTATACTTTAAAATTGGTAATATCAGTGTTTATTATGAAGTTGTAATACCTGAAAGGCAGTTTTGTAAATCCAATCACTTTCGGCAAGCTGGATAGCCGATAGCCTCTATGGAACAGTGGTGTGTTATATGCCAGCTCTGGCTTGCAAATCTAATCTTAGACACGAATGTAAGGTCGCAGTATAATAAAAACTGTTTGTGGCATGTAACTGATTGTCTTTACGAAACGAAACGAATTCAATAAAAACTTTGTTTATCCTTACTGTCTGGCAAATGATGCCTTAACACACTAAACAATGGTTCTAGCTGCAAATAGGAATAAAAGTAGTATTGTACTCTTAGCAAATCATCAAAAAATCTGCTTTCTGGGTTTCTGCCAGTTTTCACAACCAAGGCTTGGCCAAGACTGTCTCTGCTAACGCTTTTAGAAATCTCCAGACCGCCAAAAACAAAAGAAAAAAAAACTAAAGATTACCTACACCCTTGATGAAAGTAGCAAAAGTGGAGTGTTTGATGCATTTCTTTCTTGAAATTTTTACAATACTAGTTTTTGATGTGACAGGTGAATAAACTTTTACCTTTTTTTTTAATATACTTGGCTACTTAATGAAAATAAGGGATTCATTTATGGTGAGTATTAGCTTTATTATGGGTACTATTAGTATAAATATTTATAATTTTGTTCATAAAATAACAAAACTGTAACACCATAGAAGAGGAAAAAGGACTGAATGCAACTAGTGCACTGTTCAACTCAATGTACAAAACTGGGGTTATACTCACAGAGTAGCTCAAATTAACGCTCATAAAGCAGCCAAAGAAAAATAACTTAATAAACTGCGATGCCGATCAAATTTTAATCGGATGCCTCATGTTCTAAAGGATTTTCGTAATATTTATTAAGAAAAATAAAAATTTTTACTTGATATGTAACTCTGTTTATCTTTAAATTCAGTAATCGTTTATCATATCTTCACAATATAATATATTATATCCTCTCTTTCTGACATTAGAACCCATTGAATAAAGAAACTGTCAGCGAATCAGCTGTTAAATAAAGCACCGTTTATGCTCACCGCGACAGACGCACATAGAAAACAACGTAAGGATGCGCATGATAAGGTTCTGCTGTTTTCTAGCTTACTGTATGGCTACCATTCTTGGACACTAGATGCAGATAGAGGAAAAAAATTTTTTTTTTTGAAATTTAGTTAAACATGCATATTTGTGAATATGGGTGAAAAAAATTACAAATGGAGATGTTCCGGTTCGAACGGAAAAATCTAAGAAAATAATTTTCACGATAAAAGAGAGAAAAATAACATATATTTGTCATATAATGACAGGCGAGAGATACAAGTTCTTGAGATTAATTATAGAAGGAATGATACAGAGAATGAGGTCAAACTACGGGCTGTAGGACTTCAGAAAATTGTTTGACTGTACCTTGTTAGATATTTGCAAAGCGGCAACATCCAGAATTATGGTAGCCAATTGGATCGCCAAACTTCGGCAGGAGACGGCTTCTTAAGAAGGGCTCGTAGTTCTAATTTTACTTCATGTATGGATTCTCATCCGTAAGTAAACCTTTTTCGTGATCGTCCTATATTTTTTAAAGAAATATGGCTTCAAGATGTTACTCGCCCTTGGTCTCACTAAGTTGGATATTTAAAATGATTATCGTCTCGTCCGAACTATCTGAACGTTAATGCTAAAATCAATTTAAGGAGCAAATTTGAATATAACTTTGCCCGGATATTGCTGACGCACCCAACGGGTCATAGGGAGTTGAAATTAATGTTTTATAATATAAAAAATATATTACCCTTTTTCCTATTTTATACTTAAAATAATTTAAATTTATTTTTCCCATTTTTTAAGCAGACAGAACAAACAATTTAATATTTATGTTTCTGGGCACCACACAGATGTGTTAAAATAAATGAGTTACCATTAAATGCGGTAAAATTGACCCAATTTATTATGTTATAGTATACTCTGACTAATATTTTGTTTTAAGTTATGCTATAAAGAAATTATTTTCTTTAGATTAATTAAAGCAATATAATTAACAGTGTCATTATAATTTTAAATTTTCTAAATTTTTTCAAGAACAGATTTGAGAGTCAGAACAAAGCTATCTGCAAATGGGGTAACTTTGAACCGGACAAGAACTTCTTCCCAGGTGTACTGAAGAGCAACGTTTTTTTTTTGGCCACCTCCAATCATTTAATTTTCTTTCCATGTGATCCTTCTCTAGAAATAGGTATTACCTTTCCAGAATAATTTTCCTCAATCAACAATAATATTATAAAACCATTAACAGTCAATTTCTTTGGGCTTGACTTTTGTTCTTCAGTGAAAATGTTTCTCTTCATTGAGCTCGTTACTTCAAATCAGAAAAAAAATTGTTAATTTCATCTGATCCTAATTGAACTAAATTGGAGTTTTCGTTAGAAGAGCTGCAAGTGATTTTTCTTTGCTTTTTTGATGGTCTAATAAACTCAGAGTCGAATAACTCAGAAGTATTTAAAGACATTTCAACATTTTTAGCAGTAATACTTTTACCAGCAGGCACTTGTGGTTTCTTTTCCTTTTTTGGGGATTAATTGCTTCAAGATAATCAGTTTGTTTTTCAACGGGTTGTCCTAAAAAGGCTGTACCTACCATATCCTCATTAACTTAAGTTAAATTTTCAGGTAGATGATTAGGTAGTTCCTGTTTATTCAAAGGATAGATGCCATGTTATTTTAGACCAGAGATTAAATTTGGCTTTTTAGTTTCGTGTAAGCTATTCATCAGTTCTTTTAACCGTACATTCTCTAGAAATTGTTGAAAATTTTAAGCCTGCACTTGAACTCTTTCCATTTGGTTAAAATACCTCTCCATAGTTTTAGTTAGATGAGTGGTATTTGACGATAAGCATACAAATATTGTGTTGTGCTGCTCGCATAGCTGAAATACGGTACCATTAATATGCGATGATAAATTATCTTTTATTAAAATCACCTCATTTTCATGTCTAACTTCTGGTAAAAAATGAAACTGGATCTTCAAGTACGGCACCGTCAAACCACCCACTTTTTGAGCGGTTATAGCAAGCATGTTCGAACCATTCTCAGTCCATGTCGACCAGATATGCTCAGACCTATAGACAATATATGGTGAAAGTAATTTTTCTTCTGTGTTGGGACAAAACATTACGGAAGTTGAAGTTTTGCTAAAATTATAAATTTTGGCCACCTATATGGCACCTATTTTGCATATTACTTTTTGTTGCCAAGTTCCAGATCCGAGATGTCAAAATATCTTCAATAGCTTTGCTTAGATGATACGTGTAATTATTTATTTCTTTCACGCCAACTTTCGCTCGGACTCTCTTAATGTTGGAACACATAAGGATAGATTATAATGTCAGAAATGATCGTGTCCATTCACAACCAGGAAGATTATTTTTGAAAACTGTTACACATACACCTTTTTTGTCTTAGCACCTTTTAACAGCCATACGGAAGTCGGTGCAAACCACAGGAAATCCATCGTCAGACAATTTATTAAGGTGATATACAAAAGTTAATTTTTCTACCTCTGTAAATACACCGAAGCGTCCAATATTTTTTTTTGTGTTTGTCTTTCAGTTTATTTTGTATTGTAGACCTGAGAATATTAAAACTCTTGGCAGCAATACGCTGGCTCATTTGACGAGATCTAATGGCTTGTAAACACTTTTCTAACTTTTCAGGCGTGTTATTCAAATAGACGCTTGAATTGATACGTTTTTTCAGGTTTCGACACACGGCTTACTGAAATAAAAAATAATAATGTTCTCGGGTGCAAACTTTTAGAATGTGAAGCTACATTTTATTAGAATAAATTTGGTCTGAGACAAACCAACCCCAAATGGCACCAGAACTGGTGGAGGTAGAAATGTGAACTAACTCTTAACTGTTTGCCAATAAAACTGGATTCTTGTATCAGTATTTTACCGCGTTACTTTTGAAATTGTATTTGAATTTTTGTAAATTAATATATTTTACTCATTTTTTGCATGTGGGTCAAAGTTACCTGCAAGCAACTAATATTAGTCCAGTTGACGGTGTATTACATATATTTCGATTTTGCAGAATCAAAATATCGTTTTCGTCACCTAAATACCTTCAGTTTTAACTTTCTAAATTATTTGGTTGATAAAGTAAATAAAACAATTATTAAATAAGAAAATTATTGATATTTTAAAATTAAGTTTTAAAGGTTTAAAATAAAAATTTTATTTTAGTTTTTCTATGTAGTTTTGTTTCTCAAGAATATATGCGCTAAAGCTGCTAAGAAAGTAATTTAACCTTTTAGTTATCACATGTTAATTCGAAAGTATCCTTAATCTTACAGGACCACGAGGTTAGAAGTTTTTTTTTATGAGCGAAAGAAGGGATTTTGTTTCAACGAGCGCAAATTACAAAAAGGATTGAAACTATCAAATGATTTTATCGTTGGTTAATCTCACTTGACCAATTTCTATTTTAGCTGAGAGAGACGATCAATGAACATAATTATATTTTTGCTAACTTTTGACATCAAGTACATTTAATAAAATTTAGGATGTATAAGAATAAAACATTTCCCTGATGATATTACAAATATAAAAATTAAAACTTTATCTGCTGATATGTATTTCAAATATATTCGCTTGCTGAATTTTCTAGAGCCACAATAAATTGGTTCATTTAAAATGAAAAAACTCAAATATCTATTTTTTTTTATTTTAAAAAATATAACGTACACTATATCATGACAAATTAGGAAAACATTTTACCATATAAAGCAATTTTAATTATTTTAAGATCTATACCCCTGGTGCTAGTTGTATGTGAATGTTTCAAAACATGACAGAAGAACGATGCCAGAAAAAGTTCTTCAAGAAAGTGATACAGAGGGAAAAATCATGAAAAGTAGTACTTGAAAAATCACGTTCCTTGGGCGCAGAGTCGGAAGTAAGAAAAAGTCTTAGAAAAAGACAGAAAAAGGACTCTGAAAAGAGAAAGATCAAGAAATAAAAGGCACATTCTTTACTACTACTACTACTACTACTACTACTACTACTACTGCGAATGTTCCAAAATCGACTTCGAGTTGAGTGTAGTTTTGTTCTCGAGTTCGAGTCGAATATTCGATTTTTCGAGTTTTTGAACAAACGGGAATATTACAACAAACTCGAATATTTAAACAAAGTCGGATATTCAAAAAAACTCGAATATTCGAACAAACTCGAATATCAAATAAACTCGAATTTTCAAACAAACTCGAATTTGCAAACACACTCGAATTTTCAAAGAAACTAGAATTTTCGAAAAAATAAAAAAAAAATTCAGGAAAATATTCATTTGATTCAATTAAATAATACATACTGCAGGCTTTGTTAATAAGTAACTGGATTCAACAACATTCAGATGCAAAAATGTTTATGCAGACAAATTAAATGATTTTTGTTGATTATTATAAGTTAAATATCTCAATTTGTCCTGAACATTTCGACCATAGGTTTATGGTTCTCTTCATAACACTAAAAACAAAATAATGGTATAGAAGTTATCTGGGTAGTTGTTTAGGAAGACCTTAGTCGATAAATTCAAGGAAATATTCATGCATTTCACATGATCCATACAAAACAATATATGCTTCTTACTTTCGAGATGTTCTTTCAAATGAAATGAAACTAAATATTTCAATGAATATACTACACACACTTTGGTAATATATAAATTTAATTTCATTCCGATTTGGCGCTATAAAATTATTCTATTTGAAATTATTCTTAAATTTTTTTTTATTTTAATACTTCTTAAAACATAAATGATTCAATGTAGCTTATGCACGTATAACCGTATTCAGTGTTACTCATAATCATATTAACCAAGGCCCCCAAGGGAGCAAGTATTTTTAAACCAATAAATGTCTATATTTTTGTTTATTTAGCGTCTAACTAAAAAATAAAATTATGCCTCATAAAAATGTACATCATACATAGGCGGTAACGCGTATTTAGGACTAGGGAAAGAGTCGTCTCACTCTATTTTTATATCAGTCGGTTTTCATTTTCCAATGTATGTATAAGTGTGAGCGCAAAAATGGCAACTTGTATGTAACCCATGCATATCTCGCTGCTTCATCCGCAGCAGTCTTGCATCTGGTGGACTTTTTATGAATAAAATTATGATCATTGGCACGAAAAAAGCTGAGGTAAAGTCTTAACACATTTTTTCTTAGTTAGTTATGTATCGATTGAGCTAAAATTTTTTCGACATATTTCTCACAACAATACAAATCCGCTAATAGAGTATTTATTCAATCGACGAACTTCATATTAAAAAGGTCTTATCACTTGGACTATTCATCATGCTTCTATATGAAGAACAAAATTTTTGAATGTCTAAAAAAGGCTCTATCAACTTCTGCAGAGTATGAAGATGAAATTTTAGCTTAAGCTGGCAATAAGTTTTCAAGAAAAACGTGTTTGAATTAGGATACCCACCTCCTTAAAAGGTGACGTGGAACTATTAATAATTATACTTACCTATTATACTTGCTGCGAGACTGCAAAGGGCGAAGAAAGAAACTGTTTTGAATCCAATGACTTAAAAACAATAACATAAGCAGAAGTACAGTATTATACCATTTCAATAACTTATGTTTTGAGTCCTAAATTTCAAGTAAGATAAAACTTGACACGGTCCTAGGTGCATGAGCTACCTTAAATTATTTATATTTTGAAACGTGGTAAAACAAAATACACTTTTTAAATAGAATTTCAAATGGAATCATTTTATAGCGCTAAATTGGAATGAATTTGAATTTATTTATAACCAAAGTATGTGTAGTATACTAACTGAAATATTATGTTTCATTTAATTAAAGGAGAGGCATATATTGTTTCATATGGCTCGTGTGAAATGCATCGATATTTCCTTGACTTTATCAGCTAAGGTCTACCTTAGCAACTACCCAGATAACTTCTATACCAATATTTTGTTTTTAGTGTTGTGAAGAGGACCACAAATCTATGCTCGAAATGTTCGAACAAATTCAGACACCTAACTTATAATAATCAATAAAAATCATTAATTTGTTTATATAAACAGTGTTGATGAATCTCTCTCTATTAACAAAGGCAGCAATATGTGCCTCGATTATTTGATTGAAACATATAAATCTTCTATTCAATTTTTTTTTTTGTATTTTCGAGTATTTTCGAATATTCGAGTTTGTTCAAAAATTCAAGTTTGTTTCAATATTCGAATTTGTTTAAATATTCGAGTTTGTTTCATATCCGAGTTTGTTCAAAAATTAGAAGTTTCGAGTTTTTATTCGACTCAACTCGAATTCGACGAGACGATTTTTTTTTCCAACAAACTCGACTTTTCTAATATAATAATAAAGGCGTATATTGGTAAAATTATACTTGAAAATGGTGCATTCTAGTAAATTTACCGAAATTTGTTCAACTTTTAACCAATTCATCTTAAAGTTTGGGGTAAAGATATAATTTATTTTAACTATACCGTTGTCCAAAGTATGCCCTTCTTAGGTTAAGATATTGAATTATCAAAAAATGTTAATTAAAAAGCAAAAATTTGTTTATCTTAAAATAACTTAATTCTAACTATATTCTAACCACAAGGTACTTCCAAAAGTGATGAAAGATTTATTGACAATATTCGTACAACGTATTGATAATCTTCAAAGTGAACATTTGCACATATTTTCCACTGACTCTCCCATGCCCGGTACACCCCTCGAAAGCTTCGACGGAAACCTCCTTTAAAGCTGTTGTCACAGCCGTTTCGATAGCCTCAATGCTGTCAAAATGGCGCCCTTTAAGTGGCAGCGTTGACCTTTAAGAACAACAACAATGAATCAACCGTAGCTGCCGCTGCCAATACTCATGCTCAAGATTTCGAAACGTTTCTCGACCTTGAAGAGTTTCAACCATTAGCTAAAACTGGCCATAGGTTTTTAAAACCAATGGTGTTTATGACCGTTGATGGAGGGCCAGATGAAAATCCACGATACCAAAAAGTATTTCGTTTACAACACAACACTTTAAGCGACATGATCTCGATGCATTGTTTATAGCTGCGAATGATCCTGGCAGAAGTGCGTATAACCGAGTAGAACGCAGAATGGCTCCACTTAGTCGGGAACTGGTTGGTTTGATATTACCTCACGACCGTTTTGGGTCTCATTTTGATGGCCGTGACGTTACAATTGATGATAATTTAGAAAAGTCCAATTTCCAGTTTGCTGAAAATGTATTAGCAGCAGGCGGGGATCCAAGGGGGGGCGGTAGGGGCGATCGCCCCTCCCCCAAGAACTAGAAAGAGTAGTAAATCATTTTTGACCCTTTTTTTCTTCGCAAACTACCTGTGTTCTTTAGTCCTATGTCTTTGGAAAAATCTGTTAGACACATAAATTTTTCATGAGAATGGGTTAAAAATTTTATAATCAAAAATACTGGTCTATAATAATGGACTATTTGGGTTGGATAACAATAGATATTTGAAAATGTGAAGTGATTAAAAGGATTTTAATCCTGGTCATAGGCGTCGGAAGGAGGTTTATTTAATCACAAAGTATTTATGGCATATAATATTATTTCGGTAATAAACTTAAAATAAAATGTTTTTATAATATTATTTTATTTCTTATGATTTCTTAATAATTCACATACATTACAAAATACAGGTAATTTTGAAATATTTAACACAAATCACAACTGTATTTTTATTATTTCAAATTTTAGCATAGCACCCATTTTAGGCACATTCAGACTAAAAAGTAGCCTTATTCTCTTAAAAAATTCTAAGTTATAATGTAAATACTTACAAAATACCCACTGTGAAAAATACAAAAAGTTAAACATATATAAAAAAATAAACTCGTCCATATAATACTAAAATTTTTGTGGGGCTATCGATCATTTTATTATTAATTAAAAACATTTTTAGGACATTTGACGTTTCAGCTTATGTATTTCTTAAACTATCTGCAGAATTACAATTAAACACTAAAAAAGGATTCAAATGTAATTAATTTTTATATGTTACAGTTAAAATTAGACCTACTTATTTTTATTTCTATTGTACTGATATCTTAATTTAATTTACTTTATTATATGGAAATACGTTAGCCCTAAAAAAATAAAATAAACATGCTAATTCTACACGTTTAAGAAAAAGACATAAATACAATAATAAAATAATAAAAAAATTACGGCTAATTAGAATTAAATATATATATATATATATATATATATATATATATATATATATATATATATATATATATATATATAAAAGTAAAAAAAATATATAAACAACATTAAACAATAAAATACAACAAAAACAAAAATTTAAATAATAAAATGGTAAACATTACGTATCTAATTCATAAACAAAGTCAGTGAAGCTATTTTAGCTCAAATTAATTATAATTGGTTTCTCTATCTCACCGATCATTAGATCGGTGATTTGTTCTTTTATTATATAGATTTTCCCCAATTTCCCGCAGCAACATTATTCAAAAAATCTTTCAAAAGTTCAGTTTAATTATTAATTTTGTAAGTTGTGTTATTTCTAGCAACTCTACCTTTCTCTTGAGAGAGATATTTCCTTCTCCAACGGACAGTTTCCGGACGATCTATAAGAACAGATTACCTATCTGGTTTTTCCCAACAAAAATTAAGTTCTCTGAGTAATTTCCAGAGATTAGTTCTTTTAATATCAAGTAAATCCCGATTTTCGTTGATTTTAGTTAGAAATTTGTCGACGGTTGGGATATGCTTCTCATAATAAAATTTACGTACAACTCCTTTTATTGTAGTTTTCATCTCTTCTTTCAACGAGGTTTTTCGTCTGTCTGTGATCGAATATGGCTTGGGAATACTAACAATTTCAGTCGTTTTTTCTTCTTCAGTATTCGGTACATAGTTAATTTTTCCAACTCCTGTCATGTTGGAACACATCTCAATAGGGCTTTTAACATTATTATCTAGATATTGATATCTTAAGACGTCATAAACATTCATCGTAATAAGTTTTTCATTGAGGAAAAATGTCCTGGTTTAACGATTTTGGAATATCTTTTGGTTATCTCACTTATCTCAAATATTATATAAAAACAAGCACAAATAAGATAAATCACTAAGGACACACTGTAAGGTGTACTTTGCACAATGACAGAAATTAAATTGAACTATCAGAAATTTTATTGTTGCAGTAAATTTATAAAAGCTTATAATATTTAAATATAATTAAATATAATTAGATTTACGGCAGTCCTTAGTTACCTGCGGCACTGGAGCAGGTGTATTAGAGATTTTGGTTACATATTTATTACTCTCTCTAGTTCTTGAATAGAGTATAGGTATGTGTACCCTTGCGATCCCCCCCCCCCTTCTAAATAGACCCAATTCTGCCTCTTATACTAGGAATCTGTATGCTGCTGGCACCCCCCCCCTGAAGGTAACTTGTTTTTCTTGTGATTGCCCCCCCTTCAAAGCTTCAAATTTCCGAAAAATAGAGCCGACCCTGTCTTTTATTCTAGAAATGGGAATGTTGCTGGTGTATCCCCCCCCCCCAAAGAGAGAGGCTGGATCTGTCCCTGATTAGCAGACGTACGGAGCTCAATGATAATTGATAATTATCCTGTTTCTGCAAAATATGTTGGATCTGGTGAACTTGACCTTCCTGATTTACCCGTAATTAAATAGTACTCAGAATATTTGTGTGAAAGTCAATATTTACTTCAAATTGTGAAATGTAAAAACAGGGATTGCTGTCGTCCAAGAAGCGATTCGATAAAATATTAAATAACTCTCCCACTACCACTAAAAGCAAAACGGACAGTTGATGACTTGATTTTAGACGAAGGAAGGCAATTTCTTAGTCTCCCTCTCCGTTTAGCCCTACACTTAAACTGTTCAACTAAAGAGTTTCTACAGATGTCCTACGATTATTGATGTCCAATGATAAAAGCTAAATTGTCAAGTTGAACGTGCAAGACATGTGGTCTTTATCATGCCACTGTGAAGTCATTACAACATAACAGTAAGGAGATCCGTAAAAATATTAACTCGGACACCGAAATTAAAGTGCGACCTATGAGTGGCTGCCCGTCGTGCTAATGAGATGATGTGCATAGTACAAGCTTTAGACGAATACCAAGATGTTGAATGGCTTGAAGAAAATATTATCGAATCCCGAAAGAAGCTAAAAGCGAGTAGACATACAACCCCGAACAGCAAAGATCCAATGTCATCGAAGACTTAGAGTCATGGATTCAAGTATCTTGAACTGAGGGACAATTAATTTTGTATTTACCAACTTTTTTAATAAATAACATAAATAAATATTTTCTAAATATTAATATCTATTAAAAATTGCTTAAATAAATATTAAATGTGCACTAAATTCCTATGTTATTTATAAATTACTTATTTCGTTCCATACGCTGAGGTACTTGCTCATGAATAACAATAAATGAGACATTTTGTGAAAATTATATGAATACTTACGTAAGCATAGGAGGGGGGGTATAGGAGTTTTGCTTACTTTTGCTGACAAGGGGGAGGGGGGCCAAAAAAATGATTTAAATCCAGCTTACGTAATACTTGAACGGCCCCTTTGCGTGCCTGCAATCAGTTTAAAAATATTTCTTGGATATACCACTATCTGTTTAAAAATTCATGAAAGCTACACTTTTTTACCAGCAAAAATAATAAAAAATATTCCAATACATGGTCCTAATCCTACTGAACTAAAAATTAAAGATAATTTAAATGTCTTCGAACACCCTGTATGCTTTACCATAAGGATATTATACCCAATTCTCAAAAGATCACAAAAAAATATAGAAGTTACTATACATAATGAAGAAGCTGAAGCAATTTTATCCCTCCCTTATTAATTAATTAAAATTTACCACACAAAATTAATAAAGGCGAAATTTTATCAACAGCAATTGCTGTTAAGTTAACGTAATAAATTAGCTAGTCGTAACTCTCATATTATACTTTCAGAAAGTATTACTTTGAAGGATGACACATAACACGTGTCTTGTTACTGACTAGTATAAAAATTAAATTTATTGCAAAAGTTTCTTGTTTGTATAATAAATTATAATAATTTATTATTGGTAATATATGAAATGAGTCTACAATCTTGTGTCTAAATAAACGAAAAACTCTGAAAAGATTGAGTAAGAAGTAACGTCAGTAGTGTGAGTAAAATACGATGTGCATATTTCGTATTTCCTGTCATTGTAATAAAAGTACAATTACTTTTTTAATTAAATACTAACTGTTATTAATGGCACCGATTTCTGAGTTTAAAAAAACTATGACATTTTTGTTGATTTTCTGAAATATAAATTATCATATTTTTTAAAAATTTATGCATGCTACACCAGGGGCGGATCCAGTCTCTCTCTTGAGGGGGAGCGGTGATATCATAAAAGTACAGTATGACAATCGAAAGCAAGTTGTCGGCGGGGGGGGGGGGGAGAGACACCAGCAACATTCCCATTTTTAGTGTAAAAGGCAGGGTCGGGTCTATTTTTCTGAATTTGAAGATCTTAGACAGGTGGGGGGCGATCACAAGAAAAAACAAGTTGCCGATGGGGGGAAGGATGCGAGCAGCATACATATTCCTAGTATAAGAGGCAGAATCAGGTCTATTTTCCTGAACTTATAGCCCTTTTGGGGGGGGGGGAGGCTACTGCAAGAAAAATAAATTGTCAACGGGGGGAATGCCAGCTGCATACATATTCCTAATATAAAAGACAGAATCGGTTCTATTTTCCGGAACTCAAAGCTCTTGGGAAGGGAAGGGGGATCGCAAGCATACACATTTCTATACTCTATTCAAGAACTAGAGTGAGTAATAAAATTGTTACCGAAACCTCCAACGTACCTGCTCCAGTACCGCAGGTAACTGAGGACTGCCGTAAATCTAATTATATTTAATTATATTTAAGTATTATAAGCTTTTATAAATTTACTGCAACATTAAAATTTCTGATAGTTCAATTTAATTTTTGTCAGTGAGCATAGTACACCTTACAGTGTGTCCTTAGTGATTTATCTTGTTTGTGCTTGTTTTTATATATTATTTGAGATTAGTGAGATACCCAAAAGATATGGCTTCCACATCTATATTTACTCCAAAATCGTTAAACCAGGGCAT
Source organism: Diaprepes abbreviatus (assembly GCA_034092305.1). NCBI lineage: Eukaryota > Metazoa > Arthropoda > Insecta > Coleoptera > Curculionidae > Diaprepes > Diaprepes abbreviatus. Next base: position 17,019,299 of record JASJET010000122.1, on the reverse strand, counting down.
TTTTTCCTCAACGAGAAGCTTATTACGATGAATATTTATGATACGTTAAGATATCAATATCTAGATAATAATGTTAAAAGCTCTGTTGAGATGTGTTCCAACATGAGAGAAAAATCTACTATGTACCGAATACTGAAGGAGAAAAAACGACTGGAATGTTTCGTACTCCCCCATTCGATCACAGGCAGATGAAAAACCTCGTTGGAAGAAGAGATGAAAACTGCAATAAAAGGAGTTGTACATACATTTTATTATGAGAAGCAGATCCCAACCGTCCTGAAATTAAAAGAACTAAGCTCTGGAAATTGCTCAGAGAACTTACTTTTTGCTGAAAAAAACCAGACAGGAAATTTGTTCTTATAGATCATCCGGAAAATGTCCGCTGGAGAAGGAAATATCTCTCTCAAGTAAAATGTAGAGTTGCTAGAAATAACACAACTTACAAAATTAGTAATTTAACTGAACTTTTGAAAGATTTTTTTGAATAAAGTTACTGCAGAAAATTGGGAAAAATCCATATAATAAAAGTATAATAGAAAATGTGGAAATTCAATCTCATGATCGGTGAGATCGAGGAACCAAATATAATTAATTTGAGCGAAGATAGCTTCACTGACTTTGATTATGAATTAGATAAGTAATGTTTACCAGCGTAAACACAATTGATTATTTAAATTTTCTATAACATATAAAAATTAATTACATTTGAAGCCCTTTTTAGTGTTTAGTTGTAATTCTGCAGATGGTTTAAGAAATAAACAAACTGAAACGTCAAATGTCCTAAAAATATTTTTAATTAATAATAAAATGATCGATAGCTCCAAAAAAATTTGAATATTATATGGACGAATTTATTTTTTTATATATGTTTAACTTCTTGTATTTGTGACAATGGATATTTTGTAAGTATTTAAATTATAACTTAGAATTTTTTGAGAGAAAAAGTCTACGTTTTAGTCTGAATGTGCCAAAAACGGTTTCTATGTCAAAATTAAAAATAATAAAAGTACAATTGTGATTTGTGTTAAATATATGTGAATTATTATTACCGAAATATTATTCCATGCCATAAATACTGAGTGATAAAATAAACCTCCTTCCGACGCCTATGACAAGGATTAAAATCCTTTTTAACACTTTACACATCCAAATATCTATTGTTATCCAACCCAAATAGCCTATTATTATAGACCTGTATTTTTGATTATAAAATTTCTAATCCATTCCAATGAAAAATATATATGTCTAACAGATTTTGCCAAAAACACCGGACTAAAGAACACAGGTAGTTTGGGAACAAAAAAAAAAGATAAAAAGTGATTTATTACTCTCTCTAGTTCTTGAATAAGCTATAGTATAAGAGACAAAATGAGTCTATTTTCCTGAACTCAAAGCTCTTGGGGGGGGGGGATCGCTCCTACCGCCCCCCCCCCTCTTGGATCCGCGCCTGTGCTGCACTTCCTTTTGTTTTTTTTTTATTTCCAAAGACGATAAATTACGGTTCTAATTTCATTTGTTTAAGTCTCCTATGCTGTCAAATAGCAATGGGAAAATAACAAAATCAATTTTATGGTTTAAAACCGATTCATGCTACATAATAATCTAGCTCCAGCTATAATACTGTATGTACTGAACCTGAATACAAAATTAAAATAAAAGCTATTAAGATTCCGGGAACTTTAAAATTATAGATGCCAAGGTCGCAGATAAAAATGTCTTAACTATAAAAACTCCGTGTTTTGAAATCGCAGCTTCATATTTTATATGTCAAGTCACAGCTAATTTTAAAACAGGCGAGATGGGCTTCATATTTTATTCTAGATGTAATTTTCTTGTATCAAAGTAATTTTTGATTGCGCATTTTTTTAATATTCGATCTTCTTTTTATTACTTTAGTAGAAGTTGAAATGAGGTGTTTTCAGTTATTATTAACAAAAAAATTACTTCTTATTATGTAAGTTTAGTTTATTGACTCGTAACAAATAAAACATTTTCATAAAATTGACATACTTTAGTCCAGTGTTTACAATTAGTTTCAACGTATTCAGCATTCGTTGTCATGTAGTAAATAAAGTGTTTATATAGACCCTGTAAAATTTAATCCAGTATTTACTATTCATTTGAACGTGTTGTTAGAAGGGATGCTAATATGTGTAACAATAACAACCAGTTGCTGCTAAATAAATTTGACGATTTGTTTAGTTTATTTAGGTAGTTTAAACATCCTAAAAATATTTGTTTCCTTTTTTTGCAACATAACTATTTTAAAATTATCCATCGTTTCTATGCTGATCCATCAAAATGGTTTGACTAAGATGTAGTATTTCTTAGTAGGTTATAACAAAACTTTTTAAAGCGTCTCTCATATTAACCACACAATAAACTTGATGGTAGCATTAGCTAAACGCTTCAACTTGTATCGAATCAAAAATCAAGGAGTACTAAAATATTTTTTTAATAAATAACGGAAAGGATAATCAAAAATTGGCCGATTACTGTTTCTATTTCTATCTCTAAAACTGGGTGGTTAAAGTTATTGTTGCATATTCTTCTGGCCACTTTTTTAAATTCATTTGTGTAAAGAAAAAGAAATAAGATAACTTATGAAACTAGCATTTCTCTAGCTGTTATATATGCAATCTTCTTTCAGGCAGACAAAAAATAAAGAATATATACAAACAGTTTATTTCCTGTAAATACCATTCTGGTCCTCTCTCCATACGCGTTTCTACCACCTTATGGTCTCGTTAGATGAGCTGTATCGGACTGAGAGCAACATTCGCAGAAAATAACTGATATATAAAATATAAATTAGAAAGTAAGTAGGAAGGATACTGCAAACCTGCCACCTACCGACCTCGATGTCAGACTGTAAAATATCGCCAGTCGAACGACATCTATGAAACACCGAAGTAGTGAGAAATTTAAAAAGAAAAACAAAAATTCAGTAAAAATAAAGAAATCTATCTGCCGTATTTAAATAGTTGTTATAAAGGGTGTTTTTTTATAGAGGTATAGAACTTTTAAGTGAAATAAAACAAAGATGAATTTTTTAAATTGACATGAAATTTACTTTATTTGAAAGATAACCTTCTGGCATTATAATTTAAATATGACTTCTGGCATATGACCGCCACGGCTAGCTCGGACGTAGTCTAATCTGGAGGTCCAATTTTCGATGATTTTTTCCAACATTTGTGGCCGTATAACGGCAATAACGCGGCGAATGTTGTCCTCCAAGTGATCAATTGTTTGGGGCTTATTGGCGTAGACTAGCGACTTGACATATCTCCACAGAAAATAGTCTAGCGGCGTTAAGTCGCACGATCTTGGAGGCCAATTCACGGGTCCGAAACGTGAAACTATGCCGTTACCAAACGTTTCCTTCAATAAATCAATTGTGGCAGGAGCTGTGTGACATGTTGCGCCGTCTTGTTGAAACCACAGCTCCTGCACATCATGGTTGTTCAACTGATGAACGAAAAAGTCAGTAATCATGGCTCTATAGCGGTCACCATTGACTGTAACGTTCTGACCAGCATCATTTTTAAAGAAGTACGGACCAATGATTCCACCAGCCCATAAAGCACACCAAACAGTCAGTTTTTCTGGATGTAACGGTGTCTCAACATACACTTGAGGATTATCATCACCCCAAATATGGCAGTTTTGTTTATTGACGCATCCATTCAAACAAAAGTGAGCTTCATGGCTAAACAAAATTCGCTTATTAAAATCGGGATCAACGGCAATCTTGTTTTGGGCCCATTCACCGAATCTACGCCTTGCTAGGTGATCGTGTGGCTTCAATTCTTGCACGAGTTGGATTTTGTAAGTACGCAAACCAAGATCTTTCCGCAAAATCTCCCATAAAGTGAATGGACACATATACAATTCCTGTGCACGATGGCGGATAGACTGATTCGGGTCTTCCTCTACGCTACGCTCTACAGCAGCAATGACTTCTTCTGTAAGCACTGTACGACATCTTTGTGGATGCGTATTATCATTTAGAGTAAACGTGGTGCGAAAATGTTTCATAGTTAATCGAATTAATTGTTCTGATGGACGATTATGTTGACCATAAAATGGACGTAGTGCGCGATACGTATTTCGAACAGAACCATGATTTTCAAAATAAATTTGCACAATTTGGAAGCGTTGTTCAGGCGTCAGTCTATTCATGTTGAAATGCCAAACGAAACTAAACATAAATCACTTGACAGCTGACAAAATGGCCACCAGTTAAAAAAGTGTTGCAAACTTAAAATTTTATACCTCTATAAAAAACACCCTTTATATGTATTCTCCTTTCAGATAGACAAAAAAGAAAGAATATATACAAACAATTTGGCGATATTTTTCAGTCTGACATAGAGATCGATAGGTGGCAGGTTTGCAATATCCTACCGACATACCTTGGAATTTATATTTCATATATCAGTTATTTCTCGCGAATATTCCTCTCGGTCCGATACAGCACCACTGACGAGAGCATGAGGTGGTCGAGACGCGTATGAAGAGAGGACCAAAGTGGTATTTGCAGGAAATAAACTGTTCGTATATATTATTTACTTTTTCTCTGCCTGAACGGAGAATACATATATAACAACTATTTAAATATGGCAGATATATTTCTTTATTTCTTACTGAAATTTTGATTTTTTAAAAAAATTTCTCACTACCACATTGTTTCATAGATGTCGTTCGACTGGCGATATTTCTCAGTCTGACATCGAATTCGGTAGGTGTCAGGTTTGCAATATTCTACCGACATATCTTGGAATTTGTATTTCATATATCAGTTATTTCCTACGAATTATGCTCTCGGTCCGATATAGCTCCACTGACGAGATCATGAGGTGGTCGAAACGCGTATAGAGAGAGGACCAGAGTGGTATTTGCAGGAAATAAACTGTTTGTATCTATTCTTTCCTTTTTCTCTGCCTGTATGTTTTACAACTAGAGAAATGTTAATTTCGTAAGTTATCCTATTTCTTTTTTTTTACACAAAATAATTTAAGAATGTTATTAGAAGAATATGCAATTGTAACTTTAAGCACCCAATTTTTTGAATTAATTTAAGTTCTCATTAATTCATATTTAACTATAACATGACATTTTATTGTCTTAAATGCCAATTTAATTTAAACGGACTGCCTCAATTTTTTATTACCTATTTTGAGCCACTGATTTTTTAGAGTGGAATTTTGCCCGAGTTGAAATAAGATTGTTATAAACAAATATTTGTTAACACATTTGAAAATTACATTTTTTGTTTAAGATTGTTCAAAGAAAATTCTTGGGGGTAGTGCACATTGGTTTCTACTGTCGGAAAAGTCTCGCAAAAAGAATTGAATGCCCGAAAATAAGCATTTTAATGCATAGATTGGATAGACCAATAGCATATGCGGCAGAATGCACTACAGATAAGTCGTTAGATGCATACAGTTACATGTTATTCATTTAGAAAGTGATCATGTTTGAGTGAGAAGGTACTCCTCCTACATATTCAGAAACACACCTACATGAAGAGATTATTGCAGTGAGTGTATATTGTCAATTTTAAATTTGAAAAAACGATTCTTATGAAAAAAGTAAGTACGTTTATAGTTTTTATTTTAAAATTAATTTTGTGCTATTATATAACCAATTTAAACCTTTTTTTCTTAGTGAAAAATTAACCCTTGTTTTCGCAAGAAAAAATGTTTTATATAGTAAAAAGTTACAGATCGCAATGTTATCTGATAATAAAAATTATTTGATCATGCAGTGAAAGGAATAATACATCGATTCTTTTTGCCTTAACGTTTTCTATTAGATTTGAAAGCGAAAAAATCAACTCGTTGTGTGGGTTCGTAAGCTACACGAGGTGTGCTAAGTCCGTCATTGTGAACTCTAAGCTACGGACTGTACTTGTAAACGCGCTAGAAGATCTAATGCTTAAAAGTTTTCTTTGTCGAATAAACAAAGATGCATAACGTAGATAAATAAACTTATATTTAAGTGGATTATAATCTCTACCTTAGAATGAAGATATGGAAACAATGGATCGGTTAAATTAGCAAACCTAGGCGAAGAAACTGTTCGTATTTCGTTACAGCTGTCTACTTATATAAGTTGAGTATTTCTTTTCCATAGTGTGGACCTTTTTATAAACCAAGTATAAAATATTGATTACAAGCTATTGAAAATGTTTTATTTCTTTCGATAAGACTCCTGGACTAAATTATGGGCAAAACCATAAAGAATTATGTTGTTCGATGCAAAAGAACTCCTTAATCTGCCACAAACAAACTAAATATTTATAAAATTATGTAATATTATTCAAAAAAAGGTTATTCTGTATTATCTTCAAATAACGCTACCGTACGTGAATACTTCCTCCAGTTTTTTCCATAAACAATAAACAAAATATACTTATATTGGACCAGAGAATTTCCAAGCTAAAACATATCTAAATGAAGTCAAAAGTTCACACCGAAGTCTCTCACACTATCTAAATAATAATGTCATATGCACTCCAAACTTAATGTTAGGCTGTGAACTCGCTGTCCGGGTATTTGCTGTTATTTATCAACTGTGATATAAAGAGATGTATTGTAACATATGAAAATATTGTAAAAAATTAGGATATTTTAAAATAAATGAATGTAATGGGAAGTAACTTTATGGCCATTTAGTATATGACGCATAAAAATCAGTTTTGAATAATTAAAAACCGCATTTACATATGAAATAGGTTTTGCGCTCGATATTATTTAAAAATACGATGGAAAACTTTTACGAATATGAATTATCCTACAGAGCACTGCAGATTATCCAGTTATTTATTAACTCAGAAATAATATTATTAAAGAAGAGACGTGAGGGGTGACTTTTAAAATCTACCTTACGTTTTACCATATTGTCAATAAGGTGAGAATATTTTTCAAGAAAGTGAATTAAAGATGCTCCATCAAACTACAGATTTCTTTTTAAAGATATAAATTTGTTTTAAGAAGTGTACAATTAGAATTACTTACAAAATTACACGTGGCCTAAAATAAAACATAGTAATATTTTTTTTTAAAAATATAATCAGAAATACTTATATTACTGAAGTATAAGATCTTCCTGTTATGTTCATGAAAACTTTTTCTGTGATTTTGACTGACAATTTAATTTTTTTTTGTTAAGAGTGTCCCGAATTATTTTTTTTTGTGTCAAGATGTCCCGATTTTGTTCAGAAATATTGATAGTTTGGCAACATCGTAGGTTGACAAAATCTGGGTAGGGTGTTTCTATGAACTAGAATAATTTTCATCATGGAACGATACACAGTGCACTAGCGTATTCATGCTGTTAAACCTTATTATGAAAATGGGTCTTCTCGAAAACAAACATACAGAGCATTTGGTGATTCTTTTGGTGTGAATAATCGTCTATCGGAAAAGAGTATTTACAGAATGGTGCAAAAATTTAAGGAAACTGAGTCCGTTACAGATATATCGACACCTGTTTATGCCTGTTGACTCCGCTCAGCGGAAAACATCAAGGTCCAAGAAAGTTTAAATGAAAATCCGAAAATGTCTATTCCTCGACGTTTGCAGTAACTAAGCCTTACGCAGACATGAACCTGGAGTAATTTAAGAAAAGATTTGGCTCTTAAACCATATAAAATCCAGCTGACGCAGGAACTAAAGCCACATGATCATAGGCAGCGATGTGAGTTTCTTCGATGGATACAGCAAAATCAAGAAGCTAACGATTTTTTCCAAAAAATCATTTTTACCGACGAGGCACATTTTCATCTCTCAGGTTACGTCAACACACAAGACTGCAGAATTTGAAATGATGAAAATCCAAGATAAATTCAGCATAGTCAACGTGTAACCGTTTAGTGCGGTTTTTGGGCGCGGGGCATTATTGAGCCATTTTTTTTTCGAAAATGAAGATGAACAAGCCCTTACGTTAAATGGTGAACGTTATCGTACTAGGTTACACGAATTTTTATAGTCAGAACTGAAAGATATTGATCCAGATGGTATTTGGTTTCAACAGGACGGGGCAATGGGCCATATGGCCCTGAAGACAACGGCCCTTTTGCAAACCAAATTTGGGGACCCAGAAATGGTAACGTTAATTGGCCGCCGAGATTTTGTGATTTGACGCCATTTGATTATTTTCTGTGTGGCTACCTGAAAAGCAACTTGTATATCAACAATCGACAAACAATTCCCAATTTAAAGAATGAGATTAGGCGGATAATTAGTGAGATAGAATAAAACTGCTTAGACGTTATTCAAGATTTAGATAAAAGAATTATTGACTGTCAAAGAATCAGAGGGGGTCATTTGAGTATTATTTTTCACATATAATTGTACACATCTGTAGAAATACTTCACATAAAAATAAAACAAATTTGTTAAATAAACTGTGTTTTATTTGTAGAAAACATCGGGAAACTCTTACTGGAAAACCTTTTGTAATGTTCTTTTTGAAGATATTAAGCGGGCGCTTGACTTGCGAACATATAACAAAAAATTAAAAAAAAAAGAAATATTTAGTGTTTTATATTTTTAATTTCGTTTTTGTTTTCTTTGTGTGTTTTTTCGTGGCTCTGCGTATTTGGTTCTTAAGGAATATTTTGCGGAAATTAGTTTGGTAGGAATTGATTATGAGTTCCATATACTTGCATATTTTTGTAAAGAATTTAACTAGCCTAGTGCTAAATAAAATTTATTTTTATTATTATCACATCGACTGACATTTTCGCAAATTAAATTGTTTACGGCATCATGTGAAATGATGAAAATTTGTTATAATAATTTCTACTGAAATTCATGGATAGTTGCGTAATAATACTCATATTTTAGTATCTAATCCAGTTTTTCCTGATTTCAGTAGTTATTAATACTTGAAAATAATGGTATAGTGAATACCAAAAAACCCAAAAATGAATGCGCATAATGTTGAGAGACTTCGTAATTTTCATTGTTTCTATTGAGAATTTATTAAAAAGTTTCTTATCAAATATATATTCTATTATTAGATTCAACCTCGTTTACATGGCTTAGTTCAGCATGATTAATGTAACATATTAAGTTTCGTAGTAAAAAAATTCGATGTATTAGTTATTTTCGTACTTGCACGTATTTGTGACGTTAATCGGTTCATAACAAAAATCGAACATTGGGCTTTGAAGTTCTGAGTTATTTGAACATAAAATATAATATATTGACGCGTACGTTCCGCTCAAATAAGCGACAAACTTTAATTTATATATTTTTTTCTAAATTATTAAAAATATTAGTTAAAATATTAATGTTAACTTTGTCACAGGTTAATGAGATGCGACAACAGGCGTTCCCGTCAAAGCCACATTTTTTTGCGAATTGAGCGGCTAGGGAATCTTTTATGAATCCCCGTGATTTTTAACGTTGATTTTTCACTGCAACAATTTTTACTCCCAATGTTATGAAAGATGGCGATATATATATATATATATATATATATATATATATATATATATATATATATATATATATAAATATATATATATATATATATATATATATATATATATATATATATAAATATATATATATATATATATATATATATATATATATATATATATATATGTTTATGCGGCTTTCATGGATTCTTCCGTGTGAGATGCAATAGCAGTGGATATATCCACATTATGCCGTTGTAGTGCTGAAATCACATTCAGCAAACATACAACTATATGCAGCTCCGCGCATGAATGAAGTAAAATGCGGACAGTAAATGCAAACTTCTCTCCATCATATCCTTTCTGTGTTAGAGGTTGCACAGTTAGAATAAATTGTTATAAAACGCAATTTATCCTATTCCGCCATCGAGATGATGGCCTACCTGTACAGGGTGAGTCAACGATTGGATGAAGTAGGTTTGTGCCTTTTCGGTGAAGTTAACAAAGAAACTATATTTATTGTTTGATACAGTTTATTTTTACGCAGATTTTAAAAATATTTAGGACTCTACAGGGTGAGCCAAAAAACTAGGACAGCATAAAGTTTTATTTTTTTAAATTTCAGTTTTTCTTAGTTTCCATACTTTTTTACAGAAATAGTCTTCATTATCATAGTAGCCATGGCAAAACCAATGTAAAAGAACATTTTTCTGTGTGTCAAATTTATAACCGCAATCGCTTCTTTTGGTTTTTATGTAGTGTAGTTTTGCCGTAGCACTGTGGCGGGGAGGGTAAGTTTTGACTTTCTTCTCCGTATGGTGGTACAGGTAGGCGATCATCTCGATGGTGGCGGAATAGGATAAATTGCCTTTTATAACAATTTATTTTAACTGTGCAACCTCTAACACAAAGGATATGATGGAGAGAAGTTTGCATTTACTGTTCGCATTTTACTTCGATCATACGCGGAGCTGCATATAGTTGTACGTTTGCTGAATGAGATTTCAGCACTACAACGGCATAATGTGGATATATCCACTGCTATTGTATCTCACACGGAGGAATCCGTGAAAGCCGCATAAGCATATATACGCCATCCGGTGGGAGGTCGGCGAAGCCGCGTTCAGTATTTGCATGCTTCCTTCCGATCTGTCCTTTATACAACCAAGTGCATGTCGGTACCCTGATGAGTCTAGTAGAGACGAAACATGTACCTCTGCCGTATCACTGTGGCGGGGAGGGTAAGTTTTGACTTTCTTCTCGGTATGGTGGTACAGGTAGGCCATCATCTCGATGGTGGCGGAATAGGATAAATTGCGTTTTATAACAATTTATTCTAACTGTGCAACATCTAACACAAAGGATATGATGGAGAGAAGTTTTTATGAAGCGATTAACGTCACAAATACGTGCAAGTACGGAAATAACTATTACATCGAATTTTTTTACTACGAAACTTAATATGTTACATTAATCATGCTGAACTAAATCATGTAAACTTTTCGAGGTTAAATCTAATAATAGAACATATATTTGATAAGAAACTTCTTAATAAAAACAGAAACAATGAAAATTACGTCTGTAAATATTATGCTGATTCATTTTTGGGTTTTCTGGTATAGTGAGCATTATTTTCAAAAATTAACTACCCGAATCAGGAAAAACCGAATTAGATACTAAAATAGGAGTATTATTACGCAACTATCCATGAACTTCAGTAGAAATTACTATAACAAATTTTCATCATTCCACATGATGCCGAAAGCAATTTAATTTACGAAAATTTAATAATAATAAAAATAGATTTTATTTAGCACTAGGCTTGTTAAATTCTTTATAAAAATATGCAAGTATATAGAACTCATAATCAATTCCTACCAAATTAATTTCCGCAAAATATTCCTTAAGAACCAATTTCCGCAAATACACAGAGGCAAAAACGAAATTAAAAATATACACGACTAAATATTTTTTAATGTTTTTAAAAAAAAATTTAGTTAAATGTTCGTAAGTCAGGCGCCCGCTTAATATCTTCAAAAAGAACATTACAAAAGGTTTTCTAGTATGAGTTTCCCGATGTTTTTTTACAAATAGAGCACAGTTTATTTCACAAATTTGTTTTATTTTTATGTGAGGTATTTCTACAGATGTGTACAGTTATATGTGAAAAATGATACCTCAATGACTTCTTCTGATTCTTTGACAGTCAATAATTCTTTTGTCTAAATCCTGAATAACGTCTAAGCAGAAGTTGGGTTTTGTCTCACTAATTACTCACCTAATCTCATTCTTTAAATTGGGAATTGTTTGTGGATTGTTTACATACATCTTGCTTTTCACGTAGCCCCATAGAAAATAATCAAGTGGCGTCAAGTCACAAGATTTCCGCGGCCAATTGACGTTACTATTTCTGGGTCGCTAGATTTGGTTTGCAAAAGGGCCATTGTCTCCCGGGCCGTATGACACGTCGCCCTGTCCTGTTGAAACCAAATACCATTTAGATCAATATCTTCTTGTTCTGGCTACAAAAGGTCGTGTAATATGGTGTGATAACGTTCACCATTCACCGTATGGGCTTGTCCTCCTTCATTTTTGAAAAAAAAAATGGCCGAATGAAGCCCCGTGCCCAAAACCCATACCAAATGGTTACACGTTGACTATGCATAGGTTTTTTCTCAATTTTCCTTGGATTTTCATCACTCCAAATCCTGCAGTTTTGTTTGTTGACGTAACTTGAAAGATGAAAATGTGCCTCGTCGATAGAGAGAGACAAAAATCATCATCAGCTTCTTGTTTTGCTGTATCCATTGAACAAACTCACGTCGCTGCCTATGATCAAATATATATATATATATATATATATATATATATATATATATATATATATATATATATATATATATATATATACAGTGCCTTCATTTCAAAACGAACCATCCTTAATAACTTTGTTAAATAGAAAAATTTAAAAAAAAAGAAAAAACACGTCAATTTAGATATACAGGGGGAAGTTTAATTTTGCATTTGTTAAAAGTCTGTCAATCACCTCCTCACCTCCAGCTAACCTCACTTTGATATGTCAAATGGGAACCCCCACCTTATGACACATCATTGTAAGCAGCATAAAATTGTCTATCCAACCGTATAAAAAAAATTAAATCGGTTGACGTACAAGCGAACAGTGTGCAAAAATGTCTTGTAATAATGCATAATATATCGGCCTCGAACTTTAGTATGTCAAATGATTACCCTATAGTGTGATACATCATTTTAAAGGACGTACGATCTGCTATCCAACGATGTCAAAAAAAATTAAGTTAATAGACGTTATAGGCAATTAGGATGCAAAAATGTGTGTTAAATATAAGCAGTTTATTCAGTTTTATTCAGTTGAAGAAAATTATTTTATTAAATGTTCAAAATGTGCGCCGTTATTAGCGAGACAATAAAAAAGCCTATTTTGAAATTCTCCACGAACATTGGCAAGGGTTTCTCTGCTAATTCCTCTACATTCCCGAACAATTCGATCTTTTAAATCGTCAATATTTTCAGGTGGGGTTTTATAAACCTTGCTTTTTAAATACCCCCAAAGAAAAAAGTCTAGAGGGGTTAGGTCTGGAGACCGTGCTGGCCATTCAAATGCACCACGTCTGCCAATCCACGTCCCTGGAAAATGTTCATCAAGCTACTCTCGAATTGCCAAAGCGTATTGCGGGGGAGCTCCATCTTGTTGGAAATGCAAATTATTTTCATTTAGTACCATAACAGCATTTTCATCCACTTGATTTTCTAAAGATTGCACAATGGCAGGGTATATTGTGTTTTCTAAAAGGTTTAAATAAATTTGCCCAGTTAAATTATCTTCCAAAAAAAATGGCCCGATGATTTCATTGCCATAAATTCCTGCCCACACGTTAATTTTTTCGGGATATTGAGTATGCCCTTCTCGGAAAAGGTGCGGATTTTCATTATCCCAGTATCTGCAGTTATGTCTGTTAACCAGTCCATTTAGAAAAAAAGTTGATTCATCACTAAAGCAGATATTCTTAGGTAAATGGGGGTCCTCGTCAATTCGTTGGCACATTAATTCGCAAAATTGAATTCTCCTATCAAAATCGTCTTCTCCGAGTTCTTGAAGAATTTGAATTTTGTAGGGAAAAAACTTATTTTGTTTTAAAACTTTATGCACAGAGCCAGCAGAAATGTTGGTTAAATCTGCGACCTTTGAGATGGATAAAGTTGGATCTATTGCAAACTGTCCTAGTACCTCGATTTGGCATGCTTCATCTACAACCCTTTTCTCAATAGATTTTTTATTACAAACGGATCCCGTTTCTTCAAACTTTCGTACCAATTCGAGTACATATTTATGGCCCACGTTTTTGTCTTGATGCCTCTCGTTAAATGCTCTGGCGGTTCTACGAGCGCACCGATCTTCAGCTCCATAGAGAAAAATTATTTCTATTCTTTCGGCTAGCGTATACACCATTTATATTCACGTTTCAACTAGGCGTCACAATGACAATTTTAACAATAATAAACAACTGGTGTTTAAAGATCTTAAAAATTTTATTTATTGCAGTGATTTCTTGTACCTATCAGGTACCGCAAAAAATATCATTGAAATAAATACACTAGATTGATTAGACTGCAATGAATTTTGCGATGAATTTTAAAACAGGCTTAGTTTTTTTCTCGCAAATATTTTAACTGTTTATTATTTTAAAAAAATATTTATTTTAAATTTAAAATAATATTTTACTCTATGAAGTAGCCATTTGACATAATAAAGTTTAATGTGATAAGGTGTCTATTATTACCACACATCTTTTCTTACTATTCGCTTGTACATCAACAGATTTTGTTTTTTTTATTGGCTAAATAGGAGATAGTATGCCCTTTAAAATGATGTATCACACTATAGGGTAATCATTTGACATACTAAAGTTCGAGGCCAATATATTATGCATTATTACAAGACATTTTTGCACACTGTTCGCTTGTACGTCAACCGATTTAATTTTTTTTATACGGTTGGATAGACAATTTTATGCTGCTTACAATGATGTGTCACAAGGTGGGGGTTCCCATTTGACATATCAAAGTGAGGTTAGCTGGAGGTGAGGAGGTGATTGACAGACTTTTAACAAATGCAAAATTAAACTTCCCCCTGTATATCTAAATTGACGTGTTTTTTCTTTTTTTTAAATTTTTCTATTTAACAAAGTTATTAAGGATGGTTCGTTTTGAAATGAAGGCACTGTATATATATATATATATATATATATATATATATATATATATATATATATATATATATATATATATATATATATATTTCCTGCATCACCATGTTGGTCTGCGATGAACTCCGAAATTACTTAAGGGATTTAGAAGAAATTTAGCATACATGGGGTAATTTGGTCCAACTTAAAAGGTAGGATAGTTTTTATCTGGATTAATAATATCAAAACTTTTTTATTGCAAATTAATTATTTTTTTAGGACAACGGATTATAATTATCAAAGTCCAATAATTTTTTAACAGACGGCGATGTAAGTTATTTATTTGGTATAGGCCAGCAACAACTTTTGTTATCTAGGTTGAGTAGGCATCCAATAGATGACGCAGTGTTTTGATTTTAAACTTTCCATTGATGCTACGATTTATATCACGTCCATGTGTATTTCTGATTTATAAACTACATAACCGTGGGATAACTATCGAGTTTTTTTGTTACTAAGTTTTAGAGCATTTGGTTGTGGAATTGGTGCGAAGCTTGAGAATGAAATTACTATTCAATCTTGCAAAATATGGAGTTATATGTTTTACTTCTTTCAATGGACTGGGTTGTTTCTCTTTTGAAGACGAAGTTTGCGACTCATCTACAAGTTCTCACTGTGCCTCATTGGAGGAACCTGGTATGTGCATATTCTGATTGTGCAGCTGGTAAATTTTCTCTTTGCTTAGTCTCTTGCTCAATACATTCCACAGGCTTGAAATGTTATGGAGGGGCAAAATCGCTGGAATATACCAGCTGCTCTAAAACCTGCTAGAGCTTTTTCTAATATAGCTATTAATCGAATCCGCCAGCTCATAGTGACTAATTGTTTTATGAGGATTGGCCCTGAGATCACATTCCCTATTGTAGGCGTTTTTTATTAGACCATCAAATGTTGGTCGAGTGGTTGGAGTCGCTGTGAGGTATGTGGCGGAAGAGACACCATAACAATTCCATTGTCTTTACAATACTTATATATATCAAGAGATGTGTGGGACACAAGATTGTCAAGTACTAATAGAACACCATCTTGTGTAGATGACCTCATGTAACCCTGAAAGTATTTTAGTCACTCAAGGAATAAATCTACATTGAATGCCTTTGTCGGGGAAAAATGAACATGGATGGAATAAATATTTCTGAAGCTCTAAATGTGCAAATTATTGTAACGGTTTATCTCGTTTCCACGAAATGGCGGACCCCACTTATTTCTGGCCTTTTGGACTTAAGATTTTAGAAGATTTTTGAACGGTGTCTACATTAAAAATCCGATTTGGCTCAAAATAATGTTTCTTTAAGACTTCTTCCAAATAAGCAAAATACCTCGTTACTTCCTCTCTGTTAAATGCCTGGATCCTGTTAATTCTAGTACCTTCCGGTTTTCTAATACTTATATTTTTGTTTCTTTTTCGAAGTCATATTAACCAGTCCTTGCCAGCTGTTCGTGATTGACTGTTAAAGTTGTGAGTTATGTTATTTTTTTCTGCATAGATAAACACCATTCCCTAAGTTCTAATGGAGTTATTCCAAAAAATATGTTTGCTAAGTTCTTAATATGCTCTACTAACTCTCTTACTTGGTATGTGGTAAATACTTTTTTTTGTCATATATTTAGAACCGTTACAATCGGTAGTTTCAGGTTATCTTGCAAGGTTGACTCAGGAATATTAAATTCTCTTCCGACAGCTCGAATTGGTCGGCCGGATTATATTTGTGCAACAGCTACATTTAGTATTTCCAAGATCCAACTGCATTTATTGGATAATTTTTCGTATTTTCTAGGCATCTGTAATTAAAAGTGTTTTAAAACGCAGCCTAATATGGAAATCATGATGTGGGGTAATTTAGCGCGCGCAGAATTACATTTGCGACATAACCTCATTAGACATGGCTGCAATTTTTTTCTAATAAATTTGTTAAAAATAAAGAAAACTAAACAATTCAATCACAAAAATACTTAGATAACCATACAGTATAAGTTAGTTATATTAAAAATATAATTTTGATGATAGCGTTTCATCTACCTTTAAAATCACTGCTCACTTTTTTACACCAAAACATGTGTTTTCATTGCGGCGGCTATAAATGGACTAGTAGCTTCTGTGCAAAGTACCAAAACCATTGCACTTACTTTTTATAGTTGTCGTTAGATGACAGCACTGATAAATTATTCAAAATATAGAGTTACAGTAAAAAAACTGCTGTGCGCGCATTTGCACGCTGTGCGCTATTAGCCGTCTTTCCCCTATTAAGTGGTTAAAAAAGCTTAAAGATTTTTTAAACCAAGTTCCGTCATTAATTTAATCCAACACTAAAGTGGTGTCGTTCAAATTATAAATTAAACACGATTAAGCCCGCATCAGATCTTAAGAGCAATGTGGTCATTTACGACTTTTTTTTGTCGTAATGTCGCAAGATTTTAACAAAGTGTTACTTCGGTTTGATTGCTAAAATCTGTAACAGCCTTTTAAGGCAATCTGTTTTACTTTAAACTTGATGAATTTTTCCTTTTTTTTTGTCAGTTCAATTTGCTGAATTTACTTTTCTGTTTATTATGGATAATTAAATACATATGGTGTTTTAGGCAGCATGACATAAAAACTGATTGGTCAAAGCATGTTAAAAATTTAAAAACTGGATTAATACGTTTTAAAATACATTTTGGTACAGTTATGTGATGTGTTACATTATGAATAGTAATACATTTTAATAATTTGCCAGGCTGTAAAGGTATAGATTTTTGAAAGAGTTTTTTTGGGGTTGTAATAAGTTCGGTATTATATACACAAAGCAGTTTGTGCCGACGTGGTGACGTAAATAATAACAATATTTGTTGAACTGTTTTTTACTGCAAAGTAAGTGATTTAAATAAAGGTAAGTCTTTAAGAGAAGTATGTGCTAAATTTTTTAATTCTATCATAATATTACCAGAACATAACATAAATAACGATTAGACTAACTTCACAAATTTTTATTTGATGAAGTTGTTAAGATGTGACCTTAACTTAGACTATAATGATTGACTAAGGGCAGGTGATCGACTTTGAAACTTGTCACAATACCTTCTAAATGTTTAGCAATATATCCACGTACAATAATAAATGAAGCAGAAAATGAGCTCCCAATTAGGGTATATCATTCAATGTAAATTTATTACAGAAACAGGCAAATGGGGGGACTATTTAAGATAAAAAATATCAAAAAACAATCGAGCGGACGCGAATCGTTAGACGTTTACGTATGCAGATATGTCACTCATTCGAGATTTCAAAGAAAATCGATTATCGTCGGATGCGAATGAGAATTCTTCAGTTTATTAACATCTTAACAAAAAAAAACGTTTGACGATTCGCAAGTGTAGTAGTCTCAGTATATTAGATTGGAAAAATGTAAGTAAATTAGAATGATTCACTACTGTTTGGCAACACTTTTATTATTAAGATAACATGGAACAACCCACATTTTATTATTATTTTTGGGAGATTTGAAAAAATGCGAGAACAAAAAATAATTTTCTTTTAATACCAAGTATGGAAATGTTGTTTATTGCTGGGAGGTTGTTTCTAGGTTTCCATTCCTAATTTTCCTATATAAAGGTCTGTTTGTTGAGTTACATAATAGAAATTATAACACTATTGTGAGTAAAATAAAACTGGCAAGCTAATACTTAAACCTTTTTAATAAATCTGTCTGAATACATTTAGTAGATCCAATAATTATTTAATTATAGCAGATAACGTCAAATTTAATCATTTTTTCAAAATAATTGAGTTTTTGGTTATACAGCGTATCCGGTAAATACCTTCTAATTTCTCGGGGAAGCATACAAGGGAAGTCAAAATAACCCTACTTTGTAATAAAAAAAATCCTAAAGTGCTCCTTAACCGAGATACAGAGCCCTAAAAGGGTACCCAGCGATTTAACTTATCGTCTCTCAGTTTTGGACCGACCTGCATAATTTAATAAAATTTTAACATTTTATAGAGACCATAAAGACTCATTAAATCATACTACAGTAGATGTTTTAGATCATCAGAGAAGTCAGGAACGGACTCGCAGCCACACTCGTTGGGCCTAATTTTTGACAGGTGTCATTTCACAGAGCTGAAAACTGATTTTTTAAATACTTTGATTATTTCTTTTCAAAAAAGTATCTTTAATTTATTCGATAAAACTAGTGGTTTTCGAGATAAATCGATTTTTATACGAAACACTAAAAAGTCACGAATGCTAAATACAAACAGGCGAAAACAAAAAACACGCAGGGTGTGCTGATGTGCTTTAATTTATGCGCAAGCACTGTCTCACTGTTCGGAGGCAAGAAGATGTTATACTGGAAGATTTCCAGCTCAGACCACTGTCAAGTCTAGAAACCTTTCCAAGAGTTGATCGGGGTTCAATTAATTTACAATATTATTGAAATGAAAATGCATAGTGAAAACATTGAAATATAATTTTGGCAAATGTTCAACGTACGCTCCATGTACTTCAATATATTTTCCTATTCTTCAAATATTTTCTGGCATTATTACGGACTTCATTAGAATTCTGTGCTATTCTCTCTAGTAGTTCTTCTCTAGTATTTACTGATGTTGAATAAACTATTTCTTTTAGATGTTCCCAGGAGAAAAAGTCTAAGGGATTTAGGTCTGGAAACCTTGGTGGCCATAAAACAGGCCCACCTCGACCTATCCATCGAGGGCGAAAAACGTTTGTTAAGTGTTGACAAACTAACAGGTTAAAATGAGGTGGAGCACCGTCAGGCATGTATCACATTTGTATTCTTCTCTCAAAAGGTACGTCTTGCAATAAATTATTTAAATTTTGCTTCCAAAATTGTAAATCAATCTCACCATTGGTCTTCCTTCCAAAGCTAATGGACCTATAAGGTTATTTCCAATTATGCCAGCCCACACATTTACAATAAACCTTTGCTGGTATTTGTTTTGAATTATATCGTACGGGTTTTCATCAGTCCAAAAATGTAAATTATGTGAGTTTATTACGCCATCTCTTGTAAAACCGACCTGATCAGTAAATAAAATAGGGTTAGAAAAATTTAGATTTAGTTGCTGTATAAACCAGTTGGAGTATTGAAGTTTTGCGGGATTATCATCCGAAAACATAGCGTTAACGGGTGAACTAACTGTTCTGTTAGATTTTCATGTACAATCCATTTTGCAAAATTTATTCATCTACGTGATTGTCTTGTGTGTTACTGTGATGACCCTCACCGCCACGTCCCGGCAAAAATGACCCTGAATAAAACATATAAAAATGTAATTCGTTAACTTTAATAATTATTTTCTAATAATCTTTTACCTGTTTCTCTTAGGCAGCGATCAACCTTTTGAAAGGTTTTTGGGTCTGGCAAGGTTCGAGTTCGGATTTTTCTATTATTATCAGACACCTAGTCAGTGGCCGACCTCTGTTGCGATAGGCAACCTGTTTTGGTTTCCATTCCACTACTATCCTCGTTCAACAATCTTGCTAGTTAGTCCCATTAAGCTCAAAGTGCCTTGAATGTAAGTCATTTTCCCGAGATGTCTTCCCAATTACGTCGTCTTTCATTATTTTCTTTAAGTTGAAAAAATGGCCCCAGATTATTGTCTCTTCTCATGTGAGCTGTACTCCAATCTAAATCATCGTCAAAAGTGACTCTCCGAATAGAAAACTCTTCTTTTTGTTGTATTTTGCTACAGTGCTTCTAGTCTTCCTTTCATGGTCTTTTTGACAAAGTACTTGCTTTCTTATGCTGTCTTCCGGGTCTACATGTCATGTTAAAATTGTACTGTTGCAGTTTTTCCTGGTTCCCTTCTGCACGGTCTGTTGAACTACACCCAAGAGTCCTTTCTCATGTATCTATTTAGTCCACATTTGTAGCACTTTATCTGATTTCTGCTATAAAGTGAACTATCACTTATTCTATATTTGATTTTTAAATTGCACTGTTGTAGATTTTTCTGGTTCTCTTTTGGGCGGTATCTAGGTGGTGAACGATACTTTAATCGCTCTCGACAGTCTGTTCATACGTGTTCAGTTTGTCCACATCTGTAGTACTCTATCTAGTTTCTTCTATAAAGTGAACTATCATTTATTGGGTTTGTTTGATCGAGTTTCTTCCACAACGTGGAGTATCACTTATTGTTTTTAGTTTCTTAAAAATTTCAAAAGACATTTTCTCCATTGTTTGTTTCGGTGAACCATTGTTTTCCTCCATAATAACGGGTTTTATTTTTAGCATTGACATACTATAAGCTGCTTTTAATTCCAAAGCCTTGTCCAACGCTTCACTAAAATAACTAAACTTTCTTACACGTATCACATGCTCTATTTCCTGATCTCCGATTACATCAATAAAATATTGAATCGTAAGCTATTCTGGGATTTCTTCTGTAGCTTTTGGGTAGGCTAGATGAATAAGGCGTTGGACATGTGTTTAATATTCTTGCAAACTTTTTCCATGCCTCTGGTGCCTTGACTTGAGCAGTTACTGATATAACTGGAGCCGTTGCTAATCTAAAAATATATTTCCAATGCAAATTGGCGTTTGTACATTATCCAAGATGTTTAACCGTTATAAATTGGGGTTTGATGTTCTATCTGGTGGTTATCATTTTATCAGAAAGACTATGCTTTATTTTATTATCTTTTCTCTGTAGGTCCGTTATTTTAGAGTTCCTTGACGTACTATCGATTCCATCTCGTCTACGATTTCTTTCACTTCTTGTCGCACTTCTCCTATATCTTGTCGCACATTTGATTTCTTGTATCCATATGCAAACTTGATCTTCATCTTTAATGCGAAGTTCTTATTTTTGGTGACGTTCTTCTTCTTCTTATTTTTCTTTAAGATGACGTTATTCTTCTGTTTGACGACGAGCTTATTTTTACTATTTTTCCGTTTTTCTTTCAGACGACGTTGTTTTTCTTTGTGGCGACGTTCTTGCTCTTCGTGTTTTTCTTTTAGACAACGTTGTTCTTTTTTTGGGCGACGTGCTTCTTCTTCATGTTTTAGCACCGTCCTTCTTCCTAATGTTTGTATTTAAGGTATTGTTGTTATATAAGATCCATAAAATGAGCCAATTTTTTCTTTATTTCATTAATTTCGGTTGTTTGCTGTCTAGTATTTGTCATAGAAACTTCTAGAATATTCTTGAAAACTCGTTTCTAATCTTCTTTCCAAAAATAATGTTCTAGATTGATGATAGATTCGATGGTGAAGTTAGTTTCTCATTATCTTTTCTAGTTGTCAAATAGAATGTCCTAGAACTTCGTCGAAAATTCGCTTTTAAGCTTCATTCTTAACGAAAAATCTGATGGTGAAGTCTATTTTCGCTATTTTTTTAAGTTTCAAAACAGAACGCTGTAGAACTTTATCGAAAATTAATCTTATCTACTTATTTGACAACAAACCTATCAATTAAATTCATGTTTCCCTATCTCTTCTAATTTTCAATAGAACTTTTTGGAAACCCGTTGGTAAATTTCATTTCTGACCTCAAATATTACATTTTTTTCTCCTTTTATTACTTACTGGAACCTCATAATAAAAGCAACACTTTTCACTACTAAATAACAACCAGTTAATAATTACTTATTAACACTTTAACATTAAAATACAAACTAAAACTAACTACTCATAGCCTAGCCTTATAGAATCTACTAAAATATACGAGAATACAAGTCTAGAAATTACAAGAAATATGACTCATCGATATAATATTCCTATAAGAACTCATGAAAATAATATTTCTATAAGGGCGCATTAAAATTTATCTAGTCCTTCGCCGTGGTATTAATAAAATCAAGTAAAAATTAAGATAATAGGTGGTATTTTATTTAATTAATTTAATAATTTTTTGAGGATGAAGTTTTACTTGAAATTATTTCTTTAATACATGGATCTCATACTATTAAAAAGAAACAACAAATTTGTAGAATAATTTTTAAAGTTTCTTAATTTCAAATCTAATATAAGCCAAAACTTAATATATAGACCTACTGTAATATATATAATAAAATAATATAATTAAAACGCCTGAAATTAAACGAGGGTGATGTCAGTTGTGTAGATATAAAATATCGGTTAAAAAGATCTAGTATTGTACTTGAAGCGGATTCATTCAAAAAGTGCAAATATATTTTAAGTGGAACATAAGAAATATTTTGTCAACAATGAAATATGAGAACCTATTAGTTTAATACACACTGTTTCTGAGAAATATAAAATATAGCAGGATATGTTTTTAAATACCTACACTATTTAAGGCATTTGCTCGCAATGTGGTCGCAATGTGGTCTTAGTGGATCTGGGGTTTTTGATTTATCCACCAGGATAATCACCCACAAATGGCAGCTTTAGTAATTCCAGTTACTTTCTCTGGTTCCATAAATGTGGTAGTAGATCCTTGTCTTGCAAGTTGGTCCGCTTTTTCATTGTCCGGGATACTCTTGTGTCCTGGCACCCACGCAATAGTAACCTTGTTTTATTTTGCCCAGATGATAAGGTTTTGAAGACGATCTCAGAGCTGTTTTGATGTAATTTGAGAACATGCGAGAGCTTTCAGTGCTGCCTAACTACTGGAGAAAATGAGGACGGTCCTGCCCATGTAATTCATCTTTAGATTCTCTCGAAGTTAGTATTTCTACCTTTATTTGAGTTAAATCCTGATGTGCTTCCGTGCATTCTGACACCTGTACCATGGTCAGTTTTTGACCCGTCCGTGTACCAAACGAGGTTTCCTAATCGGTCAGAACTCACGTTGCGGTCTATCGGAATGGTATATGGCCTGTCAAATTGATACGTTCTTGGCATGGTGTCACTCTGCCTTTGATGCTGGTGTGTTCAAGGGCAGATTCAGTCCACCAGATCATGTTTAGTTTCAGCCTGAATGCTCCATCTTTGCCTCAACCCTGATTATTATATGAAGAGAAGGAAGTTTGGAAGGATTACATGGCTGTTGATGAGGTGCTTTTCTTGATACTCGTGATGCACAGGCAGGTTAATCTCTGGAGTTTGGAGGGTTCCAGAATTGCTAGTCTTTGATTTTCTTCCACCATACAACCAAACCATATGTTATCATGGGTTTTACCACCACAGTAAACAGCTAGTGTAAAATATGTGGTTTTTATCTCCACGTTTTGCCTAGTGCCCTTTTTGCTGCCATGATGGACATTTTACTCTAAGAGATAACTTTCTGCAAGTGTGAATTTCAGGTAAGCTTTGTACCTAGGTACTCACCTAGGTACTAAACCTCCTATCTACAGTTAAGTAAGCCTAATTTGCTCAACTTTCTTTTTTTAGTGAAGGGTATGAGTATGGATCTCCAGGATTTTACCCTAGGGTGCTCTTTAGTGCAACACTCCTCCACTATAGTCAGAGCTCTTGTATGAGTCTCGATATTATTTTGCTATATTTCGCCATGATTAGTATGCATACCCATGGCTCTAGTAGTTTTAGTCGTTAATATCCCACAGAAGGGGGGACGGAACCCCTTCCTGTGGATAGCTCTTGGCTAGCGACACCTCCACGGTGTTCTCTAACAGATTTGATTGTACTCGTCTGCCCTGAAGCATGTTTTATATTCACCTACACAAGGTGTTTTCAGGGTATTGCGAACTGGTTGCTTCTGAAGGACTTTCCCTCCTTGGTTACCTTCAATTAAATTTACACAGAAACTCTTTCGAACAATATTTTACAATTATACATAACTAATATTTTGTCGCAATCCTTTCATAACACTCATAAATATGACACACAACTAGAAATAGGTTATCACTATTGAAAATTTATAGACAAAGTAGCCAACTGTTTCTCTCATGGCTTGGTAGACTTTTTTTGATAGCATATCTCTGGTATTACTTCTTCTTCATAAGTTTCAATAGTTGTTTGAAATTGTGACAGCCATCATATTCTCATGAGTGTGATGTGTAATCGAAGGTTTTCGAGTATCCTGTGTAAGGCCGCTGACGTTTCGGTGAAATCTCATTCACCATTTTCAAAGATTACTGTAGGGCAACTACGAGCGAACTGACGCCTGCGACTTGGGTGCTGTCGGTCCCGTGCGTGCGTCAGATGTGTTCGTTTTCCGAATGGTTCTGGCCAATTAGGTTGCGAGACCTGCAGTGTTTGGGGTTGCGTTGCAGAGTTGTAATCTATTTCGTTACTAAGTGGAACTGGTTGATGTTTTATAAGCAGATTTTTCCAAGTATTAGGCACTCACTGGCTATCATCTCTGCTATTTAAGTTATTGGGCCTCTTTGCAATTTCAATGGCCTCCTTTACAACTCTTGTGGACAGGTTTTCACACCTCGATAGTATTTTTGTTTCTGAGAAATTAATCTTATGTCCTGTGTTTAACCAGTGTTGGGTCAGAGCAGGTGACACAACATTGAAACCATTTTCACCACAGACCGTAAAGTAAAAAATCTCTTGCCAACATCTAAAGAAAGAATCCCTCTAGAAAACCAGGGAGTGTACGAAATTCCATGCGGAGAATGCACGCACGGGACCGACAGCACCCGAGTCGCGGGTTTCAGTTCGCTCGTAGGCGCCATGCAGTGAGCTTTGAAAATGGTGAATGAGATTTCGCCTAAACGTCAGCTGCCTTACAGTCCTGAGAGGGACGCAGCACATACACGGGATGCCCGAAAACCTTTGATTACACACACACACACACACACATATATATATATATATATATACATATATATATATATATATATATATATATATATATATATATATATAAAGTCCTACCTTAAATTTCTTAAGGTCGTTCAAAATAAATAATTTTTTCTTACCAATATTTATTGATTAGGTCAAATGTTACGATTTGTCTACAGTTGCAAGAACTTTATTGAGAAACTAAGCCTACAAAAATTATTGTTTTTTGACTTTTCTCTATTGATCATTGAAAATTATGGTCTTTAAGTTATATTTTTTATCTCAAATTATCAGAGCAGTACCCCACGCAATTTTAGTAAAAAGATAAACAGGAGGGAGAAGACACCTGTTTTAAATAATTGGCAATAGTATGCACAATGAATATTCGATTAGAATTTAAATTTCTAGAGGGTCTACATTAAACAGACAGTCTAGACAGCTAATTTCGGAATAAAGTATTGTTATCATTTTATGAGTGACTTTTCAATGCAGCCTGAACACTGAAAATTTATTAATTAATTTCTTGCTGCAATAAGATAATTTTTATTCTTAGCGACGAAAAAAATTTTTCAATAAAAATATAGAATTATGTTAAAATTTTAGTAGAACTTAAAAGTAATTTTTATAAAAACTTTTATGAGTGTCATTTCATTTATTTGTTGAAAAAGGGTAGGAACTTTTGTTCCTAGAAATTATTTTATTTTTATTGAGTGTATATAAAATATTCAGTTTTCAAAGCAGGCAATAACTTTTTTTGTGGAATACGTTTTCGATATTTGTTTTTCTTATAAAATTTTAAAACTAGTTTAAATGTAATGTTAATATTACATACTTTTTGAAGTCTCGTCATCTGAGAAATTCAAAAGCTATATATATATTATAATTTTTCGTATTTTATCCGAACAAGTCAACGTAGGGTTTCAAATTTCTTAGTACTATTAAACGGGATATGGATAGATTATAGAACATGTCAGCCGTAAAATTTTGGGATGAACCAAATATTTTAATATATAAATAGAAGTTTCTCGATTTTTTTAAAACATTATAAAATAAATTTTATCCCATATAATTTAAAAAATTTCGTCCTGTCCTCGGAAAGTATAACACCTTCTTCTCATCTGGCTTATTATAATTCACATCAATTGTTAGAACTAACATTACATATTCTCATGTTATTAGTTCTTTCTTGAGCTTTCTTGCTTTGTGGGAGAATGGACTGAATAAATTTATTTAGGCCACCATAAGTATTTTAATAATGGAGTGTGGTGGTAAAAGCTTTTTAAAATAAATATACTCATATTCAGTAATTCAAAAAAGTTTCCTTACCACTTAAGATATTAAAATTAATTTTTAGACGATTTTATGATGAGAATCAATACACATTTTGATGTAAAACATTTAAATGTCTTT